>CM062819.1:35063342-36445559 GCA_031772625.1 Pinus tabuliformis
GCATTGTGGTTTGTAAAGGAAGACATGCTTTCTTTTGGTGTTCAATCGATAATATTCAGAATATTTACATCTCATCAGTTCATCTCGAGGAACACCATATCGTATTTGCTATCAAGACAAGTCTGGAACATTTGCCATCTGCAGCATGAAGTATGGTTATGATGAAATGCAAAAACACTTCATTCGTCTCTTAGATGAAAAGACATTTGAAAATATTTCATCATATCCACTGGATATGTATGAAGAAGGTTGTTCAATCCTCAGTTGCTCATTTACAGATGATCATAACACTGTCTATTGTTGTGTTGGGACAGCTTATCGGTATCCTGATCAGGAAAATATATGTAAGAAGGGCCGAATTTTGGTCTTTTTGGTTGGAAACAGACAACTGCGTCTGGTTACAGAGAAGGAGACAAAGGGAGCTGTATACAATCTCAATGCTTTTAATGGAAAATTAGTTGCAGGAATCAACGAAAAGATTGACTTGTACAAATGGATGATCTGTGATGATGTTTCCAGGGAGCTGGAGTTTGAATGTGGACATACCGGGCATGTGCTTGCACTCTGTGTAAAAACTCGTGGGGATTTTATCTTAGTTGGTGATTGTGTACAATCTATGTATTTGTTGGTATACAAGAATATTGATGAGAGGGAGGCATATTAGAAGAGAAGGCTCACGATTATAGTGTAAACTACATGACTGTTGTAGAATTTCTGGATGTTGATACGTACGTTGGTATAGATCAGAACGATTTCAACTTTTTTATGGTGAAGAAAAAGAACGATGCTGCAATTGATTGGGAAGAGGAAAGAAAATTGAAACATGAAGGTGAATACCATCTTGGAGCTCTTGTTAACCAGTTCAGGCGTGCATCTTTAGCTCAGCCCTTGCCCTTGTATGGCAATACCATTCCTAGAGTAATATTTGGAACAACTAATGGTATGATTGGTCTTATCGCATCACTTCCAGAGGAGCAATATCAAATTCTTCAAAAGCTGCAAATGCATCTTGTGAACGTAATAAGAGGAGTAGGAGGCTTAAACCATGAGCAGTGGAGGTCATTCAACACTGGTCACACAAGAAATGTGAAACAGTTGCTGGATGGCGATTTGATTGAGTCTTTTCTGGATCTCAACAGCCAAAGGATGAGCGAAATTGCAACTGCCATGACCATTCCTATTGATGAGTTATGCAAAATGGTGGAATACCTTGCCAGGTTACATTGATATCTTTTATTCTATTTTTTAATCCAATGTACTTTTGAAATAGAAAAAATTATTTTGCTTGCGGTTTGTTTGTTGTAGTAATTGGTTAGGAGAACTGGTTTTGAGTTGCATATAATGAATATGTTTTTGGGTTATATTTCAATAATTGAATATAGAATTATGTGAGGAGAACTGGATTTGAGTTACCATTTATTGAATATGTTTTTTGTGTTACATTTCAATTATTTATCTGTTGTTGTTATTTGTTGAGTCATCATTTGTCAATATAGGAATATTTTTTATGGGGTTATATTTCAATCATTTTTATTTGTATTTTCAAATCATCTATAGTTATGGAGGGGTTAAGTAATGGTTTATGGAAATCTTTCACAAAAATATAGAATTATCTTAGAGAAATGATTTTGAGTTACCATATATTGAATATGCTTTTTAGGTTACCTTTCAATTATTTTTATCTTGTTTTAGTTATTTGTTTTGAGTTACCATTTGTCAATATAGGAATATGTTTTCTGGAGTTACATTTCAATTATTTTTATATGTATTTTCAGATCATCTATATTTATGGGCTGGTTAAGTAATGGTTTATGGAATTCTTTCACAAAAATAATTGAAATATAGAATTATGTTAGGAGAAATCTTTTTGAGTTGCCATATATTGAATATGTTTTTGGGTTACATTTCAATTATTTTTATCTTTTGTTGTTTGTTTGTTGTAGTTATTTGTTTTGAGTTGCCATTTGTCAATATAGGAATATGTTTTTGAAGGAGTTACATTTCAATTATTTTTATATGTATTTTCAGATCATCTATATTTATGGACCGGTTAAGTAATGGTTTATGGAAAGCTTTCACAAAAATATAGAATTATCTTAGGAGAAATGATTTTGAGTTACCATATATTGAATATGTTTTTGGGTTACCTTTCAATTATTTTTATCTGCTGTTGTTGGTTTGTTGTAGTTATTTGTTTTGAGTTACCAATTGTGAATATAGGAATCTATTTTTCTATCGAACACTCAATACATCTATGCCCATGCCTTCTGCATTAATTCCAAGTATTTTCCCAAACCAGATAATTGGGCGTAAATAACAACCATATTTTCATTCAATTCCTTGACAATATCCTTTACTACTTGTTTATAGGAGCTCTCCACCAAATTATCAACACTTCCATGCCCCGCGCCATGACCAAACCCCAAGTTTTCCAAGCCCTGAACCTCCCCCACTGCCATTTCGTGCATAGGAATATTTGCAGCTATACACCTTTGAACAATGAAAATATTTTGATTAACTGACTGAAGCCAACTAAAATATATAACAGCCTGATCAATCCCAACATTCCTCCCGATCTTGTCCTTCATAAATGCGTGACAATGCAGAGTTTGTCAATGCCTATTCCTTCCATATTTTCCACCACCAGAACCCATGATCGTAATATGATGGTTCCTTCATCCCCAGGAGAAGTAGTTATATTACAAATTCCGACGAGTAACCGATGCTTCAACACCCACCTGTCAACGTACATGATTTGCCTTCCGACGACACCACACCCGTGCATTAACTCACCACCTACTGACCTTGCAACCAAGACACTGCGAAGGTACCTCAGAGAGTTGGCCTTCTTAACTACCATCTTGCATAGGCACCTCGGGGAGATGGCCTTCTTAACTACCGTCTTAATACTCTGACGACCCGTACCACCACAAAACAACTTCGTCCCGATGCATCCATTCAAAGGATGTGACATGAAGAATTATGTTTTTTTTTGCAAATTTGACCTTGTTCTAGTAACACCCCCGCGTTGGCCTAACCATCTTCCAGATGGTTTTGGCACACAACACGTGGAATAGATGAACTTTTTCAATTTTTTATAACAAATATGTAATCCTTACCATGATTGAGGAGGTTTCATCTTCTAGGAGAGTGACATTCTTGAGAAGCTTAATACATTTTTGGATGATCATCATGGAATCGCCAACTATATACAAGTTTTGATACCAATATCCAAAATTATTTTCAATCATTGCTAGAGTGAAGAGATTCTGCTTGATTGTTGGTCGTAATTGCCAATATCACATGCATACTTTACTTTTGGTTTTTCTTCTAGGTTGATGATTACCCCTCCTGCTTCAGCCTCCCAGAGTTACCTTTCGAAGCTCCATCAAAATACAGTTGATTGTTCTTGACTTTCCTTTGCCATTTAGTAAATTCATCGTCTTTCAATCTAATACAAAATTTCGGTATTTCATAGGACCTTAAGCAAGGAGATTTGTGGATGGGGGAGGAGATCTCGAGCCAACGTTTTTCAGAACTATATATCTCTTTCATATCCGAAGCATCGAATCCCTGGGAGGATATGACCTCAAATAGAAGCGTCATTCCTTTTATTGTTGTAGTTTCAGAGCTATGTCGTTGATTTTGAAAGATAATCTGATTACGACACAAGCATATCGACCAACACATACATTTAGGGATTGCCATCCAACATCGCCTTAACAAAGAATTTGGAGAACAAGGGAATTTATGTTTCCAATGAATAAACATATCACTCCAATCATCTGCAACTTGGGAAATGGAGGCCAAAGGTGCTAGAGCATAGTTCCAGGCTTCCATCGTAAAGGGACAATAGAAAAATAAGTGCTTGATTGTTTCCTCCACATTGCCACACAAGATGCAATAGGAGGGACCGCTGATTTTCCTCTTCTTTAAGTTTTCTGCCGTCAAGATTTTCTCATGAACCAATTCCCAACAGAAAATGTTTACCTTAGGAAGACTATCACCATTCCAGATTTTCCCCCATAATTTAGAAGGTGGAAGGGAGTTTTGGTTAAAAGAGCATAGCCATCTTTAACACTACAATTTTTAGCTTTTCCTCCCAACCATACATGTATGTCTAGTTTGGTAGTGATTATTGGAGCAAACCCATTAAGAGGCTTTCGATCAGAAGATTCCACTGAATGTGAAGGTAATCGGGCAATTCCAGAGGGAGCCACCCACACACACACCCGGATGATCCCAGATGGATATATCAGGAAGATGGGAGAACCCATGCTCAACCAACCATCCCAAAAGAGCAAGATCATTACTATTAACACAATTGGATCCAATGAGAATGCGTTTCCCATTACCAAGAAGCAAACCAAGATGGTTCAGAATGAGGGAGGATGAGGCTTTGCCAACCTCCAAATTTTTGATCCTTTCCTTTCCCAAGTTTCATCCTCCGACCTAATGAGGTGATTTTTGTGGAAATATTTTCTAATAAAGGCTTTTTTCCACAACTCATTGGAATCAAGAGGAGCCTCCATACCAGTTTAGCCCCCAATGCCATATTCATTAGTTCAGGATCCTTTATTGCCAATCCTCCCAAATTCTTAGGTTGCTTAACCAAATTCCAATTCACTAGGTGGAATTTACACTCGTTACCCTTGCCTCCTTGCCATAAGAATTTTCTGATGAGCTTGCTTATTTGTTGATTGATGTAGCCTGGTGCTAAGAGGCCAACACCCAAATAAACCGGAAGGGAGGAAAGTATAGATTTAATTAGAGTAACTCTCCCAGCCAGATTAAGCCATCTAACTCCCCATGAGTGCACTATGTTCCTGATTTTTTGAAGTACATTTTCCCATTCTTCCACTGATGCTTGTTTTAGTGAGATAGGAATCCCAAGATATTTGAAGGAGGAACAATGAATATCCATAGGGATGCCCAATAACTGACCTATTGCATTCAATGAATCCCCTTGGAAATTCCAGCCAATTAATTGACATTTCAAATTGTTGATCAATCCCCAGAAAGAAACAGAAACCCATATAGGATTTTTTTGAATGTTGTTTCTATCACTAAAGAGGTTCCTCCAATCAGAAGAGTGTCATCTGCAAACTGGGAGTGATTAATTCCTCTAACATTTCTTGCAATATTAAGTCCCGGGAGGGAGCCATCCAACCGCCCAACCTCTAGATTGCTACTTAGAGATTCAACCATGATTATATAAAGAAGAGGTGAGAGGGGGCATCCTTGGCGTAACCCACTTGAAGCAGTAAAGAAGGGGGCAGGTCGCCCATTGATAAGAGGGGCGATCCAGGGAGAACCAATACAAGCTTTGATCCAAGAGATGAAATCATTACTAAAACCTAATTTTTCCATGACAAGGAAGAGGAAGGAGTGATTTACCCGATCAAACGCATTTTCCATATCCAATTTGATAATCATTCCAGCTTCTCCCTCTTCTTTTCTTGAGTGCATTGCTTCTTGTACCAAGATGATATTATCCAGAATATTTCGATGTTGCATAAACCTCCTTGGTTCTCAGAGATAATGGAAGGAAGCAAGGGTTTGATTCTATTGGCAATGATTTTCGTCAAGATTTTATAGGAGGAGTTGCAAAGCGAGATAGGATGAAATCTGGAAAAGGAGGTGGGATTGACTTCTTTTGGAATCAAGGCGAGAAAGGAAGAATTGGTGCTACCCCCCATTTTCTTTATTATTCTGCAATAGTTCAACATTTTAATGAGGTCTCTTTTAATAACATTCCAAAATAAACGATAAAAACTGATAGAAAACCCATCTAGTCCTAGAGCCTTCTCAGGTTCCAAATGCCATATCGCACTTCGAACTTCATCTTCTGAAATTACACTAGAAAGAGACACATTAGAGAGTGGAGAGACAACCTGGGGTAATTCCTGAAGGAATTCAGGAACACCATCTAAAGAATTGCAATCTAGATTAAGGAGTGTTTTGAAGTGATTATATGCCTCCTTTTCAATTTTTGATGAGGTGCTGACTGTATTTCCTTGATTCTATTCCTGTTCTCTCGAGCCATTGCTTGTTTGTGGAAGTAGGAAGTATTAAAGTCCCCAGCTTTCAACCAAAGACTACGAGATTTGAGCCTCCACAATTTTTCCTCTTACCTACTTAGACTAAATATTTGAGTGGAGAGATCTTTTTCTTTTTGAATATGTGAATCTTCGATATGACTTTTCTCTATCATATTATAGTGTTCTTCTAATTCTTGGACTTTCTCTTTTCTTTTTTTCCCTAAAGGCTGATATTTTTCTTTGAGCCAGTTCCTAAAATCATTCTTGACATTTTTTTAACTTAGATTCCCAGAGAAAGTTGGGTGAGCCTTGAATTTGGTGAGTCTAGGTTTGCTTTATCATATTCCAAACTTTTTTACCTTGGCACCAATCTGCATTAAATTTAAATGGAAACGACCCAAGGTTTTCTACCTTTTCCATAGCGATCATGATGTGTGATGATCTGAATCTCCCTGAGATTCGATAGATGAGGTGCAGTCCACCCATTGAGGAGCCAATTACTATGCAACAAGAACTTGTCTAAACGAGAAACAATGTAGTGATCAGGACCCTTCTATTAGACCAAGTGTATTTCTCGATCTTAGGTTTGATATCAATTAGATCACATTGTTCCATAATTTCCTCCATTCTATCTCTAAAGGGATCCTTGATCGCACACCCTCCTCTTTTTTCTGTCATATTTAGTACTGTGTTGAAGCCCCCTCCCATTATATTGTTAATGTGATAATTCTCTTCCTTTAACGTCTCTAATGAGGCCCAAAAGTTTTCCTTGTCACCATATAGCACTGGAACATAGATATTTATGAAGGGTAATCTTTCCCCTGTCTCCTTATCTTCCAAAAGAGACATTATCCAAGATTTTGTCTTAATTTCATAAATGAGAGTAAATTTCTTGTTCAACCAAAATATGCCTAGTCCTCCTAAGGCTCCTTTGAAGGATTGAGTTGACCCCGTCCTGTCTCTCCAGAATTTCCTAGCTGCTTTCATAACTTCCACTTCTTCTAACTTTGTTTCTTGAAGAAATACTATTGATGGGCATTCTTGTTTTATTATGTCTCTGACCGCTAGGATTTTAGAAGAGTTTCCTAGCCCCCTTATGTTCCAAGATATTACTTTCATAATTTGTGGGTGGAGGGGGAGCGACCATTGTCCTTTCCTTCTTTTTTTTCGATTTTTTTCCTTTCAGAATTTCTGAATGACTGTTTGATTCCCCAACGTTTTGTTTAGTTCTGCTTCGCTTTCTCTCTGTGTGCTTTTATTTGGTCTTCCAGCTTTCTTGTTAGAATCAGTTTCCTGGCTGCTGCACTCTTCAACCCAGGATAGAGTTTGGGATAAATTCTGAGTGAAAACACAATCCATACCTTTTTGCAGGCTACTTGGAGGTGCTTCAGTGACAGGTGCAAACTTTGGCAGGGTAACTTCATCCCCAACCCCCTTCAAACTATTTTCCGCTACAAGTTCTCCTTCTTCTCTTTCTCGTGTCTCCTCCATGATTTTCTGAAGTGGTGCCTGTAGAAATTTTGAATAATTTAACACATATTCAACAGATATTATCCTGATCATGTACTATTTCGGAATACATACACAATACATCAGCTCCTCTACGTTGATCATCAATATAGCAGCATCAATAACAATAAAACATCAAGAGCATTCACACATTAACACAGCATGTAACCCAGGGAAAGCATCTCGCTAAAAACCCCACACTATCTGTATATTAATGATTGAGACCATGTAACATTACAAAGTACAATGCTTATCACAAGCAATCCAGTACCAGCTCCACCTGTTACACAATACAGCTAAGATCTGATCTCCAAATCTATTCCACTGCTTGCCTACCTCCACTGCTCAATACCTGCTCAAGAATGAATGAGAATGGTCTACCAAACTCGTATTTCACCTCCAAAGAATCACTCACAATGTGTAAGATGTGAGCAGAAGCTACAAACTGGCAAATACATGAGCAAAATCATTGGCATACTCAATCCCTTGATTGTGCAAGATCTGATGCACAACTATAGTCACAACTGATAGCAATCTGATTCTCTAACACCTGTCCCTGCTGAACTGAACATGCACTGACATGCAACTGAGTTAACTGATGTATTCTATAGTTGTATTATGAGTTAATAATTAGTTTAACAACTCATCATTAGTCTATTTGCAGTTAGACTAACTACAACTAGTTTAACCAAGTCAAACTGAACACAACTCCATCAACTCCACAATCAACTCCACCAAACTCAACTGATTGAGTTCCAACTGAAGTCATGCATGCAACAACTCAACTGACTCATAAGAAAAGCGTACTTCCTTCTGACAGCTGCATGGGCCACATCTGTAGCTCAAACTGAAGTGCTCCAAGAGAATAAGATCAAGTTTATAGTCCAAATATTATTATGAGACAATAATATTTGACTTTCTCTTTTTGACAGCCAGTCTAAAAATAGACTTTGATCACCCACACTGTGGTCACCCACACTTTGGTCACCCACATTGTGATCACTCACACTGTGATCACTCACACTGTGATCACTCACACTGTGATAAAAAATAGAACTTGCGCCATAATTTGCCTGCGGGCCCACTTAGTCAAGGCGACTCTTTTCACTAAGCTCCATCATCTTGTTGCAATCTCAACACTCCCTCTCGACAAGATATGGATTATCAGCAACCCCTATCCTACCTCGGTGGTACTCGAATTTGCTCCTGGTGAGAGCCTTCGTCAGAATATTAGCATCCTGATCCTCTGTTGGAATGTATGAAAACAACATGATCCTCCGCTGCACACAATCTCTGATATGATGTACCTGATGTCAATATGCTTAGATCTATCATGAAATACAGATTAGCCGAGAGTTTAATGCAACTCTGGTTATCACAGTAAATCACAGTAGGATCCAAATGAGAACCGAACAAACCAACCAGGATCTTCCTCATCCATATAGCCTCGCATGCAGCCAAACTTGCTGCCATATACTCAGCCTCCGCTGAACTGAGTGCCACGGATCTCTGCTTCCTGCTGTACCAAGAAACTGTTGTCGATCCAATACTGAAGACCCCTCCTGATGTGCTCTTTCTATCTGTTGGGCTCCCTGCCCAATCTGAATCCGTGAAGCCACATAGCTTCACCTCATCCTCCTGTATGTACCACAAACCATATCCCGATGTGCCTCTCAAGTAGCGCAATACATGCTTGCCCGCCTTCCAGAAGAGTTTGGTAGGCTTAACCATAGCTTGTGAAAGATGGTTAACTGCATAGCATATATCAGGTCGTGTATTGACCAAATACATCAGCGACCCCACCAACTGTCGATAAACAGTGGCATCCAATTCTTCTCCCGAAGTGGCATCCTCCTTCCTCCAACCTCCAGGAAGAGGAGTATCAACAGGCTTGCATCCATGCATGTTGAACTTCTCCAGTATCTCCCGAGCATACTTGCCCTGAGAAACAAACAGCCACCACTGCGCTGCCATATTTCCAATCCTAGGAAATATGAAGGAGGCTCAAGTCCTTCATCTCAAACTCTGTAGCAAGATCCTTCTTGCATGACAGTATCAACAACTCATCACTCGTTAGAATCAAATCATCAACATACAATACAATGATAAGCAACTTACCCTCCACCACAATCTGGTATAGGTTAGGATCCGCCTCGCTCTTGGAGAATCCAAGTCCTGTGAAATAGCTGTCTATCCGTGTGTACCAAGCACGTGGTGCTTGCTTCAACCCATACATGCTCTCTTGAGCCTGCACACATGCGACTCGCTACTGAAGACCTCAAAGCCTTCGAGCTGCTCAATGTACACCTCCTCCTCAATGACTCCATTGAGGAATGTAGTCTTCAATCCATCTGATTAATGTGCCTCCCATCTGCGCTGAGAGAGCAAGAATCATCCGTATGGAAGAATACCTTGCGACAGGTGCACATAAGGTGAAAAGCCACGGACAACAAATTTTGCCTTGTACTTCTCCACTCTCGTCAGCTGCTGCTTGACCTTGTAGATCCATCTCGAACCCACCACTGATTTCCCTTCCAGTCTAGGAACAATCTCCCATGCACTGTTTCTGACAATAGAATCATACTCTTCCACCATGGGTCCACCCATGCGGGATCCTCCACAGCTTCCTCGAAAGAGGATGGTCAGTCACAACACACTTGCTCATCAAAGCCATGTATCTAATGTGGCTCTGCGGCTCATCTTGTCTAGATCTGCGGTGAAACTATATTATTTTCCATCTGCGGCTCACGATGAAACTATATTATTCTCCATCTGCGGCTCCGGTGAAACTATATTATTTTCCATCTGCGGCTCACGGTGAAACTATCCATCTGCGGCCCAGAATTTCTTCGGCTGCAGTTTGAGCAGATATCTTCGGCTCTGCGGCTCGTCTAGATATGACATCTGCGGCAAAGACTCTAGATCTGCGGCTCACTCTCGCTTTTTGACAGTGTATTGAAGGCTAGGATCTGCGGCCCTTAACAGAATCGATTCGCCAGAAGCTCGGAGATTCAGAACGTGCAGATAAGAACTTTCGTGTATGCTTCAACCTACGGCAAACCCTAATTCTTAGAGTCAAAGTTACTTATTTGATAGGAGAACATTTTCTAGATGGCTCCAGCTTCGCGAAAATAGCTGCTGGCTCTCTGTCTGCCTCGGGGCAAGCTCCTGCCATATTGTCAGTGATGCCCCAGCTCCCACTGTCTAGCTGGTCAGGCTTCACTCGATGAGGCTTTGAAGTTCTCTGAAAGTGCTAGTATGCCAATTCAATGTTTTTGGCCGCAGCTGACAGCTCTCGACAGTTGGATCTCAGAGGTATGGAAGCCTCTAATTCCTGATGCCATTAATATCTACCCCTGTGCTAGGGGTTTCTTTATAGTAGATTTTGAAAACGTGAAAGCAGACAATGTATTCTAGATTCTGGCCCTTGTTTTGGGATAAATCAGGCCTATCTTGAGGCCATGGTACCCATCATTCGATCCCTCAACAACAGTCATAACCTCAGCACCAGTTTGGGTGAGATTGCCAAACTACCCTTGCATCTCTGGAATCTCTCTTTGCTAGAAGCATTGGAAATGCAATGGGAAATTTTACTGCAGGTGCCCAGAAATAGAGGAATATGTCAGAACCCATTGCACGCATATGTGTGGAAATGGACTTCAGCGCCGGATTCCTAGCTGAAATACACCTAACAAGTAAAGACTATGTGTGGAACCAGAAACTCGATTATGAAAGTGCCTCTTCAGATGTCGATCTTGCTTTGAGACGCCACCTGCCAAAAATTGCCCAAAAGCTTCCCAGAAAAATTCTGCTAGAAAAATCACCACAGATCTACATGGTGGGAAGAGCACAAAAAGAACACTACACTGTCATCCAAGAAGAATACTCTCGAGAAAACTCTGAATCACAAGCAATCGGGCAAGATAGAAACAATTCTCAAGACGAGCAGGGGAAATCCCGCCCAACACCAAAATGGGAACTTAACAACCCTCAAGCATCGACAGTTATGCGGTTTCGAATAACGCGGAAAATAAATCTTCATTTAACAGCAAACAGATCTGCTAGACCAAACTTCTTCTCCGACTATCTCCAAAAGGAAGAACACAATAGATCGCAGCTAAGACACCAATGTCCCAAGAACCAGAAGAGATGAAGGAGATGCAAGATAAAGAAAGTTGGAAGACTGTAGAGAAGAAAAAGAAAGCTACATCACAATCTCGCCAAGAAAGACAAGGAGCCAGACAATTAGAATTGAAATTAAGAAAGTATAGGTCTGATAAACCAATTGGTCTCAGTGGACGTTAACCATCATCATCATCATCATCGATCAGGTGACTGTCTCTACCTGCGTTGGGTTGTAGGTGGTCCTACAACTTTCTCTGCATCTTGAGCCAGTCGCTTAGCTTCTGTCAAGCGCTTTCGCCCTCTGATGGTTGGCGCTGCATGAGTGGTCTCTTCCACTCCATGAACCTCGTCCTGTGGCTGATCCACGTCCTGAAGCTCATCCTTAGGAACTAATAGCTCCTCATCTGCATGCAAGTGTAGCTCCCTCTCAAGCGAACACTTCATGGCTTTCTCCTCCTGAAATTTTATATCCCGTCGCACAACAGTTTTACCACTGTCTGGCAAATACACACAATAGTTGTGGGGCGTATCAGTGTACCCACAAATATCCCAACCTCTGCGGTCGGCTCCAACTTCTTCCTGGCATCCTTCGTCACATGCATGTAAATGTTAGCACCAAAAATCCTCGAATGAGAAAGATCAGGCTTCTTACCGGAATAAGTCTCCTCAGGTGTACTCATGCCAAGTATCCTATGAGGACAACGGTTCTGCACATAAACTGTTGTATTGCATGCTTCTGCCCACAAGTGAAGGGGAGGCCCTGATCATGCAACATTGCCTGTGCAACACCCACAATCGTTCTGTTCTTCCGCTCAACTACCCGTTCTGCTGTGGGTTATGGGGAGCTATGAGCTCTCTACGAATCCCTTCTGCCTTGCAGAAATCCTTGAACTCATCCGAGATGTATTCACCACCATTATCGCTCCTAAGAGCCTTCACCTTCTTCCTCGACTCCTTCTCGACCAACGCTTTGAATTCACAGAACTTTGAATATGTCTCGCTCTTCTTCTGCATGAAGAAGATCCAGCACTTACGAGAGAAATCATCAACAAAAATCACATAATACCTGTGTTTTGCTGTCGAAGCAACTGAGAAAGGTCCACACACGTCTGTGTGAATTCTCTCAAGGATCGTCGTGGCGCGACTATCCTTCTCGTGAAAGGTGGCTTTCACAAACTTCCCCAAAGTACACCCCTTGCACTGATCTGACTGCGCAAGTGTGCCTTTAGGAAGCCCTGTAGTGATCTGCTGCAGTATCTTCAAGACTCCATGGTGAAGGTGACCCAATCTCCTGTGCCACAACTCACCATCATCCCGTCTCACCAATCCTTCTGCCTTGCACGCCATTGTTGCGCATCCATCTACATGCAACTGATAAAGGTTCCTCACTCGAACCCCTATCTTTCGGGTCTCACCAGTTGTCTTGCTGCACAGGAAAGCCTTTCCCTCGCTGAAAACAACATCATACCCCTTGTCTTCTAACATCGCCACTGAGATGAGATTCTTCGTCAATCCTGGAACATGCATGACTTCCTTCAATACGAAGGGTTTACTAGACTCCCTCTCAAAGGAAATGGTACCAATACCGGTCGCACTGTATCTACCATCATCGCCCATCTCGATGTGCACTCCAAGATCTTTGTCCTCCAGATCAGAGAACAAATCTCTATCTCCCGTCATGTGAAAAGACGCACCACTATCCAAGAACCACACTGATCCCATCACACTTGAAACCAAGCATGCGATCAATGAAAAATCAAGCTCAAACTATGAGGCTAGAGCCTCTCCTGCTGAAGATCCAGCAGCCTGCTTGTTCTTCTTCTTCTGCGGACAATTAGTGGCATAGTGTCCGTGCTGGTGATAGTGAAAACACTTCACCTTGGACATATCCTGCTTCTTGCCTTTCGCACTAGACTGAGAAGCTTTCTTGCTCTTCCCTTTCTTTGCTTTGGCAGCCAAAGCAAAATTCGCTTCATCAGCTCCCTTTGACGAAGATTCATCCCTGGTACTCCGCCTGATCTCCTCCTGCACAAGATCTAACCATAGTCTTTCCCATCCTGGCAATTTCTCCCGACCATTGACAGAGTCCTGATAGGAATGCCAACTCTTCGGAAGACCAAGGAGAGCCAAGCTCACCAAGTCCTCATCATCGATAGTAACCCCCACACTTCCCAGCTCATCTCGACACTGAGTGAACTTCGTGAGATACTTGGGAATACTGTCACCCTTCTCGCATTTGATGTTTTTGAGTTTATCTTTGAGCGCCAGCTTCCTCTAATCGCTCTTGCTTTGGAATAATTCTGTTAATGATTTCCACATCAAATATGGAGTAGCCTTTCCATGGAGGCTGGACACAATGTGATCCTTCACGCCCTCCAACAAAATCCTTCGACATTTTGCGGTCTTCTTTTGCCAAACTTCCGCCTCAGCAGCATCAGTAGGCTTTGGGATATCCGTATCTATGAACTCCTTCAGCCCGTTATCATCCAATACTGCCTCCATCCTGTCCTTCCATGCAATATAGTTTGAGCTGCCCTCAAGAGCATACTCCAATCGCAATCCGTTGAAAGACATTGCTGCGTTGTCACCAAGAAAACACTGCTGCAAATTCGAATTCCACCAGCAACCAACTCAACCGCCTCAGATCTAAGATTCGTGAGAACATAATATTTCTCGTACAGAGATTGACTGTATGGGCATTCACCAGATATCTCACCTTCCAAAGGAAGGATGAATCCAGAGGCTACCTGGCCCGATTACAGACTCTGCCTGAAGAAATAGAATGTAAACACTTCCTGAATAGTAGATCTGATGATCAACAGCTCTGATACCATGTAGAAATTTTGAATAATTTAACACATATTCAACAGAGATTATCCTGATCATGTACTATTGCGGAATACATACACAATACATAAGCTCCTCTACGTTGATCATCAATATAGCAGCATCAATAACAATAAAACATCAAGAGCATTCACACATTAACACAGTATGTAACCTGGGGAAAGCATCTCGCTAAAAACCCCACACTATCTGTATATTAATGATTGAGACCATGTAACATTACAAAGTACAATGCTTATCACAAGCAATCCAGTACCAGCTCCACCTGTTACACACAATACAGCTAAGATCTGATCTCCAAATCTATTCCACTGCTTGCCTGCCTCCACTGCTCAATACCTACTCAAGAATGAATGAGAATGGTCTACCAAACTTGTATTTCACCTCCAAAGAATCACTCACAATGTGTAAGACGTGAGCAGAAGCTACAAACTGGGCAAATACATGAGCAAACTCATTGGCATACTCAATCCCTTGATTGTGCAAGATCTGATGCACAACTATAGTCACAACTGATAGCAATTTGATTCTCTAACACCTGTCCCTGCTGAACTGAACATGCACTGACATGCAACTGAGTTAACTGATGTATTCTATAGTTGTATTATGAGTTAATAATTAGTTTAACAACTCATCATTAGTCTATTTGCAGTTAGACTAACTACAACTAGTTTAACCAAGTCAAACTGAACACAACTCCATAAACTCCACAATCAACTCCACCAAACTCAACTGGTTGAGTTCTAACTGAAGTCATGCATGCAACAACTCAACTGACTCATAAGAAAAGCGTACTTCCTTCTGACAGCTGCATGGGCCACATCTGTAGCTCAAACTGAAGTGCTCCAAGAGAATAAGATCAAGTTTATAGTCCAAATATTATTATGAGACAATAATATTTGACTTTTCTATTTTTGACAGCCAGTCTAAAAATAGACTTTGATCACCCACACTGTGGTCACCCACACTTTGGTCACCCACATTGTGATCACTCACACTGTGATCACTCACACTGTGATAAAAAATAGAACTTGCGCCATAATTTTCCTGCGGGCCCACTTAGTGAAGGCGACTCTTTTCACTAAGCTCCATCATCTTGTTGCAATCTCAATAGTGCCTCCATCTCCATATCTCCATCACTTAGCACTTTGAATGGGTTCGAAGAGGATGGAACCATATTGGTGACCGACATGCTACGAGGTTTTAACATCGAACCTTTACCTTTCGGGGCTTTCTTAGGTTTTTTCCACTGCTCCTCTTGTGCAACTGGAACATCCAGACTTTTATCATTCCCAATTTTGGTGCAGTCCCTAGCAAAGTGGCCATAGTCATGACAATGTCTGCATTTGAATGGAATTTATTCATAGTATAAGACTTTTTTGTGCTTCCATTCTCCCAAGTTTAGATTGATTTCAGATGGAATTTCCTTTTCCAAGTCAAATTCCACACAAATTTTAGCACAGGCAACTTGGGATCCTTTTGGCTCATACTTATCCAAGTATTTCCCTGCTCCATTACCAATAGCCTGAAGGCAATCGCCGCTCCAACAGAAGATAGGGAGACGAAGGAGCTTGACCCAGACTCGAATGGGAGTAGGGATGTCCTCATCAGGATTAAAATCCAGGGTCCAAATATTTAAATACATCCCTTTGGAGCCAAAGAAATATGGTCCATTACGAAAATGACCTCCTTATATTCTTTGTTTTCAAATAAAAGGGTGAAGAAGCCATTACCAAAAAAAAAAGTGCAAGTTCACCTTTCATCGTGGGAGTCCAAGTTTTCTTAATCTAGGCCTCCATAGATCTAGGTGAGGGCCACATACCTGTAAATTTCATAATTAACGCTATCTCTGAATTCGCCAGGGAGGTGCGATTGGCTCCGTCCAGCAGGGAGATGTCCTTAAACTCTATGTTTCTCTTGACGAACTTGGAAGTCACAGCCGAAACTGGATGTAGATGCTTCGGAAGGGAGACCACCAATAAGTGGAAAGAAGATTCGACATCCAGAGGGGGAGGGGGAGATCCCCTCCATAGTAGCCATTTGGAGAGTTTACAGGGATTCGAACCAGGTTCCCGCTAGAAACACCAGAGCTCTGTAGTCTCCTAGATCCCTACAATTTAACCATATTTTTTTCTAGATCATCTATATTTATGGACCGGTTAAGTAATGGTTTATGAAAAGCTTTCACAAAAATGATTGAAAGATAGAATTATGTTAGGAGAACTGGTTTTTAGTTACCATATATTGAATATGTTTTTTGGGCTACATTTCAATTATTTTTATGTTGTTTGTTTGTTGTAGTTATTTGTGTTTTTTTTTGTAAGCTTGGTAGGACTACATCTTCATCATGTCCAACTTCTCACCCCAATCAGGTGGGGGGATAGCACAATTTGAACCCAAGACTTCGTGTTCAACAAGAGTTCATTTCCTCAACCATTGCCAATTGAGCTACCCCAAGTGGACTTGTTTTGAGTTACCATTTGTCAACATAGGAATATGTTTTTCTCGGGTTGCATTTCAATTATTTTTATATGTATTTTCAGATCATCTATATTTATGTACTGGTTAAGTAATGGTTTATGGAAATTTGTCACAAAAATAATTGAAATATGAATTATGTTAGGAGAACTAGTTTTGAATTACCATTTATTGAATATGTTTTTTGGGATACATTTCAATTATTTTCATCCATTTTTTTGTTTGTTGTAGTTATTTATTTTGAGTTTCCATTTATCAATATAGAAATATGTTTTTTCTGAAGTTACATTTTAATTATTTTTATCTGCATTTTCAGATTATCTATATTTATGAACCGGTAAAATAATTATTTATAGAAAGCTTTCACAAAAATAATTAGAATATAGAATTATTATGATTTTATTATTAAATTTTTCATGTTAAGTGATATATTTATTTTAATGATAAATTTTATTTATTACTTATTTATTTATTTTTCCCATGGAAAATTATAATTTTCATTAAATTAGAAAATTACATGCTGAAGATGCTTGATAGCATATGAAGTATCAGTGGTCTGGCCACTATTTGTGCTATTTTGTCTCAAAAAATGTGTCAATCCCATCGAAGGGAGACAACTATAAATATTTACATATGACAAGTTCAGTAATATATAGACATAAGTTCTTTTGTTGGGTGCTGCCTCTGTGTACTTTTCCTCCAGATTCAGAAAAGTGTTGGAAGATTTCTGTGGGACTTCCGGCAGCAAACTAAATAAAGGAAAATGCCATTTTTATGGCTGGAATATCTCCAATAGCAAGCTCTCCTCAATTTCCAGATGTATTGGTTTCGCTGGCTCTGCTTCTTGGAACTCCTTCATCTATTTGGGCCTTCCTATCTTCCAAAGGAGGCACTCCAGTAAAGATTGGTTCCCAATGGTCGAGAAATTTAAGAAAAAAATTCAGTCTTGGGGCTTCTCATGGTTGAACCTTGTAGGGAAAACAATGCTTATTAAGTTTGTCCTATCTAGCCTACTCATCTTCCAATTCTCGGCCATGTTGGATCCCTCCAGCATCCTTAAAAGGATGGAGGAATGGATTCGAAGGTTCTTTTGGAAAGGAGGCAAACAAAATGACAGGAAGATCCCACTTATCAGTTGGGACAAAGTTGCCAAACCTCTGCTAGAAGGAGGTCTGAATTTCAAGGATTCGAGGACTCAAAATATTGCTATGGGGGCTAAGATTCTGTGGAGACAAATAGCTTTGAAACTGGGCTGGGCCCAAAAGGCGTTATGGAAGAAATATTTCAGGGGTCAGAAGCTACGAAGCTTGGATAACCTCACCCACACCAACAAAGGCTCTCAAATCCACAGGCTTTGCATGCAGGCCTTACCTCTGATACAAAAGCATTCCTATTAGATCCCGGGTAATGGCAAGCTCATTAATATTTGGACTGATAAAATCATGAGCGAAGAACCTTTGGGTGAACTCCAAGAGCTCTCTGAGCTTCGAAGCTGGACATTAAATAGTGGCATCAAAACTTTGTGGGATATTTCTAGCTAGAAGGATAATTCGTGGGTAGGCTGGAAGAAGCCTCAAATGTCGGATGCTCTAGATCAGGCGATTCCTCCTGACCAAGCTGAAGGGAATGAGCTCGATGAGCATCAGGAAACAAGACAACAGAGGCTGGGGCTCTCTATCTGGTTCTTACACTGTTGCACAAGGCTATGCACAGCTCAGAAAAATTCCCCACTTCCCTTGCTACCCAGCGACTTGGCGAGGACTCTGGAGGCAGAAATGTGTGCCAAAAATCAGTTTTTTCAGCTGGCTGTTGTGCCACAACAACATTTTAACTAAGGATAGACTGAAAAAGAAAGGCTTCCTGGGCCCTTCCAGATGTAATCTTTGTCTGGAAAATGAGGAAAATGCCACTCATTTATTGATTGAATGCAGGTTCACCAAGAGCATTTGGGCTGATGCGTTTTCCTCATGGGATCCTCTGTTCGCCTGCCAAAATCGATTGTTGGATACTTTGTTGATTGGGCTCATCTCTATCCTGGAAAAATCCCTAATAACAATTGGTTCAAGGTAGCTTGGATGGTTTATCCAAAATTCATTTTCTGGCAAATATGGATTGAGCACAACCACATAATTTTTCAAGAAAAAGCATAGAAGGGTAACCTTGTTTTGTCAAAAGCCAATGGCCTGCTCAAGGAATTTCTCGGTGAGAAATTTGAGAAGCTGGGAAAAAATAATTTAAATCCTCAAGAACTGGTGTGGGGGAGCAAGCTTGGCCTTCAGTTTTCTGAGGATGAGAGACAGTTCCAAACTACGAAAAACTGGCATATCAGGCTTGCTGAGGGAAATTTCTGCATTTGGCTCAATAATTGTGACAACTCTTCCTTGTTTTTTGATGGGGCCGCCAAAGGCAATCTGGGAATTGCTGGGGCTGGGGGTGTCATCAGGAATGTGAATGGCTACATAGAGAACAGGTATGCCTGGGGCTTGGGCCATAGTACAAACATGCAAGCTGAGCCCATGGCTTTATTGCAGGGCCTTAAGCATTTAAAGGTTCTTGGTATTGAGAAAGCCAATGTTCTTGGTGAGTCCCAATCATTGATTCAAATTCTTGTGGATAACACGTCCCCGAGGGACTTTCGGCTAGCAAGAGTGGTTGCCAGAATAAGGAAGCTAGTTGGTTCCTTTCTTTAGGTGAATTTTTTCCACATTCTTCGGCAGAATAATAAGGAAGTGGATGCGGAAGCCAACAAAGCAGTCCTCCTTCCTGTAGGCACCCGGATAAGAGACGGGGTCGAAGATTGGGATCCAATCCCTTAATTTTGTTTCTCATGCATTATTGTCTTTTACTTCAGCAGTTTGTCTGTATTCACAAGCATGGGGAAATTAGGGAAATGGGCTTGACTAACGGAGCTAAGAAGATTCATAATATTAAGGTTAGGAAGTCAGTTTTTCTATATGTTGAGGATAGCCAGTTCATGGGCTTCCTAAATGTAACTAGCTAGCAGGCTTTGGATTTCTTTTAATACAAACTATATCCATTTTTGTTAATATATATATATATATATATATATATATATATATATATAGACATAAGTATATGCTTCTTGTACTACGAAACAACCCCCCGATTTATAACAAACAATAGCTAGGCTTAGAATTGTAAATGGGGACCCTTTTAAATTTTTAGGCTTAGGATAATAAAACCCTAACTCTAAGAAAATTCCTAGCGAAACCTTGCAAAACTAACTAAGGATTAAATCCATATCGCAGATCGCAAATCACACTTTTCCACATGACCATGTTAAAAAAACTTTACAAAAGTGTGGTATGCGATTAGGTCTCCCGCTGCGATAACATCACCTTGTCATTTCGCAATCGCATTTCACACTTCGCATAGTTCACGAGAAACTTGAACAAGCCGTGAGAACAACCACAAACGATTTGCAAAATGCGATATTGTGTGCAATCACATTTCGCTTAATACATCCAGTAATGCTATACTGTATCCCTTTTAAGACCGTCATGCGTGATTAAGTCTGGCAAAATGTGTGAAATAATTATGCTTTAAATGCTAAAACGAATGAGTTGACTTGTTATTAAATATTTAGCAGCACGAGGAAGGATAATCATTTTCTTGGTTATGGGTAGTTATAATCGAGTATCTCATTCAAACCTTTCTCACGATCCAAAGTCATTTCACAGAAGCTTTCAATATTAATTACTAGATATCGTCTGTGCTGATATATATTGTCTATCTTAGGAAAGAGACAAAAGACATGTCCCTAAGAAAGGTGATGCAGAAACAGAGCAAACAGACCATTGTTGAAGCTGAGTTTACAGAGATGGCTCCTATCTTTGCCAATATAGTTTGTGATGTTGCTGGAGGCGCAACAACTTGGGAAGTAATTTACAATAGGCTGGAGGATGAGCATCCTAAAATCATTGTTAAAAGAGCAACAATTGATTCAAAATGACCTTCAGAACTTCAATGTAGATATGCTTCCTGTTCATTCCTTCATAGTATAGGAGCAAGGGATAAAATCCTACCCTATACAGGCATGATCAGGTGGGTGACTGAAAACCTTATCATTGAAGATAGGCAGTTCAAGAATTCAAAGATGGATCTTATAGGGTTATTCATAGTAGAGGATCTGAAGAAGATGTATCACATACCTGATCCCCAAGATATCTACGACAACACATTTGTGAGTAACTTTGAAAAGAAGAATCCAGACCCCTTCAAGCTAATTCAGGGTTGGAGGGTGTTAGAAAACAAATTCAAGTATGACAAATTAGGTATGTATGTTATAGACTCATTGGAAAACCCCTACAACTATGCAACAACCATGTTATGTAGATTGTATGGGCTACCCAATAATACTAAGTTTTCAATAGAATGGATTCCTCTGATTGATTCCTGTGTTAACTCCCATATCATGAATTGGAATTCCATCATCTGACAGCTTAGCCATGACCATTACCGAATATGGACAAAAGAAAGCCTCCTTTGCAGATAACCTCCCTCCCTTCTATTTTAGTGCCTACATTATGGATGCTATCTGTTTTTGCACAACATTTCCAACCATGGGTTGGAAATGGACCTTAGAATATCCTTACGCAATCCATCTCAGTCATAAACAAATATGGGAGTCACATTACATACCTCACTTCTATAAGATATTCCATGCTGTTGTGTTGCCCCTACATCAAATGATTTTCAATAAGAAAGCCCCTAGGTTCTCCCAAGAAGCTGCAGTAGGTCTGCTTACTGTTGGCAAGTATTTTATTGAAGAGTGGTTCACCTATATTAGGGTTTTTGGTAGCACAACTGATCCACATGTCCTTCCTTTATATGTTTCGATAAGTTATTAGCAAGAGAGATTGCCTACCAGACTGTGGGAAAGGGCTTGACTAAAGTTCTCAAAGACGACAAGAAGTCATTATGGCCCATTTTCCCTGTCAAATGCGGTTCTTTTGCTTTAGCCAATTTTGTTTATGCCACTAAGGAATCAACACATATGGAATCCCTTAGGCTTCATACATTGCCTAAGAGGCAATCTGATTCAAACAAAGTGGCATACAATGTCACTACTGGAGTTAAACTCAAGCCATACAATCATGATGATAATCATTTTGAGGATTTGTTACAGTCAGCCGTATCCTTCGAACAAGCATTCGAATGGGAAAAAACGAATCTAAAACCTAAAGATTTTCAAAGATTTCAGGAATTCAGAGATGAGAGGCTCCGAGTGATCCCAATGCATCTATTAAAACCTGAGGATAAGTCTACTCCAAGCATCACTGTTGATAGTGGAGGCCCTAGCTCTCAAATAGACTCTCAGGTAAACATTGAGAAGACACCAGACATAGGGAAGCCCCAAGATGCTGGAAACATAACTGAGTCCAGCAGGAAGTCAGCTGAGAAGCAAGTGATGAGCACCCCGGCTACAGAAATCGGTTCAAAGACCAAAGGTGGTAGTTTGGAGCAGGAGTGGGGCTAGTTTAATCAGAAATTGCAAGGCACTTCCAAAGCCTCAAATGCCCAAGAAATAGAGGAATTCAAAACTCCTCCACATGTTCATAAAGATATAGAGCCCAAGTTTATCAACGGACAATCTACACCTATGGAGGAATAAGCAACAACATCCCAACATACTGAAATTATCCCTTCTCTGCCCACATCGGAGATTGTTCTCAAAGTAACTGAAATACCTCCACTTGATGTGTTCTATAGCCCTCTCCACAAGGCTGAATTTAGAAGGCAGAGAAAAAGGAGAAGGGTAGATGCACCTGAATTCCCACCGGGAAACGAGCCCATGGACATTGTCTAGAAGGACATTCCTTTCAATTCGACCGAGAACTTGACCAGACTATCACAGTTAACGAGAGCATACACATCGGCCACTATGGACAAGGTTACTGAAGTCTCTACTCTGCTAAGGGGGAAAGAGGAGAGAATTGCACAACTCGAACAAGAGCTCGAGGTAGAGAAAGAAATCTTAAACAAGAAAGTGGTGGAGCAACTCAAGCAATTACAACAAGACATGGAGGTCCTGAAAATAAGCCACAAGGCCGATATATCGGCCAAAAACATGCAACTCCAGGAAATGAAACAATCCATGGATAGATACACGGACGTTCCCACTACTGAAGAGTTCATCAAAGAGGCCTTGGAATTAAATTCCCTTCTGGTGTGACAACAAGAGTATTTATGCCAAAAGATGTCACATATTATGCCCTATCTGACTACTAGAGACTAGCTAACAGACAAGGCAATCGACCAGAGAATGGAGTTTAATGATTTAAACACTAGAATTTGTGAGTTCATTGAGTGGCAGGAAACAGAAGATGGAAAGAAGGCCAATGTACTCGAGATTGAAGAAACTCATAAAGACATTCTCTTTACAGATTGGGATGTTAGAATCAAATAGGCTGAGCTAGCAGTCACACGGGCAGTTGGAGTATCAAAGAACATCGTCAAAGTAGTGAACCACATCCTGTTCACCACCAATATCATTAAGGAAGGCAATAGGAAAGAAATGCATGATTTAATTGCTCTATATAAAGACTGGCAAGAAAAGGCGGGGATTCAGAGAGAGGCAATTGCGAAAAAATAACCACGACCAACTGGGAGTCATATTGGCAGTATCTGGTTAAGCCACATAGCCAGATTATGACTCTCAACTGTTCCCTTCACACGACTCAAAGGATGCTTCCACCACTCACCGATGCGATCTTCATCGAACAACTCAAGATTTCGGACCACCTCCTCAAATTCAACCGATGACCGATATTTATGATTTAAAGGACAAGCTGGTAGACAGCAAGTCATCCTCTTAGTTTTGTTTATCTAGCCTCTATTTATTTTTGGAGTTAGTTACCTAGTTAGGAGGAAGGTTGTTTGAAACCTCCTCAAATTTTGTATAATCTTGTTTTGCACATTTAGTTAGAGTAGTATTTATACCCTTCTCATGCATTTAGAGAAGGGTCCAGAATTTTATCAAAAACATTTGCAAAGAATGCACTATTGTAAGTTCGTTAATGCTTTGGTGAAATGATGGAACATGATCGTTTCTTTTAGATATCAAACTACTTTCCTTTGTTGATGCACTTTTGTATTCTTCGGAGACAATTTATTTGAAGAAAGAAGTTGGTCTATGTCATTTGTCAAATGAGCAGGGCTTCACACATATGGTACTATTATCATGTATGATTGATTCTGTTTACATTTAATTAGTGTCAAAACTTTACTTTCATGGCTTATATGTGATATTTATTATTTATGTTAAGCGCTAATTGCACTTTTGTATGATGCCTAGTTGAGGTTGTGATTTTCATATATAACTCATCATATATGCGATATATTTTATAAATTCCTTTGACTAACTATTTAGTCAAAAGAATTATCTTTTACGTTATCATCTCTATTTAGTTGTGTTCAATCTTTATTATCACATGCTAAATAGATATCCTTGTAGATCACATATCACACAAGAACACCCTGGTTTATTTTAAAATAAGTTAGGTAGAGAAATTGCATTGTAGAATAGGTCACTTAGATTATCATTATTCTATTGCAAAGCACTCATAAACCACCCAGTCTCATCTTAAAACCCACACTGGGAAACTGTTCCCATTATCCCCAGTTGGAGCCACCACTTTAAATGGAAAAGGAGTTGTCTTAAGGTCCGGACTGGGTGGTTATCCCCCATGTTTCGACAAAAGAATTCTGAGGCCACAACATTTTGGAACTAGAAGGAGGGAATTCAACTGTGAATGGTAGATGAAGCTAAAAATCATTCGAAAAACATTCATAAGAGTCAAAACCCCTCCACCATTCCTACCCCTTCTCAAACTCGTTCATAATCTCCTCATCAGAAGTCTGAAGTAGTAGAAACATCTCCCTCGTCCCCTGAAGTAGTAAGGCGACTACCTTCCCCAAATTACACTCTTGAGTCTCTCGAAGTTCATTCTTTGACACAACAATCGGAACAGATATCCATTTCTTCAGAGAAACCATAGAGACCCGAAGTATCTGAAGAGAGTGTTACCTCCTTATTACAACAAACTGGTGTATTGACTAGTCTACAAATTGAGAGACTTGGGGTTACCCATTTCGAGTTCCCCATTCCTCCACGACATAAGAAAGTCACTTCATCAACATCTGAATTAGATACTAGCGAGATCACATCACCTTTCCATCCATTTACTCCTCCATCCACTTCTATCTAGTCCACGACTTCTCAAACATCCACTTCTCCAATTAGTACTACAATTATTAGTACTAATCCAGTAGTAATTTCTTCGCCATCTATACCTACTTCTGGACTGACCTTCCCATTTTCCCAGTCCCCAACTCAAGCTATGGCCAATCAACCTTGGACAAATCCTGGTGCTGTCCTAGTTGCAAATCCAAATGCACTCCCAATAAACCCAGAAAAATGGTTGCCTAAGTATAATCCTGATGATGCTCTCCCGGTCGAAGAACATCTAAATAATTTTATGTTAGCCATGAATATCAATGGGGTTGCACATGAAGATGTTGTAATCAGACCGTTTCCTTATACTTTCCAAGGATCTGTTGGGTCTTTGTATTTTTCCCTCCCAGCAGGTTCAATTAGAGACTAGGATACTTTTCAAGAAGTGTTTCTTGCAAAATTTGTGATGATAGAACCATAGCATCCTTGATCATTGATCTTTCTAATTTGAAAGCTAATCCAGATGAAAAGATCAAAGATTTCAACTCCAGATTTAAAAAATTGCTAAACAAAATCCCAGCTGCCTCTAAACCTGCTGTAGACGTACAAATAGAACGATATATATCATCTCTGCCTTCTAATATTGCAATTTATGTAGATAGAGCCAATAAGGCTACCGTTATAGAAAACATGAAAGAAGCCCTGTATGTAGAAAGAAGAATCATAGCTTTGGAAAAAAGATCACAAACAGACGAAAGGAAGACCAAAAAAGTGACATTTAAGGATGAATCTAAGAAGAAGGCTTCAAAAGACCCTTTTGATCGGCGGCCTTCAGAAAGTGTTAAAGACAATGTCCAATGAAATGGTCGAAATTAAAAAACAAGTTGCAAAATACTCTGCTCCTAAGAAACCTTTTCGATCATTCAAAAGGAGCCCTTCTTCTACCTCACAACCCCTAAATACCATTTCAAATGCTGAATCTGACCAAGAAGTAGAATAAGATTCGCCAAATGAAGAGGAAGCTGAAACGGATGAATAAATTGAACTAAACGGGATGTGGGATTTTATTCTCCCAACTAAAGAAGAGGCACAAGCAATGCTAGTGACTACAAGAAGTAAAAATTATCCTGACATGTCTATCACAAATCACAAGCAGAAAGTTGCTACTCCTGCAAAGGAGAAAACAATAGCTAAAAAGTCTAAGACTATCCAAACTGATCCTATCCCTCCAGATTCTCCAAATGCCTCAAAAACATTGGTAATCTTAGACACGGTCGAATACAGTATAGTGGAAGACATGAAGAAGACTAGAGATAACATCTCGTTGCATGAGCTCACTAAAATCAAATAGTAGCAGAAGATTTTATTAAGGGAATTGAAAGCAGTTCCAGTATCCCCTCTGCCATCTGCTATAGTTACTCAAGCTACCTACAATATGGGAAAACCTCCCTCATCCTCAAACAAGGTAGATCCCTCAGATCTAGTTCTGATTGGTGACAGGTCTATTTCTCATGTTCCTTCGTTTCTACTCAATTATGAAATTTTCAACAGGAAAGTTCACAACTGTCTTGTTGATTCAAGAGCCTCCTCAAATATAATGCCAAGGGTTGTGTGTACCAAATTGAACATTACACCTCAAAAATCTGCAGTGCACATAGTTCAGCTAGATAAGACAAAAGTTGAGGTGCTTAGAGAAATAACATCAGTTTAAATTAGGATTTCTTCTAATCCAAAAGTTTCAAAAATAATTGATATTCTGGTAGCCGATATCCCTGAATTTTATGGTTTAATTCTCAATAGGGACTGGTTTGAAAATATGCACGGTTATTTCACAACTTATTGGTCTCACATGTGGTTGCCACACAATGGTAAACCTAACCAAATCAGGGTAGATCGAGAGAAATTCATGACATATACGGTCATTGACCTCGAGGGAAGCAACGAACTTGTTGCTTTCACTAATAATATCATTGCAAATTACTCATCCGAGTCCTCTTTAGGATCCTTTAATGCTCAAAGGTCTCCCTTTTTAGATAACACTGTAGTCTCTCAAATCGAAATTTTTTCACAAACGGATCCTTCCAAATGTCTAAATTTAGTAGATAAAGTTTACAATAACTCTCTGTTTTGGACTCTCTATTTTGACAGTTCTAAATCAAAGGATGGCGCAGGTGCATGATGCATTTTGACAATCCGCAAGGGGAGAAAACCATGTTGGCCCGCAGACTTGAATTCCAGTGCACTAACAATGTCGCTGAATATGAAGCACTAATCCAAAAAATGTATAAAGCCATCGGTCTTAATGTCAAGTACCTGCAAGTCTACAGTGATTCAGAGATAATTGTGAAACATGTGAGAAATATAATTCATTGTGTCTTTGGGCACCTTAAACACTATCAATCTTTAGCTCAGAAATTGACTTCTCATTTTTATGCTTTCAACATATCTTCAGTCCCTAGATTACAAAACGCAAGTGCTGAATTACTTGCTAATGTGGCATCTAGGCTTATACCCTCAGAATATTTTAGTCGAGATAGATTTTCAATAGAATTAATATTTAGGCCATCAATTCCCGACAATGTAACAAATTGGAGTGCATTCAAGAACGATGCAGATATAGTTAATTTCCTTACATCAGAGGGATCGTATGAAGAACAGATCATAGATGGACATGACCATGATCTAGAAATCAAAATTAATCATGATCATAACCCAATCCCAAAGTCTGTGGTTAAAATGGAAGATCTTTATGATCTAAAGGATAGATTTAAGAAAATTACTAACTCCAAAACTCAAATTTCTACTTTGATATTTGAAGTAGTAAACCTAGGGTCAATTGAAAAACCTCAAAATGTCAACCTAGGTCTAGGCATATCATATGAAGAAAGAATATCATTCATTAGGTTGTTGAAGACATATAAAGGTGTTTTTTCTTGGGATTATGCAGATCTCAAAACTTATGATGCCTCTATAATTCAACATACCATACCCATGACTTCAAATGAAAATCCAGTTCAACAGAAGCTTTGCAAAATTCATCCAAACTTTGAAAGTCAAATCAAATCGGAGTTGAACAAGCTTCTGAAAGCCAAAATAATCTTCCTTGTTAGACATTCTAAGTGGGTATCGAATATGGTACCCGTAAGGAAAAAGAACAGAGATATCAGGATTTGTATTGATTTTAGAAACTTGAATCAAGCTTGCCAAAAAGATAATTTTCCCTTGCCCTCCATGGAACAAATATTGCAATCAATTGCAGGTTTTGTATTAATGTCCTTTCTAGATGGATTCTTAGGATATAATCAAATAATTGTCCATCCAGATGACAGATTAAAGACAACATTCAGGACCAAGTGGGGAACATATGCCTATCAGAAGATGCCTTTCAGACTCATTAATGCGGGTGCCACATTTCAATGTGCTATGGACATTGCTTTCAGAGGTCTAATCAATAAATCGGTGGTTATTTACTTGGATGACATCACAGTCTATTCCAAGGATAGGAACAATCATTTAGCTAACCTGAAACACATTTTCGAAAGATGCAAGAAATACGACATTTCCTTAAATCCCAAAAAATCCTATTTTTCTTTACCAGAAGGCAAACTCCTTGGGTTTATAGTATCCAAGAAAGGAATTTACATTGATCCTGATAGATTCCAAGAGATTGAAAAAATTCCCCTCCCTCACAACAAGAAAAACATGCAATCATTCCTAGGCCAAATAAATTTTGTAAAAATATTTGTCCCATATTTTTCACAAATTGTTCTACCTCTTCAAGCGATGATAAGAAAAAATGCAGTTTTCAAATGGAACAAGGATGAAAGAGAGTCATTCGAGTTGATTAAAAAATCTATTATTAATGCTCCCTCATTGACAACCCCAGACTTTCTCAAACCTTTTGTATTATATACTTTCTCATCTGATACATCATATGCAACAGTTTTGACACAGCTGAACGATGAAAATGTTGAGGCACCTATCTCCTTTTTCAGTTCTAACTTACAAGGCACCGAATTAAATTATTCAACTATAGAGAAACAAGCATTTTCTGTTTTTAAAACTTTGAAACATTTCAGACCTTTTCTTCTTAAAACCCATACAAAGATAATTGTACCCTACCCTGCAGTAAGACAACTATTGATCCAAAGAGAAGTAGGGGAGAAAAGAGCTAATTGGGTAACTGCACTCCAAGAATATGATGTAGAAATCCGGCCAGCTAAAATTGTCAGGGGCCAAGGTTTTTGCAGGATGTTAACAGGAGCTTCCCAGTTACCATCAGAATAATATCAAGGTAATGAAGTAAAAATATCAGAGGTAAGCCTCAATGAGATGCAATCACAATATGTTGATTTGAAATTTTATCTAAAAAATGGATATGCTCCTATGCATCTTAATTATAAAACAAAGCGAGCTTTAAGATTGAAATCAAATTAGTATGAACTAGTCAATGATGTATTGTTTAGGAAGAATTATGATTCAGTATTGCTGGGATGCCTAGAGAAACCTAAAGTCGAAAAGGTCATGCAAGAATTACATGATGGACCAACTGGAGGACATTTTGGAGGAAATACCACAGCTAACAAAATCCTACATGCAGGGTATTATTGGCCAATGGTATTTGAAGATTCACGTGAATATGCAAGGAAGTGCAAAACTTGTCAAATCACCGCTGGAAGAGAAAGAAAGCCAACATTCACTTTACAACTAGTTAACATCCAACACCATTTGAACAATGGAGATTAGACATAATTGGTGAGATTGTTCCTAACTCTTCCAAACAACATAGGTACATCCTTCCAACTACTGATTACTTTACTAAGTGGGTAGAAGTTGTCCGATTAAAGATAGCTAATACAAAAAATATTATAGACTCCATTGATCGGTACATAATTACTATATTTGGCTTACCCTCAGCTTTAATGTTTGACAATGCATCTTAATTTTTTGGAAATACAATGGTAGAATTTTCTCTTAAGCGAGGTTTCAATTTGAAATATTCAGCCAATTATTATCCACAAGGTAATGGATTAGCAGAATCAACAAACAAGAACCTCATTAGAATGATCAAAAGGATGATTGATTAAAATCACAAGAATTGGCACAAAGCATTAACATTTTCTCTATAGGCAGACAACATTACTCAGAAAGCCTTTATTGGTTCTTCTCCTTTTTCTTTAGTTTATGGAAAATAAGTTGCTCTTCCCACAAAAGTAGCAATCCCATCTCTTACCCTAGTTCAATTTATTGATGAAAACCCTTATTCTTCTCTCCAGGCTAGACAATTTCAAATTCTCAATCTTGAAGAAGAAAGAGAAAAGGCTAAAGCAACCCACTTCCATCATCAACAATTAGTCAAAGCTTCTTTTGATACAAATTTTGCCAGTCATAAAAATCTCGAAGTAGGTGACTTGGTTCTAAAATGGGATAAAGCACACGAGGAAAAGGGTAGACATACTAAATTCCAAAGACTATGGCTTGGCCCTTTTCAGATCATTGAAAAAATTGGACAATCAATGTTTCTTTTATAAGACTTATCAGGTAAGAAGGATTCTTTTCCTGTCAACGGGAAAATTTTGAAAAATTACTTCTCCTAGGAGATAACCTCTTCCAATTTTGTAACATATTGCTTTCTAGGAAAATAATGGTCAAATAATATTTACTTTTGGCTTTTCAAAATAAAATCTTTGATAACATTTATGTTTTTTCTCTTTTATAAGAAAGTAAGAGTTAAAAGGATTAATTAGGACATTTGAGTACTAAAGTAAACTTGATTTCCTTCGAAAAACTTGACCTTGCTTAAAACATTTATTTTACGAACAAACTCTTATCCTTATAGAATATGAGGGTTTTATTATTAGTCCAGAAAATAATCTTTATCCTAGTAAGGATTTTTGCAGATCAACATCTTAAAAACTCTATCATTATCACCCAAAACTCTCAAAAGAGCCAATGATCCACCCCATCTGTTAAACGTTTCCTTTTTCATAGTGTAATTCTAAAATATAAAAAAAAAAAACTTAAAAGATAAAAAGTCTCATTACAAGCTTATTTTCCATGTTCATAGGGAAGTGATTAAACTAATATTACCAATACTGCATACCAAACATGGTATTAGCTAATGATCCCCTCGATCGGAAGACAAGGGGTCTCATCAAGAGCCAGCTTGTTTAGTTTAGTTACAACCAGTGAATGGCATTGTCATTAGTAGGTTACCACGCCTAGACAATGTCTTTTAAGAAACCAAAAAGAGAAAAATTACATTCAAAAAAGGAAAAAGAGGACAAGGTCCAAGTGAATATCATTTTGAAATTTGAAAATTCACACAGATGGGACAATGAATCATTGTTGGTTAAAAGATAACCCTGTCGAGGATATGAACGCCTGCTGGCAACAAAGGCTCTATCTGTGGTAAATGAGTAAACTACAAAAAACTAATCTGCAAAAGACATCTACTATATTTCTTTAAACTTTATTGGCTGATGCAAATGTTTATACTTCTATCATTACAAGAGTAAAGTAATTAAGTAAATAAGTTGAGCAAGTAATGATGATTCCAGAGACATGTTGTTTACTTTATAACTCATGTAATAATTATTCTTATAACCCTAATTACTTTGAAAGTTTTTAGAAATTTTAGAAAACTACTCAGAGATCACTGGTTCTCCCAAGTGAATCACCAATTGTTGTACTACGAAACAACCCCCCCATTTATAACAAACAATAGCTAGGCTTAGAATTGTAAATGGGGACCCTTTTAAATTTTTAGGCTTAGGATAATAAAACCCTAACTCTAAGAAAATTCCTAGCAAAACCTTGCAAAACTAACTAAGGATGAAATCCATATCGCAGATCGCAAATCACACTTTTCCACATGACCATGTTAAAAAACCTTTACAAAAGTGCAATATGCGATTAGGTCTCCTGCTGCAATAACATCACCTTGTCATTTCACACTTCTCATAGTTCGCGAGAAACTTGACCAAGCCATTAGAACAACCACAAACGATTTGCGAAATGCGATATTGCAATCTCCGCAATCACATTTCGCTTAATACATCTGGTAACACTATACTGTTGTTGGAAATAATACTGAGAGGGGGGGGGGTGTGAATCAGTATTATCAAGTCAATTATTTTTCATTTCATAATCAGATTTGTATACGCTACTTCAGTTAGTTAAAACTCCATATATACGCAACTGTAGTTAAGGAAACTCGCGCATAAACTGTAGACTTATAATTTAATTTATTCTTCAGATGTTGATCATTAATCTGTGTGTCAGAACCATATAAATAGTAACCAGGAACAGAAAAACAGAGCAGATAGTCACACACAAGAACACAAGATATAAGGTGGAAACCCAATGTGGGTGAAAACCACCTGATGCAATTCGTCTCTATCTTCTTTCAATTAGAAACTTCTTTTTACAATGTTTCTGTACTGGTGCAGTCTTATACCAGTACACAGGCTTCTACCTGCAAAAGGCTACAACCTTCTCTCGTTCTCCAGCTTCTCCTGGAAGGGAGCTACAACCCCCTTAGCTCTTGTACTAGTTGAGGTGTTAGTACGTAGGTGCTGACTTACAGAAGGCTACAACCTTCTCTTTTCTTCCAGGGACCACGTTTCATAAATTTTCAAACTGGATACATGAATAACATCAATCAAACATCAAATATATCTGCATCAACCAATCTCCTTTGCTCCAATCAAAACTGAATCAAACAATTACTTCTCTGAAAGCTGTAACCAGAATACGGTAACAGTAACCAAAAACCAATCCTGAAACCAGAACACTGCAGCAATAAGCAGAAGTAGCTAAAACATATTTCATAAGATGTACACTACTTCAATATGTAGAACCTGCGTGCATACGCTTCTGTAATAAGGCCAACTAGCATATACGCTATTCTGAATCACTAAACCAGCGTGTATACGCGCCTTTGCTTCGCTGAACCTGCATACAAATCTATAAAAGATAATCTTACCCTTTTCAGTTATTCAAACATTAGTAATACCCAGATCATCAGATTTATAGATCAAGTCATGCGCCAAATATAACAGATCAAATCACACAAAGATACTTCTCTTCAAGCCTTAAGATCTTGACCCATCAATAGAACTTATCCTTCTTCTTGTGCTCAGGTTCCTCCTTGATTCAGATCCATCTATGCACCATAACCCAATGACCAGTATTCCAGATCTTGCTCTTCATAAGATATTCACTGCTTTTGTGAATGCCTTTGCGTAATGATCTCCTTCCCCTTCTATAGTGTTAGGCCTTACTCAATACCATGGTCCAAAACCATAGGTCCAAATACTAAGGACTAAATACCATGGACCAAAAATAAGTTTTCCCACACGTATGCACTTTTCTTTGCATGAAAGTGTGTGCATACATATACACACCTTTTGATCGTCTATCCCGCGTGTATACGCGCCTTGGTTAAGAGGAACCTGCATATATCTCTTTTTCCTTCATTCTGAGAGCCTGAACTGTGATTTGTCATTTGAGTGAGTTGCCATCAAGGACAACACCCGTGTCATAGCGCCAAACTTGTGTCATAATTGTTGGAAATAATACTGAGAGGGGGGGTGAATCAGTATTATCAGAACTATAAAACTTTTTCAATGCTCAGAAACATATACGCTACTTTCGTTAAGAGAACCAGCGTGTACACGCAACTGTGAATAAAGAAAACATCGTATAACTAGAAATCTTATAATTCAGTCAGTTTATCTTCAGTTAAGTGCATGAGGACATCATTCATCATATTAAGAGTAAGCAGATGCAGTAGAACAGATCACGCAGAAACCATACACATGAACACCAAGATATAAGGTGGAAACCCAATGTGGGTGAAAACCACCTGCTGCAAGTTGTCTCTATCTTTCTTTAATATGAAACTTCAGTTTACAATCTTTTTGTACTGGTGCAGCCTTATACCAGTACGCAGGCTACAACCTGCAGAAGGCTACAACCTTCTCTCGTTCTCCAAACTTCCTTGGAAGGGAGCTCCAACCCCCTTTGCTCTTGTACTAGCTAAGATACTAGTACGTAGGTGTTGACCTACAATCTTCTTTCTTTCAGGTACCACCTTTCATACATTTTCAGACTGGATATTCCTGAAGCACAACATTACAATCTGTAGACCACAATTCATTCAACTTTCACAACAGATCATTGAAGCATAAAACAACCAATACTAGCATCATCAAACTTTGAATCACTGAACCACTGAACCCTGTCAATCACCAGATACCAGAACACAAAGCAGTCTACAGAACTCTGCAATAACAGTCAGATCCAACTGCAAACCCAAAAATCAAGCTTCAAGAGATATACGCTACTTCAATGAGCGAAACCCGCGTATACACGCGCTTTTACCTAAGCCAACCTGCGTACAGATCTAAAAATAAATTCTCTCAACTTGCAGCTGTACCAGACATCAGTTAGACCCAGAACATAATATTGCGACAGTATGCAGATCTAGAAATACGCATAATCAACCATATCATAATAGTGCATTTCAAACCATTAGATCCCGATTTATTCTTAGATCTAGTCTTCCATCAACCGATGTGATTTCTCCTTAGCTCAGATCAAGCAACCCAGACCTTGCATATCAGATCTCTTTCTCTTTCGGATATTCAAGCCTTGTCCAAAGATGATTTTGCCTAATGATCTTCTTCTCCTTATATAGCCTTAGGCCTTGCTCAATACCAAGAGCCAAAACCATAGTAACACAATACCATCAACTTCAAAACTAGGGATCGACACACCCGTCGAGACACAATGGTCCGAAACCATAGGCACAACTTCCAAGGACTAACCGCCATGGACCAAAGGTACTTTTCCACATACACACGCTTTTGCTGAAGCCAACCTGCGTGTACACGCGACTTGGGCTTAACGAACCTGCGTGTATGAACTTCCTTGGCATGCTGTACTAGGATCTGTCTTCTGATTAAGTTGCCATCACCTGTACCAACCTCTGAGTGAGTTGCCATCAAGGACAACACTTGAATCATAATGCCAACAATCTCCCCCTTTGGACTTGATGGCAACCACCACACCAAGTCACTCTCCCCCTTTGACATCAAGGGCAAAGGGCTGTGCTCCCCCTGAGGACATGCTGATACCTCTGCTTGGCTGTGGTGACTCATGCTCCCCCTGACAGTAGGCCAGATCTGCAAAAGATGTTCTTCAACAAGAACCAAGACTTATACACCATAAGGGACCTTCCTATCACCAAAAGACTCAATACATACATCCATACTCCCTACCAAGAGGGGACATATCAGAAACAACCAATTATATTACATCATTCATCCCAGGCATAGTGGGAAAACCAACATAGGCCGTTACATGACCTTGACACCATAAAAGAAATATCACAAAAGAGAGACATGGCATAGAGACAACAGATCTAGACCAAGACTTATGAAAGTCACCAGCAGCATCTGATAAACATCTTTTTAGATCAACAACCAGGATTTCTTGCTGAGAAACCAATAACCAAAACATCGAAATGCCAACAATGCTTTATGAGACTTTTAAGCTGCTCCCCCTGAACCTGTGCCTGCTGCACCCCTTGAAACGATGTCTGAAGAATTCTCAGATCTTTTAAACCAGAGTTTGCACTTGCTGTTCAGAACTCCATATACGCGATTTCTCCTGCATAGACCAGCTTATGTACGCGGATATACTTTCTGCAACATGCGTACATCATACACGCGACTTGCCCCCCATAAATCTGCGTATATACGCGGATATACCTTACGTAACTTGCGTATACCAACTTTTCTGTAGAACAGACAAGATTTAACAGCATGAAAAAGCATCAACTACTCCCAACTTTTGTCTGAGATATTCAAAAGTTTCCCTGGACAGTGGTTTTGTGAGAATATCAGCAACTTGTTCCTTAGAAGGAACATACTCTAACTTGACCTTCTGCTCAAGCACTTGCTCCCGAAGAAAATGGTACTTGATTGGTATGTGCTTGGTCTTTGAGTGCATGACTGGATTCTTTGAAATGCTGATTGCACTTGTATTATCACATAAGATAGAGACTGGTGGAGTGCAAGTGATTTGAAAGTCCTGCAAGGTTTGCATCATCCAAAGAAGTTGTGTACAACAAGATGCCGCAGCCACATATTCTGCTTCAGCTGTAGATAAGGCAATCGAACTCTGTTTCTTGCTGAACCAAGATACTAGTCTGGAACCCATGAAGAAAGCACCACCACTTGTGCTTTTCCTATCATCCACACTTCCAGCCCAATCTGCATCTGTGTAAGCATGAAGAGTGAGATCTGTATTTCTGGGATACCATAAGCCATAGTTTTGTGTCCCTTGAAGATACTTGAAGATTCTTTTGACTGCCTGAAGATGAGTTTCCTTTGGGTTGGCTTGAAATCTTCCAACAATTCCTACTGCATGTGTAATATCTGGTCGGGTACCTGTCAAATAAAGCAAGCTCCCAATCATGGATCTATAAGTGGGTTGATGCACTGCTGCTGATCCATCATTTGCACTGAGGCTGCATCCTGTAACCATGGGTGTACATACAGGCTTTGACTCTTCCATGCCATACTTCTTCAAGATCTGCTTGAGGTATTTGGTTTGAGATAAGAAGATACCTCCTTCATTTTGTTGGATTTGCAATCCAAGAAAGTATGTCAATTCTCCAAGTAGTGACATTTCGAATTCTTTCTGCATAACCAAGGCAAAATTTTGACTCATAGTCTCTTCATTGCTGCCAAAGATAATATCATCTACATAAACAACAAGAATTAGTAATTTGTTATTTTCAACTTTTATATAGAGATTGCTATCTGCTGATCCTTTTGAAAAGCCTTGTTGGTGAAGATATTTGTCCAACCGATAGTACCAAGCCCTTGGAGCTTGTTTGAGTCCATAGAGAGCCTTTTTCAGTCTGCATACAAGGTTTGGATCATTCCCAAGAATGAAACCATCTGGCTGTTCAATATATACTTCTTCTTCTAAGTCCCCATTCAGAAAGGTTGATTTCACGTCCATTTGAAATACCTTGAAGTTTTGAAAGCTTGAGAGAGCAAGGAACATTCGGATGGCCTCAAGTCTTGCCACAGGAGCAAAAGTCTCTTCAAAATCTATTCCTTCTTGCTGCGCATACCCTTTACAAACAAGTCTGGCCTTGTTTCTAATTACTTCTCCATTTTCATTTAATTTGTTCTTGAAGACCCATTTTGTTCCTATTACATTCTTATCTTTTGGTCTAGGAACTAATTCCCAAGTGTTGTTCTTTTCGATCTGCTCAAGTTCTTCATCCATTGCTTTGACCCAACATTCATCTTTGCAAGCCTCTTTAACATTTTGTGGTTCAGTGGAGGAGAGTAATGCCAAATAGCTTGAAGCTTCTGCAAGTGTCCTTCTTGTTTGTACTCCTGCTTCTTTCTGCCCCACAATCTGAGATTCTGGATGATTCTTTTGAACATATCTGGATGGAGTCTTCTCTTCTATTCTTGTCTGCTCCTCTGGTTCTTCCTGAGGTTCTTCTTCTTCTTGAGGTTCTTCTTCTTCATCATTCCGCCTTTGGGGGTAACCTTCATCTTCTTCAATGTCTTCATGATGAACTTGCCTAGGAATATATCCCTTCTCGTCAACCACTACATCAATGCTGTCAACAATTCTGCCAAGTCTTTTATTGTAGCACTTGTATGCTTTGCTATGTGGAGAATAACCAAGAAGAATTCCCTCATCTGCTCTTGGTTCAAGTTTGCCAAGTTGCTCATCAGTATTCTTGATATAACATTTGCTTCCAAAGATTTTGAAGTGCTTCACTGAAGGAGTCTTACCACTCCAGAGCTCATGAGGTGTTTGAGTGTTGTTTACTCGGACATTTGTTTTGTTAAGAATAATAACAGCAGCATGTGCAGCTTCACCCCAGAAGGTTGCGGGAGTACCTGATTCATCGAGCATAGCACGAGCCATTTGTTGGATAGTTCTGTTCATTCTTTCTACAACCCCATTTTGCTGAGGAGTTCTAGCTATGGAGAATTCTCTTCTTATCCCATGTTCGTCACAGAAATCGAAAAATTCATTTGAGGTGAACTCCCCACCTCTGTCAGATCTGAGGCACTTAATTTTGTGTCCTGATTCATTTTCAACCAAGGCTTTGAAGGATTTGAATTTTTCGAATGCTTCATCTTTGTGCTTCATGAGCCCTAACCAAACAAATCTGGAGAAATCATCAATGAATAATATCAGATATTCTTCTCCTCGAGGTGTCCTCTTCCTAAATGGACCACATACATCTGTATGGACTAGCTCGAGAGGCATGCTAGCTGATCCTTCCTTCTCTGGAAAGTTAGTTCTGGTTTGCTTTCCAAACTGACAAGATTTGCATATGGTATTGTCTGGAATTTTGATATCTGGAAGACCACGAACTGCCTGATATTTGCATGCTTTCCTTATTTGTGAAAAGCTTAGATGCCCCAACCTCCGATGCCATAGCCAATGTTCATCATCCTTGCTTAAGTAGCATTGTTGTCCTTCCTCAAAGATATATAGATTATTTGGAGTCCTTCTTCCTTTGATCACTGTTTTACCTGTATCAAGATCGCGAACACAACATCCATTCGATCTAAATATTACCTCGGTTCCTTGATCGCACATCTGACTGACACTTAGAAGATTATGCTTCAATCCATCAACATATAACACATTTCCTGCTTTGACCTTCTCTTTCAATGGAGCAACACCTTTTCCTTTTATGGCTGCAGAGATATCGTTCCCAAAAGACACTTTCTTCCCTTTTTCTAATGCGGTATATGACTCAAGCTTTTCTTTGTCCCCTGTCATATGCTTCGAGCATCCGCTGTCAATGTACCATAGACTTTCTTGACCTTCTGCATAAAAGGCTATCCCACATCTTTCTGGTTGTGATTCTCTTATTCTCCATGTTCTAACATTTGAGGTTTGTTCCTTCTGAGTTGTCTTCCGGAATCTGCTCCTGCATTCAGAGTCTTCATGACCAAAGTTATTACAAATAGAACATTCGACTTCATTTTCAAGAACCGAAAAGTTGTTATAGGTCCTTTTTGTCATCCCTGTCATACTTCTTTGTTTTTGAGCTTCCCTAGTCATGATTGTTTTATATGCAACACATTGAGCTGCTTTGTGACCAAAATTATGGCAAGAAAAGCATTGTCCATTGAAGAAGCTTCTGCGGTTATTGAATCTACCTGCCAACTGATTGTAATTTCTATTTTCATCTATTCTTGAACCAAACTGAGAAGATTTTACCTGTGGCTGGTTGTAGCTTTTGTTCACCCTTAAGATGGATTGCCCCTGATAGTTTCTGTTTGTATTTTGTCCCTGCTTTACCTGATTATCTTCATTGTTCTTCTGCTCATTTCTTCTTGCCGCATCAAGATAACTTTTTGAGGTGGATGCTTGAGAGGTCTCTCCATTGTAATCCAAACCTGTCTTGTTTAGAGGAGACCGCTGCACATTGATAATCTTATCCAAAGTTTCAGATCCTTTGACAAACTTAAGATTAATAGCTTTTGTTTTCTTAATTTCTTTTCTGAGACCAACAATTTCACCTTCTAGTTTTTCAAGATGTTTTTCTTTTTCATCAATTTGAAATTGTAGAGTATCAATGATCACATTCTTTTCTTCTATACATCTCTTGAGTCTAGTAATTTCATCATAGAGGTTATTCACATCTACAGCATCCTCATAATCATCATCTTCAAATGCCATTAACAACTTATATTTATTACCTTGTTCATCTTCATCACTGTTTGATAAACCATCACTATCTTCATGGGTGTAGTAGCTTTTCTTATTTGCACTTTGTTTCTTGTTCCATCTAGCAGGTTCCTTTCCTTTATCCTTATAAGGACATTTTGCAGCATAATGACCTACTCTTCCACAAGCAAAGCATTTGAAAGGTAGCTTACCTCTAAACCTTCCAGAACCCCTTTGAAGATTTCTGACAAAATTTGATTCTTCTTCCTCTTCCTCTGGAACATTGCTTGCTTCATAGTAATCTTCTTTGCCTGATGCCTTAAAAGCAGCTTCCCTTCTGTCTGATGGACCTCCCTTTCTCATTTCATAAGCAGTTAGAATTCCATGTAGCTGAGACATAGTGAGAACACGAAGATTTTCCTTTTCTTCTATTGCAGATACTTTAGATTCAAACTTGGGGGATAATGATCTTAGAATCTTTTGAACTACTATAACCTCTTTTATTTCTTCACCCAAATTTTTCATACAATTAACAATCTCATCTACCCGAAGAAAATAATTAGCCACACTTTCATCATTATACATCTTGAGAGTCTCATATTGAATCCTGAGAGTTTGAAGTTTAGCTTGTTTTACCTGTTCATCTCCTTCATAGCTCGTGATCATTTTGTCCCATATCTCTTTTGCTGATTTGAAGTGCATTACCTTCATGAATTCTGTTTGGGATATACTTCCTAATAGAGTACTGACTGCTTTTGCATTTGTTTCATACTTCTTTTTCTCAGCTGGATCTGTAGGAGTAGCTGAAGGAAAAGCATAGCCTGTTTCTACAATGTCCCAAACTTCTGTACCAAGAGATTGAAGATATGCAGTAACTCTTACCTTCCAATAATTGAAGTTTGTCCCATCGAAAACGGGTGGCCTGATTGATGCTTCTCTCTCGTAGTTGCTCATGATGAACGATCTACCTTCAAGCGATCAAGCTTCTCTGAAGGACCTGCTCTGATACCAATTGTTGGAAATAATACTGAGAGGGGGGGTGAATCAGTATTATCAGAACTATAAAACTTTTTCAATGCTCAGAAACATATACGCTACTTTCGTTAAGAGAACCAGCGTGTACACGCAACTGTGAATAAAGAAAACAGCGTATAACTAGAAATCTTATAATTCAGTCAGTTTATCTTCAGTTAAGTGCATGAGGACATTATTCATCATATTAAGAGTAAGCAGATGCAGTAGAACAGATCACGTAGAAACCATACACATGAACACCAAGATATAAGGTGGAAACCCAATGTGGGTGAAAACCACCTGCTGCAAGTTGTCTCTATCTTTCTTTAATATGAAACTTCAGTTTACAATCTTTTTGTACTGGTGCAGCCTTATACCAGTACGCAGGCTACAACCTGCAGAAGGCTACAACCTTCTCTCGTTCTCCAAACTTCCTTGGAAGGGAGCTCCAACCCCCCTTTGCTCTTGTACTAGCTAAGATACTAGTACGTAGGTGTTGACCTACAATCTTCTTTCTTTCAGGTACCACCTTTCATACATTTTCAGACTGGATATTCCTGAAGCACAACATTACAATCTGTAGACCACAATTCATTCAACTTTCACAACAGATCATTGAAGCATAAAACAACCAATACTAGCATCATCAAACTTTGAATCACTGAACCACTGAACCCTGTCAATCACCAGATACCAGAACACAGAGCAGTCTACAGAACTCTGCAATAACAGTCAGATCCAACTGCAAACCCAAAAATCAAGCTTCAAGAGATATACGCTACTTCAATGAGCGAAACCCGCGTATACACGCGCTTTTACCTAAGCCAACCTGCGTACAGATCTAAAAATAAATTCTCTCAACTTGCAGCTGTACAAGACATCAGTTAGACCCAGAACATAATATTGCGACAGTATGCAGATCTAGAAATACGCATAATCAACCATATCATAATAGTGCATTTCAAACCATTAGATCCCGATTTATTCTTAGATCTAGTCTTCCATCAACCGATGTGATTTCTCCTTAGCTCAGATCAAGCAACCCAGACCCTGCATATCAGATCTCTTTCTCTTTCGGATATTCAAGCCTTGTCCAAAGATGATTTTGCCTAATGATCTTCTTCTCCTTATATAGCCTTAGGCCTTGCTCAATACCAAGAGCCAAAACCATAGTAACACAATACCATCAACTTCAAAACTAGGGATCGACACGCCCGTCGAGACACAATGGTCCGAAACCATAGGCACAACTTCCAAGGACTAACCGCCATGGACCAAAGGTACTTTTCCACATACACGCGCTTTTGCTGAAGCCAACCTGCGTGTACACGCGACTTGGGCTTAACGAACCTGTGTGTATGAACTTCCTTGGCATGCTGTACTAGGATCTGTCTTCTGATTAAGTTGCCATCACCTGTACCAACCTCTGAGTGAGTTGCCATCAAGGACAACACTTGAATCATAATGCCAACAATAATGCCAACAACTATATCCCTTTTAAGACTGCAATGTGCGATTATTCCGGTAAAACGTGTGGAATAATTATGTTTTAAATGCTAAAACAAACGAGTTGACAGGTTATTAAATATTTAGTGGCCTGAGGAAGGACAATCATTTTCTTGGTTATGGGTAGTTATAATTGAGTATCTCATTAAAACCTTTCTCACGATCCAAAGTCATTTCACATAAGCTTTCAATATTAATTACTATATATCATCTGCGCAGATATATCTTGTCTATCTCAGGAAAGCGACAAAAGACATGTCCCTAAGAAAGGTGATGCATAAATAGAGCAAACAGACCATTGTTGAAGCTGAGTTTACATATATGGCTCCTATCTTTGCCGATACAGTTTGTGATGCTACCGGAGGCACAACATCTTGGGAAGTAATTTACAATAGGCTGGAGGACGAGTGTCCTAAAATCACTATTACGAGAGAAACAACTGACTCAAAAAGGCCTTCAGAACTTCAATGTAGAGATGCTTCCAGTTCATTCCTTCATAAGATAGGAGAAAGGGATAAAATCCTCCCCTATACAGACATGATCAGGTGGGTGATTAAAAACCTTATCATTGAATATAGACAGTTCAAGAATTCAAAGATGGAGCTTATAGGGTCGTTCAGAACAGAGGATCTGAAGAAGATGTACCACATACCTGATCCCCAAGATATCTATGACAACACATTTGTGGCTAACTTTGCAAAGATGAATCCAGACCCCTTCAAGCTAATTCAGGGTTGGAGGGTGTTAGACAAAAAATTCAAGTATGACAAATCAGGTATGTATGCTATAGCCTCTTTGGCAAACCCCTACAACTATGCAATAGCCATGTTATGTAAATTGTATGGGCTACCCAATAATACTAAGTTTTCAATAGAATGGATTCCTCTGATTAATGCCTGTGTTAATTCCCATATCATGAATTGGAATTCTATCCTATCTGACAACCTAGCCACCAACATTACCGAATATCGACAAAAGAAAGCCTCCTTTTCAGATAACCTCCCTCCCTTATATTTTAGTGCCTACATTATGGATGCTATCTGTTTTTGCACAACATTTCCAACCATGGGTTGGAAATGGACCTTACAAGATCCTTACCCAATACATCTCAGTCATAAAAAAATATGGGAGTCACATTACATACCTCACTTCTATAATATATTCCATGCTATTTTGTTGCCCCTACATCAAATGATTTTCAATAAGAAAGCCCCTAGGTTCTCCCAAGAAGTTGCAATAGACCTGTTTATTGTTGGAAAGTATTTTATTGAAGAGTGGTTCACCTATATTATGGTTTTTGGTAGCACAACTGATCTACACATCCTTCCTTTATATGTTTCTAATAAGTTATTAGCAAGAGAGATTGCCTACCAGACTATGGGAAAGGGCCTGACTAAAGTTCTCAAAGACGACAAGAAGTCATTATGGCCCATTTTCTCTGTCAAATGCAGTTCTTTTTCTTTAGTCAATTTTGTTCATGCAACTAAGGAATCAACACATATGGAAGCCCGCAAGCTTCATACATTGCCTAAGAGGCAATTTGATTTAAAAAAAGTGGCATACATTGTCACTATTGGAGTTAAAATCAAGCCATACAATCATGATGATAATCATTGTTGGGCCTCCAAATTAACCTTAATTTTCACTCCATTTTCACCTTTTATCCTCATTTTGTCATCTCATTTCACCATATTATCATTACATAACCCTATATTTCCATTACCATATGAGTTTATATTCTCATTTTCCAAAGTTATTAATTTCATGTATTTAGAGTGAATTTATGATTAAAAGTTAGAGAAATGACATGTATTTGCTTATACCTAGAAGTGGCTTGAGTTTGATGACAAGTGTAGATCATTTGGAAGCTTCCAAGGCACCCTTATGTGGCCTCCCAAGATCAAATTCGAATTTCAACTCAAGAGGTGGACCATATTCCAAGGAGAAAGATCATGGAGATTTTGATGTGTCATGGGATTTGTTTCTAGTATTTAGGGATAAGTTGAGACAAGTGTGGGTCTAGTAGATATCTAAGGGATCTACATTTATTGAGTAGATATCCCTAATTCATGTATAAATAAGAGGAGCATCCTCCAAATCATGTAATGAAGGAGGAGGAGGGAGAGAAAACAATTATTAGTTATTCATTAGCATTAGATTTATGTTCATTCAACATGAATAATACCATTTTCTCCAAAACATGAGTTATTAGTGTTGTTTGATTCTTAAGATGTGATAATTGTTCATGTGTGCTCATTGAGGAATGGAAGGATCCCCATACTGAGATAAGTTCACTTTGTTGTAGAATAATGTTGTGAATATACTAATTTCAATTCTAATGTTCATCTTATTTCTTTGTTGTAAATAATTGGAGATAATTTCAATATGAATTCATGATATGGCCATGTTTTGTTGTGTGAAGGTTGATCTCCTTTCAGTAGCTAGTTTTGATGTGAGAAGGACAACCGGAAACTCCTAAGTTAGGAGTCTCTTCTCCATGAGCTAGATTAAATTGAAATAAGATTTACTTTCTCTTATGCTTCCCTAGATTACATTTATGTGAATATTGATTGGTGAGCTCCAGTATTGTAGCAATAATGCTACAACTCCTGGGGCTTCCTGTCTCTTAATTTTATCAACCCGGTAGTTCGTACAAACTTGGAAGCGACGGTGCTGTATGCACAAGTACTAGCTCTTGTCGCAGCTGTCACTTGGTCAGCTGGCACAAGTCCGCTAGGGCTCAAGCCAACTTCTATAGGCTCTCAGAAGAAGCTTGTTAAATGATGGACGAAATCTAGCTCAAAGAAGACTAATCTACTTGGCAAAAAAATGAACTGAAAGCAAATCAAAACATGGAAACCCTAGGAAACCCTAATTTAACTAGTCTAACCTCTATGATGCAAAGAATGTGAATGAAACTTCTACCAATGATGCCATTACTTCTAATAAGTGCTAATGCATGAATCTAATCTACTTGCATTTTAAAAGACATGTTTTTGTATTTTTTTCTTTAAGTGGATGGAGTGATTGTGATTTTGTGCTAACTAGGGTTTGGTTGTGCAGATGGGATGGAGAAGGAAGGAAAGCATGGGAAAGGTTGGGGAGGTTAGGAGAGGTCCCTAGGGATCCTTAGCATCCATCCACAGAGGTTCCTCACATTCAGAAGCTCGGCAACCGAGTGAGTGGCCTCCTACAGGAAGTCTGCAGGGGATCCTACAGGATACTCTGGTTTCTACAGGATGTCTACAAACGGCTACAGGATGACCTACCGTGAGTGTTTGGCGTGATGGAGGAGTGATGAAATGGTAGGGGGAGATGGGTAAGGTAGGAATAAGGCTGGTGATGGCTCAGAAGCTGGAAAATCAGATGAGGGAAGAGTGTATGCAATGGTTTGATGATTGGAAGGATGGAACCAACGAAAGTTGAAGGAGATGGAGCTATGTGGGAAATGAGAGAGTTGGAGGGTAAATGAGTGAGACAGAGGTTAAATAGAACTTGAGGAGGTGATGAAGGTGCCCTGCATATTGTTTACAACTGAACCAACAAGGACATGCAAGAAAACAAAGATCTAGTTATGAAACCTATGACCTAGTTACTTTACTCTAATCTGACCTAACAACAAAGGAAATGAACAGAAGTTTATTTGTAGTGAAACCATGTGAAACAATTATGAAACTAAGTGATTATAAACCTAAACATGCATCCAAACTGATATCAAGTTCTGCAAATGAGATTCAAACACTAATGATTGCATGGTGAAGCAAAGAAATTGTTTTTGTTGGCAGCAAGGTTACATTGGTCCCAGCTCATGATTCCACTAAAGGGGAGGTGAGATCCAAAGTACTTGGTAGCCTTTTTCTGAATATATTCCCTGTGATTAACCTATCAAGCAAATCTGAACATTAAAAACCTTTTCTAATCATCAAAAGCAACCTAAACAACAACACAATATCTAAATAGCAGATTTTATTATGAGAATGCAGCAAAGACACATAAATATAAACGAGGGAGGTACTGGGCGCTTGAGATGGGCCCAACCCCAAGAACTACAGCCTCCCAAGAGAGATTTAGAGCTGGTGCAAAGCTGGATCCATCTTTATTAATCAAGAAATGAAAAGTACATCAAAATTGTCCATAAGGAGAGCTTGAGAATGAGCTGAAAGCAAAGCTAATCCATGGCCTAAAAATCGAACTACAAGCTAGCTAACTAATGGCTAAAACAAAATGACTAACTAGCTACAAAAATGACTACCAACTAGCTAACCAAAATGAGGCCCTAAGCCTTCTTATTTATACAATTTGAGGACCCAACAGTCCTCCTAAAAGTTAGGGACTTGGCTGCCCAAGACTTGTAGTTAACAGCAGTCCTACTTGACTTGCTTGGCTGCCCTTGTGCTCATTGATTTGGTGGCCTTTGAACTCCGAGCTGATGGCGGAGAATTCGTGGTAAGGGCCCATAAATGAGGGGGACACCTTCCTACCAATCCTCTAGCTTGTTCTCCCACGAATTTGGCTGCCAAGTGCTCATTAAGACCTTCACATTTGTCTCCAAGTTGACCAAAAAGGCTACACAAAGCACCCATTAGACTTGTTGGCATAATGACTAACCAAATTCACTCTATTAACATAAAAATAATAAAAAACATGCAATAAACAAATGAGAATGGTGGACTAAGCCAAATTAGGAGGTTGAATGAGCCCAAATAATTGTACATTTTTGGGGCTCATCATTGATTCCCCTTCAGTATCTAGAGAAATCAAGTTCTCCTAAGTTAGGAGACTCTTCTCCATTAAGAATTGAACTGAAAACAATATTTATTTGCTTTCATTTACATGCTTTCTTTCCTGCTTTCTTAGGTGTTTGGCAATGTTATTATAGAAAGATGGTAGAAGGACAACCAAGACTCTTGAACAAGAGACTCTTCTCTATCTTCTAAAGTAAAATAATTCCATTGATCAAACATTATTTTTATGCTTTCATAGAATAGATCTGATAGTTTAGATTTGTAATATGCATTTCCATTCTAAACAAACTTCTTACACCTGTTTCATCTAAGGTCCCATATATATTGGTTTGCTTCTAAGTTTATGATTCCCCGGATTGATAAATTAAATGACAGGGATTTAGCAGACAACCAAATTGCCCAACATTTTGGCACCATTTCCGGGGAAAGCAAACTTAGATGTAAGCTAGTTAAGAAGATTGTTTAGGAAGAATTTTTATTTAGGATCATTTAGGGTTAATTGCATTTAGGAATTTTCATTTAAGTTTATTATCATATAGAAAACATAGAAATAGAACGCAAATCAAAAACCCCCCCATTAAAAAAAACAAAAACACAATAAAGATCCATATGTATATATGGAAAAACGATGAGTATAAGTTTGGAACAACTCGCTCAGATCCTAGCAAATGTTAGGATCTCCTCTTCTTGCGAAGAAGAGATCTTGACAGCAGCCAAAAGCTTAACTACTCCTCTAGAAGAAAACAATGAATTAACATTTGAAGAATCATCCTGTATATCTGACGATGAACCATTGTTTGAACAGGAGAATGAGGAGGACGAAGAGAAGTTGCAGCATGATCTGAATGAGAATGGAAATCACGCCTATGAAAGCCTTATCGACAAGTGGTTTCGATGGTTTCAAACAAGTACAAGGTTAGATCGATTTTGTTTTTATTTCATTAGATCATACTCACAAAAACTAGATTCGATCATCCTTGTATATTTTCATTTTAAAATTGCGAAATTGAAAATGAATATATTTTTACTACTATTGCGTGAATGGTTACATTGGAAATTTAATTACACGTAATAGTTTGTAATTTTCAATTAGCATAGAGTAGGTAGGATCATATTTTCAGTTTGAATAAGTATGCTCTCCTCCTGCGTCTTTGTACGATCTCGAGGATCAGAAAGTAGCATGTTTATAAATGTTTTCAGGGTAGCAATATACTTGTCTCCATTTGCTTAAAAAATCATCTTAAATCAATAAAAAAATCCTAAGTTTTTTAGGGTTAGAATAAAATTTTAATTAAAAAAAAAAAAAAAAATTGATTTAAAAAAAAATAGAATAGAATAAAATTCTTTAGAAATAAATTTAATTTTTTTTTAATAAATTTAAATTTTTTTTTTTTAAATAAATTTAGAAAAAATTAGTTTCCATTTTTTATTTAAAAAGAATTTAAAAAATAAAATAAAATAAAAATTTGATTTAAACATAAAAATTCTTAAGAATAAATTCTTTTTATTTTTTTATTTTTTTGGTAATAACTAGGAATAGAATCTATTTATTTTTTTTAGTTTAAGAAAAAAAAATTGATTTACTAATTTAAAAAGCAAAAAAAAAGAAAACAAAATAAATGATTTTTTTTAGTTACAGAACAAATAGAACATAAACCATTTTTTAAAAATTTTAGTTAAAAAATAAAAAATAAAAAATTTAGATAAAATTTCATTTCTCTTTATATTAAAAAAATCAATAAAAAAAAAATATTTAAAATATAAAAAAAAAATTTAGAAAAACGCATGATGTAGACTTTGGTATATTTTGTAACTACTGTCAAAAAGTGGTGTGTTGTTCACAGTTTGAAGTATATTGTAGATGGGGAAAGACTCGAGCTCCTTATCAACACATCTATCTTAAGGACGGGAACCGCACGACGTGCCTTCATGAATGACAATGGAGTCTTTGGAGGCTCCATATTGGGCGTCACCTTCTTCCAGGCATCTATGAAGATAGGGGACATCAGTAGCAGTAGCAGGGGCATTGTCTGCAAATCCTCGTCTGCCCGCTACTGCTCCACTCCCTCTTACTCTTGCAGAGAAAACCGCTGGCTTCAGAAGAGAACACAACACTCATCGGCTCAGCATGATGATGATGGCTTTCAAACCCTTCTGTAGCAGTTTTGACCTCTCTCTTCTCGTCGTTCGGATGGAAGTAAATCTTCTGAAATCAAAAGGAAAGGTGAAAAAAAAATAAAAAAATTAATTGAAGATGAAAAGCTTGCAGATCCATTGGCAGAGAAACTTCATCAACAAAGGCTCGTGGAGGAAGCTGACTACCAGTCTACTGCAAAATTATTTGGTAAACGCACCAGAGAGAAGTCGTTGGACAACTTTATTCCAAAATCAGAAGAAGATTTTTTAGAATATGCGGAGCTTATTGGACATAAATTGAGGCCGTATGAGAAGAAGGTGTTTGCCACGCTCCTTTTGATCTAAAAATGCCAGTGGAAGTTGGGAAGATCCCATCTTTTAGGGAAATCATGGGCTCAATCACGGAGAAAATCTCGGGCATGAGGCGGAAATCCAACATGAATAATCTCTAGAATCGATGATGTATGTGAAGTCGCTCTGACCAATGAGGAAAATCAGGATTTTGTTAATAAAATAGGAAAAATATTGCGCCAATTCCTCATGCAAAAATTGGGCTTTGATATTGATTGAGATTCTGGAGCCACGTGTTTTATAGCTACAACGAATGGGTCTCCAACTGCAGTTTTGAAAACTGCTTAAAGGGGAAAACATGGGAGACCCAAACAGAAAGGCCATCTGCATCTGCGAGTTGACGAGGCCATGAGCAAGAATATATATGATGGTATGAAACCTTTGGAAGCTGCAGTATGTGGTGCTGCTCTGGAAGGCACAATTGCATCAGGGATTTCTGATCAAGTACTAGCGATTTTGCTAGTAGAGTTACAAGCCATGGCCGAGGTTCAGCTAGGACGTGTTGTGCGCACTTTTGTATTAACAATACCTGTTTCCTTTAGCCAGTTTTAGCAAACTCATGTTGAAAGGGCTTGTGCTATGGCTGGGTTGCATGATCTTCGCTTGATGCCAGAACCCACAGCAGTAGCCCTGCTTTATGCTCAGCAGCTTTGAGGTGCAGGCAGGCCGAGGTTGGGGTTTCGTCCCTGGCGCTATCAACATTAAAGGTTTATACACTCATGTACTGTAGTCGATCATAATCTATATCGATGTTGAATTAAAGGTTTCTGCTGCTGAAATGGGTGCGGAGCCTGCGAAGGAAATGGAAGGAGGGGCCTCGCCTCCCCAGTCATGGGAACTGGTAGGCCTCGAAGAGAGCATGGGAAAATTGCTGTTACCGGGTCAAGAGGTTGAAATACAGGAAGAGAAGGCACGAGGTTCTTCGCTCGACGGTGGCGGGGATCTAGCCGAGGCTATAAATCAAGTTGACCATTTCCTTAGGGACGCTCTTCAGAAGCCTCGGGAGCGATTAACAATTTTACGAATGGAGCAACAGGTTGAAAAATTTATTCAAAATCCTAGCCAACAACAAGATTTTGAACAGTTGCCAACTTCCTATCTCAGAATTGTTGCCCATCGTGTTGCTCAGCATTATGGTCTGCAACCAATGGTGGTGATTGATTGCCACACAACAGATAGATCTGGTTCTCGCATCATTTCTCGGAAAACATCTCAAAGTGGGTATCCAGTGATTCGGTTGGCTGACATTCCTGTAAATCTACCTCGCGATGAGAAGACTAATGTTGTTAGGTTTGAAATTATGCAGAGGTCATAGAAATATTCTCAAATAGGTGGTAGGGGGAGTCTTAACAATTCATCGGAGTCCAGTTTTGCTAAAAGTGTAGAGGAAAGGAAGGAAGAGTATATTACAGCACGTGCTCAGATCTTCAACTGCCATAGCTCTGCAGACTTCATAGAAACATCTGTCGAAGATGAGTTGGCTTCATTCGATAATGAACAATGCTATTCCCTTAGAATTTCGAGTCCTGAGGGAAAACAAAATAATTATGCAAAAGCATTAAGGCTTTGGGCCAATTTAGCGAGGGGTGAGTAGGCCCTTCAAAATTCTCTGCAGGACTCTGAACAAACAGAGAAAAAAGGGTACTTCTAATGTTTCAAATGATGTTCCAAAAACAGAGCCCTTGGAGAAAATTCTCTCATTCTCAGAATTAAATTTCAAATCTGTAGTTTCTCAGAGCATGCAATCCATGCCAGGAGTGTTTACAAGTAACACAACTTCTCATTCTATCGAATCTAACTTTCAAGAAGCTGCTCAGTTTCAACGGAAATTGTCGAGGCATATCCCAGTTACAGGACATCCAAATGGGCAAGAACAGCATGATATCTCAATGGGGTTTACAGGAACAAAACCTCCTGTTGTCACATCTGAATTTAGCTTTCCATATCATTTACATGCTAGTGCATTAGGAAATTCTAACGCTGTGGGATTTTTATCCTCTTTACATAACCATATACCTATCACAGGGCATCTAAATGGTCAGGGACAAGCTCGTAATTTAATACGCTCTCCAGGAAAGAAATCTCCTGTCATAACATCGGAGGCCAACTTTCGATTCAATTCACATGTTAGTGTGCTAGAAAATCTGAATGCTTGAGAGCCTAGGGTTCAGCCAGTGCCAGTGGCAGGGACGCTTCGATTCCGCTGATGAACCAATTGCTCAATTGAATCCATGGAGTCCAAAGGTAGTTGCTAGTTTGAAAATAAACTCTAGTATTAAATTTTAGTTTTTTTTAATATTTAAAAAAAAATCAAAATACAAAACATTTTTTTTAGATTTGATGTAATTATGTTTTATTTTTAACCATAGAAAATAAAGGTTAGTTTTGAACTTTAAAAAAAAAAACAATAAAAAAATTAAAACAATTCAAATAATGCGAAAATATTTTTTATTTTATTTTTATGTTAATAACGATCGAAGACAAATTTTAATTTTAACAAAACAACTTAAAAAAAAAACAAATAAAGTAATTAAAAAAAAAACCAATTAAAAATAAAAAATCAAAATCAAAACAATTCAAAAAAAAAAAAAAATTTAAAAAAAATAATAAATAAATAAAAAATTCAAAATAATTAAAAAAATTGCAAATGGACATTTCATAACAGCTGAAAACATTTTACGCTAACTTGTCTTGTTGGAGTTAGGAACTAGCGCACAAAGGCAACAGGTAAAAAATTCATTTCATTTTATATTGTTGCTAGCATTTATACTTGTATTTTATGTTCTTCAAAAAGCTCTAACAATTTTCATGCAAGATTTGAACTGAGCTTTAACAGTTGCACGATGATCCAAGTCCATGAAGATGTGATTTCTCGAAATCACATTCATTATTGAAGCTTGAAGGAGTTGATTACAAATGTCGTGACATTTGTCACTACAGAGAAATGTTTTGTTGTCATGATCTGTTTCCCACACTTCTCCTTCAAAGTCTCATCAGTCATCCATGTTAAAGTCCATTGATTCATTGCCTTATCCATCATGACTTCATACATGTCTGCTTTTCTGAGTCGCATACATTTTTGCCTACCATTCAGTTCATCTTTTTCCCTCATGAATAAACCATCCATATCTCTATGTTGCCTTGCTTTCCTTGCCATAAAAATTGTTTGACCATAACATCTTGTATCTATAGTCCTACCAATCATTTGTACGAACTCGCGTTGACTGATGTGGGATTCCTTAAGGCCCACCTTTCAACAAGTCTTGACCCATCGACCTCAGCACCTTATCTGGGATAAAGACTAGAGTCATTATTAGTACCTTGAGGCTTGCATTCCCTAATGGCAAGTCTTCTCGCCAACGAACAATGGGAATACATTAATGTCCCTTGTTTGTTGGATCTTGCAAGTGGCTCGACATCAGCTCATTCATTCGCACTTCGCAAGATGTACTTGGGTACCTTGGCACTCATTGACATTAATGGTGAGTTTGCCTCGCATTGGTTAACGACATTCATCAATGGTCGGTAATCCAATGACTTCTTTCCATGTTCGACATCAAGACATTCATTCACATGGAAAGAATTGTACCACGATATGGGACGAGATGAAGACTATATGACTCAGGAGCAGATTACTTTGGAACAGTTTCAGTAGCAGTAATAAAGGATCTACATTCTCGACTTCATCCATCATATATGCAACCAAGACACAGATCACATTCTTGTATTCTTCATTCCATGATTCAACAACAGGAGCTACACATTTCTACATATACACAGTTTGTCCACTCAGGTAAGTAAAGGTATGTTCTTTCCTAGCTTTTTATCATACAATTCCTTTAATACTAAAATTATAATTTTTGGAAAATGTTTCACCATGTTCATATTCACATCCATATTCCATTATCACCCTCCATATGTCATATATATCCTTTCTACACATATCATTCTAACCAACATACTTTTTCCAACCAACTACTATTGCATTATGATTCAAATGTTACATGTTTTGCAAATAATGATCAAAGAAAGAAAGGTTGATTAAATGTTTTCAAAGTCTTTTGATGCAACACAAAAACAATGAAAGTATTGTTACACAAGAACCAATACTAAGCAAATTTTGGTTGTTATACAAGAACCAACCAAAATAATATGTTGCAAGCAAATGTTTTTAAGAGAGAAGACTTTGCAAAAAGGAACAAAGTTGTTAAAAAGAAAATTACGTGAAGTTAAAAAAATCGACATCAGCAAGAGTTCATGTAAAAGCAAGACAATTCAAAAGATCAAATCACGGTCAATGCAATAGATTGCATGAGGACATGCAATAACTTAAGTTGGGGAGTATGTTGGGCCTCCAAATTAACCTTAATTTTCACTCCATTTTCACCTTTTATCCTCATTTTGTCATCTCATTTCACCATATTATCATTACATAACCCTATATTTCCATTACCATATGAGTTTATATTCTCATTTTCCAAAGTTATTAATTTCATGTATTTAGAGTGAATTTATGATTAAAAGTTAGAGAAATGACATGTATTTGCTTATACCTAAAAGTGGCTTGAGTTTGATGACAAGTGTAGATCATTTGGAAGCTTCCAAGGCACCCTTATGTGGCCTCCCAAGATCAAATTCGAATTTCAACTCAAGAGGTGGACCATATTCCAAGGAGAAAGATCATGGAGATTTTAATGTGTCATGGGATTTGTTTCTGGTATTTAGGGATAAGTTGAGACAAGTGTGGGTCTAGTAGATATTTAAGGGATCTACATTTATTGAGTAGATATCCCTAATTCATGTATAAATAAGAGGAGCATCCTCCAAATCATGTAATGAAGGAGGAGGAGGGAGAGAAAACAATTATCAGTTATTCATTAGCATTAGATTTATGTTCATTCAACATGAATAATACCATTTTCTCCAAATCATGAGTTATGAGTGTTGTTTGATTCTTAAGGTGTGATAATTGTTCATGTGTGCTCATTGAGGAATGGAAGGATCCCCATACTGAGATAAGTACACTTTGTTGTAGAATAATGTTGTGAATATACTAATTTCAATTCTAATGTTCATCTTATTTCTTTGTTGTAAATAATTGTAGATAATTTCAATATGAATTCATGATATGGCCATGTTTTTTTGTGTGAAGGTTGATCTCCTTTCAGTAGCTAGTTTTGATGTGAGAAGGACAACCAGAAACTCCTAAGTTAGGAGTCTCTTCTCCATGAGCTAGATTAAATTGAAATAAGATTTACTTTCTCTTATGCTTTCCTAGATTACATTTATGTGAATATTGATTCCCCTTCAGTATCTAGAGAAATCAAGTTCTCCTAAGTTAGGAGACTCTTCTCCATTAAGAACTGAACTGAAAACAATATTTACTTGCTTTCATTTACATGCTTTCTTTCCTGCTTTCTTAGGTGTTTGGCAATGTTATTATAGAAAGATGGTAGAAGGACAACCAAGACTCTTGAACAAGAGACTCTTCTCTATCTTCTAAAGTAAAATAATTCCATTGATCAAACATTATTTTTATGCTTTCATAGAATAGATCTGATAGTTTAGATTTGTAATATGCATTTCCATTCTAAACAAATTTCTTACACCTGTTTCATCTAAGGTCCCATATATATTGGTTTGCTTCTAAGTTTACGATTCCCCGGATTGATAAATTAAATGACAGGGATTTAGCAGACAACTAAATTGCCCAACAATCATTTTGATGATTTGTTATAGTCAGCGGTGTCCTTCGAACAAGCGTTCAAATGGGAAAAAGCGAATCTAGAACCTAAATATTTTCAAAGATTTTAGGAATTCAGAGATGAGAGGCTCCGAGTAATCCCAATGCATCTATTAAAACCCAAGGTTAAGTCTACTCCAAGTGTCATTGTTGATAGTGGAGGCCGTAGATCTCAAATAGACGCTCAGGTAAACACTGAGAAGACACCAGACACAGGGAAGCCCCAAGATGCCGACAACACAACTGAGTCCAGCAAGAAGTTCGCTGAGAAGGAAGTGATGAGCACCCTGGCTACAGAAATCGGTTCAGAGACCAAAGGCGATAGTTTGGAGTAGGAGTGGGATCAGTTTAATCAGAAATTGCAAGGCACTCCCAAAGCCTCAAATGCCCAAGAAACAGAGGAATTTAAAACTCCTCCGCATGTTAATAAAGATACATAGCCCAATTCTATCGATGGATAATCTACTCCTATGGAGGAACAAGCAACAACATCCCATCATATTGAAATTATCCCTGCTCTGCCCACATCGGAGATTGTTCTCAAAGTAACTGAAATACCTCCACTTGATGTGTTCTATAGCCCTCTCCACAAGGCTATAGTTAGAAGACAAATAAAAAGGAGAAGGGTAGATGCACCTGAATTCCCACCGGGAAACGAGCCCATGGAAATTGTCTGAAAGGACATTCCTTTCAATCCTGCTGAGAACTTGACTAGACTATCACAGTTCACGGGAGCATACACATCGACCACTATGGAAAAGGCTACTGAGGTCTCTACTCTGCTAAGGGAGAAAGAGGAGAGAATTGCACGGCTCGAACAAGAGCTCGAGGCAGAGAAAGCAAGCACAAACAAGCAAGTGGCGGAGCAACTAAAGCAATTGTAGCAAGACATGGAGGTCCTGAAAATAAGCCATGAGGCCGATATATCGGCCAAAACATGCAACTCCAGGAAATGCAACAATCCATGGAAAGATACAAGGACGTTCCCACTATTGAGGAGTTCATCAAAGAGGCCTTGGAATTAAATTCCCTTCTGGTGAGACAACAAGAGTATTTCTACCAAAAGATATCACATATTACTCCCTATCTAACTACTAGCGACCAGCTGACAGACAAGGCAATTGGCCATAGAATGGAGTTTAATGATTTAAACACCAGAATCTCTGAGTTCAACGAGTGGCAGGAAACAAAAGATGGAAAGAAGGCCAATCTACCTGAGATTGAAGAAACTCATAAAGGCATTCTCTTTACAGATTGGGATGCCAGAATCAAACAGGCTAAGCTAGCAATTGCAAGGGAAACTGGAGTATCAAAGAACATCGTCAAAGCAGTGAATCAAATCCTGTTTGCCACCAATCTCATCAAGGAAGGCAATACGAAAGAAATTCCTGATTTAACTACTCTATATAAAGACTAGCAAGAAAAGGCGAGGATTCAGAGAGAGGCAATTGCGAAACTGACCACGACCAACTGGGAGTTGTATTGGCAGTATCTGGTTAAGACACATAGCTAGATTAGGACTCTCAACTGTTCCCTTCGCACGACTCAAAGGATGTTTCCACCGCTCACTGATGCGATCTTCACCGGACATCTTAGGACTCATTTCGGGCCTTCTCCTCAAATTCAATTGATGACCGATATTTGTGATTTAAAGGACAAGCTAGCAGACAGCAAGTCATCCTCTTAGTTTTGTTTATTTAGCCTCTCTTTATTTTTGGAGTTAGTTACCTGGTTAGGAGGAAGGTTGTTTGAAACCTCCTCAAATTTTTTATAATCTATTTTTTCACATTTAGTTAGGGTAATATTTATACCCTTCTCATGCATTTAGAGAAGGGTCCAGAATTTTATCAAAAACATTTGCAAAGAATGCACTATTGTAAGTTTTTGAATGCTTTGGTGAAATGATGGAACGTGATCGTTTCTTTTAGATATCATACTACTTTCCTTTGTTGTTGCAATTTTGTATTCTTGGGAGACAATTTGATTTGAAGAAAGGAGTTGGTCTATGTCATTTGTCAAATGAGCAAAACTTCACACATATGGTACTATTATCGTGTATGATTGATTCTGTTTACATTTAATTAGTGGAAAAACTTTACTTTCATGGGTTATATGTGAGATTTATTATTTCTGTTAAGCGTTAATTGCACTTTTGTATGATGCCTAGCTGAGGTTGTGATTTTCATATATGCGATATATTTTATAAATTCCTTTGACTAACTATTTATTCAAAGGAATTATCTTTTACGTTATCATCTCTGTTTAGTTGTGTTCAACCTTTATTATCACATGCTAAATAGATATCCTTGTAGATCACATATCACAAAAGAACACCCGGGTTTATATTAGAATAAGTTAGTTAGAGAAATTGCATTGTAGAATAGGTCACTTAGATTATCATTATTCTATTGCAAAGCACTCATAAACTACCCACTCTCATCATAAAACCCACACTAGGAAATTGGTCCCATTATCCCTAGTTGAAGCCACCACTTTAAACAGAAAAGGAGTTGTCTTAAGGTCCGGACTGGGTGGTTATCCCCCATGTTTTGACAACATAATTCTAAGGCCACAACAATGCTATAATTCATAAATTTACATCAAAATTGTGCCAAAAAATACTCATAAATCAGGGCCCCTCGCCTTGTCAATATTGCTCATCCATGACTGGGCGATGGTAGTAGTTGTAAGTGTCCAAATCTTGTTGTTTTTGGATCAACCGGACCCCCCTTGGCTGGTGCAAGGCCTCCTTGGATAGCATGTCGGAAACATGGTTGCGCTCCCTATATATATGATGACAAGAAATAGTGTCAAAATGTGTTCCCAATCTCAATGCATCATCTAGTATGTGACGGAGTGTGTGTGTGTGACAAACAATTTGTTTATTAAACCATTTAATAATGATTTGTGAGTCACCAGATATCTCCAATTTGCTACATCCTTTGTGTTAACACCCAGGTTGTTCCCTTTGACTCCCAAGGGAATACGGCCGGGGTAACCACTAACCAAGCTTTGGATTACAGTTTCTAGCCAAATTGTAATCAGAGAGGGCTCTCTCTTTCAGATTTGTCTCTGTTTTGTGAATGTTTTAGGCTAGTTATGGATTCAGTGTTGTTTAAGGTTTTTTGGTTGAGTGATGTCTTTCTGTAATTAAGGTGGAAATCTTCAGATAGTTTAGTCCATTGGGCAATGGAGTCTGTGGCTATAGGTTGACTGAAATATTGAGTGAGATTGTCGAAACTACAGGGCCATTTAAATATTTCATGAAACAAACTTGAAATTGTGATAATGAAACATGATTAACTAGTGGAAAGCAGTCAAGAATTTTCCACTGAGCTGGGTGTGAGGAAGAAATATGTTGCACAGGAGCAGATTCTGATTTCCTGAACAAATATCACTGTGAAAGGTATAGTTTAGAAGTGCAGCAATTAAGAATTACACTCTTATAACTATAACTGAGGAAAAGATACATAATAGCTTAGATTGAGTTCAGGGTATTGTATGAAATAAGTCCTGAAACTATTCTTTTTCCTTTGCCAGTAAACTGTAAGCAGAATATGAATGAATTATGAAGAAAACAACAAACATAATGAACAGGTTAAAGAAGAAACTTATTGTTCCATGAAATATGCGGGAATCCTGTAGCATTCAGCAAGCACACACAACGTATCAGACAACCCAGGACTTTGGAAATTCCATCATCTTTGTATTAATACTCTGAAAATTTACAGCATAAGATCTCTAGAAGAGATAATCAACAACCCCTGCAAGCTTATGCGAGGGGGAATATATACAATCGGTTACATAAAATATCTGAACCGCTGAGTCATTTGAGAAATAAATACGTTCACCAACTTTACAGAAAAGCAGATAAGGAGTTATTACTGCTCTTAAATACAAAATGAATGCTCTTTAATACTGTCAGAAGTCTTTTTGACCTTTGGAGGCCACTGAGTCGGCTGAAGGTACGCTGTCAAAAAGGTGCGTATATCTTATCCTTTGCTTGCTGCCGCTGTCTTTTGCTGAGTCATTTTTCAGCTGTCTTTAATGATGTTTGACTTTTGCTGAGCTGTAGTTGACTGGGATGGAACATCTGAAGTTAATGTGGCAAAATTTGGAGCATTGCTTGCCACCAATCCTCTCTGGGCATTTGGTGTCTTCTGATCTTCACCAAAGTCTCATCTGCTTCAGTATATCTGTAGAAATTAGGAGGAGTCTCAAAAAGGTGGTGGATTTCATTTTCAATAAAAAATATATTTTCAAGCTTTTTCAGAAGGCTCTGCCCTGTTGGAGGCCCTGCCTCTTCAGAAGTACTGCCAAATGCAGTAATTTGGTTTTCAATATAATTTGACATTCTGGTGGCATATTGTTCTCGAGAGATTAGTCTTCCTGCACCGTCTAGTAGGCTGGGCAGTCCCTTTGCTTGCAATGCTCCCATCTCGGCCTTATACTCATCCACCTCAGCCTGAATTTCATAGCACTTCCTCTCCACAGTTTGTACATAATTTCTGAGAGTGAGTGCCTTTTTAACTGTAAGGACAGCCTCTGTTATGTTGACAATATTGATGGCTGCCAGTTCTTCCTTTGTTTGTCTGTTCAAAAAATCTATCAATCTGTTGGCCACCTCCAGCCTGTTTCCCAGCACTATTCTGGCCTTTTGAATCTTTGTCTGTGCTTGGCCAATCAAATCCATCTGCTCATGTACAGTCTTAATTGATTTCCATTTCTTGGTGATGGTTTGGTCAATGCGGGCCCACAAAATTCTTTTGATTTGTGCTATAGCAGTCTCTAGCTTGAGTTCTTTCTCCAAAATCTTTATTTTTTTCTTTCAAGGCCTTTATTTCTCTGCCTTGTTCTGCCATAGTCATTTTAGATTTATCATATTTGGCATCTAATTCTGCCAATTTTTCCTTGGCCTCCTTTAACTCATTGGCCTGGATCTCCATATCTTGAATGGCCTTGGTGAGCTCTTCCATGCTTGCACTGGAGTCCGGAGCGGTTGTCTTTGATGCTTTTGTTGTTGCTGTTGCTGTTACAGGGGCCACTACTGCCTCTGTAGTTGTTGCAGTAGTTGAAGTGGTTGGAGGAGCTTGGGATGTGGATTCCCCCTGCTTATCTTGTAGTAAGCCTTCAAGCTCTTTCTCCAAATCAAGGACCTTTTGGTTGAGCTGCATTATAAGGTCCAGCTGCTCATCGGCCTGCTGTAATTCTGTTGTTTGAGGGTGCTCTGTGGGCAGCAGTCTCAACCTCTTCTTCAATGCATTGAGGTCATCCTCCTTTTTCTTCATAAGGGCCCTTACACCCTTTGGATCCTTAGGATCATGTCCTAGGTCGATAATGATGTCCTCAAGTGATTTTATTCTGTTGTCTTTGGCTAGGGAGGACATTCTTTCAAAATCCAACTGAATGTTGGTATTTTTCAGTGACTCTTTTAATTCATGGGCCATGGTTGCCCTGTCCACCAAGGTTGCATAGACCATCTCTCCAGTTTGCTTGTGGAGTTCAATTTGGTCCATGGGATGGATGTCTTTTGCCATGACCTCCACCCTTGTCTTCACATAATCAGCAGTTGATTTTGGATGGGGCACTGTAGGTTTGAAATGACTGAGGATCATTTTCTCCTCTTGAATGTCATATACAGACATTAGCCTTTCTTTCTGGGCTGGTGTTGCATTTAGAAATTGTTTGTAGACTTCCACCCTCAGCAAGTCATTTTGTGCCTTTATTTGCTTGAAAGAAGCCTTAGTGCTTTTGGGCTTCTTGCTCTGCTAAGAGGAGGAGGACACCTCCAAACCAAGTTGTAATCCTTGCTCCTTCTGAAAGGAGCTTGTACCTGTATGTTGGCTGCCCTCCCTGTCTTTCCTTGGACTGTCAAGGACTTCTTCAGTGATGTCTTCTACCTCTGGAGAGTCAACCCTTTGCCTTTTGGCCTGGGGTTGTTTGGAGGATCCACTAGTAGCAGTGGACTCTTCTCTATCTCTTTTCATACCCCTCTCCTCATGTGATGGGGTCTGCAAAATTGGTGCTACTGGTGGCTCAGTTTCTGGAGGAGGGGTGTGCCCTTGTTGCTTCTCCGGTTGCTACCCTTGTTGTTGCCCTTGTTGTTGCTCTGGTTGCTGCTCACTTGAAGGGGCAGGCTTTTCTTTCACGATTTCTTCTTCAACACCCATTATTCCTTTCCCTTTGTCTGTGCCTGGTGCTGCGGTGGAAGATATCTGTGTGGTTGGTGCAGCTGCTGAGGACGAGGTACCTTCTTCTACTGGCTGCGGTCGCTTGAAGGGTGCCTGCTGCACAAAATCTAGGTCAAGAGTCTTTTCCAAATCCTTTACATTCTTTTGCATTAATTCCTCCTCAGTCAATTTCTCAACTAATGTATCTGGCAGCCATTCTTGCTGATTAGCATATTTTTCAATATGAGGGTACTTGCAGTGCTCATAACCTAGCAGTCTGTATTTGACTCTCCTAGCAGTGATGAAACCTTCAGGGTCATAGGGAACCCACCGGAAGCTTTTTGAGAGCATGTACTTGTCTTTGAGGATTAGTTCAGCATCTCGCCAACCCTCTTTTTTATTCATGATGAAGGGGCCCAGGTGGTGTTTGAACTTGAGATGGGCTTTCTTTTTGGAGCTGTGAAAGTGAGTGAGATCAGAGTGAATGAGCTGTCTATAATACTCCAGGGCAAATATCCTCATGGGCACATATTTTGGGAGCCTGTAGGGACAGAGCTCACAGCCATAGATTCTGATGACTGTATGATCTTCATATAGGTACCAATCACCTATTTTGTAATTCTTGGAAAGCTGCAGGACTTTCTGCATATCAAATGATATTCTGGGAGGAGGGGACTTCATTAATAAACAAGAGACTGGGTAAACAAACTGATCAATAAATTCACAATACGAATATGGTGAGTTTTGCACTTGATGGAAGACAGATGTCCAGAAGATAACAGATCTTCTTTCCCCTCTAGAATCCAGCTTTTTAATGTAGCATGGAAAGGCCTCAGAGTGATAGTACATGAAAAGGTGGTAGATATAAGATGAATACTTGAAGACACCCTGTCTGTCCACTTTGCACAACTGATCATGAATCTTGTTAGCTCTAAACTTGGCAAAATTATATTTGCGGAAAGGGGGTTGGCCTAGGCTGTAAGCAGCTAAAAATACCAACATTGTTTTATCCACATGCTCACTGGTTCTGTATCCCAGCACGTAGGCAATCATGTCCAACAAAAGTCTGCCTACCTCAGTAAAATAGACATCCAAGTAGGGAGGTGGCCCTGTAGGCTGGCGGTCAGGCCTCATAAATGTCCTGGTGATTTTCTGAATATCCTCACTGGACATCTTGGCACCAGTGTCCAGCAGATAATTCATGGAGAAAGGGAACAACAGCTCAGTCTGATTGAAATTAAGCATCTGGTTAATGGACTCAGCATTGATGTAAAATAGGATGCTCCCATATGGAGACTTTACAGCTTTGTGTTGCACATCATAATTTTCAGCACATAGGCGAATAATATTTGGAAAAATATTGATAGAGGGGAGACAGTAGTGTGGCAGATTTGACTCCCATATCCCATATGTGTCCTTGCCATTCAGGTAGTCATCTCTCAATTCCCTGAAGGTCTGCAAATGGTCCCTATCAGTCACACAGTCTTGGATAAGGTAGTCCCTGTCAGCAAGAGGCAAGGACTCCAGGTCTTTATTTGGTGCATTTAAAGGAGCAACACTGAGGGCTGTGGGTGCAGGAGCAGCCATTATGTAATCTGAATCTGAACAAGGTGAGTGAAAAGGTATGCAAGGTTCCTCAAGGCTTAAGTGACAGGCTTACTGTAGATAATGCTTGAAATTTTCTTCAAAGTGGAATAAGCAGGCTTGGCAGACTTGTCTCTGCTGTTTTTTGGTAAGTTCACAGGGATTGTGAATTGATGAGGATGATTGCAGAGGGTATGTAAGATTCAATTTGGTGAAATTGCAGCTGGTATACACCCGGCAAAAGGAACAATGTCGGGCAGCTCGAGGACAAATTTACAATTTTGGTCCGTGAATTGACTGTTTCAATGTCAAATTATGGCGCTGGGGCAATGCAGGTTACTTAGGCTTGAGTTTAAGTAGCAGACAGTGCTTAATTTGGAATTTCACAAGTGCTTCAATGGTGAACTTGCAGAGAAATGGCATGCATGGGCAAAACACGAGAATTATGGTGAATACCTGGATAAATAGCTCAGAAAGACTGCGGGCCGAACCGAAAAGGCTCAAGGTAGCCGAGTTGACGAGTTATGACAGTTGCAAATTCAAATTTGGAGGTTGGAGGTGACCCGGCAATGAAACAGCGACAACAACTCTGTCTTTTTCTTTCGAAAATGACACAAAACGGCTAAAGCCGCGACTTTTAACGATAAATTCAGACAAAAAGGGGCATTTGGTGCTTTTCCGCCGATGACGTCATGGCGGGCCCGGGGGTACGGAGGGTGACATGGACGTTGAGCTGGAGGCCAGCGTGGACGGACACGGCGGCGGGCGGAGGCGGTGGCAGGGCTACGTGGAGGACCACAGGGCACGGGACGGGCGGAGCGGCATTATGTCATGGTGATGTTGGGTGTGGAGCCTGATTATCTTCTATAGTACGGGCATATTGGACCCCAGTTCAAAATGGAGCGGCAACGCCACCCGTAAAATGATCGCTGCCATGGGGGGTCCAAGGGGGGGCGGCAACGACTTTATGGAGCCCCCCCCTGGCGGGGGGTTTCGGGGGCAGCGCCCCCGAAGCTAAAAACAGCTGTAAAATTGCCTTGTAAAAGTATAGTAATTTCTAGTCAATCTGGGCCGTTCATTAGGCGGATGCTCTGACGGTAGAACTTATGTTTAGTTTAGGGTTTTTTGCCCTAGAAGGCAACCCCTCTCTTTATATGAGGGCATTGTATTTGAGGTTGTGATGTAGATGTGTATTCAGTGAGCGAGAAACATAGAGGTGAGACTGTGAGAGAAAACAGAGGATATTACAGCGGTTTTGCTGTAGGTTGTATCTCTTCATTTTGCTGGATAATAGAAAGGAAGGACTGGCTGTTCGGGGTGGACGTAGCCCAAACTGGGTGAACCACGTATATCTGTGTCTCTTGTTTTGTGCGTTTTCTGTGTTTATATTTCTGCAATATTTTATGTGTTCCATTGCTCCGTAATATATAATTTTCTAACAACTGGTATCAGAGTCGAAGGTCTATTTGGCTGATAAACTCGCAGGAAAGAAGGGTTCCTGGTTTGAGTGGGAGCAATGGCGGAAGATGGTAAGTTTAGGGTCGAGAAATTTAATGGCCAAAACTTCTCGTTGTGGAAGATGCAGATGGAAGATTATCTGTATCAGAAAGATCTATACCTACCATTGGGCGGAAAAACAAAGATGCCAACGGGTATGAAAGACGAAGAATGGAACCTTCTCGATAGAAAGGCACTCGGAGCAATATGGTTGTGCCTTGCTGCGTCAGTCGCCTTCAACATTTCGAAGGAAACCATGACAGAGGGTTTGATGCAGACGTTGTCAAAACTATATGAAAAACCCTCGGCCTCAAACAAGGTATTTCTTATGAAACGGTTATTTAATATGAATATGTCGGAAGGTGGATCTGTCGCAAACCATTTAAATGATTTTAATACAGTTACAAGCCAGTTAAGTTCTGTAGGGGTAAACTTTGATGATGAAGTTAGAGCTCTGTTATTCTTGTGCTCATTACCAGAAAGTTGGAATGGTTTGGTAATGGCCATTAGTAACTCCGTTTCTGGATCTAGTACTTTAAAGTTTGATGATGTTGTCGGTGCTATCCTTAGCGAGGAAATGCGACGGAAAAGCTCCGGTGAGACATCGAGAAATGCTTTGAGTGCAGAGTCTAGAGGAAGAAAAATGGAAAGAGGAAAGAGCTCAGGATATCGCAGTAAATCAAGGAAAGGCAGATCCAAGTCCAGATCGGGGACAGTGTGCTGGAAATGTGGAAAGAAAGGACACCTAAAGAAAGACTGTAGATCTCGGAAGGGAAAAGAAGGAGATGCACAGCAAGAAAACAATCATGAAGCAAATGTGACAGGTGAGGTGTTACAAGATGCTTTGATTCTTTCTTTCGAAAATATTACTGATTCCTGGGTGGTAGATTTAGGGGCTTCATTCCATGCCACACCTGAAAAGAAATACTTTTATGACTATGTTCAAGGAGATTTTGGACAAGTTCGTCTGGGTGATGACAAACCCTGTAAAATTGTTGGAATGGGTAAGGTTCTTGTAAAACAGCAGAATGGAAACCAATGGCTACTAAAGGAGGTAAGGCATGTTCCAGATCTAAAGAAAAATCTGATTTCAACAGGGCAGTTAGGCAGTGAAGGTTGTGTGACAACTTTCACAGATAAAGCTTGGAAGGTCACAAAAGGAGCCCTGGTAATAGCAAAAGGTGAAAAGGTTGGTACATTGTATTTATGCAATGGTATTTCTAACTCTGTTAATGCTTTGACTTCCAAAGGAGCAGATGCAACATTATGGCATCATAGGCTCGGACACATGAGTGAAAAAGGGATGAAGATTCTTCACTCAAGGAATTTGTTGACAGGTTTGAAGAATGTTGATTTGGATTTCTGTGAGAACTGCATTTATGGAAAATAGAAGAGAGTCAGATTTCTCAGAGTTGGGAAAGAAAAGAAGAACGAAAAATTAGAGCTTGTGCATACAGACGTATGGGGACCTGCTCAGGTATCATCTCTCGGTGGCTCTCATTATTATGTTACCTTTATTGATGATGCAACTAGAAAAACTTGGATTTATTGTATTAAGAATAAATCTGATGTATTTGATACTTTCAAGAAATGGAAAGCTTTGGTTGAGATTGAGACAGGAAAGAAATTGAAGTGTCTTAGATCAGACAATGGAGGAGAATATTGCAGCAAAGAGTTTGATAGGTACTGTTCAGAGCATGGAATTCGCAGAGAGAAGACAGTTCCAAGAACACCACAAGAAAATGGTGTGTCAGAAAGGATGAACAGAACAATCATGGAGCATGCAAGGTGCATGAGAGTGCATGCAGGATTGCCTTTACAGTTTTGGGCAGATGTTGTAGATACTGTTGTTTATTTAATAAACAGAGGACCTTCAAGTTCCTTGGATGGTGGTGTTCCAGAGGAAGCATGGACAGGGAAAAAGGTAAACTACTCTATTTTAAAACCTTTTGGTTGTGAGGCCTTTGTCCATATTGATAAAGAAAATAGAACAAAGCTTGAGGCAAAGTCAAAGAAATGTACCTTTATTGGATATGGTGTTAATGATTTTGGTTATCTCTTATATGATTATGAAAATCACAAAATCATTAGGAGCAGAGATGTAATATTCAATGAAAAGGTCTTGTATAAGAATCAGTTGCAGGAAAAGAAACAAGAAAAAGGAAACAAGGAATACGCAGTTCTTGATGAAATCACTGAAAAAGTAAAGGTGCCTGAAAATAATAATAATCAACAACCACAACAACAGCAACCACCACAACAGCAACAAGCACCCCAAACACCTGAAAGTGGTGTTAGAAGATCTACCAGGATAGGTAGACCTCCTGAACGATACTCTCCTTCATTATATTATTTATTGTTGACTGATTCTGGTGAACCTGAATGTTATGAAGAAGCAATGCAGGTTGAAAGCAAGAAGAAGTGGGAGGTAGCCATGGAAGAAGAGATGGACTCCTTAATGCATAACCAGACTTGGGATTTAGTCAGGTTGCCTGCAGGAAAAACTACATTGAAGAATAAATGGGTTTACAGTCTGAAGGAAGAAGATGGAGGAAAGCAAAGGTACAAAGCTAGACTTGTGGTGAAGGGGTTTGCACAGAAGAAAGGTATTGATTTTGATGAAATATTTTCTCCTGTTGTTAAAATGACTTCAATCATAACTATTTTAAGTCTTGTAGCAGCTGAAGATTTGCATCTTGAGTAGTTAGATGTAAAGACAACCTTTCTCCATGGGGATTTGGAGGAAGAGATATATATGCAGCAGCCACAAGGATATGAGGTGAAAGGGAAGGAGAAACTTGTGTGCAGGTTGAAGAAGAGCTTGTATGGTTTAAAACAGGCTCCAAGGCAGTGGTATCTAAAATTTGACAAGTTTATGTCTGAGCAAGGTTATACTAGATGTCACTCTGATCATTGTGTTTATCTGAAAAAACAAAATGATGGCAACTATATTATATTGTTATTGTATGTAGATGACATGCTTGTTGCAGGATCTAACATGCAGGAAATAAATGTGCTCAAAAGAAAATTGGCAAATTCATTTGCAATGAAGGATTTGGGTGCTGCAAAACAAATCCTTGGTATGAGAATAACTAGAGACAGGAAAAATAGAAAATTAACATTGTCTCAGAATGAGTACATACAAAAGGTGTTGAAAAGATTTAACATGCAAAATGCAAAACCAGTTAGTACACCTTTTGCTAGCCATTTCAAACTTAGCAAAGAAATGTGCCCAAAGACCCAAGAAGACATGGATTATATGTATAAAGTTCCATATGCATCAGCAGTTGGAAGTTTAATGTATGCAATGGTCTGCACAAGGCCTGATATTGCACATGCAGTGGGAGTTGTAAGCAGGTACATGAACAATTCGGGAAAGGAACATTGGATGGCAGTGAAATGGATTCTCAGATATTTGAGAGGTACCACAAATCAGGCATTATGCTTTGGTGGTTCAAACATATCCCTACAAGGATATGTTGATGCAGATATGGCAGGTGACAGAGATAATAGGAGGAGCACTACAGGATATGTATTTACTGTAGGAGGAACAGCTGTCAGTTGGGTTTCAAAAATCCAAAGTGTTGTTGCACTCTCAACAACAGAAGCAGAGTATGTTGCTGCTACAGAGGCTAGTAAAGAAATGATTTGGTTACAAAGGTTTATGGGTGAATTGGGTAAGGAGCATGATATGGGCACGTTATACAGTGATAGTCAAAGTGCCATTCATCTTGCAAAGAACTCAGCATTTCATTCCAGGACAAAACACATACAGCTCAAGTACCATTTCATACGATCAGTGTTGGAAGATGGAGAGTTGAAGCTGGAAAAAATACACACTAGCCAGAACCCTGCAGATATGCTAACAAAAGTTGTAACCAGGGAGAAACTGAGAATATGCTCAGTTTCAGTTGGTCTTCAAGGATGACGATGAAGATGAGAAACAGCCAGGTCTAAAAGAGGAGCCATTGTCCAGCAAATGGAGCAGCGGTGGAGTTGCTACAATCAGTCTCCAAGTGGGAGATTGTTGGGTGTGGAGCCTGATTATCTTCTATAGTACCGGCATATTGGACCCCAGTTCAAAATGGGGCGGCAACGCCGCCCGTAAAATGATCGCTGCCGTGGGGGGTCCAGGGGGGGCGGCAACGACTTTATGGAGCCCCCCTGGCGGGGGGTTTCGGGGGCAGCGCCCCCGAAGCTAAAAACAGCTGTAAAATTGCCTTGTAAAAGTATAGTAATTTCTAGTCAATCTGGGCCGTTCATTAGGCGGATGATCTGACGGTAGAACTTATGTTTAGTTTAGGGTTTTTTGCCCTAGAAGGAAACCCCTCTCTTTATATGAGGGCATTGTATATGAGGTTGTGATGTAGATGTGTATTCGGTGAGCGAGAAACATAGAGGTGAGACTGTGAGAGAAAACAGAGGATATTACAGCGGTTTTGCTGTAGGTTGTATCTCTTCATTTTGCTGGATAATAGAAAGGAAGGACTGGCTGTTCGGGGTGGACGTAGCCCAAACTGGGTGAACCACGTATATCTGTGTCTCTTGTTTTGTGCGTTTTCTGTGTTTATATTTCTGCAATATTTTAGGTGTTCCATTGCTCCGTAATATATAATTTTCTAACAGGTGACGTGGGGGCCGACGTGTAGGTGACGTATGCAGGGGAGGTGGTAACAGGGATGGTGGTAAGCGGTCTCCCCGCACCACCTTTGGGCAAAGGCGGTATCGGGGAGGGGGGCTCCGAACAACCCCGCCGCTTGCCACGCGTCCTGGGTACGACCCCCAATACCGCCATTTCCCCGGAGTTTAAAAGGCGACGGGTCGGGATCTAAAAATGACCGCCCACCGTTGGATCGAGGGCGGCGGACGATCGACGGTTGGCGGGCGCTGTTGATCAATCACGCAGATTTGGGTTGGGTCCCGCCCGACTATTAAAATATTCAATTTAATATTTGTGGCGCGGGACTATAGGTTTTGGGGTTTTTGTGGGTTTTTTTGGGGTATGAATTAATCTGTGGGGGGAACAGGACTAAAAGTGGGTTTAAGCAGAGGGAAAGGGGTTTTTTGATGAAATTCTTTAGGAAAAGAGGGGAAATGATGGATTAGGGGGAGGTTATTACCCTAACCAGAGGTTAGAGTAATCCCATGACAGGGTTGACCATAGTCCCTGGTGGACTAATGTCTCCCTTAGACAAACTTATTTAGCTATAGTGCTAGAGGGGGGATATCTATACATTGCTTGGGGTTTATACACCATAGTGTTTATAATAGTAGGGAAAAGGGGAACATAGGGGATTTAGATAATAAGGAGTTAAGGGTTAATATGAGTGGAAAAAGTGGATGAAGGGGAAAACACTAAGTTTATATGAAATCAACTTAGCTTAGGAAATAGATCAAAATGAAAAGAATTTTAGACAAGAAATGTGGCTCTTAAAGAAACAAGAACCAACATAAAACCTTGAATTCTTTCATGAACACAACTGGTGCAGGGATGTTAGTGATGAATGTGAAAAGGGGGGAAAAGGAAGTTAGACATGCTCCATTGTGTTGCTGCCAAGTGATGGAGAAGAGGACCTTCCCTATCCATTGATGCTTTCTTTATTTTGACCAGCAAGATTCAGTTGAAAGGAATGACATTTCTGCAACCCCATCTACCTACCCATCTACTTGCCTAGCATTTTTTTGTTTCTTCATGGAGGGTGCATTTGGACTTGCAGACCCTCATGTGCCTTTTCTTTTCCATTGGCTTTTTCTTTTGATTTTCTATCTAGAATTACCCTTATTGCTTCCAAGGCCCCAGATTAAGCAGTTGGGAACCTTAATTCCCTACCTAACTATTGGTCTGCCAAGATTAAGCAGTTTGGACAGACTTCTTTCTCTATTCTACAACAGAAAATTGAAACATGGCATGATCCAGATTAGGCTGTTGGACCATCCATCAAAATTGAGTCACTACCAAGCTATGTACATAGATTGTCCTCTTTTGGAAATATGGGATCTTTGCATCACCAAAGCAGAGCATATTTGGCACTTCCATTTTCCAATCATGAAATATGAAACCTATTGGTATAGGTATCTAACAGTGGCTCCACATGGGGATGGTTTTTCTTTTTGAAAGACCAAGAACAGCAGGTCAGAATGCCTTGGCCCTTTGACTTCTCTTTACCAAAACTTGGAGTTTTTCTTCCTTGAACCCTCAAAATTGGAAACTGTCATACCTATGGAACTTGCTGAATTACAGCCTCTTGCTGATTCTGCAAGACCTCTCACTGCTATTCACATGCTGAAAATAAAACACTATATACAACAAATTATGTGCAGGGCACCAGCCATGCTATAAACATGGAGAGTAGTCAAAATAGTGCTTCAACATCCTGCCATTCACAGGACCTTCATCCAAATCAGTTTCATCAAGATTTTTTAGGAAGTAAGTGTTGTTTCCTTGTACTGCTTGGATAACAAATGGTCCTCTCCAAAGGGAATCAAACTTTCCATGTTTTCCTTTATCTTCCCTTCTTGAATCCCACTTGAGGACTTTGTCACCCATGTTGAAATCTTCAGCCTTAGTTCTTCTGTCAAAAGCTTTCTTTAACTTTTCTTGTAAAACTTGAACTCTGTTATAAACTTGGTCTCTAGTTTGTTGCAAACATATTATTTGATTTACCCTTCTCTGTATGTCATTTGGTTCAGCTTGACTTTCTTGAAGTAGTTTCATAACAGGGATCCCTAGTGATGAGGGAAATTTGGCTTCTAATCCATAAACTAACTCATATGGGCTGATCCCAATAGATCTCTTGGTTGTTAGTCTGTCTGCCCATAAGGCATTGACAAGCTTCTTATGCCAGTTCTTCTTATTTTCTTCCAACATCTTCTTTATAATGTTTATGAGGCTTTTATTTGATGATTCAGCAAGGCCATTTCCTTGGGGATAGTATGCAGTAGAATGGCCCAAGGTAATATGAAATTTGTGGCAGAAGTTCACCATCTTCTTGGATCTAAAGGCAGCAGCATTGTCTGTTATGATCTTATCAGGACAACCAAATCTAGACAATATATTATTTTCCAAAAACTGAATGATTGTTGAATCATTTGCATGTCTGCATGGGATGGCCTCAATCCATTTGGTGAAGTAGTCTGTGGCTGTGAGGATCCATCTATGCTGGCCTGAAGATGAAGGATGAATTTCCCCAATGAAATCTAAGCCCCATTGTTGAAATGGTCTATCTGTTGCAATAGGTCTCAAAGGAAGTGGCAGTAACTTTCTCTTTCCCTCAAATACTTGACATTTATGACATGAGGTGGTAAATTTTTTGACATCAGAGAACATAGTGGGCCAATAGTAACCAGCCCTCAGTATTTTGTCCACAGTGGACTTCCAATAGAGGTGTCCACCACAATCACCTGCATGAAATTCTTTCATGATATTGTCAGTCTCATTCTCAATCAAGCAGTTTAATAATATACCCTCATGGTTTTTCCAAAGCAAATTACCATCCATAACATGAAATCTTGAAGCTTTCATTTTTAGAAACCTACTTTTAGTTCTGGACAATCCTGGGGGAGCACACAGGTTTTGTAACACATAACATATTTCAGAATACCAAGAAGATTGTTCAAAGGCTACATTGATCTTTGGAGTCGCCAGCTCCGGTTCACTGTCCAGTTGGTTGATGTCCAAGGCTTGGAAATTTGTTTCAGACATTAGTTTGGCCAAACCTTGCCCTTTTATCAGTTTTGTAGGTTTTATTTCAATGTCAAATTCTAAAATGTTGGCAATCCATTTCCCTCTTCTGCCCTCTAATTTCTCTTGAGTAAGTATGTCTTTTACAGTAGGACTTGGCACATAAGCTATAACATGGGAGTATATGATATAAATCCTAAAGTCTTTGATGGCTTTGACCAAAGCATATGCTTTCTTTTCCATGATCTGATATTTCAGGGGTGCATCTCTGAGAGCTCTACTAAAGAAAGCAATAGGTCTCTCATTTCCTTGGTCATCTTTCTGTAATAAGACAGCAACAATAGTATGCTGGGAGGCAAAAGAGAAAATGATAAACTCTTTGTCAAATTGTGGATTTGTTAAGACTGGAGTTTGGGTAAGGGCCAATTTTATTCCTTCAAAAGCTTGATTTGCTTCTACTATCCATTTTACTTTTGAATCCTTTTTAAGCATATTATTGAGTAATCTACTTAATTCTGCCAAATTTGGGATAAATCTCCTAGGAAGTTGATCTCACCCAAGAATGCTTGTAATTCTTTGATGTTTCTTGGGTGGGGCATTTTCAAGATAGCTTGTATTCTGTCTGGGTCAATTCTAATGCCATCCTTTGAAATGATATGACCTAATAGCTTACCTTCTTCCAAACCAAATAGAGACTTCTTGGGATTCAAGGAAATTCCATATTTCCTACATGTTAAGAAGATCTGCCTCAAATGCTTCAAGTGTTCTTGGTCAGATTTTGAGAAAGGTGTGAGGTCATCTAAATAAATAACAAGGAAGTCATGGATCTCCTTGGCAAAAGCAATATCCATTGCTCTTTGAAATGTTGCCCCTGCATTTTTTAACCCAAAAGGCATTTTTACATATTTGAAAGTTCCCCAGGGGGTTGTGAATGCAGTTTTGTCTTGATCATCAGGGTGCACTAGGATTTGATTAAAGCCTGAGAATCCATCAAGTAATGAGATCCTTGAAGCTCCTACCACTCTTTGGAGAATGTGATCCATCTTAGGTAAGGGATAGTTGTCTTTGAGGGACACTTGGTTTAGGTTTCTAAGATCAACACAAAGTCTTATCTCACCAGTTTTCTTTCTTGTGGGCACCAAATTTGAGATCCAATCAGAAATCCTGATAGGGGCTATGATACCAGCTTTAAACATTTTTTGTACCTCTTTCTCAATTGAAGGGAGAAGCATGGGATTGATCCTTCTCAATTTCTGCTTAAATGGCTTTTGATTAGGCTTGAGAGGGATGGTGTGTTGGATAACAGAGGTGTCATAGGATTTTAAATCCTCATAACTCCATGCAAAGACATCTTGGAACTCTTTGAAGAGATCAATGTATTTGGGCTTCTGATCAGGAGGTAAGGACGCAGACAATTTTATTATCCTGGGTTTCTCAATGGTTCCAATGTTGCATTCTTCAATGGCAGAATTAAGGGGCTGCATTTTTGGTTTTCTAGGGACATCATTTGAGTCAAAAATATCCTCTAGTGGAGTTAGGCCTGTTGGAAGAAAATTATCTTTCAATTGTATCACTTCAGCTTCAGCACCAGCTATTTCTTCACAACTGATTTGTTGAATTTCTTGTATGTTGTCTTTGTTGAAAATTGTTGGATGTAGCCTTTGGTTAGCTGTTTTGGGTGATATTGCCTTGTGGTTCTTTTGATCTAGTATTTGTGATTGACTTGCTCCCTCAGTGTTAATATTTAGTCCTGCAAACTCTTGTTGTAAGATCAAGAAATTATTTATTTGTGTATCGTCTTCAAACACTTGCCAATCCTTGACATTGTTTGGGACAGAAGGTCTGTGTTTTATCTCAGCTGTAAAGCAATGGTGGGGTTCAAAAGGTAACTTACAAGTGCTTGCAAATGTAGCCAAACTATGAGCATGAAGATTATGGGTCCTAGGAATTTTGGTAATTTGAAATTCAGTGAAAGTTTTAAGCATTTCAGTGGCAGCAGACCTATAAGATCTCAGTCTTTTGTCATTAGTGACAAAATTTCCCTTTACTTGTTGGATAATTAGGTCTGAATCTCCTAGGATTGAAACTTTTATGGCTTGTAAGGATTTTACTAGCTTGAGGCCTAGTAAGAGAGCTTCATATTCTGCCATATTGTTAGTGCACCTGAAGTTTAACCTGTAGGCTCGGCCTTCTGCATGACTGTTTTGTTTGTTATGTATCCAAACCCCTGCTCCTGCCCCTAATTTGTTGACTGATCCATCAAACTCAAGGAACCATAAGATCTCTTGGTCAAGGGAGGAATTATCAACATTCTTTCTATGATTTGGGATTATAAGTTGGAGCTCTAGTTTTTTATCTGGTTTGTCTTTTAGGAGAGACTCATCAATTGGTTTCTCAATTTGGATCTCTTGGGGACTTGGTTGCTTGCTCTCATGCATGTTTTGTTCAAGTGTGACTGATTTATTATCACTCTCAGGGCTTGTATCATTATTAAACAGAATAAAGGAATCCATATCTGAATGGACTGCATAAATGGGGAAATTCTGAGGCTTTTCTTCACTGCTCACCATGTATTTCATAAGTGACTCTCTATATAGCCTCTTGGATTGACCAAAGAATGAGATGGTGGCATATGACATGTCTAATTGCAGGGAACCTTGGAGTTTAGCCCCCCATGATCTTGATAACAACATTCCGTATTTGGGTGGGATATCAGCAACTACAACATCCATTAAGATTGTTTTGTTTGGGTATTGGACCAGGGATACACATAGATCCTTTATCAATCCTAAACACTTAACTTGGCTGGAGTCAAATGAAAATAGGTCCTTATAGGGTCTTGTGATGTCTAAGTTTAGTCTCTCCATCACTGATTTAGGCATGAGGTTATGAGAGGCACCTGAATCAAACATTGCATTGTGTAATATTTTGTCATGAACATGCAAGCTGATATAAAAAGGTAAGATCCTTGTGACTGTTGTCTTTCCATCAACCTTCGGACCGAAAAGTAATTCTGGGGTATCATCCAACACGTTGACATCATCTTTATTATGGGTGAGTTGAAGGGACTTTTTGATTTGTTGTTTATAAATGTCGTGCTTGGCTAGCTCTGAAAGAGGAATGGCTATCTTCAATTTTCCTATCTCAGCTTCTAAGTCAAAAGGTTTTTCAGCTTGGACCTTGGTGTTGTGGTTGACAACCCTTTCTTTATTGTTCAAGTTTTCTTCTTGGTTTTCAGTCTGATCTTGAGGCTTGTCCTTCTTAGTCATCTTCTGCGTAGTGATGCTTGGATTGGGCTGCAAGGGTGATGTAGGCATTGCTTGTTGTTTCGGGGAGGATGTTTCAGTTATTTCTTCAACTGTTACTTCCTTTGTAATAGAGTCAGTTTTGTCAATTGGCTCTGTGACCATGGTTTTCTTAGGCAGAGGAGTGTCCTTTGTTTTCTCAGGCTGTGTCACATTTATAGTCCTGCTCCTTAGCTTGTATTGTTTATGAACTTCATAAACAGCTGTGTCATAGCCTTGTTTAAAGTCGAATGACTCACCTGACTTGGTTTGAAATTGTTTAATATCATCATCCTTATGATATTCTTGACTTAGGAAAACTTGTTGATCATCATTTAGGCCCATTAAGTTAAACTGGGTGTCATCTATTTGTTCATTAGAAGTGGATGCTTCTGTATAGTTTTCTTGGAACGGAGGTCTGATCTCTGGTTCAGAATTGGCTTTACCAGCATTAGGATTTTGATTTCTTCTGAAATTAGGATTCCTAACAGGGTTATTCTGTGGTGCTTCCCATGATGACTTCCTCTCAACTGATTCTACTCTGTCACCTAATCTCTGCATACCAGTGATTATTGCATCCAGTTTTTGATCCCAGCCTGAAGGCTCTTCTTTAAAGGTGGTCTTTCTCTCAGTCCTTGTCCTATTTCTCTTGGCTATCAGATTGGCTTCCACACTTACTGCTATATCTTGCATTTCAGCTAAAGTTCTGGGAGCCCTTTCCCTTAATTGATACGCCATATCTGAATCAAACCCATCAGGGAAGGTATATAACGCTAGATCTGGTGGGGGTCTAAGATTTTGGGGAATAGCATTGTAGACATTGTTAAACCGGGCACAGTAGTCTAGGACAGTTTCTTGGGGACCTCTTTTGATAGTATTGTATTCAGATAGTATATGGAGTGGGTCCTTCTTCTTCTCCCATCTGTTGATAAATGTTTGATAGAGGGCTTCAGGGTCAGCTATAGAATTTGGTGTAAGTGACCTAAACCATGTTCTTACATCCCCAGTTAAGCTTTGCACAAAAATTTTCATCCTAACCCCATCATCATCTATTTCATAGTTTTCAAAGTAGTCTTGCATTTTCTTAGTATGCTGCAGGGCTGGATATGAGCCAGTACCATCAAAGTATGAGATCTTGCTTTGGTACTCTTGTGGCAGAGGAACTGGATTAGTTGGTAACTGCAGTGGGGCATATCTATTTGCCATGTTTGGTGGGACAACAGGGATAACAGGGATGTATGGGACTAGTTGAGGGAATGGGATGACAGGGGTGTGTGTATTTGATGGAGTGGTTGAAAGGATGCCTTGTGAAGTGGATGAAGAACTAGGAGATTTTGGGCCAGTAGTATGAGGATGTAGAGAAGCTTTAGCAGGGGTTAGAATGTCAATTTGGAAACCTGCTTCTGAGCTTGAATCTGATAAAGTGCTTTCGGATTTGTGTCTCTTGAGGATTCTTGCAATCAGGTTTGGATTCTGAAACTTAGGTGCTGGCTCAGGATCTGGGTTTGATCTTGTGTAACGAGTTTTCTTCTTAGGAGCCAGCTTCTATAACTTTCTTTTTGAGAATTTCTAAGGAGGTAGTGATCTTTTGACAAGGACTGGTCAACTATAGCACAATTATATGAGACTTAATACTGAAAAGGGTTTCTCTTCACTGCTCACCAAGCTTTATCTACAGCATTAGGAATCAGATAGGAGGTTGCAAAGTTCAACCAGTCCCCAGTGGAGTCGCCATTTATGTTAACACCCAGGTTGTTCCCTTTGACTCCCAAGGGAATACGGCCGGGGTAACCACTAACCAAGCTTTGGATTACAGTTTCTAGCCAAATTGTAATCAGAGAGGGCTCTCTCTTTCAGATTTGTCTCTGTTTTGTGAATGTTTTAGGCTAGTTATGGATTCAGTGTTGTTTAAGGTTTTTTGGTTGAGTGATGTCTTTCTGTACTTAAGGTGGAAATCTTCAGATAGTTTAGTCCATTGGGCAATGGAGTCTGTGGCTATAGGTTGACTGAAATATTGAGTGAGATTGTCGAAACTACAGGGCCATTTAAATATTTCATGAAACAAACTTGAAATTGTGATAATGAAACATGATTAACCAGTGGAAAGCAGTCAAGAATTTTCCACTGAGCTGGGTGTGAGGAAGAAATATGTTGCACAGGAGCAGATTCTGAATTCCTGAACAAATATCACTGTGAAAGGTATAGTTTAGAAGTGCAGCAATTAAGAATTACACTCTTATAACTATAACTGAGGAAAACATACATAATAGCTTAGATTGAGTTCAGGGTATTGTATGAAATAAGTCCTGAAACTATTCTTTTTCCTTTGCCAGTAAACTGTAAGCAGAATATGAATGGATTATGAAGAAAACAACAAACATAATGAACAGGTTAAAGAAGAAACTTATTGTTCCATGAAATACGCAGGAATCCTGTAGCATTCAGCAAGCACACACAACGTATCAGACAACCTAGGACTTTGGAAATTCCATCAGCTTTGTATTAATACTCTGAAAATTTACAGCATAAGATCTCTAGAAGAGATAATCAACAACCCCTACAAGCTTATGCGAGGGGGAATATATACAATCGGTTACATAAAATATCTGAACCGCTGAGTCATTTGAGAAATAAATACGTTCACCAACTTTACAGAAAAGCAGATAAGGAGTTATTACTGCTCTTAAATACAAAATGAATGCTCTTTAATACTGTCAGAAGTCTTTTTGACCTTTGGAGGCCACTGAGTCGGCTGAAGGTACGCTGTCAAAAAGGTGCATATATCTTATCCTTTGCTTGCTGCCGCTGTCTTTTGCTGAGTCATTTTTCAGCTGTCTTTAATGATGTTTGACTTTTGCTGAGCTGTAGCTGACTGGGATGGAACATCTGAAGTTAATGTGGCAAAATTTAGAGCATTGCTTGCCACCAATCCTCCCTGGGCATTTGGTGTCTTCTGATCTTCACCAAAGTCTCATCTGCTTCAGTATATCTATAGAAATTAGGAGGAGTCTCAAAAAGGTGGTGGATTTCATTTTCAATAAAAAATATATTTTCAAGCTTTTTCAGAAGGCTGTGCCCTATTGGAGGCCCTGCCTCTTCAGAAGTACTGCCAGATGCAGTAATTTGGTTTTCAATATAATTTGACATTCTGGTGGCATATTGTTCTCGAGAGATTAGTCTTCCTGCACCGTCTAGTAGGCTGGGCAGTCCCTTTGCCTGCAATGCTCCCATCTTGGCCTTATACTCATCCACCTCATCCTGAATTTCATAGCACTTCCTCTCCACAGTTTGTACATAATTTATGAGAGTGAGTACCTTTTTAACTGTAAGGACAGCCTCTGTTCTGTTGACAATATTGATGGCTGCCAGTTCTTCCTTTGTCTGTCTGTTCAAAAAATCTATCAATCTGTTGGCCACCTCCGGCCTGTTTCCCAGCACTATTCTGGCCTTTTGAATCTCTGTCTGTGCTTGGCCAATCAAATCCATCTGCTCATGTACAGTCTTAATTGATTTCCATTTCTTGGTGATGGTTTGGTCAATGCGGGCCCACAAAATTCTTTTGATTTGTGCTATAGCAGTCTCTAGCTTGAGTTCTTTCTCCAAAATCTTTATTTTTTCTTTCAAGGCCTTTATTTCTCTGCCTTGTTCTGCCACAGTCATTTTAGATTTATCACATTTGGCATCTAATTCTGCCAATTTTCCCTTGGCCTCCTTTAACTCATTGGCCTGGATCTCCATATCTTGAATGGCCTTGGTCAGCTCTTCCATGCTTGCACTGGAGTCCGAAGCGGTTGTCTTTGCTGCTTTTGTTGTTGCTGTTGCTGTTACAGGGGCCACTGCTGCCTCTGTAGTTGTTGCAGTAGTTGAAGTGGTTGGAGGAGCTTGGGATGTGGATTCCCCCTGCTTATCTTGTAGTAAGCCTTCAAGCTCTTTCTCCAAATCAAGGACCTTTTGGTTGAGCTGCATTATAAGGTCCAGCTGCTCATCGGCCTGCTGTAATTTTGCTGTTTGAGGGTGCTCTGTGGGCAGCAGTCTCAACCTCTTCTTCAATGCATTGAGGTCATCCTCCTTTTTCTTCATAAGGGCCCTTACACCCTTTGGATCCTTAGGATCATGTCCTAGGTCGATAATGATGTCGTCAAGTGATTTTATTCTGTTGTCTTTGGCTAGGGAGGACATTCTTTCAAAATCAAACTGAATGTTGGTATTTTTCAGTGACTCTTTTAATTCATGGGCCATGGTTGCCCTGTCCACCAAGGTTGCATAGACCATCTCTCCAGTTTGCTTATGGAGTTCAATTTGGTCCATGGGATGGATGTCTTTTGCCATGACCTCCACCCTTGTCTTCACATAATCAGCAGCTGATTTTGGATGGGGCACTGTAGGTTTGAAATGACTGAGGATCATTTTCTCCTCTTGAATGTCATATACAGACATTAGCCTTTCTTTCTGGGCTAGTGTTGCGTTTAGAAATTGTTTGTAGACTTCCACCCTCAGCAAGTCTTCTGTGCCTTTATTTGCTTGAAAGAAGCCTTAGTGCTTTTGGGCTTCTTGCTCTGCTGAGAGGAGGAGGACACCTCCCAACCAAGTTGTAATCCTTGCTCATGCTGAAAGGAGCTTGTACCTGTATGTTGGCTGCCCTCCCTGTCTTTCCTTGAACTATCAAGGACTTCTTCAGTGATGTCTTCTACCTCTGGAGAGTCAACCCTTTGCCTTTTGGCCTGGGGTTGTTGGGAGGATCCACTAGCAGGAGTGGACTCTTCTCTATCTCTTTTCATACCCCTCTCCTCATGTGCTGGGGTCTGCAAAATTGGTGCTACTGGTGGCTCAGTTTGTGGAGGAGGGGTGTGCCCTTGTTGCTGCTCTGGTTGCTGCCCTTGTTGCTGCCCTTGTTGCTGCTCTGGTTGCTGCTCACTTGAAGGGGCAGGCTTTTCTTTCACGATTTCTTCTTCAGCACCCATTATTCCTTTCCCTTTGTCTGTGCCTGGTGCTGCGGTGGAAGATATCTGTGTGGTTGGTGCAGCTGCTGAGGCCGAGGTACCTTCTCCTACTGGCTGCGGTCGCTTGAAGGGTACCTGCTGCACAGAATCTAGGTCAAGAGTCTTTTCCAAATCCTTTACATTCTTTTGCATTAATTCCTCCTCAGTCAATTTCTCAACTAATGTATCTGGCAACCATTCTTGTTGATTAGCATATTTTACAATATGAGGGTACTTGCAGTGCTCATAACCTAGCAGTCTGTATTTGACTCTCCTAGCAGTGATGAAACCTTCACGGTCATAGGGAACCCACCGGAAGCTTTTTGAGAGCATGTACTTGTCTTTGAGGATTAGTTCAGCATCTCGCCAACCCTCTTTTTTATTCATGATGAAGGGGCCTAGGTGGTGTTTGAACTTGAGATGGGCTTTCTTTTTGGAGCTGAGAAAGTGAGTGAGATCAGAGTGAATGAACTGTCTATAATACTCCAGGGCAAATATCCTCATGGGCACATATTTTGGGAGCCTGTAGGGACAGAGCTCACAGCCATAGATTCTGATGACTGTATGATCTTCATATAGGTACCAATCACCTATTTTGTAATTCTTGGAAAGCTGCAGGACTTTCTGCATATCAAATGATATTCTGGGAGGAGGGGACTTCATTAATAAACAAGAGACTGGGTAAACAAACTGATCAATAAATTCACAATACGAATATGGTGAGTTTTGCACTTGATGGAAGACAGATGTCTAGAAGATAACAGATCTTCTTTCCCCTCTAGAATCCAGCTTTTTAATGTAGCATGGAAAGGCCTCAGACTGATAGTACATGAAAAGGTGGTAGATATAAGATGAATACTTGAAGACACCCTGTCTGTCCACTTTGCACAACTGATCATGAATCTTGTTAGCTATAAACTTGGCAAAATTATATTTGCGGGCAGGGGGTTGGCCTGGGCTGTAAGCAGCTAAAAATACCAGCATTGTTTCATCCACATGCTCACTGGTTCTGTATCCCAGCACGTAGGCAATCATGTCCAACAAAAGTCTGCCTACCTCAGTAAAATAGACATCCAAGTAGGGAGGTGGCCCTGTAGGCTGGCGGTCAGGCCTCATAAATGTCCTAGTGATTTTCTGAATATCCTCACTAGACATATTGGCACCAGTGTCCAACAGATAATTCATGGAGAAAGGGAACAACAGCTCAGTCTGATTGAAATTAAGCATCTAGTTAATGGACTCAGCATTGATGTAAAATAGGATGCTCCCAAATGGAGACTTTACAGCTCTGTGTTTCACATCATAATTTTCAGCACATAGGCAAATAATCTCTGGAAAAATATTGACAGAGGGGAGACAGTAGTGTGGCAGATTTGACTCCCATTTCCCATATGTGTCCTTGCCATTCAGGTAGTCATCTCTCAATTCCCTGAAGGTCTGCAAATGGTCCCTATCAGTCACACAGTCTTGGATAAGGTAGTCCCTGTCAGCAAGAGGCAAGGACTCCAGGTCTTTATTTGGTGCATTTAAAGGAGCAACACTGAGGGCTGTGGGTGCAGGAGCAGCCATTATGTTATCTGAATCTGAACAAGGTGAGTGAAAAGGTATGCAAGTTTCCTCAAGGCTTAAGTGATAGGCTTACTGTAGATAATGCTTGAAATTTTCTTCAAAGTGGAATAAGCAGGCTTGGCAGACTTGTCTCTGCTGTTTTTTGGTAAGTTCACAAGGATTGTGAATTGATGAGGATGATTGCAGAGGGTATGTAAGATTCAATTTGGTGAAATTGCAGCTGGTATACACCCGGAAAAAGGAACAATGTCAGGCAGCTCTAGGACAAATTTACAATTTTGGTCCGTGAATTGACTGTTTCAATGTCAAATTATGGCGCTGGGGCAATGCAGGTTACTTAGGCTTGAGTTTAACTAGCAGACAGTGCTTAATTTGGAATTTCACAAGTGCTTCAATGGTGAACTTGCAGAGAAATGGCATGCATGGGCAAAACACGAGAATTATGGTGAATACCTGGATAAATAGCTCGGAAAGCCTGCGGGCCGAACCGCAAAGGCTCAAGGTAGCCGAGTTGACGAGTTCTGACGGTTGCAAATTCAAATTTGGAGGTTGGAGGCGACCCGGCGATGAAACAACGACAACAGCTCTGTCTTTTTCTTTCGAAAATGACACAAAACGGCTAAAACCGCGACTTTTAACGATAAATTCAGACAAAAAGGGGCATTTGGCGCTTTTCCGCCGATGACGTCAGCATGACGTCATGGCGGGCCCGGGGGTACGGAGGGTGACATGGACGCTGAGCTGGAGGCCAGCGTGGACGGACACGGCGGCGGGTGGAGGCGGTGGCAGGGCTACGTGGAGGACCACAGGGCACGGGGCGGGCGGAGCGGCATTACGTCATGGTGACGTGGGGGCCGACGTGTAGGTGACGTATGCAGGGGAGGTGGTAACGGGGATGGTGGTAAGCGGTCTCCCCGCACCACCTTTGGGCAAAGGCGGTATCGGGGAGGGGGGCTCCGAACAACCCCGCCGCTTGCCACGCGTCCTGGGTACGACCCCTAATACCACCATTTCCCCTGAGTTTAAAAGGCGACGGGTCGGGATCTAAAAACGACTGCCCACCGTTGGATCGAGGGTGGCGGACGATCGACGGTTGGCGGGCGCTGTTGATCAATCACGCGGATTTGGGTTGGGTCCCGCCCGACTATTAAAATATTCAATTTAATATTTGTGGCGTGGGACTATAGGTTTTGGGGTTTTTGTGGGTTTTTTCGGGGTATGAGTTAATCTGTGGGGGGAACAGGACTAAAAGTGGGTTTAAGCATAGGGAAAGGGGTTTTTTGATGAAATTCTTTAGGAAAAGAGGGGAAATGATGGATTAGGGGGAGGTTATTACCCTAACTAGAGGTTAGAGTAATCCCATGACAGGGTTGACCATAGTCCCTGGTGGACTAATGTCTCCCTTAGACAAACTTATTTAGCTATAGTGCTAGAGGGGGGATATCTATACATTGCTTGGGGTTTATACACCATAGTGTTTATAATAGTAGGGAAAAAGGGGAACATAGGGGATTTAGATAATAAGGAGTTAAGGGTTAATATGAGTGGAAAAAGTGGATGAAGGGGAAAACACTAAGTTTATATGAAATCAACTTAGCTTAGGAAATAGATCAAAATGAAAAGAATTTTAGACAAGAAATGTGGCTCTTAAAGAAACAAGAACCAACATAAAACCTTGAATTCTTTCATGAACACAACTGGTGCAGGGATGTCAGTGATGAATGTGAAAAGGGGGGAAAAGGAAGTTATACATGCTCCATTGTGTTGCTGCCAAGTGATGGAGAAGAGGACCTTCCCTATCCATTAATGCTTTCTTTATTTTGACCAGCAAGATTCAGTTGAAAGGAATGACATTTCTGCAACCCCATCTACCTACCCATTTACTTGCCTAGCATTTTTTGTTTCTTCATGGAGGGTGCATTTGGACTTGCAGACCCTCATGTGCCTTTTCTTTTCCATTGGCTTTTTCTTTTGATTTGCTATCTAGAATTACCCTTATTGCTCCCAAGGCCCCAGATTAAGCAGTTGGGAACCTTAATTCCCTACCTAACTATTTGTCTACCAAGATTAAGCAGTTTGGATAGACTTCTTTCTCTATTCTACAATAGAAAATTGAAACATGGCATGATCCAGATTAGGCTGTTGGACCATCCATCAAAATTGAGTCACTACCAAGCTATGTACATAGATTGTCCTCTTTTGGAAATATGGGATCTTTGCATCACCAAAGCAGAGCATATTTGGCACTTCCATTTGCCAATCATGAAATATGAAACCTATTGGTATAGGTATCTAACACTTTGACAATAGCAAAGTATAGTAAATGGCAGAGGGATATTAATTCTGCAAAGTTATGTGTCCCTCCCCCCAATCCCATTTGAATTTTGAAAATGTGGGAGTGTGTGATATGAAGGAGTATGCCTCCTCCACAACCATGTTGTTGTGTCGAGCCATCAAAATAAGCCCAAGGGATGTCATAATCTAGGTTTTCTACAGAGATGTTGGAGCAGGTGGTTCTCGGGTTTCCTTCAGTAAGCAATGGTATGTTGTGATGAGGTGAGCAATGACATGAGCCCAACATGGTGCAGTGTCTATGAGTGAATATTATCTTGTTCCGCTGTAGCCAGATACACCAAATAACCATAACAGTCAAGTTTCGACATTTGTGAGTGTGAGCATTTGACCACCATCGATGCTATGCCACCCAAATATTCGGACCTTGCCAATTGTTCTGTATCTGAAGTTGTGCAGTGACCTCAACCTAGATGGAAATAGTGGTAATGCAATTTAGGAATAGAATCTAGATGATCACATGTTTCCAATTCCTCTTTTCATAAAACACACCATGATGGGCCATGAAAGGTCCGTTTTTGTAAATTGTCTGCAATAGGAACCTTATTCCAGAGGATGCACCACATAAACAACTTTTCCCGGGTGCGGCCTTCAGCTTCCATAGTACATACCACCACCATTCCAAAGCGAAGGGTCTGTGATTTGCAGTAATATGGAGGTATCCATATTTGGGAGAGTATTTCCCATTTGGTGAGTATGACCAGTTTAGTTCATCATCCCTCTCAGTTACCCGAACATGTGATTCCTTCAATGATATAATATAGTTCTTCCAATTGTCCAGCCAGTGTGGGGGGAATGCCCAGTGTATTAAAATTTTTCCATGCCTTCCGGAACATATCAGTGTGCTCCGGGTCTATGATTTGTGCCAAATTGGTGTAGCCTGTATCTGGAAGATGTTGTATCAACTCTTGTGGTAGTAGGTGAGCATTCCCACATCCTATCCAAGGGTCCATTCCTATCCTGACTGAACTTACATTGCCAATATTCCAGGTCAATCCATCCCTGACGTAGTCCAATGTATTGAGGACGCACTCCAGACTGTTGATATGTTGGTCCTGTCCCATGTAGGAAGCCTAATCCCGTTAAGTAGTTGTAGAGGAGAGATGTATTTCTGATAAATAACTTCTTCCCAAAGATTCTTTGATGATAAAACATTCCATCCCATCTTTGCTGCCAGAGCACATGCAAAGGAATCTAGATTTTTCAATCCCCATCCCCCCCATTTCTTAGGAATTGCGATTTTATCCCAGCTATCCGAGGAAAATATGTGACCTTCTTGTTTGCCCCTCTAGAGAAATCTACAACATAGTTGTTGTATTCTTCTAATAATACCCTTCGGGATCCAGGCCAATGACATCCAGTAAACTGGGGTGGCCTCTAGGACTGATTTGATGAGTATCAGTCTCCCCACCCTGGACAGCCACCTGTGATGCGATATATTTAATCTTCGTTCAATTTTGGCCACCAACCATACCCAGTCTATAATCTGGTAGTTGGATGGTTTTAACTTGTAGCCTAGATATTTGAGGCCCTCCTCAATATGTAAAGTGATAAATGGGAAATACTGTAGTGCCATATGAATCTCATATGGATTACAACCAAAGGCTGATAGAGTGGATTTATGGTTGTTGCATTGCATACTAGTAGCCTAACAGAATAATCGAAAGGCGGATGCAAAAGCAGTGGAATCCCCCAATGTTCCATTCATAAATATGAGAATGCCATCCACGAATAACAAGTGGGCGAGAGTGAAATTGTTTATGAACTTGATACCCATCTATCTCCCTTGCAATTGATCCACTGAGATGAGTTTGATCAGGCCTTCCATGATTAATAGAAATATAAGGGGAGAGAGGGGGCATCCTTGTCTCATACCTCTTTTCTCATGGAAAAAGAATGATGCCGATCCATTGATCAACACACTATAGGATACATTGGATATGAAACATATAATCCATTGTATGAATGCTAGAGGAAATCCAAGATGAGTCATTAGCATTCGAATATAGAACCAGTTGGTTCGGTCAAAGGCTTTTGCCAAGTCAATCTTGAGAATCATGCCTTTGAGGTTCTTGGATTTGATGGAATGGAGGGCTTCTTGTGCTGTGCCCACTGCTTCATGACTTTGATGATGATCAGGGAATGCAAATTGCTTCGATGAAATATATTTAGATAATATGGGCTTAAGGCGATTTACAATAATCTTGGCTATAATCTTGTATATAAAATTGCAGAGGGATATGGGTCTATAATCATCGAAGGTTTGAGGATCATCAGCCTTGGGTATAAGAGTAATAAATGTAGGGTTGAAAGCGTCATACATCTGCCCACTAGTCCGACACTCTTCAACGATCTGGAGGAGCTCATGCCCAATAATGTCAAAAAAGGCTATGTAGAATTCAATTAACCATCCATCTGGTCCAGGGCTATTGTCCTTCTTGAACCACTTTATAGTGGCCTCTAATTCCCCCATGGTTATTGGAGTGAGTAACCCATCTGGGGAAGTGTCCTGCGACCCTGATGATCTCAGTAAGGTTAGCCTCCAGAGGAGATATGAATAATCTTCCAAAATGAGTAATACCAAGGTTGGCCAATTGATGGAAGGTCTTAGCATGAGTTCCATCATCATCCGCAAGTTGTCAGATGGTGTTGATATCCCGTCGCCCATTAGAAACACTGTGATAATACTTGGTGTTCTCATCCCCCTCCTTTAACCAGGTAGCCCTGCTACGGAGTTGCCATGTTTCCTGCCGATATCTCAAGATCCTATTCCGCTCAATCTCAAGTCTGACAAATATTTCTTTAGCATCAGTAGAAACAAAACCTTGACTTTCTTCTCCACCCAAGAATTTAATTTCCAATTTCGTGTCCCTAAGGATCTGCTCATCTTTTATCCTCTTGTCCTTTGCCCAATCAATTGATTTATGTTTCAGGGTTAGCATTTTATATGCAAAATCAGCAGAGGTCAATTGTCCCTGTTGTGTAATACAGGTCTTCCAATGCTTAGTGACCATATGTATATAACTATCATCTTTAAGCCAAGTCGAATTAAACTTAAATGGTGCCTTAGGCTTACATTCTTCGTCTGCAATCTCAAGGTAGATGGGAATACAATCCGACAATCCCCCTAATCCCACCCATTGACGATATAGGGGCAATTTTTCCAATAAGGTCTCCTTAACCAGAAAATGATCCAATCTTCTGGCTAGTGCATCATCACCAATCCTCCGATTTCACCAGGTGGGTTTTAGATGGGACATGGGTATATCAATCAAATGATGATCCTTCAATAGAGTCCGGATCCCATCTGATAGAGAGTCAATTTGAGCATTCATTCCCCAGGATTCAGCATGTCCGAGGGAGAAATTAAGATCCCCCCTAATAATAATGTTCTCTACTTGAAGTAGTCATAATTTAGTAACATCTGCCAAAATGTAATCCTGTTGATACAGGGCCCACAGACATTTATAATCCTTAGCTCCCTTCCAACTTCTGTTGTGTATATATCAACACCTATGAACCCTTCCCCTCCCCCAGTAGTTCAGTAATCTAATGGACCTGGGATCATGTCCCAATATCAAACCACCAGAACGCCCACGTGCATCCAGTGTAATGAAATTCCATCCAGGAGAGATGGCCTCGAGGATGGGAATAATTTGTGAGCCAGCCGCAAGTCTCATGAAGAAATACAATGTCTACCACTTCCAATTCCATCATCCGACGGAAGGATAATTTCTTAGCAGGGCTAGCCAATCCCCGACAGTTGTATGAGATCCACTTAATGGGGGACCAAGGGGGAGGGAGGTCAATACTATAAGGACCTTGTCAATGGGTTGTTACTGACCTAGTACCACATCCAGTCCAGCCTAAAAAATGGCTTTGGACATGATGGAGTGTCTACCCTTGGAAGACTTAGATTGTGGAGGCAAAGAGGTAATACAAATTCCATTACTGTCCCCTGGGGTTAAGCGGGTAAAAGACCTAAGATTATAATTGTGACCCTTATTGGATTCAGTGGATGGCTCCGCAGGGGAGAGTGGATATGGTATTCCTGTGATGATAGGAGTGGGGGAAAAAATGGGTGCAGATGGGGCCAATGTGCAAACAATAGAGGGGAAACAAATAACAGGAACAAAATTACAAAATGAAGAGAAAGGAAAATAAGCAGATGATAATAAAGGGAGGGATAGAGGGTTTGTGAAGGTACCCGCAACAGAGGCAGCCACTGCCGCAGTTGAACAAGATTTGGTGATACATGGGGATGGGGGAGGAATATGCTCCTCGTGAGTGCCGCGAACTTCCAATGAATCCATTTGCGAATTCTCCTCATGTTGGACAGGTGCCTTCCCTCACTGATCAGAATCCGGGTTAACAACTGCTTGTTCAGGCCGAGCAACCGAAGCAAATCTTGATGCAAGTAGTGGGGAATCTTTGTATAGATGTCCAATCTTATGACACCTCCTGTAGCGATAAGGCACCCCCTTGTAGTCTAGTATCTGTACCCTGTGAGTGTCCCACCAATGTAGCTACATGTTTTACTCAAGTCCCTTCCTGGTGTCAAGAGGGAAAATAATGTGATCTATGGGCATATTCCCTGTTAACATATAAGATTTATCGTAATCCATGTATCTGCCAAGGGCATTCCCAATCCATTTGAAAATGCCTTCCGATCAAAAGTGTAGGGATAGTCCAGGCAATCTAACCCAAATGGGTCCAGCCCAAAGGTGTTCTCTCTTGGGATCAAAGAGGGGGCTCCATCGTTTGAGTATTACCATAGCCATTTCAATGTGGCAGTGCTTTGATAGTACCCATGGAATAAATTCAGACCGTTGAAATCGAAGAGAGAACCATCCACGAGAAAGTGTGATGGTCGACGGTAATTCAGTGAGCGTTATAGATCTAATATGAAAGTATAAGATAATAGAAATAAACCCATAAATAATATGAAATGCTTCTTTATTGATCAAAGCCTTAAGGTAGGGCAACACCATACATTCACTCCTTAAAGAAGGAGTACACTCCACAAGCCATATGCTTGTTCATACAATATTCCTTAACATCTCTCAATGGGCAGTCTCTAGTCTCTATATAGGCCTCATACATACAATACCATGGGCCATTGCCATGGTTCCCTCAATACCATCGATCTAATACCATGAACTTATTATATTATTACTAACTACTTATGGTCCCTTACATGATACAAGTTAACCACCTTATTTATTACTATGGCCCATCCCATTATTACATTATTCCCTTGGGTACCTCCCTCTGTACCCCATATTATCCCCCCTAGGTATACTACATTCCACCCCCCTTAACATGTTTCGTCCAAGAAACATGGGAATAACACAAATAATAAGATCTACTCAAAAGAGTAGCCCACTGGTACCATGCACGCGCATCTAGCCATCCAAGAGAAAGGTGAACCCTCGATCCAGCTGCTGCCTCGATTGCTTGAGATGGAAGTTGACCCTGATGGCTCTTCTGTGTTGATGTGTAGTAGGTGGATCGTCGCCCCTCTCTATCTGTCATGCAGGGGTTGTTGTCCCTGTGGTTAATTCTTTGCCATCTTGTTGGTTGTTTTCTTGTGGACCGATGTGGGTGGTGATATGCTGAAGTGTTAACCAACAGTGTATCTTTCTTTAATTCACTACCTAATGGAGCCTGATTGGTATCTGGTACATGTTGTGGTGCTTGCTGTTGTTTCTTATCTTCCAATATTACTTCAACCACTGAGTCCTCATCTGATGTATCAGTACCTGTAATAGTTTCTGCTTCAGCCTCCCTGGATCTACCTATTTTTCTTGTACCTGGTTTGATGTTTGTGTTTGGTTGTCGACCATCAAAGGCTCATCATCTGATGTGTAAGTGTCATTAGAGCTTTGTGCTTCTGCCTCCATAGTCTCTGCTTGGGTCTTAATGGAAAGATCCAGCAATGTAATTTTCTTCTGTTTATACTAGAGCTTCAGGTTTTTCTTCTGCATATTAATATTGATAGTACCCATAGATTCCATCAAAGAATATCCCAAAACAACATCCATGTTATCCAGATCTGAAGTACAAAAGTCACAATGCAACACATACTTATCCATAAAAAGCTTCAAATCTTTATAAACTTGAACATCCTCATTATCAACCTGTATGTTTTCAATGTGTTTTGCTGGAACTTGCAATTTTTTTGCCAAATTAACATTGATAAAATTATGCTTGCAACTAGGATTTATAGACACAATGATATTCTCTTTTTGAATCAATCCATGAACCTGCAATAAGAAGATACTAGCAGAAAATAACCTTTTAGGTTTCTTGGTTTTTTTCTTTCCTGTTCCAATAAAATGTTTGCTAGGTTTTGTGGTTTTCTCCTTTCTAGTATGAGACCATTCATCCAAAAGTAGTTCTTCTATTACATCGGTGCTACATAACTTCAGAAACTCATTGTCAAGTGATTGCCACTATATAATGGTGTCATTTATCAAATAAGACCCTATTTTGTCCTTCCAACACCCTGGATGGTCCAACTTATGATATGTTATAAAATTTTCAATAAAAGTCCAATCATCTTGTTCTTTAAAAAACTTACTGTTATAAGCCATGAAGAGGGTTTGTAAAACAAATCGCTTACTTGGCGAAAATTTGAAATGGCCACAATTCTGTCAATATTGCTCAGAATCCTTATTATGACCTATTTTCGGAAATGGAACAACCATTCTTCATCTTCCCGTGTGGTAGAAATCCCGATCTAGGCACTGGAATTTCAGATCCGTGCTCCAACTGTCCCGCTGTCACAATTTTTTTTGAAAAAAGAGTTGATTTTAAATCAGCAATATCTCCCTCATCCGGACTCCGATTCGACTGATTTTTTTTTGAATTTGGGTATTTTCTCACAAATAATCCAGATATGCAATTATATTTTTCATATTTTTCACCAGAATGTACAGATCTTCTCCACAAACTTGCCGCTCTGAAAAAATGTCTGCAACCCAACTGATTTTTAAATCAGCAATATCTCCCTTATCCAGACTCTGATTCGGCCGATTTTTTTCTTTGAACTTGGGTATTTTTCACAAACAATCTATATATGTAATTATATTTTGTATATTTTGCACCAAAACATACATATCTGATCTGCAAACTCATCGCCCCAAAAAATTCCTGCAAAAAAAAAAAAATATTCTCCACTTTGCCCAAGAAAGTGCTTTGATACGACTTGTTATAGATCTAATATGAAAGTATAAGATAATAGAAATAAACCAAGAAATAATATGAAATGATTTTTTATTGATGAAACCCTTAAGGTATGGCAACACCATACATTCACTCCTTAAGGAAGTAGTACACTCCACAAACCATATGTCTGTTCATACAATATTCCTTGACATCTCTCAATGGAGAGACTCTAGCTTCTATATAGGCCTCATACATACAATACCATGGATCGTTACCATGGTTCCCTCAATACCATCTATCTAATACCATGGGCTTATTACATTATTGCTAACTACTTGTGGTCCCTTACATGATATGGGTTAACCACTTTATTTATTACTATGACCCATCACATTATTACATTATTCCCTTGGGTACCTCCCTCTATACCCCATATTATCCCCCCAGGTATACTACAGTGATGACTTGCCCCCCAAATCTCCAAGACCCATTGTCTCAATTGCACAACTGAATATTCCCTACCCCTGACATGGCCCACCAAGACATGATCAGAGGTATCCATAACTTCCCCCATTTTTATGTCGTCTCCAAAAGTGAGAGATATCTTCTTCGACCCTACCTTCACCCCTTTAAATCTCTTGGATGGTTGCCCCTGTTGACTATGGAGTGGTCTGCTTTATAGAATGGAAGAAGGAATCGATTCAGCCTCCGCGCGGGGGTTCCTAGTCAGACCCAGGTGTGGAGGGGATGTATCCGCAAAACAACCAGAGGTGGGAGGGTTGGGAAAGGGGGGGGGGAGAAATGGGATCCTATGGATGGGGCGGGTAGAAATGTAGATCTTGTGGGAGAGGGATGTGTGAAGTTCCTCGAAGAAAAGGATGAGGGCGACGCAAAGGGATTGGGGGAGTAGGAGGTTTTAGGCAGGATGATATAAACTGTAGGGAAGCCGGGGAGAGCGTGGGTAGCTCAGGGTCATGTGGATAATAGTCCGCTTCAGGGTAGCCATAAACCGACAATGAGGAGGAAGACATACTAGGCAATGTATGAGGTTGTTGTGCCGGATTCGTCAAGGCTAGGTAGTTCGACACCGTGTATACCCTAGGAGCACCAGTTAGGGTTGTGGGAATGTCAAGAGAAATGCACAAGGAGGAGCCTGACAAATGCAAAGAGAAAATATACCAGTTGGGGTCCAAATCAAATGGGTCCTCGGAATAATCAACAATATCACCCTCCATGCTAACTGATAGCAAACATTTACTGCCCTAGGATAGCCCCCGGTTGACAAATGTCAAGTCAGATAGGTGAACGGTTCAAGTTGTCGATAACGGGCCAGATGGGTGAGAACGGAGGAGGGTGGTTGGAGCGCGGAAGGGTAACAACTGTGATTAAAGAGTGTGAGCGTTGTTACGTCGCCAAACCATGTCACCGAGCAGGCCACCATCGCCATCGCCAGAGCTCCAAAGCCCTAAACTCCATTTTTCTGATGTCCCCAATGTACTTATTTTGTGAGAAAATATATATTTAACTATAACATATCATAACTACGACAAACTTTAATATTCCAACATCTTTCACCCATAAAATTAAAATCGAATATCACGAGAATAAAAAAAAAACTTAAAATTTCAACATTTTTCAATGACCATTTATTACTTATTTATTATTTTTTACTATATTTTATTATTAAATTTTGAAATAATTTCATTTTTCTTTTTTTTAATAACAACATTGACCAATTTTCTGTTAAAATAATTGAATTCCAAGAACATTTGAATTTTCTAATTCATTATGATTATTCCCAAATTCATTATGATTATTCCCTATTCACTTATTTATTTACTTTAATTTCTTCATAGGTTAGTTTTGTTTATTTATTTATTAATTATGGTTATGGAATTTACCTTTTAGGTATATTTTATGAATATTATTTATTTATTTTATTTTATTTTTGTGATATGTATTAATATTTATTATTATTTCATTTATATTTTATTTTATTTTTTTCAAATATTAATAATCTTTTATACCAAATTATATTATTTGATATGTTAATAAGGTTTATTATTAAATTATATTAATAGATATTCATTTTAATGGTAGATATATTAAATTTAATTAAATTTTTTTATTATCATCAAAATACAAAAAACTTTAATAATAACTAGAAACAATTAAGATGAGTCTATATTATTTTTTAATAATAGTATTTATCCAAACATAATTAACTAAAATAAATGATTCATAAATACAAGTAGCCATTAAAACATTTGCGTAATTTAATTATGTACATTGTGTATAATAAAAAGAAAAGTTTTTTTTACCTTTATTAAATTTAGAATACCTATACATTTTTATTTTTTAAATAATGTTGAATTCTGAAAGTCTTATTCCAAAATTAACTATTTATATAATAAACCACCCATATCTACATAATTATATATAAATTTCACATTTCTATATATTATTTTTAATTTTATTAAAATATTAATAATTCCTTCTTTGACATTGATTTTAGCCGGTAAATTCCCCCACCCCCTTTTTAGGAATTAACTAACCCTATTTTTCTTTTAGGATTTTAAGGATTTTGCCTCTTCTCAATTCTTTTAGATTCCTTAATCTTAATTATTTGTCTTTTATTTAACTTATTAGGTTTAATAAGCCTCTAGGATATATTTATATATATCCATATTATATCATTGATTTTTTTTTTATTTTTATTTTTATTTATTATAGATAGGTCGATTAATAGGTTAAGGTCTTGTATTTTTTGTTATGATAATAATATTACAAGAAACTAACTTGCATAGTAACTAATTATTTACATATTTATATTCAATTTGGAAAGTATATATTTACATATTATTCCATATTATATTAATGATTTAAGGTTTTCTTATATATTTAATTAGTATTCCATATTTGTAATTTTTTAGGTAATAAATATAACAAAAAACTAAAAAGTTCATAATAATTAACTAACCATTTATTTATATGATTATAATTGGAGAAAATGCCTAGTAATAACTAATTTATTCTTTCTCTTAATTTTTAAATACAACTTTACCTTTATTCAAATGTTGGTAATATGTATAACAATAATTTTTGGTAATAATTATAACAAAAATAACTTTTCCTTTCCCTCTGTCCAGTCAGGTTGGCCAGTCAAATTTAGTCGTTTCTCAGTCAAATTGCCCAGTCCAATATAGCCGTTTCTGAGTCAAATTGCCTAATCCAATATAGTCGTTTTCTAGTCAAATATAGCTGTTGGAAGATCTGGTCTCCCTATTTAACATGCAACCATGATCTAATTCTTCAACTTGTCCGTTTCAAATTGCCCAGTCCAATATAACCATTTTCTAGTCAAATATAACTATTGGAAGATCTGCTCTCCCTATTTAATATGCAGCCATGATCTTATTTTTCAACTTGTCCATTGGTTCGAAACCCGTCAAACAAAAATATTATAATGTGCGTCAACAAAAATATTATAATGTGATTTTCGCCAAAAAAAAATCTTCTAAAAATACATATATAATTACATATATTTCAAGATAGATAAAGAATAAATATAAAGAATATCTAATAAGTATTGAGTTTTATATATTTATTAATAAATTTTAAGTATCAAATTCTCAAGTATCAAATTCTTCAAATAAATCTTGTGAATGTAATGAGAAGTAAAGGGTTTAAGCCATGAGCAATGGATGTCATTCAACAATGAAAACAATGGTTTATGGAAGGCTTTGATATAAGATTATGGGTAAATAATTGAAATACAAAATTAATACGATTTTTTAAATAATTATGATTAATTTTAATTTTAATTTTATTTATTTATTTTTATTTAAATAATAAATTTATTTATTTATTATTTTAGTTTAAATTTATTTTCAGTAAATCAAATTTCTATGCAAACATTTTTAAGAGTAAAAAGAGACTTGATTTTTTTGGGAGTTTAGTAGATCGAGGGTTAAAATGGATTAGGCTGATATAATATATATGTAGTTGACAATACAATATTTTTTGCATATATGCATACATTTAATTATTTTTATTGTTACTATTTTTTTAAATATTACATATATTCTCTGCATTTTTAGAAACGAAAGAAAAATTGAACACTTGCTTCTGCAATGGCAGAATATGGATACGCTGTCTGCATGATATCAAGGGAATAAATTATTCAACTGATGTATTCCTTACCTACCTATGCTATATGTAATCATGTTGTTAAGATACTTAACAATTTTCTTATGCACAACACTCATGTGTGCAATGTTCGAATAGTGATTTATGGTCAAGTTTCCTAGCAAATCTATTTGTATCCTAAATGGTAGCCACTGTTTTCTCATAGAAATTTATACTTGAAAAGTGTTGATCATACATTCATAATAAGGCCTCATGCTAATTGGAAATTAGTCTTGAATCTCTACAAATTACACAATTTAATTTATGTCATAATGGAACCATTTTTACACCCAGTTTGATGATTGAATGCGGCTGTGGGAAGTCATGAAGTCGTTGTCGATGATGGTCAATGTAATAATTATGTTGTATTTGGCAACATTGTTGAAGATCCAGTAGCTGCACGTAATGTACAAGGCTGGAACAACTCTTCATTTCGTTCTTGGGAGGTATCATCTTTTCTTCTTCCCATAAAGATATAAGCTATGGAGGATGAGTGGATGGCTATAACGACTTTGAATGTGTAGTAATCCTCTGGATGGTATTTATTGTGAGAATGTCATGTGCTTGAAAAGGTTTCCAAATCAAAAGACAACGCAGCTTGGATGTACACATTCTTAAGGAGGAGGCCATAATGAAGGGTTCGTCTTCCTCATTATCTGTACTAAAGATCCTCTGCATACATGCTAATGAATAATTTGTTGCTATTTTTTTGAACACATATCTAGCCTGTCCTTTGGCAGCAATTCTACATGCACCATTGAAAGAAGCTTCTGGATGTAGGGAATTGGTGATGTAACATATATTCATTATGTGAGTAATAAGGAGCGGGACATAGAGTTTGCCCAAAGAAGTTGAGGAAGATGAAGCCCTAGAAGAAATGCTTATCAAGGCATTCATGGGTTGGAGAAGCAAGTCAAAGATGGAAGCTTTAGCTACTTAGGGTGTTTAAAGTCCCATGAATGATTTATTGGATTGGGGATGTTGTAACATTTTCTGGGCAAAATAATACAGTTAAACTTTTTGAGCTTTTCCAGAAATCCACCAGCTTTATTGGGTGTTCTTATTCTCATAACAATTGGTATATGGCCCAAAGATTTTGTCACTGTATTCTTTGCATCATAGTCGAGCTGTAGTCAAGATATTATAGGGTTGCAATACTCAATGATTATCAATGGCATACCTTAGTGTGAGTACTATGACATGGGCATTATCACCTTTTGCTGCATCTATCACACAATGTTTTTAATTGCACCAAAAAAAGTCACTGAATTGTAGTCATAACAATGCCAGGGCTCTGTAATGAATGTGAGGCATATATGTTCATGGCAATGAGATGGAATAGTGAATGGATGGGCAAGCAATGTTCTATTTGCACTTCGTTTTATGATTGTGATATTGTCGATGGCAACTATATTAAACTTCCTCATTGGTCATATCAAAGATCTCTTAGGCATGGTTTATTTGGGTTTCAAGTCTACTAGGTGTATATTGTGCATTGGTGAAGCTCACTCCCAGGGAACCACCCCCACGCAATTCCACTTTTGGTTTTCTTCATTCCAATTTTCGAATCTCAGCCAGCAGACCAAGAGAGCCAACAAGCAAATATCCAGGTGTTGAAAAATCCAAGCATTTCACCAAGAATCAAACATTAAGTGTGTGCCAAGAAAGAAGAAGTGCACCTACGAAGAGAACTCATGAATATCAAATGCACAACGCATCCAATAAAGACATGAACACATTTCCATATATACATTTTAAGAAATATTTTTGCGTTGGAACTTGGTAGGTTCATGCTTCTTCGTGAGACCAATATAAATGTACTGTTTCAACATTATTGGTGGCGGATTTATGCAACACATTTGATCGTTTAAGTTTAACAGATTTGCCTTTTCTTTTCCTACAAAGAAATTTCTCTTTATATGTGCTGTAGTTATTGGGATATTATTTAGGAACTAGCAGGCATGGAAATTTATATTTTTAAATCCCTAATTCTCCTTATCATTTGCAGATTGTTCATCTTCATCTATGCAAGAAGACAGAAAATGCAAATTTTAGCAAATATGGAGCTAATAATAAATGCCCTGTGGTGTCAGAACATTGTTTTCTTGGTTTCCTTTGAGCAATATCATTAGAGAGCCGTATATTCTTCAAATTGGTGAGGGACCTTCAGCCCAATGCATCAGTGGCTTCATGGGATTAGATGTTCCTCTTCCAATAGTGGCAGATTTATTCAACATATTTGATCATTGAAGTTTAACAGATTTTCCTTGCCATCACATTCATCTCCTCCAAATTCAACTGAATTTCTTAATGCTGTCTCATTTTCTTCATGCAATCCTTCGGGAAAGCTTCCTATTTCCACCACAATCTAAGTGAAGATGGAACGGTAGCATTAAGAATTTCTGAAGTGAGTTTGCCCTTATTTTCTTATCGTTTTGGGAAATAAATTGGGGTTTATTAACATATTCCTAATTATTCACTGCATATCTCTGTACACAAAGCAAGTTCGTTTGGAAGGGCATCAGTCTGAATACAAAGAGCAGTTTTCTCTTATTTATTAACTGTTCAGTTAGGTTGGATAAAGAACCATCTAGAAGATGGAAGCAGAATATTGAAGAAACTAGTTTTGTTTGTAGATTTTGGGAAATCCTCTAAAGACCCAGGATTCGACATCGACTAGAGAGACAATTTATTTGATATGGTTTATAAACAAATATATGCTTCTGCTAGCATGGGAAGAGCAGGTGGAGGAGCCATGTTTTGGCAGCTGATGGCAAAAGGAATGAGCTCATATAGAGATGGTATGATATTGTCTTGTCTCAGAGTCCTTCCACAACATCTAACACCAATATGATGCATGTTCACTCACGAGGATGCACAAAGACTTTATTTGTACAAATTAGTCCTCATGAAAATGACATGGGAGAAACTCTGTGCTTACTAAACTTTTCCAATAGAGTTCAAGGATTAGAGCTTGGTCCTACTCAGAGGTAGCAAGATGTAAGTTTTCACTGTAGCATGGTCCTTGCCTTTTCTTGATATTTTTCTGACTCTCAAAAATTGTCAAAAAAACATTAATTAATGTTATATGCTATTGCCTTACAACATTTCCATTGCAACATCTGGTGCAATTAAATTAATTAAATTGTAAAATGATGTATAATGATGATTGAATAATGTTACAAATTTAAGTTACAACTCAAATTTCCAAGGCCAAAACCCTCAAGAAGTGCAAAGTTGTGTTCATGACTGCACAGGATGAAAGACTCAGAATAACATCTGAAATTCTTAATAGTATGAAAATAAGCAAACTACAAGCATGGAAAGAAAAATTTAAAGAGTTGATAGAAAATCTCTGAGCTGTGGAGTTCAAATGGTTGTCTTCAACACAATTTAATAGAACATATGGTACCATACTCTACTGGATGTCACCCATCATTACTGCATCTATAGTCTTTTTCGGGTGTCCTATCATAGGGGATCCAACGTTAACTGCCACAACCATATTTACAGTGCTTGCAACATTCCGTGTGATACAAGATCCAGTGAGAATGCTACCTGAAGTTTTGGCTATATTAATTCAGGTTAAAGTCTCCTTAGATCGTTTTGGACAAGTTCTTACAATATGATGAGCTGAGACTAGATTCTGTTGTGAGGAAAGAACTTTCCAGATCCTAGTATACCATCGAAATTCACCAAGCCATACTCAGCTGGGATCCAGAATCTTCATTGACAAAGCCAACATTTGAAGGGAATAAATCTGCACATTAAAACTGGAGGAAAGGTAGCAATTTGTGGCTCAGAGGGATTAGGGAAATCTTCTCTGCTATATACAATTCTTGGAGAAATCCCAAAAATTTCAGATGTAAGTTGAGCATTAACTACTCTTCTTGAGCAAAAGTAACCATTCCATAGTTCAACAAGATTGTAGATGCAACCTTTTTGCTTTCTATATACATAAATTCTTCCATAAACGTTTTGATTGGACTACGTGCAGGTTGAAGTATATGGCAATGTTGCCTACGTGGCACAAACAACTTGGATTCAGAGTGGTACTGTCAGAGATAACATACTTTATGGGAAACCAATAGACAAAATTCAATACAAGAAGGCAATAAAAGCTTGTGCATTAGACAAGGATATAGAGAGTTTTTCTCATGGAGATATGACTGAGATTGGGAAGAGAGATTGAATATGAGTGGAGGACAAAAACAGAGGATTCAGTTGGCTAGAGCAGTATATAACGATGTTGACATTTATCTATTGGATGATCCATTCAATGCAGTCGATGCTCATACAACGTCAACTCTATCAAATAAGGAGGAGACATTACATAAGAGAGACTCAAAGACTTGCTAATATTGCTTGTCGTAGTATGAAAAATCTGGTTTACCTCTGTATCAGATCTGTAAAGATCTTAGAATGAGATCCAGACATATTAATGTGAAAATTTCTGTGCATATTAAATATAAAAGATTTGAGTTTTGGGTTATCAAAGCTATAGATTGAGAACTACATGGATCACTTGATAGGATGGCTGGTTTGATTTGTATATCAGGATTGCTAGCTTCTTTGTGGTGGTAGTGTGAGATCAATTGGGAATTGCTACTCGTTTCATACTTCAAGAGGGAAATGAATTTCCCAATGATGGTGGTGATGAAGGAACCTAGCAAAAGCATAGAGAATAGCATAGTTGATTGGATAAAAAAATCAATTGTGTAAATACAAATAACACACCCTACAAAATGATGTCTTCTTGAATATTGATCAATATGAATGATTTTCCTTTCACAGTTCTTGTGTTTTGATTCTTTATGAATAGGAATTGATTCATTCAACTAAAATTGGTATTGTTGATTTTGATGGTACTTCTGTTCTCCAGCTTGATGATCGGGTGCTGTGCCGAATTTACAAGAAAAATGGTCATTCTCAGAGAGTACAAGGGGTAGAACGAGATGAATCACCAAGTGCAGATGAAGTGATGGCTTCTTTGCCTGATATTTATCAGCAAAACAAACTGCAACTGCCCAACATTGCCTCTTTCAGTGGGTTGTTGGAGAGTGACGATCCTTTCATAGATGGTTTTTTAAACGATGAAGCCATGGATGGCAATGGAAACAGCAGCAGACTACCTCAAGTCCAGTTCTCCAACCTCTCTCACAACAATTTCAGCAATAACAATGACAACAATAGCGATTGTCGTTATGAAGTTGTCCAAAAACAAGAAGAATTAGTAGTGGATAATGACAACAAATTCAATTCTCTCAAGAGGACCCTCTCCTTAGCATATGGGCACGATGAAACCAAACTTGCAAAGAGATTCAACAACATGCAGAACAACTATAGCTACAACGTCCACATTAATGTTTTAGCCTTGCTTAATTCAATGCAGCCCAATCAAACTTTCCAACAACAAAACTTCCTAAGCGCACTGCGTCATAAGAAATATATCCTGGCAGGGATTTAGTTCATCACAATGTGACATGGTTTAAGGTCTTCATATTTCTAGGCAAATACATTAGAATGTTGTTTGAAAAGATTAACATGCCTCTCCTTAAAAATTTTTATATCGATATGGATACCCAGTTGTTGTTCGCGTGAATTCATTTGTTTAACTTCACCTTCAACTAGGCAATCTTTAAGGTATCTAAACAAGTTCAGTGGATATGCATGACTACTTTTATTCCATTTCATAGGCACTTTAACCCCCGAATAGGGTTTTTGGCATGGCTTCCTCAATTCAAATTCATTATCATCGACCCTTGCTTTCAAAAAAGCCCATTCACATTTCAATATTCTTCCACACACTATGCCTTACGGCGTTTCCTTTGCAACATTAGGTGCAAATGCTAGTGTTACTATTTTTTTAAATATTACATATCAAATCCATATTAAGAAATAATATATATGTAGTTGACAATACAATATTTTACTTATAATTCACATTATCCATGCTAATGTTAAAACATGTCACCTCATATTTTTTGCATATATACATACATTTAATTATTTGTACTATTAATATTTTTTAAAATATTACATATCAAATCCATATTAAGCACTGAAAGAACTATAAATATCCTTCATACATTGAATTAGAAAACAACTATTAATGAAATAAGAATTCTCCAAGTCTTTTTTTCTCTCTATATGCTTCATGTTAAAATATTTTACTCAAATTGCCTATTGAAATATTTTATTTATAACCTATGTTAAACTTTCATTGTTATAAATAATTTTAAAATCTTATATATCAACTCCATATTAGAAATAAAATAAATTACACAACTCCCTAGTTATGGAAAGTGAAATATAAGATTTTTTTTTTTTTTTTTTTTTTTTTTTCTCTATGTAAAGTAGATATAAAATTATCCTTGATGGGGGTGAGGAACAGAGAAAAGGATGTTCCTGAGGGAATGCATAGGCGCCTATGGTAAGCACATGGCTACATGATGGCGAGTTGGCCTTACGACCCTCCCATATTACCTTGAGTACGAGAGTCAGTAAATACTGACGTGGGAAACCTCAAGTCACATTGGGTCTTGCAGAGGGTGGTGAGCACATTAATGTTATGGAGGGTGGTGGGGGTGTTCGATGGTAATTCTGCAACGGAGAGAGTTTTGGAGCCTGTGTGTGGAGTGCTGGGAGAAGAGGAGGGTGTTGCAGAGGTGCTCCAGGCTGACCGAAGGGTCAGCATTGTTGTAGAAGGTTTCGCCCCTGTTGGTGGGTGTGGGTAGTTGTCAATTGCCGAATTGGGCTTGGCAAGAGCAAGTCTACAAGGAATGTGGTGTATGTGCATCTAACGAGGTTGGTTTGTTGTGGCTTCTGGTTTGTTTGGTGCGGTTTCAGTCCGACTTGGTTGCAAATTTTCCTTTGGTGGAGCGGGATTATTGAAGTGCACCTCCCCAGCCAGTTCATAGGGTCCTGGGCTGTGGGGTGGTGCCATTAGCGAGCCTGTCGTGGGTTTTGGTTTGTTAGAATTGTGAGGGGTCGCTTCAAGGGGGTGTATGTTGTTGGCTCGAGGTGGGAAATAGCTTTGTAACCAGTGGGTCCCTGACACCAAAGGGAAAGGAGGTTCAGCCGGAGCTGGTGGTCTTGACCCATGTGTGGATTGTTTGGGAGCTATTGGAAGGGTGGTCTTTGTCTCGCTTAGGTGGTGTCGAGGTTTCAAGCATGCAGTCAGTTCCTCGCTCAGGGTTGTCCTCATCCCAGGTGCCACCTAATTCGAGCAGGCCAGGCATGGCTAAGTCCCGACCTCGACTCGAGGTAGTGTCTGGCAGTGGTGGAGGGAGTTTGGAAGGTCTAAGTGTAGAGGGTTCAAGTCACGTGGCTTTAGGAGGCAAAGGTGGTGGTTAGTCGGGGCATTTTGGACACGCGGGGTCGGCAACTCGAGGTGGTAGACGGGGGGGCTCAGCTGGGAGTCGGGGCCACCTCGCTCTGCCCATTTTGTAGTGAGGGGGTTTGGTTCGTTGTGGTGGTTCCAGGCATCGTGTTTTGGTGCGTCAAGGTGGCCGTGGTTAGCGACAAGGATGCTGCATGGAGCATTGCAGAGATGTGATTTAGTCAATTCTGGATCGTCTGAAGAATTTAGAGTGGGTTAGACAGGAGGAGCACATTGAATTGATAGAAACTTTGAAAAAAATGCATTATTTCCATTGTTTTACTTAAGAGCTTGTTGTGGTGGTATGGCGCATTGCTATCAGAGAAGGTCGAGAAACTGGAGGTCTAGATGGCCCATTTTGAGGAGCATGTCCAATTCCCCTTTCATCCTCCGCCACCTCTTGGTACAACTCTGGACAACCCAACCTCCATCACCTCTTACGACTAGCATGGATACATGTGTTTTATATGTTATGTCTGTTTACTAGGGCCTATGACCTTTGAAATTGTGGACTGTGTCTCTCTTCACTTTTTTGTTTCATTGTCATATGCTTTAGACGAAGTCAACAAACCTAGTTTGGGTGAGACTATCTGTGTTTTCCTCTGATGTATTTCCTTTTGAAACTATGAATAGAAATTTGACTTACAAAAAAAAAAGTAGATATAAAATTATGTTATTTAATATGGACATTGAAATATTTACTTATGGTTAACAATACAATATTTTTTATTATTAATATATTTTTGTTTTAAATATAACATGCAAACTCAACATAAAATGAATTACATATCATATATAAATAATACTATTTTAGTCATCTCCATATTAAGTAGTGAATAAATTACATTTCTTCCTCTATTAAAAAGTATATTTATATTTTTTTACTGATCCCCATATCAAGTAGTGAAAAAATTACATTTCTTCCTCATACTAAAAGATATTTTTATTTTAACTTTCCCTTGTTGTCATTATGGTTAATGCGTTATCCTTGATGACAATTTGTTTATCAAATTGTTGAAAATAGCAACAAGAAATGTTAAAAATAGAATCTAGAAATTCCAGTTTAATTTGTCTTTGAATTAAACAGAGAATTAAAATCGAATTCTTTTCTCATAGCAACTTGTAAATAGTTAATTGAGTTGAATTAACTTAATTAGCTTAGGAATTTTGAGTTGGAAGTCTTTCTGAAGTCATGTATATGTTCTCCCTATATTTTAGGGGTCCAGGATGAGTTAATTGTGAGTTGTAATTCGATAACTCAGTTTACTGAGTTAAGTTCAGTTAAGTTAGTTCCAAACTGTTTGAGGAACTAATAGTAAGTTAACATCCAGTTGGTGCACTAATGCATTCACTAGTGCTACTCCAGTTAACTAAAGATTCCCTCATCAGAAAATCATGCATGTCGATTTAGAGAAAAATCCAGTTGAGACTAGAGTGCAGGGATAACGTACTATCAATTGTATGATTTACTGAGTTGTATAGATCATGCATGCAATCAGGAACTGGACCTAGTTTGGATTGTGTAGTTTTGGATGCACTTGTTTCCCTTTAAGATGGGCTATTTAGCCATAGGAATTGTGCAAGGGAATAGGGGATTGGAGAGCAACATAAAAGGCTAAGGTTTGACTTGAGCTTGCTTGTGAGCTGGGAGATTGATCATATTGAGTGTTGGGATTGTTCTTGTGAGAACAAACATTCTATTATCATCTTGTATTTCTGATTAATGCAATATAGATAGTAGGGGTTTTGAGCTGTGGCTTTGCCTAGGAAAACTTATTGTGTTATGTGTCATTGATTTATCTTCCTCTTGTTGATTATTGTTTTCATCGATCTATTGGCTTCCGTTGGTTGAAATTAGAAGTATATTCCTATCTCTTGTTTTAGTAGATTACATGAGCTTGTGAATTTACACAATTTTCTACATGGTATCAAAGTTGTGAACAATATACTAGAGAAGATTTCAAAGTTTTGAGTTTTGGGTTACAGGTGAAATTCAAATTTGCAATACATACTTCGGGATCGACAGATGGCGTTTTATGGTTTGCGGCTCGAGTATGCCTTGGATGGTAGCTCGAATTATATATTCTGGAAGGACATGATGGAGGTCATGTTGGAAGACAATGGCTAGAAGGAATTCATTAATCAGGACATTCCTAAGCCACCAACATCAGTTGCTCAGAATCTAGCCAAATGGAAGAAGTGTGTGGTAAGGGCGAGGCGGATAATCCTTGAGGGAGTTCGAGACCACATTGTCTCGAGCCTCCATGGGAAGGAAACTCTGCATGCTATGTGGAAAGCATTAAAGGACCTTTTCCAGAACAATAGTGACCAAAGGAAGTTGGCATTAAAAGATAAATTCGAAAAATCAAGATGGAGGTGAGTGACTCAATTCCAAATTACTTGAACAAGTTCACTCAATGTCGTGATGAACTTGGAAGTGTTGGAATCACGATTTTCGAGGATGATATGGTGAGTATTTCTCTTCTAGGACTCCCAAAGAGTTGGCACAGTTACAGTACTCTGTCAATGGTCGGGAGAAGCTGCCAGATTGAGAATGAATGTGGTTGGATTTAATGTAGGAGGAGATCAAGAGGAACACCAGAGACGTGACCTCTTCCAAGGAAGTGGAAGAGGATTTTTCTTTAGTGAGTAAGGCAAAGAAGGCTAAGGGAAAGGAGTCCCAAGGCGTGGAGGGTGAAAAGAAGATGGACTTGACGAAAGTCAAGTGTTTTCATTGTCACGAGCACAGGGACTATGCCAAGGATTGGCCATAGAAGAAAGCAAGCAAGAAGGATACGACAATAGTGGTAGCAGGTGAAGCTCTAGCTTCATAATTCGAACTTGATTTCACTCTCATTGTATGAATGATCAACACTGCCATGGGAGGCATGTTATCTTGACAGCAATGCCTCATTCAGTATGACGGGGAATAGAGATCTCTTTAGTGATTTTGAGGAGAAAGAACTCAAGCATATCATAGAGTTTGGAGATGACGAGAGGTATATAGCTACCAAGATCAGTACGATTACCTTTCAAAGGGAGTTTGACTCCCCTCTCAGGATGACAGATGTGATGTATGCTTTAGGACTAAAGAAGAATCTTGTTTCAGTCGCGGTATTGGAAGATTGTGGCTATGATGTGGTTTTTAGTAAGGGAAAGGTTTTCCTTAGACACATCACCATGGGACAAGTGAAACAGATCGGTGCATGGGTCAAGAACCTATATGCTCTTAAGGTTCAAGATGCATGCAAAGCCTTGAGGAGTAAGGCAAATGTTAGAGATTTGGTGGTTGAGAGGGAGAGTGAACTACCTCTCAACATGCAGCCCCAGAAGAAGCCTCTGTAGTAGCTTCAGGAAGTTGTGGAGCAACCACAACTAGAGAAACTGAGAGGAGACCGATTGGAGAGTTCCACTCAAGTAGAGAAGAAGCAGTCTCAGACAATTGTGGAGCAGCCATAATTGGAGAAGAATAGACGAGACCGAGTGGAGGCATCGACTTATGCAGAAACGTAAAGTAGGGGGAAATTTTGAGCCAAGTGGGAAGAGGGATCACATGCATCCATACCTCCAGGTGTGAGGTGGGGCGATGTGAAGTGATAGTCCCAAGAGGGCTGAAATTGGGCATGGTCCATTGAGAGGTTTTATCTCATGGATCGTACCTTTCTATGGGAGCCAAAAGTAAATAATAGTGGGAGGAATCAGTGGGTTGATGCAGTTAGAGATCAGAGTGACAGAGGCTAGAGTAGTCAGATATTGAAGAAAACAAATAAGGGTTGACAACAGTGCAGAAAGGCAGAGTCAGCAGAAGCGCAGAGTTTTTAGTTGACAAAGTAAATAACAGTCAAAGACTTTGATGACAGATGCATCATAATGATTTAGGTTGGATGTTTTTTTTGTTTCTTGAGTTGTTGTAGCAACAACACTAGAGAGAAGTGTTGCATGTATAACATTCCAAAGGTTCAGGATTTGGATCGAGTTGAATTCCTTTCTTGTTGAGAGGGAGTGTTGAAAAAAACAACAAGAAATGTTAAAAATAAAATCCAGAAATTCCAGTTTAATTTGTCCTTGAATTAAATATTGAAAATAGCAACAAGAAATGATAAAAATAGAATCAAGAAATTCCAATTTTAATTTGTCCCTGAATTAAAATTGTGAATTAAATTCGAATTTAGTCTCGCCAGCTGCTAGGAAATAATTAATTAATTTATTATGAATTAATTAGTTGGAGAAATTCAAGTTGGAATTCTTTCTGAAGTCATGCAAGAGTTATCCCTTAAATTAAGGATATTATCCCTTAATTAAGGAGATAAGATTGAGTTATATTTGAGTTGTAATTAGTTGGCTTAGTTTACTGAGTTAAGTCTAGTTAAATTAGTTCCAAACAATTTGAGGAACTAATTGTGAGTTATCAATCAGTTGATGCATGCATGCACTCAACAAGTATACTCCAGATAACTGAAGATTCCCTCATCAGAAACTTTATTCTGAGAAAGACCCAGCTGAGCTAAATATCAAGGACAATGTACTATCAGTTTCATGTGTTTTCCTACAAAGAAAACTCATGCATGAAGTCAAGGTAAGGTTCCTTGAGGATTGCACAGTTCTGACAAGGTGTGAGATCAGTGTTCCACTTGGTTGAGAGTTTTCCACTTGGTAACAGGAGGATCACCCAGAGAAACATCACAAGGAAATAGGAGCTTGGAGGGCAGAGGAGAAGGCTTGAGAGAAGCTTTGTTTGCATGTGAGCATCTGTGAGGATTTTACTGAGAGCTGGATAGTTGTGAGAGCTAAGGCTTTGTATAATTCTGATGTATTTCCACCTTGTATGATAATACAGATAGTGGGGTTTTTAGCTGAGGCTTTCCCCAAAGTATTTTCATGTGTTTGGTTCATTGATTCTTCTTCTTCTAGTTATATTTGTTCAACTTGATCTTGCTCAATCTTTAAGCTCCCATAAATTTATAGTAGAAGTAGATTCTAGTATTTTAATTTGGTTATATTGCATTATCGGGCTAATCAATAGTCAGATTTTCTACATAGGTCTCAGAGTGAGATTTGTAGAGAATTTGCAACAAATTCCACATGGTATCGGAGCCTAGTTTATTGGAGCCAAGTTTACCGAAGCTTTGAATAGTATAGGGAGGAGAGAATTTGAAGTTTGAAGTTCGGGGTTGCAGGTGCAAATCAAATTCTTATCATACTTCAAGGTTGGCCAATAGCGTTCTATGGCTTGAGACTTGAGTATGCCTTGGAAGGTAGCTTGAATTACATAGCATGGAAAGATCGCATGGAGGCTGTATTAGAAGGAAATGGCTTGAAGGATTTCAATGATTAAGAAATCCCAAAGCCAACTTCAACTAATGCACAAGAGTTGGCTGAGTGGAAGAAGTTGGCTGAGACGGATCATCCTTGAGGGAGTTCGAGACCATATTGTCTCGAGTCTCCATGGGAAGGATACTCCATTTTCAATGTGGAAGACATTGAAGGACCTCTACCAGAACAGTAGCAACCAGAGGAAATTGGTGCTCAAGGATAAACTTCAAAGAACCAAGATGGAGAATGGCGATACTATTTCCACATATCTGAACAAGCTCACCACTTGTAGAGATGAGCTTGGTAGTGTGGGAATAACTACTATCAATTATGATATGGTGAGCCTTGCTCTCCTTGGCCTTCCAAAGAGCTAGAATAGCTACCAGGACTTTGTGAATGGAAGGGAGAAACTACCGAATTGAGAACGACTGTGGTCGGATCTAATGCAGGAGGAGATCAAGAGGAGCACACGAGATGGTTCTTCATCTAAGGATGATGATGAAGAAAATCTGGCCTTAGCAAGGAAAGGGAAGGGGAAGGTTTCCCATTCCAAATCAAATTCTTCTCATGGAGGGAAGAAGGGTGACAAGTCTACAGTGAGATGCTTTAATTGTCATGAGATGGGAATGTTGGGTTGTGTTATATTCTTTCCACGACTAGCCCACGTAGTGAACCGAGGGGTTAGAGGGGGGGCGGAGCCCCCCCTTTGTTGCACCGATTGTGCAGCGGGGGTTTGAGGGGGGCAGGTAGCCCCCCTCTACGGGGTCTGGGGCAGCGGCCCAGGAATTTTTTTGGGACCCTATATTAGGTTGGGCAGACCTACCTATGGTTTTGCTCATGATTTCGCACATGGTTTTGGACGTGATGGTTTTTGATCCATGGTTTTGGATGTGATGGTTTTTAGTCCATGCTATTGGATGCTTCGGCATGTATAAATATGTATTGTAACATTGAAAGGAACATAATAAAAAATCAAGCTAGTAGTCCCAGTTTTGGGATCTAGGGGAAAATCTCTATGTATATGTGTTTTATGTGTTATTCTCTCGCACTGTTTATTTTCTATGTTTTAGAATTCGTATGTAGGTAATTTCTATACAGGGTTAAAACCTACAGGGACATTATGCGACTAATTGCCCATCAAAGAAGTCCAAAAAAGGATCGTAAGGTGAGGCATTAGCCTCTCAGTTCAAAATGGACTTGATCCTCATCGCATGCATGGTGTCATTGATGATGGGTTGTGTCTGGTATATTGATAGTGGAGACTCATTCCACATGACCGGTGATAAAAGTTTATTCAGTACCTTGGAGGAGAAAGACCTCAAGATGTGCATCAAGATGGGTGACAACGAAAGGTATAGTGTTTCAGGAGTGGGCACGGTTGCTTTTCAGAGGGAGCATGGAACTCCTATCACCTTGACAAATGTGAAGTATGTGCCTGGAAAGAAGAAGAACTTGGTATCAGTCGTAATGTTGGAGGACAAAGGAGTAAAGGAAAGGCGTTCCTTAGACACATCACCATGAGACAGGTGAAACAGATCAGTTCATGAGTTAAGAACCTGTATGCTCTTGAGGTTCACGATGCATGCAAAGCCTTGAGGAGCAAGGCAAATGTTAGAGACTTGGTGGTTGAGAGGGAGAGTAAATTACCTCTCAACATTCAGCCCTAGAAGAAGTCTCAGACAATTGTGGAGGAGCCACAATTGGAGAAGTGGGCAGAGGGATCACATGCAACCATACCTCCAGGTGTGAGGTGGGGCGATGTGAAGTGATAGTCCCATGAAGGCTGAAATTGGGCAGGGTCCATTGAGAAGTTTTATCTCATGGATCGTACCTTGCTACTGGAGCCCAAAGTACATAGTAGCAAGAGGAATCAGTGGGATTGATGAAGTCAGAGACTTTGAAGACAGATGCATCATACTGATTCAGGTTGGATTTTTTTTTTTTTTTTCTTTTTGAAGTTGCTGGAGCAACAACACTAGAGAGAAGTGTTGCATGCATAAAATTCCAAAGGTTCATGATCGGGATCGAGTTGAATTCCTTTCTTGTTGAGAGGGAGTGTTGAAAATAGCAACAAGAAATGATAAAAATAGAATCCAGAAATTCCAATTTTAATTTGTCCTTGAATTAAAATTGTGAGTTAAATTCGAATTTAGTCTCATTATCTGCTTGGAAATAATTAATTAATTCATTATGGATTAATTAGTTGGAGAAATTCAAGTTAGAAGTCTTTATGAAGTCATGCAAGAGTTATCCCTTAAATTAAGGAGATTATCCCTTAATTAAGGAGATAAGATTGAATTGTATTTGAGTTGTAATTAGTTAGCTTAGTTTACTGAGTTAAGTCCAGGTAAATAAGTTCCAAAATGTTTGAGGAACTAATTGTGAGTTATCAATAAGTTGATGCATGCATGCACTCAACAAGTGTACTCCAGATAACTGAAGATTCCCTCATCAGAAACTTATGCATGTCTATTATGAGAAAGACCCAGTTGAGCTAAATGTCAAGGACAGTGTACTATCAGTTGCATGTGTTTTCCTATAAAGGAAACTCATGCATGCAGTCAAGGTAAGGTTCCTTGAGGATTGCGCAGTTCTGACAGGGTGTGAGATCAGTGTGAGAGATCAATGTTCCACTTGGTTGGGAGTTTTCCACTTGGTAACAGGAGGATCACCCAGGAGAAACATCGTAAGGAAATAGGAGCTTGGAGGGCAGAGGAGAAGGCTTGAGAGAAGCTTTGTTTGCATGTGAGCATCTGTGAGGATTGTACTGAGAGTTGGATAGATGTGAGAGCTAACGCTTTGTATAATTCTGATGTAATTCCAGCTTGTATGATAATACAGATAGTGGGGTTTTTAGCTGAGGCTTTCCCCAAAGTATTTTCATGTGTTTGGTTCATTGATTCTTCTTCTTCTAGTTATACATGTTCAACTCGATCTTGCTCAATCTTTAAGCTTCCACAAATTGATAGTAGAAGTAGATTATAGTATTTTTCTTTGGTTATATTTCATTATCGGTTAATCTACAGTCAGATTTTTCTACATAGGTCTCAGAGAGAGATTTGTAGAGAATTTGTAGAATTTCTACATTAAACTGAGAATTAAAATCGAATTCTTTTCTCATAGCAACTTGTAAATAGTTAATAAAGTTTAATTAACTTAATTAGCTTAGGAATTTTGAGTTGGAAGTCTTTCTGAAGTCATGTATATGTTATCCCTATATTTTAGGCGTCCAGGATGAGTTAATTGTGAGTTGTAATTAGATAACTCAGTTTACTGAGTTAAGTTTAGTTAAATTAGTTCCAAACTGTTTGAGGAAATAATAGTGAGTTAACAGTCAGTTGGTGCACTAATGAATTAACTAGTGCTACTCTAGTTAACTAAAGATTCCCTTATCAAAAACTCATGCATGTTGATTCAAATAAAGACCCAGTTGAGACTAGAGTGTGGGGACAATGTACTATCAGTTGTATGATTTACTGAGTTGTATAGATCATGCATGCAATCAGGAACTGGACCTAGTTTGGATTGTGCAGTTTTGGATGCACTAGTTTCCCTTTAAGATGGGTTATTCAGCCATAGGAGTTGCACAAGGAAATAGGGGCTTGGAGAGCAACAGAAGAGGCTGAGGTTTGACTTGAGCTTGCATGTGAGCTGGGAGATTGATCATACTGAGTGCTGGGATAGTTCTTGTGAGAACAAACATTGTATTATCATCTTGTATTTTTTATTAATGCATTATAGATAGTAGGGGTTTTGAGCTATGGCTTTCCCCGTGAGAAATTATTGTGTTACGTGCCATTGATTTATCTTCCTCTTGTCGATTATTATTTTCATCAATCTATTGGCTTCTGCTGATCTGGATCTTGGGGGGAGGCCCTCAAGATCTAAGAGATTGAAATGGATCTTGGGGGGAAGGTCCCCAAGATCTGAAGAATTGCAATGCTAGGAAGAAAATGACAGAACACATAGTAAATAAAACCACAAAGAAACTTTTTATTAAAACTGATAATAACTATAAAGGATACATTATGGTGGACAATCTGTCCTTTTACAAAATGTGACTTGTTACTTATAATATTTTTCAGTTACAATACCACGGGTCAACTCCATGGGTGAATGAATTCCATGGGTGGATGTCACAATACCACAGGTCAATTCCATGGGTGAATGAATACCATGGGTGGATGCCACAATAACATGGGAAAATACTATGGGTGAATGAATACCATGGGTGGATATATACCATGGGTGGATGCCACTTACAATACCATGGGTGGATGAATACCATGGGTTGATGCCATTTTCCATTTGGACCATTCCTCCCTCCTTAAGAAGCAATGGTCCCCATTGCGTGAAGTTCCCTCCTGTGAAGCCTTTGTTGAATATGAAGAGCCATTGAAGAGAACGGTTTTATGTGGTTAACCCATAACAATGATGAACAAAACTTCGAGGATAGAGATACCCTGTAATGCTTGTGACCAGCTGTGATAATGACAGTGTGTGGCCTAGCAAATGGACTTTGATGAAGTGTGGGTTTGTGGATGACCCATAACCATGATGAATAGAGATCTGAGGATAGAGATATCCTTTAATGTTTGTGACCAACTGTGATACTAACAATGTGTGACCTAGCAAATGGACTTCGATGAAGTGTGGGTTTGTGGATGATCCATAACCATGAAAAAAGAAGATCCGAGGATAGAGATACCCTGTAATGCTTGTGACCAACTATGATGCTAACAGTGTGCGGCCTAGCAAACAGACTTCGATGACAACGATTTTGTGTTGACCCATAACCGTGATGTTTGTTATTGATGAAGTAGCAAGTGCCTACATAGCCTAGGGAGGGAGGGAATGTCTCCAAAGAACCCAAGCTAAATGTTGCTATGCTGAAACTGATGAATGTGAAGCAAGTTCCTACTAAAGCGGGGTGGGAGGGCACGTCTCCAAAGGGAACCCGCTCTAGATGCTGCTCCAAAATTAAAATGGACATAACTCGATCAATATAACTCAGAATATTTATTATAACCTATTTTTGGAAATAGAAGGACCATTTTTCATCTTCCCATGTGTCAGAAATCCTTATCTGGACACTCTAGAATCTCATATTCACGCTGCAATTTTTCCATTGTCACAAAAAAAAATAGTTGATATCTCCCACATCCGAACTCCGATTCAACCCATTTTTTTTTGAACTTGGGTGATTTTTCAAGAGGAGCTTAGATCTACAATCCTTTTTCTAAAATTCTACACAAAAAACTTCAAAAAATGATAGGAGAGTCACCGTCCACCAGTTGTCGTCAGAAAACAAATTCTACAACATAGCTAATTTTAAATCAGCGATATCTCCCTCATCTAGATTCCGATTCGACCATTTTTTTTTTTTTTTGAATTTTGGTATTTTTCACAAGGAATCCAGATCTGTTATTTGTTTTTGTAAATATTGCACCAAATGTTTCAGTTCTGATCTTCAAACCCACTGCCCAAAAAATAATTCCTACAAAAAAATGAAAAAAGAAAAATTCTTCCTGCTTGGCCCAAGAAAGTTCTTTGTGGAGGTTGCAACGCATGCCAAAAATTTGAAACTGAAATATGCATGAAACCCTCATTCCCAAGGAATCATAACCTGCTTCGATACCACTGATCCAGATATTGGGGGGAGGCCCTCATGATCTAAAAGATTGAAATGGATCTTGGGGGGAAGGTCCCCAAGATCTGAAGAATTGCAATGCTAGGAAGAAAATGACAAATACACAGTAAATAAAACCACAAAGAAACTTTTTATTAAAACTGATAATAATTATAAAGGCTACATTGTGGCAGACAATCTGTCCTTTTACAAAATGTGACTTGTTACTTATAGTATTTTTCAGTTACAATACCACGGGTCAATTCCATGGGTGAATGAATACCATGGGTGGATGTCACTCTACCACGGGTCAATTCCATGGGTGAATGAATACCATGGGTGGATGTCACTCTACCACGGGTCAATTCCATGGGTGAATGAATACCATGGGTGGATGTCACAATACCATGGGCAAATACCGTGGGTGGATGTCACTTACAATACCGTCGGTGGATATATACCAATACCATGGGTAAATTCCATGGGTGGATGAATAACATGGGTGGACAAATACCATGGGTTGATGCCATTTTCCATTCGGATCATCTACTGGTTGAAAGTAGAAGTAGATTCTTGTCTCTTGTTTTAGTAGATTACATGAGCTTGTGAATCTACAAGATTTTCTACACAAATATGTCATTGATGTCAACTTGGTTATAACTATTGCAGATGACATGATTGATGGTACATATATTGTGGTATAGACACTGCAGAAGATATGAAAAAGAATTAGCAGTTTAGTTATAGAATACATGGAAATTGTAAAGATGGAAAAGTATACACGACTCCTAAGAATAATAGTCATGTACATACACAAGTTTTGTGAACAATAATTGTGTATGAAAATCTTACCCATGGAAAATAAAAACCGGGAGCCATTACCATGGTAATCGCCCATAGTATTGTGACGACAAAGTCTATTTGATCCAGTCAAATGAATATCATCAATTTTACCAAAGGATTTTCCTGAGATATTGGCACAAGAAAAAGACATATAAGGAGATGGAGATCAGGGAGTTATGTGTGATCTGATTTGGAACAAGTGTGCACTAGGGAGCAAGGAGAAGATTCAGATCTGAAAGATATGAAGATATGTTGAAATTCACATTTGATTGATTTTATTGTTTCAAAATGTTTTTAAGTGGTTAAAAATGAAAGATCTGTGATTATGGTGATACATGATAAAAAAATATATTCACTGAGATTTTTAAATTTTGATAGTATGAGTGAAAATATTTGGGTTTGTCGTGTTGTGATTTACAGTGTAGACCTGATACATTAATTTAAGATATGTATGCAGTTTTACTTATGTATATTCGCATACATACGTGGATATGCTTCACAGTAGTCACATATATATTTTGAGATGATTTTCCTTTATATTGTTGCTTGATCTGGGTTGTTTACAGATGTTTCAATGCCGATTAATTTGATGAAGTCTGTGTTATTTGCTACTATTCATCAATGATGTTATGACAATGTAGATTGGATTGATTTGGTTGTGCCTTGATACATTGATCAATGATGATGCTTGGGTATTCAATATTGGTATATTTACGATTGTTTGTTGTTGTGTCTCTGTATTTCACTGATTCAGTGGTGGATAAAATGATTCAGTAATTCAATATTTAACTATTTGAGATATGTACACAGGTTTAATGCAGAGGAAGCACATATATACGTGGGTTTTCTTGAAGCAACATTCACATATATATTTTAAAGTCAATTTGATCAAGGTTTTCAATGATTGCACTTTGTTTTTGTGATGTCTATCTTGTATTTAACAGTGTGGTTAATTAGTGAATGATTGAGTATTATATTAATTGGTTGATTGGTCTTGATTTGATTATTTATTGGTTGATTGGTAACTTGGGATTGGTCTAGTATTCAATTGTAACACCCACCTCCCACTGTCATGCGGAAAGAGTCAATTTTGTGGACAAAACCGACCTCCCTAGAAACTAAGGCGTTTCTAGTGACAAACAAAACAATCAAGCACTATCTTTCCCTAAATATGCATTTAAAATAAAAGAAACCAGGTGTTTAAGGCTTACCTTTAGTCCAACGCTGTTTGTAACGGCCAAGCCTCTTGGATCTAGATGAGCTCCTCTCCTTGAAGCCTGCATACACAAACAATCAAACGATTACATAGCACCTGAATAACTCATATAATAAAACATATTTATCATAAAGACCAAGGATTTTATGAAACAAATTATATATAACAACTTGTTGAGAAAAATGAACTTTATTGTATTAATTGGAAACAAAAGAAACCTTACAACCAATGCCTTGGTGTTGTGCAGGTCCCTCCCAGGGTCCAGCAAGAGTTCTCCTCTACTTTGATCAGCTCACCCACTTCCAAATGAAGCTAAGAAAGGAAGGTGATCTCTCCTCTCAAGCTCTATAAGGGAGTCCTAATTTCAGCAGCATCTACCCTTAGGAATGTTCAGCTTTTAACCTCCCTTGCCTCTGGCCCAATGCCTGTATTTATAATGCTTTGGAGGAAGTTAAACAGGTCCACCGTCAATGGGATAAGCCCCTCTTTCAAAGGGATAGCTCCCCTCTTCATGGGATAAGTTCCTCTTTCATTGGGATGCATGAACCATCTGGAGGCGCTCAATCCACGTCAAACCATCTTCTAGAATGCTCTAGAATCGACCGCAAGTAAGTTTTTTGAAGTAAAACTTGCGCCTTTTGACTTTTATAAGGGTACACACCCACCCCTTTACAGACAGAGCGTATAAGTACGCAGGTATTATGTACTTGAGGTGCGGGCACGCAGGTAAAAGTAAGAGAAAGTGCAGAACCAGAGTTATATTGATTTTTAAAGGCTTTCTCTCTTTTTTGGAGTTTGACATGAGGAGCAGAGGTATAAGACTTGCCAAGGAGGACAATATGGTTATTGATGGAGCCATATTGACTGCAAATAGTCATGGTGACAAATTTTAGTGTAACACCCACATTTACCCAAGTAACCGACCAACCGGGGTAAACATGCAACGAGAGGTCACTATGATATGATTTGACCTCCTAAGTCCCGTTAAGAAAGTGGAACTGACAAAAACACCCCATACAAACATTCAACATTAGCATTAGGACCCTTAAGAACCAACCCAACCTTTCTGCCAATCAACCCCTGGGTCCCACTAAGATTTTGGACCACTTGACCCCCAGATGCTCTCATGCTATAGGCTTGCCAGCGTCCAGGAGGCTCTGGACACTCTCATGACAAGGCATACTATCATCCAGGGACTATTTTTCACAGTGTTATGCCAACATCCCCGGGATTTGACCCACTTTTTTAGGCCTAGAGCCCAGGTCACTGCCCATAATAGAATGACATCTTCATAACGGTAAGATAATAGGGAAATGATAGTGAAAAAGCAATTACTTGAATAAGACCTTGATTGGGCCCCTACTAGCCATGATAGGGATTTTGTCAAACACATCACGAATATGTAATCTACAGGTGTAAATAACAAATTTGAGCATAGGGGTCTCATACTTAGCTGAGAATCGCTAAGAGACATTGATGCTTCAACACATTAGCTACCATTTAATGCATTAGGTCATAGATACATTGTTCATTCATTTACAAGTAAAAACAAAATGAGGTCCATATATAGCTACTGTCATAAAACACATACATAAACAACGTAATAGCAGTAGAAATACTATTGAAAACACAGCCATATAAAACACATATAAACTAGTGTAATACTCATAGAAATACAAGGAGAAATAACCTCATATTGATGATGCAAAATCCGAATTCGGGATGGGACTTACATGTTCCACCCGATCATAGAATGGATGAGCCAAATCTCTCTTCAGTCATTCACCCTCGTGCCATATTCCAAGCATGAATGTGAGATCTCATAGAACACAACAATCCAAAACCATCCAGGGCTTCCAGAGGCCATCCACCTTAACCCATTAAAAAAAATGATTCCACCTCACGGTCAGACATCACAAAACCATTATCAGATTGGTCTTCATCCAAGCCTTCCAGGACTTCCAGAGCGTTTGTTCCAATCAAGGCTTCCAGGACTAGTAACTCAAACCACAGCTGCCGCCGGGCTTCCAGAGTGTTTGTCCAACCAGGGCTTCTAGGAATAGTAACTCAACCCACCAAGGGATTCCAGAGCGTTTTTCCAACCAGGGCTTCCAGGACTAGTAACTCAACCCACCAAGGGATTCCAGAGTGTTTTTCCAACCAAGGATTTCAGGACTAGTAACAGAACCCAAGCTATTACAGGGCTTCCAGAGCGTTTGTCCAACCAGGGCTTCCAGGAACTAATAACTCAACCCAAGCTAAGGAAACCACAGGGGCTTCACTCAATAAACCTTTGACATATCGCGTGCATTCATGGTATACTAAAAAATACCCCTAATTTGACTACATATTGGAAAATACCTCTAAAAATATCATTATTTAACCCCCTATTGATATGAACCCAATACACCCCCAATTTAAAAAACCCCTACATTCACTAGATATTGTAGGTATCCATATTTTCATTAATGTTTTTTATACCCCTTTATATTTTTTCATTAACTTTGAGCTCCATTTTTTATACCTGCCAATATAAAAACCCTTTACCCCCTATATATCCCCCAATATATTAAGTCAATTTTTCCTCAATATATATCCCCCAATATGAACCCACATGGTATGGTATTGCTCCCGCAATGAAGCCCCCATGAGCAAACATGAGAACCAACCAAAACAAACAAAGAAATACACCCACAATCTCCATGGCCATCTAGGAAATGGTAAGGCTAGGCAAATTCTGTTATGAAACTAACTCACAAAATGATAGAAAAGAAAGATCAACGCCTTAGAATTCAGCCTCTTCAAGGGGGAAACCTCCTTTACATTACACAAATTAACAAAATGAACAATTCTCGGATGATACAAATGACAAGACCTCCTTTCTATATATAGGAGTCTAAGGGGTCATCATATAATCAGAGCTGACATAACAATAATAATGTAAGGGAACAACAATAACAATAGTGGGCTTCTACGGGGCACAATAATAACAATATGGGGACTACATGGGCACAACAATATAATAAGGGGGTTGCACTAATAACAATAAGGGGTTACACTAGTATTATAGGGACCTAAAAAATTCACTATCAATCTAGCCAATCCACCATGCCAATGACAGATCATGACCAATGATCCACATGTATATGCCATGCATGCCAAAACTAGTGAGGAAAACATACATGCAACTCAGTACTTGCAAGCGAAATCCATTGTAGCCACTGATCCCGATGTCCTCTTGCGCCTTCCTACTCTCCTTTTCCTTCTTGCTCCAAGAATCCAAGTATGCCACACTCTCCAAGAGTGCTCAAAGAAAACTCTAAGTATCCAAGAGTACAAGAGAGAGAGAATAATGAGAAAGCTCCCCAACTGAATTGACCAAAGGTTACCATGTTAGATCTAAGACTTTTGTGATCCATATTGATAAAGAGAATGTTTTTTGGATTAATCACATCATTGAATTTTGGTTGATGTTTTGAACCAACTAATGTGGTTCATCCTCAGGACAACGGTGAAAAAACCAATCTTTCCAATTGTTTAAATAACAAAGATGCATCTTGGCCCAGATTTAGCCATTATGAACTAGTTGTTGAGAGAAGATTGTTATGAATTAGGAACTAGTTAATGGATAAAATATTAATTTATTTAATAATTTATTATTTATTTTCATTTTAATGGAATAAAATAATATTTATTTATTAATTTATGATTTATTTTCAATATCAATGTGATAACAAAATTAATTGAAAAAGATTAAAAAATGATAGAAGGGATGATATATATATGTTATAATAAGAATAATCAATGTTAATTAGAAGAATAAAACTAAAATACAGTTAAAATGAACTATTAACGAATAAGGAAAGAATAGGGAAAGGCTAAAATTAAAATGAAGATAAATAGTAATTTATTATTTATTTTCATTTTAATCGAATAGAAATAAATAATAAATTACTATTTATTTTCATTTTAATTTTAGCCTTTCCCTATTCTTTCCTTTTTCTTTAATAATTCATTTTAACTGTATTTTGGTTTTATTGTTCTAATCAACATTGATTATTCTTATTATAACATATATCTATCCTCATTTCTATCATTTTTTAATATTTTTCAATTAATTTTATTATCTTATTCATATTGAAAATAAATCATAAATAAATAAATATTATTTTGTTCCATTAAAATCAAAATAAATAATAAATTATTAAATACATAATATTTTATCCATTAACTAATTCCTAATTCATAATAACCTTCTCTCAATGGCTACTTCATAATGGATAAATCCAGGCTAAGATGCATCTCTACTATTTAAAAAATTGGGAATATTTGTTTTTTCACCGTTGTCCTGAGGATGAACCACATTAGTTGGTTCGAAATGTCACCAAAATTCAATGATGTAATTAATTTGAAAGACATTCTCTTTATCAAAAGGTTATCAAAAGGTTATCAGTTGATCCTCATAAGCCTTTTTATGAATGTGGCCTCTATTTTCTTCATTTTCCATTATTTTCCTTCAATTTCCTCCTCACATGCAACATGTGACCTTTCACCTCCCTTTTCTCATAATTTCCATTATTTTCATAAATAAATGTGCCAAAAATTCCATTTTGCCTTTCCAAAGCCTTAGTCATTTCCTTTGCCAATTTCCTTAGCCATTAATAACCAAATGAACACCCACACTAAGATGTCTTGCCCAACATTCAGCTTGGAATAAGTGTCCCATCAACCGTAGTTATTATTTTTCCTTTATTAACTTTTATTACATGGGAATTTTTACTACGGCTGTTACAGAACCCTCCCCCTTGGGGGAACTATATCCTCGGTGTTGAACAACACCCATAACCACAAAACTGCTGTAAGAAAAATATACTGCCGATGGAGCTTTATAACTTAGCTCGTTGTAGTATTTACAATGATCATCCTGTTGAGAAGCAAACCAACATGAAAACATAACAACATAAAATCATAACGACATGACACCCACACCTCTTATTGGAGCTTTATAACATAACTCATGCCGATATTTACATCAATATACATATGTACATATACTAAAATCACCAAAACATGTACCAAAACATATATCAAGACATATACCAAAACACCATACCAAAAATGCTTTGCCTCAATTGGCAAACAAGGAAGGATACATAGGCTGCATCTGATCCGTCATCTCCCACATAGCTTGATCGGGCCCAAAGTGCTTCCATTGCACTTTAACTTGTTCGATTGCTCGGTTCCGAAGCATGAGCACCTTTTTCTTCCATATACACTGAGGCTCCGACTTGAATTCTCCATCTGGTTCCACCTGCAATACATACCAGTCAATCACATGGTCAACATCTTTAACATGCTTCTTAAGCAATGAAACATGGAAAACATCATGTACTTTCACTGTCGGAGGTAGTGCAAGTCAATAGGCTATTGACCCAAGATTCTCAATGATACTGAAGGGTCCACAAAATCGTGGTGCCATCTTGGCACATGATCCAATCTGTATGGAGCTCTTCTTTGGTTCGATGCGCAAGTACACCTATTCCCCAACTTGGAACTCCTTTGTACAACCTATTCCAATATGCATAGATTTTTTGCCTATCCTTTGCTGCCTTAAGATTCTTCTTTATAACTTGCATTTCTTGTTCCATGTCCGCCAACATGTCTGGTCTAATCAACACCAAATCACTCCAACTAATGGGAGTATTGCAACTTCACTCATACAATGCCTTAAACAAACTCATCTTCAAAGATTCATGATACCCATTGTTGTCAGCGAGCTCTACTAATGGAATATACTCTTCCCACTTCCATTGTTGATGCATCACATACATCCTCAACATATCCTTCAATATCTTGTTGACCCTCTCTGTCTGCCCATCTATCTGCAGATGATAAGTTGTAATGAAGGCCAACTATGTGCCCAAACTTGCAAACAACTCCTTATGAAACTTGGAAGTGAACTTCGCATCCCTGTCTGACACAATATTCTTTGGAACACCATGCAATCTAAACACATCTTTGATGAGTACCTGTGCTACATCACTAGATGAGAATGTAGACTTCACTGGAATGAAATGTGCAACCTTTGTCAACCTCTCCACAACAACCATGATGGAATCATGCTATCTTACTGTCCTCGGTAAACTTGTGATAAAGTCCATGGAAATGACCTCCCACTTCCATTCTGGAATCATAATCGGCTGTAGCAGTACACCTGAATGCTTACACTTTGCCTTCACACCTGACAATCAAAACACCTAGCCACAAACTTAGCTACATCCCTCTTCAGATTCATCCAATAATAAAATCTCATCACTGCGGTCAATGTCTTCTGATAGCCTGGGTGACCCGAATATGGTTCCACATGAAACTCTCTCAAAATCACCTTCTTGAGCTCACTATTATCTGGTACATATATCTTGTCTTTGAATCGAACCAATCCATCTGCTGCAAGGCAATAGTCCACACCCTGTGCACCTGCACTTGTACCACTACATGTACCCGTACTACCATCTATACATGTACATGTATGACCACCTGTACTTGTACCTACACTACCACATGTACCTATACTTGCACTACCACATGTACCTGTACCTGCACTACCACATGTACCTATACATGTACTACCACCTATATGATCCAGGTGGATATTGGTGGCCACACACCTGTTCCACCTAGACCCCCCAGTCAATTTCATATGTTTCCTTGTTCATTTCAGCATTTACTATTTTTAGTAGTTTTTCGGATCCTGAACTTCCAGAGCAGTTTTGACCCACTAAACGACATTTTTTGGGGTTTGCGGCAGACCCGCTGCCAGAAGCAGGGGCCCACGAAGAAATCTATAGTACTCAGAGAGACCTTTCCAACAAGGAATTGTAAGCGCCAAACATATATAATATGACCAAGTTATGACCCTGGGAAGTTGGATACCCAAATAACCCCAGTGGGGCCCACAAACTCTTGGTGTTGCATCTCCTAGGTTTAGGGTTTTGGTTGTTTAGGGTTTTCTCATGTTTTCCAATAATAAATAGGCCCTTGAGCCTCATTGTAACATAGTTCAGAGGCATATAGCTGCCACATCTCTCTTCATAGATAAGCTAACATCGCCTGAGCTATCTTATTTCCATTCTGTTTATAATCATAGTTCAATATTTTTCTATTAATCAAATGAAGTTTTTTTCTGCTGCATCTATGTGTTTATGATTATATCTGTAAGTTGTTGCGTTCTTGTTTAAGTTTGGATTAGTGGTATCAAAGCAGTTTTCTCTTTCTCTGTTTTTATTTGCATGTCCCCAATGAGGTCAGGGTATAAGAAGTTAGGGCTTGATTTGGTTGAACCATTGCAAGATTAGCCTCGAAAAACTTGACGACCTCCCATGTTGGAAGAAAATAAATACGAGGGGGTAGGAGATCCTTTCAAAATGTTGCTTAAGGAAGCCCTCAAGTGACAAAGAGATGTGATGATGGATAAATTTGCCTAGATCACTTGACGACTACCTACAGGAAATGCACCTTTCTCTAGCAGCCACTTTGGAGGTGCCACTCTTTTTAAGGTACAAGTTAACTTAGATATTCCCATATTCAAAGGCCTGATATATGCAGACATCGTAGAAAAATGGTTAAATCTATTGGAAGGATATTTTTTAGTTCATGACTTTTCCAATTAGGTAAAGATTACTCTTGCACTTCTTAAAGCCGCCCCACACGTCAAGGATTGGTGGGAAACCTATTGTGAACAAAAGGACGAGAGTGAACCCTCACTATTTTCAACTGCACCCACTTGGAATTCTTTCCGAGATGCCATCAAGGAACAATATTACCATGTCGGGAGCTATGAATAAAAATACATAAAGTGGATCACACTATGGCAGGGAAGGGACCAAGATGTGCCAGAGTTTACAAATACTTTCCATACCCTTCTCACGAAGCTGGGTATTAAGGATACTGAGCGAAATTTGGTGCTCAAGTACTGCGGATGGCTACACAGATGTAGGGTCGTTAATATGCCATGATTATTGTCACTTGTGAACGTTTATTCCACCCATTTCCACCATTCTTCATCATGACATTTATTATAATTTATCATTTAAATCCATTTTATAAATAATTTATGCTCTCATGGATGAATATTATTTATTCTCTTTTATTTTTAATAAATTGATTATTATGCATTAATTTATCAATGATAGTGCTAATAAGTTGGTTGTAACCTTATTTACCATTTTTAGCCTCCAAAGTAACTTCCAGATTGAAGATTTGATTTTTAAATCAGCCAACTCAGAAATTCGCTGGTTTAAGGAGTGACAGTTTTACGGTTAAGATTATGAGCAAATGAAGACGAATTTGGAAAATCCGGAACATGGGTTTTGTCCCGAACGGGCCCAATTATCTTCAAAGAGAACAGTTTGCCCAAATTCGGCTTGTACAGGGAGAAACGCAGGGTTCTTTGAGCACGATTTTCTGAGATTTGCTGTTGCGGCCGCCCTCCAAATCTTAACTGCAAAGCCAAAATTCGCCTTGATCTGGTTGATCAATTGGTTAGGATCCATCCAATTCTGTAAAACAAATCATTTTGTAATTATCCATGCTCTGATATTTCTCTATTTAAATGAAACCCAAGATCAGAGACGGGGGGGAAGAGGACTGTTTTTGTAATTCTAAGTTTCAGAACTCAGACGATCGAATCTCTTTGGGAATTAGTGTTGTTGTATTATCATTGATGCGTTAATATAAAAGGCTTGGCATTTACTTTATCCCTGCATCTGAAATAATTTACGGCGGTGCCATTGGAAGCTACGGGCCTGGCTCCAACGGACACTTTCCGCTGTTGTATTATATGGTAAATTGCGTGTGGTTTGTTCATTTCTGTTATTAAGTAATCTGATACATTCTTTATATGTGATATACTATGCCTCATTATAATTGATATCTGAAGGAGTTCTTTCTCTCATGTCTCTGCATTGTATAAGTGGATCTATTCAAATTGCATTTCTCAGCTATGTCCGTAGCGGAACGTTGGTATGAATGTTACTGTTATCCGATCCATGTGAAATAGTCTTTGTGAGGCTTGAGGACAATGTTCCTTCGTTCAGAAATATAGTTATATCATTCAATACTTTCAGATTGCTATATTAATGTAAATCATGTACATACGGGTGATAGTTGTTATTTTGTAATTCATTAAGGATTGTTGTTCCATTTGATTGCTGTTGTTTCATTTGATTATTGATGTTCCATAATTCATTTGTAAATATCGTCTCATAAAGTAAAGTTCATTGGAATTGCTTTTGCCGATTGTTATTTGATTGCGGAATGAGAGTTCAGTTTTAACTCGCGAGATTTAGTTCTTTTGATTGATGTTTCATTTACTGCTGTCTATTTCCTTTTGTTATTTCATTTCTACTTGCTGCCATTCCATTTCCTTGCATTTATTGCTTTGGTGTGAGAGGAGGATCAAGGCTGTCGTGAGACACAGCAGACGCTATTATGCTCCCAGAACCATAATCCATACTCTAATTCCTTTTCCTTCATCAATTTCTAGAGGACTGAGTCATTGCTACCATATCCTCGATTGATGGTTGTTTGAATGAATGATTTAGTTTAGAACATTTCAGTTTCTTGCTTTAGATTTTGTTTCAAGCATTCATTTACTTGTGGGTTTTAATCTCTATACTGCAAAACATTACTCTTAGGGAAATAGCCGCCTCAGACAGAGTACACTCTTGAAATAAAAAGTCGTCCCTGGGTTGATAATTAATGTGAGGTAATTAGGAGTTCACAAGACACCTTTTTATCGCTCCACATTTTGGCGCCGTTGCCGGGGAGAGTGTAGCCATTTCTAAAGAGTAGTGTGAATTTGATGACAGCCTGCTAGGGAAGAGTTGGATCTTAAAAACGGAAGGTAAGAACCTGCGTACGGAGCATGTAAAAGCCCTGCTCCCCCGTCCGCTTTCCAGCAGGACTGTTAAAGAACCTAGAGTAGAAATAGATGTTTGAATTTTTGTGTGAATGATTAGGAAAAAGATAGAAATTTTAAAAAAAATGAATCACATGATCTCACACAAGTGGTGATGTAAGCACCACCCATTTCACTAACCGATTGACAGGAACATTTGAAGAAGGAGCCTCGAAGAAACACATGAAGAACGTCTTAAACTATGGTAAGAAATGGCTCACGTTTCTACTTTTGAATTTCCTATCAAAGATCTAGGAGGAGTAACACAAATGCACATAATTCCCCCATCTTTACCAAATTTTCATGGTTTAGCAAATGAAGATCCACATACATTTTTGTTTGAGTTTGAAATACTTTGTAGAGGATATGATTATTGTACTAATGATCAAAGATTGAAAGTGTTTCCTCTTACTCTAAAAGGAGCAGCTCTCCGATGGTTCATGAGCCTAGGTGGGAATTGCATCCAATCATGGGAGGACATGAAGAACATATTCTTGAAAAAGTACCAAGACTATTGCAAAGCCAATGAAGATATTTTCGATATGATACAAGGGGAAGATGAAAGTTTGGAGGATTATGTAGATCGATTTCATTATAACCTTCAAAAATCAAAATATAAGCATTTGGAAAAAGAGATCTTAAAAACACGCCTTCTTAAAGGAATCAAAGATGAATGTTTAGAAACCCTAAATCTGATAGGAAAAGGTGATGTTTTTTAGTTATCATATGATGATGTTTGTGAGTTGTGCATAGGGTATTCAAGAGGAATCTCCAAGGCTGGTAAGAATTCTAGAGATGTTTTTTCTTTGTTCTCCAAATCAGCTACAAGAATAGGAGACATAAGAGCTGAAATCAATGTTTTATTTGAAAATTTTAAAGTTGATTTTATTAGCTCTCTAAATGAAAAATTGAATGTTTTGCAGGTTCATAAAAATGAAGAATTTGATGAAGTGTTTTGTTCTCATGACCGAAAGGAGCATCTCATAGATACTCACTCTTCCTTATCTATGATGGAAGTAGCATATCAAAGAGATGAGGAAGCTGCAACAAGGTCAAAACCACGGAAATCAAGGCCTATAGGTATGGTTCAAAACACTTTTTCTCCATTATCATACTTGCATAATACATTATGGAATGCTAATGTGTTAGGGCAGCCATGTCAATTTCAATATAACCACCTATCTTGTTTACAATTTGGGCATGGTTCATCTTATGATGGCATGACTACTCTCCCTCATCTTGTAGCACAAGCGCATTCTCCATATTCTCCACCAGCTCTTTCACAACACCTTGCTTGCCCATTCACACAACCCAATCAGCCAAATCATCAAAATGTTCATGCTCAACTAATTTCACACCCCCACCATAATAAACCAGTACAACATGCTTACAATGTTGAGCTGGAAAATTTACCCACCCTTCCCACCCATTCTATCTCACATGTGTCATTAGAGAAAACCTACAATGAGATTCAGAATGTTTCAAATGCAAAAATTGTAGAAGCTAGGGTTTCTTGTAGGATGCATCAACAAGCCATTTTAAAAGCTCAAGAACTTCATGATAGGATGGCTATGCAAGATCAAAAAAGTAATGCATACATTGAAGATTGGTTTCACTCCATCATTTGTTTGCAACATCACTCCATGCTTCAACAATTTTTGATATCATTTTTTCAAGGGAAGCCACCTTCTCATACCCTAATATCCATTAACATGCATTTTTCAAATTTGGGTATGTGCATACGTGAAGCCGTATTTCGAAAATGGCTTCACTGGAAGTATTCATACACGTAGTCATATTCATTTTTCAAATCAAAATAGGTTAGTGTAGAAAATAAAATAAAATAAAATAAAGACATAAATAAGTGCATTTTGCTCTTTTGTAAAACTAGGGTTTTTGTTGCAACATGCTATGCAAATCAACATCGGTGATATTTTTTTTATAATTTGTGTTTGTAGATGAATCATAATGGAAATAATAAGTTCTACAAACACTCATTTTCATTTTTATCACCAATTTAAAAGAAAATGCTTGAATTTCATTTTTTTGGCTTGCGGGCTTGATGAACTTTCTGGAAAAACAGTCGGGACAGTCAAGTTTTGAGGGACCGAAAATGAATATTTTTAAAAACTATTTATACCCTAGGTAGCCCTTGATTTCTAATTTCTAACCCAATTCGAATCACTCAATTTGGATTTGAAACGAAAAAGTTAGAACCAAAACATTGACAGGGTGTCTAGCGGGCAGCTCAGGAACAGAGTTGGGACAGTCAGTTTTTGGAGGCCTAAATGACCATATTTTTAAAACCTGTTTCTATCCTAAATAGCCCTTGATGTCTACTTTCCAATCCAATTGGAATCACTCAATTTGGATTTGAAACGAAAAAGTTAGAGCCAAAACATTGACCGGATGTCTAGCGGGCAGCTCAGGAACAGAGTTGGGACAGTCAGTTTTTGGAGGCCTAAATGAATGAATTTTCAAAACCTGTTTCTATGGTAGGTTCCCCTATGAATCTAGTTTATAATGCAATTGGAATCACTCATTTTCGATATCGTATGGGGAAGTTATGATCAAAATACTGACTGTCTATCGTAAGTCAGCACTCTTAAAACTCTGTCTTTCCGGCTGTTCCTTACAATATTTGACCTATCAATTCTTCTTGTCTTCAAAACCTGTTTCTATTGGAGATCAATAAATGAATCTATTTTCATTTCCAATTTGAATCATTTGAATCCGACATCAAACGAAAACGTTATGCTTGAAATATCAACTGTTGGTCTAAGCCGGGTAATCGAAAATGACTCTATTATGCAGGTTGTTCTAAACAAATTTGACATATCATATCATTGAGTTTTTAAAACCTGTTTCTATTGGAGATACACCTTTGAATTAGCTCTCATTTGGCTTTGGAATCACTCAATTTGGACGAAAAACAAAGAAGTTGTGATTAAAACACTGCTGGTTAGTATGGTCGACCATTGCTCTCCCGCAGGTAACAAATAAATTTTACTTTGTTATTTTCTCTATGGATTTGTTATACAGAGTAACTACTTGTTGTTTTTTGCATAATTCTTGGATTAGGGGAGCCCGCGCACCTCTCTTTCTCCATGATTGAATGTTTTATTGCAGGTAGACACTCGTTTTTTTGCAGGTCCTGGGAAAATAAAGAAGGTCAACTTATGGACGAGTGATTTTTCAAAGAAATTTTTATAGAACAAAGGAATTTTATCCAAATCATTACCCAACGGATTCATAATAGAACAAATGAAGAATTGATTTCAATTTCAAGATTCATGTCTTGTCACTGCTGCCAAAACATTTTTCAAATAGATCATTTTTTTGACATAACATCATAGCTGTTGCAACTCAATTTATTTATTTACATACTGTTTTTTGTTGTTTCTTTTCTAATTTCTTTTATATTTTGTGTTTCAGGTGTTGCTTCATTCAATCTGTGACCCATCCTCAGCTTCAATACAGTGAACAGCTAATTCATTCTTTGCGTGCTTGTATTTTATGGTTGTATATTTTGTTGTTCCTTTTCTGAAGGAACAACATTTGTGTGCATTTTTTGTCGTTCCTGCTGTTCCTTTTTCAAAAGGACATCATTGTCGTGTTGCTATTTATTTTCTAAAGGAATAGCACTTTTTGGTTCAGCCATTCATTTTGCTGTTCCTTTTTCACAGTACATTTTGTTGTTCTTTTTCACAATTCATTTTGCTGTTCCTTTTCAAAATGAAACAGCGCTTTTGCATTTTCACGTTTTGTTGTTCCTTTTCGAAATGAAACAACACTTTTCGCACTTTCACGTTTTGTTGTTCCTTTTCGAAATGGAACAACACTTTTTGCACTTTTACATTTTGTTGTTCCTTTTCGAAATGGAACAACACTTTTTGCACTTTTACATTTTGCTGTTCCTTTTCGAAATGGAACAACATTTTTCGCACTTTTACATTTTGCTGTGGAACAACACCTTTTTGCACTTTCACGTTTTGCTGTTCCTTTTCGAAATGGAACAGCACCTTTTTGCACTTTCACGTTGGGTGTGTTTTTGTTGTTCCTTTTTCAAAATGAACAACATTTGGTGTGTTTTTGCTGTTCCTTTTTCAAAAGGAACAACAGTTTGAGTTTTTTTGCTGTTCCTTTTTCAAAAGGAACAGCAGTTTGAGTTTTTTGTTGTTCCTTTTTCAAAAGGAACATCAGTTTGAGTTTTTTACTGTTCCTTTTTTCAAAAGGAACAGCAGTTTGAGTTTTTGCTGTTCCTTTTTCAAAAGGAACAGCAGTTTGAGTTTTTTGCTGTTCCTTTTTCAAAAGGAACAGCAGTTTGAGTTTTTGCTGTTTGAGTTTTTTCTTGCATGGATTCTTCTCTTTCAAAAGGAACGACATTTGCATTTTCACGTTTTCTGTGTGTATTTTTGTTTTTTGGTGTGCATTTTCTTTGATGTTCCCTACACGGAACACCACTTTTTGAGTATTTTTGTTGTTCATTCAAAAGAGCAACACTTTGGGAATATTTTTGAGGGCAACCCTTTCCTTTCTCTTGTGGGATTATTCATAGTTCAGCTCAACCACATTCTCCTGATTCTCTTTCATGACATGAAGTACACTACTTTTATGAGGACAGGAATTATGGATTCTTTTGAAGCAAAGTTAATATTATTCACGTTATGATCTTTAAAAGGACAGCTCCTTGATGATAGATTCTTTTTAAAAGGGACACAATTATTTATATATTTCTTTACTGCATTGTTCTCTGTTGTACATGATACTGATTGATCATCTTAATACCATGCTGGTTCCACCCTTCCTGGTTATAATCTTCTCTGTCTGTAATAAATGAGATTATGGGTATATTTTTTTATATTGACATCTTCAACTTCTTCCGCCATCCCTGCTCTTAAGGAGTATTGAGCCTCCCTCTTTTTATCATAACAATGTGTAATAACAACAAAATTTTGTTCGCAGATGGAGGATAGGGGGTCTCATTACGAGCCAGCCTACCATGTTCATAAGGCTGTAACAAAGTGACATTCCCATTATGGCCACCACACCAGGGTTATGATCCATTGGATAGCCAAATTATCCTTGGAACAGGAGGTCTCATCACGAGCCGGCCTGATCACTTTTGCTACCTCCTAGTGAATGGCAGTGTGGTTGTCTGGTTACCACGCCAGCACACTGATCTCTTCTGTAGAACAGCACTGTAACTCTCCATTTATAAAATGAGGATCTTGGCTCATATGGGTTAAAAAGCAACCCTGCCGAGGCTATGGATGCCTGCTGGTAGCAGAGGCTCTGCTTATGGTATTGAAGTTATATATTTTCGTCAATTATTATTATAATACCCTTTTCTTATTTTCTTTTTATCAGAGAAGTTATTTCCTTAACTTTTTCCCTGTTTGAACCTTTATGCATGAGAAAGTGTTTTATGATCAATCACATCATTTTCGGCTAGAATACCGTCAGCAAAGCATCTTTTTAGCATATTGTTGTCCTTTTTCGTTTTGTATAAACTATCATCAATCCAAAGCGTCCTATCTCTTATTCATAACTATCTTTATACACTTTGCTCTCAAAATAACCATAACTTTCACCGTCCTATCGTTGATAAGTGTACTTTGCCTCCCTTACTGATATATTGCTCATTCTATTGCCTTGCCGTCAGCACCACCCCTTTCATATGCTTTATGGTTATGGAACCTATTTTCCAATTGGAGGGGGGAATGTATGCATTATGGAATTGCATGCGATATGATTACTACACTTTGCCATACCTTGTTGATTTGACAACATAGTAGTATTGCATGTATACATAAGTTTTTCTAAATTGCAATTTTGCATGCATTTTCTCTGTTGCTATTCAAAGCTAACACTATGGATTCAAGAACATTGTATGCAAAATAGTGCTTTGTTTACAGGAGAACAACAAGTATGGGCATAATTCTATTCGTAGCATGACCACACTATTGCACTTCACAGTAGAGGCTCGCGAACGTGAACAATTCTTCAGACATGATGTGCTTCCCTGGATTCTACCTTTTTGCATCGCTTTCAGCACCAACTCTGCCTACATCAGCTTCAACAACTGCCAGTATTTATATGTCATTCCACATTTTTGGAGGTAAAACTTGAGGTAAAATTGCATAGTTTTCTAATTTATTATAAATTTAGGAGAATCTAATGCAAATCCATTTTGAGCATTATTTGTCATCCTTCATTCCACATCTTTACCACTTCCCCTTTTTCAGTAGCATGTCATTTTCGAGTGTGGGGGAGTGTTCCTTTCATTCATTTCTTTCTTATACCCACGTCATTCATATTCTTTATCCTCCAGTGCTATTCTTATTCACTCTCACCACCTCCCTTATTCCATGTTGTTTTACACCAAGCGTAGAATTCAACAGCTGGTAGCAACCACCTCTATTTGTTTTCTAGCATCGCATGAGGACATGCTAATTTTTCAGAGAGGGGGAGGAATTGCTACGCATGATGGATGTTTTCTATTTTCTCTCCTTTAAGGCATACAATTTCAGTATAGAAACTGATTTCCCTGATATTTTCAAAAACTATGAACTCAATTCTTGTGATCTCTAGAAAACACAGACATACTATTAAAATATACAAACCTAGATCATTTCAAGTTAAATTGGTTCATACAATTTCGGAAATCATGTACTCTCACCTACAACCATTTTATTTATATCTCATGATCCATGCATCAAAACGATCTGATTTTTGGATCATAGAGACATTCATGTATTGTAAATTTACTTGCAGCATTTCAACAAAATTTGGTTTGTAGTTTTAATGAAGTTTGTTGTTATCTATAGCATATTTTGCTGCAACTTCATACATATAGTTGAATGTCAATGTAAAAATTGTTATGCCTTCATCGAGATTGCTAAAATTGAATATTTATTAATTAAGGAAGCATTCAGTTATTCTCAAATTTTTATTGCTTGGTTAACACATGGTTTTTGTCTTTGGGTTGCATGAGAACATGCAATATATTCAGTTTTCGTTGCATGAGGACATGCAACATATTGAGTGTGGGGGTGTGTAGGGTCGTTAATATGCCATGATTATTGTCACTTGTGAACGTTTATTCCACCCATTTCCACCATTCTTCATCATGACATTTATTATAATTTATCATTTAAATCCATTTTATAAATAATTTATGCTCTCATGGATGAATATTATTTATTCTCTTTTTTTTTATTTTTTTGTAGGCTAGTGCAGGACCTTTACATTTTTCCAACTTACAACATCATACACCTGCCGCAGCAGGACTCGAACCTGGGTGGGGGGTGCTACAGCCATCCGCCCCTACCATTACACCGTGCACCTCATGTGCGTATTCTCTTTTATTTTTAATAAATTGATTATTATGCATTAATTTATCAATGATAGTGCTAATAAGTTGGTTGTAACCTTATTTACCATTTTTAGCCTCCAAAGTAACTTCCAGATTGAAGATTTGATTTTTAAATCAGCCAACTCAGAAATTCGCTGGTTTAAGGAGTGACAGTTTTGCGGTTAAGATTCTGAGCAAATGAAGACGAATTTGGAAAATCCGGAACATGGGTTTTGTCCAGAACGGGCCCAATTATCTTCTAAAAGAACAGTTTGCCCAAATTCGGCTTGTACAGGGAGAAACGCAGGGTTCTTTGAGCACGATTTTCTGAGATTTGCTGTTGCGGCCGCCCTCCAAATCTTAACTGCAAAGCCAAAATTCGCCTTGATCTGGTTGATCAATTGGTTAGGATCCATCCAATTCTGTAAAACAAATCATTTTGTAATTATCCATGCTCTGATATTTCTCTATTTAAATGAAACCCAAGATCAGAGACGGGGGGGAAGAGGACTGTTTTTGTAATTCTAAGTTTCAGAACTCAGACGATCGAATCTCTTTGGGAATTAGTGTTGCTGTATTATCATTGATGCGTTAATATAAAAGGCTTGGCATTTACTTTCTCCCTGCATCTGAAATAATTTACGGCGGTGCCATTGGAAGCTACGGGCCCGGCTCCAACGGACACTTGCCGCTGTTGTATTATATGGTAAATTGCGTGTGGTTTTTTCATTTCTGTTATTAAGTAATCTGATACATTCTTTATATGTGATATAATATGCCTCATTATAATTGATATCTGAAGGAGTTCTTTCTCTCATGTCTCTGCATTGTATAAGTGGATCTATTCAAATTGCATTTCTCAGCTATGTCCGTAGCGGAACGTTGGTATGAATGTTACTCATGGAAAATTTTAGGGGCTAATGTTCGCCCAGTGGGCTAATTTTGCGTGATTTTCCACAAAAAATATTCGCCAATTTCCAATTTTTATAAAAGATTATTCGCCCAAATTTTAGAATATAAAACCATTTTACCTTAAAAATCGCCAACATTATATAATTTGAATAATTTTACAAATATATCAATAAACATTTTATAGTTTGCATATTAGGTATTAGTGAGATTCGCCAATGTTTTAAAATTCAAGAAAATTTTCCATCCTTAAAATTTTCCTCATTGTTACTGTTATCCGATCCATGTGAAATAGTATTTGTGAGGCTTGAGGACAATGTTCCTTCGTTCAGAAATATAGTTATATCATTCAATACTTTCAGATTGCTATATTAATGTAAATCATGTACATACGGGTGATAGTTGTTATTTTGTAATTCATTAAGGATTGTTGTTCCATTTGATTGCTGTTGTTTCATTTGATTATCGCTGTTCCATAATTCATTTGTAAATATCGTCTCATAAAGTAAAGTTCATTGGAATTGCTTTTGCCGATTGTTGTTTGATTGCGGAATGAGAGTTCAGTTTTAACTCGCGATATTTAGTTCTTTTGATTGATGTTTCATTTACTGCTGTCTATTTCCTTTTGTTATTTCATTTCTACTTGCTGCCATTCCATTTCCTTGCATTTATTGCTTTGGTGTGAGAGGAGGATCAAGGCTGTCGTGAGACACAGCAGACGCTATTATGCTCCCAGAACCATGATCCATACTCTAATTCCTTTTCCTTCATCAATTTCTAGAGGACTGAGTCATTGCTACCATATCCTCGATTGATGGTTGTTTGAATGAATGATTTAGTTTAGAACATTTCAGTTTCTTGCTTTAGATTTTGTTTCAAGCATTCATTTACTTGTGGGTTTTAATCTCTATACTGCAAAACATTACTCTTAGGGAAATCGCCGCCTCAGACAGAGTACACTCTTGAAATAAAAAGTCGTCCCTGGGTTGATAATTAATGTGAGGTAATTAGGAGTTCACAAGACACCTTTTTATCGCTCCACAACAGATACATCCAAGATGATATGGAGTTCCTGGACATTTCCTCGCTTGACACAACGTATCAGTATGTTGTCAAGATTGAGCAAAAGTTTAAATAGAAGCAAGACTTTGGATCTACGAATCCAAAGCAAGGAAAAGGTGCCCCCAAACCATAGAACAAAGGACCAAGCCAAGGCAATGCTACCCAGGACAGTCTGTCAAAGCCACAAGCAAAGAACAACACCTCAAAGACAAAGAAGGACACAGGAAAATGGTGTGAGTTCCATAAGATCTCCACTCACAATACAAGTGAGTGTCGGGCCAAGTAGTCACTAGTAGCCGAGTTGAAGACTTGTAAATCAGACGCACGTTCCGACTCTGAATCAGAACTTGATAAGGGAACTGACAAAGGGAAGTAAATCATTGATGCAGAGCCCAGTGCCACTGTGGCCACCACCAAGATCCAGAATATTGACCCTGAATATCCGGAGGAGGGGGAATGCCTCTTCCACCCACAGATGTGGGTGAAGGGTTCTCCGTTGCAGTTCATTGTCGACAACGGGAGCCAAAAGAACCTCATTTCAGTAGAGATCGTGAAGCGTCTAGGCCTAAAGACTATAGCACATCCACAACTGTACACCATCAGGTGGCTTCACCAAGGATGAGATTGATCCCAAGATCTTTTACTTATAGATGCATCAGAATTACATGAAACAAAGCTTATTAACCATGGAACTTAAAATAACATAACATAATACGGAAATAACAAGATAATCATGAAACCATGACACAAAGATTTGATTATGGAGTTCATCCAAGTTGGACTACGTCTCCAGGCCCTCCTCAATAGTGGGGAGGTATTCATTCATTAAGTGGCATAAAAAGAGATAAAAGTACAAAAAACATTCATTTACAATCCTTATACCTCCAAGCCTAAATATGGACGAAGAATGGAGAGCCCAGCTTCATAAATAGATAGTACCACTGAAATCTGGGTGAAAAATCGTGCAGAATCGCCTATCCGAACACCCAATTCGGAGAAATGAAGCTTCTGCACCCTCTCAGAACCTCCCTGCTGCTCAAGGCGAGGTTGCAACCTGCTGCCAAGTTGTGTTACTGTTATACACAATAGTTTCTGAACTTCTATGCTAGTCTCTCTCTTTTCCTGTGTGGACCGTCCCATATATATATACCTGATCGACCGACTCCTCAATCTCGGGTAGTTCCCAACATATAACAAGTTTAGCAGGTAGGTGCTTCCAATAGAGATTCTTGGGCTATAGGTAACAAACCTTTCAACAAGGAAAATTTTAAGAACCCCCCCTAAATTTATAAATATAATAAATGGGCGAATCTCCATGGTATATAGGAAAAATGGAAGGCGATTTTATCAATAATATAATATGTATATATAATTTTTTGGCGAATCTCTCACCAGGCATGGCGAATATTTTACTCAATTATAAAATCTTGTAAGATCTTGGTGAGTCTTTCACTAAATAATAAAACTTTGTAAAGTCCTAGTGAATCTTAGCATAGGCTACATGTTGGTTTAATTCCCCATTTAAATAGGCTACATTCCAGGTGAATACCATGGGTCAATACCATGTGCCATTTTGGTGAATACCATGGGTCAATACCATGTGCCATTTTTATTTTTATTAATTCTAATATCAGGGTTAATAATGGTTTTTTGCATGGTATTAACAATCTAGTCCATGGTATTTGTCCCATAGTATTTTGGCCATAGGTTTCACCTAAATATAACCCTTTTTTGAGTGTTTGTAAATATAAAGTGACTTATGGAGTAAATATAAAAAATGTTTTATTTGTTTACCATACCTCTCGTTTATTTATATTTTTTATTAATTTACCATACCTCTTTTACAAATATGGTATTTGGCCCATAGGATACACTTAAATAAAACCTCTTTCTTGAGCCTTCATAAATAGAATGAGGGTTATGGATTAAATATAAAAAGAGGTTTTATTTATTTACAATACATCTAGTTTATTTATATTTTTATTTATTTACCATACCTTTTGAGTAAGTATAAAAAGATGTTTTATTTATTTACCATACCTCCACTTTACTTATATTTTTATTTGTTTACACCCTTACATGTATATAAGGTGACTTATGGAGTAAATATAAAAAATGTTTTATTTATTTACCATACCTCTCATTTATTTATATTTTTATTAATTTACCATACCTCTTTTATAAATATGGTATTTGGCCCATAGGATTCACTTAAATAAAACCTATTCTTGAAAATGGGTGAATGTATTCACTTAAATAAAACCTATTCTAGGTGACTTATGGAGTAAATATAAAAAATGTTTTATTTATTTACCATACCTCTCATTTATTTATATTTTTATTAATTTACCATACCTCTTTTATAAATATGGTATTTGGCCCATAGGATTCACTTAAATAAAACCTATTCTTGAAAATGGGCGAATGGATTCACTTAAATAAAACCTATTCTTGAAAATGGGCGAATGGAAGGTTGTAAGTCCTAATTTCAAGGGCTAAATTTACCTTTTTTACCCTCTCCCTTAAAATAAGGTGGGTTATTTGAGGTGATTTGTAAAAATGTACTATGATACAAAATATTCGCCCACTAAAAATTTAAAACCCCTTAATTTCGCCAAAGGGCGAACATTCGCCCCTAAAATTATCCTTGCCTTTCAAACATAGAAAAATTTCCCTTGACACCATTTTCACATGAATCGGTGTATACCCTGAACTCGAAGGCTTTATTGGCGCTGATAACCCCATCGCAAATCGCAATCGGTCAAGACCAAGGTGTTCCTCCATAATGGATGCTACAAGATGCAATGTGCAATGTGCGATTTGGTGAACCCGACGAGTTTCCAAAACCATGCTTTATACCATATCACATCCGGAAGTATTGACAAATCGCAATTGACGAAACCGATGAGTCTTATTGTTTAATAATGTGCACTGTGCGTTATGTGATTGCGATATCACCATTGCAACCCTGATTGCTGGGGGCTGATTCTGTAAGCACTTCCCTTTGCGATTGTGATATGTGATTATCGCATCGCATCTTGACTCTACCGAGGGTCTATTAGTAAAGCACTTCCCTTTGCGATTGCAATATGCGATTATTGCATCGCATCATGACTTTGCTGGGGCCAATAATGTAAAATTGATTCGCCTCCGATCTGCGATTGTGATATCACAATCACAATCTGGTAGTGCTGGGGTTGATTCCTTAACCACAGACCTCTACCTTTTGTGATCAGCGAAATGCAGGTCCAATGGTGCCCTACCACTTGGTGCTTCCCTATTCGTTGGGATTCTGCCACACCATCTTCTCCTGCCACTTGTCCAAGTCAAACCTGAAATTTGACTTGCTCTAACTTCTTCATATGAGCTCAGATTCGAGTGTCGTTCACATCGTTAGAATCAGGATGATGAGCACTTTGATCCGATGCTAATTTTATCCAGATTCTACCACTTTGAATTTTGATCCTTTTTACAATGCCACTGGTACCTTTTAAAGATCCACCTGGATCAATCCTCCCCACTAAGAGCTTTTGGATCGCCAAAAGCCTTTTCAGTCAATTGGCAAGTGAGGAAATTTCTCCCTCACTTTTTCTTTCTCCATCCATCGAGCTTTACTCGAATGCATCCCTTTGAAGCCAACGCGAATGTACTCCACAACTCCCGGTCGTGAAGTTCTGGTTTTCCTGTTGAGTATGATATCTTTGGGAAATTTGTCTAGATACTCTAGTGCAAAATCATCCACTGTAGGAATATGTGCAACCTCTTTGGTATCCATAATCAATGGAGGTTCATAAAGCTTTAGGTTTTCAACATTCACTACTGAGTACATTTGCATATAAGTGGGCAAGTCAAGAAAAAAAGTATTGTCTCCAATCTTTGCCAATATGGTGAAGGGACCATATCGAATGGGTCTCAATTTCTCCCCTTCCCCCTTCATTCTATCATTGCTGATGTGGAGCCATACCTTGTCCCCAACTTGAAACTGATGGTCAACTCGATGCTTATCATGTCGACCTTTATACCGAGCTTGAATCTTCTCCAACTGCTCCTATACTACCTGATGACTCACCTTTATTTGCTGAATAAACTTCCATGCTTTGTCCTTATCATCTCGTCCATTTCCATCCTCATATTTCCCAAATACCATGTCTAAGGGATCCCTTGGTAGATAACCAAAACATGTCTCGAACGGTGAGCTCTGAGTGGATGAATGTGCTGCTCGATTGTATGCATGCTGCACATAAGGAAGCTATTCATCCACAACATGAGATGTTTTCCACAATAGCCTCGTAAAAAGTGTACCACGGTGTGGTTGATGACCTCTGTCTACCCATTGATCTGTGGATGAAATGTCATACTTATTTTCAGCTTGGTGTCCATCATTCTCTGCAATTTGGTCTAGAAATCTCCAAGAAAGCGAGAGTCTCGATCTGACACAATAGATGTGGGCAACCTAAAATGGACCCAGACATGCTGAAAGAAAAGATAAGCAGTCTGCTCAGTAGTGACCTACTTTTTACAAGGCATTAAAATACACATTTTACTAAAACGATCCATGACGACATACAAATAGTCATGACCTTTCCTAGACATAGGAAAACCACCTACAAAATCCATGGGCATACTTTCCCATGGTCAATTTGGAATAGGGAGTGGTATGTAGAGCCCAAGTTTTATATTAGAGGAATTTGAAACAGAACACAACACATAACCCTTTACAAAACGAGTCACAATGTTTGTCATATGAGGCCGAAAATAAAACCTCTGTAAATGACATAAAGTTTTTTCAACCCCAAAATGACAAGACACAAGAGAGGTATGAGCCTCTCAGATTACATGTGCCCATTTATCAATGGGTATACACAGTTTTCTAAGGTGATATAATAGTTTTCCCCGCAAATAATGATTGTCCACCTACAATCCACGAGCCAGTTTTGAATAAATCTCTTTAAAATCATCATCGTTAGCATACTTTTCAACATAACTTTCTAACGATAAAGAAGAATTTTGAAAAACTACAGATGCATAAATAAGAGGGCGAGAAAGCATATCTGCTACTTTTTTGTTGGTGCCCTTATTATAGTTTATTACTAGATGAAACTGTTGAAGGAATCCCATCCATCTGAAATGACGGGCTTGTTGAAGCTTGGTCTGTGACTGAAGGTATTGCAAGGGTTGATGATCCATATGGATAATGGTCTCCTTGCCCATCAGGTAGTGTTTCCACTTCTTTACACTCTGAACCAAGGCATACAACTCCCTATTATATGTGGGATAATTCACAACATCCTGGGAGAAAATCTCTGAATGGTAACATACAAGCTTCCTTTTCTGCATCAACACAACACCCATGGCATATCTTCTGGCATCTATCTCAATCTCAAAAGGTTGCTAAAGTTCTGGTAAGGCTAGCACTGGTGCTGTGCTGATCTTCTCTTTCAGCGTGTCGAAGGATTTTTGCTGCTTTCTTCCCCACTGAAAGGCCTTCTTCACATTTGCCAATGCGTTTCAGGGGGCTGCGATAACAGAGAAGTTCACAATGAACCTTCTCCAATACTCTACCACACCCAAAAAGCTTCAGACCTATGTAACATTTGTGGGCTCAAGCCACTTCAAAATCGCATCTACTTTAGAGGGATCTATCTTCAATTGCCCATTACCTACTATTGGACCTAAATAAACTAGAAAGGTATTCCCAAATTCACACTTCGACAGTTTTACATACAGTTTTTAATTTTTCAAAATATCAAGCACTTTCTTCAAATGACATACATGTTCATCCCATGTCCTATTATAAACAAGAATATCGTCTAGATATACAAGCACAAAATTATCAAGAAAAGTCCTAAACAGGTCATTCATTACCCTCATAAATGTGGCCAGAGCATTGCACAGTCCGAATGGCATCACCATCCATTCGAACAAACCCTTCTTGGTTTTGAATGCAGTCTTCCAAATGTCTTGTTCTGCAACTCTAACCTGGTGATATCCACTATGCAAATCCAATTTTGTAAAGTAGACAACATTTTTCAACTCATCTAATAATTCATCAATGCGAGGGAGAGGGTATCAATTCTTCATTGTAATTTTGTTTAACACCCTGTAGTCTACGCACATTCTCCATGTGTCGTCTTTCTTTTGCACCAACAAGATCAGTGAGCCGCACAGAGAAGAACTCGGTTTGATGACTCTTTGATTTAGGAATTCCTGCACATGTTGCTTGATCTCCTCCATCTCGATAGAAGCCATCCTGTACATGCCAAAATTTGGTAAAGGAGCATCCTACTGTAAATGGATCTCATGTTAGATTTCTCGTTTTGGGGTAAATCCTCTCACTTCCTGAAACAATCCATCATCATCAGAAATAATTTCTAACAATTCTTTCTTATGATTAGGATCACAACCTTTGAAAGCATCAGCCATCTCGACCTCTTTCACTCTCACCATCATGAGCATGCACCCTTTGTTGGAATTAACTAGTCATTTAATTTGTCCTGCACTTACAAGGCTCGCACTCACTTTCGTATGATGAGCTTTGATTAAATATTCTACCCCATCCTTCGTGAGGTGGTATTTATTTTCATGTCAAAATAAAATTGCTTTTCTGTCATATAGATACAAACTTCCCAAGATGATTCCATAGATATCCAAAGGTATTACATCTAAATCTACCTCATCAACTAATTTGGAAGCAATAACAAATATGGCCCTACACTGCTTGGTTACTTGTAATTTTTCTTTATTGCTTACCCAACCAAGCGAGTATGGACTTGGATGAGGCTTAGTTTCGAGGCCTAACTTTTTAACTAAGGACTTTGAGATTAAATTTTCTTGAGAACTGGAATCGAATAGAGTTTACACCTTTGTGTGTTTTATAATAACTGTAATGTGGAATAATTCAATTCTCTTTCGTTCATTACTTATAGGCTCATTCAAAGAACTAGTACTTGCATTCGAATCAAAATTATTATTAATATGAAAAGTACCCATGGCTATGATCAATGTCTCGTCACCAGAATCTGATCCAAGGTCCTGCTGTGCTATTTCCACTGTCTTCTCCTTCCCCTTTCCGCTGAATCCCTTTGGTCTCCGCTTTGGATGTAGCTTCCAACAGTGGTCCTCGTCATGACCTTCTCTCTTGCAATGCATGCAAGATGGAATCGCTCCATCCTCTTTCTTGGCTACGATGGTATTCTTATCCTCCCCCTGCCTTTCTTCTAGAATTTTCCATGCTGAGGTTTGAACGGTGTTTTCTTGGCTTGACCATCTCTATCATTCTTGCCTCATATTTCAAGATGAATGGCCTTTACGCTGGCCACATTAATTGTAGTAGGCTTGAACAATAATAATGAGTGTCTTATGTAACTATGTAACACACCAACATACTTAGTTAAAGTCTCGGGAAAATCTAATGAGATGCCCAAATTCAATGCTTGTTTCCGAAATTCTTCAGTGAAGCTTTGCAAATTTTTTCCTTTACCTTTCCTTAGATATTTCCATTGCATTAGTGCCTTTTGTTTATAACTCAAAGGGTAAAATTGGTCTTTTAATGCAGAAATAAAATTAGACTAAGAGGAAGAAGGTTACCCGACTTTTTTCTACCCTTTTGCAACTTTCTCTCCCACCAAACGAGAGCAGTGTCACTCAGTTGAAGAGATGCTAACTAGACCTTTGCCTCATCTTCTTCAATCTGCTGAATCTGGCAGTAAACCTATATCTGTCTTATCCAATTGTTAAGTTTTTCTGCACTACACTCTCCATTATACATGGGCAGGTCAAACTTTACATCTAGCTTGAAGAATGGTTTCTTAAATGTATGCTTGGAATCTCGATTAGAGTGATGAGAACTATCACTTGAAGAAGGAGAGGGAGGAGGATCTTCTTCACCACCTTCATGACTTACCATTCTATTGTCATCGACATCTTTCTTATCGTACCTAATTTCCTTCTCATACTCTAAAAATAGCTTGTCCACTTTCTCTGCCATATTGTAGAATACCTTGCGGTAATTTCGTTCCTCTTCACAACGAGCTTCTTCATCGACCATGTTTCTTCTTCATTGTGCATGTCCTGCTTCCTGATCAAAGGACTTAAGCTTCCATTTTCCTTTTTGTAGCTTGTTCCGGGTTATCATATACTCATGCAATTCACATCGACAAAGACCCGCTTTGATACCAAACTTGATCTAAGATATTTACTTATAGATGCATCATAATTACATGAAACATAGATTATTAACCATGGAACTTAAAATCAAAAAAAAAATGCAGAAATAACAAGATAAGCATGAAACCATGACACAAAGATTTGATTACGGAGTTCATCCAATTTGGACTACGTCTCTAGGCCCTATGCAATAGTGGGGAGGCCTTCATTCATTGAGTGGCATAAAAAGAGATTAAAGTACAAGCAACATTCATTTACAATCCTTATACCTCCAAGCTAGAAGATGCATGAAGAATGGAGAGCCAAAATTCATAAACAAACAGTACCACTGAAATCCTGGCGAAAAATCGTGCAAAATCGCCTATTCGAACAACCAATTCAGAGAAATGAAGCTTCCGCACCCTCTCGGAACCTCCCTGCTACTCAAGGCAAGGTTTTGGACTGCTGCCAGGTTGGGTTATTACTGTACACAATATTTTTTAAACTTCTATGCCAGTCTCTCTCTTTTCCTGTGCGGACCATCCCATAAATATATACTTGATCGACTGACTCCTCAATCTCGGGAAATTCCTAATAAATGACAAGTTTAGCAGGTGGGCGCTTCCAACAGAGATTCTTGGGCCGTAGGTAACAAACCTTTCAAATATAGAAAAAACACCCTTGACACCGTTTTCACATGAATCGACGTATACCTTGAACCCGTCGGCTTTATCATTACTGATAACCCCAACACAAATTACAATAAGTCAGAACCAAGGTGTTCCTCCACAATGGCTGCTGCAAGATGCGATGTGCAATCCGACAGACCCAACGAGTTTCCAAAACCACGCTCTATACCATATCACATCTGCAAGTTTCGGAAAATCACAATTGACAGAACCAGCAGGTCTTATTGTTTAAGAATGTGTGCTATGCGATATGCGATTGCGATATTGCAATCACAACCCTGACTGTCGGGCGCTAATTTTGTAAGCACTTCCCTTTGCGATTGTGATATGCGATTATCGCATCACATCCTGACTCTGTCAGGGACCGATTCATAAAGCACTTCCCTTTGCGATTGCGATATGCGATTATCGCATCGCATCCTGACTCTGTCGGTGCCGATTTTGTAAAATTGATTCGCCTCTGATCTGCGATTGTGATATCGCAATCGCAACCTGGTAGTGCTGGGGCTGATTCCTTAATCGGGGACCTTTGCCTTTTGCAAGCAATGAAATGTGGGGACAATGGCGACCTACCACTTGGTGCTTCCCCATTCGCTGAGAGTTCTGCCACGTCATCTTCTCCTGCCACCTGTCCAAGTCAAACCTGAACTTTGGCTTGCTCTAACTTCTTCATATGAGCTCATGTTCAAATGTTGTTCACATCATTAGAATCAAGATGACGAGCACTTCGATCCAATGCTAAATTTATCCAAATTATGCCACTTTGAGTTTTGAGCCTTTTTACCATGCCATTGGTACTTTTTAAAGATCCACTTAGATCAAAGATCCTCGTGTCAACCAACGGTGCCACCTTCACTACATCATCAAGCCCTTCACAGATGAGGTACTGTGTGATGTTGCTCCTCTTGAAGTTTGTGACGTATTTTTAGGACAACTATACTTGTGGAAGCAACATGTTGTATATGAGTCTAGACCTCACTCTGTGATTATTACTTTGGCTAATAAGTTGTACATGATACCGGAGGTAGCCCCGCCTACCACCATCTCTTTGATCACTGCAAAGAAATGTAATAAGATCATTTCCCAGACGAGGACATTTGTTTTCCTTATGATTCACCCCCAGGGCAAGAAGAAGGTTGTGGCCAAGGATTCCAGGCAAGGTTCCTCTGCATAGTAGCAACAGATGGAAAAGGTCATGGAGGACTACAATGATATTTTCTCCTCACCCATAGGGGTACCTTTGCACTGTCAGGTCAAGCACTCCATCGATCTGACTCCGCGCATGCCATTGCCCAATGGATTGATCTATCATCACTCTATTATGGAGAATGATGAGATCAAGAGGCAGATTCAAGAACTATTGCAGAAAGGGCACATCAGGCCAAGCTCATCACCTTGTGGGAGCCTGATTGTATTGGTACAGAAGAAGGATGGGACCTGGAGGCTCTGTATTGACTATCGGGCACTGAACAAGATCACTGTCTGGAATAGGTACCCAATCCCATGGATTGATGACCTTCTAGACTAGCTCAAGGGGGGGGAATATTTAAGCAAGATTGACTTGAAGTTAGGTTATCACCAGGTGCCTATCGAACCCTCCAATGTGTGGAATACTGCCTTCAAATGCAAGGAGGGCCTTTTCAAATGGTTGGTCATGCCATTCAGATTGACGAACGCCCCTGAAACCTTCATGAGACTGATGGAAAACATCTTGCGACCCTTCAAAAATGCATTCGTGGTGGTGTATTTAGATGACATCTTGATCTTCAGGCAGAGTTGGGAAGAGAACCTCCACCATATTCGACAGATCCTTCAAACCCTGTGCCAACACAAGCTGTGTGCTAACTTCAATAAATTCACCTTTGGCTTGATCCAGGTTCAATATTTGGGGTACATCATTGATGAGCAAGGTGTACATGTGGACCCATCCAAGATACAAGTCATCCGGGACTGGGCAGTCCCAACCACTCTAACAGGGCTCTGCAAATTTTTGGGTCTTGCCAATTTCTACCGTAGGTTCATGTTGAAGTTCTCTCATATCACTTGGCCTTTAAGTCAAGTCACCAAGGGCGGAGCGAAAACAAATATTTTTGGTCGGAAACCCAACAACAAGCATTCTTCGAGTTGAAGAATCAACTCTATTCTGCACCAGTTCTCACATTACTAGACCTGCAACAACCATTAGATATTGAGACAGATGCCTTCAACTATGCTATTGGTGCGGTTCTTACTCAACATGGGCATCCAGTGGCTTACCATAGTGAGACACTTTTAGACAAAGTCCGGTAGTACCCCACTTACGACAAAGAAATGTATTCCATTGTGAAAGCCTTCCGTCAATGGAAGCATTACACTCTAGGGAAGGACACGGTCATCCAGACAGACCACCGACCTCTACAGTCCATACAGACATAAGGGAAGTTGTAGAACAATCGCCATCAGAAATGGTCCACCTATTTGAAACATTTCCATTTGAACATTAAGTATAAGAAGGGCATCACCAATAATGTTTCTGATTGCCTCAACCGACCATCAATAATGGTGCTGATCACTGTGCTCGACTTTTGTGGGCACGAGACATCAGGGTAGCTGCATCTTTACAAAACCGATCTAGAATTCGGAAGCATATACCAGACACTCCTGGAAGGGAAGAAAGCTCCAAATTTTCACCTTCAAGATGCACTGTTATGCCACTTGGGACACATCTATGTTCCTTCAAGTGAGTGTGTCAAGATGATTTGGAAGGTGCACTACATTCGGGTCGCTGGATAGTTCGGAGTAGAGAAAACTGTGGCAGTATTGCGGAAGTATTTTTATTGGCTGAAACTTCGTCAAGATGTCGGGAATTACATTAGATCCTGCACCACCTATGCCATTTCTAAATCAACCACCAAGAAACAAGGCCTATATACTCCTCTACCTACTCCTAGCTGGCCTTGGGAATCTGTCTCCATGGATTACATGTCAAGTCTTCCTTCTACTAAGCTTGACAACGATTGCATTTTCGTGGTCGTCGACAGATTCTCTAAGACAACCATCATGGCGGCCTGCAAGAATAGTATCACAGTAGAGGCCACTGCTAAGCTCTTCTTTGAGTGAGTATGGGTACACTTTGGGATCCCACAATCCATTGTCCCAGATTGGGACAACAGATTCCTAAGTGCATTTTGGTCAAGTCTCTGGTCGATGCTGGATACAAAAATTACTAACTCCATAACTTTCCATCCCCAAACTGATGGAAAAATAGAGGTTGTCAACAGGATGATCATACACTTTTTTCACATGTACAACTTGAAGCATCCACACACGTGGGATGAAAGTCTCCACTATGTCCAACATAGCTACAAAAAATCTCTGCACAACTTAACAAGCCACAACCCCTTTTAGGCAGGGCTGGGATTTTAGCCATTATGCCCCATTGATGTGACCATACCATTTGCAGCCACTCAGGTAGCCTCGACTCACGTTCAGTCCAAAGTTGAAAGGGCTATTAGCTTCATTGAGTGCATTCAACACATCCTCTAGCAGGTCCATGATATAATGGACCGAGTCAATGCTAGGTACAAGCAACACCATGATCAACATCGAGTGCCACACAAGTTCCAGGTGGGAGACAAAGTTTGGATACATTTGCAGAAGGAGCACCTTGTTGGACCTGACCGTAAGCTTCGCCCACTCTGATATGGGCCATACACCATCACCAAGGCCGGCAGTGACAATTCCTTCGAGCTCAACATCCCACCGTTCCTTGGTCTGTACCCAGTGTTCAATGTAGATCGCCTTCGGCCATACTTTCCACCATTGTTGGACACATCTGACATTGCAGAACAACTCACACCAACAGAGCTCAACTAGGACTACATGGAACATGCCACAGTTAATCAGATCATGGATACACAGATCAAGAACACTAAAAAACAGAGGATATAGCTATATTGAGTTGTCAAAGCAGGCCAACTCCTTTACCAGGGGCCAGGTTCAACAAAAATTTCCTCACCTCATGGAGGCTCTACACGCAATGGGGACCATTTCTTCCCGGGGGAGGGGGGGGGGGATGATCTAGGTGGATATTGGTGGCCACACGCCTATTCCACCTAGACCCTCCAATCAGTTTCATATGTTTCCTTGTTCATTTCAGCATTTACTATTATTAGCAATTTTTCGGATCCTGAACTTCTGAAGCAGTTTTGACCCCCTAATTGCATTTTTTGGGGTCCATGACAGACCCATTGCCTTGGGCAAGGGCCTGTGGTGAAACCTATAGTACTCAAAGAGACCTTTCCAACAAGGTATCGTACACGCCAAATAGAGATAACATGACCAAGTTACGACCTCAGGAAGTTGGCTGCCTGACTAACCCCAATGAGACCCAAAAACTATTGGTGTTACATCTTGTGGGGTTAGGGTTTTGGTTGTTTAGGGTTTTCTCATGTTTTCCAATAATAAATAGGCCCTTTAGCCTCATTGTAACACAATTCATAGGCATGTAGCTGCCACATCTATTCTCAAAGATAAGCTACCATCGCCCGAGCTATCTTATTTCCATTCTATTTGTAAGCATAGTTCAATATTTTTCTATTAATGAAATGAAGTGTTTTTCGGCTACATCTCTGTGTTTATGATTATATTTGTAAGTTGTTGCATTCCTATTTAAGTTCATATCACTATACCTGTAATATCACATGTACCTATACCTATACTCTGCTACAACCTGTGCATAATCTCCATATACCTGACATCTGCTGACTTGCCTGCAACATCCTATCCTATAAGTCTGTCCCATAAGAGCTCATCGCTACTAAGTGATTACTTGTATCTCCCTGCTAAGAGAATCTTCCACCCTGTTCTCTTTACCTTTGATATACCTGATCTCAAAATTGAACTCACTAGTCATAGCGAACCACCAAGCTTGCCTACCATTCAAGTTCCGTTGGTCAAATAGATACACTATGATCACTCATCAACACAAACCTCCTACCCAGAACATAATGTCTCCATATCTTCAATGTATGTATGATCGATTCCAACTCAAGATCATGTGTCAGGTAGTTCTTCTCGTGCTCATTCAGTTTTCGTGACTCATAGCATACCACTTGTCCATCCTGCATAAGGACTCCACCAAGTCCTTTCTTGCAAGCATATGTGCATACTACAAACTCTTTGTCTAGATCTGAAATCTTTAACACTAGTGCATGTGTCAAAAACTACTTAAGCTGCTCAAAACTAGCCTCACACTCCTCTGTCCATTCGAACTTCTTACCTTTCCTCCGCAATGATGTAATAGGATAAGTAGTCTATGAGAAGTCCCTGATGAACCTCCTATAATAGCTTGCCAACCCCATGAAAGATCTCACCTCATCCACATTCTTAAGAGCTACCCATTCCATGAAGGCCCTTATCTTTTTTGGATCTACTGCAATAGCTTCATGGAGACATGCCCCAAGTAATGTACCTCAGTCTAAAAGAAACTACACTTGCTGAGCTTAGCATACAGCTGATGCTCTCTCAACAATCTCAACACTGCTGCCAAATGCTCAGCATGCTCTTCCTCATTTTTATAATATACTAATATGTCATCAATGAACACAATAACAAATTTATCCAAATATGGACACAACACACTATTCATCAAGCACATAAGTGTAGCTGGATCATTAGTCAAACTGAATGGAACTACAACAAACTCACAATGCCCATACCTGTTCCAGAAAGTTGTCTTGTAAATTTCCTCCTCTTTGATGCATAACTGATGGTATCTGGATCTCAAGTCAATCTTAGAGAAAATTGTTGCTTCTGTCAGTTTATCAAACAAATCATCAATCCTCAGTAATCGGTACATGTTCTTAATAGTCACTTTGTTCAACTACCTATAGTCAATGCATAATATGAGAGTACCATCTTTCTTCTTCACAAACAATACCAGTGTGCCCCAAGGTGATACACTTGGCCTAATGTATCCCTTGTCCAACATTTTCTTCAATTGCAACTTCAACTCAACCAACTCAGGTGTGCTCATCCTGTAAGGTGATTTTGATGCTGGAGCTACCCCTGACACTAACTCAATAGAAAAGGCTACCTCCTTGCGAGGTGGTAACTCTGAAATGTCCTAAGGAAATGTATCCTAAAACTGTTGTAGAATTGAGTACCTACTCAAAACATATGCATCGTCAACTTCCTTACCTTTGTCACTAGAAATGTGCACGGCGAAGAACACACACCCTTTCCTGCAACTACACTTTGACTGCATAGTTGTCACCATCCTAATTGATGTGAATTTCTTCTTTACCTGTAAGACTCTTGGTTCCCCATTGTCATCCAAGCACTCAATAGCTTTGTCATAACAATCCACCTTGGTTCTATGAAGATACAACCAATCCTTTCCCAACAACACATTGTATGATCCCAATGGTAATACATTCAGATGTGTTGCAGTAGGCATTCCATTCAAATCAAATACACAAGCTCTTACCCAATGATGAACTCGCTTCTTTGTACTTGTAGCCAACTGCACTAACCAAGATTCTGCATGAAATTACTTACTCAAACCACACTTATCCACCAAGTCAGGACTAACATAGCTATAATTAGATCCAGGGTCAATCAAAATAGAAATAACTTGATCACAAAGCTTACCATCCATCTCAATGATAGATGCATGATGGTCTGCCTGTTTTTTATCCAATGCTACATAAATACGAGGAATGCTCTGACCAACATCCCCAACAGTCTGTGTGTCCTATGCATTTTATATATGAGGCCTAACACCCTGATTATGCAGAAAATCTCTCCTGTGATGGTCTTTTCCACGATTCCAACACTCTATAGGCTTCCAACCTGCATCCTTGTTCTATTCTTTTGATCAAAATCCTTTTCCTTTATCTGATGCATTGAACTTCTTAGATTGTGCAGCATTATCCTTATTACCTGTACCCTAAGTTCATGCTTTCTTTCTATCCAATTTTCCTTGTTATTTACATTACCTTTCCAATCTGGCTTAGTCTCATAGCTTCGATTGTTCATAGGAATGCCTTAGTTTTCAGATGGTCTCCTCGAATGATCTATGCTCATTGAACTCAATCTTGTCTTTGAATGCAACCAGTAATCCACTAATGAACCTATGAATCTTAGCCTTCTCCTCCATGAGGTAAGGCACATACCTTAGTAACTCCAAGACCCTGCTAGTGTACTCCTCATTTATCATCGATCCCATATTTAGCTCATATAATTATTTTTCCCTATCATCAAAGTATCTCTCTAAAAAATACTTCTTCTTAAATAGCCGCTCAAATTCACTCCAAGTCAAGTCCTCCTCATGAATACATCTGACATTCTTTAGATCTTCCCACCAAATGTTTGTTTTACCTTTGAGACCGAATGTAACTAATTTGGCTTTCATGTTCTATGAATAATCATGTAACCTGAAGAACTTCCTCATGCCAAGAAACCATGCCTCTACATCCTTTGGTTTCTTCATCTCTCCATTAAAAGTAGGTGGCTTTTCTTTCTTAAACTCATATGTCAAGTATCCCCTATCACTCCTACTGTAAGGATGATAACGATGACGATCATAGTGCCTATCTGAATGAAAACTAGAATAATACCTGTGTCTATCCCCTCTCCTATTCAGACTGTCTAACAATCTACCATCCCTCACTCTGTCATCTCTATCTAACCTATGACCACCATGTGACCTACTACCATATGCCCCATTAGTTCTCTCCTCCTACTCATAGATGATATGACATGGTCCTTGTTGCTACAAATATGAAAAACTCTGAAGTATCACTACATTTACCTTTGCTTGTTTCTCCTGTGCCTGCATGATTCTGTCATTGTCTGCCTTACAATTCCTTATTTCTTCCTTTAATCTTCTCAGTGTATCTACCAAATCGGAAGAGTTCCCAACACCATACTTCTGATCCATAGGGAGTGTTTCTAGTCTACCATCTTGCTATCCATTTGATATTTCTTCCTGCAAGGTATATCATGTCATATAAACCACATTGTTAGGATTCCAAATTGACCATTTTTTACCTTATATTTTGGCCATAATATTATCCTTTTCAGTTCAATAGTTGAAAGCTTTGATTACATAATGACTTAATCACCCCAAGGTATGAAGTAATTCTCCGCATATCTATATGTTTAATTGTTCATTACATATTCATGATTATCTTTATATTTATCTTTGGAAAAGCTAACTAAGTTGTCAAGTAACTGTTGAACTGTCTAAAGTCTGCAGGAATTATAATTCATAGTTGCTGTAACACCAGAAACAGCAACTACGCAGTTGCTGTAACACCAGAAACAGCAACTACGCAGTTGCTGCGACACCAGAAGCAGCAACTACGCAGTTGCTACAGCCAGCAACGGCAACTATCTAAAGCAGGGGAATGCTATTTTGCGACAACTGGAAATAACAAACGGCAACTATCTGAAGATTGCCAGAATTCCGCGCTGACGCAGCATGATCAGCAATTGTCCAAAAAGGGTAAAACACAGTTGCTAAAATATCAGGAACAACACGAGTTTACCAAATCAGCAACCATGGGGAAATGGCGAAGGATAATGCGAGGATCCCAAGAAGACGGTCGAAGTTCGGTTACCAGCTGTGTAACAGAAAGAAACTCAAGAAAGAATACACTGTCATACTGTTATAACAACATTCTGTAACTCTTGTTTTTGGACATAAAGGGTTAACTGAATGAACTGTGATAGTCTATTGTAATAGATGTCTCCTCTATAAAGAGGAGATATCTGCATTAGATAAGGGGAGAAAATAGTTTTGTAAGGGGAATTTTGAAAGACAACAGCAAAGTCTGAAATCTCATTGTAACTGAATCTTTTGGCAGATGAATAGAAGATTGTTCTGAGCATCTAATCTAGTATTTGCGTTTTGGGGAATCTTGTGAGAGGGACTGGGCCCACCTTCCTCACAAGATTCACCCATTTACTTTTCTGTCAAGTGTGTAAGTGTGTTTGGTAATTTCTTTATGCTGGTACTCTGTTTTGGATTCTGTAGCATTACCTCTGATAATTTCCTTTTTGCTGGCACTCTGTTTTGTTAATCGTTTGAAACTGTACTTCACCGGTGAATTAGAATTGCAGTGTGTATTAGCAATCTGGTTACAGGGGCAGGTGCTGAACGTCCTTGTTTGGAGGATAGGGTCCTGATCCTCTGATAACAAAGCATCCATCACTTTTCTTTTCAGATTTTTCATCTTAAATTAGCTGCTTTCATTTTATCTTTACAGTACACTGTTATCACATAACGTGAGAATTACGTATACTACAACTTTTTAAGCTTTTAGAGTTAAGTACATACAGTACGCGGTAGCCTTTGAAATAAAATACTTTCCCAGGTTGACAATTTAATGTGGTACTTGATTGTTAATCAATAAACAAATCAACTAGCCAACATTTTGGCGTCGTTGCTGGGGAAGGCGACTAGAGATTTCTAAAAGCATTGATGATTTCTTTTTGAGAATAACAGGTGCATGAGAGGACGCGGGAAACCTAATTTTATAGGCAGCAAGGGCGGAGGAGGAAGAAAAACCTTTATTGACGAAATTATCTCCAAAGCCGAGACATCACAGAGGACGAGTTCCCGAAGGCCTCAGATCCAGCATTCCTCACAAACAGATCGATAGACAGAGGAAGTTCTAGGACCTGAAAGAAAGCTGGAAGTACCAGAATATACTGAGGAACCGGTAGAAGAACCTGAAGAAACAGAAGATACAGAAGATAAAGAAAGTGATTCAGGAAAAAGACCAATGGAGGATAACAGAACAGAAGGAAGAGGGGAAAATTCACTCTCTACCCTGGAATTCCCTATTGGGGAGCTCCCAAGAGGAGCAAACCCCATGAAGAACATTCCACTCTCAGCATTACCCAACTTTCATGGGTTATCCTCTGAAGACCCAGATGAATTCCTCTTTGAATTCGATATACTATGTAGAAGTTATGATTATGTGAGCCCTAATCAGAAACTAAAACTGTTCCCAGCAACACTGAAAGGGAATGCGTTAAGGTGGTTTATGAGCTTAGGAGCTCAGGAAATCACTACCTGGGATCAAATGAAAGAAAGCTTTCTGGCCAAATATCAGGATTACTGCCGGACAAGAGAAAGGAAAGAAGAATTGTTTAAAATGGTTCGAAAGGAGGATGAGAATCTGGAAGACTTTGTGGAAAGACTGCAGTATAATTTATAGCGGTCTGACCACCCTAAGATGAGTAAGGATATTCGGAAAACAATATTGCTGAAAGGGGTCCGAGATGACTGCTTGGACATGTTGAATATGTTAGGAAAAGGAGACATTTCTAAAGAGCCATTTGATGAAATTGTTAACCTCTGCATGAGATGTTCAAGAGGAGCAGTGAGCAGATCAAAAAGCAGGGACAATGTATATTCAAGAGTTCAGAAGTCAGCAAGTGGAGGAGCAACAAGGGCTGAAATAGGTAATTTATTAGAAGAATTTAAAACTGAAATGTTAAGCTCTTTTGCTTCACAAATTGATGCTCTGCAGGTAAAAAAGAAACAGGCAGAAGCAGAAGCTGCCCTAGCTATTTTTTGTTCCAAATGCAGAGAAAAACACCCACTCAGGGAATGCCCACTAGATAAGGTACCAATCTGTACAATCTGCGAAAAGGACCATGAGACCCAGCAATGCCCTTCCCTGCCTGGAATTAAAGCAGCATTGCAGTCAACTGAAGAAGAGGCTGAAGCAGTGTACCTGATGACACAAAGGAGGCAGTGGCCACAAAGACAAGGTATGAATTCTAACACAACATTTAGTCGTTGGAATAATCACTCTCCTTTTCAAACAAATTACCCACCCATGAACCAAATGCAGTACCCACCCTTTAACACAATGAATTTTCCACCTATGCAGCAACCAAATCTTCCTTTTCCTGATCCTACCATATGGAATCCTTGGGCTCCCCAGCAACCGTATTTTAATCAATGGAACCCAGGCTGGGCAGCCCAACAGATGCCATTTCCTCAACATCAACAGTCTCTTTCCTTACCATCCAATACTCCTCCAAATAACCAGGCAATTATACCGTAGCTGCTTGTGCAACCCAATCCTAATGCAAATAATAATAAAGTCTTGCAAGCAATTGATATTCAAAATCAGTCTGTCTCCCCCATGCAATGTAACGATATCCACCTTCGCTCAGGAAGAATTGTTGAACCAATCATTGATGACATTACTGACTCTGATAAAGAGGAAGTTACAAAAGAAAAATCAGCTAATGCTGAAACAGTAGAGGCAGCATCTAACAACAATGATCAAACAACAGATCCACCATTTCCTGAACGACTAGCTCTCACTAAAACACTTGAGCAACCTGCTTTTAACCTTTTAGGTGAGCTACAGAATTTATACGTTAAAATCCCATTATTGCAAGCATTAAGAGATGTTCCCATTTATGCTAGGACTGTTAGAGATATTTGCATAAAAAAACCTGGAAGAAAAGCTAAGGACCCCCTCACAGTTCATGTGATGGGAGAACTGACTGCTTTAATGACAAAAAAAGATCATCCTGTGAAATATGGTGACCCTGGTCACCCTACAGTAACAGTCCAGGTTGGAAAAACTTTTGTCTCTAAAGTTCTAGTCGATTTAGGTGCTGCAATAAATATTATGACACTTGAAACAACACAATTGCTTCAGTTAAAAAACTTTATTAGGGAAACTCCAACCATCCTAGAATTGGCTGATCGCTCTACAATTAAACCGGAAGGGGTCATTGAAGATTTAATAATTTCTGTAGAATCCTGGAATTACCCAGCTGAATTTGTGGTGTTACAAACTAAAACAAAGTTGGGGGGTCATCCGCTGATTCTAGGAAGACCTTGGCTGGCTACAGCAGATGCTTTCATCAGCTGTAGATCAGCATCAATGACCATCTCTAATGGGCAGGAAACCAAAAAGCTTACCCTCTATCCTCATGCTACACCCATGATTAATAATGACAATTCTGTATGGGTAGATTATGAGGATGAAGAAACCCAACCTATATTGACTATCGGACAAGCCTTAACCTTCAAAGACTCTACCGAAGATGAATTAATCAACAGCTTCATTTCTGAACCTTCTTCGGTCAGTCCAGAAATGTATAATCACTTCACTGCAATCTTAGAATCTGAATCTCAGCAGAAACTGAAAGATAAAAGTTTATTTCAGACAACAGTAGGCAGTCCCTCCAAAAGTACAACAATAGAAATTGAGCCTGGAAAAAAATTAAATATAAATCCTAACTTAACTGATAATGAAAAACAACAGTTAATAAAGTTACTCCAGGAAAATAAAGAAGCATTCGCATGGGACTATATAGATATGAAAGGGATCTCCCCTGAGCTATGCACTCACCATATTTATATTAAAGAGGGATCCCGACCAGTCTGTCAACCCCAGCGGCGAATGAATCCCAATCTATGGGAAATTGTGAAGGAGGAACTTCAAAAACTCTTGAATGCAGGATTTATATATCCTATATCTGATAGTGAGTGGGTTTCCCCACTTGTGATTGTACCCAAGAAAAATGGCAAATGGAGAGTATGTGTGGATTACAGAGCACTGAATAAAGCCACCCAGAAAGACCATTTCCCTTTACCATTCATTGATCAGGTATTGGATAATTTGGCAGGTAAGAAATTATTTTCATTCTTGGACGGGTTTAGTGGATATAACCAGATTAAGATTGCGCCCCAAGGCCAGGACAAGACCATGTTTACTAGCCCATGGGGGACCTTTGCTTATAGGGTACTTCCATTTGGACTATGTAATGCTCCAGCAAAATTTCAAAGAGCAGTGATAGGGATTTTTTCTGATATGCTAAATGATTCATTAGAAATATTTATGGATGACGTTACTCCTTATGGAGTGAATTTTGAGGATGCACTGCAGAATCTTAAAAAAGTACTTAAGCGGTGTATAGAAGCACACCTTGCCTTAAGCACTGAAAAGTGTCATATGATAATGAATCAAGGAATTGTATTGGGTCACTTTGTCTCATTCCTAGGAATTCAAGTCGATCCAGCTAAAATACAGGTAATTCAGACCCTCCCTATCCCCAAAACACAAACTGATGTAAGAAGCTTTTTAGGACATGCTGGATACTATAGAAGATTTATTAAGAATTTTTCCAAAATAGCTTCTCCTCTATTTGTGTTATTAACAAAGAATGATGAATTTAAGTGGACTGATGATTGTGAAAAAACATTTAATGAACTCAAACATCAGTTGTCTGCAGCTCCCATTTTGAGAGGACCTGATTGGGAACTACCCTTTCATATATCCTCTGATGCCTCAGACACTACAATTGGAGCTGTCTTGGGTCAGGAAGAAAATAGTCTTCCCTATGCCATTTATTTTATCAATAATAATATGACACCAGCTGAATTGAATTATACAGTCACTGAGAAGGAATTCCTAGCAGTAATTTATGCTATCAATAAATTTCGACATTATATTACTGGCTACACTACCTTTGTGCATACTGATCACTTGGCCATTAAATATTTGATGAATAAATCAGTTACCAATGCCCGAGTCACTAGATGGTTGTTATTATTACAAGAATTTGACATCACAATTGTAGATAGGCCAGGGAAAGAAAATGTAGTTGTTGATTATCTTTCTCGATTAAAAACGGATGAAAATGCTCCGGTAGATGATTCTTTTCCTGATGAATATTTATTTGCAGTATCTGCTCACTCACCTTGGTATGCAGACATTTCCAATTATCTAGTTGCAGGAAAATTACCATCACACCTATCACACAGGGAAAGAAGAAAGATCATTCAGCAAAGTGCTAGGTACAATTGGATAAGCGGGTGTCTTTTCCATACAGGAATCGATCAGGAAATCTGAAGGTGCATTGGTGAAGATGAAATTTATGATGTACTAAAAGCTTGTCATGATGGCCCTTGTGGAGGAAATTTTGCAGATAAAAGAACAGCACACAAGGTACTCATAATGGGTTATTATTGGCCATCACTCTTCAAAGATGCTAGAAAATATGTCAAGGCCTGTGATAGCTGTCAAATAATGGGCCAGCCTAATCACAGGGATGAAATGCCACTCAATCCCCAGGTAATTCTTGAACCTTTTGAGAAATGGGCATTAGATTTTATAGGTCCCATTAATCCTCCATCCAATCAAAGAGTGTACATATTAGTATGCACAGATTACATGACTAAATGGGTAGAAGCTAAGGCACTCCTTAAAGCTAATGAAGAAGCAGTGCTAACATTTTTATTTGAAGAAATCTTTGTTAGATTTGGATTGCCTAGAGAATTAGTCACAGATGGAGGACCTCCTTTCAACTCTCATGGCTTCAAAAATATGCTTCAGAAATATCATATTAAGCACAAAATGACTACACCTTATCACCCCCAAGCAAATGGGTAGGTAGAAAGCACTAATAAAGTCATAGAAGCCATCCTAACAAAAACAATAAAGGAGAATAGAAGGGACTGGTTTCAAAGGTTTCCTGAGGCATTATGGGCCTATAGAACTACTTGGAGGAATACTGCAGGCTTTTCACCCTATGAATTAGTTTTTGGAAAGAACGCTATTTTCCCTGTAGAGTTTGAAATCAAAACTTTAAGAACTGCTTTAGCTGTTAATCTTGATTTGACTGATGCACAGACAACCAGGTTACAGCAACTTCAAGAATTGGACGAGAAAAGACTGGATGCCATCCATCAAACAACCATGATACAACAACAAAGAAGCAGGTGGCATGACAGAACCATCAAGCAAAAGCAGTTCCAGAAAGGTAACTGGGCTCTACTTTATGATTCCCGTTTCAAGAATTTCCAAGGTAAGTTAAGAACAAGGTGGTTAGGGCCTTATGAAGTGGATGTTGTTTTTCCAAATGGGATAGTTAGACTTTTAACAATTGATGGAAGCAAAACACCACTACTAGTAAATGGCTATCGACTCCGTTTATATCAGAGGCCTGTTTCTAAAGAAGATTTTAAGGCTACTTGCATGGCAATTAAACAGTATTCTTTTCTAGGGGAACTTGCTGTTCCTCAAAGCACTTAAATTTCTGTTTATTTATGCGTTTTTTTTTAGGATAGGTATTCTTTTTAATTACTAATAATCCCTGCCAAGGGTTACCATTTTTTTTTTTCCTCTGGAAAAATCCATAAATATTGCATTAATAAGCAAAAATTTACATGAGAGTGTCTATTTGCCAGTATTATCAGTTTTGCTGTTAAGTCGCATTACCACGCAGGGTATGCTCAGCTGTTACAGAGTTCTGTACATCTTTTTCAAAATATCAAAAAACATTTCAGTATGAGTCTATATTTGATCTGTTAAATAAAAGCAGTTCCTAAAGAGCTATTTGCTGACCCAAGGTTGGGTATCCTGGGTCTATATACGGTCGATGAAAAAACTTTTGTTCCTGCTGATCTTTCACCTCTGTAATCTCCCAGATGCCTCTGTCCATCAGCGCTGCCTCCTTGGATAATTTGTCGGCACCCTTGTTGTGTTCCCTGTAGATGTGAGAGATAGAAATATTGTTAAAAGCTGATTTGAGTGTCAGTGCTTCATGTAATATAATGCTGAGTGAGTGCATGTGACAAGTAGCTGTGCCATTTATCCAATTTATGATGATCTGTGAGTCCCCAAATATATTGATGCTAGTGCAGTGGTGCCTCAATGCAAAGTGAAGTAAGTGGCGAAGAGTGATGAGTTCTGCGAAGTTATTGGTTCCAGATCCCAGTCCAGCCTTGATTCTGTAGAGATGATTTTCAGAAATATGAAGGATGATGCCTCCTCCACAACTTTGCAGGTTTGCCGCCCCATCGAAAAAAGCCCAAGGCGTACCAGGGTCGATGGGAGGAGGAGGGGTAGGTTGGCGAGATGAGGGAGGGGGGGGGTCGGGTAGTTCCCTCAGGGCAGCTACAATACTAGCCTCGAGCAGTGGCCAATGTATGGGCTTGTTGTCAAATATCACTCTGTTTCTAGTTTTCCAAATCGCCCAGTTTACAATAATGGGAAGATTAATGGTTTTTGAACCTCTGTTATTCTTTTCCCAAACAGTCCAAGCGTTGATGATATCAGTACCAGCCCAATCACCCGCGTAGTTAATGAATGGCTTGAGGTTTTGCCACAGGTTCAATGTCGAACTGCATTTAAGGAAGATGTGTTCTGAAGATTCCGAGTCTGCCTTACATAATACGCACCACGAGGGGCCATGCTGGGCTCTTTTCATGAGCTGGTCCCCGGTTGGAATTTTGTTCCGCAGTATGCACCAATTGAAGAGCTTAGCTCGAGGGGAGGCGGTTTGTTTCCAGATACTCTGCCACCAATTTGCAATTGCCTCGGGTTTTTTATGAGCAATGAGCTGTATGTAACCATCCTTGGGTGTGTATACGCCGTGTTCTGCCAGGTTCCATACAAGTTCATCCGGGCCCTCTGTAATTCTAATGTGAGCTTCTGTTAAGGCATCTCTGTATTCTTCCCATGCTGTGTGCCATCTTCCAGGGAGATTTAGTTGGCGCGCTGATTTCCAAGCTTGATGGAAGATATCTGATTGGTCCTGGTCCGCAATCTGTGAGATTACTTTAATGTTCCGAGCTGAGAGATGTGCAACCAGTTCTGGTGGTAGGGAATGTCTTCCCCCACTCCCTGTCCAGGGGTCAAGTCCTATCCTTGCACTATTCCCTTCTTTGATACGCCAGACCAAGTTGTCTCTAATGAGAGGCATGGAATGTAAGAGGGCCTTCCAAATCGAAGATATTCCAGTTTTATTCCACTCCGGGAGTCTTACCCAGTCATAGATGCTGAGAGGCCATATGTATTTGTGGAATGTAATGCTGGTCCATAGGCTTTGAGACGTCAGTAGGGCCCAACCCATTTTTCCTGCTAATGCTTTTGCGAAGATAGGGAGCTCCTTCAACCCCCAACCTCCCCATTTCTTGGGTAAGGCAATCTTGTTCCAGCTGATCCAGGCAAAGATGCGCTTGTCTTGGTTGCCTGCCCATAAGTATCTATTGCACAGCTGCTGTAGTTTAGCCAGTATGTTCCGGGGTATCCAAGCCAATGCCATCCAGAACACTGGGGTGGCTTCGAGTACAGATTTTATCAGTGTTAGTCTTCCAGCCCTGGAGAGATATCTGTGGCTCCAGCATGATAACCTTTTCTCTATCTTCGATACTAGCCATACCCAATCAGCTATCTTTTGATGTGTCGGCTTTAGCCAATATCCCAGATATTTAAGGCCTCTGTCAAGTGGCTGGGTGGTATAAGGAAAAGCCTGTCTAGCCATGAGTGCTTCATTTGCTGAGGTTCCCACCGAGGTGATAGTGGACTTTGATCTGTTCACTTCCATTCCCGTTGCTTTTGAGAAGAGCTCTAGGATGCGAGTGAAGGAAGTAGTGTCCTGTACGCTACCATCCAATAGAATTAAGACATCATCTACAAATAGAAGGTGAGTGAGGAAGCATACATCAGTGATTTTGAGGCCTCTGATAGACCCCTCCCTTTTTGCCGAGATGATAAGCCTGCTTAGAGCTTCTATGACCAAGAGAAATAGAAGTGGCGAGAGGGGGCAGCCCTGTCTCAGCCCTCTTTCGGAGTGGAAGAAATGTGAGGCTGATCCATTGATCAAGATGCTGAAAGTGGGAGAGGTGATGCACGCCATGATCCAATTGATTAAGGCAAGGGGAAAGCCGATGTGAATGAGGATCATTTTTATATAAAGCCAGCTTACGCGGTCAAATGCCTTGGATAGATCAATCTTCAGCAGGATACACTTGAGATGTTTAGTCCAAATGGAGTGGATTGCCTCTTGTGCCGAGCCAATGGCTTCATGGATCTGCCTGTTTTCCAGAAATGCAAATTGTTGAGGTGAGATGTGTCTGGAGAGAATGGGCTTGATCCTATTGGCAATGATCTTGGAAATTATCTTATAGAGAACATTGCAGAGGGATATGGGGCGAAAGTCATCAAATGAGGATGGGTTGTCTGATTTAGGGATGAGGGCAATGAAAGTGGTATTAATAGCATTGTAGAGACATCCCGAGATCCTGCTTTCCTCAACAACCTTTAAGATATCTCCTCCCAGAAGTTCAAAGAAGGCAATGTAGAACTCTATCGTCCAGCCATCCGGCCCCGGGCTCTTTTCCTTTTGAAACCATTTGATAGTACTTTCCAGTTCTGCCATAGTGACGGGGGCTTCAAGATCTTCAGAATCCTCCTCCTCTACAAATCTGGGGAAGTGAGAGGCCACATTGATGATTTCTGCCAGATTTGTGCCTGCAGGGTTCTTGTATAGGCCTCTGAAGTGAGAAGTACCCAGATGAGAGAGCTTGTTAAAGGAGTCCGCCAGGCCTCCCTCAGGGAGAGGGAGGTTCCATATGGTGTTTGCCACTTTCCTACCTTTGGCAAAATTATGGAAGAATCTGGTATTCTCATCTCCAGCTTTAAGCCAAGTAGCTCTGCTACGAAGCCTGGTAGCTTCCTCCCTACCCTTAAGAATATTATTCTTCTGATTTTCCAGCTCCACGAGGCGGGCCTTGTCATCCTGTGTTATGAACCCTAGGTTCCTCTCGTCCAGTAGGGCATTCAGGTCTTCTTCTACCTTGATGAGCTGCACATCTTCTCGCTTCTTCTTCTCCCTAGCCCAGTTGATCACAATATGCTTGAGCTCAGTCAGGTTTTTGACAAATCCCCTTGCCATGGAAGACTCTCGGTCTATGGGATGTGCTCTCCAGTATTCTGTAATCAGATTAGAGAAGCTAGGGTCTTGTAGCCACAGATGATTAAACTTGTAGGGTGCTTTAGGTTTCAGCTGCGGACCCTGGATTTCCATGGCAATTGGGGAGTGGTCTGAGATGCCTCCATTGCTTACCCACTGTTTGTATGAGTGCAGTCGATGGATCAGAGGGCCTTTCATCAGAAATCTATCTAATCTTCGGGCCAGAGCAGCCGATCCTATCCTTCTATTTCTCCATGTAGGGTGAGGCTTCTGTAGTGGGATGTCAATGAGGTCATGCTGCTCCAATAACCGTCTCATGAAATCTGTGATGGGATCAATCTGGGCCGATGATCCCCATGACTCACTGAATCCCAGGGAGAAGTTCAGGTCTCCGCCAATGATGATGTGATCAAGTGATAATAGGTTACAGCTGAGGAGATGTCTCCAATAATTTTCCCTCTGTTGGCAAGGCCCATATATGTTGACAATGCGGAGGGAGAGGCCGAGTTCGATAGAGAATATGTCTGCACCCAGGAATCCATGACCTCCCCAAGAGGAGTCAAGTCTGATAGAGCTGGGATTATATCCAAGCGCCAGGCCACCTGATCTGCCCATGGCATCAGAAGCAATGAAGTGCCATCGGGCACCTACTGAGGCTAGGGCTCGAGAAGTAGACTCTGCAGAACCAAGGGTTTCTTGTAGGAGAATGATATCGGGAAGTTCGACCTCAAAAAGTCGTTTGAGGGCTAGCTTTTTTGGGGTGCTAGCCAGGCCCCTACAGTTGAAGGAGATGCACTTCATGGGGGGCCGATCTTTGGGGGTTTTGTTGCTCTAAGGACCCCGTCGATGGTGGCTTGACGCCCAGCTGCTACTTCCGCTCCGGCGTGCCTAATGGCTTTATTGAGATATGATTTGCGCCCCCGGGTAGTAAGGAACCCAGGGCCTAGAGGGACAATGCCCAGCCCGGTTAGGGTTTCAGAGACCTCCAGATGAGATGAACGAGGGCGGAGGGAGTATGGGTGGGATGGGGTCGAACGGGATGATGATGGCGAGGGGGGCGGAGATGAAAGAGGCAGGGTGGGCGGAGCAGTGGATGGCGACGGAGGGGGAGGGGGGATAACACATTGAACCATAGTGCAAGCAGTCGAAAATTCAAGTGCAGATGAGATATTAGATGAATTAGAGGAAGGAATAGGAGAGATACCCGACACTTGCGCGGCCGCTGCTGCTGCCCGAGCCCTGGTCAGCGGGGGCGAAGGTGGGGCAATCTTTCGCTTGTCCAATTTTGCAGGTTCACCATGGGGTCCCGTGCTGCTTTGTGGCGGACGAGGAATGGAAGGGGGAGCTCCGCTGGAGATAGCAGGTGCCGGCTTTGGAGATCCATCCTGATTGTTGTTCAGTGGGCAGTCCATGAACAAATGACCGACTTGGTGACATCGATTGCACCTGAAGGGAACGCCCTCGTAATCTAGTATCTGCATTCTGCTGAAACTTCCCCATCTTAATGTCATCTTTTCTAGTAATCCCTCCCTGGTATCCAGATGGACCAGAATTCTCGCCAGTATTCTTTTGTTGGTCTCCTTGTAGGATCGATCGTGGTCCAAATACGTTCCTAACGCATTCCCAATCTTGACGAATGCTTCCTCAGTCCAGTATTGCAGAGGCAACCCCGGTAACCTCACCCAAAGAGGGCCTGCTCCAATCTGTTCGCGCTCCGGATCAAATAGAGGGCTCCACCTTTTCAATAGCACCGGTGCCATTTCTATGTGCCAGTACAGTATTCGTGTGATCCTCTTTTGAGAAGTGGAGTGAGAACCATCCCCTTGGGAGTTCTTGTACTTCCGGTAATTCAGAGAATAGCGCACCCCAAATTTCTTTCACCCACATTTTTAATCGCTCCGCCGTGAAGGTACGCCCCCGCACATGTCCAACCAAAATTGTTCGAGCCAGTGCCATGGTCTCCTCGAAGTTTGTGGGGTCGCCGAATGATACTGTAACGTCTTTGACAGTTGCTCTGATGCACTTGGATCTCTTCTGCGAGCGCGGAGCGGTCGGATGATCTATGAGAGGGTTTGTGACCCCGACCCCGGGGAGGGCTTAGCGGGCTGGGCATTGAGGGCCGGCGTGCAGAAGCTACCCGAGGGTCTGATCCCTGCGTCGATCGGGGGTTTATCCGCTGCAGCCCTAGATTCAACAGGGGGTATGGTGTTTTCTGGCGCTACCTGGTGATCAGACGGTGAGATGGTGGATTCTGCTGCAGCCCTAATCTCAACCGGGGCGGAGGGAGGTGCGGTTCGAGGAGGAGATGGCAAATCGAAGGTTAAAGCGTCAGGTGAAAATTGTGAAAGGAGGATGGCAGTACCTGGTGAAAGGGGCGGTGCATCCAGAGCAGGGGATGTGGGCGGAAACGACAGAGAAACCACAGGAAGGATGTCCTGTGCGGCGGGGATTCCAACAGCTGGTGCGGGAGTATCGTTAGGGTTTCCGAAGATGGCGATCCCTTCTAGTGGGTCCGCGGAGTAGTCTACCAGCTCCGTAGCTTCGAGGCCCTCCATACCGGTCAACCGTAGATACCACTGTCACTGTCTGCAGCCGGAAACCGAAACCCTGTTCCCTGATCTATGCTATCCGATCCGGCGGTCTCCCGTTTTCCTGCGGCTCCTGCAGCTAGGTTACCCGAGGCCCATGCGATCGCGACGCGTGAACCCCATCCTCCCATACATGAAACAAGTTTTCAAGGGTTACCATATTATATTTTAGTATTTTGCAGATTTGAGCTATGGAAAATAGCTAAGAATGAAAGCTTTAAAGGAATCACTTTGCGGACTTGCAATTCCCGTTGCTGCAACACCAATTCCCGTTGCTGCAACACCACTTCCCGATCCCGTAATACCTTTTTAGCAATTCTCTCATTTATAAAAACACCAGTCTCTCCACTTCAGCCCCAAGAAACGAATTTTTTATAAAATACACCACTTCTTGTGATGATTACGATACTCCACTATCACTTCCCGTCATTATTATAAAAAATCGCCGGTATTCTCATGCTCTTAGACCCGCGGTAATCATTATGATCCAGCAAAAGATAAGACAAGACTTTTTGACGCAACAACCAAAAAGGTAAAACATAAAGGTACGCATGATTATGTATGGACATTAAATAATAGTTAATGCGGAGAAGCTGATAGGACTACCAAATAATTGTACTTCCAATCATATCACTTACGCATAGAGAGGGGGGGGATTACCAAAGCGCTTTCATAATTGCATACTATGCCAACTTCTGCCGCCCTTAACTCTCCCGGTAATATGTAAAAGTCACCTTATCACGGCATGTTACCATTTGCAACGGTTTACTCTGAACTGAATTCGGAAACTCGGCTCTGAACTGTGAAATTCACTGAAACAGCAGCTATGGGAGGAAATCTCATCACATATGAACCTGGCACAACAACACTTCTTGAGCTCTATCCCGAAGTTTATCAAATCTTTCTGCAAGCGGGATGGCTAGATTATTTCAGGAGACTTCCAGACTTCGACGCGCAGCAAGTCCTCGAGTTTGCATGCAATTTAACAGAAGGATTTTCTGTTGTTCAAGGAGTCCAAATCCCAGTCACGGAGGAAGTCATAGCCCAAGTTACCGGGCTACCAGCTAATGGCATACGGTGGTTCAGTAGGAAGCACTTGATCCTTAATGCGCAGCAGGATTTTCTTCAACCAGGCGAGCAGGTGGAACCGAAGGGCAGAGGTGTAGCACTTCAGTCATTGCCTCAACCGTGGTCGAAAGTTGCCGAATTTGTGAAGCAATACCTGACGTGCGAAGGCCGGTACCAGGTAATTTACCAGCATGATTTCGTCTTGTTGAATCATTTGAGGAATGGTCAGTTGATAAACATGCCATATTATTTATTGGGATGTCTTAAAAATATGTCACGTTACACTATCAATGCAAAGCATCCGCTTCTTTCCTTGAAACACCACCGTTTAGCTCAATTGATGATAAATAGAGGCCTCACCTTAAATAACCCTCTACCCCCCATTAATCCCCATCAAGAGGCAGAGATTCCACAGCCGGAACAGGAAATTCCTCATCAGGAAGAGGAAATTCTTCACCAAGCTGAAGACGTACCTCAACCAGATGTAGAGATCCCTCAGCAAACAGAGAACATTCCTGAGCAAATACCCGAAGAAATCCCTCAGCAAGCAGACGACATTCCTAAAGAAGTCCTCCAGCAAACACCCCCACAAGTTGCTGAAAATGAGCAATCAACAGTAGAAATACCCACGGAAACAACTCCATCCCCCAACAGAACCAATCCATCCATTCCTATACTTGGTATTTCTACCGACGACTCTGATGATAACATCCCTATTACCTTGCTCAAATGAAAAATGCAGAGGAAAATAGAAACCCCACCAAAAAGAAGAAGAACTAGGGCTTCGGCTAAAGCAACTGCTATTTCTACCACTGTCCCTATCTTAAAGAAAGCCAGTCTGAAAAGAAAAATGCCTGAATTCCCTGCTTCTCTACCCAAGCAAAGGACTCTGTCGTCTGTAATAGCTGAATATCCTAGCCACACCCCTCCCAGATCACCACCCATCACCTTGAAAACCCGCATTACCACCAGCCCTAGAAACTCCTCTCCCTCACTCTCGGAGGCTGAGATGCAGAGTGCTCACAGTTTCATGACATCATATTTTAAGGCAGCTGACACACAAGAACCAGTTGTCGACACCCAAGGTAATATTGGCCAAGAAGCTGCAACACAAGAAACAACCACTACCCCAGGTGACACACAAGAACAACCTGTCGAGGGTATAAGGGATCAAATTAATGTTGAAGCACAACCTCTGCCTCCACTGGAACCTGCTGCTCCACAAGCTCAGCCCACCATATCTACTCTGCAGGAAGAAATTGAATTTCTAAAAGCTTAGATTCAGGACTACCAGGAGGAAATAATAAGGGTCAAGGAAGCCTATCAAAATGAATTTAGCCTGCATATTTTAGCACGAGTAGCATCTGCAGCAGAGAAGAGTAAGGAAAATGAATATGTGTGTAGCAGTTGTGGTGACATATATACTCAAGCAGGATACAAGGTAGTGGTAGAACCAATGAATGAAGTCCCTGTTGTTGTGGTTCAGACAGAAGAACCTGTTGTCACACAAGAACCAACAGGCTCTCCAGAAAAGGTGCAGGAGCAGACAGAAGAACCTGTTGTCACACAAGAACCAACAGGCTCTCCAGAAACTGCACCAGAGCAAACAGAAGAACTTGCTGACACACAAGAACCAGTAAGTTCTCCAGAAACTGCACCAGAGCAAACAGAAGAACTTGCTGACACACAAGAACCAGTAAGTTCTCCAGAAATTGCACCAGAGCAAACAGAAGAACTTGCTGACACACAAGAACCAGTAAGTTCTCCAGAAACTGCACAAGAGAAAACATAAGAACTTGCTGACACACAAGAACCAGTAAGTTCTCCAGAAACTGCACAAGAGCAAACAAAAGAACTTGCTGACACACAAGAACCAGTAAGTTCTCCAGAAACTGCACGGGAGAAAATAGAAGAACTTGCTGAAACACAAGAACCAACAAGTTCTCCAGAAACTATGCAGGAGGTAACAGGGAATAAAGAAGAGGAAAAGTCACCACGGCCTACCCAAATTGCCATGGAACGAGAGGAAGAAATGGTTACAGAAGAAAATGAAGAAGAAAACATGGACTCACCCAGGCCTATTCAAACTGCCATGGAAAAAGAAGAAAATGAAGAAGAAAATATAGACTCACCCAGCCTACCCAAATCGCCATAGAACAAGAAGAGGAAGCAATTACACAGGAAACAGGAGGAAATGAGGAAAAAGGCATAGACTCACCCCGACCTACCCAAACCGCCACAGAACAAGAAGAGGAAGCAGATACATAGGAATCAGTACAGAATATAGAACATGAAGAAGAAACAGTAGCTGGAAATGGAAAGGAAGCCATTGGATCATCACGGCCTACTCCAATTATCACAGAGTAGATTACCCTTGTTGATGCCTTTACACAAACAGAACTTCCCTCTGTTAGTGATGCATGCATAGAAACATATAGTTTTCAAGAACTAAAAGGAAAATGATGGAGAGAATATGAGCTGTCACAAGGCAAATCTTTCCAACAGCAAAAGGGGACATGGTTCAATTATGCATATAAGAACTGGGAAGCACTTGAGCAGTGTAGAGCTTAGTACAAAGAAATTAAGGAACTAAAAGCCAGATTGTCACAAATGTTTGAATTATTCCAAAGAATACTTGCCACAAGGAAACCCTCTTTCAATTATGCAACATTTTTTAGGGAAAGACTCACATTCTTACAGATAAAGGCTGTGAGAGAAGGTAGACCTCATCAGGTGGTTACATCAGAGAAATTTATGCAAACCTTTGCAGAGGCACCTAAAAATGATCAAAATTTGTTATGCGAGCTTTATCTCCATAATGAAGCCATGACCAAAGAAAGAAACATGAATATGCTACCTGTGGTTGGCGACATACAGCTGAGAGCTTTCATCTCCTTTTTAGCCAACCAACTTACATGGCAGAACGCTTTTACCTCATCTCAACATAATGAACAGAATTGCCTTCTGTGGATTAGAGCTGAACCTTAGAACGCAACCACCTTCATTGCACAACATCAAAGAATGATAAGTGATCTTGAAATGAAGGACCGCGTCAGGAAACTACAAGCAGTGGTCCTGAGAGACTGTCAACACTATGTGAGAACTAAGGCACCCTTGGCTGTCAAGGCAAATAACTTGTTCTGGGAAAACTGCCCCAAGGAGAGGCAGGAATATCACCCTTATAATCCACCTAATTTACATGCAACACTCTCAAGGGTACCTTACTATGTTAGATGCATGCAATACTGTGCTGAGAATTGGATTGGCTACAGATTTAAATTTCCACTTCTATGGTTATCTGGTGAACAATACAAGGGCCAATTTGGATCATCCAAAAAGGAAGAAGCAGCAGCATGGAGGCAAATACAGACTGTCTGTGGGTTCAGAGATAAGTTTGATGTCACTTCCTATAACTATTGTCTCAGTAATCTACACTGTTCATCCTAGTACTCCGATTCAAACTCAGAGTAAGCATTGCATGAGGACATGCAATCTCTTCAGTTGGGGGGGATGTTAGGATTCAGAATTGACCATTTTTGACCTTATATTTTGGCCATAATATTATCCTTTTCAGTTCAATAGTTGAAAGCTTTGATTACATAATGACTTAATCACCCCAAGGTATGAAGTAATTCTCCGCATATCTATATGTTTAATTGTTCATTACATATTCATGATTATCTTTATATTTATCTTTGGAAAATCTAACTAAGTTGTCAAGTAACTGTTGAACTGTCTAAAGTCTGCATGAATTATAATTCATAGTTGCTGTCACACCAGAAACAGCAACTACGCAGTTGCTGTAACACCATAAACAGCAACTACGCAGTTGCTGCGACACCAGAAGCAGCAACTACGCAGTTGCTACAGCCAGTAACGACAACTATCTAAAGCAGGGGAATGTTATTTTGCGACAACTGGAAATAACAAACGACAACTATCTGAATATTGCCAGAATTCCGCGCTAACGTAGCATGATCAGCAATTGTCCAAAAAGGGTAAAACACAGTTGCTAAAATATCAAGAACAACACGAGTTTACCAAATCAGCAACCATGGGGAAACGGCGAAGGATAATGCGAGGATCCCAAGAAGACGGTTGAAGTTCGGTTACCAGCTGTGTAACAGAAAGAAACTCAAGAAAGAATACATTGTCATACTGTTATAATAGCATTCTGTAACTCTTATTTTTGGACATAAAGGGTTAACTGAATGAACTGTGATAGTCTATTGTAATAGATGTCTCCTCTATAAAGAGGAGACATCTACATTAGAGAAGGGGAGAAAATATTTTTGTAAGGGGAATTTTGAAATACAACAGCAAAGTCTGAACTCTCATTGTAACTGAATCTTTTAGCAGATGAATAGAAGATTGTTCTGAGCATCTAATCTAGTATTTGCGTTCTGGGGAATCTTGTGAGAGGGAATGGGCCCACGTTCCTCACAAGATTCACCCATTTACTTTTCTGTCAAGTGTGTAAGTGTGTTTGGTAATTTCTTTATGCTTGTACTCTATTTTGGATTCTGTAGCATTACCTCTGATAATTTCCTTTTTTCTGCAACTCTGTTTTGTTAATCGTTTGAAACTGTACTTCACCGGTGAATTAGAATTGCAGTGTGTATTAGCAATCTGGTTACAGGGGCAGGTGTTGAACGTCCTTGTTTGGAGGATAGGGTCCTGATCCTCTGATAACAGAGCATCCATCACTTTTCTTTTCAGATTTGTCATCTTAAATTAACTGCTTTCATTTTATCTTTACAGTACACTGTTATCACATAACGTGAGAATTACGTATACTACAGCTTTTTAATGCTTTTAGAGTTAAGTACATACAGTACGCGGTAGCCTTTGAAATAAAAGACTTTCCCAGGTTGACAATTTAATGTGGTACTTGATTGTTAATCAATAAACAAATCAACTAGCCAACACACATCACCATACCAATGTACCTTAGTATAGTTGGGGGAGGATACCTTATCTTTAAGATCAACAAATTAGCATGATACATGTATAACATAATCATGACAACATATAGAAACATAACACATAAGCATATAACCATGCAACCGTCATTCTAGTTAGGGTCCAGTCATCAATGCATGACCTTATCAACAATGCATACCACAACCTCATGCATGACAACAACCATTACATCACTGTACACTTGACCACATGCAAACATTAACATGCATAGGCAATGTGTAATCAACCACACACACTCACAAACACATAATTAAGCATAAACATACAACACTTGAAACCAAGATTACAAGGATGGCACATGTAACCAAGCATACAAGAATGTAACCAAGAATGCAAAATGATACATGTAAGCGACATATAACGACTTGTAACTAATCATACACATGATGATGCACTCCATAACAACAACATCAACTTTTTCATGGCGACATCACTACAACTATGATCAATATCATGCAAATGCAACAAGCACATGGAATGCAAGCATAAGAAACACACACGCAACCAACATGAATGTGTGAATAACACACACAACCCATCTAGTCTAAGGGGTAAACCATGCTTTTATACCACTCTGTAACACCCTCCTCCCACATTTACCCAAGTAACCAACCAACCGGGGTAAACATGCGATGAGAGGCCACTATGATATGATTTGACCTCCTAAGTCCCTTTAAGGAAGTGGAATTGACAAAAACATACCATAAAAACATTCAACATCAACATTAGGACCCTTAGGAACCTAAACCAACCTTCGGTCCCACTGAGATTTTAGACCACTTGACCCCTGGACACTCTCATGCTATAGTCCTGCTAGTGTCCAAGAGGCTCTGGACACTCTCATGATAAGGCATGCCATCACATATGGACTATTTTGCATAGTACTGTGCAGCATCCCCAGGATTTGAGCCACTTTTTCAGGCCCAGAGCCCAGGTCACTGCCCATAATAGAATGGAATCTTCATAATAGTGATATAAAAAGGAAATGATAGTGCAAAAGAAATTACTTGAATAAGATCTTGACTAGACCCCTAGTAGCCATGACGTGAATTTCACCAAACACATCATTAATATGTAATCTACAGGTGTAAATAACAAATCTGAGCATAGGGGTCTCATACTTAGCTAAGAATCGCTAAGAGATGTTGATGCCTCAACACATTAGCTGCCATTTCATCCATTAGGTCATAGATAGATTGTTCATTCATTGACAAGTAAAAACATGATGAGATCCATACATATCTACTGTCATAAAACACATACATAACCAACATAATAGCAACAGAAATACTAATGAAACCATAGCCATATAAATCACATATAAACTAGTGTAATACTCATATAAATACAAGGAGAAATAACCTCATATTGATGATGAAAAATCCAAACACAGGATGGGACTTCCACATTCCACCCGACCATAGAATGGTTGAGCCAAATGTCTCTTCAACCATTCACCCCTGTGCCATATTCTAAGCATGAATGTGGGATCTCATAGAACACATCAATCCAAAACCCTCTAGGACTTCGAGAGGCCATCCACTTCAACCCATTAAACAATGGTTCCACGTCATGGTTGGACATCACAAAGCCATCATCAGATTGGTCTCCATCCAAGCCTTCTAGGGCTTCTAGAGCATTTGTTCCAACCAAGGCTTCCAGGATTAGTAATACAACGCACAAATGCCATCAAGCTTCCAGAACATTTTTCCAACCAGGACTTCCAGGACTAGTAACTCAACCCACCAAGGGCTTCCAAGACTAGTAACTCAACCCACCAAGGGCTTCCAGAGTGTTTTTCCAACCAAGGCTTCCAGGACTAGTAACTCAACCCAATTTGTTACATGGATTCTAGAGCGTTTATCCAACCAGGGCTTCCAGGAACTAATAACTCAACCCAAGCTAAGGAAACATGAGAACCAACCAAAAAAATAAGGAAATAAACCCACAATCTCCATGGCTATCTAGGAAATGGCAAGGCTAGGAAAATCCACTGTCAATCCAGGAAATCCTCCATGCCAATGAGAGATCATGACAAATAATCCACATGCATATGCCATGCATGCCAAAACTAGTGAGGAAAACATACATGTAACTAGGTACATGCAAGAAAAATTCACTGTAGCTGTTAATCCTGATGTCCTCTTGTGCTTTCATGCTCTCCTTTGCCTTCTTTCTCCAAGAATCCAAGTATGCCACACTCTCCAAGAGTGCTCCAAGAAAAATCTAAGTATCCAAGAGTATGAGAGAGAGAGAATAATGAGAGAGCTCCAGAATTGAACTGACAAAAGGCTACCAACTAATCCTTAGAAGCATTTTTATGAATTAGGTCTATATTTTCTTCATTTTCCATTATTTTCCTTCAATTTCCTCTTCATATGCAACCTGTGACCTTTCACCTCCCTTTTCTACTAATTTCCATTATTTTCATAAATAAATGTGCCAAAAATTCCATTTTTCCTTTCCAAAGCCTTAGCCTTTTCCTATGCCAATTTCCTTATCCATTAATAACCAAATGAACACCCACATTAGGATGTCTTGCCCAACATTCATCTTGGAATAAGTGTCCCATCAACTGTGGTTAGTATTTTTCCTTTATTAACTTTTATTACATGGAATTTTCATGAGGGTTGTTACATCAGTAATTCAATTGCTTTAGTGATTCAATTTATTGGTGATTGATATTCAGTGGTTATTCAGTGATTATATTCAAATTATGTGATTCAGTTTGGTATATTGGTTTGAGCTTATTGTTGGTGTGGGTCCAGTATGAAAATTTGATGAAAGGTCGCCTAGATGTTTTGATGTGTATTTGAGATAGGTGGATCTAGTATGAAACAATGTGAAACGTGGACCACGAGGTGCTGAGGGTTGTAGCCTTCAGTGAGGGGGTAGGAGCTCTCTTCTGGTAGGAGCCGGTAAAATATATCAGGGGGTTATAGATCCCTTCCAATGGGTGTTGGAGAACGAGTGGAGAGAAAATACGAAGAAAGTTAGCTATGGCATAAAAGATTGGGACACCTCAACTTTTCTAAACTATACAAATCAAACAAGAAGAGAGCAGTTCATGACTTGTGAGACATTGCTCCTTCTGAAAATATCATTTGCAAGTCATTCCAATTTGGCAAGAAATCAAGAGTTTAGTTTAAAACTAAAGAATTCACTTCATGTAAGCCTCTTAAACTTCTTCATACAAATTTATATGGACTTATGAGAAATAAGTCTCCTTGTGGTGAACAATACTTCATGTTGTTAATTGATGATTTTACAAGAATGTGTTGGGTTAGTTTGTTGAAGTATAAAGATGAAGCATTTGAAAATTTTAAATTATTCAAGGCTATGGTGGAAAGTGAATTGGAATTGAAAATCAAATTCCTTAGATTTGATAGAGGAGGAGAGTTTATATCAGATGAATTTTTCAAGTTTTGTGAGTAGTGTTAGTGTCAGTCTTTCCAGCCTTCCTCCAGTGATCAAACGTGCTCTTACAAAGTGATTTTGAAGTGTCAAGGTCAAATTTTGTCATTTCAGTGAGTCTTCAAGAAAAAATTGGTCACTAGGCATTAGGTTTAGGGTTTGCTTTCATTATTTTCAAAATTTCCCAAATGACAATCTATGTCACTATTCAGCTGAGTCTATCATCATTCATAGGGTTTTCATAATCATGTCAAGTTCTAATGAGTCATTTTACACCTTGTTCATGCTTCAGTTGCACCTAGGTAAGGTCATTTCCCTCTCCTAGGGTTTTGAAAGTTAATTTCTCTTGGATGGTCAAATCATCGGCAAAACTTGTATCCTGATGTTCATACACCTTCCCCTATCCTTAAAGTACCTTATCAAATGCTTCCCATCACTGAGATCTCCCAAATTCCTCATTTTCGCACAAACCCTAGTTTCTTGCTACAACCTGGCAATTTTCTAGGTTTGGCCTGTGTTTTGCCCTTTTCGACCCCTTCCCCTCACTTGATCTCTGAGATTCCACTTTCCCCTGCTTCCTAACATCCCTCCCTACTTCCAAAAATTTCCCCAAGAATTTAGAAGCCCCTCATCTCCTTCATTTCGCTTCATTTCGACAAAATCCCTTGTTCCACACATCGGGATAAGTTTCACTCAAAAGATGTTTCAGAGCAATCAAAGATGAATTTTGGAAAAATGAGAGACAATTTTGTCCACAACATGCCAAAGAAGAAAAACCTCCTTCACTTTTTACACAGGTGTCATGGTCTTAGAGAAATGTCAAAAATATCGTTGCCTCAGGAGAATCGAATGCACCTCTGAAGTGACCTTGGGAAAATCAAGTTTTCTCCTAGCTTGGTTATCGAAATTACTTTCTTGATGCGTCAAATGATAACTAGACATAAAGATATTTCCAATGAGCTATCATGAGCTTAATTTGGAGTTGCGGAAGGCATTCCAAAGTTGACTGCAACAACACTCTGCCTTGAGGTAGCCTCATTTGGCACATTTTGACCAGTCTTGGGAGATTTGATTTTGGATAGGAAAAATAAACTCCAAATTAAAAAATTCCAGATTTTTTGAAAAGTAGACTCAAAGACCTTTCGAACAAGCTATCCTGTGCCCAATTTGGACACTGGGAAGGCCTCCAAAAAGCATCTGAAAGTCGCACTACGCATAGGGCTCAGGCGCGCTACCCTGAAGATGGGCAAGTCCATTTCTAAAACACTCAGCATTTTTGGATTTGTCATGATAAATTACACTTTCTCAGAAATTTACAAGACATTTCATCAGGTTTTGAGCCCTCAGAAGGTCAAAAAACATGCAAAAAATGACTTTCTGCCACTTTTTGGACACACAGGAAGCAGTCTTGGGATATTGCAATTTTGGAGAGGCAAATTGACACCAAATTGAGAAATTCAACTTGGGTTGGAAAGTAGACATCCAGACCTTTCCGACAAGCCTACTTTTGCCTCATTTGGATGCCGGGACGTGCCTCAAAAGTTGGCTCAAAGGCGTGCTACGCGTAGAGAATTGGGGCGCTACGCATCAGGGAAATTTGCCAGATTTTCACCTACAGCTCAGCAAAACGCAGATTTGACTAGTTTTGACTTTTTGGAGTGATTTTTCATCCTCCTTGATGTAATTGATGTAATTTTATGATGTCATGGCACTTATTTATCTCTTCTAGAAGATTCATTCATAAAAAGTCAAAAATTTAATGAATGAATTAGTTTCCTAGCTTATAGAGGCAAGTTGTTTTGATTGCCTAGATTTTAGTGCTCAGTTTAGAATTGGTTGAAACAGCTCCTAGAAGGATGAGCTCGACCCCTAGAGGCAAGGTAAGGTGTTAGCTTGCCTATATTATGTATTTTCTTAGTCATTTTCATGGTTGGACTCTTGGGGGATAAGCTTCTATTGTATTACACTTTGTATCTCTGCAATTTTGGTAAAGGAAAGACCAGGGTTTTGCAGCCCTCTTTGGGATTCCTGTGGTTACTTGTGTTGATGGTGTGCTTATCTTATGTACTTGTAAGTTTTATTATGTGTATCATTTTCTCACTTTTCCTTCTGCAAATTAGGCAAATGAAGTGATAAGGTAGAATTCATGATTGCTATGCTCTGCCTTTAAGTTTGCTTAATATCAATGTTTTCATCTGTTTAAGGAGAACTCATGGTGATTTCTTGCTCTCCTTAGCTCCTCACCAGTCATTCATATCCACCCAACTCTTTCAAAGGCATCAAGACAGTCTCCTACCTTGCCCCAAAAAGACCTCTGCAAAAGCTGTGTCCCATCCTCACACCCAAAATTGCTCTCCCCCTGTTTTCCACCAAAACCCTAAAAATATGAAATCAAACCTTCTCTATCAGTTTACTAGCCTAAAATCAGTGTTCTTTATTGGTTATCTCTGCCCTTTGAAGATCTTTGCTGAGATAGACCCGGAGAGAGCCCTCTCCTGTCCTCGTAGGGCTAGCTACGAGGCTAAGTGGTTTGATGTTGCCTTGGATTTTGCCTTCTTCAGCCTGAGGCCAGATTCGAGCACTAACAAGTAGCATGACATCAAAAGAAAATTATCCATAGCTAAAACTCCTCAATAAAATGGAGTGGGAGAAAGAATGGATAGAAAAGTTCAACAAATGGCACATTTTATGTTTGATGAGTCAAGAACACCTCACACCTTCTAGGGAGAAGTAGTATAAACAACTGTTTATATACTCAATAAGGCCCATGTTCGAGTAAACAATGATAAAACACCGCATGAACTTTGGTATGAAAAACCTGCAACTATGAAATATTTTAAATTCTTTGGAAGAAAATGTTTTATATATAAAATGGATGATAATATTGGAAAATTTGAACCTATAGGTGATGAAGGAATCCTTCTTGGATACTCTTCTAGAAGTAAAGGACATAAATGTTATAATAAGAGGCTCCAAAAGATTGTTGAAAGTAGATGTTGTGATTGATGAAGCATCCACTGGTAACAAAAGAGAAATACAATTAAAGGATGAACAACTCCCTACTAAGATACAAGAAGTTGTAGGAGAAGAAGAAAGAGAAGCATCAAAATAAGGAAATGAAAATGCAAGTGTATCATGAAAAAATCCATCAAGGTATATTAATAAAAATCATCCTGAATTTGAAGTTGGAATGCAAACTAGAAGAACATTTATTGGATCATTTAGTCACTTAGCCTTATTATCCATATTTGAACCTCAAAATGTGAATCAAGCAAGTAAAGATGAATGTTGGGTTTGCAATCAATGAAGAACTTGATCAAATAGAAAAGAATCATACATGGCAGCTTGTACCAAGGCCTCATAATAAAAACGTAATTGAGACAAAATGGGTATTTAAAAACAAAATGAATGAAAATGAAGCAGTAATCTGGAACAAAGCAAGACTTGTATGCAAAGGCTATGCTCAAAAATAAGGAAGATATTTTGAAGAAACATTCACACCTATAGCTAGACTTGAAGCCATAAGAATGTTCCTTGCATTTTCCAGCTTTCGTAACTTCAAGGTATATCAAATGGATGTTAAATCTGAATTTTTAAATGGAGGCCTAGAAGAAAAAATTTATATTGAACAACCTGAAGGATTCATACTTGGAAATGATAAAAATATTGTTTGCAAGCTTAAGAAGGCATTATATGGGTTAAAACAAGCTCCATGTGCATGGTATTATCGTCTTGACATGTATCTTCAACAATAGGGGTTCAAGAAAGAATCTGCAGATAACAATCTATATATCAAATTTGACAAAGAAACACTACTTGTAGTAGTGGTTTATGTTGATGACATCATATCTGGAAGGAATGTTGGATATATGAGTTAAGGATTTTCTTTAGCCATCCAACATGAATTTGAAATGTCTTTACTTGGTGAGCTAACATTCTTTCTTGGTCTTCAGGTTAATCAAACTAAGGATGGTATCTTCCTTTCTCAAACCAAGTATCTCAATCATATCATGAAGAAATATGGATTAGAATATTGCAAACTTGTATTCACACCTATGGTGACAACATGCACTCTTATGCAATATGATAACTATCCTACACCTAAATACAAATATATGATTGGAAATTTGATTTATCTTACCGATACAAGACTGGACATTATGCATGCAATTGTCAAAGTTGGACGATTGCAAGCAAATCCTAAAGAAACACATCTCAAATAATTTAAAATGATATTCAAATATCTATAAGGAACTCAAGATCTTGGACTATGGTATCCCAAAAGCACACATTTTTCACTTCATGTTTACACAGATGCAGACCGGGTAGGTAGTGTTGATGACCACAAAAGTACTAGAGGAGCCTTCTATTTGGGATCTCACCTAGTTTCTTGGTTCAGTAAGAAACATTGTTCTATTGATTTATCAATCTCTGAAGAGGCATATGTTGTTGTTTCTTCCTATTGTACTCGACTTCTATGGATGATAGAAACATTACAAGACGTTCAATTCACTTTTCCTTAACCTATACCTATTCTTTGTGACAACACTAGTGCCATAAGTATCTCTAAAAATCCTATCATGCACTCAAAAACTAAGCACATCCCAATCAAATACCATTTTCTTAGAGAGAAATTTCTTAAATAGAAAATCAAGTTGGAATATATTCCTTCAAAGGAACAGGTTGCAAATCTATTCACTAAACCTCTTCCTTATGATTCCTTTGAGTATCTCAAACATAAGTTAGGAATGATTCCTACCTCTTCACTCTGCTAATTTCTCTAACATAATAGGAAATATGATCTCTGGGGGAGTTTTGATTATGAAAACTCAACATGTCATATTATGTACATCATTCTTATGAAGGACAGCGACATGTATATGAAAATTTTGACTTAGACAGTCGCGTATGGTTTTTTGTGATGCTAAAAGAATGCCACAAATTCAGGGGGAGCTTTTATTATGCTTCCATCAGTTCATTATTGACATTCTGGTTCTAACATTGGTTTGTTGTAGACTGTTGGTAGTACCCTTATGCATGTTTCAAAATGTATGAGTGATGAATTATTGTTGCTGATGATCTATCTCTTTGTTATTGGTAAGAAGGATATAATGTAATAAGAATTGATGATGAAGGGTTGGAACATGTTTAGGGGGAGAATATTTTATGCTTCTGATGGTTCATTGTTGGCATTATGGTCTTCTTGAGTACTCCTCATTGCATGATGGTGTTTATGATGAGTTCACGGTTATTACCACTGTCACTATGTCATGGGTTATCATATGATGTAGTTATGGATGGTGCCTTATTATTGCTGCTAAATATTAATGAACTTGATGAGGAAGATATGCATTCTATATTCACTATTGATGATATATATATGACTTCTTGATGATAAGGATATTTTCATGTTGCTAGTGTCAAATGAGTCTGCTGCAAATAACTATGAGATTGATCATAGAGTCTTTGGTATAGGATAAGTCATGTATTTGAGTCCTAAAGTATTGTACTTTTATTGCATATCTTTAGAATCTACAACATATGCTCAAAAAGAGCATGGTTAGTATGCAGATTTCATATAAAACTTAGAGTATTGAAATCTACAAAGGGAAGTACTTCATTCAACCTAGTTCACCCCTTTTCCCTTGATGTCAGAGGGGGAGAGAATACTTGGTGTTACTTGGTAATTTCTAGTGGTTTCCAAACACCAAAGAGGTTGCAACCAAGTCCAAAGGGGGAGATTGTTGGCATTATGGACAATGTGTTGTTCTTGATGGAAACCATCTTTTCAAACATGTCCTTGATGTCAACTTGGTTATAACTATTCCAGATTACATGATTGATGATACAACTAATATGTGTAACAACCCCTAGTTAAAATTTCATGTAATAAAATTTAATAAAGGAAAAATAAGACCACTGTTAAGTGACACTTATCCAAAGTTGAATGTTGGGAAAATATATCCTAGTGGGAACCACTGGATGTGTTTATGGCTGTGGGAAATTGGCAAAGGAAGTGGCTAAGGCATTAAAAAGGCAAAAATGTATTTTGGCACATTTATTTATGAAAATAAAGGAAATTAGGAGAAAAGGAAGGTGAAAGGTCACAGGTTGCATGTGAGTAGGAAAATGAAGGAAAATAATGGAAATTGAATAAAATAGAGGCCCAATTGATAAAAAGGCTTCCGAGGATAAGTTTGTAACCGTTTGTTAGTGTAACCTTTTTTCAATTCAAGTTTAGAGCTCTTCCATTATTCTCTCTCTCTCACACTCATGGACACTTATAGTTTTCTTGGAGCATTCTAGCTTTGGAGAAAGGGAGGGAAAATCAAGCAAAGGAAGGACAAGAAAAAGAAAGGAAAGAAAAGAGAAAGAAATGAAGAGAAGGATCAAACAACTTCAACAGGAATACTTACAGGTAACAAATTAAATATGTGATTTCCTAGCTGGTTTTGACATGCATGGATTTGCATGTTGGTATTTGGTTCTCTGGTTGTCGGTGGCATGGTATTGCCGAGTTATGACAGTGGTTTTCAGCCTTTCCTTGCCATTTTTTAGATAGCCATTGTGTGATTAGATTGTTTCTCAATTTTGAACTTTGGAAATGTCAGATGGTTTCAAAATTTGAGGCGAAGGTGGTCTTGCGAAAATTCCCAAAGGCATAGGAATCCCTTGACCAGTTTTGGCGGGATACACGTAAATCTCGAGGGTGGAGTCTCTTTTTAGGGTCTAGTGATCTGGTGTGGATTGTGATAGAGCCTAAGAGACAAGGAGATGAAAAATTCCTCAAGGATAGTGATGGATTATAGAGCCATTCCAAGCTTGGTTTGGTTTTGTAGTCTAGGTGCCGGTTTGGTGAGGGTGGAGGTGGTTTAACCTTTGGATTCCCTTGGTTTTTTTTGGATCAATTTATCCATGAGATCCCACATTCATGCTTGGGTATGACATGGGGGTGACTGGCTAAAAGAAATATTTGGTTTAGCCATGTCTATGGTCGAATGGTACGTGGAAGTCCCCAACTTGGTCGACTCTTGCCTATGTTTAATAAAAGCTAAGTTCTCTTGATTTTGTACTTGTTATTATGTGGCCTTAATGGATGTTATCTCATTGTTCTTTACATGGTTTAACATCGGTTATAATCATGTTTATATGATTGGTTATAGTCATGGTTATTTCATTTATTTACTTGTAACTAAAAGGATAATGGATGCAAGACCTAATTGTGTCAAAGTAGTTAAGGGAAGAGGGTGGTGATCCTTCTTGTCAAGTCTCATATGAGTTATCAATAATTTATGTTATGTCTTGTATTCATGTCCTATAGATTACGTTGCTGCCAAGTGTTTGACAGAATGTCAGTCTCGGTTATGGATGGTTAGGCCTAGTCCTAGAGCCAGTTTTGGCTTGCAAGTCTTGTTGTCATGAAAATTATGGATTCTGAAAGCTATAGGAGTTTCTAGGTAGTGACCTGGATTTTGGGCTTGAAAAGTGGCATAAATCCCAGAGTCATAGGCACATGAATGAGGAGAAAAGTCCCTAGTCATACGCATGCCTTGTTGTGGGAGCATCTGGAGCCTCCCAGATGCACCCTTGTCCATATCAAGGGAGCGTCCAGGGGTTTGATGCATTAAAAACTTAATGGGACCCAGGGAGTGGTCATGGGGATGACTGGGAAGGCTTCTGGGAGTCATGTAGTAGGTACAGAAGGTATGTGTTGTGGGTTTCCGCCAATTCCACTTCCTTAAGGTCATTTAGGAGGTTGAGCCTTCTCATAGTAGCCCCTCATCTCATGTTTAACCTGGTGTTGTAGCCGATCCAACAACCACTCCAAAAATTTCAAATCCTTAAAATTTTAGGAGCCCCTGTATTGCGCGAAAACTTCTGCACCTTAAGAATCTGCTCAAAAGCTAGCTAGACCAGAAAATCCTCGTGAGAACCTAAACTTTCCTGTTAAGTCAAGCTAAGTCATAAAATCAGTTCAAGCAAGACAGTCACAACTTCAGAATGCGAATATTTCCATCACTTGAGACTAGTGCAACCTATGCGACTCGAGCAACCTAAGTGGCTTGAGTCGCATAGGTCAGATCTTGAAAATTTGTGACCCTTGCGACCAACAAGTTGCTAATTTGTAAAGGCCACAAAGGTCGCAAGTGATACCCACCGCGACCATGCAACCCTTGTGACCTCGTGACCAACAGGTCGCTGAGTCGCAAAGGTCGCAATTGATATCCATCGTGACCCTTGCGACCATGACCTTCATAGGTCACATAGATCGCAAGGTCACACCTGTGACCCATGCGACCCTCGCACGTGTGACCAAAACTATAAATAGTAGGTCACCATGATTAATTTGTAACGACTCCTTTAATCGTACAAGAGGCGAAGGAGGCTTACGATTTGGGCACACGTGCAATTTCTCCATGTAGGCGACCTTTCACCTTCCCGAAAATCATTTTTCGGTCCAAGTGTCATTCTCTTCCACCCCTACCCTCCACATTCCACTCTAGGGGGTTTTATCTCCATTGTGGCCTAGGTTTTCACCTCAAACCTAAAATCAATTACTCGAGCCCCATGCAGTCTCTCTTGCCCCCCTCAGAGCCATTCCTCGCCCTTAACCATCCCTGTTCTCGCTAGTGAGCCTGACCATCTGGCCAAGAATAATTACAGAACACCCCTGAGCCTCAAGTTTTTCTTCTTAGCCCACATAAAGCCTAGGTCACACAGCCCACAGCCGCGATACCAAAATTTATGCTACCCTAGCGACCTCGCGACTTCGTGACCTTGCGACTCCTGAAACCTGTGACTGATACAATTAGTTGCTAAGTCGCGCTCTTTTCCTTGTGACCTATGCGACCTACCTTCCAGTGTGACCTGCAAAAAGGCCTCCAGACAAGTTTTGAAATTGATTTTATTTAAGCAGTTTCTATTTCATTTTCATGTCGTCGCTCCCATCATGGGATTGTTTGTTCAACATGCCAAGTGACGTACACCTCGAGTGCATCTCCATTTCCTCCTGCGAAGACTATATGGCACCCCCAACTATGAAGGTCGGTCGTAGAAGCTCGAGAAGCAGTTCATTAGAAATCTACCAGTATGAGGAACCTCCCATATATGGGGACATGACCTACAATATCAATAAAATTACAAGGCTCTCATGGTATAACATCTATGAAGAATTCGCGAGACCGGACATACCAGAAACCCAAGATGATTTTCTGATATACCTGAATGTCAAGAGGTCTAAACTTCACAAGATAGCATCACATCCTGCGATCTTCCCATGCAGGGATACTATTTATTGGGTCCTACAGAATATAGATACATATTCATGGACGGTCAGGGACCACACTAAAGCACCCTTAGCTGCAATATCCCCTACAAATATTTCCACCTACTACAGACTCCCTGAAAGGCAGGAGACCTTCAATACCCAGTGGTTCTCTAGTTCTGTAACACCAGTTAAAGATATCCTGAGGAAATGGTGGCAGGACCCATCAAATTTCTAGGTTAGAGTAGATCAGGCATACATGACAAAGGGGCTAAGGAAAGTATATCAACTGATTATGGCTATGATGTGCCACTTGTTGTTAATCTAGGTTTTCATTAATGTCAATAGTTGATCATTGATATAGCAATTACTGGATGGAAAATATTCTTGAAGATGCCAGAAGAGGAAAACACTTGGAAGATTGCCTATATGACATAAACATGATGAAATTCCCTACCTCCAATGATGATTTGATGATGTCATGACAAACCTCCAATAGTGTTGAAGGAGACAACGAGATGAAGAAGGAAGTCAAGGACATAATGATGTCCCTACATTGAAGAAGTGTCAACCATGCACCATGATGAATGAACACACTTGGTGAAGACAATATGATCACCTTGATGACCGCACTTGATGATCCTAATGATGAAAGATTCCCTTGATGACATGAAGCCCATCCATGAAGAATTTCTATTATCCTCTATTTTTCTGCACCATCTATTGACCAGCCTCATAAAACCTTATTTCTCACTCTTTAGAGGCAACATATGAAAATGATACCTATGCCATCTTTTAGAGCACATTTTTATCTTTTTAATGAGCTATCACATTCCCCAAAACTCCAAATACTATAAGAGATATGAATTTTTTAAAATAAGGAAATTAATTCTAGTTATTGAGCCGACCTTACCCCCATAACTCATGTCGGCTTGCTGTGGATGTGGTTGTTCGTTTTTAGGAAGAATAGGTGTATATATAAGAGGTTAGACCTCTGTTGTTTTATCAAGAATATGGTGAAGATCATATAGGAGATTCGAGACACAAGGAGAACAAGGAGTTCACAACTCGTGAACTCAAAGATTGAGGACGAAGGCAGCTTGCTACTGTGGATTAAGGGCATGAACTGCGTCTGCAACCTCGGATTGTGGCAGGGTTTGCAACCTTAGACTGTGGTAGGGTCTGAAACTTCGTATTGTGGGAGGTTATGCAACATCAGAATGTGACAGGGTCTGCAACCTCAGACTGTGGCAGGGTCTACAACCTCGGACTGTGGTAGGGTCTGCATTTTCAGACTGTGGTAGGGTTTTCACCATCAGGTTGTGGTAGAATTGTTTAGAAAGTACTTGGATAGTCTCTAAAGAGTTTCTTCATCACCACAGTGCAAAGAAAAAGAATGTTTCATCACTAACATTATTCCATCATCTCCTTGGAATTGTAAGGTTTGGAATGTAGTGTCACTTGGATAGTGGCATAATAGACTTGCAGAATTTTATTTTGTATAGCTACCTTGAAGAACAAATTGAAGCACAGTAATGAAGGAAACATAGTGAAGCAACATGACCTTGAAATTTAAGTCAACACAGTAATGCAAAGAAATTGAACAAGGAAGACAACATAAGTAATATTGGAATTGACTGTACAATGAAGAAGTATGTCAACAACATCCAAGTAAGTTCCATCTACATTCTTTATTAAAAAGGATTGGTGTCCTTGGAGTTGCTGCTTCTAAACTCAAGGTAGGTGCCTTGGATGAGATAGGGTCAAAGCCCTAGAGGCCAGAGCCTCATCAAAAACCAAGTTGGTGCTTGGGAATAATCATCATACATTATATTTTTTCTTTTATACTCAATAAAATTGTACTTATACGTTTCTCTGATTAAATTGTGAAGAATATAATTAGTAATAATAACAATTGGAAGAAAATAATGATTCACCTCCTCTCAGTATTTCCAACAATTGGTATCATATCCAACTTCTTCATAATCAATCTAACAGCTGGAAGAAGGATTCTTAGTCATAATGAAAAATGAAGAAGTGTCATGAAGGCTTCCTTTGTTCAATTGCACAAATTTTGGGTTTTGGAAAAAAACAATATACTACTACCTAATGTCCCTTGGACCTGAAGTTTGGCATTTGGTTTTGAATGGGTACACTTCTCCTTCCACTCTTCCAACTGATCAAGATGAAAGGAAAGCTTACATAGTAAATGCAAAAGCCTTAAATTCCATCACTAGCAGAATCATTGATTTTGAATTTACAAAAGTCATGAATTGTGACTCGGCCAAAGAAGTATGGGTTAAGTTGGTTAGCTTATACGATGGGGACTCCAATGTTAAGAAGGAAGAGATTAAAAATCATAGAAGGAAATTCGAAAGTCTGAAAATGGATGATGAAGAAGATATTGCATCATACCTTCTCCAAGTAGTTGAAGTGGTCAACTCTCTTAAAGGATTGGGAGAAAAGATTGAAGAAAGCAATGTTGTTCAAAAGGTCTTAAGATCTCTCCTTGACAGATTTGACTCCAAAGTAAGTGCTATAGAAGAAATGAAGGACCTAGATACTCTCAAGATGGATGAACTTCATGGAATCCTCATTTCCTATGAGATGAGAAAAGGAATCCTGAGTTCCAAAGATGCAACATTCAAGGCCTCAAAATCAAAAAAGGGGAAAGGATGGAATACTAGTAGTGATAACTTTGATGTTGAATATGAATTGGCACAATTTGTACGAAGACTAAAGAAAGTATCCAAGCTAAAAGGTAAGTACCCTCTTATTTTTTTCAAATGTCGGAGAATAGTTCATTATGCCGCAAAATTTCCTCATAAGCATGATAATGATGACAAGGAGGATTCTAAAAGGATGGTATACAGAAAGAAAGGGTTTAATAAGAAGAATTTCTTCTCTAAGAAATATGAGTCTGATGAAGATGAATTTGTAGTCATCAAAAAGAAGTCAACTAATCATTTCCCTTATCGCAAAGGAGGTAAAGATGAATCAGATGAAGAAAATGACTATGTTGGAAGCCAAGAAATATTATTCATGGCATGATCTAGGTTCGGGTGTGACAAAGGACCCTTCCAAGACCTTTTACTTTTGTGATGTGTTAAATGCCATTTTAAAAGAACACTAATGAATACATCTGCATGCTGTAAAGAAGAGGAACATGACAATCATTAGCAACATAAAATAACAAGACGTTGATAACGAAGTTCGTCCAGGAGGGACTACGTCTCCGGGCCCCGATGTCAAGATGGTGTAGGCCGTTGCATTAAGTGTTGTCAATAGTGATGATGTACATAAGAGATGATGTCGCTATCATACAAGGAAAATTCCCTCACGCAGGAGTGGCGCCAAGAGATGTCTAGTTACAAGAACTCTCAGTCGAAAAGACTCCTATCAGTATGACACAAACTCATGCATTATGAGCATCCCGCCAACATGGCATAAAAGGGATCTCAATGCAAAACATACATGGCGACAACATGAGTATCCCATCAACATGACGACAAAGGGATCTCAAATAAAACATGACGAATCATGACAATAAGTACATCACACATATGATTCCGCATCACATCAAGCAGGAATCATGAAAACGAGTAAGAAACAAGATCCCTCATCAAACATCAAAGAGGGATTTGTGTAGCACAATGCATAGCAAAAGAAGTACATGAACACATTGCATATACCTCACATCCAAGGGCCATCTGAAGAAGTGGATGTCAAACTGCTGAAGTTGTTCATGGAATCAATCTCATGGCATCAATCACATGGAAATGGCTGCTCGCACTTGAATGCTGACCCCTGCATTCCACTTAGAAAAGTGGCTGAAGAATAGAATGAGCAAATGAGAAATCTGAATATGCACCATCAGATTTGTGGCATCGAATAGTGCAAAATCGACTGTCCAATTTTTGAATTTTGAGAAAGTGAGAATCTAGGCTCAAGGAATCTTTTAGATTCCCCTAGATTCCTCAAAGATTCCCTCCTCCGGGTCCTCTGAAAATCTGCTTCTCAGATCAAAATTCCGACTGCGCCATCAGGTTCCTTGTGGAATTTTGAGAAAAATGAGTGTGAAGTTGGCTGTATTCTGACTCTGGCGAATTTCAGCGTCCAAGGAATCTGGAAGATTCCCTCAAGATTCCTCAAAGATTCCCTCCATTGGGAATCTGCAAATCTGCTACTCAAAAGGCAAATCTGACCTTGCCATGGCATTCCCTGCGAAAATATGTGAAAATTGACTGTAAACTTGGTTACATTCTGATAAAAAGAATTTTTACCTCCCTGGAAAATCTTTGAGCATCAAGGAATACTCTGCCTTGAAATGCATGTCAAGGTTCTACCTCCTCTGCCTCGAAATCGATGTCCACTCCTAGTTCCTCCATTTACCTCCTCAGTGCACTAAAAAAACTGGGTTCTTATAAAAACTCTCGGGTGAATATTCCAATGAGTTCAATTTGGCATGTTGGTAAAGGTGGAAAATGGTTGAGGAGGGGTCAGGTGGTCAAACCTTGCCCCTCATTTTTTTACACATTATTTTACCATTTTAACCAAAATAAATTTAGGGGGGGTCGGGTCCGCATTGGGCGGCCCACCCCCATAACTCCCCGCAGTTTAAACTTGGCGCATTCACTGGCGCGTTGTGTTTTGGGTGTGTATTTAATAGGACGCATTAAATTGGATATAAGGCCGCCCGGTGGGGGCCAGTCCACGTGGGCCGGGCGGGTTTGATCCCCGCCAGCCTCGTCTTCATCATTTTAATTTTTGTGTTTGGTATGTGAGGTGTGGGGTGGTGGGGGTCATGGCCCACCACCTCTTTTTATATATATATTTTCTGTTTATTAATACAACAAGGCCATTTGTAAAAATCCCGATTTTAAGCCGAAGGAGTCATTTTAACAAGGCAACAATTTTTCTTGGAATTTGGCTGGAGTTGGTCAGATTCCGTCTGCCAGAAAAGTTAAAATTTTGTCTTTGTTAATCCTACTGAGTCAGTAAAAAGTCAACCCAACTTTGACTACCTCTATCTTCTTCATCCGAACTCGGATTGACGAACCGTTTGCACCACCGTGATTATGACGATGAGATATTTAACATGAACCTAGTTCAAGCATAATCCAAAAATTTTGATTTTTGAGCATTCATAAGCCCTCTTTGTCCTGTGTGTGTCTCTGGAGCCACCTGGACCAATCCTCCCCACTGAAGAGCTTTTGGTCTTCCAAAAGCATGAAAAACAATCTACAACTTTTCTGTACCCTGTCTGCATCACAAGCATCCTGAAAGGCCTCGCTTCCATCTACTTCACCTTTGTTCTTCGGTGCCTTAAGCGATGAGCTGACACCTGCAACCTCAACCTGTAGTACATTATTTTTTTGCAAATCACATTCTTGACTTTCATGACCAACTAATGACCCAAGCTACGAAAACAAGGCCAAAATATCATTGTTGCTTCAACAAGTGATGGAAAACGCATCATCACTGCAACACATGATTTACAATAACAAGGCAAACACTATTTGCCTTGACAAGTGATGGAACATGACATCACTATCAGAGTTTAAAATGCAACTCAAAATAAGACCAGACATCATTGTTGCTTAACAAGTGATGGAAACATGTCATCACTTTTACATTTTGAAATGCAAAAAATGATTTACAAAAGCACGACCATGACAAGACAACATATCTAGAAACCATTTTTCACTTATCAATGTGAATGGGTCGCCTCCTTGTGGCAATTTTGCTTGTCGAAAAATCGTTTCACTTGGTTCATGCACCGACACTCTGTCTTTAAGGCAGTGCTCTGGATGGAGCCTCCAACAAGTGGATCTTTGATGGTCACTTCTGCCGCAATGACTGTAATGGGTTTTCTTCCTCTAGATCTGTTTAACATGTTTCTTTACCTACTATTGAGAGGCTCTTTCACGCCTCATCCTTTTGTATGATGCCATTCTTTTCCAACACTTAGAATATGTATGTTTATGTAATCCACAAAAGGTACATATTTTTGGATTCTATGGTTCACGTTCATCCCTAACAACATGATTATAATCAAAATGAACATTTGAATGTCGAGAGTGGTTATACCTTTCCTTGCCGTCTTTGGTGGAAGTATGGCAATGAGAGCTTGCCTCAGCTCTCTCCCTACAATGGAAACTGCCAAGGGATGATGGGAATGTGTTCCCATCATTATCTTTCCTCGACAATTTCGACGATGCCTCGGAAGAATCTGACACCTTCGAGCATTCTCCTTTGGTGTATCTCAAGCCTGCAAATTGAGGTCTCTGCAAAACCTTCAATGGTTGAGTTATGCCTTGGTTATTAACACCAAGTTTTTCTTCCTCCTTGTGCCTCGTCCTTGTAAGGAGCCTCATGTTTGTCCTTGTAATTGTGATCTCAAAATCTCCAACAGAAAGCATACTGTGACGATGAAACTGAAAGGAAATCAACATCTTTTACCTTCTCTGTTGATTTGGAAAGAACTGATGAGGGCTTCTCATCATCTGTTGTTGGTGGTTTGCTAGCTGTCTCTCTGCATTCCCCAACTTCTTTTCTAACATACCCAAGTCCTATCTGACGGGGTAATTCCTCCACTTTGATGGGGTTGACAATGCCTTGGCCATTAACTCCCAAGCCTTTTCCTTCATACCCCATTCTCTTCAACAGTTTGGAGCCAATTCCTGTGGTATGATTTTCAAAAACAGCGAAATCATAATCAGGAAACATACATGAAGATGGAAAACAACTTTTTACCTCACATGGGTCACGTTGCAGCTTTTCCAAGGCCTTGTCCTTTGCTTGCAGCTATCGTAGCAAACTATGTTTTTCCTCTTTCTCTTCATGTAGACGCATCTTCAATTCAACATTCTTTGTTTGAAGACTTTGCTTATTGTGCTTCAGTTCTTCCAGGGCCTCTTTCGTGGCTTGCAACTGAAGCTGCAATCGCTCCTTTTCCTTTGTCTCTTTCTGTAGAGTTTCATACATTATTTCCACTATTTTGGAAATTTTGAGCATGGTCTCATACATTTATTTTTCATCCTCTGTCGCTGCATGTTCCATTGTTCACTCTTGCAATTCACATCCACGCAAAGACTGCTCCGATACCACTTGATCCACGTCTAGGTGTGGCAAAGGACCCTTCCAAGACCTTTTACTTTCATGATGTGTTAAATTGCATTTTTAAAAGAACATTAACGAATACATCTGCATGCTATAAAGAAGAGGAACATCACAATCATCAGCAACATAAAATAACAAGACATTGATAACAGAGTTCGTCCAGGAGGGACTACGTCTCTGGGCCCTGGTGTCAAGATGGTGTAGGCTACTGCATTAAGTGATGTCAATAGTGATGATGTACATAAGAGATGATGTCGCTATCATATAAGGAAAATTCCCTCACGCAGGAGTGGCGCCAAGAGATGTCCCGCTATAGGAACTCTCAGTCGAAAAGACTCCTATCAGTATGACACAAACTCATGCATGATGAGCATCCCGCCAACATGGCATAAAATGGATCTCAATGCAAAACATACATGGCAACAACATGAGTATCCCATCAACATGATGATAAAGGGATCTCAAATAAAACATGACGAATAATGACAACAAGTACATCACACATATGATTTCGCATCACATCAAGCAGGAATCATGAAAACGAGTAAGAAACAAAATCCCTCATCAAACATCAAACAGGGATTTGTGCAACACAATGCATAGCAAAAGAAGTACATGAACACACTGCATATACCTCACATCCAAGGGCCATCTGAAGAATCAGATGTCAAACTGCTCAAGTTGTTCGTGCCATCAATCTCACAGCTTCAATCGGATGGAAATGGTTGCTCACACATGAATGTTGACACCTGCATTCCACTTAGAAAAGTGGCTGAAGAATAGAATGAGAAAATGAGAAATCTGAATGCACCATCAGATTTTTGGCTTCGAATAGTGAAAAATCGATTGTCCAATTTTTGAATTCTAAGAAAGTGAGAATCTTGGCTCAAGGAATATTTTAGATTCCCCCTAGATTCCTTAAAGATTCCCTCCTCTGGGTCCTCTGAAAATCTACTTCTTAGATCAAAATTTTGACTGTGCCATCAGGTTCCTTGCAGAATTTTGAGAAAAACGAGTGTGAAGTTGGTTGTATTCTCACTCTGGTGAATTTTAGTGTCCAAGGAATCTGGAAGATTCCTCAAAGATTCTCTCCGCTGGGAATCTGCCAATCTACTGCTCAAAAGGCGAATCTAACCTCACCATAGCATTCCCTACAAAAATCTGTGAAAATTGACTGTAAACTTGGTTACATTCTGATAAAAAGAATTTTTACCTCCCTAGAGAATCTTTGGGCATCAAGGAATATTCTGCCTCAAAATGCATGTCAAGGTTCTACCTCATCTGCTTCGAAATCCGTGCCCACTCCTGGTTCCTCCATCTACCTCCCAGGTGTACTGAAAAAAACTGGGTTCTTATAAAAACTCTCGGGCGGATATTCCAATGAGTTCAGTTTGGCATGTTGGTAAAGATGGAAAATGGTTGAGGAGGGGTCGGGTGGTCAAACCCCGCCCCTCCTTTTTTTACACATTATTGTTTACTATTTTAACTAAAATAAATTTAGGGGGGGTCAGGTCCACATTGGGCGGCCTGCCCCCATAACTCCCCGCAGTTTAAACTTGGTGCATTCACCGGCGCATTGTGTTTTGGGTGCGTGTTTAATAGGGAGCATTAAATTGGATATGAGGCCGCCCGATGGGGGTCGGCCCATGTGGGACGGGTGGGTTTGATCCCCGCTGGCCTTGCCTCCATTTTTTTCTTTTTTGTGTTTGGTACGTGAGGTGTGGGGTGGTGAGGATGGTGGCCCACCACCTGTTTTTATATATATATATTTTTGTTTATTAATACAACATGGCCATTTGTAAAAATTCTGATTTTAAGCAAAGGAGTCATTTTAACGAGGAAACAATTTTGCCCAGAATATGGCCAGAGTTGGCCGGATTCTGTATGCTGGAAAAGTTCAAATTGTGTCTTTGTTAATCTTGCCCAGTCAGCAAAAAGTCAACCCAACTTTGACTGCCTCTATCTCCTTCTTCCGGACTCAGATTGATGAACCGTTCACACCACCGCAATCATGACGACGAGATCTTTAACATGAACCTGGTTCGAGCATAATCCAAACACTTTGATTTTTTAGCATTCATAATCCCTCTTTGCCCTGTGTGTGTCTCGGGAGCCACCTAGATCATGACATTCAGAAATGATGTTGATTCCTGACTAGAAGGAAATGTAGATGAATTGTTAATGAGTGGCATTGAAGAAAATGAGAAATTACGAAATAAAATCATTTCTCTCAAGGTAGAAAAGGGGGAAGCAAAAAGAAGGGAAGACCTCTTGAAAAATAAGTTAAAAGAAAAGGAAGAAATCAATGAAAATCGTGAATCTGAAATAGTATCTATGAGGAAGGAATTGGAGCAAGTCAAAAAGAGTTGGGAAAGATCTGAAACACTTGACAATATCCTTAATGCTCAAAAACCTCAATATTACAAATCCAGGATTGGTTTTAAAGGAGAATCATCAAGTAGTAAGGATAACGCAAGAAGCTATGCCGACATACATTCCAACAATCCAAAAGAAGAAAAATCATCTCATAAAAGGCCCATATCAAATCCAAAGAATGAATAAAGAGTAACTCCAAGGAATAATGTTGATTCAAATCATGGCTATTACAACAGGTACCAAACTATATTTTTTGGGCATTGTTATTATTGTAAAAAATTTGGTCATCAAGCTAAACATTGCATGGCTCGTAATAATGAAGTGCCAAGATTGAAGGATCAAACAAACAAATCATGTGGTCTCAAAGGGAAATGACAAATCAAGACCTACAACTCTTTTGATCCTTTGGCCAAATTTGATCCAATTTTCTCATTATGTAATGATAATGGACATAATGAACAAAATTGGCCCCTCAAAAGAAGAGAAGAAAAAGATGAGAATCCCAATACGGATAAATGTGGCCTAGCTCTATGTGCTTACCATGATGAAAATCATTGGTTTGTGCCTTAGGAAGTGGATCTGCCAAAATTGTTGGAAAAGGAACAATTACTGTTATTAATGGAAAAGGAAATGCTCAAAATGCTTTGCTGGTAGACGAGCTCAAACACAATCTCTTGAGTGTTAGCCATATCTGTGATCAAGGACATAATATTGTCTTTAACACTAAATATTTTGAAATAAGGTACTCTTCGTCAAGAGAACTTGTGGAAAAAGGAGTTAGAACATCAGATAACGTCTACCTTCTGAACAAAATTCAAGAAGATAAATGTTATCTAAGTCAAACAGATGAAAGTTGGCTGTGGAACAAGCGACTGGGGTATACAAGTTTTGATAACTTGATCAATATTAGAAAAATTAATGTAGTAAGGGACATTCCAAAGATGTTCAAACCATATCAAGTTGTATGTCGACCATGTCAACATGGCAAGCAAACTAGAACCATCCACAAGACTAAGGAGTTCTCAAAATCAAAACATTTGGAGATCATTCATGCAGATTTATGTGGGCCAACTAGAACTCCAACACTCCAAGGAGAAAGGTTATTTGATTTATTTGTTGATGACTATACTAGAATCATGTGTGTATATTTCATAACATATAAATCCGAATCATTTGAATGTTGTAAGAATCTTAAAGCTCTTATAGAGAATGAAAAGGATCCTAAGATTAAATGTCTTAGAACGGATAGAAGGGGAGAATTCACATCAAAAGAATTTGATGAATTCTATAAAGTACATGGAATCAAAAGAGAACTCTATGTTGCTAGAACACCCAAGCAAAATGGGGTAGTTGAAAGAAGAAATCAAATTGTTCAAGAAATGGCAAGAACAATGTTACTAGTAGCTGACTTGCAGCCAAAATTTTGGAGGGAAGCAGTTGGGACAACAATTTATACCTTGAATCGAACTCAACTAATACCATATAATGAGAAGACTCCTTATGAATTATGGAAAGGAAGACCTGATTCAGTAAAATACTTCAGGACTTTTGGAAGCAAATGCTTCATAAAGATCAATGATGACTCACCAAGAAAATTTGAATCTCGGGTTAACGAAGGAATATTTCTTAAAAATTCTACTAGGAGAAAAGCTTACAAGTGCTACAATAATCGACTATGCAAAATAGTGGAAATCATTGATGTGAATATTGATGAAGCCCTTATAGAAAAGGAAATTGAAGATCATGAAGTTTACCTCCTCATTGAAGAAAGCAAAGAAGAACCTGAAAAAGAAGAAAAATATCAAGAAAAACAAAAAGAACCATCTCAAACTCGTTCAAAAGTGAAATTACTCCAAAAACATCATCTCGAAGAGTAGATTATTAGCAATGTAAATGAGGGGATACAAACCCGAAGAAGGATGAAAAGTACACCAAGGAAAAACGATGTTTCTCTCCTATTTATGATAGAACCAGAAACTTTTACTCAAGCAAGTAAGGACCCTCATTGGGTGGAAGCCATGGAAGAAGAAATGTCTCAAATCGAGAAGAATGAGATATGGGAGCTGGTACCTCGTCCAAAGGATAAAAATATAATTGGAACCTGTTAGCACTCTAGGAAACTCTCCTAGGTTGTAGCTTAGAGATGCCTGGTAACATATAATCTTCAATATTGTTTTCTGAACTATTGGAATAAATGAGGGTTTGGATCAAGTTAGATAACCATTTCAGCTCTATTCTCACTCAAGACATGCATGAACACTCTCACCAATACAAGGCTTTAGACCACTAATGCTCAGTAATTTATAGATTCAATAGATAGATGGAGAACACTGACTGTACCAGTAGATTGCATACATAAACATAAATTAATGGCTAGCTACAGGCAACAAAAGAGAATACTGACTATACTGGTAGATGCATATATGACCACACATGGATGGCTAGCTACAGGCAACAAAGAAGCTTGCAAATCCAGTTTATCAAAGCAGAGATAAGATGACAGTTATCTGGCCTTAGACACAAAGAAAACATGAAAAAACTATTCAAGTGCAAGCATAAAACAACAAAGAGAATGGACATTGAAAATGTAATGGAAAAAGAAGCTTATATTGATAGAATGAAGATGAGAAGCTTGAAGGAATAGAGGAGGAATAATCTCCACAAGTTGAACCTTTATTACATCTTACTCTCAGCTATTTATATCTTGTTTACAATGCTCCTGAGCTCTAAGAGGCTCAGAGTCTTAATCTGTCCGATTTGCATTGTTAACTGATTTGATGCCCTCTAGGCAAGCATGGGATCGAGGTTTTCTACTTCTGACAACAGAGCAACCGCTTTTAGATATTTTTGGTAGCTTGTTGCGCTGTCTGGGAGTTCTCCTGTGCCAAAGATGCTCCATGATGTTTGTTGGTGTGGCTGCTGCACTGTCTGTTCTCCCTGATCTTTCTGTTTTGGGCTGTAGCATGTTGTGGCCCTTCTCTTTCCCTTTCCGGGCTTTGTTTCCTGGAAAACTGTCTCCTGGGCTCTGTTATATGGTGGAATGGGTCTTTGGGCCTTTGTTTTTCCCTTTAAACTGCAAACAGTGGTTGTTTCTGTTATAAATAGAAAATGCTGCAACACTGATAAATCCCACCCATCATTGTTCATTTCGGACTTCAAAAGTCCCATAATATGGTTTAATTTTCTATTGGGTCCGGCCTTGTCGCCATCGCAAGTCGCAAAAGGCCTGCTCTTGTATATTTCCCTTATATTATGAAGTATGCGAAAACACTGAAAAATGCATGAAAATGGGTATGGCGGACTTCAGATATTATCTATTTCACTTCCTAGACCCTTTCGGGTCTGGGCTTCATCGCAATTGGCACTAGCCAAAGGTCCGTTCGTATTTCGTTTAAACAATGAAAACACACAAAACTGCGAAAAAACATTGAAAATGTGCCTTCCACGAAATTCAAAGATTATATATTTTTATTAAGGAAACCCATCGGGTTCGAGTTCCATCGCTATCGCACTACCCCTGTTTCCCTTTGTATTTCATTGAAACAACGAAAATACACAAAAAAATGTTGAAAATTGCTTGGGTGCGGATCTCAAAATTTATGAATTCCCAACTACAATGCCGTCGGGTCCGGCTCGTCGGGTTGCCCATATGTATGTGCATAGGCCCCACCTATGGTATATTGCCGATGCGATATTAGCGATGTGATAAATCGCAATCTCGCATCGCTCGCTTCTCGGGCCTTTATATAACATAACATATGCTCCCCGCCGATGCGACCCACCGATCCGATCATCGGTGATCACTGATCAGTGGTGTCATGCGCCCAATTTTAAACTGTCCCTTCTGCTCGACTGATTGTGATTAGCCACCTAGATCTATGCCGTTGATCGGCCAGATTTAATGGCAGCTATGTGTTTCCATGTTTATGCTTGCAATACTTTGTTTTTTCACTTTTTTGGAGTGTTTTAGCCTCTCGATAGTGTATTTCTGCCCTTCCAAGGGCTCTCTTCTTGTGCCGATTTTGACCCTTGGATGATTTTTGAGCAAATGTTGAATATTTCAAGTGCATATATGGATCCCATGGGATGTTTTTAAAAAATTTTGGAAACTCGAAGAGCATATATGGATCCAGTTTTGGGCCTTTTACTAGCGAGGCTAACACTGGCTCCTTCTGGGGATGAAATCCTCCCAGTGAGGTTTGAAGGATCACAGATTAATGCCTTTCTTGTAAAAACAAGATCAAATCTTCCTCCTAGTGTTCCATTGGGAATGGAGTCTATTTAGCATTAAATAAAAATTGAAAGAAAAACATTTTACAATACCAAGGCTTTAAGGTTTTAAATGAAGTAAAGTTTCAAGAATCGCCTATTTACTGGGCTACCAAAATTATCTCCTCCTTCCAGACTGTGCAAAATGAATGTATTGTTTTGCTAAACTTGAGTGATGACAAAAGGACCTGTCCATAAGGAGTCAAACTTACCATGGTTACCTCTCTTTTCCTTAAATGCATCCCATTTAAGCACCCAATCACCAACTTGGAAATTGTCCACTTTTACCTTCTTGTCAAAGGTTTCTTTGATTACCTTTTGATGAGCCTTTGACTTCTCAACTAGCTGCTCTTTGATCTGCGGTAGTTCAACCAGGTTATTCATTCTTCTTACCATGTCATTCTCTTCCTCTTGTTCTTCTTACAAGAATTTAGCCACAGGGAGAATCAACGGGATGGAGAAAACAACATCAGTGCCATAAACCAGTTTGAATGGAGAATTCCCTATGGAATTTTTGACGGTAACTTTGTCAGCCCATAGTGCAAACTTCAACTTGGAATCCTAGCTCTTTTTGTTGTCCTCTAATAGTTTTTTGATTACCCTTACCAGACTTTTGTTAGATGATTACGCTAGGCCATTGCCTTGAGGATAATATGAGGTAGAATGAACTACTTGAATGCCCATGGATTTGGTCATGTCCACCAATTCTTTTGCCTTGAAAGTTGCTGCATTATCAGTGACTAGTTTGGTTGGGCAACCAAATCTAGTGAAAATATTCTCATTCAAGAACTTTATGACAACTTGATGATTGGCATTCTTAGTGGGTATAGCCTCATTCCACTTGGTGAAATAATCAGTGGCTACTAAGATCCATTTGTATTGGCCACTGGAATGTGGGTTGATCTCACCTATAAAGTCCAAGCCCCATTGCTGGATGGGACCATTGACATGTATTGGCTTCAAGGGCAGAGATTTTAGCTGCCGTCTTCCTGCAGACCTCTGACACTTGTCACAAGCTTTTACAAAAGAAAACACATCAGAGAACATAGTAGGCCAATAATATCCAACCCTTAAGATTTTGTGAGTTATGGTTTTACAATAATGATGCCCTCCACAGATGCTAGAACGGAACTGGTGTATGACCTCCACAGATTGTTCTTTATCTAGACACCTCAAGAGGATTCCTGATGGGTCTTTCTAATAAATCATATTTTTATTAATGTAGAATTTGGCTGATCTGAGTTTAATGGCATGAGCTTGACTTGAGCTAAGCCCTGGAGGGACTTCTAGCTTTTGCAAAAAATGAACTATGTTGTAATACCATTCACATGTGGCTAGATTTTTAGCCAAAGACTGATTCTTCTTTTGCTCCTTTGTTGCTCCCTTTGTCTGCTCATCATATGAATTTAGACTCATGGAATTTATGTCTAACAAGCTGCAATTTTCTTCAGCCATAAGTTTAGCCAAGCCCTGGCCTTTGAAAAGATTAGTGGGCTTCACCTCTATGTTAAATTCTATGAATTTTGAAATCCATTTAACTGTCTTCCCATCAATATCTGGCTGAGTTAAGACATCTTTTACTGAGGCTGAAGGTACATATGCAACTACTTTGGAATGCAGAATATAAATTATGAATGCCTTTAAAGATTTTATGAGAGCATAAGCTTGTTTTTCAATAAGGTCATACCTTAGTTCAACATCCCTTAAAGTTTTGCTGAAAAAGGCCACGGGGTGCTCTATGCCTTCATCATTTTTCTACAACAAAACTACTGCAAGTGTATAATAAGAGGCAAAAGAGAAGATACAAAACTCCTTAGTGTAATCTGGGCTGATTAGAGTGGGAGCTTCCATGATGGCTTCAAAAGAGCTTCTTGAAGCATCTGTCCATTTTATTTCTGATCCTTTCTTCAGCATGGAAGTGATGTTCTTTACTAGCTCTGCAAAGTTTGGAATGAACCTCCTTACAAAGTTAATCTTACCCAGGAAGGATTGTGTTAGCGCTTGAAATTTCACCTCAGGCTGAGAAAGGTAAACCTGAAGGTTACATCAAACCATTCAGCCTCGTAGCTAGCCCTACGAGGCAGGAGAAGGCTCTCTCCGGTCAATCTCGGTAGATCTTCAATAGGATGAGATGACCAACAAAGGTAACACTGATATTAGGCTAGTAAACTGATTATAAAGGTTGATTTTGGTTTTTTTTTTTTGGTTTTTGGTGGCAAATTGAGGAATTGCAATTTTGGGTGCGGGGATTTGACACAGTTTCTGCAGGGGGGTCTTTGGGTCAAGGTAGGAACCTGTATTGATGCCTCTAACTGAAATGAATGGTGAGGAATCAAAGATGAGGAGCTAAAGAGAGCAAACAATCACTTTGAATTCTCTTTAGACAGAAGAAAACATTGAGATTAAACAAATTTAAAAGCAGAGCATGGCTAGCATGAATTCATACTTTAACACTTCATTTGTTTAATGTGCAGCAGTAAAGAAAGGAAATGAATCACATAACAAATCTTACAAGAACATGAAGAAACACACCATCAACACATGAGTCCACAAGAATCCCAAAGATGACTGCAAAACCCTAGTCTTCCTTAGCCAAAAATTGCAGAGATACAAGTGATAATACAATGATAGCTTCTCCCTCAAGAGTCCAACCATGAAAATGAGCAAGAAAGTACATAATATAGATGATCTAACCTCTTTCCCTGACTCCATGGGTCGAGCTCACTATCCTAGGAGCTGTTTGAACCACTTCTAAACTAAGCACTACAAAATAGGCAGTCAAAACAACTTGCCTATATAAACTTGGAAACCAGTTCATACATTCAATTTTTTACCCTTTACCTGCATAAATCTTCTAGAAATGTTAAACAAGAGTAAAAGTATCCAAAAAGTGTCACAATTACATCCATGAGACCATCATTAACCTCAGAAAGTCGAAAAGAGTGAAATCTACAATTTCTGGTCTGAACTGGTCAAATCTGGCAAAATTTCCTCAACGGGTCGCGCCCCTTTTCTCAACGGGTTGGCACTTTGGAGCTCTGTTTGGGACACTTACCAGTGTCAAAATTGGGTGAAGGATAGCTCTTTGGAAAGGTATGCGAGTCTACTTTCCAACCCAACTGGAATATTTGAATTTAGAGTTCATTTGCCCAGTCAAAACTCAATTCTCCCAAGACTGCTTCTCCAACTCAAAAAAGGGGCAGAAAGTCAAATTTTGCATGTATTTTGACCTTCTGGAGGCCCAAAACTCCATAAAAACTCAAGTCCATCCATAGGAATATGTAACTTTGCATGAAAAATCTAGAAATGCTGAGTTTTTGCAAAAAGGAGCTGCCATGACAAAGGGTCTCACCGGGGGTGAGACCCGTTGAGGAGCCAAAACCTGTAAATTTCCAAAATTGCCAAAATTACCCAAAATTCTCAAATTTTTTTGGGATTTGAGCTGTGGCTAGGCTATTGAGTGCCATGATCTTTGAGTGAAGCCTCAGCCAAGATATGGAGGGGATCGGCTTCTTTCTCCTTTTTTGTGCCTTGGCCAACCGCCTTGGATCCGGCGATTGTAATTTTGACATTTCTCTAAAACCATGACACCTGTGCAAAACGTGAAGGCGGTTTTTCTTCTTTGGCATGTTTTGGACAAAAACCTCTCTCATTTTTCCAAAATTCATCTTTTATTGCTCTGAAACATCATTTGAGTGCAACTTGTCCCGATGTGCGAAACAAGGGATTTTGTCGAAATGGAGCGAAATGAAGGGGATAGGGGGCTTCTAAATTCTTGGGGAAATTTTTGGGAGTGGGGAGGGATGTTAGGAAGTAGGGGAAAGTGGAATCTCAGAGATTGAGTGAGGGGAAGGGGTCGAAAAGGGCAAAACACAGGCCAAACCTAGAAAATTGCCAGGTTGTAGCTAGAAACTAGGGTTTGTGCAAAAATGAGGAATTTGGCGGATCTAAGGGATGGGAAGTGTTTGATAAGGTACTTTAAGCATAGGGAAAGGTGTATGAACATCAGGAAATAAGTTTTGCTGGTGATTTGACCATCCAAGAGAAATTGCCTTCAAAACCCTAGGAGAGGGAAATGACCTTGCCTAGGCACAACTGAAGCATGAATAAGGTGTAAAATGACTCATTAGACACTGACATGATAATGACAACCCTCTGAATGATGATAGGCTCAGCTGAATGATGACATGGACTGACATTTGGACAACTTTAGAAGGAGTTAAGGCAAACCCTAGACCTAATGCCTAGTGACCAAATTTTGCTTGAAAACTCTTTGAAATGACAAAATTTGACCTTGACACTCTGAGACCACTTTGTAAGAGCATATTTGATCACTGGAGGAAGGCTGGAAAGACTGACACTAACAGATTGGATGTCCCTTTTTGAACTTGGGATGGACAATGTCTGAATGGCTTGAACCCTTGCTGGATCAATCTTCACACCTTCAACAGAAACAATATGTCCCAGAAGTTTGCCTTCTTCTAGAGCAAATTGTGACTTCTTTGGGTTCACTGAAATTCCAAATTGAATGCACTTTAGGAAGACCTTCTTCAAATTCTGTAAATGGTCTTTGTGGCTGCTGGAGAAGACTGTTATGTCATCAATATAAATAAGGACAAACTTGTCCTTCTATCCCACGAAGGCTATGTCCATGGCCCTCTGAAATGTAGCCCTAGCATTCATCAGTCCGAAAGGCATCTTGGAGTACATGAAAGTGCACCAAGGAGTAGTGAAGGCGGTCTTTTCCTGATCTTCAGGATGTACAACAATCTGATTGTAACCTAAAAATCCATCTAAGAAAGACATGAATCTGGCCCTTGAAACTCTTTGCAGCAAGTGTTCCATCGTAGGCAGGGGGTATTTATCTTTTTTAGAGCACTTGTTCAGATTTCTGAAGTCAACACAAAGCCTGATTTCTCCATTTTTCTTTCTTACTACCACAAGGTTAGCTATCCATTTTGAATACCTTAGGGGAACTATAATTTTGGCATCCAACAACTTCTTGATCTCTTTCTCAATCAAAGGCAATAAGATAGGGCTGATAGATCTTAATTTCTTCTTAAAAGGGGTAGTGTTCTTTTCCAGTGGGATTTTGTGCTGAATGATGTTTGTATCATAGGTTTTAAGATCACTGTATTCCCAGGAAAAAATATCAGTGAATTGCTTCATGAGGGTGCAATACTCGGAATTCTGAGTAGAAGAAAAATGAGTGGATAGATTAATGAATTTCGGATGGGCTAGGTTCCCTATATTATGTTTACAGACAACAAACTCATTCTCTGTTTTGGCTGAATTATAGGGCACGTTGTCATGATCAAAAAGCTTCTCTAGAGGCACCAATCCTTTTGGTATGTGATTACTAGGCAGCTAGATGATGCTTCCTCGACCGATCTCTCTTTTTAGCTTGGATTGGCCGCATTCTTCCATGGTTTCATTTTCTTGGTCGATGTGCATTTCAGCAAATTCCCCAATGAATTGTAAAAACCTATTAATTTCCTCATCGTCTTAAAAAACTCTCCAATATTTGACATTGTCAAGCATAGACGGTTTATATTTAACCTAAACTTCATATGTCAATTTAGGAGGAAAAGGAGGAATAAACATGCTAGCAGACACAACAAGGGAGTCGGCAAGCTGATTCTTCATTCTTGGAATGTAAGAAATGCTGAAATTATTAAAAGAGTCCTTGAGCCTCCATGCCTCATCTCTGTATTCTTTCAGCCTTGGATTCTTAGCTTGGAAAGTTTTATTTACCTATTGAATAATGAGGTCTACGTCTCCAAACACTTTTAGGCCTTTGATACCCATTTCTTTAGTAGCACTTAAGCCTAGAATCAAAGCTTCATACTTTGCTATGTTGTTTGTGACCTGAAAGGTTAATTTGAAAGATAAATGAATGTATTCCTGTGCTAGGGTCACAAGGAATACACCTGCCCTTGCAGCTTCTTTAGAGCAAGCCCCATCAAAACACATATCCCAACTCTATGGGTTTTCTTCCTCTGCGATCTGGAAAACTGGTTTCTTGGGCTACGTGGAGGCCAACTGAGGTTCTTTAATATGAAGAATACAAGCTCCAAAATTGGTGTCAAAAACATATATGGGATGATTGGTGGGATTCTTTTCATCGCTGATTATATAATCCAGTTGAGCTTCTCTCTGTAATCTCTTGCTCTCACCTCTGAAAACTGGGAAAGTAGCATAGGACAGATCATTTTGTAATGATCCACCTAGTCTCTTGATCCAACCTATCGAAAGTAACATGCCAAACTTGGGAGGTACATCTGCTACCACAATATCCATCATCATGCTTTTCATAGGTAACTAAGACAAATTGATGGCTAGGTCCTTGATTAATCCTAGACACTTCACTTTTCTAGAGTCAAAAGAGAACAGGTCATGATAAGGCTTGGTGATGTCAAGACCCAACTCATCCATGACAGCCTTGGGCATTAGATTATGGCTAGCTCCAGTGTCCAAAAAGCAATTGTGAAGGATTTTTTTATGAATAGTCAGAGAGACATAGAATGATTGGGAGCTGTCTTCACAATTTTCAATCATTGGGCTAAGAATAACAGCTGGCTTGTCATCTTGCAAATTTACATGGTCTATGGAGGCTTGGATGGATTTAGGCTCAAAGGCCTCGAGGATGGATCTTTTGAAGGACTCATTCTTCACTAGTTCAATCAGAGGCATAGGTATTCTTAGCTTCTGAATTTCTGATTGAAAACTGAAAGAAGAAGGAGACTTATCAAGGCCTCTTACCTCATGAGCTGGAGCTTTGAGGATGATGGGATCAACTGCTGGTTGTTTTTGCTTATTAGCTTGCTGTACTGCAGGGACAACAATTCTTTGAACAGGGGTTTCGTTGGCATTATTTATCTTTGACCTCAAATTATATCTTTGCTGATATACAGTTGGTAGAATAGTTTTACCATCCCATTCTTGGCTGATCTGGTCATTGCATAATGATTTTTCATAGGAAGCTGAGGTAAAAAAGGAAGCATTGCCTTTGTCTTATAGAAAATGGATCTCATCATCTTCTTCAAACTGCTCTTCTTCCATGACTGCATTTTGAAAAGGAGCCTTCACCCTTTGGTCTTCATTAGCATATTTGTTTCTTTGCAAAATCTGCAACTGCTCATTTGTTCTTCTATATGGATTTGGATTTGGATTTCTAGGAGGAAAGGTATTAGGCACTCTTCCTTTCCCCGGGTGCTGCTCAACCTTCAATTTTGAGATTTCGGAGGCTAATGACTCAATAATTTTGGTCATTTTATCTATCTTAGGATCAAAGGATGATGAAGACTCGCCCCTCTGTCTTCTTCTATCAACATTTCCCTTGAGATTCTCTGAAGCCATGATGTTTGATTCCACTTCCAAGGCTGCATCCTGCATGTCAGCCAAAGTAGCACATCACCTCTCTCTCAACAGTAGGCAGAAGTCAGAATCAAAAGCACTAGCATAGGTGAGTTTAGCAGAGGTAGTAATGGGTTTTACTTCAGCTGGTATCTTGCTGTACATACAGTTAAACCTCTTATTAAAATCAGACAACAGTTCACCATTTTCCCTCTTTAACTTCCCAAACTCATTGTGGTAGTAGAGGAGATCCTTCTTATCCCCCCAATGCTTTAGGAATGCATCATCTAAAGCTTCAATATCTGCTATAGATCTTGGGGTTAGTTATCTGAACCATTTTCTATCCTCTCCATCTAGGCTTTGGACAAAGACTCTCATCCACACATCATCTTCACTAATGTCCAGATTATCAGCATAACTATAGAATGACTCAAGATGTTCTTCAGCAATAACACCTTCAGTCCTAGTGAAATTAGGCCTATATTTCTGATATTCTCCAGTAGGCATGGCATTCAAAGGAGTGGGCAGTATTAGGGGTCCATACCTAGCAGCTATGATTCTTTCCATTTTGGTAGGTGCTTGTGGACCTGCCATAGATGTGGTGGCTAAAAGAGTACTGGCAGTCTGAATGATATAGGGTTGAGGAGTGACTGATAGGTCTAAAGGAGTATGATGGATAGGAGGTGAGGTTTCTTTTGGGCTTACAACAAAAGGAGAACCTAAAGAATAAGGAGCTTTATGAATCTCTGGGAGTTTTTCTTCACTGCTAGTATTAGAAGCTATACTCTCAACATGTATTTGTTCTATTACAAGCCTTTCGTGAAGAGATATAGAAGATTGTTTAGGTTTACCTGAATCTGATGCTCCTTTCTGCAATACCTTTTTCTCTTTGATGATTTTTTCAAGGTCAGGTACTGGGTCAGCTTGTAGCTTCTGAGGATTTCTCTGAGTATGCCTCACAAACTGAGCCAGAACTATGAAGTGGAGTCGCCAAGAGGTTTGACCTCTAGCAGAGTTGCCAGATAGATGATTACAACCAAAAAAGTTCCCAGACTTTGTCTATCATCAAAGCTGGATATATGTCCTTTCCTAGGGAAGCTGAGCTTCAGTTTCCTCTCCCCGGCAACGACGCCAATTATGTTAGCACTCCAGGAACCTCTCCTAGGTTGCAGCTCAGATATTCCTGGTAACATATAATCTTCAATATTGTTCTCTGACCTATTGGAATAAATGAAGGTTTGGATCAAGTTAGATAACCATTTCATCTCTATTCTCACTCAAGACATGCATGAACACTCTCACCAATACAAGGCTTTAGACCACTAATGCTCAATAATTTATAGATTCAATAGATAGATGGAGAAAACTCACTGTACCAGCAGATTGCATACATAAACATAAATGAATGGCTAGCTACAGGCAAAAAAAGAGAATATTGACTGTACTGGCAGATGCATATATGACCACACATGGATGGCTAGCTACAGGCAGCAAAGAAGCTTGCAAATCCATTTTATGAAAGCAGAGATAAGATGATAGTTATTGTCACGCGGAAAGAGTCGTTAGTGCGGACACAACCGACCTTCCTAGAAAGCCTAAGACTCTCTAATGACAAACAAGAGAAATAAGAGCAATCCTTCCCTAAATATGCTTTTACAATATGAGAAATCAAGTGTTTAGATCCTACCTGTAATCCAACGCTGTTGTAGTAGTCCAACTTCGTTGATCCAGATGAGCTCCTCCTTCCTTTCGAAACCTGCATTCACCAACAATCAAACGATTAAATAGCACCTGAATATCACATAAAATAAAAGATATTTAACATATAGACCAAGGAGTATATGAAACAACTCATTAATAACAAATTGTTGAGAAGAATGGACTAATTTGTATTAAAAGGTAACAAAAGGAACCATTACAACCTGAGCCTTGGTGTTGTGCAAGCTCCTCCCAGGGTCCAAAATAGTTCTCCCTTACTCTGATCAGCTCACCCACCTCCCAATGGAAACAAGTAAAGATGGTAATCTCTCCTCACAAGCTTCTACAAGGAAGTCCTAATTCCAGCAGCATCTACCCTTAGGAATGTTCAGCTTTCAACCTCCCCTCCCTTTGGCCCAATGCCTGTATTTATAGTGCTCTAGAGGAAGTTATTCAGGTCCACCATCAATGGGATAAGCCCCTCTTTGGATGGGATAGCTCCCCTATTGATGGGATAAGTTCCTCTTTGGTAGGGATACATGAACCATCTGGAGGCGCTTCATACACGTCAAACATGCTTCTAGAAGACTCTAGAAATGACCACAAGTAACTTTTTTGGAGTGAAACTTGCGCCTTTTGACCTTTACAGGAGTACGCACTCACCCCTTTACATACAGAGTGTACAAGTACACAGGTTTTGTGAACTTGGGTTGCGTACCCGTAGGTAAGGCTAAGAGAAACTGCGTACCAGAGATAATTGACTTTAAATGACTTTTCTCTCTTTCTTGAAGTTTGACATGGAGAGCAGAGGCATGAGACTTGCCAAGGAGGATAGTATGACAGTGGATGGAGCCATATGTTATAGACATTTTTGTGCCTAACAGCATGGAGCATGAAATGTCAATAATCTGAGGGATCCAAAGTCCCTAAACATGTTTTTCTTACCCTTAGAGGAACAAGGTCAGCAAACCACAGCACTGAAAATCAGTTCTCCACCTGAAAACACTCAAAAACAAGCTATTTCTGGATCATGTCAGCTGCTCCACTAAGAATCTGCGCTGAATGTCAACTGCTCCACTCTGTACCTGCGCTGAATTTCAAAAGTAATGAAGGCTACCTGCGCTGGGCGAGATTGGCCAAGTGGCACAGTCATTCTACAAGGTGTCAATTGCCCAAGAAGCTTCCAAACTGACACTTGGGTCAAGGAATTTGCCTTGTGATGAGTAAGAGGGTCTTGATCTCCAAGTGGAAGCAAGAATCTCCAAGTGGACTCAAGGACTGAAGATTAACTAAAGTGGGAGAGGACACTAGTCAGCTTCATGCCAACCTCAAGCTGACTCATCCTTTCTCCAAATCTCCTATATATAGAGCTCTCTCATGAGGTCTAGGGAGGCTGGAATTTTGTGCAAGTAAGGAAGTGCTGTTGGTTTGAGTATAGAACTATTGGGTGATTTTCTTGAAGGAGGTGAAGAGGAGATTTCTTTCTGCTGGGAGGTGTTGCTGGATTGGGCCTATTATGGTTGTAGCTCTCTCAGAACTTTACTTCTTCCATTAATAAAGTATTTGAGGTTCTTCTATATGCATGTGTCTTTATGGTGAATTGATGCTTGTATATTTGATTTCTACTAATCCCTGAATCGATTATGGATGTATGCTTCTTGTAGTTTCCTTTTCTTGTACTTTTACAGGATCTTTGTGTAGCTGGGCCAGTGAAAGAGCGAGGAGCTAGGAGCAAGCAGCAAGGAGCGAAGATTGGATCAACCATTAGCGCAAGATAACGGTTAGTGGATCATCCTTCTCTTCTCTCTCTCATCTCATAAAGAAGTAATCTTGAATAGCTTTGCATTCAGTTGTTGCTGAGGTACTATCACCCTTAGAGTGGGATAGGGTCATTCCGTATTGGATACTTTTCCCAACAACACCATACTAACTGCAAATAGTCATGGTGACATTTTTTAGTGTAATAGATTGCCCCCTAAAGTGCGAAGCCTGTAGTAGATTAGGGATTTTACGATCTAGGAAGGGTGAAGTACTTTATCATTTCAAGGAGTATCTTGCGGAGGACCCGGTCAGAACCTGCAAATTTTCAACACAAAATACATATATAAGATGATACCATCACTGAGGTAGGCATTCCCATACTCAGATTGAAAACTTTAACTAACAATCTAACTACTGCTCTGATACAAGAATGATTTTTCAGTACATCACAATCATAGACTTTTGTAGACATAGTATGGACGCAGCCATCTGTTTATGATTAGTCTACTGTATAATGAATACAAAATCCTCGCAGCCTGGATGGTGGAAACTAGATCCAGGGTCTTCATTTCTACCTCCCGAATTGGTACGATCCTATCCATGCGAATAAATGAGTTGATGTTGAGCATGGTAGAAACCACTTGATTACTAGTCAATGATGTAAACCGTTAACAAGTGTGAGAGAGACCACCAGTGATGTCAATGGTTCTCAAAGTACCCAGTACAATCCATGAAATGTGAATGAATGAGTTGATGTCGAACATGTCACGGAATCCTTTGATCGAAAATCAATGATGTAAACTGTCGTCAAAGGCGAGAAACCTGCCATTGATGCATGCAGACTTCAAGGTACTGTCGATTTCTAAGTCATCTTTCCAGATAATGTGCTGATGTCGATAGAAAGCGACCCGTTGCAGGCAAGCCCACAACGCAAAATCATTGTTCAAGTTGAAGAAATGTTGCTGTAAGGACTGACTCAGGGATGGTCAAATGGATGAAAAGTATTTTGCATATGAATGGTTTATTTGCAGAGACCTCTTGAACACATAACGACACGACAGATGGATTGGTGATGATTGACCCAAAGTTAATACCCGGAAACGGTTGAAGACTTTCAAAGTGGTTTGATCAACTTTTAAGGCAAAGGATTTCCCAACCCAGGTGAATGAAATGTGTTGTGTTCAAGAGCGGCGATAAGGTTCTTCTGTAACAAAGGATGACAAATCAGTTCATTCTTCTCTCTTTTCCCCCACCATTTCTGGCAAGTACCTCTTTATTTTTTACAAGATTGAGGAGGATAACATATGCTTGATTATAAGCTCATCCTTCGGATGAGTCCAACTTAGCTTAGATTCGGACCCTAAGAAGGAGTGGTCCGTTCCTGTTTGTAATCGAACAGGTCCTTTACTATGAAATTTTAACGAGTCCAGTATAGGAGAAACTCGGCGTTTTTCATTTTTAGAGAGTCTGAAAAAACTAAAGAAGACTCCAAGGTGAACTTTTTCGTAAATTTGTGTCTCCCAAGCCCGAAAAAGTATAAAATAATACCTGAGAGAACCGCTTGATCTCGCGACCAAGGAGTACTTTCATGATTAGTGTCTCTGACCTGAAAAGTAAAAAGCGATCAAGGACACGTCGTTTTATTTCTGTATCGAGTTTGAAACGACAAAAACCCGACAATTTTTTCCTGTTTTTTACGGTCAGAAAAGAGCTATAAGGGGACCGTCTTTTAGTTCCGTTTTAACGAGTGTAAAAGAAACGCTCGGCAATATTTTCATGTTTTAGGAGTCAGAAAAGAGCTTAAAATATGACTCTGATGTTTTGGTTCGTGAAAAATGATGATTTTACTCTAAAGTCCTTTTGTCCTGCACAAAAACAACACATTACTCATACATGTTTAAGATGGGTAAAAATACATTGAAAAATGTCCTTTCATGGTGAAAAATAAACAAACTTAGCATTCATTCATCCAAAAAACCTATAAAAAGACTTTTTACCATGTCATTTTTACCATTTTATTGTTGAGGTTGAGAAAAGGGCTTTTGACAAGAAAACTTCCCGTGGACTTTGCAGAGAATCCGACCGTCAGAATCGAGCGCCGTCTCTTTCAGGTATTTCACAACATCCTCCTCTTCAATTTCATCCGTTTAGAATTTCATTTCAAGTTTTAGTTTGATTTTTTGGGGGGTTTAGGGTTTTAAAATATGTTTCTCGGGGGACGCAGGTGCCCTATGGGCGACCTGCGTACCCCGACTTTTTCGTATATGGGAAAAAGGTCGGGGTACGCAGCCCGCCTTCAGGACAGCTGCGTACCGTTGCTCTGTCTTCTGAACGCGGGGTGCGTACCCCGTGAAACACAGATTTTGAAACCCCAAACTCCAATTTTAACCAACCAAATTTTATTTAATGAATTCTAACTATTGTTTCTTGGTGTGTAGGTCACTCACCATGCTAGATTAGTGTGAAAGAGAGCACGAAGACGTTGATTTGGCCGCAATAGGTCATCAACCTTCTATTGATGCGTTAAAGGCATGTGGTCTCTATAAGTACTGGGCCATACCTGGCATGAGGGCCCAGGTGCCATTCTTAGAGTGGCTGGTTGAAAGGTGGAATATTCAGGATCAATTTTTTTACATCAGAGAAAACCAGCTCGAGATAGAGTCCTCCAACATATACTTTCTCACTGGCTTGACTAACAGGGGCGAGCAACTCTCTCTATTCGGGACTAGGCTGGGTGGCCAATCCCTTGCTAGTCTCCGGCTAGAGTGGTGCAACAATCAAAACCAGGAGAAGGGGATAGAAATCAAATATATATCCCGACCTAAACTCATGGTAATTGCCTTTACAGTTACCAGACTTTGCGGCGCTGCCGCTTTGCACATAGCCACTGGTTCCCAAATGCGGATGGCTATAGATTGCTTCCAAGGAACCATTTTCAACTGGTGCGATGCTGTGTTGGCCAATATGAAGGGCCAACTAACCAGGGCAAAGAGAGGACAATTGAAGACCTTTGGATATGGGCCTTTAGTTGTGAGCTTGCCCTAGAGAGAGTTCCAATGCTGATCCCCCAGCATCTTACAGTTCCAGTTGGGCCTCCTCGGGAGCCTAAGTTGACGAGATGGGTCGCGGTAATGGCCCGGCATCCTGACGAGGGAGCAGCAGTTGTTCGATTTCCTGATGGTTACTTTCACTGGCTGGAGGGCCAGGTCTTTGCGAATCAGGATTTTCCGTACGCCGGAATGGATTTTCGCAATGATCCGGACATGGTTCTTCCACAGGGAGAACAATGGGACGACAGAGGTATTTCATTTTTCACATGTTTTTAAATTATGTATTTTTTTTTTGTTTTTTATATATCGCCTCAAAACTGACAGCACAAATTTTCAAAATGCAAATGTAGGTCCACGGCGTCCGGCCAACCTCCGGCCTTTTGAGAGGAGAGTACCAGCTGTACCAGCACCAACCTCACAAGATGCGGCCGCAGAGACCTTAGCCGAGCTGGAACAGGATCTAGAGCGTCTGACGACGGATATACCAGAGACCACTATAGATGACATTCCTATCCGACTTCAGCGCTACGTGATCGCAGTCCCAGGACCTTTCAGGAGGTTCCTGTGTAGGGTAGCGCGGGCAGTGGTCTCATATAGAGAGCACCACAAGTGATTGGCTAGTCACTTTTGTAGACACATATGACATTTTTGGTTTTTTGTACTTATCATTTTTGCCGATCATAAGGTGTTTTTCAACCTATGATCGAAGACGATGTATATTTTTGACACACTCCTATCTATATATATCATTATTACCGGCTTATTTTGTTAAACATGTGTGATGAAATGTTTATAAATTTACATTTATGATTGTTACAAATGTCTATTTAACATTCGAGACGCCATTGCATCTACTAATGTATTTAAAGACCTTGGAATATGCTGATATTCAATGTAATCAAATTCACGTTCCAAGAGACGCACCCTCAAAAACAATCTTAATAACACTGGATTTCTAATGGCATAGACTCTATTAAGCTGTAATACAACGAGTTCAGAATCTAACCTCACTATCAAACTCCGAATCCCAAATGAAATAGATTCAGATAATAACTCAATCACTGCACTGTATTCTGCAATGTTGTTTGTTGTTTGACCGAGGCTCACCCCGTGCATAGAAACTAACTCGTCAGAGGGCGAGTAGATAACCCAAACTGCGGAAGAGATATTCTGTGTACTACGACAAGCACCATTAGCAAATCCAATGTACGTTTGGAGAGGCGTCGACATCTGCAATATCAAGAGTAAAACCAAGATAAGCCAGAATAACGACAAAAACACACTCTTTAAACTAAGCACACGGCCTAAACTTAAGCAAACATACCAGCTAGAAAGAAAATTAACCTAACTAGAACTAACTAAATCTCCATACCCACCATTTAAGCATAATACCTCTTTAGGTAAAGTCCATTTCTGGGCTTACCCAAAGAGTCCCCATCAAAATCTACCAGCTCATAGGCCCCTTTTGCCAGCTTTCGCTTGACAATGTAGGGTCCATGCCACATGGGAACGAATTTTCCAGCACCTAATTTATCGTTAGCTTGATCATATAATAGCACTAGGTCTCCTTCCAAAAAATTACGAGGGGTCACAATACGGTCATACTGAGCTTTCATCCTTTTTGCGTGAGTCTCGATTGCCAAAGCAGCGTCACGTCGAGTCTCATCTAATTTAGCTAAGTATAACAGACGCTTCTCCTCTTCGGAAGTAGCTGGGAGTAATTCGATAGCCATTTGAAGTGATGGGATTTCACATTCAATGGGCAACACTGCTTCCAAACCATAAACTAGTTGGAAAGGAGTGAACCCTGTTGATGTTTTTACTGAGGTTCGATACGCCCAAAGCGCTGAGAATAACATGTTGTGCCAATTCGACCGATGAATACCAATGATTCGTCGGATCATGATAACTAGAACTTTGTTGATGGATTCAACCAAACCGTTTGCTTGAGGATAATAAGGAGTAGAACTATCATCGCGTAAACCAAGCTGGCTGGTAAGTTCGGTCATCATAATGTTTCGAAAATGGCGCCCATGGTCAGTGATTATCGCTTGTGGGACACCAAACCTAGCAATAATATGATTGAATATGAAAATCACTGCTGTTTTGCCGCTTGCCTCGAATGTAGGCATCGCCTCGGCCCATTTAGTAAAATAATCAACCGCAAGGATGATATACGCATGCCCCCCGGCCGAGTGAGGGTTACAAGTAATAAAATCGATACCCCATTTAGCAAAAGGACCAATGGCAATTATAGGGTGGAGAGGAGCAGGTGGTGCGCGCATCTTGCGATCAAACACTTGGCAGTTGTGGCATTTTCGGACCGCAATGATACAATCTTTAAACATGGACGGCCAGAAATAGCCAGCATGCAACACCTTCTGAGCTGTGGCATACCCAGACATATGACCGCCACATGCTCCAGAATGACAGTCATTCAAAACCCTTTCTGCCTCTTCATGATTTAAGCAACGACGAAAAACCAAGTCCGCCCCACAACGATAAAGAGTATCTCCAATAATTCGGTATTTTTGGGACTGGAATCGAATTTTCCGGCGTTCCGACTTGGAAGCTTCGGGCCAAAAGGATTGGGTTTGGAGATAGACGATTATATCCCCATACCACGGATCTAAAGTGCTGATAAGAAACAGAGATTTGTTCGCAATGGGTTCCTCTGCCACAGTTTCCGTGTCAGCACGCAGGAAGTCACACATCAATTCCGCAAAAACTAAGGATTTCTTAGACTTGGACTTCTCAAACTCCAAATCGAACTCCTGCAAGATAACAATCCATTTGGAGTACTTGCCCCCGAGAAATTGTTTTGTCAAAATATAGATCATAGGGTTGCAATCCGAAATCACTGTAGTTTTACAGAGAAGAATGTAATGACAAAAACGCTGGACAGCCTGCACAGTTGCCAGGGCCAATTTCTCCACATGCGAATATTTTAGCTCAGTGGGATTTAACGTCCTACTAAGATAATATATCACATGTTCCGTTCTGAATTCATCTTCCTGAACTAAGACCATTCCGATGGTGGAGTGGGAGGCGGTGAGATACAAAAAGTAATCCTGGTTGTAGTTGGGAGGATGCAGCAACGGTGCATGGGTCAACGCGTGCTTAAGTGCATCAAAAGATTTCTGAGCTATCTCATCCCAAGAAAATTGAGCATTTTGTTTCAACAACCTGGTGAAACCCTTTGTAACCTCGGCGTAGTTAGGAATGAATTGACGTAAAAAGTTTGCTTTCCCCTGCAAACTTTGGAGTTGGCGCAAACTCGAAGGAGGAGGCAATTTGATGATAGCTTCGACCTTCGAGGGATCGACGCGGATACCGGCTTTTGAAACAACAAATCCTAGCAATCGTCCAACTTCTATGCAGAAGACACATTTGTGTGGGTTCAACCGAATTCAATAATGCCGACACCTCATAAAAATAGCGCGTAAATGGACAAGGTGATCAGCTCGATGTAAAGAATGAGCAGGAAAATCATCGAGATACGGTTGCACAATGTGCTTGATGTCGTGAAACATGTAAGACATTGCTCGTTGGAAAGTGGCTCCGACATTCTTAAGTCCAAAAGGTAATTTGCAATAAGAAAATGTCCCCCAAGGACAAATGAAAGCCGTTTTTGGTTGATCGGCAGGTAGAATATTGATTTGGTTGTAACCGGAAAAACCGTCCATAAAGGAAAATATTTCACTGCCGGCACAATCATCAATTATTTGATCGATATAGGGTGTAGGATAGTTGTCTTTTGGACAAGCACGATTTATATCCCTATAGTCGATACATATTCTTATTGTTCCTTGTTTCTTGTTAACCGGAACAATATTCAATACCCAATCCGTTAATGGAATCGGATAAATGAAACCTACTTTCAATAGCTTCTTGACTTCTTCTTTAATCGCAGCCGCTTTCCTAGGGTGTATCTGACGCAGACGTTGCCGAACGGGTTTAGCGTCTGGGTAGGTCTTGATTTCATGAACAACAATGGAGGGATAAATTCCTGGCATTTCCTCATAGGACCAGGCAAACACGTCGCGGAATTCTTGAAAAAGGACCTTGTATGTTTGAATTTCGTTATCTGTACACGAGGCACCTATATGAATGTTTTCAATAACTCTAGTTTTGACTGAAATGTCGATGGCAATAGTTTGGGAAATGTTTCCCAAATTCAACTCTGAATCAGGATGTTTCATGGGATTCTGAGCGTCTTTGACATATTCAGCTGTAAAAATTGATGAAAAATCATTTTCAAAGTCATCACCCTCAGGTAAAAACGAAGATCTATGATGAAGATCTTCCCATGGTAGATCGTCTACACTTAGGATTTCGCGAAGTTGTTCGTCAGATGATGCGACTTCAGGAAACATTATCCGTTCTGAGGTTGATGTGAAAATTGATTCCTCACGGACCACATTCATTTGGTCGAATTGGGTTGAACTGGAGTCGGAAAAAGACTGCACGGCTTCATAAGCAATTTCATATGGACTCAAAGGCATTGCATTACCGAAGGAGTCTATTTCAGATTCAGATGGGACAATCCAAGGATCATCGTAAATAATAGTGTTTGAAGTAATCATATGAATGGATTCGAATGAAGGGTCTGCATTGATCGAAGGAAAGGGAAAAGTTCCCAGCAAACCGGAATCTTTAACCAATCCTACACCAACATCCCTGTAAGGGATAGTCGTTTTACCGACATGCTGGATACTCTCTGAAGAGGCTGGGTCGGATGAAAAGTAAGCCAGCTGGTCTATCATCACGATCTTGCCATTATGTGGAAACTTTATAACTCTGAAGACTGATGACACGACTGCTGTCATAGCATAAGACCAACTGCGACCCAAAAGAAGGTTGTAGTCTAGAGGGGTATCAACCACCTCCACATCCAGACTAACGGTTTTTCCTTCAACCCCTATAGGAAAATCTTGTAGAATGCCAAACGGATGGAACCCACGGCCATCAAAGGCCTTAATAATCGTCGGGGATTCGTTCAGTGAAGGAGAACCAAGCGATCTCCAACATTGAATCGACATAATACACGTAGAAGCTCCTTCATCAATTACAGTCCGATGAATAGGCCTGTTTTTGACTATCACCAGAATCTGGAAAGCCATTTGATGAGGGAGACACGGTGTACTATTTTCTAGATCAAAGATTATCAGGTTCGGGTCCTGAACATCAACAGCTCCTATAGCCGACAAGAGAAATTTTCGTTGTGCTGGGCATGATTGTAGCACTTCCAAAGCCGACATTGCTGAGGGTGAAACAGCTAAATCCTCAACAATGTTATAATTCTGAGCTGCTCTCGCATGTGGATTGAAAGCATACTTTCGAAGTATACCCTTGGCGGGCAGTTTAATTATCAAGTTCGGGTTAGGTTTCTCGATCTGTAGTGGATCGGAACCGGGAGCTGAGGTTGATGGATTAGAATGGGAAGATTCTGCTTCTTTGCCATCAACAGGATTCTTACTACCATAATCTTGCGATCGAGTCGCAATCCGTACATGAGACATCATCAATATGGGCTCTTCACTGGCACTCGAGGAAGAACCTATCATTTTACTCTCCTGCTTCGGAAATGGATCTTTCAAAACAGCAGGAGTTGGGGAACCCTTAACGATTTTCACAACCTCTGCCCGATGAGGGCAATCTCTTGTGAAATGATCTTCTTCACAAATTAAACAAGGATAGCGAGGTTTGCGCTTTTCGTCGTTAGATTCCGACTTCTCTTTTTTCTCCTTTGGAGCCTTGTCTGCTTTATCCTTCTTCTTGCCTTTCTTCTTACCACCGTTTTTTGATTTAGCCGTAGACGACTCTACAGCATGAATATCGGCAGTAATTTCAGGAGAAGATTCTCCTGTCGGGGAGTCCAGTAGGGTTATTATTGGAGAAGAATTCTTTGAGGATTTCTTCTTACTTTTAGTATTCACCATACCAATCATGCCATTAGCAGCATGAGACCCCGAAGGAGCAGCAGCGATTTGATTCGACTTAGGAAGATCTGGGATCTTCTCGTGCAACGTACCCGACTGAGTGTAAACTAAGTCAAGGTACTGGGCTTGAGCAATGACTTGCTCCTCAGTAACTACTCCGGCCTTAGCTACATCTTCAGTAATCTTCGGTAATAATGATTTTACAAACCATTCAGCTAAGATTTGGTCCGGGATAAAAACTTTCACTAAACATCTTCGATGTCTCCATTCATGAATATGATCGGAAATATAAGTGGAGGTCGACTGTTTTAATGAAGTTAATAGCTCCATGATGTTATCGTATCTGACCGGCAACTGAAAATGAGTTAGGAACGAAGTAGCTAACTGGCTAAAATTGTAAAAAGAGGCCCGTGGTAACTCAATGTACCACTTGGCCGCGAGACCAATGAGCGTACGCTGGAAAAGACGTAAGCGGATCGAATCATTCGAGATAGAATTGGAAGCACACCAGAGGTGGTAAGTCATCACGTGATTGGACAGATCCTCTCCAGACTTACCTTCGAACTTGGGTATATCATTGGGCAACTTATTTGGCATTGGCGGCCAGAACGGAAGATATTGAATTGGATCGTTCGTTAGGCGCGTCAAGTCTGGTAAATCCAAAGTTGCGATAAACGGTAACTGCCGGTTAGGATCTCTAAAACTCTGGGTCACAAGACCAGTCCCAGGAGGAGGATATCCAGGATAACTAGGAATAGGAATCGCATTAGGGATATTATATCCTCTTGGAAAACCAGGATTAACCGGACCGTACTGGGGTTGTTGAGGTTGTTGATAAGTGTACCCAGGATACGGTTGATACTGGTAAACCGGTTGTTGGACAGCAGGACCGAATTGGTACTGTCCCTGGTACTGTTGGTGAGTAAATTGAGGTTGAGTTGTTACAACAGTACTTAAACCAGGTTGCCCTACAAGCATCTGGACCGTGGTTTGAATCGTAGATCCGGACAACGGTAAAGATGTCTGAGGAGTGGTTGCAGAGACAGTAGAAACCGGAGCTGTCGATACTCCAGAAGTAAGTGCGGTAGATGTTGCGGTAGTTGCAGCAGCCATTTGAGATGGAGTACTAGGTGCAATTGGCGGCTGAGTAACTACCGAAGTTACAGAAGTTTGAACATTTGACTGGACAGGTTGCGGTTGCTGGGGTGGACCAGAAACTATGGGTTGTCCAGTTTGAGGTACCAACTGTATACTTGGCTGCACCACCTATTGACCTTGTGATGGATCCCACACTATCATTCCGGGGTATTGACCCGTAACAGGTTGAGGATACTGAGATCCATAACCGGATTGAGGATAGGATTGATAGCTGAAAGGCATAGTTCCCATACCTTGAACATATGACTGACCTTGAGGTGGTTGATAACCTTGACTCGAGTATTGACCTTGAGGTTGATAACCTTGGGGTAAATACTGATACTGGGGTTGACCTTGACCTTAAGGTTGATACCCTTGAGGTTGATACCCTTGGGGTAAATATTGATACTGAGGTTGACCCTGGGGAACATATTGAGGCTGGGGTTGACTTTGAGGCATGTATTGTACCATAGGTACATACTGACCTTGAAGCTGCCCCCCAGACACAATTTGTGTACCTTGAGGTTGCCCCCCAGGCGTTAATTGAGGCTACCCCCCAGGCGGTAATTGACCACCATGAGGTTGAGAAACGGGAACTGAACCTGACATCATGTAAATGTCCCCTACACCCAATGGTTTATTACCATTGTTTCCAGCTAATAACCCATGATCAATGGGTTGAGGAGATGCCCCCGCAAAAGTACCAGAAAGTGATTGATACCCGGTGGGAACAGAAGGACCGCCGTGTAAGAAAGATTCAGGAGATTGAGTAAACACGGACGACTGACCAGACATATTTACAGGAGTATAAATACCTCCAGGTGGAAAAGGAGTACGAGGTGGAGAAAAACCTACCCCTGAGTTGCCTAAATAATTGGTTAATGAAAGGTACCAAGTAGTACTTCTAGGAGGACTGTAAAAGATAGATTCACGCTCCCTGAGATCAATAGTAGGTTGATCTTCAAGGGTAGATACGCCTAATTATTCCTATGGAGCAAGTTCTTCAATAGCTATCAAACCAGTAGGAAGATTTTCGGTGATGACTCTTTCCACCCTAGGTGAATCTGGTACACTAGAAGTTGGAGTAACAGGTTCAGATATTTCAGGTTCTTCGCCTATATCACTAGTAGATGAAAAACTACCAGCAAGCTCAGAAACTTCAACTGCTTCAGGATTATAACCTGTCTCTAGACTTTGGTAATCTTGACGGACTACCAACGAAGACTCTCCTTCTTCTGGTGAACCTACTCTACTGCCGCTAGGAGGAGTTACAAGGACCTTTAAACCTTCGTAATGACTTGGAACCTCTTGAGGAGATTCACCCCGAAGTCTACGGGATCTTCTCAACAATTCGGCCACAGAAACAACCTCAGGAGACTTGCCCCGAAGTCTACGGGACTGTCTCGGTAATTCCACCACAGTTAAAAACTTTTAACTACTGCACACGCAAACAAAGTAAAATCTCAAAACAAACCACCTAAAGTCTCTAAAGAACCAAACAAATTTGAATCATACGCCTAAAGAATCTAGGGCGTCAAACCAAGCACAAACAGTAGCCTTCCAGACCGAAAATGCTAGTTGGAGATGAAACCCAACATCGCTGGATTCAGTACAGAAGTGGCGGGTGGAACAGTTACCCCGGAAACCTGCTTAATGAATAGACCGGCACAAGTTCCTCCACTTTAACCGTCTCGAGTGAAGTGAACCCCCGGAAAATCCAAGTGAGTCTAGCCGACGTCTGCTCCAGGTACAGTGGGATCTTCCCTCCACCGTCACCTCGGTAGAATCCTAAAGATAATGGTCACTAAGGTTACCAACCGCAACAAATGCACATGGGGGAGCAGTCTACACTCCGACAGCACGCAAGGGCAGAGTATCAAGCTCAATCCCCTTGCTGATTCCTTGACAATAATCCAAGGTTTACCAACAAGTGACCCTTGGCTCCTCGACAATGGTTAATCCGAGGTTTACCGTTTGTAATACGTGCGTGTCTAGCGTCGTTCCCAACGAGGGAGGATTGATCCCCTCACTGGTTCGGACACGAGCTCGTGCTTCTCCTTTAAGAGGAGCTTTCCCAGAGTACAAATGAGACAATTGGATTTATTCTATCACAAGATAAGCTACTTGTTTGGTTTTGTTGTCTTCGAGAGTTAATTACTCTCCTACTCCAAGGCACTAGCCTGATCTAAATTGGTGTTTCAGAGCCCTAGTAAATAAAAGTTACTACGTTGATTTTACTTTAAGCGTTAATTTTATGGTTTTTCTTAAAGACAAAAGGTGATGGAGATGAAACTGGTGGTGTGTAGACTCGACTCGCAACCACTACAAAGATGCACCTAAGATGATTTACACTACTTTTCTTTTTCAATGAATCTCCTAACTAAGAAAGTTGGAAAATGCAAATTTTATAGAAAACAACTTTCTTAGTAAAGACAATCAAAGAAACAATTCTCTTTATCTTTTCAAAACACACAACTCATGACCACTGATTACTCTATGAAATTTTCTTTTTCTCCCAAAAGTCCACAAATGCTACTAAAGCAAACTTTTTCCAAAAGAATTTTTGTGTTTTTTCAATGTTAATAAAGCATATAAAACTATTTTATCAAATCGAATGTAACAAATCTAAGACAATCAAATCAAATTCACTCAAAAGAAAATTAAAAGAAAATTTACCTAAAAGTAAAAATAATGAGGACAAAAGCCTACAAGGATGATTCCTGGATGTTTTACTTAGTCAAAATGCAACTAAGGATCAGTTCATGCAGAATCATAAACTAACCAAAAAACAAAATCGAAATCTTTTTGTTCTTTTTTCTCAAGAATGGAATTCAAGGCTTTAACAAACAAACTTTTCGAGATTCACAAAGAGAAGACACAAAGGCAGGTCTCTCACTAGGGTGACTTCTATGACAGGCCCGACTCCTAAGAGGACTGATCAAAACCAGGGAGATCCAAAGTTTGACAACCCCTAACGCCAAAGTCACTACAGGACCAGTTAAAAATCAAACCCTAAGGAAAAATCCCTATGAATTCCACCAAAACCCTCGACACTAACGGGACAAGTTCAGGTGAAGATCTTTGACAGTAAACTGATGGATCTGGGCAGTAAAAACAAAGTAAAAGCAAAATCTAAAAGAGCAAAAAGCAAAAATTGAAATTTTCTCAAAATTGACAGGGGTACGCAGGTCATCTGTTCACACAGGCGCGGGTACGCACTGTGCACAAAGACGTAGTGCGTACAAGTACGCACTGTGTTAAACCCAGAGACTGCGTACTGCTGGCAAGGCTAAGAAAAATAAAAAACTAAATTGACTCTAAGCTAACCCACCCAAATACACAGCTAGACAACCAAAAATCAGAAAACAAGCAATTTTTCTCAGACCAAAATATCAAATCAAAAAGAACTCAAACACATTCATGGAGTCCCCAGTATGGTCGCCATTTTGTCACGTGGAAAGAGTCGTTAGTGCGGACACAACCGACCTTCCTAGAAAGCCTAAGACTCTCTAATGACAAACAAGACAAATAAGAGCAATCCTTCCCTAAATATGCTTTTACAATATGATAAATCAAGTGTTTAGATCCTACCTATAATCCAACGTTGTTGTAGTAGTCCAGCTTCGTTGATCCGGATGAGCTCCTCCTTCCCTTCGAAACCTGCATTCACCAAAAATCAAACGATTAAATAGCACCTGAATATCACATAAAATAAAATATATTTAACATATAGACCAAGGAGTATATGAAACAACTCATTAATAACAAATTGTTGAGAAGAATGGACTAATTTGTATTAAAAGGTAACAAAAGGAACCATTACAACCTGAGCCTTGGTGTTGTGCAAGCTCCTCCCAGGGTCCACAAGAGTTCTCCCTTACTCTGATCAGCTCACCCACCTCCTAATGGAAACAAGTAAAGATGGTAATCTCTCCTCACAAGCTTCTACAAGGAAGTCCTAATTCCAGCAGCATCTACCCTTAGGAATGTTCAGCTTTCAACCTCCCCTCCCTTTGGCCCAATGCCTGTATTTATAGTGCTCTAGAGGAAGTTATTCAGGTCCACCATCAATGGGATAAGCCCCTCTTTGGATGGGATAGCTCCCCTATTGATGGGATAAGTTCCTCTTTGGTAGGGATACATGAACCATTTGGAGGCGCTTCATACACGTCAAATATGCTTCTAGAAGACTCTAGAAATGACCACAAGTAACTTTTTTGGAGTGAAACTTGCGCATTTTGACCTTTACAGGAGTACGCACCCACCCCTTTACATACAGAGCGTACAAGTACGCAGGTTTTGTGAACTTGGGTTGTGTACCCGCAGGTAAGGCTAAGAGAAACTGCGTACCAGAGATAAATGACTTTAAATGACTTTTCTCTCTTTCTTGAAGTTTGACATGGAGAGCAGAGGCATGAGACTTGCCAAGGAGGATAGTATGACAGTGGATGGAGCCATACTAACTGCAAATAGTCATGGTGACATTTTTTAGTGTAATAGTTATCTAGCCTTAGACACAAAGAAAACATGAACAAACTATTCAAGTGCAAGCATAGAATAGAAAAGAGAATGGACATTGAACATATAATGGAAAACGAAGTTTATATTTCTAGAATGAAGATGAGAAGCTTGAAAGAACAGAGGAGGAATAATCTCCAGAAGCTGAACCTCTATTACATCTTACTCTCATCTATTTATATCCTGTTTACAATGCTCCTAAGCTCTAAGAGGCTTGGAGTCTTAATCTGTTTGATCTACATTGTTAATCGATTTTATGCCCTCTAGGCAAGCATGGGATCGGGGTTTTTTGCTTCTAACAACAGAGTAACTGCTTTTAGATATTTTTGGTAGCTTTTTGCACTATCTGGGAGTTCTCTTGTGCCAGAGATGCTCCATGATGTTTGTTGGTGTGGCTTTTGCACTGTTTGTGCTCCCTGATCTTTCCGTTTCGGGCTACAACGTGTTGTGGCCCTTCTCTTTCCCTTTTCGAGCTCTATTTCCATGCAAACTGTCTCCTGGGCTTTGTTATATGGCGAAATGGGTCTTCGGGCCTTTGTTTTTCCCTTTAAACTGCAAACAGTGCATGTTTCTGTTATAAACAGCAAACGTTGCAACACTGATAAATCCCGCCCATCACTATTCATTTTGGATTTCAAAAGTCCCAAAATATGGTTTAATTTTCTATTGGATCTGGCCTTGTCGCCATCGCAAGTTGCAAAAGGCCTGCTTCTGTGTATTTCCCTTATATTATGAAATATGCGAAAACACTGAAAAATGCATGAAAATGGGTTTGGCGGACTTAAGATATTATCTATTTTACTTCTTGGACCCTTTTTGGTCTTGGCTTCATCGCAATCGGCACTAGCCAAAGGTCCCTTCGTATTTCGTTTAAATAACAAAAACACACAAAACTGCCAAAAGACATTGAAAATGGGCCTTCCGCGGAATTCAAAGATTATATATTTTTATTCAGGAAACCCATCGGGTCCGGGTTCCATCGCTATCGCACTGCCATTATTTCCCTTTGTATTTTGTTGAAACAATGAAAATACACAAAAAACGTTGAAAATTGCTTCAGCGCGGATCTCAAATTTTATGAATTCCCAACTATAATGTCATCAGGTCCAGCTCGTCGGGTCGCCCATATGTATGTGCATAGGCCCCGCCCGTGGTATATTACCGATGTGATAAATCAAAATCGTGCTTCGCTCACTTTCCAGGCCTTTATATAACATAACATATGCTCCCCGCTGATGCAACCCACCAATCCAATCATTGGCGATCGCTGATCGGCGGTGTCATGTGCCCAATTTTAAACTGTCCCTTCTGCTCGGCCTATTGCGATTAACCACCTATATCTGGGCCGTTGATCAGCCAGATCTAACAGCAGCTATGAGTTGCCGTGTTTATGCTTGCAATACTTTGTTTTTTCACTTTTTTGGAGTGTTTTAGCCTCCCGATAGTGTATTTCTGCCCTTCCAAGGGCTCTCCTCTTGTGCCTATTTTGATCATTGGATGATTTTTGAGAAAATGCCGAAGATTTCAAGAGCATATATGGATCCCATGGGATGATTTTAAGAAATTTTGGAAACTCGAAAAGCATATATGGATCCAATTTTGGGCCTTTTTCTAGCGAGGCTAACAAAACTAAGTGGGTGTTCAAGAACAAAATGAATGAAGATGGAAAAATCATCAGAAATAAGGCAAGACTTGTTTGTAAAGGTTATTTACAAATTGAAGGAATCGACTTTGAAGAAACCTTCTCACCGGTAGCTTGTATGGAAGATATAAGGATGTTATTTCCATTTTCTTGCTCAAAAGGATTCAATGTCTATCAAATGAACGTAAAATTGACATTTCTGAATGGGGAACTCAAGGAAGAAGTCTACATGGAGCAACCAGATGGGTTTGATCTAGCAGAAGGAAAAGAGTTTGTTTGTAAGTTTAAAAAGGCATTATATGGGTTGAAACAAGCTCCTAGAGCTTGGCACACAAGATTGGATCACTATCTACAACAACAAGGCTTCAAAAAATGGGTGGCAGGAAGTAATCTCTACATGAAGATGGACGAGGATAAGTTACTAGTCACTCTTTTCTATGTCAATGATCTAATTTTTTCTAGCAATAATGATGAGATGAGCCATGAGTTTGCTCAAAATATGTCAAAAGAGTTTGAAATGTCAATGATGGGTGAATTATCTTACTTCCTTGGACTAAAAGTATCTCAAACCACAATAGGAATGTTCATATCTCAAGCAAAATATCTTAAAGACATGCTTAAAAGATATGGAATGGAAGATCGTGCACTTATGAGCACACCAATGACCACATACTTCAAATTGAGAAAATATGATGAATCCCCCTCGGTAGATGCAACTCTTTACATGTCAATAATTGGAGCTCTCCTATACTTAACTATTGCAAGACCCGACATTATGCAAGCAGTAGGAATGGTAGAAAGATTTCAATAAGCTCCTAAGCAATCCCATTTGTTGGCTGTAAAAGAATTCTCAGATACTTGAAAGGAACTCATAACTTTGGTCTTTGGTATCCTAAAAGCACAACTCTTACAATGACAACTTACACTGATGCTAATTGGGCTGGAAGCGTGATCGAAAAAGTACCAGTGGAAATGCATTCTTCATGGGAGATTGTCTAGTATCTTGGCTAAAAAAAAACAATCATCTATATCTCTTTCCACAACTGAAGCCAAACATATAGCTGTTGCAGATTGCTGTACATAGATACTATGGATGAAGGAAGCTTTGAAGGATGTCAACATAGAAACTAAACAACCAATCACCATCTATTGTGATAACACAAGTGCTATTGGTCTCAGCAAAAATCCAGTGATGCACTCAAAGACCAAACATATACCAATCAAGTATCATTTCCTTCGTGAACAAGTGGATGAAAAAAACATCAAGTTGGAATATATCAATACTAAGGAGAAAATTGTTGATATTTTCACAAAACCTCTTCCTCGAGAAGAATTTGAACATCTTCGCCAAAAGATGGAGGTTATTTCTCTAGCATCATTCTAAGCAGATTCTTAAGATACCGCATGACAAGGGGAGTAGTTTGATAGGGGGAGTTCTTGTGCACCCATTTTCCATTGATGTCAAAGGGGGAGAGAATATTTGAAAGGGACAAAATATTTCATCAATGATAAAAGGGGAGATTGTTAATCTAGGTTGCCATTGATGTCAATAGTTGATCATTGATATAGAAATGACTGGATGGAAAATATTATTGAAGATTCCAGACAAGGAATACACTTGGAAGATTGCCTATATGAAATAAACATGATGACATGACATACCTCCAATGATGATTTTATGATGTCATGAAAAACCTCCAACAATGTTGAAGGAGACAAGGAGATGAAGAAGGCAATCAAGGACATAATGATGTCCCTAAATTGAAGAAGAATAAACCATGCACCATGATGAATGACCACACTTGGTGAAGACAAGATGATCACCTTAATGACCACACTTGATGATCCTAATTATGAAAGATTCCCTTGTTGACATGAAGCCCATCCATGAAGAATTTCCACTGTCCTCTATTTTTCTGCATCATCTATTGACCAGCCTCATAAAACCTTATTTCTCACTCTTATGAGGAAACATCTGAATATGATACCTATTCCATCTTTTGGAGCATATTTTTAGCTTTCTACTGAGCTATCACATGCCCCGAAACTCCAAATATTCTAAGAGATATGAATTTTTTAAAATAAGGAATTAACTATGGTTATTGAGCCGAACTTACCCCCATAACTCATGTTGGCTTACTGTGGACATGGCTGTTCATTGTGAGGACGAATAGGTGTATATATAAGAGGTTATACCTCTGTTGTTTTATCAAGCATATCGTGAAGATCATACAGGAGATACGAGACACAATGAGAAAAAGGAGTTCAAAACTCGTGAACTTAAAGATTGAGGATGGAGGCTGCCTGCTACTGCGGATTAAGGCCCTGAACTGCGTCTGCAACCTCAGATTGTGGCAGGGTCTGCAACCTCAGACTGTGGAAGGGTTTGCAACTTTGGACTGTGGAAGGGTCTGCAACCTCAGACTGTGACAGGGTCTGCAACCTCGGACTGTGGCAGGGTCTACAACCTCGGACTATGGCAGGGTCTGCATTTTCGGACTGTGGCAGGGTTTGCACCTTTAGACTGTGGCAGAATTGTTTAGACAATTCTCGGATAGTCTCTACAGAGTTGCTTCATCACACAATGCATAGAACAAGATTGTTTCATCACTAACATTGTTCCATCATCTCCTCAAAATTGTAAGGGCTGGACTGTAGTGTCACTTGGACAGTGGCATAGTAGACTTGCAGAATTTTATTTTGTATAGCTGCCTTGAAGAACAAAGTGAAGCACAGTAATGAAGGAAACATAGTGAAGCAACATGACCTTGAAATTGAAGTCAACACAGTAATGCAAAGAAATTGAACAAAGAAGACAACATAAGAAATCTTGGAATTGATTGTACAATGAAGAAGTATGTCAATGAAATCCAAGTAAGTTCCATCTACATTCTTTATTAAAAAGGATTGGTGTCCTTGGAGTTGGTCCTCCTAAACTCAAGGTAGGTGCCTTGGATGAGATAGGGTCGAAGCCCTAAAGGTCAGATTCTCATCAAAAACCAAGTTGGTGCTCGGGAATAATCATCATACATTGTATTTATTCTTTTATACTCAATAAAAGTATACTTATATGTTTCTTTGATTAAATTGTGAAGAATCTAACTCGTAATAGTAACAATTGGAAGAAAACACTGATTCACCCTCCTCTCAGTATTTCCAACACTTGTATGGTAAAGCAGACTGTGACGTATTCTACAGCACCTGGGTCCCTCTCATGCACGTTGTTGCCACCCGGGGAACAATTTTCAATTGGGCGAGAATTATTGCATTGTCCCTAAAGACAAACATAACTGCAACCAAGCATCAAGAGCCAGAGTAGCCACCAGAATTTTACATGGCTTCATACCACCTGGATGCAGTCTACACAAGATTCCAATTTGATAACTAGAGCTATAACTGGGATACATTAGCGACCAACCTCGTGCACCACCACTACAAGGTTTTATGGGACACTGCCTATAAAGATATGATAGATGTTATTTCTGAATCTTTTATCGCCCCGCTATACCAACAACTATTTGGTGAGGAACCACCATGCATGTCAAGGAGGGCTATGGAGATCGTGGTTAAGGTAGCGCATTGGTTTCCCATCTAGGAGGGCACGTTCATCATAGTCTTCAGTACCCATAAGGCTCCCCATGCTCTACCCAGGTTTGTTACAGACAAAACACTCCTGCGAGAAGTCTGCTACTAGATGACGCATGGTTTTTCAAAGGTACTAAACAAAGGCAAGAAGAAACCATGGCCTGCCTTCCCGCTCATCATCGGAGCATATATAGTTGAGAACTTCAAACAAGTGGAGGTAGAAGCTGAAGCATTGAAAGGTAACCACTTTGTAAATCTCAACTATCAGATGTATGATCCTGAGAAAGTCATGGTTGCCCACTGTAAGAAAGAAAAATTCAGCTGGTCATATTCACACACCAGACAAGATCATGAAGACGAGGTAAAGAATTGGTATAATGCCACTAGGGAACTCAGCCCTAGTGAGAAACAAGCCAGAGAGGAGGAGCTCCTCGAGCACTCCCAGGAAAATGTGAGTCTTCAAGAGAGAGCCTCCACCATGAAGAAGAAACAATGGGAGATGCAGAAGGCCACCGAGAAATCTGAGAAGCAGAAAGAAAAGGAGGTCGAAGATATTTTGAGCAACTTGGAAGAGGAGGACAATAATGAAACATTGGAACAAAGGAATGCCACCTTGACAAGGAAGAATCAAGAGCTCAAGAGGAAAAGGGAACAAGAGCTCAAGCAATCACAAGATTCCTGTGACCAAGGCTAGCTCGAAAAGAAGAGGCGTTAGGAAGAGAAGGAAAGTGAGAAACAAATAGAAGAAAATATGCAGGAGGAGCGAAGGGCACAGGAAGAAGTAGAGAAGAAAATAGAGTGAGAGGAAAAATAGGCCAAAGAGGAGGAAGATAAAAGGAGGCTAAAATAGGAGCAAAAGGAGAAAGAAGAAAAGCTTAAGCATGATGAGGAGCTTTAGATGCAACAGGCACTAACAGAGCAAGAGAGAAAGCGACAGGAGGAAGAACTGAGGAGGAGTAAAGAAGAGGAAACCAGGAGAGTCAAATGAGGAGAGACCAGTAAAACATCTGAGCTGGACACGGAACAAAGTGAGCTACCCCCATTAGATGTTCCTCCTTCTACTCCCCTCACTAGAGGGCACCTTCCCTTACAAGAGCTGGGTTTCTCAAAAGGACAAGAAGAGGAGGTCCTAGATCTCACTAAGCTCACCTTTGATGAGGTCAGCTCAAAATTGTGCAGGAAAGGAAAAAGTATTATACCATGATTCCAATAGAGCCCTTATTGGTCACCATGACCAAGGAGATTGTACCCAACATCACTGTGAATCTAGAGATGATCGCCTCGGCTGGGACATTTTTCGTAATTTCCACGAAATAGAATGTGGCTCAGATGAGAAAAAAGATCACCTACCTTCAGAATAGGCTTTACGCGTCTGAACAAAGGGCCGCTAGTGCAGAGCATGAGAGAAGGAGAGCAAAAGAAGAGAATGCAACCCACTGTTTAGTTCAATCAAGCACAATGGAATTCCAGGCAGCAATCAAAGTAGAGGCAGAGACCCTCGGGGAAGCCATGGTGATGGTTTACGAAGATATGTCAAATTTGCACCACACAATGGCCCCTATCTTGGAGATACAAGCTCACACAAAAGAAAGAGATGTAATATTGAAGGAAGCTGTAATCACTCTTGAAAACATGCATAAGTGGCCCGTTAAGTACCCAGGAGCACCAATGGTAGTCCCTAAGAAGGATTAGATCACCATGAAAAATGCTAAGGTTCTGTTAGAGTCAGTATTTTCATATTTCCATCAGTGATCAAAACTCTTCTCTTATATCATATTAGTTTCCCATGTCGAAATTTTTATCATTCCACGTAGGTCATCATGTAAAAATTTACTCATTGATGGTAGCCCTAGTAAAAAAAAAAATCACTCACCTACACTCCATCTATCTCCCTTGAACTTTTCCCATGCACTTCTGGTTATGTTACCCTCCATTCCCCAACTGCCATGTCACCTCCCACATCCACGTCATTCATCTCTCTCATGATGAGTTGAAATTATGCTTTTTCCTATATGCCATATTGATTTCAAACATGGTTTCCAAACCAATGAGGAATAATTTTCAGAGAATGAAAGAAGTGTTTTTTTGCCAACATCCTCATGTACAAAAACCTCTCTCAATTTTCTAACAGCTATTATGGTTTTGGATATACAGATGAATCTTTGCAGACATATTTTCCCAAATTTTCTTGTTTAGACATACTTTTTTCAGAACATATTGTGGCCAATAAGAGATGAATCTTGAGAAACGAGAGGAGGTTTGTGTTCCTAAGATACCAAAGTACAATAACCTACTTCAAAATTTACACAACTATTATAAAATGAGAGATACATGCACATCTTTACAGCCTATTTTTCGGGCTGTGTAAAGTCCTATTTCAGTCACCTTTTGTCAGAGAATATTGGGAACAACGGGAGCTGAATTTTGGGAAACTGAGAGAGGTTTATCTCAAGAATATATTGATATACAATAAACTCTCTCACTTCTTACATATCTATCTCGGATTGAGATATAAAAAGGGATGTCTGGACCCTATTTTGTAGGATTTTGGGAGGAAAATGTTCAAAGATAGTTAGCCACCTCATCAACTAAGAGTTGCAATCAAATTCGACTTTCTCTTCCTTGTCAACAAAAATCCATAATGATAGTGCAAAGTATATACATTAGTTTGAATGTCCTACATTTCATTTATATTTGTGTAAAACAGTTTAGGATATTTGTAAAAATATCTTGAGATTTTTGTCAAGATATTTTAGTTTAGAATTTGTATAAATACTTCATCATTTGAAGAAAGAAAGGGTTGGAATCAGTTGGATGTTTGGCTATTGATTAGAGACACTAGTGTAATCAGTATTTGGTAGAAATTAATGAATGAGTTGCAGCTATTTTGGTGGAATACCCGTGGTATGGAATTTTGACATAGTTTCTTCTTATGTTGCATATGTTTGAATGTTTTGTACTCCCATATTGCATTTCACTTCTATGATATGTTGATTTTCAAGTTGATAAGCAGAATACATTTTATATGCTTTGTTTTGGGGAAATCTACATAGTTTGTCCATTTTCTTCAGTTTAGAAAGAATACATGCTTGTCTTGCTCTTTCTAGCACCTCACCAGTCTTATCCATCTCACTTCATAACCTTAAAGTGTTTGAGTGCCTACCTACCTTGCTCCATTAGATGTCTGCAATCATACCCTCATTTTCCCTGACCTAGTATTTTTGACCTAATCCTCTTCCAACAACCCAACCCAAAATCAAATCAAACAACCCCCTGCACTTTACATCTAGCCTAAAACCCTAATCTATCCAGCCCTCTTGGCTGTGATCCTTTGGAGAGAGCCCTCTCCGGCTTGGTAGGGCTAGCTACCAAGCTAAAAGACTGGTCTGTGGTTACCTCAGCTGGACTCTTCCTCAGCCTTGGAGATCCGGGGGAATGATAACATACTGGTGCCGTTGCCGGGGATGAAAGCTCTATCTTCCCCGAGAAAGAACAGAAATTATTTAGATCTATTTGTTGATGGTGGATAGTAGTTGGACACAAGAAGGTTGAATCATCCGCCTGGCGACTCCATTGTTCAAGATCCTGAAATTCAAAGTTCAGACCGACATCACTGCCAAAGAATCTGGATTTCAGAGCATTTATGGTAATCACCAATGAGAGGGTATGTGGAAAATCCTTTATCTGGGGAAATATTACTAACTTTAAGGAATGAGTTAGCAGAATTTCAGATTGATCATAATTTCTCAACATCAATATTTCATTGTTTGAAATCAAGCCGACTCACACTTGAAGGTAAAAATTGTTTTCTTGGTTTAGTTGCTGAAAGATTAGAAAATGAGATTGAACTATTGGATGTTCATATTGAATCATATGATTTCCAAGATCCTAAATAGTTCTTGGAAACTCTCCCTCCTCCAAAAGAAGAAAAGGTAAGGATGCCCTTGGATGGTTGGATTGACAGATGTTTTGATTTACGGCAAGGATGTGACAATCTCCAGTCGAGAGCATATGTTAATGAGTTGGGGTAGTAGATAGAATCCGGTTTTTATGATCCTATAGCAGCATATATGGAATATTTCATTAGTTTGAATGACAAACTAGATTTCCTTTTACAGAGCCAGAGGTATTATGTGTATATATTTCTAGTAGAATTTCCAATTATGTTCTAGTTCAAGCACCGTCAAACAACCTCATCATTACAACAACTGATGGATTGGTTGATTTGGCACTTTAGTATCACTTGATTCAAGGATTTTGTAGTAGATTAGTGTAGGATAATTGTGCAATAAGCTTGCTGGACAAGCACATGGTACAAGATTGGAAAGCCATTTGGAATGTCTCATCAGAAAGATTATTTTGGCTTTTAAAAGTTTATTCAATTCACTTTTAATCTGAGTTTCCAATTTCGTATGTATCTTCCTAATTTTTTGTTGAATGGGTTTAACATCTGGTACCATTGGGATAATGTGTTGAATGATGGACGCATCATAATTTTTCAGATCTTGATAATTCCATGCAAAGATATATTTGTATTTATTTAACAGATGAATAAATGCATTCTTTCTTCAGATGAGAGACCAAGACTTAAGTTAATATTTTTTGGTTTTATATCAGATGTTAGGTTAACTAATTTAAATCTCAAAGTTGAAATTTGAAGTTTTCAGTTGTTGACCCTTTAAAATATGTCTTTAAGATCATGAATATCCTCAAGCTTAACTACAGGTTTTAGTAGAGAATTTTTTTCCTTTGATTTATTCAATTGAGAATCATGTTCATCTTCATCGATTACTTGGTCAGGATAGGATTCTTTGGATGTTAAAAAATCTAGGATATCTCCATTATGATTGAATACTCGCCAATTGGTAACATTATCGAGAATGGATGGGCGAAAAATCAACTCTATAGAAAATCTATCTGGACTAAAATATCCAAGTGGGATTAATTTAGATGCAACGTTGACTAAAAGATCAGCATCAACGTTATGTATTCTTGGTATTGGAGAAATATTGAATGCTACAAAATGTGAAGTAAGATTTTGAATTAAGGATTGATAATGCCTAAGGTGATTTGAAATACAATGGATATTGTTTTTGACTTGTTTTATAATGATTTAAGAATCACCAAAGATTTGAAGATATTCAACACTAAATGCTTCATATTCTAAAATATTATTAGTACACTCAAATTCTAGCCTACATGCTAGCATAGGTTTTTCACTAGTAGGGCTTATTAATATACATCCAGCTCTTGTACCTTCACTAGATTTAGAATCATCAAAATAAAGCATCCAAAATAAAGATTCAAGTTTATATACAACAATATCTACAACATTAATACACCCAGTCAAATTTGTTTGCAAATAATTTTCAATTTGAGAAGAACAAAATTTGCTAAAAAAGGAGATTCCTGACCTGTAAAACTTCCAAAGAAAGATTTCAAGGAATAATTGCCAAGGATGTTATTTGTAAAAACTATAGGCTCATTCTCTTCATCCAAATTAGTAAGCAAGTGTTTCATGTGTTTTTCTTTGTCTACCTGAATTTTATTTGGTTTGCCATTGTAAGGAAGCCAGACATGTGACCAATCTGTGGCGAAATTACCATGTAATTTCTCAGACCAATCCCTGCTTAAGATAAGACCGTAATATACCGGAATATCAACAATCAAAATATCAATAATGTGACAAACCCTTGAATTTAAGGATAATCTTATTAAAATAGAATTTAATTCTCCTAAGACCTTGACTTTGGTTCTATCTAATTGCACAATTTTCACAATAGATTTTTCAGGTGTTATGTTCAGTTTGAGACAAACTGAATATGGCATTATATTTGAAGAAGCACCTGAGTCTATGAGGCAATTGTGAACATTTTTATTGAAAATATCAAAGGTTAATAAAAAAGGAGGGGTATGAGAATTTGACTGATCTCCAATTAAAATTTCATTTGAGGCATCAATTTTGTTAGGAGTATCATCTGGAGGCTTTCCTTTTCCTGATGAGGCTTTTGCGGTTGGAAAAGGATATGTAAGGACACCATTTAATTCTTTGAGCAAAAACTTTTGTTGCTTCTTCAGTTTACTTACCTCGTACATGGAAATATTAGCTTTTACTTTCTTCATATCTTCCACAATATTATACTTTATATCTTTATCAGAAACAATAATACTTTTTGATGTAGAAGGAGAATTGGAAGAGGATGGGATGGATTCAGTAGATTTGGAGGAAATTTCCTCATTGTGTTTTTATCCTTATTGGCAGGAGTAACCAATCTTTGTTTTACACTTGAAGAAGGTGAATCAATGGATTTTTTACTCCTAGTCTCTAAATGTAAGGCTTCTTCTTCTTCCTCATTTTCCGATGTAGTGAGGATCATAATCCATGTGATTTGACCAACTCTTCTTCTTCTTCGAATTCATCAGTAGATAATGTTGTTTCTTCCTCTTCCTCCTCTTGATTAGATTCATCATTTGATATGACATTAGGAGGTTAAGAGTTTGATGTCTGGGTTCTCCTAAAAGATCAGAAAGGTTTTTTAGAAGACTCAACTACCTGTTTTTTGATATCTACCATGTCATTTGACATATATTTAAGAACCTTTCGTAATCCTTCAAGAGAAAAAGGATCTTTAGGAGTTTTCTTCTTTGTTTCCTCTTTGGAAGTGACTTTCTTATATTTTATCTCTTCTTAAGAAGTTTTCTTAACTAAGGAAAGAATATTTTTTTCTACAACTATTGACTCTTTCATATTATTAACTATAACATCACATTCCACAATAAAGTTTTTTGTGAAGTCTGGTGTAGATAAGACCGGTGCTTGGCACATTGCCTCTTTAAGATGTTCGAATGCCTTTGTTGCCTCTGGAGTCCATGAAAATGTATCTTTCTTCAATAATGTTGTTAGAGGTGCTACTATTCTCCCATAATTCTTAACAAACTTGCGATAATACCCCGTCAACCCGAGAAATCCTCGCAGATGCTTTATGGATGTGGGAATTTCCATTCCTTAATGGCTTTAATTTTTCTAGGGTCTACCTTAACTCCTTCATGAGATACAATATGACCCAGATATTCCACCTATTGTACTCCAAAGAAATATTTGGATCTTTTTGCATATAATTGTTTCTCCTCCAATAGTTGTAGTACCCTGTCAACATGTTCAACATGATCCTTCCAAGACTTGCTGTAGATTAGTATGTCATCAAAAAATACTAATGCAAATTTTCTTGGAATGGTTTGAAAATTGAATTCATCAAACCTTGAAATGTTGAAGGTGCATTGGTAAGGCCAAAAGGCATGACCAAAAATTCATAATGACCCTCATGAGTTCTAAATGTTGTTTTCGGAATGTCTTCAGTCTTCATTATGATTTGATGATATCCTGAACGAAGATCCAACTTGGTGAAGTAAATTGATCAATGCAATTCATCCAGTAATTCATCAATGACAGGAATGGGAAACTTATCTTTAATAGTGAGCTTGTTGAGCTCCCTATAATCCAAACACATGCGCCATGATCCATCCTTCTTGTGCACCAATACTACTGGAGCAGAGAAAGAACTTTGAATTGGTTGAATTATACCAGCCGCTGGCATTTCTGCAACCATACGTTCAATTTCACTCTTTTGGGCATAGGGATATCTGTACGGCCTGATGTTTGGAGGAACACTTCCTGGAATCAGATGAATAGCATGATCATGATCACGAATAGGTGGGAGACCTTTGGGAGTCTCAAATACCTTGGAATGATTGTCAAAGACGTTTTGGAGATCTAGAGAAATAGATGATTCCAATATGGAAGCATCTAGCGAACATAATTGTGCAATTACACCTCTTTGCTCCTTTTTTAGAAGCTTTGTCATACCGTTAGAGCTTATTATCTTTCCCAGTTTCTAGGCAATACCCCTTAATTCAACTTCCTTTCCTTCCACAAAAAATTTCATGAAAAGTTCTTGAAAATTAAAAGCTATTGTACCCAAGGATTGTAGCCATTGGACTCCTAGTACAACATCAACACCTCCCATTGGAATGGAAAGCATTGGGCTAGTCAATACATATTCTCCCATGGATAGCTTGATATTATGGCACTTTCCTGAGAAATTTATTGTTCCTCCATTTGAAACCATCACTTGACACTCTGGTGCTAGATATAAGAAGCAATTCAATTCTTTTGCTACCTTACAATGAATAAAATTGTGGGTACTTCCAGAATCAATCAACATTATTACCTTTTTCTTCTTGATTTGTCCTTCTATCTTGATGGTTTGAGGAGTGGTAATTCCTGCCAATGAATTACAAGATATGGTCAGGTTCATTTCTTATTTATCAAGGCTTTGTTCCTGGAGTATATCCTCTTATTTTGACCTTTCTTGCTCCTTTTCTTCTTCCTCTTCACAATCTATGTAGAATAATTTCTTCTCAGCGCACTTATGACCTTTAGTGTATTTGCTATCACAAATGTAACAAAGCCCTTTTGTTCTTTTTTCTTCCAATTGTTGTAGTGTCAATCGTATAGGGATTGGAAGACTAGGGGCAACAACACTTCCATCTTTATAGTTGTGAGTGGTGTGCTTCTTGGTTGCCATAATTTTGCTTTCCATTTTTCTTGCTAACCTAAATGCCTTCTCTAATGAATCAGGTTCCCAAAGGCGAACATCATGTTGGATATTATCCTTTAAAGTCCCTATGAACACATCAATCCTATGCTCCTCTAGAATATTTTTACCCTTATGTTCAATTTTTGGAACTCCTCAATGTGCTCCATTATTGAACCCTTTTGTTTGAGACTTATAAATTGGATAAAAAAAGTGTTTCTTTTTGTATCCTCATAATGTGCAGTCAATTCTTCCGTAAAAGTTTCCCAAGTGATAATTTTCTTACGAGAGAAAAGCCATTGATACCATACAAACTGATTTGGTTCCAAATATAAAGTTGCAATACGTACCTTTTGTGTGTTTTGCACATTATTGAGATCAAAAAATTGCTCCATCTGTAATATCCATGTTGCGGGATCCTTGCCATCAAAATTCCTCATATCGATTTTTGGAATATGGTGGGCCTTCTATCCAACATTAGGGTCTATGGAATCATGATTAACATTTCTTTTTTTCTCATCATGAGTTTCCTTTACTACCCTTTCACCATTAGTGACCATTTCTTGTAGCAACTTATTCATATTTATCTTCAATTCTTCCATGTCTGTCTTCAAATCTATCTTCTAATCGTCCATCATAGCTCCCATGCCATTCATCTTAGCTTCCACGCCCTTTATCTTAGATTCCATGCCATTTATCTTAGCTTCTATTAGCTTTTGTGAGACTGACATTTGTTGCACTTGGTCTTGTAATTTTGATATATCATGTAGCATTTCTTCCTCTTCTTCATGAGTCATGCTACTGCTTTCGGGTTGCTTACTAGGTGTTTCCATTTTCTTTCCTCTGGGCATCAATTACCGATAACAATGCTCTACTATTCCTTTTGAATTCCTTCAAAATAATTTTTAAAATCAAGCTTAAGCAAAAATCTTAAAAAATCTACACACCTTTTTTTCACTTTGTAGGAGCTCGATATTGCCTCTGATGTAACTTTGTAATTTCTAATCATCTAGTTCTGAAATTATGACCTATAGTAGCCCTTTATGTCCTCTTTCTAATGCCACCAGTCTGATCCCAATTGGATTCTCCAAGGAAGAGTTATGTGAAATCTCCCACAGTGACCTGATTATAGACTAGTTCAGTAGAGCGAACTTGTATGACGTGCCACGTATCCCTGTTTTGACCTTTTTCTCTTAAAAAGATAAAAAGAAACTAAAGTCCATCCTATTTCTGTAGATTCTTATGAAATTTCAATCCGATGCTCAGAGAGAAAGTTATGACGATTTTCCCCAGGTCACCTGTTTGGAATGTAATTCAGGAGTCTGCAAAAAGACCAACTTCCTCAGATCATATCTCCGCCAATATAGCGCGAAAAGCTCTGAAATTTAGACCCGAGATTCCGCGCGCCGTCTTCTCAAAAGGGTTTGTTTTTTAGCTTCTGAAACTTCGTAGAAAAAAAGTTCTAGTGAAAATGCCACGATGACCTGTTTGGAGTAGCGAAACTCTAGAATCCAAAGCTCTGATACCAAATGTTATGAAACTAGCTCAAGAAAAAGATAGAAAAGATAGATCAACGCCTTAGAATTCAGCCTCTTCGAGGGGGAAACCTCCTTTACATTACATAAATGAACAATTCTTGGATGATTCAAATGAAAAAACCTCCTTTCTATATATAGGAGTATAAGGAGTCACAATATAACCCAGCTGACCTAACAATAATAATATAAAGCCACAAAAATAACAATAGAGGGATTCTATGGGGCACAGTAATAATAATATGGGGATAATAGGGGCACAACAATATTAATAAGGGGTACAACTACAATAGTAATGGGGTAATCACTAGTATTATAGGGACCCAATAGGGGCCCTCCTTCTTGTGCCAAAAATGTTGAAGGATGGAACTTGACTACCTCAACATTGGGAATACCACCTGGTCGGGAGCTTAAAGAAACTCTATTTCCTTTGAAATTGGTGGGTTCGACTAGGTATAAAGGGACCAATTTCCCATTTTAAATAGATTTAATATAGTAACATAATAAAAACTAATGAAATGATTTTATAGATAATGATAAAATTACTAAGTAAACTTATTCTACTTATTTCCCAGGATAATACATATTTGTATGTGATTCAAAGACAAATTAATAACAATATAGATCATTCAATACTTTGATGAAAATAAATCATATATGATAAACTAAATTAATTAAATAGTTAATTAATTTAGTTGGTTAAAATCTCAGTCACATAAAAGATCTCTTTATCTCATACATAATCACAAATCATTTAATTATGCACATCAATAGTGATAATGATTGATTGTTTTCAAAGAATTTATATAATTAAATAACACATAAGAGATTCACTATCTAATTCCGTAATACATAATGATAACATAAAGATAATAGCACCCGATGCATTAGCGCTCTGCTTATGAAAAATATATCTTTTACGCTCAGCTTCTCAATTAGATAACTTTGGATCAAACAATAGTGCAAGTTCAAAGTTGTCTTCTCAAAATTATGGACCCCTTTCTAAATGCATGAAAGGGGTCTAAATAACCTATTAATATTACAAAAATAATAAACTTAAAATAAAAAGTCTTCAAAAAATCTTCAACAAACTAAGATAAGATAAAGGACAGCTAAATTAGTGATCTGTTGTAACAAGAACTCATGACAGTGCTCTAGATTGATTCTTCATCTTGTCTCTGAGATCATATATGTCCGTGAGCGGCTTCAACTGGGGGGATGTACCGGTTGCATGCACATTTGTCACGTAAACATTGCATCACATAAGCATTGGAAGAAATTGTATTGTTGCATTTGAGAGACGCCTCAACACATGCCACTTACTATGAGGCTTCAATAGAATCAATAACTTTCAAGGTTCACTTTTGATAAATTCTAAATATATTGAACCTTCTTTCTAGATGTTTCCTACCAAGATTGTAAAGCTTTGACATCTGGAAAGGTGTCCTTTGGGAATTCCTGAATTATATTGGCTTGCAATGAGGTATCTGTAATGTATTCGGTGAAATATGAGGCAAGATTTATGGCTCTGATAATAACCATTTATGCTCGTTTCATTTTGATATCCCAGCCACCAAAAATGATATCCTTCTTTGATTCTCTAATTCGAGGAAGATCATTTGATCTTCCCTAGGAAATGTCTTGCCAATCTATATACTCAGAAATTTTCTTGTTAATCTCTTCATAAAAAGTCCTCAAATCAAACAGTTGGTTTACTAAGGAATCGCCGGTCATTGACAAGTCATGAATTAAAGACAATTTGTGACAGGAGATAGCCTGTTGCTTTGTTAGGAGTGTATCCAGTTCTGATGCCTCCTTGTGGACTTCATTTATCTCTGGATTTTCCCTCAACTGGTTTATCCTTTGTTGCAATGACAATATCTATTTTTCCTTGTCCTTCACTTCAGATTCAAATTGTAGCTTTAAATCATTAAAACTTTTCTGTAACTCGGTAAGATTTGCTTGCCATTGTTGTTCAATTGCTTGCTTTTCAATCTGGAAAGTTTGTTCTAATTGAACAATCCTTTGATATTTTTCTTTCATTAGAAGTTGTATTTCTGCAGCTTTATTAATGGGAGCACTAGCGTAAGCTCCTGCAAACTAAGATAATTTGTTCAATTCCTCATTAGGGGCTGTTTGAGCTCCTTTCCAAAGAACTTGAAAAGGAGCTTCATTTGTAATTAGCGCTTGTGATCGCTCTAAATTTATTTTCTTCCTTGACCTACTCATTATTGCTTTATGATTTGGACTAAAAAATACATCCAAAGGCAAGATTTATTCAATCTTGAGGAATATCTCGGCAGTATGGAATGCATGAATTATTTCCATATCATCGACATGTTGAAGCCCCGAAAATCGGGTCGACAACAAGGGGGATACCCACCCGGTCAAGACCTTGGTTGGCAGCTCCTTATCCGTTTGGTATAGCGGGTCCGACTGGGGATAATGGGACCAGTTTCCCAATCTAAGGGGTGTGTGTGTGTGTGTAGAGTTGAGTGATGATGATCTAGGAGTGTTTTAAGCTAATTTAATTCAAACTTCTAAGCTAACTCTATGCTATTGTAATCTAATAAAGGAAAAACAACACATCTAATCTACACTAACCCGGGGTATATTTATTCTATTATGCGATCTAAAAATATTTCGAACAATAACTGGTAATAAAGATCATTCAACTATCATAAGAATAGAAATCAATTAAGATAAACCATTCTGCATAAAAAGTTAGGCAAAACAGTTGTGAACAGCATATCGCATATTAAGTTATTCATATATCAAGCACAAATCAATGACTCCACCATACAGAAGTGCCAAATGGTAACCCACACATTCATGCATTAACGTATAAACAACTGAAAACTGCATATCACTTTAAGAATATGAACAGAAACAAGTCAAGAGATAAAAGTACCATTTATGACTGGTACCACTCATAAGCTTCAAGCAATAACGATTTATCTCTACTTGTTCTAACATCTACTAAGAGTACAAAAGTGCAACATCAGTAGCAGACATTAAATGCAAACATTGATAAATCTCGATCTATCCATTCACCAAAAACCCCCTCCGAGGGTGCAAAAGTGCATGTTCTGAGGACAAGTTTTTTGACAAATTTCCAGACCCTTCTCCAAATGTCTGAGAAGGGTTTAAATACTGCTAACTAATTAATCTTAATTACATAAATTTAGGACACGGTTTCAAATGACCGCCCTTCTACTAAAGAAAATTATTTCAAAAAATTGAATCTAATTTCTAATCGTTTCTGTATTTTCTCCTTAGTGCTGTAAGCAATGCAACATTCGCCTGGGAAGAGTCGGTTGGTTGTCTTCTTCTTTCGTTTGAGTTACGAAAATAGAAACAACAAGAGCTGGCACCGCTTTCTGGCAAATTGGAAGATATTTTCCTCTGGCTTGGTGTATTCGCTGTGCGTATATTTGGTAATATCCCAAATTTCTCTCAAACTGATTGTGCTGTTGCTATTTCGGTTTCCGGCCTGGCGAATGACTGAGCAAGTTAGGGACTTTGCTCTCTGAACAATTTTCTGTAATGAAAACTGCTTCCGTTCTTTGTTCCAGGCTTTTCTGGTGCGTTTTCCCTCTTTAGCGTTTTTCTTTTTGCTTTACCCAGTCTAAGCTTCAGGATCTTTTGTGAACATGCTGCTTTTGTGCACCTTTGACTCTGAGTCTTGGATAGTCTATTTCCATCAGTCTCTGTTGAGTGATACTCTGGAGTCCGCGTTCCTGCTACATGCGGCATCTGTTTGCAAAGGCATTTCTTCTCTGTTCTCCGAGTATTAACGCTTTCCCCTTTTCCTTAGATGTTTCCCGCACATTGATTTATATTAGTTGTTGTCTTACAGTTTACGCAGAGGAAAAGAGTAACGACGAAAAGATTGACATGAAAGCTTTAAGCTCTAATGAATGCATAATCATGACACTCATAATGAACTAACTCTTCGAAAAACACAACATAATCATTCTCGGATACTTTGGCGTATAATCATTAAATTCTTCTTAGGTGCGTGCCCAATTTGGTCTGCAGACAGCTTTCCTTGAACGTTGTGCCAAAGAAAGTTTGCGATGAGTGATTTCTGCGACTCGCATCGCAGTGTCGAGGATTACGTCATTTAAGATGTATCATTGCAGGGATTGGTGATCGCACTCACCGCAGATCGCAAATCGCAGATCGCAGTATCGCAAATCGCAGATCGCAGATCGTAGTTAATCATAATCATTGTGTGTTGTTTATGCAATGTTGCGATATGCGACGTCGCATATCAGCCATCGGCGATTCCTTAAGTTTTTCATTTAAGAGCGCCTCACAATATAAGCGATGCGATGAATTTCACGTCGCTTCTTCGCAGCTTATTATGCGCATAGGAAAACGTATCACTCTCTTCTCGCGATGCGATATAGCTTTTAGGGAGTTTTAAAATACAAAAATTTTGGTTAAAATGTTTTTTGGATTTTCGTTAAGGGTCACCATTTGCTTGGTGTTATTGATAATACCAATCAAAGAGGGGGGTTGTTGATGACCACAACAATGGCGATTCACTGTGAAGAACCAGTTATCTCTGTTTTTCTATTGAATTTCAACTTCCGAAGCAGAAAAGTTTTCATATGTCTAAATTTTGTTATGGACAGATAGAGTATATTATGCCTTATCCTAGCATTGATACTTCGTCTCAACCTTTTCATATCCCAATCGTTTGTTTCCTCAGGCTTAGTTCTTGTATTCACACCAGACACTACTAGGTCTTTTAAAGATAAAATAAGGTCTTCTATGCACGCCAGCCTTTTAAAATATGCTCATTTGTCGTAGGTAGAGCGTTTGCTGCCCGCAAGCGTCCATAACCTCGACAGGGTTACCTGTTTATCCAGAAATGATCCTTTATCTTGCTTGAGGTTATTTACAACATTTCAGAGGAAAACCCTTTTTGACACTTTTTCCTTTTTTATTCTCTAAAGAAAAATGTCTTGGTTTGGTGGCCAAATTATGACACAGTCATTCACTTGATTTACACTTTTGCTGAACAAGCTGGCTCGTGATGAGACCCCTTGTCTTTTGATTGCAACAATCTTGAGTCGTTGCCCTGTTTTGGTAGAAAGTATTGGAAAAGTCAGCAAGTTATAATATTTGTGATCATGATAAGCCGGCTCGTGATGAGACCTCTTATTCTTTGATACATAGTGTTTTCTCGGATTGTTCTTATGAATGCTGTGATTTCCTTTAGCAGGGAGGAAGTCATTGTTTTTCCTTAAGAAATATCTGGACGACAATAATAGAGTTTGAAAACAACAACTTTACAGAGAATATTTATTTTATTATCGATACCTTTCATTGTGCTGATATAAAACAATTTTTTTACCAAAGGTTGCTTTCATCAAATTTTTGAAGTTGAAACTAGCATCAATGTTTAGGCTAAAGTTAACTCTACCTGTCAATAATAAAAATCAGATCTTTCAAAAAAAAATTATACTTGTACAAGCGAAAAGCTCAAAATCTGATAGAGAATTGGTGTCCTTTTCATGAACCCTTTTAGTGACCATCTACAACTGGTTTTATTCATAAGAAAGAGAAAACAAATAAAAACTAAAACTATCCTACAAAAATAGAAGAGTGATCTTCTATGGAAAATATTTTTTAAGAATCTGTCCATTAACAGGCAAAGAATCTCTTCTACCTGTTAAATCCTGCAACACAAACGTCGATGGGCCTATGACTTCTACAATCTGAAAAGGGCCAAGCCACAGTTTCTCAAATTTCGTATGTTTGCCCTTTTCTTCATGAGCCTTGTCCCATTTTAAAACTAAATCTCCCATCTGAAAAAAATTTCTGGTCATTATGCTTGAGTCAAAAGAGGATTTTATCAGCGCTTGGTGATGAGCATGGGTTTTCTTAGCTTGTTCTCATCGTTCTTCTAATTTAATTATTTCCATTTGTCTTAGTTGTATGGAGGAGGTAGGTACCTCATCGATGTGTTGTACTAAAGATAAAGAGGGAATGACTAAGTGAGTTGGAAGAACCAATTCTTTCCCATAAACTAAATTAAAGGGGGAAGTGCCGATTGAAGCTTTCTTCGTTATTCTATCTGCCCATAAAGCATTTACCAACGCTTTGTGCTAATTCTTTTGGTTTTGGTCGACTGTTCTTTTAATAATCCTAATCAGGTTTTTGTTTGTTGATTCAGCCAATCCATTACCTTGCGGATAGTAGTTGGCCGAATATTTCAGTTTAAACCCTCTTTTAAGTGCAAACTCAGTCATTGTATTTCCAGAAAAATATGAAGCATTATCAAATATTAAGGCCATTGGCAATCCAAACCTAGTGATTATAAATTGATCTATGAATTCAATAATATTTTCAGAATTGGCTATCTTGAGAGGAACTGCTTCTACCCATTTAGTGAAATAATTTGTTGCCTTGAGGATGTACCTATGCTGCTTAGAAGAGTGAGGAACGATCTCACCTATTATGTCCAAGCCCCACTGGCTGAATGGTTGCTCGATGTTTACCGGTTGTAGTGGCATGGATACTTTCTTTTGTTTCCCTGCAGCAGTCTGGCAGACTTGGCATTTCCTCACGTAACTATGTGAGTCTTTGAACAGTGTGGGGCAATAATATCCTGCACGTAAGATTTTATGTGCAGTAGCATCTCCAGCATAGTGTCCGCCTGCTAGCCCATCGTGGAGTTCCTGCAAAACCTTTTCGGCTTCAGTTTTCTCAAGACACCTAAGAAGCACAGAATCATAATTCCTTTTAAACAAAACATCATTTATGAGCTGGTATTGTTTGGCTTTCAACCTCAGAGCTGTTTTCTTGGTGTGATCCAGGTGTGATGGAGCATACCCGTTCTTAAGATAATAAATGGTGTCAGCATATAATGATTTTGCATCATTTAGGCTTACCTCATACGTATGTACCTCGCCAAATGAATTCTCAGGAATTTGCGATGCTCCAGCCAACATTTTACAGAAGCCTTGGCCTCTTTGTTATGCTCTTAACCTGAAAAGTAATACCCAGACACAGAATATGCGAAGAAAAGATACCCAGAACACCGAATAGCAATGATTTTATTATTCAAAGAGAAATGTTCACAGGCCTCTTTGAGGGGGCAACCTCCAATAGAGCAGAGCTCCATTACAAAAACAAGACACGATGCTCCTCGCAGGGAGTCTCTATCCTTTATATATGACTCATACATGCAATACCACGAGTCAATACCGTGAGTTTTATTAATATCATCTATCTAATACTACGGCTACTGCCCATTTGCAACTAACTGTGGTCCCGTCATTAATTTCGGGTTAACCACTTACAAAATATATGGGCTTTATTGACTCTTTGACTATGACGTGATCCAAAGACATAAATAAGGGGGTTAGGGTGGGACCCTAACATGCCCTCCCCCTTAAGACTAGCCTTGTCCTCAAGGCTGAAGCTGCGGAAACTGCTGAAGAATAGTAGCTAGTTCCCAAGTTGCATCTTCCGGAGAGGTGTCTTTCCATTTGACGAGGACTTCCTTAATCATGCGGCTGCGCAGGTGCTTGTCTCTTGTGGCGAGGACCTGTTTGGGTTGAAGCCAGATTGACCCTTCGTCGTCCAGTTCAGGTAGACTGGTTTGAACTCGGCAATTGTTCCCAATTACTTTCTTGAGGCATGATACATGGAAAACTGGATGGATTTTTGTAGTAGGTGGCAAAGCCAACTTGTAAGCCACTTCTCCAATGCGCTGAAGTACTTGGTAGGGTCCGTAGAATTTTGGAGATAGCTTCTGAAAACCCTTATCTTTGAGTGATGTTTGCTTATATGGTTGCAGCTTCAAAAACACTTGGCCCCCTTCTTGAAACTGGCGCTCTGAGTGATGCTGGTCGACCTGTTGCTTCATGCGGTTCTGAGCTTGATGAAGATTCTCTCTAAGATGGGCAAGCATGGTGGCGCGGTGTTGTAGGAGTTGATCCACTGCTTGTACTTTGTAGCATCCCTGGAGATAAGAAATAGGGGAAGGCGGAAGTTGACCATATACTGCTTCATAAGGAGTCATTTTAGTAGTGGCATGATAGTTGGTGTTATACCACCATTCCGCCAGAGGTAACCACTGTACTCAAAGGTGTTTCTTTTCTGAAGTGAAACACCTGAGGTAGGTTTCTAGACATTTGTTGACTGCTTCGGTTTGACCATCCGTTTGCGGATGATAGGAAGTGATGAGTTTTAGTTGAGTGCCCTGTATCCTGAAGATTTCTTGCCAAAAATTACTGGTGAAGATCGGGTTGCGATCAGACACAATAGAAGTGGGCATGCCATGTAGTTTGAATATCTGATCCATGAAAGTTTGCGCAACCAAAGTTGGTGTAAACGGGTGGGGTAGGGCACAAAAATGAGCATACTTTGACAAGCAGTCCACCACCACCATGATGACTGACTTGTTCCCTGATTTTGGAAGACCTGTAATGAAATCCATGGAAACCTCCGTCCAAATTGATGTCGGAATGGGCAATGGTTGTAATGTGCCTGGTGTGTTGACTGTTTCTCCTTTGTGGCGTTGATAGACATCACATTCTGTGACAAAAGTAAGGATTTCCTTTTTCATGCCGGTCCAAAAAAATGATCTTCTGGTGCGAGCATAAGTTTTCTGAAAGCCCGAATGTCCTGCAATGGGAGATGAGTGCAATTCGGCCAATATGCGACTTTTGAGGGTTGATGTTGGTGATATTACTACTCTATCCCGGTAGCAAAGAATAACATCCTGCCAGGAGTAGCCCTTGATGGAATTTGGATCGACCTGCAATTGAGAAATGAGTTGGGATAGCCCTGGGTGTGAAAACCATTCTCTGCAAGCTTCTTCAATCCATTCTGGAATGGGGAGGGAAATTGCTAGCAGAGTACTTTCTTCCTCAAATTGGCAAGATAATGCATCTGCTACCCTATTGTCTTTCCCTTTCTTGTAAATGATCTCATAATCATATCCCAACATTTTAGCTAGCCATTTATTTTGTTGTGGGGAAGATAGGCGTTGCTCCAGAAAATATTTAAGACTGTGATGATCTGTGCGGATTTGGAAACGTCTCCCCAATAAGTAAGGGCGCCAGGTGTCGACTGCATGTAAGATGTCCATAATTTATTTTTCATAGGTAGATTGGCCCAGATTATTCCCACTTAGTTGTTGGCTTGTGAAGGCCAAGGGTCACCCTTCCTGTATTAAGACTGCCCCAATACCTGTCCCTGAAGCATCACATTCAATGACAAAAGATTTGTTGAAGTCAGGTAGTGCTAAGACTGGAGTGGAACACATGGCATTTTTTAGGGCTGTAAATGCCTGTTGGGCTTCCTCATTCCAAAAGAAGGAATTTTTCTTTAGGAGTTGAGTGAGGGGCTTCGCTATGCGGCCATAGTTGCGGACAAATTTGCGATAATAGCCGGTGAGTCCCAAAAATCCTCTCAAGCTCTTCAAGGTCTTAGGTTGAGGCCATTCTTGCATTGCCTGGATCTTTTTGGGGTCCACCTTGACACCTTCCCGCCCCGCAATGTGATCCAAATACTCAACTTCTTCCATGCCAAATGAACACTTGGACAATTTGACAAATAATTTATGTTGGCGGAGCAGTTGCAAGAGTAGATATACATGGTCAATATGTGCAACCCAAGTGCCACTATAGATGAGGATGTCATCAAAGAAGACCAGGACAAATTTCCTGAGATATGGTTGAAGAATGTGATTCATAAAGCTCTGAAAAGTAGAAGGGGCATTACAAAGACCAAATGGCATGACCAGGAACTCATAATGGCCTTCATGAGTTCGGAATGCCGTCTTGGGAATGTCGACTTCCTTCATGCGAATTTGGTGGTAGCCTGAGCGAAGATCCAACTTAGTGAAGAATTGAGCCCCATTGAGTTCGTCCAGCAAATCGTCAACCACCGGGATGGGAAATTTATCTTTGACTGTCAACTTATTGAGGGCCCTGAAGTCGGGACACATCCGCCACTCTCCGTCTTTCTTGAGCACCATAACCACTGGGGATGAATAAGGACTAACGCTGGGACGAATGACACCTGCTTCCAAAAGTTCCTTGATTATCTTTTCTATTTCATTCTTTTGGGTGAATGGATATCTGTATGGCCGCACGTTTGGGGGTTGGGCCCTTGGAACTAATGTGATGCTATGATCATGTTCCCCTCGCGATGGTGGAAGCTCCTTAGGCTTGTCAAAGACCTGCCGATGTTTATTTAATATTTGTTGCATCTCAGGATGAATTTGCAGGGACTGGGTTTCAATGACCTGGATGGCATTGAATTGAGCTACCACGCCATGATTGCCCTTTTTTAACAATTTCTCCATCCTATGCGAGCTGATGATCGAGGGGGCTCCCGCCTGGAGGCCACGGAGGGTATATGTGTAGTTGTTTTGCTTAAAACTCATATATAACTCCTGGAAATCCATTGTAATTGGCCCAAGAGTGCGAAGCCATTCAGCACCGAGGACAATGCCGCATCCGCCCATGTGGATGGAAAACATGTGTGTTTTCAACTGATAATCCCCCATTTGAAGTTTGACATTTTCGCAGCGGCCTTCACATTTCATTGTGCCCCCATCTGCGATTTGGACTTGGAAGTTAGAGACTGTGTGTAAAAAACAATGCACTGGTCGGCGACTTTTTGATGGATGAAATTATGGGTACTTCCACTATCAATCAAGACTACTACTGGGCGATGTTTAAGAAAACCCCTGATTTTGAGAGTTTGAGGTGAAGAAATTCCTGCCAACACATTTAGCGAAATAACTGGTTCGTCAGATACCATCTCCTTCTGGTTGTCTTCTTCTATCACCTCAAGTTCCTCAAGTGGTGGATCTTCCTTGGTTGAGCTGTAGTCAGTGGCATCTATTTGAAAAAACTTGGGCTCCTTGCATTTATGACTAGGGGAATACTTTTCATCACAGTAGTAACATAGTCCTTGCTTCCTTCTTGCGGCCATTTCCTCAGGTGACACCTTTTGGACCTTAAGTGTCTGAGTCATGTTGTGAGCTTGTGGGGGACGACCTTTAGTGGGGAAATTGGGGCGGCTGTATTGGGCTGTTATGGCACGTTCCACCTTACGAGCTACCTGGCAAGCCTCCGTTCACGTGGGAGGGTGGTGGAGTAGAACTTGAGCTTTGATGGCTTCTTTAAGACCACTAATAAAACATTCCGTGTAGAACTCATCTGAGAGACTCTGAGTGCGGAAGGCTAAGGCTTCAAAAGCGGTGATATATTCATCCAGTGTACCCGTCTGTCGGAGCTTAGTGAGACGTCCTAAAAAGGAGTCTCCCTGTTCATAGCGATCTCGAAGAGCTTTGGAAAATTGGCCCCAACTCTGAAAAGGTCCATTGCGACGTTGATGCCATTCCGCCCATTGCCATCGTTCATTGTCCAAGTACATGGTCCCCACCATAAGCTTAGTCCAATCATCTAGGAGACGATTCAATTTGAAATACTGGTCCATTTGTGCTAGCCATGCGGACGTGTGAGAACCGTCAAATTTCTGCATATCCAACTTGGGAGGTCGTTGACTGGGTGGTGAATGGGTGTGCCAGACGTGAGGAGAGTGGCTAGACTCACCCTCATGGTGTTCATGGCCATTATACGGTTCCTCGAGAGCTGGCTCCTTGCCCTTATCGAGTGCTTTCTGTACCTGACTAGTTAGTCCGCTAATCATATTTTTGAGGTCGTTCATATCTGCTTCAATTTTGTCTAGCCTTTCATTGGCCATCGCTTGAGCTCTAAGTTCTACCATACACCAGCTTGATGAAAAATTGGGACCGCCAAATTTTTTTTTCTAATAAATTGAATGGTACCACCGTGCTCTCGTCCTGATGCTGATGGGCTAGATCACAAATAAGTGCTTCGGAAGATCTCAGACCCTTTTTTAGAAAATTATATCCAGGTACAAGAACCCTTCACAACTACTCCGATCTGGTGGATTTGAGAGATCTGAATGGTGGAACAACTGCTGCTGTTGATCTGATGGAGATGCGGGACTGATGTTTGCTGCTACTGCGCTTGCTGATCTGGAATAGATGATGTGTGATCCCCCGATAGAAAGGGAACTATGGTCTTGAGGAGTGTCAGGTGCTACAGATCGCAATATACATAAGGGTCTGACAGTAGTACTCGGCCCAATGTTTCAGGGCTCTAACTAAGGAGGATCGACCATACCCTTAGCCATACAACCCGACAACCCTATTGTACGGGCGAGTAATCTCTCCGAGTGCTGTTCTCGGTGTACTGTAGCCCAAGACAGCCGAAGGTTTATCTATGGAGAGGTTTCAAGGGAGCTAGGGGGCTTCCTATATACCCAGAGGGTACGTGGAAGACAGTCTGTGCGCGGTTCTATCTAATGCGCTACTACTCGAAGGGGTACCCATAGGGGTTACAAGGGAGTCCAACAGACGTGACCACGTCTTGTATTTCCTGCGTGCATGCCTCCCCAAATCTGCAGGTTTATGCGCTTAACAACAGATCCCGTGGTTTAAAGACGCCGGAACACGTCTCTAGCCAAAAAATTTTTTTTGCTAAAAATTGGAGATCCCACTAAGCCCTGGAAAGTGCTATGATACCACTTGTTATGCTCTTAACCTACAAAGTAATACCCAGACACAGAATATGCGAAGAAAAGATACCCAGAACACAAAATAGCAATGATTTTATTATTCAGAGAGAAATGTTCATAGGCCTCTTCGAGGGGGCAACCTCCAATAGAGTAGAGCTCGATTACAAAAACAAGACACGATGCTCCTCGCAGGGAGTCTCTATCCTTTATATATGACTCATACATGCAATACCACGGTTCAATACCATGAGTTTTATTAATACCATCTATCTAATACTACGGCTACCACCCATTTGCAACTAACTGTGGTCCCGTCATTAATTTCAGGTTAACCACTTACAAAATATATGGGCTTTATTGACTCTTTGACTATGACGTGATCCCAAGACATAAATAAGGGGGTTAGGGTGGGACCCTAACACTCTTACGATGTTTGCTAGTTTGATCTCAAGGTCGTATTCTTGTAAAGCGGTGATCCAATTTGCTCTTTTTTCGCCCACATCCTTCTGTATCAGAAGGTTTCTTACCGCTGGAAACGGTACTATGACTTTAGTATGGGCTTTGAGTAAGAAAGGCCTGAAATATTTGATTGCTTTGAAAACAGCGTACGCCTGTTTCTCTACGTCGGAATAGTTGAGTTCAGCACCTTGTAAATTCGAGCTAAAAAATGCGATTGGAGCTTCTGCTTTCTCTTGATTTGTTTGAGTTAGAATCGCGGCATAAGATTTCTCTGAGGCAAATGTGTATAAGATAAAAGATTCTGAAAAATTTGGGGTTGCTAAAGATGGAGCGTTAATGATGGCTTGTTTTATCAAGTTGAATGCTTCATGCTCATCTTGACCCCATTTAAAACTTGAATTCTTTTTTATCATATTTTGCAAAGGAGAAACAATACGTGAGAAATCTGGGACAAATCTCTTCACAAAATTAATTTGACCAAGGAAAGATTGCATGGATTTTTTGTTATGAGGCATGGATATTTCAGAAATTTCTTTGATTATGTCTGGTTCAATGTGAATGCCAGATTTTGACACTATGAATCCTAGAAGTTTTCCTTCACTTAATGCAAAAAAAGATTTCTTCGGGTTAAGTGAAATCCCATACCTTAAACATCGTTGAAAGATTTGTTTCAAGTCTTTGAGATGGTCGCTTCGCTTCTTGGAGTACACTGTTATATCATCCAAGTAAATCACTACAGATTTATTGACTAAGCCTTTGAATGCGATGTCCATGGCTCTCTGAAATGTAGCGCAGGCATTGATCAAACCAAATGGCATCTTTCGATATGCGTATGTGCCCCATTTAGTTCGGAATGTGGTTTTTAACTGATCATCGGGATGCACCAGTACTTGGTTGTATCCTGAAAATCCATCCAAAAAAGACATTAATTCTGAGCCTGCTACTGCCTGTAATATCTGCTCCATAGGTGGGAGGGGAAAATTGTCTTTTTGACAGGCTTTGTTGAGATTTCGGAAATCAATACAAATTCGAATATCTCCGTTTTTCTTTCTAACGGGTACCATATTAGAGACCCATTTGGAATGTCTGATGGGGAAGATTATTCTGGCTCTCAACAGCTTATTTAGCTCAGTTTTTATCTGATTTTCTAAATTGGGGTGGATTTTTTGAGCTTCTGTTGGACAGGTTTTTTATTGTCAATCATCGGGATAGTGTGTTGAATGATAGAAGTGTCGTACGTTTTCAACTCATCGTAGTTCCAAGCAAAAACATGTCTATATTGTCTCAAAAGACGGATGTATGCTAATTTCTCTTCAGGTGCTAGGCCGTGGCCTAGATTAACGTTTTGTGGTTTCTCATCGGTTCCTAGGTTTACTAAATCGTAGTTCAGAGTCGAACTGTAAAGTTTAGCATTGGTAGACCTTTTAAACCGACTTTTCAAATCATATAAATCTTCTAACTTAACCACTGATCTAGGTATAGCATTATCAGTGCTATGCTGTTGTATTTGGTGATCGTGATGGTCTTCGTCAATTATTTGATTTGAGTAGGATCCTTCAGAAGTGAGGAAATTTACAATGTCTGGATCGTCATTGAATACTCTCCAGTTTGTAATGTTGTCAGGGATGGACGGTCTAAAAATTAATTCTATAGAGAATCTATCTGGACTAAAATCTTCGGAGGGAATAAGTCTAGAAGCTACGTTAGCTAACAGGTCTGCGCTCGCATTTTGTAGTCTTGGCATTGACGAAATATCGAATGCTATGAAATGTGTAGTCAGATCTTGAACTAAAGATTGATAGTGCTTCAAATGACCTGATAGGCAATGTATGGTGTTACGTACCTGTTTGACGACAATCTCAGAGTCTTCGAAGGCTTGAAGATACTTAACGTTCAATCCGATTGCTTTGTATAGGCCTTGCACCAAGGCCTCGTATTCCGCTGTATTGTTTGTGCAATCGAATTCAAGCCTGCACGTAAGCATGGTCTTATTTCCGTCTGGGCTAATCAGAACGCATCCCGCTCCTGCTCCCTCGTTAGATTTGGAGCCATCAAAATATAATTTCCAAAACAAAGATGTATTTACAGAGTTATCTAAAAAATTAACACACTTCGAATCATCAGTTTGGGAAAAATTTTCTACTTGGGACAAAACTGAATTTTCTAAGTAAGGTGAGGTATGAGCATTAAAATTGCCGAGGAAAGAATCTACCGAGTAGTTTCCTATGATACTGCTGTTGTATGCTATTGCTTCATTTTCTCCCTCCAATTCTGTCACTATGTACTTCTGGTGTAACTCTCATTCAACCTTTATTTGATTGGGTTTACCATTGTAGGGCAACCACATGTGCGACCAGTCGGTTGAGAAGTATCCATGGAGTTTTTCGGACCAATCCCTGCTAAGAATTAAGCCATAGAATTCAGGGATATCAGCTACTAGAATGTCAATAACCTGACACACCTTCGTGTTAGATGACAATCTTATGGTCACTTGATTAAGTTCACCAATCACTTCGACTTGGGATCGATCAAGCTGAACTATGTGCACTGCGGATTTTTGCGGTTGAACATTCAACTTGGCACATATTGATCTGGGTAAAATATTCGTTGAAGCACCAGAATCTATCAAACAATTGTGCAAGTTTTTGTTGAAAATTTCGTAAGTGAGAAGAAAAGGGGGAGTGTGAGACCTTGATCTCCCTCCAATCAAGGCGATGTCATTTGGGTCAATCTTATCGATCGTGTTGGTTGGAGGTCTTCCCGTGTTGTGGGAAGCTACAGCTGTAGGCAAAGATGTAGTAGGCACAGCATGTAATTCTTTCATCATTATCTTTTGTTGATGTTTCAATTTGCTCAACTCATAAAGAGTGATATTAGCCCTAGTCTTTTTCATGTCATCAATAATGTTATACTCCATTTCATCCGACACAATCAATGTTCTTGATGGAGGTGTTTGATCTGATCGGACTGGGCTAGATTGAGTCGCCTTTGTGGTTGTTTTCTTTGTTGCGACTTTATCTTTTGCTGCAGGGCTTGCGCCCTTCTGCTTAGGGGTAGTTTGGGGAGGATCAAGTTGACTCTTGCTTCGTGTACTAACCGGAAATGCTTCTTGATCTTCTTCTTGTGGGAGGATGAAATCCCACATTTTTTGTAGTTCCACAACTTCTTCGTCATCGGTTTGCCCTTCAGTGGTATTCTCTTCTTCTTCTTCTTCTCCAGATTCGACGTTTGAGATAGCGTTGGGTGGTTTCACCTCTATTGAAGGATTTCTTTTAAAAGCTCTGTAGGGCTTTCTCGAAGAAGTTTCTGCTACTTGTTTTTTTATGTCAATCATCTCATTGGACATGGTTTTTAACACTTTTTGTAATCCTTCCAAATCGAAAGGATCTTTCGATTGTTTCTTCTTGGGGTCTTCCTTGTAGGAGACTTTCTTAGATTTGCGTTCCTCTATCGCAGATCTTTTTTCTAGGGCCACTACGCGTTTTTCTACTGTTATCGCCTCTGTCAAGTTTTCAACTAAGGTTGTCTTATTTTCCCTATCCACGAAGATTGCCAAGTTCGATGGTAAGGCCGTAACATACCATTCAAATCTGACTTCTTCGCTGGGCTGGGAAGCAGCAGGAATTTTGTTGAGGATTTTATTGAACCGTAAGTTAAAGTCTTTGATGGGTTCTCTAGCCTCCGTTGATCTGTCATCGCCAAATTTGGTAAGAAATTGACTTTGAAAAATGTCCCAACTTGTGATAGACCCGGAAGGTAATGAAAAGTACCATGACCCGGCTGTTCCTTGCATTGTGTAGGGAAAAAGCTGGACGACAGCATCCTCGTTGGTAACTCCGTTGAGATTAACAGAAAGCATGAAATTATTGATATGTTCTTCAGCTAGCATGCCTGCTTCTGGATTGAATTTGGGTAGCCATTTCTCAGGATGGGCCGGTATTGGGCTCAGAGGTGGAGGCATTAAAACTGCCCCAGGATTGTTCCATGGAGACTGGGCCATCGTTGAGCTGCTAGTGAATGCAAGTGCAGAGGATGATCCCTGATGCTGGGAAGATGAAGGTATTATGATCTTCGATGATTGAAGAGGAGGGGTTGTGGAAGATGGATGAATGGTTTGAAATGAAGACGTGGGTGGCTGACTTCGTGGTGAGGGAGTTGAGATGGACGATGTAGATGAAAGAATCTCACTGTCAGACTCTGGTGGTGTTTTCCTTGCTCTTTTCCTGGTGGGAAGATGGAATTCAGTTGGCTGGATGCCAAAAGTCACGCTGCTTTGAGATTTTTCAGACCTTTGAGTAAAACTAGAAAATCCCTGGAGTTTGCGAATCAGAGTTTGAACTTCAGGGGGTTCAATGATAGGTTGGTCTGAAATATTAGGGTATGTAGCAGCGGTTGAGACCCGAGTGACTTCTGACTCTGGATTTAATCGTACTGGAGAAGTTGGGGGAGTTGGTGAGGGAAATTTACTCTCAGAATGGTATTTAGATTTTGATTTAGATGCCATTCATAGTTCGGGCCCTCCTTCTAGCGCCAAATATGTTGAAGCCCCGAAAATCTAGTCGACAACAAGGGGGATACCCACCCGGTCCGGACCTTCGTTGGCAGCTCCTTATCCGTTTGGTATAGCGGGTCTGACTGGGGATAATGGGACCAGTTTCCCAATCGAAGGGGTGTGTGTGTGTGTGTAGAGTTGAGTGATGCTGATCTAGGAGTGTTTTAAGCTAATTTAATTCAAACTTCTAAGCTAACTCTATGCTATTGTAATCTAATAAAGGAAAAACAACACATCTAATCTACACTAACCCGGGGTGTATTTCTTCTATTATGCGATCTAAAAAGGTTTCGAACAATAACTGGTAATAAAGATCATTCAGCTATCATAAGAATAGAAATCAATTAAGATAAACCATTCTGCATAAAAAGTTAGGAAAAACAGTTGTGAACAGCATATCGCATAATAAGTTATTCATATATCAAACACAAATCAATGACTCCACCGTACAGAAGTGCCAAATGGTAACCCACACATTCATGCATTAACGTATAAACAAATGAAAACTGCATATCACTTTAAGAATATGAACAGAAACAGATCAAGAGATAAAAGTACCATTTATGACTAGTTCCACTCATAAGCTTCAAGCAATAACGATTTATCTCTACTTGTTCTAACATCTACTAAGAGTACAAAAGTGCAACATCAGTAGCAGACATTAAATGCAAACATTGATAAATCTCGATCCGTCCATTCACCAAAAACCCCCTCCGAGGGTGCAAAAGTGAATGTTCTGAGGACAAGTTTTTTGACAAATTTCTAGACCTTTCTCCAAATGCCTGAGAAGGGTTTAAATACTGCTAACTAATTAATCTTAATTACATAAATTTAGGACACGGTTTCAAATGACCGCCCTTCTACTAAAGCAAATTATTTCTAAAAATTGAATCTAATTTCTAACCGTTTCTGTATTTGCTCCTTAGTGTTGTATGCAATGCAACATTCGCCTGGGAAGAGTCGGCTGGTTGTCTTCTTCTTTCGTTTGAGTTACGAAAATAGAAACAACAAGAGCTAGCACCGCTTTCTGGCAAACTGGAAGATATTTTCCTCTGGCTTGGTGTATTCACTGTGCGTATATTTGGTAATATCCCAAATTTCTCTCAAACTGATTGTGCTGTTGCTATTTCGGTTTCTGGCCTGGCGAATGACTGAGCAAGTTAGGGACTTTGCTCTCTGAACAATTTTCTGTAATGAAAACTGCTTCCGTTCTTTGTTCCAGGATTTTCTGGTGCGTTTTCCCTCTTTAGTGTTTTTCTTTTTTCTTTACCCAGTCTAAGCTTTAGGATCTTTTGTGAACATGCTGCTTTTGTGCGCCTTTGACTCTGAGTCTTGGATAGTCTATTTCCATCAGTCTCTGTTGAGTGATACTCTGGAGTCCGCGGTCTTGCTGCATGCGGCATCCGTTTGCGAAGGCATTTCTTCTCTGTTCTTTGAGTATTAACGCTTTCCCCTTTTCCTTAGATGTTTCATGCACATTGATTTATATTAGTTGTTGTCTTACAGTTTACGCAAAGGAAAAGAGTAACGACGAAAAGATTGACATGAAAGCTTTAAGCTCTAATGAATGCATAATCATGACACTCATAATGAACTGACTCTTCAAAAAACACAACACAATCCTTCTCGGATACTTTGGCGTACAATCATTAAATTCTTCTTAGGTGCGCGCCCAATTTGGTCTGCAGACAGCTTTCCTTGAACGTTGTGTCGAGGAAAGTTTGCGATGAGTGATTTTTGTGACTCGCATCGCAGTGTCGAGGATTGCGTCGTTTAAGATGTATCATCGCAGGGATTGGTGATTGCACTCACCGCAGATCGCAAATCGCAAATCGCAGTATCACAAATCGCAGATCGCAGATCGCAGTTAATCATAATCATTGTGTGTTGTTTATGCGATGTTGCGATATGCGATGTCGCATATCGGTCGTCGAACATTCCTTAAGTTTTTCATTTAAGAGCACCTCACAATATAAGCGATGCGATGAATTTCGCGTCGCTTCTTCGCAGCTTATTATGCGCATAGGAAAACGTCTCACTCTCTTCTCGCGATGTGATATAGCTTTTAGGGAGTTTTAAAATACAAAAATTTTGGATAAAATGTTTTTTGGATTTTCGTTAAGGGTCCCCATTTGCTTGGTGTTATTGGTAATACCAATCAAAGAGGGGGGTTGTTGATGACCACAATACAACAACAATTGATTGATTAATAATTTCGGCATTAATGTTATTACCGGGAGTTCCTAGGAATATTATTCACTTGGGAAGCCTCAAAAATAAATGAGGTTGTCTTGGTAGTTTATAGAACATGTCATGTCTCTCTGCTGACTGTAATCTATCCTGCTTGTATATCGACCGAGATACTTGTAACATGAATTTCTTCTATTGTCAAAATAGGGTTGAAATCCTCCAATACTTAATCAATTTTGTTCTCCTTTTTAATTTCTCTTGTTTGCTAAACAACTATAGTAGTTGTTTTAGAGACTTGGGAAATAACTGGAGCTTTTGAAGAGGAAGCTGATGCATCTGAAAATTCTGAGTTCTGTCAAATTTTTTTTAACAGGGATTCTGGAAAGTGGGCTATTCTTCACTGATGATATTGATTGAATCTAATCATTGCATCAGGACTTAGATAATTAGCTACCATTTTTTCTACCGTATAATACTCTCGAACCATTTCAAACAAATCATCAAACTTGTCAGGCTCGCTTGAAAACGGTTTTAGCTTAGCCTATGTTGTAACATATTTTTCTATTCCATTAGGGTCATATGGCTTGTTTAGTATGGTTGGAAAACTAAATAATTTTGGTTGTTCAATTTCAACTAAGGAATGCTTGAAATTCTCTAAGGCATAGGTACCATAGGGGAAAGGAAAACATGGCCAGGCAGATTTCTTGGCATCTTTAAGTGCTTTAGTTAAGCCCTTACCAACTGTTTGATAAGCAATATCCTTGGCCAACAATTTATGTGGAACAAAAAGGGGCAAAACATGAGGATGGGAAAGGCTACCAAAAACCCGAATGTAAGTAAATGACTCTTCCCCAAACCACTTTCCTATAGGCTTTAAGTCTTTATTGTCTTTTGTAGTAAGTCTAGGGTCTTTTCTGCCAAATGCCTCTTGGTGGATAGGGATGATCTGATTTAGAATATTAGTTTGCAGTGCTAATATCTTCCTCAGATTATTAACAAAATTATTTCATTGTGCTTAAGGATTCATCATTTTTGCAAGTGAAATGAAGAGTTTTTATGTTAATTTTATGAGAAATTTAACATAAACCAGAAACTCAATAGAAACATAAACAGTATACAACATCATCAAAAATACACTACAACAAGCACATGATAAAGGATTTCACCCCTCCTGGGCTACATCTCCCTGGTCCAGCTTCCAATGGCTTGGGCCTTTACATTATGCTCAAAAGTGTAAAAATATGTGTTTAGAATGCTCAAATGCTTCTGAAACTTGCTCCAATGAGTCTAGAATACTAAAAAATGGGTATCTAACATATTTTTACATCTAATTTGGTGAAAAAGTGAAGAAATTATGAATTCTCCTAGTTCTCCCAATATTCGCTCCACAAATTGCCCCATTTCTTGCATGATCCTACAAATTAGCTCGAAAAATGCACTAACTGGCCAAAAATTTTGCCGTGCGGCAGGCCATATTTTTTCAGTTGACTGTTCATCACAAATCGCAATTGTCGGAGTCCTGTGGGCTTATGGTCCATGAACAAGGCGGGAAATGTGTGATTGCGATACGGTGAGCCCGAAAGACCATTAAACTGTAACCTATAGTCACAAGAAATTATGATTCGGGACTTTGTTTTCCTGTGGTATGCAATTGCGATCTGTGATCCATCCCACCACAACACTGGGTATGCTTGGCTGATTTTCCATAATGCCTTCCTTTTGCCAATGTGTGATTACGATCCATCGCATCGCGCCTACGACCGATTCTTGAATGCCTTCCCACCCGCCTTATCGCATCGCATCTTGGCTATTCCGGGGACGATTTTTAACGCCGACCCGCTTGCGATTGTGATTTGAAACATGCGGGGGCCAATGGCGGCTTTCCACTTGGTGCCTCCTCATTCAATGAAGGACCTTGCCACATCATCCAATCTTGCAATGTGAGCAAGTCAAACCTAAAATTTCACTTGCTATAACTTCCGCATACGAGCTCAGATTTGAGTGTCGTTCACACCGTTGGAATCAAAATGACGAGATCTTTGATCTGAAGCTAAGTTTATTAAGATTCTGACACTTTGATTTTTTGAGCATAATTTTGAGCACCTCATCACTCCTGCCCACTGGAAGTCTTTTGGACCCCAAAAGACCACTTTCAATTGACTAGCAGGTGAGGGTACAGTTCCTGCACCTTTCCAATCTTGATCCATTGATCACTGAATCAGAACTTGAGATCTCCACGATTTATGTCATGCCTTTCTGTGTACTTGCCTTTAACCTTTTCAACATGTTCTTGCACTATTTGATGTAGCATTTGGAGTCGTTCAATGAACTCTTTGGCCTTGTCCATGTTACTATTAGTAGCAAAATCCTTCTCACTAAAATGATACAATACATTATGATGCAAATGGTAAACAAATTCCTCCACTTGATTCCTTTGACTCAAGCTTGAATATACATCTTGAAAGTATGTATTTTTTTGAACATAACTTTCATGTAAAACAAAATGATGCTTGAGGAAAGTAGTTATACAAACTATAGGCCTAGAAAGTACATCAACAAACTTGTCGCTTATACCTTTCTTATACCTTTTGACTGAGTGGAATAGAAGAAAACCCATCCAATGGAAGTTCCTTTGTCACTGCAACTTAAACACTTTATCATTGAAAATTTCTGAATGAAAAGAAATGGGCTTACCATATTGCAAATAGACTACACCCATGGCATAGTCACATACAACAACCTGAAACTTAAATGACTGTCTCAAGTCTGGAAAAGAAAGTACTAGAGCTGTATTGATATTTTGTTTTAAAGCATCAAATGCCTCTCATTGTTTGCCTCCCCACTGGAAGACCTTTTGCACAACTGCCAACGAATGAAAATGAACTACAATAGAAGAAAAATTAACAAAATTTCTCCTCCAACATTTTGCAGCTCCCAAAAAATCTCTTATCCAAATGACTATCTTGAGCTTGCCTGCATAAAGTGCGAGCAGAGCAAAGGCATCTGCGCCTTCACTGGGATGTATGATTCCTTCACCTATGTCTGTAGGAATGGAGTCAATACCACCATAGACTGTTACGAATTCAATATTGGATAGGTCTAGCTTCAACTCACCTTCTCCACATCCCACACAAACTACGAAAAAGCCCTTGGGAACCTGAACACGCTTAGAAGAACCCATTTCATGGCTCAAGTACATCAAAGAAGTTTTATCCAACATATACTTTGACATCTTTAGAAACAAATGTTCTTGACATATGACATCAAGTATTTTTTCTCACACATGACATGTTCATAATAAAATTTTCTAAAAATGAAAATGTCATCCAAATAGACTATCCTGTCTAGAAATGGATTCAACACATCCTTCTTCATATGCGTAAAAGTAGTAGGAGTATTGAAAAGACCAAAAATCATAACAAGCCATTCAAACAAACCTTGCATGGTTTTGAATTTCGTCTTCCCTATATCTCCTTCAACAAATCTACTTTGATGAAAACCACTTGTTGAATCCATTTCAAGGAAATGGTTACCATTCTTCTTGGGAACCAAAACAAGAAGTGCACCACATGGTAAAGTAGTAGGCCGAATGATCCTTTTATTCAATAATCCTTGGATGTGCATCTTAATTACTGTGCTTTCCATCACTGACATCCTATATATGTCAATTTTAGGAATAAGACACTTTTTCTCTAACTATAACTCAGGTTGGATTCCCCTCTTGGGAAGTAATCCCTTTGATTCCTGAAACACTTCATCATATTGGTTAACTACATCAACCAATTTAGATTTCAAATTCGAATCACAACCTTTAAAAGCTTCATTATCAGCATCATTTTTGGGTTTGATAATGAGAAGCATAAAATTCTTGTTCGAATTCACCAGTCCTTTCATCTGCCCTGCATTAACAAGCGAAAGATTTGTTTTCTTGTTGTGAGCTCTCACAATATATTCTACTCCATTTTTGAATAAATGATATTTATTTTCATGTCAATGGAAGATATATTTTTTTGTCATAAAGGTATGGACTGCCCAAAACAATGCCACAAATATCTAACAACACAATGTCAAGGTCCACTTATCTCTGAGATTTTCAGTGATGGCAAATTTCTGTTTACACTTTCGCGTAACCTGCAATTGCACATTGTCACATACCGATCCAAGTGGATACAGTTTATGATGTGGAACGGTTTATAGATTTAAACTCTTGACAATGTTTTTAGAGATAAGATTGGCTTGAGATCCGCTATCAAACAACATATCAATCTTGTTATGTTTCGATATCACCCTTATGTGAAACAATTCTATTCTCCTTTTTTCATTTGGAGTTTCATTATGTGAGTTTGAAAAACTAGTGCTAGAAATGGATTCCTTTCCTTGAAACCAAATGGCTGTGATTTTTGTTTCATCACCCGATTCAGATCCCAAATCCTCTTCTTGAGTTATTGCAACTATCTTTTCTTTTCCTTTGTTGTTTACTTTCTTTGGTTTAATTTCAGGATGAAGCTTCCAACAATGAGCTTCATTGTGACCCTCTCTGGAAGAATGCTTACATATTGTTTTCTCTCCTACCTTTTTGATGGATTAATTTTTCTTTTCCTTACCTTTAAAATCCTTTTATTTTCCCTTACTTTTAAATGGATTTTTACTACCTTCTTCTGGGGTGTTTTTCCCTCTTGCCTCAAGATGAGTGGATTGCACACACACGTCATCTAGATTATTGGGACTAAACATTAAGATAGTATGCCTAAGGTAACTGTGTAAACCCCCTGTATACTTCAACAAAGTGTCCTATGACTATAAATATGCACCTAACATCAAAGACCTTTTTCTGAATTCTTGGGTGTAATCTTGCACATTTTTACCTTTAAGCTATCTAAATTTCTGCCAATTCATGATGGCTTTCTGCATATAATCTGGAAGGTAGAATTGTATTTTAATTGCAACAAATAAATCATTCCAAGAAATTGAGATCTTACCATGTTTTTTAATCTCCTCTTGGGTCTTTGATTCCCACAATAACAGTGTTGCACCCTCCGTTCTCAAGGAAACCAACTGAATCTTTATGTCATCCTCTTGAAGGTTTTGAATCCTGCAATATACCTCCAACTGATGAATCCAATTATCAAGATTCTTTGCACTCACTTCACCATTATACATGGGCAACTCGAATTTAACATCAAGTTTTAAAAAAGGTGATTTACCAGTTCCTTTTTAAGAATTATGATGAGTATGAGTAAGGGTTGTGTTAGTGGAAGAGGGTGAAGATGCTTGTGAAGAAGAAGATGAAGAAGATGGTGGAGAGGGTGGAGGTTTGTCTCCATTTCCATTACCTCCTCCTGAAGAGCCTTCTCCATTGGGAGGTTTGGAACTTTCTCCTTGCAACCTGGTATTCCTCTCTTCATAGAGGACCTTCACCATCTCTTTCATATCAAATAAATCCTTTCTGAAGGTCCTCTCATCTTCTGTCATGTTTGTAGGTTTTCCTTCATGAGACATGATCTCTGGAGTCTCAACTGCAACTTGAGGCGAAACCGGTGTTGGAGATTGTGGCAACCTTTCTCTTCTTCCCCTTGAACCAACTTCAGGGCTTCCAACTAGATTTCCTTCACCTCCTTTGAGTTTTAACCTTGTAAGCATGACATAAACTTTCAAACAACTAAATCCTTCTTTCACAAAGCAAACCTAGTGCTCTGGTACCAAATTTATCTAATTTAGAATATTAGTTTGCAGTGCTAAGATCCACCTCAGATTACTAACAAAATTCTTTCATTGTGCTTAAGGATTCATCAATTTTTGTAAGTGAAATGAAGAGTTTTTATGATAATTTTATGAGAAATTTAACATAAACTAGAAACTTAACAACAACATAAACATGTACATAACATCATCAAAAACACATTACAACAAGCACATGATAAAGGATTTCACCCCTCTTGGGCTACATCTCCTTGGTCCATCTTCCAATGGCTTGGGCCTCTCTATTATGCTCAAAAGTGTAAAAATATGTGTTTACAATGCTCAAATGCTTCTGAAACCTGCTCCAATGAGTCCAGAATACTAAAAAATGAATATCTAGCCTCTTTTTGCAATCCAATTTGGTGAAAAACTGAAGAAGATATGAATTCTCCTAGTTCTCCCAATATTCGCTCCACAAATTGTCCTATTTCTGGCATGATCCTACAAATTAGCCCCAACAACATGCTAATTAGGCGAAAATGTTGTCGTGCGACAGGCCATATTCTATCAGTCAACTTTTCATCACAAATTGCAATTAGCAGAGTCCTATAGACTTATGATCTCCGAACAAGGCGGTAAATGTGCGATTGTGATACGGTGAACCTGACATACCATTAAACTGCAACATATAGTCACACCGCATTCAAGGAACCTATTGCATTTCGCAATTGGCGGAGAACCGACGAGCAATTATAATGTGGGACTCTATTTTCGTATGGTGTGTGATTGCAATCTGCGATCCATCACATCACAACTCTAGGTATGCTGGGGACGATTTTCCATAATGCCTTCCCTTTTACGATTTGTGATTTTGATCCATCGCATCACACCTCTGGTCGATTTTTGAATGCCTTCCCGCCTACCTTATCACATCACACCTTGGCTGTTCTAGGGCCGATTTTTAATGCTAACCCGCCTACGATTTGATTTGCGACATGCAGGGGGCAATGGAAGCTTGACACTTGGTGCCTCCTCATTCGCTGAAGGACGTTGCCACATCATCTAATCCTACCATGTGAGCAAGTCAAACCTCAACTTTGACTTGCTATAACTTCTGCATATGAGCTTGGATTTGAGTGTCATTCACACCATTGGAATCAAAATGATGAGCTCTTCAATCTGAAGCTAATTTTATAAAGATTCTGACACTTTGATTTTTTGAGTGTAATTTTGAGCAACTGGTCAAGGGAGCATGACCTCATGACAAATTTTGTAGAAGTGAGCATGGTATTTGGTTTCCCAAAGGATATTGAGATAAACAGATATAGGACTAGGAAATTGGTCTATCCATTTCAATCCTAGAGATAGAAAATCATAAGAAAAACAAATTGCATCCATGACATGGGCGCTCATAAAGAAAGGAGGAGCCTTTCTTTTGAGAACATTGCGCTTTTGTCTATAATTGCGTATTTGAGTGGTCAAATTGTTGGACAAAATAGTTTCCCAATCCATGATATAGCCATCAACAGGGGCTTCTTTTAATGGTGCCCATTTTTTAGATAATTTTTGTGTATTTTGATAACCATAGAGGCGACATAATATAACAATAATATGAGAGAAAGGGACAACAATAGAGGCTAATGAATAAATACATTTGTCCTCTCATTTGTGTTTTTTTGGGTCCTTTCTCCATTCTCTTATCAGCCCCATAGGATTGAGATTCTCTTGCATGAATTTTTGGACGAATTGTGTATCATATTTCTTTTGAGGTTTAGGTACATGATAAATTTTCCTTAAATCCTCAGCTTTAAAAGATTCAATAACTGTCTTCTTCAGAGTTATAAATTTTTTGTCCATAATATCCAGATGGTCAACAAACCATCTCACCATATCTGTATATGGTTTAATTTTTGGGTGGGCAGCAATTCTGTGGAGAAATGAATTGGCCGCATCATTTCATGTGTCGTTGTTACTTGGAGGAGAATCATCAGCTGTAGTAGCCTGTTTCACGATTATTCTCAGATTTTCATTCTCAAATGGTTTCTATATTTCCTCCTAGGAGGTAGAACCTGCATCGAGAGTGCATGTAGTATTGGTAAACAATGGAGACATTTCATACACTTCTTCAGGGGGCAAGGCTGGTTCTTGTTGTATTACAGACTTCCTCCTCGCCTTGATTATTCTTGACATTTCCTTTAACTTCTATTTATTGGAATTTACCTATATATAAACAAACTAAGATAAGAAGAAAGATATTCTAAGGATGCAAAGAGTCATATCAATTCAATTCGAGCTTTATGGAAAATCCTTTCACGTTAATTCAAAATTATTACAAATCATAAAGAAAACCTTGAAATTAGAACTATGTAGAGTGGTCATTTAATTTTAAAATGTTTGTTCACATGATGCTAACACTTGTCATTATATCAAAAAATATTTTATATCAGCGTTTGGTATTAGGTGATATTAACATAACTTAGCAATATGTGATTTCCGAAAAACATATAGGTGCGGGGTCTATATTAGTGAAATAATGAAGTTTTTTAACAGAATGTGATATCAACATCTGTCAATTGATGGAATGCGATATCCGATTTTGATGGCTTTCTATATTGGTTTCAGCATTTCACATTTCAGCTTTTCACTATTTTTCATTTTAGATTTTCGCTTTTTTGCTTATCGGCTTTTTGTTGTTTCGGTTATCGGCTTTTTGCTGTTTCTCTTATCGACTTCTCGTAATTTCTCTATTCTTTGAAACTACCGATACCACGTGTAATTTTTAGCAAGACCAATCCTTTTATGGCATTTTCATTTATTTGTTATGATTTCGGGATTCGTAAGACTTGTAATTTATCTCTCTAAAGCTACAAAAGGATTCCTAAAAGTTTTTATGTCCTTTTCTTAAACTTTATTGTTTTATTCAAAAATAAAAGAGTAAATATAAAAATTATCCTATTTTATCTAAACAAGGAAGGATTCTATCCTAAAATATTTAAAGGGTCCCCATTATTCTTTCTCCTAAGTCTAAATAAAATGGGGGGTTGTTGAGTACCACAACAGAGTGCAACAGGTGTTTACATAGCTAGGACAACTCGTATACACAAATATCAACCTTTGAAACCACCAGGAAAGGGTCACAAACATGACATAATGGTCAAACATGCCAAAATATGACAGTTGATCAAACAAGCGAAAGGGAGCAAATCACTTAGAGGAAACACATGGAATGACTTTTAGTGCTTGCAACCATACATGTCATTGAAGACATAATGATACGATAATGATAAGAAATCCTTCATGCTACACTAAGAGGTGAATTTCAAAAATATATGCTTTGTTTTGCATACCTACCCTCTAATTGGTTATGCACCAGATGGAGTCTTCATGTGGTCCCGATCTTTTATCATACCTTGGGTTCCTTGGTCTTCTTATCTGATAATTATCTTTTCTCTTGAGCTCCTTGAGAGTCATCTAGCATTTCATCCTTCTTAATCTCCTTCTTCATCATCTTGTCATAGCCTGGTAGAATTCCTGTATCTGTAATCCACTCATGACAAGATGACATCAGTTTGATAAACCCCTAGTCTAAGATGTTGCACTTGGATTCATAAAATGGGCCAGGACTGAGTGAAAAGCTAGGGGAGGAGACCCATTGCCTGTGCAATTGCATAGCTCAAGCATCCAAGGGTCAAGCTTGATCACTGAGACTGCACAGTGCATAGCTCAGGCCAGACTGAGGGAAATTTCTGCATAGTCCTTACTAAGGGAAGGAATCGCGTAGTGGCCACTGAGAGATAAAATTATGAAATTTAAGTAGGCAGTAACTGTTGCGGGATAAGTTCGTGGGAGGAAAAATCTACATAGTTTTAGGAGGCAAGGTGGACTATGTAGCTGAGATGCTTGAGGGATAAAAATGTGCAGTTTCTGGAGACAGTGGGTTCTAGTTGAGGGAAGGACACTGGAGGAAGCCATTGCACAATTTTGGATGCCAATTGAGGCTGGGATTTTTGCGCATTGCACAGTTCCAACAAGCAAGGGAAAAGCTTAAGGGTTGTAGATGCAAGGTGCACAGTTCAAGAAAGATGGATGAGGCTAGGCTGTTAGGAAAACTATAGAATTTGGCTAAGGTGAGATCAATGGAACCGATGTGAACAGTGATAGAACTTGACTATGATCACACACTTGAACACTTAGTTATACAACATAAACCATCTGGAACATATGAAAACATTCACATAGTGCAACAACCTTTGTGGCAGTTTACGACAGGTGCATCTTTGATGATAGACTTTGTGAGGATAAGTGCGAAACATGTCTATATGATGATAACAACTCATTCTCACAAAGATTTCCCCTTGAAGTAAAACAAACTTCCCTTTTCATGACAATCGATAATCCCCATGCCCGAAGATTACACATACTATATAAAGATGAAAGTGTGAACAAATCTTAATATTTAGGAAGGGATCTTGGAATCATGAGCTTACCAATAAGTGACTAAGGAACGACCAATCATAGGATCCATAGTAGGCTCCAAAATTCAAGTGTAGGCCAAAATTTGGGAGGGTGTTGCAGCCGCTACAACAGACTGATATATGGTGGGATTGTGGTAAATCCGGGTAGTCTATGTTTCTTGTTTAGGCCTAGGAATCCCTTGGTGGGATATATGTTAAATCCTGGTTGTATTGGTGCTTTATTTAGGCCTAGAAATCCTTGACCAATTTTGGCAGGATATGGAGTAAAGCCTGAGAAGCATGGTCTGTTTAGTTGTAATTCCCACATTCATGTTTGGAATATGGCATGAGGATGATTGGCTGAAAGAAATATTTTGTTCATCCAAATCTATGGTCAGGTGGTATGTTAAAGTCCCTGACTTGGTTGGATTTTGCATATGAATAACAAAAATATTTCCTCTTGAGTTTTATGAGTAAATTTGCTTTTTACTATGTGATTTTAATGGTTTTTCTATCATTCTTAATCTATTGGTTATATGTTGGTTATAAGCATGGTTTATGACATATTTTGGTTATGGATCTCCTCACGTTTTGTTTAGTAAATGAAATTTTAATGAATGTATTACCTAATAGATGATAATGTAGCTACTGTGAGAGGGAATGAGACCTTCTTGATGAATCTCAGATAAGTATGAGGTCACTATGTTCATATGTAATTTTATGACATGTACATTACATGTTTATGATGTGTTTCATGAAATGGCTGTCATAGTTAAGATGAGTTTGGTCAGCCCCTTTTCAAGTTTTGCAATAGAGGCCTTGTCTTCTTGTTATTTATCATTTCTAATAATTTCATCAAGTTCCGGTAGAGGCATGAGTCGTAGCCCTAAAAAAGTGGTTCAGATTTCGGGGTCGCTAGCACAAAACTGCCTTAAAAAGACTATAGTCACATGGAGGCCATTTTGTGGGAGTGACACGAGGGTTAAAGTCACTTTTATGGCTTTTCATGGGAGCGACTGGAGGTTAGTTGAGTTAAAAATCAAGTTAACTCAGGGGTTGGGCACCTGAAGTGGTTGGTTAGCCACTGAGGGGTCCTGTAGCTCTCGAGGAAGATTAGTTTGATTTTATTTCTCAATTCCACTTCCTTAATTGTACTTGGGGAGTTGAATCATATCATAGTAACTCTTCATCACATTTTTACCTTGGTGGACTGGTTATCTTGGGTAAATGTGGGAGGAGGGTGTTACATTTTACATATGGAACTACGTAGGAGGAAGGTTCTCGACATTGCTCAAGCAATAGGTAATAATTCGTTCCCCTATCAAATTCCCAGGTTTTCATTCTCTATATGTATGTTAGTCTAATGTATGTTAACTTCCCTCCCATGAAATTTATGGTAGTTATGGATACTCAATTTGGGTCGAGTTTCAATTCTTAGAGGACGTATTTCGCAACTTTTGATTCTCAATCACTATGCCACAGGTCGATTATCATCATGTTTTTTCCCTTGGGATGCTTTCTGTTAAAGTCACATTGTAGTTATATATGGCATTCAATCTCATCCTAGTTTCTGTATAGGATTGTTTGACAACTCCTCTTCTTAGGCGTAAATGGAATGTGGGGGTTATCACGCTACTGGTGTGAAATTCAGTATTTCAGCCTATGGTCTGTCATATGTATAATTTCAGTAACTAATTTATGGCTACACATTGTGATGTTTTCGTATTGATACATGTAGTCTACTATAGTTTCCCTTGTTTTTATTTAACATATTTCTACACTATAACCTTCAGGGGTTGGAAATTTTGGATTGTAAGTTTTCTTATGATATAGTCTAAATTATTACTACCATTCCAGAACTCTATTTTTTTTTTTCTTTCTAGTTAGTTCTCAGTTATATTTCATTGTATGCACCATGTGTTAGGGAGTCTCCATACATACAATCTATAGAATTCTTACTTCTTAAAGAAAAGAACAGAGTTAAATCTTCCAATAAATGGATTTAGGTTTCACTGATAAGTATTTGTTTTTATTTTCATTCTTAATAGGATGTAAGTTATGTTTATGCCTTTTATATTCTCTTTGGGTATTGTCAATTATAAATTGAGCTATGTTTCATTTGAACTTTGGGTTGTGACATTATCCATGCAATTGTTAGCACTTTTCGTTCTTATGAAGTTTTATTTTCAGATTTGAAATTCACTACAGTATTTACAATACTCCAATTTGGAGTATTTACAGTAATTGACATCAATGTCTAATTATTTTACTATTGTAATATCTTTTTAGTGAGAAACACATGACTTATCCCTGTCACTTACATTCAACCTGTAATGGCTCCATGTATGGGATTACAATAAGTTGGATAGGGTTGATAACTATTTCACTCCTTTTGACTACTACTAGGTTCAAAAACTTTAGAAACTTATAATCAATTAAGGTTTGGTGAATATTTATATTGGGTGCATTATCTCCTTTCCTTTTCTTAACATTTGTTTGCTATTTGTAGTACCTTAAAACATACAATCACACTCTATGAGTCCTAATAGACTTAGGTGTCATACCATGCAAGTAGCATAATAAGTTCCTTTTTTTCTTTTAGAACGATTTTTCCCACAAAATAAAAAACTTCTATCCAATTTTTTTTTATTTCTTTCAAAAATCTCTTAGTGGGAAATACATTTTTTCTTTTTTTCCATCTTAAGGCTTGTCGACCCCTATACAAATTAAAGGAAGCTTGTGCACGTTTCCTTTATCTAATACGACTGCGCACAAGATTAATAACAATTTAATTTAACCTCGCACAAAATTATGCACCCTCAATTTCTTACACGATGGTTGTTTTCCTTCTTTTTTTCTTGTTTTCTTTATTTTCAACATGTATTTATAATTATCTCTGCCCTTTCCTAGTAGAAATATATTTATGGCATACCTTCCATGTAGGTAAACCCAACCATTGCTACTATAGAGACAAAAAGATCTCATTATAAGTATATTGTTTCATATCTAGGGTTCTGGGGTAAGTTGATAGCTCAATATTTCTATCCCATGTGCTTAAATCGTTACTCGATTCTTGTCTACAAAATTATCATTCATAATTTCTACATATAGTCACACTTTTCCCACATAATATAATTTTTCTACCCATGAACTATTCAAGTTATATGATTTCTAAAGTTACAAAATAAATTTCTTCATAATTCAGAAATGAACAGACTCAAAGTTTTCTAATAAAAAGCTTATCATAATTAAAAGAAATAACCAGAATTCTAACTAGAAATATTCTGCCTGGAAATTATTCTAAAGTGGAGCACCTTCCTCTCAACCATGAACTGAATCCACTAGTTCCCCCCAAGCTAATCTTTTCTTTCCCCATAATCAACAACCTCATTGATTCCTCGGTTGTTTATTTTATAAGTTTCTGTAACAGCCCTGGTGAAAATTCCATGTAACAAAGTTAACAAAGGAAAAATAATAACCATGGTGAAGGGACACATATTCCAAGCTGAGTGTTGGGAATAAAAATAGCAATGGGGATCACTTGTGACTAATTAATGGCTAAGGAAATTGGAAAAGGCTTTGGAAAGGCATGAGGCATTAATTGGAATTTTATTTATGAAAATAATGGAAATTAGGATAAAAGGAAGGTGAAATATCACAGTTTACATGTGAAGATTAAAATTAAATAAAATAATGGAAATTGAAGAAAATAGAGGCCTCATTGATAAAAATGCTTATGAGGATCAGATTGCAGACTTTTGTCAATTTAGTTTTGTAGCTTTCTTTCTATCTCTATCTATCTCATACTCTTGGAATCTGTTGATGGTGCTAGATCCACCAACATGTCAAGGGATCTCCTCGGTAAGAAGTCCCAATTAGACCTCAGACTGTTTGGTGTAGGAGTCCCAGCACTGGGTCATACTGTAATGCCTTGACTGTGATTTTACACAGAAGCAAGTAAGATAACTTTGTTGGTAGCAAGGGTGTTACATATGCAGTAAGCCAAGGAAGGTGCATGAGAGGTTCTAACACACGGGGGTTGAGATGAGTGCGCCCCTTGGAAACCTTTGATAGCATGGAGTTAAGAAGGGAACACATGAGCAAAGATGCATCACAACATGGAAGGAAAGTTAGCTAGCAATCCAAAGTGATGGTTAAACCAACAACACATTTCAGAAAGATTCATACATACATACATAGAAATAGCTATACATGCATGTGTAAGAAAACAAATACATATATCATTTAGAGTAAACAGATAGCTGAAATACAATACAACATATGAATGAAATGTGTTGGATCTTGTTATATTAAGAAGTGTAAGTTCCAGCCATACAATACATTCATGTCCAACCACTAGTTCCGACAGTGGAACTTTACAGCCATAACCGCCTGCTCCTCCAATGAGATGTACTAGCTCTGCGTAGTGGAGAAGCCAAGGTTCATTACAATAATGTCCAAGCTCTCTCTAAGATAGTCCTATCGGAAGCTTGGCTGACCAAAAGCCTTTACAATGAGTTATGAGGGACTATTTATAGTAAAGGGTGGGGTGACCCTTGACATTCCCCTTTGTGATAGTTCATCTACCCTCATGACTCTTCATCTACTCTACGACTATTACATCCAACTATCGACACTTGAACTTACACTTGACAAGATGTTAGATTACAATGAACATGTACCCTTGTGAGAAAAAAAGTCTTGAGCAAGCCTTGCTAGACATCACTATGACTTGGAAAACTGTTGGAAGACCAACTCTTCGACATCTTCATTGTGATTCACAGTAGCAAACTGATGCCAAGATTGGTAGTCCACGATGGTGTCCTTGTGCTCCAAGGTGACATCCTTCTCGAACTTGACTCTTGCCTCCATAGAATCTGCGTACACGGCTCAGGCTCCTCTATCCAACTTGTCTGAAATCATGTGCATCATTGTCTTCAATGTGGCCAGACCAACAACATACTTGTGCATGATGTCTGCACTGATGGGAAAGTTTGGGTTGGTGGCAATGTGCATCAACTCATCAAAGTACGAGTCAAGATCTAGTCGGACCTGTGCCTTTTCTTCACTTGGGTGAGAGTCCCAATAGATGGGATTGCATGTGCGTGCACCACAACATCCATGCTCTTGAATACACGTGCATCAGAAGCCTATAGACTAGTGATGAGCTGGGAGAGCTCTTCGTAGTTATGGATTTAACTCTAGATGCATGCCTTCCGCTCGACCGCTTTGGGCTTCATCATCTTAAGCAATTGAAGTGGGGCTCCCTTGTACCTCATCGTCTATGTTAGCATGTAATCAACAACAACATGCACGTTCGACAAGATACATGCTCTTCTAGCACATCGTTGCTGCCATCCGTTGAGATGGACAACTGCCTTATGCACAGTACCAAACTTGGAATACAATGCCCGCATAACCGTGTCAAGGGACAATACTTCATCTAGTGTTGTTGTTGGGACAAGGTTCCATAGGGTCAATTTTGGGGCAAAAGCCCAAGTTTTGGGACAAAAAGCCCATGTTTTATTATAAAAAGTGTAAAGTCTTTGAAATTTGTGGTTGTGGAGCACGTAGATATTAAAGTGTCATAAAGGGTTTTGCCCTTCTTTTATGTAAGTTGCGTTGAATTGTATAGACCCACCCATGGTCTGCGGACCATGGGTTTGTATCAAAAGGAGAGCCTTAGAGAGTCTAAGAAAAGTAGATATTAATGAAGACGACTGTAATGGGCCAGTAAGAGTAAGAGCAAAGAAGTCTTAGAGTAGAAGAGAGGCTCTACAGCTGTGTGCGCAGAGGCCTAGAGTAGATTCCACAAATGAGTGCACGGACCCTTGCAGCTGAGTGTGCAGGGAAGTCTTGAGTCTGCAAGAAGAACTTAAGTATTAATAAAGAGATTATTCCAAAAAATTCCTGTGTTTATCTATTGCCTTCTGTTATGAATGAATGCACAATTATGTTATGATGAATGATGGGTTTATGAATTAATACTATATTGATGCACGACTTTACATGATTTATATTGTCATATGAACATAAGTAATAATAACTGTTTACGCGAATAATATACTGTCGCATGTTAAAGTTATCGAACCACTTAATGTTGGAGAGGTAAATCCCCTCTACGGATAGAGGCGATCCCTACTAGCCCAGAATGGGTCTAGCAACAATCGGTCAATGCTACTATGAAAGTTCCTAATTGCAAATAAAAGGTAGGCAATGAACACCTACTTAGATTCCAATGCTATTGTTTGATGAAGAGATGCCGCTCTCGCTCCTTCGCTCTGGCCGGTCACGATCCTCCACGATCCCCGTGAACAGATACCTGCACACACGAATAGAAAGACAAACACAAGCGTGAAATCTAATAAAAGCAATTATACATCAGTCAGAAAGGACATAACTCACATTAACCATTACAACGAAAAAGGAGAGTCGAACCATAATAGTAGTCATCTATTATTAATCAATAACAGAGAAGAGTACAACCAATGTTCTGACGTCGAATCCTTCTCAAGAGGGTCCAGCCAGCAAGTCTCTTAAGCATTCACCCTTGGAGGTAGATCTCCCAAGACAAGAACTCTCTCTCACACAAGCAACACTCCACAACCTTCCTTAAGCTATAGCAATCCCACACTTGTCACACTAACTACCTACTAGCAGCAGCACTCTGAGCACTATCAACTCCACACTATCCAAACTAGCTGCTCATGGTAATGGTAGAGGTTTAAATAGGAGAAGGAGTCTCCATGAAAGGTGGGAGGATGAGCTTATCTCCAAGGAAGGTGGTTCAAATGACAAACAAACATGCCATAGAAGGGAGGGCGACATTCACAAGGCCAACAACCAGGTCTGGAGTCATCTGGAAGGCTGGCTGTTAGAACAAACTCGCCCAAACTGGATCAGCGCGGGTGTATAACTGCATTGGGGTGCTGACATCGCATCTTAATAACGTAGAAAGTTGTGTCAGCGTGACTTAATACAAGCATAGGATGCGTTGGCTCATGAAATTCGACCAGCGTGGAAAACCCATGTGCTTCCGCGCTGGCAGCGCATCAGTTGCACTATCAGGCGCCAGTCAGCGCGGTTATTTTAATAACAGTCGCGATGATGAAATAAACTTTGGCAAAGTGGGTCATTTGGCCAGATTAGAGAGCAGGAGCATGATTAATTGGAATTCATGACACAGTAGGGAGACTGACAGGGAGACAGTGACAAATTACTGTGTAACAGATGCCCCCTAAAGCATGAAGCCCGAGAGAGTGGGAGGGGTGAAATGCTTTACAAAACTCGCTGAACTGGAACACCACGAGGAAGGACTTGCACGTACAACTGATATCTCGATTACATGTAGTCTAGGCATGGGCGCAGCCATCCAAAAGACATACGAAGAAGGTCTGTGGTATGGACGCAGCCACCCAGCTGAAGGGACCATGATGATAAAAATGTATGGTCGCAGCCATCCCAAAAGACTCAGGTATGGGCGCAGCCATCCATCAATGGGTCATGTAATAATAATCCACAAAATCGCAACCTGGTTTGCAGTAGACAAAAACCAGGGTCTTGTGCTCCATCCCAACCCGAACAAAGTACAAATTCAAGCATGTGAATACATGAGCTGAAGTCGAACATGCATGAACATCGTCTGATTACCAGCCAATAATGAAAATTGTTAACAGACGTGAGAGGTACCACCAATAATGACAATGGTCCTCAAGGTACTTATAGGTACAATCCGCGGCGTGTGAATCAATGAGCTGGTGTCGAACACCTGCAGAATCATTCGATCGGAGGCTAATGATGAAAACCTCACGTCGAACACGAAGAACCTGCCATTGAGGCATGCAGGCTCTAAGGCACCTGAAGGGAGTCTCTAGGTCACTTTCCTGGATAATGAGTTGAAGTCGACAGGAAGTAACCTTGACCGAAGGTGGGACATAATGTTTTCCACATCATCGACACGAGACAGAGGAAAATATTTTGTGTGAGGCATCAGAAGGAGGTTGTAAGTTTGCAGAGGACAACTTCTCTTGAACATATCGGCAGCACGACAGTGGATTTGGCAGTATCTGACGTCAAATGAGCAGAGGTCATGGTGACAAGGCAATGAGCAGGTGAGAGGTCAAAACAGGATAACCCAAACCCACGGAGGCTAGTGTAAAACAAGATGAGAAAAACCCCACCCAGACAAGAAAGCAGACAAGTGCCATGTTCAAGAGTGACATACTGCCGACACGACAATTATTACAGTTCCATTTTCCCCACCATTTCTGGCAGGTACCCCGATTATTTTTGGATGACAAGCTTGACGGGGATAGCATATGCTTGGAAAACGTCATTTCGACGATGTCCGATGTCATTAAGTTTTAACGAGTCTGACAAAGGAAGAAGTCGGCGTCTTTTCTTGTTTAGAGAGTCTGAAAAGACAGCGGAAAAGAAAACTCCAGGGGGGGTCCTTTTTCGTAAAGTTGTGTCTCTCGAGCTCGAAAAAGTATAAAACAATGCTTGAAAGAACCGCCCGACCAGTATGATCGAGGAGTACTTTTCGTAAGTAGTGACTTCGACCCGAAAAAGTAGAAAAGCAGTCAGAAGTACGTCGTTTTGGAGCCAATAACGAGTGTGAAACGACAAACACTCGGCAATATTTTTAAGTTAAACGGTCGAAAAAAGAGCTTTAAAAGCGACCGCCTCTCGTTCCTTTTAACGAGCCTAGAGGGGGACTCGGCAATCTTTTCGTCTTTAAACGGTCAGAAAAGAGCTGAATGCAGACCTCCATTTTTATTCTCTTTAACGAGTCAAAAAGGGAAAAAATACTCGGCAATCTTTTCACATTTTACGAGTCAGAAAAGAGCTTAAAGGTGACTCGTCCTTGAGGAACGAGTGGTATAAAAGGTAGCAACTGGTTCCGGCAATGGTGGAACTGCTCAAAACATGTAATGGTCAAGAGGCTAGCTAATAAAACCACTCATCGGTGCGGTTCCTCAGGAAAGGAAAAACAACCAAGTGAAAGCATATGATCGGCCAAAGAGATGGCGGCGATGGAATGAAAATAACCAAGGCTCGTCTAGTAGAATTCAGCGGATAAACATGGCAATCACGAGATGTAAATCGGGTATGGGTTCATTTTTGCACAAGCTTGAACCATGGAGAACTTTTCTTGGATTTTGTTTCATGTTTACACAAGCTTGAAACGAAAAACTATGCTTGTTATAAGTTCGCATGCCCCCAGCATAATGACGCAAAACGAGGTACATGCCCCCCAAGCTTCATTGCATTCAAAAAAGTGGATGGAATGAAGGTGCACTCTCGAGATCTATGAAAGACTCGACTTGTATTTTACGAGATCTTAATCAAAAGACTCGATTTGGAAAGGGAGTTGTTTCATTTTTTAATGAGGTTGACACAGTAAAAGAACTATCCTCATAACCCTGGTTTCATTGTTTAAGGAGCTTGACACCGGAAAATGAACTATGCTCTGACCAAGCCTAGTTTCATTTTTTAAGGAGCGTGACACAGGAAAAGAACTATGCTCCAACCAAACCCAATTTCATTTTTTAGGGAGCTTGACATAGGAAAGTGAACTATGCTCCTTCCAGACCCAATTTAATTTTTTAGGGAGCTTGACATAGGAAAGTGAACTATGCTCCATCCGAACTGCATCATAGTGAACAGGAAGTCGGTGCTTCCAAGAGTGTTACTCCCGATGAAAGGACTACATCTTGGAAGTCAGGACCTAATGCCCCCAGGACACTATGCACGATGGTGTCATCACTGGATACAGGCACGGGGTAGGTGGCCACGTAGTTGATCTGCGGTGGGGCAGATACAACTGGTGGATAAAAACTAGGAGAGGACGACAACTGCGCAGGAGTCATTGGGGGACTAATGAACGACAATTGATCGATAGTCACAATTCTTCCATCGTGTGGAAAGAAAATCACACGGAAAAGCGAAGAAATGAGGGCCCCCATGGCGTAAACATAGTCGCGACCAAGGAGAAGACTAAAGTCTAAAACACCTTGGGTAACCAAGACGTCTATATAGACGGTTTTGCCTCCCAAAGTAATAGGGAACTTCGGGAGAACTCCTAGAGATGGACAGGCTCCTCCGTCGAAGGCCAACAAATTCTGAGTGACTGGCCCAAGCTGCGGGGAACCTAAAGCTTGCGAAGTAGTGTACAGCATAAGACTGACAGACGCCCCTTCATCCAAAATAGTGCCAGGTACTGCCTTAGGATAGGTATGTACTGTGATCTGGAAAGGCATATGGGATGGAAGGCAACCGGCGATCAGGTGATTCCAATCAAAGGAAGCAACCAAACTACTTGGTTGGGGAATCGTATGATTGCCCCCATGTGCTAAAGGAACCGAAGGAGAACCTTCGGGAGCAGCTGGGTTAAGAGAGTCATTTCGAGACTCAGGAGAATCTGAAGAGACGAAAAGAACATGGGCGTGATTCTCTTCTGAAACAGAGTGAGCGAGCGGCAGACTCGAGTCGACACTCGCTCCGACCAATGGTTGGTCTGGAACAGGCTGGACACAGCCGGGTTCGGGAAGAGGGGCCTGGACAAGAGAAGAATGTGAACCAATCTCATTGTCGGGAGGCGGATGATCTGTAGATGGAGAAAGACGTTGATATCCAACGGGGAGTTGGGGTGAAGGAGCTATAAGACTTTCCAAGAAAACAGAGGCTTTATCCATTAGTGGACAAAGGTGAAGGGGATGATTGCCTTCACAAAGTCTACAGGGGATTCGAATTTTCCCTTTTCCCTTACCATTCCCAACTGATAAGGTAACATCGCCGTGAGCTTCAGAGGACGATGAGGGGTCGGCCAGATCGCGAGACCATACTTCTAGTACCCTGGGAATGCTAGGACAATCGCGAAGAAGATGGTCCTCCTTGCATAATCGACAAGGAAACTTAACCTTCCGCGGAGGAGCGGAAGGGGGCCCGACTTCAGGTGTACTCAAGGGAGTAACAATTATACTTGTAGCCTTTCCCTTAGGAGACTTCTTCTTCTTAGTCTTCTTCTTCTTCTTCTTCGCCGCCTGGTTATTCGAATCGAGACTTTCACCAGGCGAAGTACAAGAGGAAGATGTAGAAGTAGGCGTCGAAGGGGAGAGATCCACCTTAGGATCAACATGATGTTGTTCAGGTGGAGGGACTGATGGATTAGCAGCTGATACAGCAGGGACCAAAGAGGTTGAGAACAACCAAACAGGCAACTCGACAGTTAACCCTGAAAGGGATAACGTTGCCATATAAGGAGCACCAACATTCCCTAGAGGAGGGAAATGACCAGGATTCCCGTCAGGAGGGGAACTTGGGTTGGTGAACCCTGGAAAAGTTTCCATGGCAAACAAAAAGAAGCCTACTCAAGCTAACGCAAGATCTAACCAGGTGATGTTAACGTGGCCGAATAAATTTTTAAGACACAGGAACTAAACTTGACCTTTTCATGTTTCAAGAGTCGAGAAAAGGACGAAAAGGTGACTCTGGTCTCCTTCGAATGTTTAATGAGCACAAAGTGACAAGATGCTCACTAGCACCTTTTCTTTTAAGGAGTCCGAAAAGGATCAAAAGTGACTACTCTGGAGACTCTAGGCAAAGGGTTTATCAGGCAATCTGTAAAACTCCTTATACACCTTGGCAATTGTATGAGAACGAAGGACTTTTCGTACTGCAGTCACTCTTCCCGAATGCTGTGTTCGGTGCGTTACGGCTCGCAAGGCGGCAGACTTGGCTTCCTATGGATCAAGGATAAAAGCCTAGTAGGGTCTCCCTATATACGCGACGGTACGTGGGAGCACAATCCGTGTTAGACCACTATCGGGTCACAGAAGGAGGAATCACCCAACCGTAATGTGAAACAATAGTGACTATGTTTAAAGACGCAGGAACACGTCTCTAGCCTAGACCTCTAGATGTTTGGGTTAAGTTCCAATGCGTTTTTAGGTTTATTCATTTTATTTTAAGGTTGATCTTGAATTAAGTTTCGGTTTCAGGCCCTATCGTATGATCTCTCACAATTGCTTAGATGCAAACTACATGCCAAAGAATACCATTTTGTTCGATGAAATCTAACTATGAGAGGGTTAAGAAATATCATTCCCAAACCAAGACAAGCGAATGCAAACACTAAGAAACACAATGCATCAATACACTAATCTTACGATGCATCGATACTACTAATGAAAGATTTAAATTTTGCTTTTTAATTTCTCAAACATGAAAATTCGTAATGCAAATGCACTTTCACTTTCGTATGCTAAATGAATGCAATTTTTTTTTGTGAATTTAAGAATACAAGCAAGCAAGTATGAACTGATCGATCCAAACAATTTTGATCTATGCTTGGTAGTGAAGAAATCGAATCAACATAAAAAAGTGGTTCAATAATCGACACTAAAAATCAACCAGCAACAAGCAGTGAAAAGGCCTCAAGCAAATCAATAAGAGGGTTGTGGATGAACCTTGAATAGAAAAGTAACCCAAGCAAATGGTTTCTCGATGAAACTTCTAAAGGGCTAGGTCACATGGTCTAAAAAACACAAGACTCACTCGAATGAAATCAAAGAGAGAGTGCCCCTAACCAAAAGTAATCAAAACAAGCTAGTGAGAGACAAGAAACAACAGGGGATAAGAAAGATTGATGAATTCAGGAGATAAAGTTATAAAAACAACTTTTCAGGAATCAGCGCAAGTTACACACTGAGAACCTGAGATGATCACATTGTCAGCGCAATTTTTACACAGACAACCCGAGATGTCAGCATAATTTTTACACAGACAGCCCGCGATGATGCGATTTCAGGAGTCATCGCAGGAATTAAGCTAGCAACCCAGGATCAGCGCGGGTAAAAAGCTACCAAGTGGCGCTGACGTCGCGACTGTACACGTCTTTTCCGCGTTGATCTGATTTCCAGGATCGTCGCGACTGTTAGGCGTAATTACGCGATGAAAAGGATGTTGCAAAAGGGTGAGCGCGATGACAGCGCGACTGTTAAAATTAAATCCGCGATGGAGCTCAAAAATGGTGACAGGCAAATCAAAACTCCCAAATCAAAATAGCCAATCTTTCAATCAAACAGGGGCATTTCCCAGATCAACCCAGGAAACGCAAAAGACTATTAATGAATCCCCAAAACTTCAAAAGAGACCAAAACAAAACTCAAGGCAAGAATGAACACAAAGAGACAAAGGCCATCTCCCCAGCGGAATCGCCAAATTGTTGGAGAGGTAAATCCCCTCTACGGATAGAGGCGATCCCTACTAGCCCAGAATGGGTCTAGCAACAATCGGTCAATGCTACTATGCAAGTTCCTAATTGCAAATAAAAGGTAGGCAATGAACACCTACTTGGATTCCAACGCTATTGTTTGATGAAGAGATGCCGCTCTCGCTCCTTCGCTCTGGCCGGTCATGATCCTCCATGATCCCCGTGAACAGATACCTGCACACACGAAGAGAAAGACAAACACAAGCGTGAAATCTAATAAAAGCAATTATACATCAGTCAGAAAGGACATAACTCACATTAACCATTACAAAGACAAATGAGAGTGGAACCATAATAGTAGTCATCTATTATTAATCAATAACAGAGAAGAGTACAACCAATGTTCTGACGTTGAATCCTTCCCAAGAGGGTTCAGCCAGCAAGTCTCTTAAGCATTCACCCTTGGAGGTAGATCTCCCAAGACAAGAACTCTCTCTCACACAAGCAACACTCCACAACCTTCCTTAAGCTATAGCAATCCCACACTTGTCACACCAACTACCTACTAGCAGCAACACTCTAAGCACTATCAACTCCACACTATCCAAACTAGCTGCTCATGGCAATGGTATAGGTTTAAATAGGAAAAGGAGTCTCCATGAATGGTGGGAGGATGAGCTTATCTCCAAGGAAGGTGGCTCAAATGACGAACAGACATGCCATAGAAGGGAGGGTGACATTCACAAGGCCAACAACCAGGTCTGGAGTCATCTGGAAGGCTGGCTGTTAGAACAAACTCGCCCAAACTGGATCAGTGCGGGTGTATAACTGCACTGGGGCGCTGACATGGCATCTTAATAATGGATAAAGTTGTGTCAGCGCGACTTAATACAAGCATAGGATGCGCTGGCTCATGAAATTCGACCAGCGCGGAAAACCCGTGTGCTTCTGCGCTGGCAGCGCATCAGTTGCATTATCAGGCGCTAGTCAGCATGGTTATTTTAATAACAGTCGCGATGATGAAATAAACTTTGGCAAAGTGGGTCATTTGGCCAGATTAGAGAGCAGGAGCATCATTAATTGGAATTCATGACACAGTAGGGAGACTGACAGGGAGACAGTGACAAATTACTGTGTAACACTTAAGTTAATCTCGGTAAATACGGGATTAAGGGAGATCACAGAGGCGTGTAAGTGGTTAATTCACCTATTCAGGGTCTGCGAAAGGCAGTCATGAACGTTTGCAGAGGTATATAATGAAATTAAGGGAAGTTATATCGATAAAACCTGAGGGCTTATCAATCTATGCAAAGGCAGGTTTTAAGGCATAAAACGACATTACACTAATCTCTGGGTGTGGAAACTTGGTTCCAACACCCCCCCATACTTCTTTGGGTGAGACTTCAGTTTGCACTCCGCGGGCTGATGCCGAAAGGGCAAGTAGTGTAGGGTTTTGTTTGGAAAAATTAACTCTAAACCTGGGTCAGGACCCACTAAGCCAACAAATGGTTTCGTTGTTGGGACTGGGATCTGCATCAAGAGATGTGTGATGTCGCATCACTGGAATGCAACAAATAAATAAGTTGAGGAGTGGTTGGATAGAAATATCCATGCATTCACGGGGTAAGAAAATAGAAATCCACGATTGACAAAAGAACAGTGGTTGGACAAATATATGTACACAGAGATACATGAAATTTTCTTTTTTGCCTTCCCAATCAAGCTATATGAGTGCATCGCTAAATTGGTAGATGACCAGGGAAGGTGGAGGCTTGACAGTTCAATAGTGTGGAACCCGGAGCTAGTGCAGAGATTGGAAGCCTCTGAAGATAAGATTGTATGCAATGTCGATCACTTTCTTGATCGTGTCATCGAAGGATTTGTGACAGAATTCACGGTCGATACCTCAGTCAGCTATAGCGAAGTAGAGCGATGCTTCTTCAAAGGACTGTGAGGTAGGTATTTAAGATCTTTGAATACTTGGATTAAAATTCTTTTGTGTGAAAAGTGGGTTATGCAGTTACCTTGATGTTTGGAGCTATGCGAAGTGGAAAGTAATTCAAGGATAGAGGGAGAACATGCCATGAATATAGCCCCCTAATTGAGCCTCCTCTGAGTGACGACGAAGGAGTAGCACAGGCTTCACCGCAGAGCGTTGTCCAGTTAATAAGGAAAGGGTTCTCACGAATACCCCATCCGCCTTCACCACCTCCATCTTCACCTCCACAACATACACCTTCGCCCACACTGCCACCACCTCCACCACCATCCAATATGGCGAATGTAGTGGAGTTGCTCGTTTTCAATGGCGTGGGAAATGAGGACTCAGACGAGTTTTGGTTCGTTGCAAAGGCCATGTGGACAACCTAGAGTATTACAGATGATGAGATGAAGAAAGCAAAATTGGTTACTACTTGATAAGATCATGCACTAACATCTTACATTAAGTACTGCAACGATAACCCGACGACTGCGTTGGCAGACATTCAGACTGCGTTGAATAAGGAATTCAGTAGGCCCATGTCTGAAGTGCAATCAATCGTTGGATTCAAGGAAATCGTGATGAGGCATGGCGAAAACATCTTGGGAGTTGGATCAGAGATTAAAATTCCAAATCTGTGAAGCTAACATGAATCTTATGGATGGACAACACCATGAATGGTTTGTAGCTTTGCTCTTGCCTCACCTAAGGGTTGCTTTATCATAGCAGAAGACCCAGGCAGAAGCCCTGGAGATTGCAATGAGATTGCATGAGACACCGATTCAAGATGTTGCTTTGGGAGTTCAATAGATTCACGTAGAGTTGCAGAATATTTGCCTAGAGTTCCAAAGTCTGAAGAAATATAGAGTAGCTCGGCCAAAGGTGTGTGAAGATGTTGGGTGTCTAAAATGTAAGAGTCAGGGGCACGATAAAGATCACTACCCTGTCTTCGTGAATTATGTTGCAGGAGGAGGTTCAATGCCTTTGAGGCCAAATGCTCAAGCAGGGCCAAGTACAGGGCCCGCGTTGTGGTGCACTATCTATCAGGTAGCTTGAAAACATGTGATAGACAATTGTCACTTGTTGCATAAATTTATGTAGACACCGCAACAAATCTTCTACAACTTCTAAAAATCAGTGGGCCACGATGAGCGTAACTACCGTAGCTATGAGTTAATGATGGAGAGAATGCCCACGTAACGGATGTAGATAGAAACTCAGCCTCCGAATCAAGGCACTGGGGAGCATGAGGAGGATTTCAGGGGTGTGGATGAGGCCAAGGTGGAGGAGGACCCGTGAGAGGTCAGGGAAAAGTTATTTGCTACAATTGTGGAGTGCCAGGACACTATGCATGGAAGTGTGTGAACTTAACGTGCCTGTCGTGCTAATACTGTACTCAGTTTGACCACACAACAAAAGATGACCCTGTATTGATAGCTAAAATATAGGAGAAAAGGGCACATCCTCAGCATCCTACCGAGAACCTACAGATGATGAGGGATGAACCCCACGAAGAAGATCCTAACGTGAATATCGTGCTGCGAAGTGGAATGATGACTAGGATAAAGGAAAGTAGCCTGAAGAAAGTGAATGGGTTTGCAAGGCTCCAGAAAAATAGGTTGGGTTTGATATGGAGCGTGTGAAAGAAACTTTCATGGAAGCAAAGAAAATATTTGCTGAGGCCTCTACCTCAGGAAGATAGGATAAGATGTTTGAAGAAATGGACCCCTTTATGCTTACTACATTCTTGGAGACCTGTATGAAGCTGCTATGCAACACCAAGGCTATGAAAGGATTACAGGAGTTGATAAATAAATGTACCGCTAAAGAAAATTCTCCTGAAGGACCTTGTGTAGTAAAAAAAATTGGTAAGCATTAGGTAAGAACAGGGCGTGAGATGAGGCTCATTGCCCAAATAGGTGAATATGAAATGAACCTAGTTATTCTGGATCTCGATTTGGATGCAAATGTTTTACCTAAACAAACATGGGAGAGAATGGGGAGACCTGTGCTGTGAATACCAGGATTTGTATCCCACAAAATTTTCGGACTTAAAAGGCATCATAGGAGATTTGGGAGTGATGAAAATAAAGTTGAAACTAGATGTGAAGCCTGTTAAGCAGAGGCCATATCTCCTTAATCCTAAGTACAAGGAAAGGGTCCACTTGGAGTTGGACAAGATGTTGGTAGCAGGTATTATCGAACTAGTGGAGGAATCCGATTGGGTGAGTCTAATGGTAGTTCAGGAAAGGAAGCAGAAGGATGAAATAAGGATTTGCGTATATCTCATGAGGCTGAATGATGCTTGTGTTCATAAACCTTTCCCAACTCCGTTCACAGATGAAGTGCTTGATAATGTTGGCGAGTAGGAGGCCTATTCATTCACTGATGGGTTCTCTGGATATCATCAGATAAAGATCACGCCAGAAGATAGGAGTAAGACTACCTTCGTGACTGAGTGGGGATGCTTTTAGTATATGGTAATGACTTTTGGACTTAAGAATGCGCTGAAAATCTTCTCGAGTGTAGTCATTACGCATTCAAAGAGTTCATTCACAATTTTTTGGAGGTATATTTTGATGATTGGACAGTGTTTGGACTGGTAAAACATCATGTAGCTAGTTTGTTCTTGATGCTGGATACATGCCGAAGGTATCAAATCGCGCTAAACTTGAAGAAGTGTTTATTTTGTGTCCCTTTTGGAATATTGCTGGGTCATGTAGTGTGTAGGAAAGGCTTAATGGTGGACCCTGCTAAGATCGTGGTCATAATTAATTTGGAGGCACCAAGGAGTGTTAAACAACTATGTGCAACATTGGGTCATACTGGATATCATCGAAAGTTCATCAAGGGTTATGCTTAGATTACCGCGCCAATGGAGAAGCTATTGAAGAAGTACACTACATTCTATTGGGATGAAGAATGTCAGTAGAGTCTTGATGTATTGAAGGAAAAAATGGTCACCACACCAATCCTAGTCTTCCCGGATTGGAAGAAGGAGTTTCATGTGCATGTGGATGCTTCATGTATTGCATTGGGAGTAGTGCTAACATAGGCCGGTGAAGGAGAATTGGATCACCCGATAGCATTTGCAAGCAGGAATTTGTCTAAGGCTAAAAGGAATTATTTGATGACAGAGCGCGAAGGGTTAGCTATGGTGTATGCGCTCTAGAAATTTAGACATTACCTACTAGGTGGACACTATAAGATGTATACAGACCATTCTGCATTAAAGTACCTAGTCAACAAGCCTATTTTGGGGGGGGGAATATGGAAATGGTTGTTGTTGTTTCAGGAGTATGATTTCAAAGTAATTGTGAAGCCAGGGCGATTGAATGTAGGGCCAGATCATCTATCGTGCATTGAAATAGGAGAAGAGCCTACCAATTTAGAAGAGGGGTTGCCAGACACACAGCTATTTGCGGTGCGTGTAGTATACAATCACTTTGCAGACATTATCCACTTCCTGAATACTGGAATGACTCTAGAAGGATACACTTGTCAACATAAGAAGGAATCCGTGGTGCGCGCGATAGATTTTTCTATTATTGTAAGTCACTTGTATAAGATGGGATCAGACGATATACTTCGATGCTATGTGCCTAATTTTGAACGAAGCAGTATCCTAGCTGAATCTCATGGAGGGGCTGTGGGAGGCCATTATGCAGGAAAAGCAACAATGCAAAAGATTTTACGCACTGGGTTGTGGTGGCCAACATTGCATAAGGATTCCAAAGCATATTGTAGGGCATGCAATTCATGTTAGAGAATTGGCAGGCCATCACAAAGGGATGAGATGCCTTTGAATCTATAGGTATCATTGCAGCCATTTTAGAAATGGGCAATTGACTTTGTAGGACCGATTCAGCCTCTAGAAAGAAGAGCGCAGTATATCATCACCGTGACCGAGTATTTGACTAGATGGGTGGAGGCACAACCCGTGAAGGACTGTATAGGGGAAACAACAATGAAATTTTTATTTGAGTATGTGTTGACCAGGTTTGGTTGCCTGAAGATTTTAATGAGCGATTGTTGTACGCACTTCCGTAATGAAACAATCAGCGTGCTAACAGAGGAATTCTAGGTTTATCACTAGAAGAGTATGCCATATCATCCTCAGGCCAATGGGATGTTGAGGCATTTAGTAAGATATTGGAGAACGCGTTGACAAAGGTTTGTAATGCGTAGAGGAATGATTGGGACGTGCACGTACCAGCTGTGTTATGGGCTTACAGAACTAACTGTAAGAAGCTTACTGGTCAGACACTGTTTAGGTTGGTCTATGGCATAGAGGCTGTGATGCCTATGGAGTATATCATGCCTAGTCTACACACAACGTTATTTACAGGGATGGTGGACCATGGACCCTTAGAAGAAAGCTCACATAGCTGATAGAGCTCGAGGAGGATAGATTTTTTGCTGGATTCCATCAGCAGGTTCAGAAGGAATGTGAAAAATCTTGGCATGATCGACACATCAAACTGTGCACCTTCAAGGTAAATGATTTAGTTTTATTATACGACAGTAAGTTTGATAAGTTTCCAAGAAAATTTCAGATGCACTAGTTGGGGCCATATGTGATCAAAGATATTGTCGATGGTGGAGCAGTTCGACTTGTGAATTTGAATGGAGATCCATTTATGGGAAAGGTAAATGGAAGCTAATTGAAGCCATACACCGGGGATCCGGTTCAATGACTACATGACAGTAACATAGTCTTAGAGCTGCGTGATTAGAGGTCTGCGTGAAACAGGAGGGTGTCACAGTACCAAAAGAAGTGTGAAGGGAGTTGCGCTATAGGGGCGGAGACCGTGCAACGTAGCCAGAAAGTGACTGTTACATCACTGTTCATGATTTGACTACCAGAAGATGGTTAAGGGGAGTGGGAGACTAAAATTTAAGACATTTAAGGCTGAATTTAAGAGTGAAATATTTGGAAACCTTTTTCCAATCTCACATTTATGGATGGATTTTGGGGGGAACAGTTGAATTTGAATTCTAATTCGCCTATAAAATACGCGTGGCCATCCAGCGAGAAACACTTTGCATTCTGAGAATTTTTGAGTTGTGTTGTCTATTGTGCATGAACCGTTATTTCTTTGAGGATTTTCTCGCAAGACTTGTGTTTGATCAGTATCCCACATCAAACAGAAATCTTATCCACGACATCATGTTAGGACTAGGTCTCGCAGAAAACACTAGTACTCGGGGAGCTATCACCTCTGAGGGAGCTGCTCCAGAAGTGATGAGGATGGAGGTTCCAGCAATAGTGCCTACGGTGCTGAAATCACCTAGGCCAAATCCTACGCCGACGCGAGAGGTCCCCAAGCCGAAGAAGGATAAGAAAAATAAGCTGATGCCAGTGTGCGAGTCATCGAGGAAACTTGCAGCTACCTAGGTCCAAAGGAAAGAAAAGCCAAGTGAAAAGGAGAAGGGGAAGGTGGTAGATCTGGAAGCGGAGGAGGGTGCAGAAGATATTGACATTGAGGGGGTGGACCCTATTTCTAAGCTACTGGAGTATATCCCTCTGTGCAAGGGCAAGGTGAAGGTCCCGAAGGACCCAAATGCTGGAAAATTCTCCCTCAACACACCTCTGTTGCCAGAGAATATCACCTTTGAAGGTCCACACTTGGTGTGGGTCCCGCACTTGAAGCTCGAAGACTGGGATTTGGCGGACCATGAGTGGTTCCCCCACCTTGCTACCGACACCTTCATGTAGAGGGTTTTCTACAAGGAGTCTGGTGTCACCGCATTGGAGCCAGTGGAATGGATTCGTGAAGTCAACAAGTCAGGGTTGTTGAACCTGTTATGGGTGCCGCACTATCATCAGTCAAATATCAACCTGATTGTCATTAAGCAGCTGCTGTGCCTAGTGCATGATGGGTGCTTGTGGTTAAATGAGCTGATCCCTATCACATATATGTTGATCCATCAGATCACATTATTACCGCACTATGGACTGAATCCGGCCAAGGTGTTTAGAGAAAAACAAGCAAGCATGACCTCACTAAGAAGATGAAGGACACGTTTAAACTTGTCAAAAAGCCACGCAGGTACTCAATTACCAACATTACTAACCCTGTGGTCAAAATTTCCACGCAGATTCTGGCTGGCAAAGTTATGCGAAAGTGCTATGTGAACGAGGTTCCAACACCAGTGGTTTCATTGGCAGCTCAGTGCGTGGAAGGTGTATAGTTTAACTAGGCATGCTACCTATGTAGCAAGTTCCTCACAAGCTACAGAGAGGCACAAAACAATAGTAATACATTTCACTATTTGTGGCTGTTACTCTCAATTGTGTTGGTTGTGTGGGATTTGCTAGAGGATAGCTAGTTTCCTCTTGTGGAGAAGGATTTACTGGAAGCGCAAAGTTTGCATCTCTCTAGGCCACCAAAGACACTGTGCAGGTCACAGAGAGAAAATTATTTTGGGTGCTGATGGAGGCGAGTATTCACATGGCCATCAACTAGAAGCCGCGATTGTCACTTACCGTGTTTGAGCAACTCTCAGGGTACGTAGAGTTCAAAGAAGACTTCCATCATGTTTACATCTAGGCACGCAAGGACCCCGAGGAGAAATGGTTCAACTTACCCTACCTAGCTACGCATGACACTATTGCAGAGGTCATCAAGCATTGGCCAACAAACTGGCATTCTATATCCAATGTGGTTGCTGGGACTAGCAAGTCCACGGAGAAACAGAAAAAGGAAGCGACCAGGAAGAATGTTTAGCTATTGGCTGAAAGGAGGAAGAAATAGGTCGAGGAGAAGGTCCAGGTAGAAGTAGAGCTCGCCGCAAAGGAACATGCAGAATAGGAAGGGCATGGCTCCAAAAGAAGTCAGAAGTCTCCTTGACCCCAAATGGAGGAAGAAGAGCGATCAAGGCAGGGTGGCAGAGATCAGCAAAAGAGCACTCCCTTCCAAGTGAAGCAGTATAGGGAGCAGGAAAAGGAAGGACCACGCAAAAAGACCAAAGCCACTAAGTCGTCGCTAGATCCAATTACCTTGATGTAGGGAGAATTGGATGATATTGGAGATAAGGTGATGGATACAACAACAGAACTGCTGCAGTAGTTTTAGCAGTAGCAAAAGTAGGCAATGGTCACCATACAGATGGGTTTGCGCGAGCTTCAGATCCAAACAACTAGCCTCTATGCAGGTGCAGGATAGAGAAACGTTGCATCAACCAATTTGGCACTAGGGACCACTCAAGTAGCGGAGATGGTTCGGTCAATGGATCTCTGGGTAGTCACGCTGCCTGATGGAGCTTTGACTGTGGAGGCGGTCACTAACAATGATATTGTCAGCACTTTGAAGAATGTGGGCCTCAACTTGGTTGCGCTCCCCAATGAGTTCCTTCACACACTACAAGCAGGTGTGATCGTAGAGATTAAGGCCCGGGAGCAGCGCGTGCTGAGCATGATCAACGAGTATAAGGTTAACAACAAACAGATGTTCGTGGAGAAAAAAACAACACTGGAAGCATGGAAAGAAGTTCACGTGGAAAAATAACAAACTGCAGCCGTGGTGGCCGAGGCATGCAGAACAGTCCCTGAACTGCATATCCTGGAGGAAGCGCCAGTGGACACAAAGATCATAAAGTTGGCTACAGGTGTGTGTGACACGAAGATGGAAGTGGCCAAGGTTAAGTTCGAACTGAAGCTGAAGATTACAGAGTTAGAGTTGAAGTCACAACCTTAAACTTCACTGGAGGTCAAAGAACAACGTGAAGTAGCTATAAAGGATGGAGTTGCAGCAGTGGATGTCACGGTGGGGGATTGCACTATGCTTTTCGAGAAATCCATGGAGGTATTCACGTCTCTACAGGAAGACCCTAACCTGTAGAGGTTAAACACATAAGCATGTGAATTGTAGCAACAATATGATGAAGAAAGAGTGACGACACGCACCGTCGCTATATCACAACGATTGGCCAAGTTGCATGAGGCAAAACAGTTGCTCGAACATGTGGAGGCAGCACAAAGGAAAGAGGTGGTCCTCAAGGCCAGATTGGGGCCTTGGCTAGATGAGGCCTATTTTTTCTTTGCCACCATTGAGGACAAGTTGGCAAGCCTACAAAGAACACAATAGAAGATAAAGGAAGACAGCGCAAGACCAGAAACAGAGCAACTGGTGGACCAGATCAAATCAAGCAGCCACACAGAGCGCGTCTGAGGTAGTAGTGGCACAAGTAGATCTGGGAGGTCTCCGCAGTAAGATCTCCATGCCACAAGAGTGATGTGGGGGTGAGTAACGATATTTTTTTTGGGGGCCTATTGGGATAGGGTCCCCTAGGGTCAATTTTCAGGAAAAAACCAAGTTTTTGGGCAAAAAGCACAAGTTTTATTGTAAAAAGTGTAAAGTCTCTTCAAGTTGTGGTCACGGAGCGCGTAGATAATAAAGTGTCATAAAGGGTTTTACCCTTGTTTTATGTAAGTTGTGTCGGCTTGTATAGACCTACCCATGGTCCGTGGACCATGGGATTGTATAAAAAGGAGAGTCTTAGAGAGTCCAATAAAAGTAGATATCAATGAAGACGATTGTAATGGGTCAGTAAGAGTAAGCGCGAAGAAGTCTTATAGTAGAAGAAAGACCCTCCAATTGTGTGTGCAGAGGCCTAGAGTAGAGTTCGTAGCTGAGTGCGCGGACCCCTGCAACTGAGTGCGCAAGGAAGTCTTGAGTCTATAAGAAGAAATGAAGTATTAATAAAGATATTATTCCAAAAATTCATATGTTTATCTATTACCTTCTGTTATGAATGAATGTGCTATTATGTTATGATGAATGATGGGTTTGTGAGTTAATATTGTATTGATGCACGTACATGATTTATATTGTCATATGAATGAAAGTAATAATAACTGTTTACATGAAGAATATCTTGTTGCATGTTAAAGTTATTGAAAAATTAAGTTGATCTGGGTAAATACGAGATTAAGGGCAATCACAGAGGCACTCAAGTGGTTGATTCACCTGTTTAGGGTTTGCGAAATGAAGTCATGAACATTCACAGAGGTATAGAACCTGATTAGGGGAAGTTATATTGATAAGCCCTCAGGGCTTATCGATTTACACGAAGGCATATTTTATGGCATAAAACGACATTACACTAATCTTTGGGTGCGAAAACTTGGTTCCAACATCCCCCCCATATTGCTTCAGGTGAGACTTTAGTCCGTGCACCACGGATGATGCCAAAATGGCTAGTAGTGTAGGGATTTGTTTAGCAAACTTAACTCTGAACTTGGGTCTGGACCCACTGAGCCAACAATTTCCTTCTTTAGTTCAACTCAGGCATATGCTATAACCAAATATCCTCCTTGCTTGGCCATTTGTAGCTCCTTAGCCATTTGCTCATTCTCAGCTATCAGAAAGCGAAGAATTGAGCTAGTGGCTTTGGCATATGCTTTGGTAGCATCGACCAAGGTTGTTGGATGTTTCCGCACGTTAAACGCGATCACTCATTCTTCAACTTGTGTAGGATATGTATGATCATCTGGAGTCAACACTCTATGAGAATGCACAACTCTATGTTGAGACTTGTTGAATGAGATGTTGTGCATCTCTCCTTTCGGCTAACCTCCAAGGATCTTAGTGTCTCCTTGGTTGCTTGGGATTTGCTCCTCTTTTGTATGCGGTGAAGCTGGTAAGTTGACCTCTTGGTGATGAGGCATGGGGTCAATGTCTTGTTCTAATTCATGTTGCTTGATATCTGTATCCAATTGTTCAAGTGCTTGCTCTATCTCACGAGTGAAGTCCTGCTCCTGCGACGGTTCACCCTGTTTGCCTAATGCTATCTATTCTGGTGAGCCCACTACCTGTATGGGCGTTGTTTCATATGTTTGCATATGTTGCACCCCCTGTTGTGCCTGTTGTTGTTGCACTTCCCTCTCCTATCTGTGCAACTCTTATTCCTTCTGGAGTTGCTCCTTCAACTCATGCAACTCGTTCTTTGTTTCTTCCATTCTTCATTTCTCCCTCTACCTTTGCATGATTCGCTTGTCGCGTTATTGCCTCTTTGCATCTATAGCCATAGCTTCTTTCTCCACAAGTGGATCTGCTCAGAACTTGCAACTTTTCTCTTCCTCCATGCGATCGACAATATTCCTATTCCCCTTGTCGCGCATTAGTATGCTTACCTTTGTTGTTGTTGCTTTTGGTGCTCTCCAGGATGCTGCTTCATGTTGCTTTGCTAACCACTCCACAACGAAGCTGACCTGTTCATTGGGTCTGGAGAGATTGTAAAAATATCTCCATGGGTCCTCCTCTGTGCAATGAAATTCCATATGGATCCAGTTGAACTATAATCTCGTGCAGTGATCTTTCACAAGGCAATTTGGGTCATATGGATTGTAACTTCAAAGGTTGAATGGATACTTTTTCATCTGTTCTGCTTCGACATCCACATGCTTGAAACTTTGTATCTTGTATAACCCGATGCACAATGGAAGAATGGGCCAAGGTGCATTCTTCTTCTGGTGCATACTAGCTATCAATGCTACCGAGGTGCTATGCTACTTCCTGCATGGCAAGTAAGTCCAAGGAAAACTTCGATAGATCATGCAGAGGCTTCTTCGCGTTGTAGATCCATATGAAGGTGCCGGACGGTGAGGCATACCAATCAACTATGTCTATCAGTGCCTCCATTGTTGCCTTCGACATGCATGGTGGATCCTGTTCGAATATCATCTTGTAAAATGAGGTGACAAAATGATCAGATAGCCATGTGATAACTCCTCTGAAGCTACATTCAAGCAACACCTTACAATAAGTGTTCAAAACAACCTCTGCTAGTGACCATGCCCACTTCAAGCCTGGGAACTCCTGTTGGGCACAGATTACATTCAAGATGTAGGCGGACATGTAGACCTCTACTTGCATACCTTCGGGTGACTATTGAGTCCTCATTACCTAATCCTTCAACTGATCAACCAACATGCCAGACCAGTTACATGGTTTTCCTTCTCTCGCCTGTTGGTCCAATGCAATCACCCAACTATGTGGGAAGGTTTCCGTGCTTTCTTAGCCATACAGTCGACATGAAAATATGACCAAGTATTGATATGCATTCCGTAATATCTTCATCTTGTAGATCTCATTGGGTGTCATCCTGAATCTAGCCAGCTCCTTTACCCAATTCTTCAGAATGTCTTTGGAGTTGGCATTGTTGCTGGGTAAGCTGAAGGAAGTCTCCATGATAGTCATGGGCTCCAACATCTGATACATCTCATCATAATCCTCTGCCTGAAGGTTTCCATCTTCATCTCGCTTACACTACTCGAGGTCATCATCTCGGGATCAGTGTGCGATATGATCCAGTGTATCATGTCCGCGCATGGGAACACGGGGTATCTGCATGCAATTGGTACAAGCCAGACTTGTGAATGTTCACATATACCTGGTGGTCTTCGAGGTCTTCCCCAAATGTTCCTGTAAATGCATCATTGATCTCTTCCCATTTCAAATTGATGTCCTTGTCAAGAATCAACGTGGTATCTTCATAGATCGGTAGACTTGTGGACACTCGCTCAACCGCTGCTCCCATTGCACTTCCATCAGTGTCCTTTGATCCTACTCTCTTGGAGGCCATTGATCCTGAATTGTTAAGAGGCGAATGAACCCCTGCTAGATCTAGAGATAAAGCGACATGGATGGCAAAAATTTGTCAGCGAAAACCAAAGCAAATTGGAGGAACGACATAACACATACCTCGGGATTGATAGTCAAATATTGCGCAATTTTATCTGTGAGGCTAGGTGACTGGATGCTAGAATTTCACAAAAGGAAATCTGGGTTGTCTGGGAGGCATGACTGGCTATTGGAATTGCACAATGCACAATCCAGGCTGACTGCTAACTACTAGAATTGTGCAATGCGCAATCCAGGCTAACTGCTAATTGTTGGGATTGCATAATGCACAATCCAGGATGATTGCACACTACTGGAATTGCGTAATGCTCAATTTCAACTGGCAATGGTTGCAGGCTAAGTGACTGCATTGCACAATTTTCTGGGCCATTAGTCATTGCCCCTCAGGATTGCCCAAAGCAGGCCCGGGAAACAGCTACTGGGAAGAAATGCACATTTCCCGAGGGGAAGATAGAGCCTTCCCTCTCAGGATTGCGTAATGCTATCTTGGTGAGGTAGAGTCCGGGCCAAGGTTGCCCAAACTTGCCGATAAGCAACTGAAAGAAAATGTGAAAGTGAATGCATGGAGATACTGAGTGCAAGCAGAAGCAAAAGATCATGCATACAAACAGTGAATGAAAGATTCAGAAAACGGAACAACATGCATGTGGGTGAAGCGAGTCGCTGAATTGGCGACCGTTCGTGCAAAACAGTTTCATGCATGCGAAAACAATGAGATATTAACTAAAACTGAAATAGTGCTAGTACAAGCTAATATTCATGTAAACGACAGCAAGCGTTCAAAGAAATCAAGAAAGCAACACTCACAAAAGCAAAAACACAAAAAGCGACAGAAACGCTGCAAAAGACAAGTTGAGACCACTTACCCATGAATAGCATAGTTGGATGTGTCGAAGAGTCCTGGATGTGCTTTGGGATTTCAAAGCTCCAAGATCGATGTGAAGAAATGAAATCTGAAGCGTCGATTAAATAAGTTTGAAGCTTATGATGTGCAAGCCACAAATCTAGGAAAAAGTGACACTTGGAGGAAAGATTCCAAAACAATCTTTGCATGTAACCTCTAGCTACTAAAAATAGCTCCCTAAAATCTAGGGATGCTTTTTGCATGTTTCTTTTTCTATTCCAAGAAAAAGAAGCCCATGCATGCAAGTCGAATGTCCTTAGTCCTGGGTGGAACTGGTCAAACCAATTGCACATGCAAGAGCTTGCTCAACTGCTGGGAGAAAATGCCCATTTCTAGAAAGGAGATGGGCTAACTGCCCACGAGATTTGCACAATTTCTGGGCAGAGCAGCTGACTGTTTCCTATGGTTTCGTAACTCCTGGGTTGAGCAACCCTGCTAGGAGGAAGTGCGCAATTTTTTGGATGAAGCCTGATAGGTAGTTTTGCGCAATTCTGGAGCCTAGCAGGCTGCCAGACAAAATTGCACAATTTCTAGAGGGAAGGCTGGCTTCCCTCCAGAATTGTGCAAATTTTTGAGGGAGTTTCTTAGCCTGCAACTAGACCACGTTTGGGAGAAAATCCTTTGAGGGGAGTGCAACAAGATCTGATGAACAAACTGTCTATTTGTAAGAAAATCACTGAAGTTTGTGTACTTGATGAAGCAAGACATGCTGCTGTGAAAGGTAGGTAGGGAGGCTCCAAAATGAAGCTAAGGAAAATTTTTGGAGGGTGGTTGTAGCCGCTACAACACTTGGGGACACACTGGTAGAACTTGAGTTCTCTGAATGGACCTTGTTCGTGAAAAGCAAGTCTAACACCTTTGAAAGTATTGTTCAGTTCTCAGCTCGTCTTGGCTTTCACACTAGCTTGATTGTAAGATGTATCATTTGCCAAGATCTTGGTCGATTGACACACATTCCAAGCCAAGGCAACAAAGTGGCTTCGATTGGGGTTGAGGGGTATATTGATGCAAAAGCAGTATAGTCGTCATAGTATTAGTTCCATCTTTGGTGTTGCTTAGCTACCCGCATGCCTGGACAGTACCCTAGCAAAGTCACATAGGAACACAAGCATGACTCTGCTGCCAGTGAGCCTGGTCACTACCCAGGTGGAGTTACTTGCATCACCTCTCTACACAGGAAGCTTTTCTCTTCTTTTTCCTGATTCATTTTTCTTTTTTGAAAATTTTCACTTTTCATTTTTTTTTATTTTTTTTTATAACTGTGCATAGCACTTATTAATTTCAGAGGCAAAGGAGGGATCCCAACTTATTGAGAGCAGAAGAGGTTGTTCCTTCAGAAAAGTAGTTTATTATATACATCTGACATGCTTGTTAAGGTTTTCCCCCTCAAATTACTCTACTTGATTGAGCTAACAAGGGTTAACCCAAAAAAAACACAACCGACTAGAGTAGGTGACACTAGTTAGCATGCACCAAGGTTCAATTCAAACCGTATGTATTTTCCTTCAACGTATCATGGACTAAAGGTAACAAGTTCTTCATACAAAGGCAAGATGACAGATAACCAAGTAGTGATAGTTGTACAAGGCCTCTTGTACTTTACCCATCTTGTTTCAAGAATCATACATGGTTTCATGTAAAACTAACCTACAAAAAAAACAAGAAAACAAACAAACAACAAGAAAATCAGAAGCAAAAGCAAAAGAGAAAGAAAAGCGAGTAAGAAAATAGGCAAGCAGAAAAACAAACAAACAAAGCAAGTAAGCAAACAAGCATGCAAGCAAACATACTGAAAGAAAACACTGCTCCCACTCCTAAGCTAATAGTGCATGGGCCTAATCACGTGAAGTGATATTTCCAATGTAGCCACCGGCACATTGGTTGACCCATGTTGGTGAAGGCTTGGTCCGCAAGAAAACCAGTTGTGTGAACCAGCAAGAAAGAAAGATATAACAATGAAGACAAACACACTTCATGTTTCAAAGTGCCCATAGGACATAAGTGAGTGTATGTTCATGACAAGCAGTCTGTGGACATATCACAATGTTGTGCGACACTGCATGCATTTGTGAAGCATACACACATTCTTGACTATGACATGCAATCAAGTGAAAGAAACAAAGACAACTTGCATCATGCACGTGTGCTTTCAATGTAATATTCCTCCAATGCATGAGCAATAGGATTGTTTAGTTTTAGTGAAGGAAGCATGATTTTTGTGTGAGATTGATCTTCAATGCATACAAATGAGTGATGAGGAGCCTTGGGTGATTGAACAATTTCCTGATCGGAAGTGAAACCAACCTCCAGAGAGAGAGGGCCTGACATAACCATTAGCTCGGGATGAAGTACCTCAACAGTCTGGGGTGTTTCAACTTCATCATCAAATAGATCATCATAAATCAGTGACTTCAAAAATCAATTGCAATATAATCATGATCATGATCGAATATGGGAGTAAATGTATCATGACAACCACGATAAGAAAAATCAATGATTTCATCGGCATCCTCATGATCTTTTGAATCAAATAGAGGGGTAGATGAAAATAGGACAAATTCATCCTCTGTGTTTCTAGAAAAGGAAAATGAAATATCAAGTGAAGTTTCAATGAATAACTTATCCTCTTTGTTGTCAGATGATCGATTGACATTCGGTGTGCCCTAAGAGTGATCAACAATGGGTGCATCTGTAGATGAAGATACACATGTGAAATCATGGATGGCAGGTTCACCAAATATGTCAAGAAAGAATGGAGGGGGCTTGGATGGAAGGGAGTCATCCTTTGGCGAGTGTTGATGCTCATGCTCCCACTCATACTCTTCATGAATGACAACACATGTTGGTTGTGCAACACCAACTCCGTAAGTGGCTTGATCCTCGTTTACAACAAGTGTAGAATCCAGAATGGAATAACACAAGACGGTATCATCTAGAGGATTAGCTGAGTATGAAGACGAAGGTTGTGGAACAAAATGCATATGACAACTCGATGGACTCATAACCAAATCTGCGTGAAAATTAAGTGAAGTGATGTTGGGAGGATGTGACAGCTAAACTGGTGTGTGAACATGATCTCCCACATCACTCTGCAGTGGTGGAGCTGTTTGATGAGGGGACAACGGACAATCACTTATGACAATGACCGTCTCCATATGAGATTGTGCAGCTCCATCACTAAAGAATATTGAGCGAGGCTTGATTTCAAACTTCTTCTTGGGATGAGCAGATTTCTTAACACAGTACTTGAATTGGTCCCAAAGATAGAAAAATTTCATCTGGCTCTTCGGAGCTTGAAACTGCAAATCACAGAAGCGCTACCAAAAGTCCATAGAAGATATGCGGAGCTTTCCATTGTTGTAACAGTTTTTGGTCAAGATGTTCTGGATCAAAATGGTAGAAAGTATCTTCAATGAGATCACACAAGTGCTTAAGTGAGTGCATGCTACCAGCCGGTAGGCTGGACAACCACCAATGTGGAGATTCATGATGTGTGTATGTAAGCAACAAATTGGCATGTTCATTAGAACATTCCATCTGGCATGTAAGAACTCAGGCCAGGCGACTTCACCTTCACCATCATATGTGTAAGTGGACAAATGATTAAAAAAATCCCTTGTGATGTTAACATCTTCGGGATTCGAAAAAACATCACAGAGGGAGAAGAGTTCAAGACTCCATGACAGAATGTAAAGAATGAAAATAGGATGAGAGGACATAACTTTCCATCTAGCCCTCCTTCTAGCACCAGAAATGTTGACGGTTTCAGACTCGCCAACATGTCAGGGGATCTCCCCGGTAAGAAGTCCCAATTAGACCTTAGACCATTTGGTGTAGGAGTCTGAGCAGTGGGTCGTATGGTAATGCCTTGACCATGATTTTACATAGAGGCAAGTGAGATAACTCTATTGGTAGCAAGGGTGTGACATATGCAGCAAGCAAAGGAAGGTGCATGAGAGGTTCTAACACACGGGAGTCGAGATGAGTGCCCCTTGGAAACCTATGATAGCACGAAGTTAATAAGGGAACACACGAGCAAATATGCATCACAACATGGAGGACAAGTTAGCTAGCAATCCAAAGTGATCGTTAAACCAACAACACATTTCATAAATATTTGTACATACATTCACATAAATAGCTATACGTGCATGTGTAAGCAAACAAATACATATTTCATTTAGAGTAAACAGATAGCTGAAATATAATACAACATATGCATGAAACGTGCTAGCTCTTTTTATATTTAAAAATGTAAGTTGTAGTCATACAATACATCCATGTCCAACCACTAGTTCTGATAGTAGAATGTTACAACCACAACTGCCTGCTCGTCCAAAGAGATGTACTAGCTCTGCATAGTGGAGAAGCCAAGGCTCATTACAATACTATCAAAGCTCTCTCTAAGATAGTCCTATCGGAAGCTTGGCTGACCAAAAGCCTTTACAATGAGTTATGAGGGACTATTTATAGCAAAGGGTGGGGTGACCCTTGACATTCCCCTTTGTGATAGTTCATCTACCCTCATGACTCTTTATCTACTCTATTAATGTTACATCCAACTATGACACTTGAACTTACACTTGACAAGATGTTACATTACAATGCACATGTACCCATGTGAGACAAAATGTCTTGAGAAAGCCTTGATAGACATCACTATGACTCGGACAACTGTTGGAAGACCAACAATGAACTAATTCCAAGATAGGTAGTTTGCAATGGTGTCCTTGTGCTCCAAGGTGACATCCTTCTGGAACTTGACTCTTGCCTCCATAACATCCAGGTACACTTCTCAGGATCATCTTTCCAACTCGTCTGAAAGTATGCACATCATTGTCTTCAATGTAGCCAGACCAAAAACATACTTGTGCATGATGTCTGCACTGATGGGAAAGTTTGGGCTGGTGGAAATGCGCATCAACTCATCAAAGTACAAGTCAAGCTCTAGTCGGTTTTGTGCCTTTGTCCTCGCATAGGTGAAAGTCCCAATAGATGGGATCGCCTGTGCATGCACCACAACATCCATACTCTTGAATACATATGCATGGGAAACCTATAGACTAATGATGAGCTGTTGGAGCTCTTCGTAGTTTCAGATTTGACTCCGGATGCGTGCCTTCAGCTTGATCGCTCTGGGCTTCATCATCTTAGGCAAGTGAAGGGGGGATCCCTTGTACCTCATCATCCGTGTTAGCATGTAATCAATAATAGCATGCACGTTCCATGAGATGCGTTCTCTTCTAGCACATTGTTGCTTCCATCCATTGAGATGGACAACTGCCTTATCTATAGTACCAAACTTGGAATAAAACGTCCTCATAACTATTGGGTTGTGTTATATTCTTTCCATGACTAGAAAAGCTTGTTAACCATGGGGTTATAGGGGGTCCAGAGCCCCCCCTTCATTGTGCCTATTGAATAGCGGGGGGTCACAGGGGGTTTGAGGGGGGCGGGTAGCTCCCCTCTACAGGGCCCGGGACAACGCGCCAGGGAAATTTTTTTTGGACCCTATATTAGCTGGGGCGAACCTACCTATGGTTTTGTGCATGGTTTTCACACATGGTTTTGGGCGCGATGGTTTACGGTCCATGGTATTGGATGCTTCGGCATGTATATATATGTATTGTAACATTGAAAGGAACATAATGAAAAATCAAGCTGGTAGTCCCAGTTTTGGGTTCCAGGGGAAAATATCTGTGTATATTTTTGTGTTTTATGCTCTCACTATTGTTTATTTTCTATGTTTTATAATTTGTATGCAGGTAATCTATGTATAGGGTTAAAACTACATTTGGTATCAGAGTTGTTTTGGCTTCAAGGGGACGCCTTTGTTGCTGAGGGGTTTCGCTTGAGCTTGTGGTAAACCTTGTTCAATGGGAGATCTGCAGGATCGATTCTGGTGGTGAAAGAAGATGGCGAGCAATGGAAAGATAGAGATCGAGAATTTAATGGTCAACATTTTGAGTTATGGAAACTCAAGATGGAGGATCTGTTGGTAGATAAAGATTAGTGGATCATGGTAGATCCGGGTACTAAACGAACGAGATTGTTTGATGAAGAATGGAAGAAGTTGGATCAAAAGGAAAAGAGCACAATACGATTGTGTGTCTAAGATTTAGTCTTTCTGAATGTATCAGGGGAAGCTAGGGCTAAGGCTTTGTGGGTCAAGTTAGGGACTTTGTACCAATCTAAGTCTCTAGTGAATAAACGGTTCCTATGGAAAAAGTTGTATAAGTTGAGGATGAAAGATGGAGACTTGGTGATAAAGCATCTGAACGAATTTAATACTGTGGTAAGTTAGTTATTATCTGTTGATACTAAAATTTTATATGAAGATAAGTGCATCAGTTTATTGTGTTCTCTACCAGATTCGTGGGATAGTCTGGTTATTGCAATAGGTAGTAATGCAACTGCATTGTAGTTTGATGAAATAGTCTCATCCTTTCTAACGAAGGAGATGAGACGGGAAAATATGGAGAGCCAGGATGGCGATGCCTTGCCTATACGAGGACGGTCCTAGAACAGAAACAAAAATAACTCATTGAGTGGGAGATCTAAATCTAGAGGGAGATCTAAATATCCAGGAAAACCTGTAAAGGTGTGCTGGAAATACGGAAAGGAAGGGTACTATAAAAGGGACTGTAAATCTAAAACTCCTGACAAAGGAAAGGGATCTGATGATGCTCCTTCTATAGAGGCAAAAACCACCTCAGATAAAGGTGGGGATGTGTACTTGGCTTCTTCAAGTACACATGTAGATCATGAGGCATGGTTGATTAACTCAGGTGCATCCTTTCACTTCACTCCCCATAGAGAGTGGTTCTATGAGTATGAGAAATATGATGGTGGTGATGTATTCTTGGGGGATAACAAGAAGGCTAGAATCGTTGGTCATGGAAAAGTTAAGTTGAAGTTGCAAGGTGGAAGGATTAGAACACTTCCAGGTGTTTTGCATATTCCCGCATTAGCTAGAAATTTTATTTCTGTAAGCAAGCTGGATGATGCAGGTGTAAAAACAGTGTTCGAGAAAGATAGATGCAAGATGGTTCGGGGAGCACTAGTATTGATGCAGGGAGTTCAGATTGTACCTCTGTACAAGCTGTAAGGTAGCACTTTTATTGATGGGTGCAATAGTTATGTAGTTCCTGAAAGTGGAGCAGAAAATCTAGTGATCTCTGGAGAAAAGACCATGCTATGGCATCAAAGGCTTGGACATATTGGAGAGAAGGGCCTTCGAATACTTCATGGTAAAGGTATGGTATAAGGCATGACTAATAACTCTCAGGATTTTGATTTCTGTGAAAATTGTGTATATGGGAAGCATAATCGGGTGAGCTTCCCCTCTGGTGGTAAGAGAGCGAAACAGATATTAGGGTTTGTGCACAGTGATGTGTTTGGACCTCTGAAAGTTCCATCAATGGGTAACTCTATGTACTATGTATCATTTATAAATGACTTCTCAAGGAACACATGGATATATTTCCTCAAGAAGAAATCTGAACTCTTTGACAGGTTTAAAGAATTTAATGCTCTGGTGGAAAACTAGAGAGAGAAGAAGATAAAGGTGTTGAGGACATATAACGGTTGAGAGTTTTGCAGTAAGGAATTTGAAGAATTCTGTAAGAAGTGTGGTATAGCACGATAGAAGTCTACTCCATACACACCTGAGGAAAATGGATTTGCAGAACGAATGAACAAGGCATTGCTGGAAAGGGAAAGAAGCATGCTCAGTGGTGCCAGGTTAGGACAGGAATTCTGGGCAGAGGCAGTGGAGATAGCATGTTACCTGGTCAACAGATCACCTTCATCAACGTTGGAGGATAAGACTCCACAAGAGGTATGGATTGCTAATAAACCCTCTCTTTCACATCTGAGGGTATTTTGATGTGATGCATATGTACATGTTCCAAAAGAGAAAAGAACAAAGTTGGATAGTAAATCTAAAAAGTGCATCTTTATTGGGTATAAGGATGGTTTAAAGGGTTATAAGATTTGGAATCTAGTAATAAGGAAGGTTTCGTACAACCAAGATATGGTGTTTAGAGAGGTGAAAAATGTTATTAAACATGAAGTCCCATCAAAGGAATATGAGAGGATAGAGTTTGAGCTAAAGGAGGAAGAATTAGACTCTACAGCAGAAGAGGAATCAGAAGATAAAGAGACACAAACTCCAGTTGTGAGAAGATCGGTTCGAGAAAGAAGGCAACCAGAAAGGTATAGTCCACCTTCTTTCTGTTCAAATTTTTCTTTATCTATTACTGATGATGATTCGATAGTTGTGAAGGAAGCAGCAGATTCAGAGGATGGAAAACTCTGGAAAGAGGCCATGGTTGATGAAATGGCATCTTTGAACAAAAATAAGGCTTGGGATTTGGTGGAGTTGTTGGCTGAAAGGAAACCCATTGGCAGCAAATGGGTGTTCAAGAAGAAGACAAATGCAGAAGGAAAGGTGGAGAAATAAAAAGTTCAGTTGATAACAAAAAGGTTATTCCTAGGTGCTGGGAATTGATTTTGGTGATATTTTTTCTCCTATTGCCAAGGTAGCTTCTATTAGATTACTTTTATTTGTTGTTGTTGCTTTTGATTTTGAGGTAGAACAGATGGATGTGAAGACAAAATTTCTTCATGGGGTCTGGAAGAGGAGATCTACATGAAGCAACCTAAAGGCTTTGCGGTGAAGGGTAAGAAAGAATTGGTATGCAAGTTAAAGAAGCCTCTGTATGGGTTAAAACAGTCACCAAGGATGTGGTATCAGAAATTTGATACATTTATACGGGGACTTGGCTTCACCAGAAGCAAAGCAAATCACTGTGTGTATTTCAAATTAATTGGTGACTGTGTTATTTATCTGGTCTTGTATGTGGATGATATGTTGTTGGTTGGAAATGAGAAATAAATTATCTAGGATTTGAAGACCCAATTGTCATCCAAATTCGACATGAAAGATATTGGTGCCACAAACTATATTTTGGGAATGGAAATTAAAAGAGATCGGGCAAAGAGGAAGCTCTGGTTAAACCATAGGAAGTATGTCAAGACAATACTGCAGAGGTTTAATATGCAAGATAGTAAACCGGTGAAGATTCCTATTCCTGTAGGTGTGAAGTTATATGTTGAACAGTGTCCCAAGACACAAGAAGAGGAAGAGGACATGTCTCGTGTTCCTTATGCAAGTGCAGTCAGTAGCCTGATGTATGCAATGGTTTGTACTAGACCAGACATTACACATGCAGTGGGAGTATTGAGCAGGTTTATGTCAAAACCAGGAAAGAAGCATTAGACAACAGTGAAGAAGGTTTTTAGGTATTTGCGTGGCACTAGTGATTATGTTTTGTGCTACCAAGGAAGAACAGGATTGGATAGAGTTTTGGATATCCATGGATTTGTTGATGCAGACTGGGTTGGAGATCTGGATCAGAGAAGATCTACAAGTGGGTATGTGTTTAACCTATTTGGAGGTGCAGTCAGTTGGATGAGTAAGAAACAATTTGTAGTGGCACTGTCAACTACAAAGGCAGAATACATGGCAACCACTCATGCAAGCAAGGAAACAATTTGGTTGCAGAGATTGTGTTCAAGTATGGGGTTAGTACAGGGAGTTATAAGGATAGACTGTGACAGCCAAAGTGCAATTTTCTTGGCAAAGAACCCTGCTTACCATTCAAAGACAAAGCACATTGATGTTTAGTATCACTTTGTGAGGGATATGATAGAAGACAAAAAGGTGTTGCTGGTAAAGGTGGAAACTTTGAAAAAATGCATTGACAAAATATGTGATCTCTGAGAAGTTCTCTTGGAGTAGAGAAACAATGGGAATTACAAGGTTGGATAAATGACTAAGCTCTCCTGTGGGCCCCTATGGAAAGGAAACAACAAGGGGGAGAATTTTGGGTTGTGTTATATTCTTTCCACGACTGATCTAGGTGGATGTTGGTGGCCACCCACCTATCCCATTTGGACCCCCACAACTATCTCTTTCAGTTTTTCAGTTTCCTTAATTATAGCGGAGTTTACTATTTTTAGCATTTTTTCGGGTCCTAAACTTCCGGAGCCGTTAAACCTAGGAGAAACATGGCACCATTTGATGTTTCTCATCCCAAACGGGGCCCATAGTTTGGTGTTTCATCTTCTAGGGTTAGGTTTTGGAATGTTATGGGTTTTCAATTGTTTCTCAATAATAAATAGGCCTTCGAGCCTCATTGTAAACACAGTTCGAAACAGTTCAGAGGCATGTAGCTGACACATCTCTTCTTAGAGACAAGCTACCATCGCCCTAGCTGAGTTATTTCTATTTGTAAGCATATTTCAGTATTCTCCATTAATGAAATGAAGTATTATTTCCGCTGCATCTCTGTTTTTATGGTTATCGCATCTCTGTATTTATGGTTATATCTGTAATCTATTGTGTTCCTGCTTAAATCCAGATCAGTGGTATCAGAGCGGTCTGCTTTTTCTCTGTTTTTCTTTGCATGTCCCCAACGAGGTCAGGATATAAGGAGTTAGGGCTTGAATTGGTCGAACCTTTGTAAGACCGGCCTCAAAAATCTCGACGACCTCCCATAGCGGATGAGAAGAAAGACGAGGAGGCAGGAGATCCTATAAGAATCTTGCTCGAAGAAACCCTTTAGTGGCAAAGGAATGTGATGATGGATAGCTTTGCGCAGATCCTTCAGCAGCTACCCAGAGGCGACGCATCGGCTTCCAACAACTACTCTGGAAATGCCACACCGTTTAAGGTACACGTTAATTTTGAAATCCCCATCTTCGAGGGTCAAATAGACGCAGATGCCGTACATAAATGGTTAAATATGCTAGATGGGTATTTTTCTGTTCATGAATTTTCAAGTTGGGAAAAGATTGTTTTCACTCTTCACAAAGCAGCCCCCCACGTCAAGGACTGGTGGGAAACATACTGCGAGCAGAAGGATGAAAGTGCAGGCTCACTATTTTCAGTCACCCCCACTTGGAATGACTTCTGGGATGCCATCAAGGAGCAGTACTACCCTATCAAAAGATATGAGGACAAATACATCAAATGGACCACACTGCGGCAGGGACGAGATAAAGATGTACCAGAGTTCACGAATATTTTTCATACCCTTCGCACACAGTTGGGTATCAAAGATTCTGAGCTGCATCTGGTACTCAAATACCGCGGCTGCCTACACAGATACATCTAGGAAGAGATGGAGTTCTTGAACATCTCCTCACTTGGCACAGCATACCGATACACTGTCAAAATCGAGCAAAAGTTCAAACAGAAGAAGCGAGACTTTGGATCTGCAAATCCGAAGCCCAAAGGACAAAGCCAAGGCGGGGTGACCCAAGACAACCCCTCTAAGCTGCAAGAAAAGAACAACACCACGAAGCCGAAGAAGGACACAGGAAAGTGGTGTGAGTTCCACAAGAGTCCCACTCATAACACAAGTGAGTGTCGGACCAAGCAGTCGCTGGTGGCCGAGTTGAAGGCTTCTGAATCAGATGCATGTTTTGACTCTGAGCCGGAACCCGACAAGGGGGATGGCAAAGGGAAGCAAATCATTGATGCGGATCCTAGTGCCACAATTGCCACTGCCAAGATCCAGAAGAATGAGCCTGAAGAGCGAGAGGAGGGGGAACGTTTTTTCCACCCACAAATGTGGGTGAAGGGTTTGTTGCTGCAATTCATTGTCGATAGTGGCAGCCAAAAGAACCTCGTTTCAGCAAAGGTCGTGAAGCGGTTGGGCCTACCAACTACGCCACACCCACAACCGTATAGTATCGGGTGGCTTCACGAAGGACGAGATCTCAAAGTTCACCAGCAGTGCCGCCTTCCCTACAGCATCAAGCCCTTCACAGATGAGTTATTGTGTGATGTTACACCTCTGGATGTTTGTGATGTACTATTAGGCCAGCCATACTTGTGGAGGCGACATGCTGTGTATGAGTCAAGGCCTCGTGCTGTCATTATTTCTTTGGATAATTCATTATACAGGATACCAGAGGTAGCTCCACCTACCACCACCTCTTTGATCATTGCTAAGAAAGGCAGCAAGCTCATCTCACAGACTAGGAAATTTATTTTCTGTCTGGTTCGCTCCCAAAGTAAGGGGAAGATCGTTGCTACATACATGACCCCTGCAAAGGGCTCCTCCACGTAGTAGCAGCAACATAGGGAACAGTCATGACAGAACACAGGAACAACTTCTCCTTACCCAGAGGGGTACCACACAAGTTTTAGGTGGGCGAAAAAGTTTGGTTACATCTACAGAGAGAACGCCTTACTAGAACCCATCAGAAACTCAGACCGCTTCGACGTGGTCCTTACACCAGTAACAAGGGTGTGGGCAACAATGCTTTGAAGCAAAACATTCCTCCATTCCTTTGCTTGCACCGATTGTTCAATGTGGACGATTGCTGGCCATGCTTCCCACCATTTCTGGACACATCAGAGATTGCAAAACAGCTCACTGGAGACCCAGCTCAGCAGAAGCTTCCTCATCTCAAGGAGGAACTCAACGCAATGGGGACCATTGCTTCCTAAGGGGGGAGGAATGATCCAAGTGGATGTTGGTGGCCACCCACCTATCCCATTTGGACCCCCACAACTGTCTCTTTTAGTTTTTCAGTTTCCTTAATTATAGCGCAGTTTACTATTTTTAGCCGTTTTTCGGGTCCTAAACTTCCGGAGCCGTTTTGAGGCCCTAAACGACGTTTTTTGGGAAATCTACCTCCGCGATTTTTTAAATAAAAAATCGTCTTTTTTGTCGTAGTCCTCGGAGAGATCTTTCCAATGGGCTATCATGCGCGTCAAATGGAGATCGTATGCCAAAGTTACGACCCCGGGAAGTTGATGTACCAATTTACCCAAACGGGGCCCATAGTTTGGCGTTTCATCTTCTAGGGTTAGGTTTTGGAATGTTAAGGGTTTCCATTGTTTCTCAATAATAAATAGGCCTTCGAGCCTCATTGTAAACATAGTTCGAAACAGTTCAGAGGCATGTAGCTGACACATCTCTTCTCAGAGATAAGCTACCATCACCCTAGCTGGGTTATTTCTATTTGTAAGCATATTTCAGTATTCTCCATTAAGGAAATGAAGTATTATTTCCGCTGCATCTCTGTTTTTATGGTTATCGCATCTCTGTATTTATGGTTATCTCTGTAATCTATTGCGTTCCTGCTTAAATCCGGATCAGTGGTATTAGAGCGGTCTGCTTTTTCTCTGTTTTTCTTTGCATGTCCCCAACGAGGTCGGGTTATTAGGAGTTAGGGCTTGATTTGGTCGAACCTTTGCGAGACCAGCATCGCAAATCTCGACGACCTCCCATGGCGGATGAGAAGAAAGACAAGGGGGCAGGAGATCCTATCAGAATCTTGCTCGAAGAAGCCCTCGAGCGGCAAAGGAACGCGATGATGGATAGCTTTGCGCAGATCCTTCAGTGGCTACCCAGAGGCGACGCATCGGCTTCCAACAGCTACTCTGGAAACGCCACACTGTTTAAGGTACAAGTCAATTTTGAAATCCCCATCTTTGAGGGTCAAATAGACGCAGATGCCGTAGATAAATGGTTAAATCTGCTAGATGGGTATTTTTTTGTTCATGAATTTTCAAGTCGGGAAAAGATTGTTTTCGCTCTTTTCAAAGCAGCCCCCCACGTCAAGGACTGGTGGGAAACATACTGCGAGCAGAAGGATGAAAGTACAAGCTCACTATTTTCAGCCACCCCCACTTGGAATGACTTTCGGGATGCCATCAAGGAGCAGTACTACCCTATCAAAAGCTATGAGGACAAATACATCAAATGGACCACACTGCGGCAGGGATGAGACGAAGATGTACCAGAGTTCAAAAATATTTTTCATACCCTTCGCACACAGTTGGGTATCAAAGATTCTGAGCTACATCTGGTACTCAAATACCACGGCTGCCTACACAGATACGTCCAGGAAGAGATGGAGTTCTTGACCATCTCCTCACTCGGCACAACATACCGATACGCTGTCAAAATTGAGCAAAAGTTCAAACAGAAGAAGCGAGACTTTGGATCTGTAAATCCAAAGCCCAAAGGATAAATCCAAGGCGGGGTGACCCAAGACAACCCCTCTAAGCTGCAAAGAAAAGAACAACACCACGAAGCCGAAGAAGGACACAGGAAAGTGGTGTGAGTTCCACAAGAGTCCCACTCATAACACAAGTGAGTGTCGAACCAAGCAGTCGTTGGTGGCCGAGTTGAAGGCTTCCGAATCAGATGCATGTTCTTACTCTAAGCCGGAACCCGACAAGGGGGATGGCAAAGGGAAGCAAATCATTGATGCGGATCCTAATGCCACTGTTGCCACTGCCAAGATCCAGAAGAATGAGCCCGAAGAGCCAGAGGAGGGGGAACATCTTTTCCACTCACAGATGTGGGTGAAGGGTTCGCCGCTGCAATTCATTGTCGATAGTGGCAGCCAAAAGAACCTCGTTTCAGTAGAGGTCGTGAAGCGGTTGGGCCTACCAACTACGCCACTCCCACAACCGTATAGTATTGGGTGGCTTCACGAAGGACGAGATCTCAAATTTCACCAGCAGTTCCGCCTTCCCTACAGCATCAAGCCCTTCACAGATGAGGTATTGTGTGATGTTACACCTCTGGATGTTTGTGATGTACTATTAGGCCAACCATACTTGTGGAGGCGACATGCTGTGTATGAGTCAAGGCCTCGCGCTATCATTATTTCTTTGGATAATTCATTATACAGGATACCATATGTAGCTCCACCTACCACCACCTCTTTGATCACTGCTAAGAAAGGTAGCAAGCTCATCTCACAGACTAGGAAATTTATTTTCTGTCTGGTTTGCTCCCAAAGTAAGGGGAAGATCGTTGCTACATCCATGACCCCCGCAAAGGGTTCCTCCACGTAGCAGCAGCAACATAGGGATACAGTCATGACAGAACACAGGAACAACTTCTCCTTACCTAGAGGGGTACCACACAAGTTTCAGGTGGGCGAAAAAGTTTGGTTACATCTGCAGAGAGAACGCCTTACTAGAACCCATCAGAAACTCAGACCGCTTCGACGTGGTCCTTACACCAGTAACAAGGCTGTGGGAAATAATGCTTTGAAGCACAAAATTCCTCCATTCCTTCGCTTGCACCAATTGTTCAATTTGGACCATCACCAACCATGCTTCCCACCATTTCTAGACACATCAGAGATTACAGAACAACTCACTGGAGACCCAGCTCAGCAGAAGCTTCCTCATCTCAAGGAGGAACTCAACGCAATGGGGACCAATGCTTCCTAAGGTGGGAGGAATGATCTAGGTGGATGTTGGTGGCCACCCACCTATCCCATTTGGACCCCCACAACTGTCACTTTTAGTTTTTCAGTTTCCTTAATTATAGCGCAGTTTACTATTTTTAGCAGTTTTTCAGGTCCTAAACTTCCGGAGCCGTTTTGAGGCCCTAAACGACGTTTTTACGTTTTTTATGGAAATCTACCTCTGCGATTTTTTAAATAAGAAATCATCTTTTTTGTCGTATTCCTCGGAGAGATCTTTCCAACGGGCTATCATGCGCGTCAAACGAAGATCGTATGCCAAAGTTACGACCCCGGGAAGTTGATGTACCAATTTACCCAAACGGGGCCCATAGTTTGGCGTTTCATCTTCTAGCGTTAGGTTTTGGAATGTTAAGGGTTTTCCATTGTTTCTCAATAATAAATAGGCCTTCAAGCCTCATTGTAAACACAGTTTGAAACAGTTCAGAGGCATGTAGCTGACACATCTCTTCTTAGAGATAAGCTACCATTGCCCTCGCTGGGTTATTTCTATTTGTAAGCATATTTCAGTATTCACCATTAATGAAATGAAGTATTATTTCCACTGCATCTCTATTTTTATGGTTATCACATCTCTGTATTTATGGTTATCTCTGTAATCTATTGCGTTCCTGCTTAAATCCGGATCAACGACTAGCCCACTTAGTTAACCGGGGGGTTAGAGGGGGGGCGGAGCGCCCTCTTCGTTGTGTCGATTGTGCAACTGGGGGGTCATAGGGGGTTTAAGGGGGACGGGTAGCCCCCCTCTACAGGGTCCAGGGCAGTGCCCTAGGGAATTTTTTTTTGGACCCTATATTAGGTGGGGCGAAACTACCTATGGTTTTGTGCATGGTTTTCACACATGGTTTTGGGCATGATGGTTTTCGGTCCATGGCATTGGATGCTTTGGAATGTATATATATGTATTGTAAAATTGAAAGGAACATAATGAAAAATCAAGCTGGTAGTCCTGGTTTTGGGATCCAAGGGAAAATCTCTATGTATATTTGTTTTCTGTGTTATGCTCTCACTATTGTTTATTTTCTATGTTTTAGAATTCGTATGCAGGTAATTTTTATACAGGGTTAAAACCTACAATAACTATGTCAAGGGACAATACTTCATCTAATATTTCCTTCTTCAGTTCAGCTCGGGCGGATGTTGTAACCAACTCTCCTCCTTTCTTGGTCATCTATAGCTCCTTAGCCATTCACTCATTCTCAACTATCAGAAAGAGAACACTTGAGCTAGTGGCTTCGGCATATGCTCTGGTAACATAAGCCAAGGCTACTAGATGTTTATGAATGTTAGACACAATCAATCGTTCTTCAACTTTCGCATGAGAAGTATGATAATTTGGCTTCGACACTCTATGAGACTGCAAAACTCTATGTTGAGACTCGTCGAATGTGATGTTTTGCATCTCTCCTTCTGGCTGACCTCCAAGGATCTCAGTGTCTCCTTGGTTGCTTGGGATTTTCTCCTCTTCTCGATGTGGTGAAGCTGGTAAGTCGACCTCTTGGTGATGAGGCATGAGGTCGATGTATTGTTCTAATTCCTATTTCTCCATATCTGTATCCAACTGCTCAAGTGCTTGCTCTATATCACAAGCAAAGTCCTGCTCCTGTGATGGTTCACCATGTCTGCTTGATGCCAACTATTCTGGTGAGTCCACTACCTATACGGGTGATGTTTCATCCATTTGCACATGTTGTGCCCCCTGTTATACCTGTTGTTGCGGCACTTCCCTCTCCTATTTGCACAACTCTTGTTCCTTTCGGAGTTTCTCCTTCAACTCATGCAACTCCTTCTCTGTTTCTTCCATCCTTCATTTCTCCCTCTGCCTTTGCACAATTCGCTTGTCATGTTGTTACCTCTTTTCCTCTATAGCCATAGTTGCTTTCTCCACAAGTGGATCTGCTTGGAACTTGCAGATTTTTTCTTCCTCCATGTGATTGAAAATCTTCCTCTTTACCTTGTTGTGCACTGGTATGCTTACCTCTGTTGTTGCTACTTCTGGTGTTCTCTGGGATGCTGCATCATGTTGCTTCGCTAACCACTACACAGCGAAGCCGACCTATTCATTGGGTTTGGAGAGACTATAGCAATATCTTCGTAGGTCCTCCTCTACCCAATGAAATGCTTTGTGGATCCAGTTGAACTGTACTCTTGCTCAGTGATCTTTCACAAGGAAATGTGGGTCATACGGATTGTAACTTCTGAGGTCTTCATCTATTCTACTTTGACATCTGCATACTCGAAACTCTATATCTCGTATAACCCGATATACAATGGAAGAGTGGGCCAAGGTGCCTTCTGCTTCCAGTTTAACTTGGTTGTCAATCCTATCAAGATGTGATATGCTACTTCCTGCATGACGAGTATGTCCAAGGAAAACTTCGGTAGAACATGTGGAGGCTTCTCCGTGTTGTACATCTGTATGAAGGTGTCAGACAATGAGGCATACCAATCAGCGATGTCTATCAGTGCCTCCATTGTTGCCTTCGACATGTAGGGTGGATCCTGTTTGAATATCATCTTGTAAACTGGGGTGATAAAATGATTGGACAACCATGTCACATGTGATAACTGCTTTGAAGCTGCACTCAGACAACACCTTACAATAAGTGTTCACAGTAGTCTCCGTCAGTGACCATGCCCACTTCAAGCTCGAGAACTCCTTTTGAGCACAGATTGCATCCAAGATGTAGGCGTACATGTAGATCTCTGCTTGTATACCTTCAGGTGACTGTCAAGCCCTCGTTACCGGTTCCTTCAGTTGATGAGCCAACATGCTGGACCAGTTACATGGTTTTCCTTCTCTGGCCAGTTGGTCTAGCGCGATCACCCAACTCTGTGGGAAGGTTTCCATGCTTTCTTAGCCAGATAGTCGACATGAAAATATTTCCAAGTATTGATACACCTTCCGTAGTATCTTCGTCTTGTAGATCTGGTTGGGTGTCATCCTGAATCTAGTCGGTTCCTTTACCTAGTTCTTCAGAATGTCTCTGAAGTTGGCAATGTTGGTAGGTAAGCTGAAGTGATTCTCCATGATAGTCATGGTGTTATAGATCCGACCCAAAAATATATGAGAATACAAATATAACCAGAAATAATAAGATAGAAATAGATAGAAATGTTTCTTTATTGAGCAAACCCTTAAGGTAAGGCAACACCATACATTCACTCCTTAAGGAAGGAGAACATTCCACAAGCCATAGGCCTGTTCATACAATAATCCTTGACATCTCTCAATGGGGAGTCTCTAGCCTCTATATAGGCCTCATACATACCATACCATGGGTCATTACCATGGTTCCCTTAATACCATCTATCTAATACCATGGGCTTATTACATTATTGCTAACTACTTGTGCTCCCTTACATGATACGGGTTAACCACTTTATTTATTAATATGGCCCATTCCATTATTACATTATTCCCTTAGGTACCTCCCTCTATACCTCATACTATCTCCCCTAGGTATACTACATTCCACCCCCCTTAAACATATTTCGTCCCCGAAACATAAGAAGAACACAAATAATAAGATCTACTCAAGAGAGTAGTCCATTGGTACCTATTAAGGGACAAATTCCCCTAGGGTCTTTGGGTTGAAACCCTAGCAGATTAGAGGTTGTCTATACAGAGAAACACACATTCCATATAGCCATAATGCAAATATAAGCAAACTATACGATAAGGGGCGTACCTAGGGGTCCTTCGTTTGAGAAGAGCCTTCCAGGGTCCAAACCCTTCTTGGAGTTCCTTTTTCTCCTTCAACCTACAAAACAATCAATTCAAGAAAGTACAACAATATATGGACTAAACATCATAAAGGAATCATCTTCATAGTACATTGGAAAAGTAGTTAGTTATACAATTAAACAACCTTTCATACATGAATCATAACATGGATATCATAAACATGAAGAAGATTTATATCAGGAACAAAGACAAGCACTTCTTTTATTATAGACAAATAAAGTATAGAAAGGAATAATTTCACCTGATTCGTCCTTTCGCAGGCTCCAAGCGGAACCGTCCTCTGGATTCGTCCAGTCTCAAGCCTTTAACAAACTCCTTCCATGACTTACTCCATGATATCACAAGTAGTAAATAGACATCATCACACAAGGAAACAAGGGTTTCCTGTAAGTAGGGGAAGTGCAGGAGGCACAAGGATCTTCAAACCTGGTCAGGGAAATCTAAGCATAATAACCTTTCTCTCTCTTCTCTCCTCCCTTAGGCCTTCCCATTGAAGCCTTTTTATACTTCTCCCAAAGTAGTTTTTTAGTTGGGAATTCGTTGGGAACAGTTGGGCCACGAGCACTAACAGGTAATCAGCGGGTAAAACCCACGATCTCCACCAGAAATTAAGGAGATTTATTCTTTTTAAGTGTTTTAAGACATATACGCGGGTTGGGTATACACAGACCCATGTATACACGCATTTAACTCAAGGCAATGTCGCGTATAGGGAATAAAACACTGCTTTTTAAATTTTTGGACTAGTTTTGGAAGGAGGGGTTACCCTAGGCCATGAGTGCAGCATCACAAACCCCAAGAGTGAGATTTGGAGCTATAACAGATGCCCCCTAATATATGAGGTCAGAAGGGGTACATGATGTCCGAAATGTATTAAGCAAGTACATGGAAAGGAAATCTGTCAAAAACTGAGAAGGACTTCACCAGAGTTCAGCCTGCCAAGCAACAAAAGGAGATCAGAAAGAAACACTGTCTAAGGCGGGCATACCCATGCTCAAAGAAATTAAAGCATGTCCGCATATCAAGTACAAGCGGATCCACTAAGTATACAAGTATAAAGAACTGGAAAATACATAACTCAAAACCACTCTTCCAGAATCTACATACAAAACTCAAAACCACTCTTCCTTCTTCATCACCAAAAGGATGAATTTAAACCTCATATGGTATTGGTCTTATCATTGTTTGACACCTTAGGGTTAGGTTCCATGGTCTTTGAATTAGAAACTGCATATTAAAACAATATAAAACCCAAAAATACCATAGTCTATCAACAGAACCCGCTGGTGGTTATCAAACAACGCGTTGGCTAACTGTTTCCATGTGACTAGGCCGTGGGCTAACCACAGGCGGGCACCTCTTGGTCACCCTCTGGCGGTTCTGCTAATGGTGAGTTCTGGCGGTTGAATGTGACAGCTACCGGCGTAGTCTCTGCTTGGTTATCCTGCCCGCCACGGTTATGAACTGTAACCTCCACCGCTTACACAACTGTTCACATGCCTGTGGTTCCAACGTGGTTATCCTGTCTACCACAGTCAAATTGTAACCTCCGCCGCTTAAACACTACTCACATGTGGCGTAGTTCCAACGCGGTTTATTGTTGTAGTTAGGAACTGTGGTATATGTTTGTAATGTTTGACAATGTCCGAAAGTGGGTTTTAGTGCCTAGGTTTATGTGTTTAGGTTTTAATTAGGTTTTAAACATATGTTTTCACCATAGCTTTTAGGGCTAGGTCTTAGTCATTAAGTCTTTAACATAGGTTTATTTACAAAGGCTTAGGTCTTAAGCTTCACCATTACATAAACCCATTACAACATCTTTTGTCACAAAGCGACATTAACACCACATGACGATAACCATGAAACGAAACACTAAATCAACACTGGATACTGATGACGAATCAATGCTACCGATAACTGAATGTTGACGATGAACTGACATTATGCAACTGATTTGATGAGATCCTCCTAGATCATTAAACTGGTCGAACCTTTGCAATACCAGCCTCATAAATCCCGACGACCTCCCATAGTGGATGAAAAGAAAGACGAGTGAGCAGGAGACCCTATCAAAATCTTGCTCGAAGAGGCCCTAGAGTGACAAAGGAATGCGATGACGGATAACTTTTCCCAGATCCTTCAGCGGCTACCTAGGGGTGACACATCTACTTCCAGCAACTACTATAGAAGTACCACACCCTTTAAGGTATAAGTTCACTTCGAAATTCCCATACTTGAGGGTCAGATAGATGCAGATGCTATAGATAAATGGTTAAATCTGCTAGAAGGGTATTTTTCTGTTCATGATTTTTCCATCCCGGAAAAGATTACTTTCTCTCTTCTCAAAGCTGCCCCCCACTTCAAGGACTGGTGGGAAACCTACTTCGAGTAGAAGGATGAAAGTACAGCCTCACTGTTTTCATCCGCACCCACTTGGAATTCATTCTAGAATGCCATCAAGGAGCAGTACTACCCTGTCAAAACCTATGAGGATAAATACATAAAGTGGACCACGTTGCGGCAGGGAAGGGACAAAGATGTGTCAGAGTTTACCAACATTTTTCATACCCTTCGCACAAAGTTGGGTATCAAGGATTCTGAGCTACATTTGGTACTCAAATACCGCAAGTGCCTACACAAGTACATCTAGGACGAAATGGAGTTCCTGGACATCTCCTCGCTTGGCACGGTGTACCGATACGCTGTCAAGATCAAGTAGAAGTTTAAACAGAAGAAGCGAGACTTTGGATCTGCAAATCCGAAGCAAGGGAAAGGTGCCCCAAACTGCTGAACAAAGGACAAAGCCAAGGTGGGGTGGCCTAGGACAACTCGCCAAAGCTACAAGAAAAGAACAACACTGTGAAGCCGAAGAAGGAGACGGGAAAGTGGTGTGAGTTCCATAAGAGCTCCACTCATAACACAAGTGAGTCTCAGGCCAAGTAGTCACTGGTGGCCAAGCTAAAGTCTTCAGAATCAGATGCATGTTTAGACTCTGAGTTAGAACTTGATAAGGGGAATGAGAAAGGGAAGAAGATTATCGATGCAGAGCCCAACACCACCATTGCCACCACGAAGATCAAGAAGGAGGAATCTGAAGATCCAGAGGAGGAGGAGCACCTCTTCCACTCCTAGATGTGGGTAAAGGGATCCCCACTATAGTTCATTGTTGATAGTAGGAGCCAAAAGAACCTCATTTCGACAGAGGTTGTGAAGCAGCTGGGCTTACCGACCATAACACATCCACAACCGTACACCATCAGGTGGCTTCACCAAGGACGAAATCTTCGCGTGAGCCAGCAGTGTCGCCTTCCATACAACATCAAGCCCTTCACAGATGAGGCATTATGTGACGTTGCTGCCCTTGATGTTTGTGATGTATTATTATGCCAACCATACTTGTGGAAATGAAATGATGTATATGAGTCAAGGCCTCCTGTTGTTATTTTTACTTTGAGAAATAAGTTGTACAGGATACCAGAGGTAGCACCGCCTATCGTCATCTCTTTGGTTACTGCAAAACAATGCAATAAGCTCATTTCCAAATCTAGGAGATTTTGTTTCTTGATGATACACCCTCAAGGAAAGAAGAAGACTGTGGCCATGACCTCCAGACAAGGCCACTCCACACGACAACTACATATGGACAAGGTCATGGAGGAGTACGAGGATCTCTTCACCTCCCCCGCAGGGGTTCCTCTGCACTGTCAGGTCAAGCACTCCATTAATCTGACCCCAGGTACACCGCTGCCCAATGGACCAATCTATAGGCACTCCGTTCTAGAGAATGATGAAATCAAGAGTTAGATTCAGGAGCTGCTACATAAAGGTCACATCCGACCGAGTTAATTGCCTTGTGGGAGCCCAATCGTGTTGGTACAGAAGAAGGATGGAACTTGGAGACTCTGTATTGACTATCGAGCGCTGAACAAGATCACTGATTAGAATAGGTACCCGCTCCCATGGATTGATGACCTTTTGGACCAAATGAAGGGGGAAACATATTTCAGCAAGATTGATTTGAAGTCAATATATCACCAGGTACCAATCAAACCCTTCGATGTGTGGAATACTTCCTTCAAAGCCAAGGAGGGCCTTTTCGAATGGTTTGTTATGCATTTCGGGTTGAAGAATTCTCCTGCAACCTTCATGAGTCTAACGAATGACATCTTATGGCCATTCGCCAACTCATTTGTAGTGGTATACTTGGATGACATCCTGATCTTCAACCAGAGTTGGGAAGAGCACCTCCACCACATCCGACAAGTTCTCCAAACACTGCGGCAACACAAGTTATGTGCCAATTTGGAGAAATTCACTTTTGGCATGACCCAAGTTCAGTATCTGGGATACATTATTGATGAACAGGGGGTGCATTTGGATCCAACCAAGATCCAATTCATTCGGGATTGGCCATCTCCAACCACTCTAACAGAGCTCCACGACTTTCTAGGTCTTTCCAACTTCTACCATAGGTTTGTGTTAGGATTTTCTCATATCACTTGGCCCTTGAGTCAAGTCACCAAGGGAGGAGCGAAAGAAAAATTCTTTTGATCTGAATCTCAACAGAAGGAATTCACAGAATTGAAAAATCACCTCTTCTCGGGACTAGTACTCACATTACCAGACTTGCAACAAAAATTTGAGATCGAGATAGTTGCCTCTGACTATGCTATTGGGGCATTCCTTACTCAACACGAGCATCTAGTGGCATATCACAGTGAGACACTTTCAGACATAGTATGGAAGTATCCCACTTATGACAAAGAGATGTATTCCATTGTGCAGGCTTTCCGACAATGGAAGCATTACATTTTGGGGAAGGAAATAGTCATCTGCACAGACCACTGACCCCTGCAGTTCATACAGATGCAAGGGAAGTTGCAGAATGATCGCCATCATAAGTGTTCCACATACCTGCAACAGTTCCATTTGAATATCAAGTATAAGAATGGCAGCACCAATAATATTGCATATTTCCTCAATCGACCATCGATCATGGCATTAACCATCGTGCTCAACTCTTGTGGGCACGAGACTTCTGATTGGCCACTTCTCTGCAAAAGTGACCTAGAATTCGGACACACATACCAGACACTCTTGGAGGGTCAACATGTTCCAGATTTTCACCTCAAGGATGCCCTATTATGCCACGTAGGTCACCATTGTGTTCCTTAAAGCGAGCATGCCAAGATGATTTGGGAGACACACTACAGTCAGGCCACTGGGCATTTCGGGGTTGCGAAAATGGTGGTAGTACTGCAGAAGTATTTATATTGGCCGAATCTTCGATAGGATGTCATGAAGTACATCAGATCCTACACTGCCTACACCATTTCCAAACCAACCATCAAGAAGAAATGCCTCTATACTCTGTTGCCTACCCCTAGTTGACCTTGGGAATCCATCTCCATGGATTACATGTTGGGCCTTGCTTCTACTAAGCATGGAAACAACTGTGTTTTTGTGGTCGTCGACACGTTCTCAAAGATGACCATTATGGTGGCCTGCAAGAAGAATATCACAACAAAAGTGACTGCTAAACTCTTATTTGAACGAGAGTGGGTACACTTTGGGTTCCCACAGTATATCATCTCAGATCGAGACAGCAGGCTCCTCAATACATTTTGGTCCAGTCTCTGGTCGATGCTGGACACCAAACTCACTAAGTCCATAGCCTTCCATCCCCAAACTGATGGCCAGACAAAGGTTGTCAAGAGGATGATCGTACACATTCTGTGCATGTACAACTCAACACATCCACGCACATGGGATGAGAGCCTCCCTATGTTCAACACAACTATAACTAGGCTCTCCACATCTTGACTGGCCACAACCCTTTTTAGGTGGCCTTGGGATTCCAACCACTATGTCCCATTGATGTGGCCATGCGATTTGCAGCTACTCATGCAGATTCGGCTCATGTCCAGTCTGAAACATGTAAGTCAAACAACTTCATTAAGCACATGCAACATATCTGCCAGCAGGTCCATGGCATTCTAGAGAAATCAAATGCCAAGTACAAGCAGCGACATGATCAACATCGGGTGCCACACAAGTTTCAGGTGGGAAACAAATTCTAGTTGAATTTGCAAAAGGAATGCCTTATCGGAGCCTATTGGAAATTCAAAGCACTCTAATATGGTCCTTACACCATTACCAAAGCTATGGGAGACAATTCATTTGAGCTCAACATTCCCTCATTCCTTGTCCTGCACCTAGTGTTCAATGTGGACCACCTTCGGGCATACTTTCCACCATTACTAGACACACCCGACATTGCTAAACAACTCACACTAATAGAGTTAAATCCAAATTGCATGGAACAAGCTGCAAGTGATTGGATCATGGACATGTAGATCAAGCACACTCGCCAGCAGAAGATCCAACTATATCGAGTTGTCAAAGTAGGCCAACTCCTTCACCAGGGCAAGTGGCTCACTAGGGAGCAAGTTTAGCAGAAGTTTCCTCATCTCATGGAGGAACTCAATGAAATGGGGACCATTGCTTCCTAAGTGGGGAGAAATGATCTAGGTGGATATTGGTGGCCACCCACCAATTCCACTTGGACCCTCACCATTGTTTCTTTTAGTTTTTCAGTTTCCTTATTTGTAGCACAATTTACTATTTTTGGCAATTTTTCGGGTCCTGAACTTCCGGAGCCATTTTGAGGCCCAAAACAACATTTTTTGGGAAACCTGGGAGAAACATGGCACCATTTGATGTTTCTCATCCCAAATTTGTAGTCCTTGGATAGATCTTTCTAACGAGGTATTGTGCACGTCAAACGGAGATAGTATGCCAATGTTATGACCCCAGGAAGTTGATGTACCAATTTACCCAAAACGGGGCCCATAGTTTGGCGCTTCATCTCCTAGGGTTAGGGTTTTGGATATTTATGGTTTTCCATTGTTTCTCATTAACAATAAATAGGCCTTCGAGCCTCATTGTAAGATAGTTTAGAGGCATGTAACCACCACATCTCTCCTTAGAGGTAAGCTACCATCACCCAAGCTAGTTTATTTCCATTTTTGTTTTTAAGCATATTTCAATATTTTACATTAATGAAATGAAGTATTATTTCTATTATATCTTTGTATTTATGGTTATGTATGTAATTTGTTGTGTTCCTATTTAAATCTGGATCACTACGTGAGTTGCATATCTAGGCGGGTGTCGAGCAAGCGAGCAGAGCGCAAGAGAGCCTGCCATAGGGAAGTGGTACAGTGGAGGAGCTAGAATGGAATCTACACCTCAGAGTCATAACCTTGCCAGAAGGGTTAGTTCACGCAAAGCTGGATGAGGATCACACTGTGATAAGCACAATGAAGAACATGGGGCTGAATTTGGTTGCGCTACCGCTACAGACCATGCATGTGCTGCATCATGGGGTTTCATAGGAACTGAGGATTAGAGAGCAGTGTGCCATGTTATCACCTAGATTGACCTTAGGCTGAAGGGAGGCAATGTCAGGGTAACCACAAACCATGATTAGCCAAGCATCTAGCCCTACTAGGCTGGGAGAGGGCTCTCTCCGTAAGGACCTCAGTCGAGATGACTAGATCAAGTAAAGGATTTTAGGCTAGGTATAGTAGCTCGAAAGTTTTGATTATATTTTGTAGGGGTTTTTCTGGATCAGGAGGAGTTGGGAAGTTTAGGTTTGGGGAATTAGGTCAGAAATGCATGGTGTTCTATAAGGCAAGGTAGGCATAGGATTTAGCACTCTAGGGCTTGATGAGGTGAGATGTTTAAGACTGGTGAGAAGCTAAGAAGGGCATGTGACAATCATGGATCCTTCCTGGACTGTAGAAAACATGAAATGGTGAATGATTTCCCAAGGTAGAGCACTGATGCAATGGATTCTACCTATCAAACTTGAAAACATTCAACTAGAAGCAATGAAATGATTGATGGAATACATAAAACATATAAAAATATAATCACAGAATAAGAAACTATACTAGAACTCCATACCACAGGGATCACATAAAAATAGCTGCAATTCTTATTAATTTCCTGCCAAACTACTTACAAAGATGTACAATCAAGCTCTAAGCATCCACACTAAGTTCAACCTCAACAAATGTCTAAGAAAATACATAATATAGGCATCAAAACAATCCATACTAGCCTCAGGGGTCAAATCCATGAGAGGAGGAGTAGTTGTACAACAAACTGAACTGAAAGATAAATACTAGGGAGGTCAAACTGACTCATCCCTAAGATGATGCAAACTGATTCATTACATGCCACCTAGGCCATTTATCTAATGTATCTACCCTAGGTAACCAAAATATACATTAATTACGTCATTATTTTACATTTCATCAGTGAAAAGATCAAAATCCCATAGGTGAATAGTAAATTCTAGAAGAAACAGTGAAAAAATAGACAATCTGTCAAGTGCGCAGCGCCAGTGTCAAACGTGCAGCGCCTGAAGGGAGTGCGAAATGCCAACTTCAAGGTGAGTTTTGACTACCTTACCGTGTCCAAATTGAGCCCAGGATAGCAAGTTGGAAAGCTTATCCTGTTTAGTTTCTATATCTACCTTCATATTTGAAAATGAACTTGATTTGACCCTCCAAAAATGGATTCTCCCAAGACTGGTCAAAATGTGCAGAATGAGGCTGTCAAAATGCAGAGTGATGTTGCTGTCAACTTTGGAAGGTCTTCCTCCACTCCAAATTGATCTCATGATAGATCATTGGATAACTATCCGTGTCTAGTTATCATTTGACTCATCAAGCAAGTCATTTGGTCACTGAAGCTAGGAGACATCTTGATTTTCCCAAAGTCACTCCAGAAGTGAAGAAACTCTCCTGAGGCAAATGATGTTTTGAATATTTCTCCCAAAAAATGAGACCTGTGTAAAAAATGAAGGAGGTTTTTCTTATTGATTTTATGATGGAGAAAAACCTCTCTCACGTTTGTCAAATTAATCTTTTCTTGCTAAGAAACATCATTTGAATAAAACCTATCCCGATGTGTGGAACAGGGGATTCGTAGAAATGAAGGGAAATGAAGGGGATGAGGGGCTTCTTATTTCTTGAGAAAATTTTTTGGAAGTAGGGAGGGATGTTAGGAAGTAGGGGAAAGTGTAATTTCAAATATTGAGTGAGGGGAAGGGGTCCAAAAGGGAAAAACACAAGCTTAACCTAGAAAAGTGTCAAATTGTAGCAATAGGCTAGGGTTTGTGGGAAAATGATGAATTTAAGAGATAACAGTGATGGAAGGTGTTTAAGAAGGTATTTTAAGGGTAGGGTAAGGTGTATGAGCATCATGATACAAGTTTTTGTTGATGATTTGACCATCCAAGAAAAATTACCTTCAAAGCCCTAGGAGAGGGAAATTAGCCTTACCTAAGTACAACTAAAGCATGAACAAAGTGTAAAATGACCCATTGGAACCTGAAATGATGATGAAAACTCTTTGAATGATGGTACACTATGGAGAATGGTGATGTGGACCAATACTTGGAAAATTTAGGAAGGAGAGAAAACAATCCTAGACCTAATACCCAGTGACCAAATTTTACATGAAGACTCACTGAAATGACAAAAGTTGACTTTGACACCCTAAGACCACTTTGTAAGAGAATGTTTGATCACTGGTGGAAGGCTGCAAAGACTGAGACTAACATGCCCTCACTGTCATCAATGAGTTTAAGGTCAACAATGAACATATGTTCGCAAAGAAAACTCAGGTGTTGAAGGAAAAAGAGGAGTTGTAGACACAATGTCAGATCCTAAAGACAACGATCAAGCAGGCCTGCAAGTCAGTCCACGAATTGAACATACTAGAAGATGCAGAAGCCTCAGCGAAAATAAGGAAACTTTCTGCCATAGTACGTGCATCAAAGGATGAATTTGGAAGGGTTACTTTCGACTTCCAAATGAAGATAGCAGAGTTGCAGTTGAATTTGTAGTCAACGACTCCGCCAGAGGTTCGGGAACAGCGCAGAACAACAATCAAGGATGGAATGAACACATTAGATACCACAGTAACTAACTTCTCCTCGATGTTTGATGTAGAAATGGAAATCTGGATGAATCTGTAGGAGGACCCGAACCTGCAGAAGCTGACCACGAATGTCTAAGAAACAGAAAGGCAGTATGATGAGGTCTCAGCAACTGCATGCACTTTGGCACCAACACAATGCCTTGTGAAGTTACAGGAGGGAAAACAGCTGCAAGCACAGGTTGAAGAATTATAGAGGAAAGAGGCCCTACTAAAAGCCTGATTACAACCGCGGCTATAGGAAGCTTGTCATCTTACTTTATCACTTCATGGCAAGCTCAAGGGGCTGCAACAGACATAGTGGACATGGTTTTATGAAATAATGAATGAATGTTGCGCGAAATCACTAAATCTATCTTAATGATGCATGATATGAGTATTTATCTACTTTTACGAAGTTAGAAGTTATTTCTGTTATGTTTTCTGGTGAATTGGATAGATCTGCGTGAACTCAGGTCTAGGGTTGTTTATTGATGCACGAAAATAGATAAATCGTCTATTTAAGGTCTGCAAATATTGATCGTAGACCTTCACAAAGGTCTGGAAGCCACTTTAACTTAGTTACAATGATGATCACTATAAGGATACCGATCTACATGAAGGCAGATATGAACTGTCAGAGCGTAACAACCATTTATCACATGTCCCTCGATGCAGACACCTCTTTCTAACATCCCCTAATACTGCTTTGGGTGAGACTGTAACCTGCGCTATGCGGGTTGTTGCTGAAAGCGCCAGTAGTTAGGGTTTTGTTGGTTGGCATGAACAACGGTGAATCTAGGTTAGGCCCCCTTAAGCCGACAATGCTTGTGATAGATCGTTGAATGACCATGACGATGCTTGCGGAGTAGTGCATACAACTTCGTGTGTGATCAGGTGTTCATGTCAGTGTCGTAAAAATGCTCAAAATTCAAAATTCTCAGAACTGGTTCAAAGCTGAACAACTGGAAAGTTCTCGTCCTCTCGATTCCGGCGTCGCAAACGGTTCGAAAAACGGTTGCCGTATGAGGGAGATATGGCCAAAAGAATATTTTGCCCAAAACATTAGAAAATTTGAATTTTTAAAAAAAATTAAAAAAGGAATATTCTATAGAATATTCCTTGGAATATTCTAGGGAATATTCCCTTTCGGCAGCCAATCACAAGCCGCCACGTGGCAGGCCCAGAGGGCGCCACGTGGGCCAGGGTGACGTCAGTGAGGGTATGATGGCATTTTTAAAACTTTTGTGGGCGTATGAAGGTTTGAACCTGTGACCGCATGTGTATTAACCAAACATCATACCGTTAGCCCACAACAGTCAATCTTGTTTGATGGGTGGTGGTGAATTTTTTTAAAGTTTGAATTTGGCTATGGGTGCGAAAGAAGGGGGCCAGCCCCTAAGGGCCAGCCCCGCCCTCCATGTGACCTCAGCCCGGGAACCAGGAGCTAAACCCCTAACCGCCGGCACAAAATCCGAGGGAAACCGCCATTATGGTCACATGCGCATTTATGAACTACAGTTACAGTTGGCGGCAGAATTGGCGGAGCGCCAAATTTGGCGGGCTTAACTGGCCGTCACTAAATGTAACTGGGGTTTTGTTAGGCCAAACTGGCAGTCAGGAGTAAATGGCCATAACTTTGGCCCAGAAATTCGGTTTTGGACGAATTGTTTTTTGATTTTGGGTATTTTCGACCTTCTAAAGCCATTGGTGTAGGTCTTACAGCCATCAGAGGTCATTTGCATACGTTTTGGAGCCGTGAAAGTTCTAGGAGCCACTAGGGGCCAGTATTGGGAAGACTGTGCAGGGTTGCAGGTATCCATTGGAGGTGATCCAATAGTCAATCCTGAAGGATTCAAGTGTTCTGAATCCATTTCTACCATTTATTTCTCCTGTAGATGCTTCTATTCAGCTGTATTTTCAATTTGATCATTTTATAAAAACAAGGACAAGCCCATTTGGGGGCTTTGGACCCAGCAGACGTAGCCCTGGAGGGGGTGAACTACTTTATCAACTTCTTTTTCATATGTGGTTGGTTTATTTTGCAGAACAAATTCGTTTTAATGTGTTAAACAGTAAAAGGAAATAATTCTGCTATGCTTAGATGGGTCATAAACAGCTGAAAATTTCATGTGTTTCCTTTCTGCAAGACATGGAAGTCTTTTAAACATGTTTATTTCTGAATTGAATACCTTGAAAACAAATTTCAAGTAGTTTCAAATTCAGATCAAGTTGGTATCAGAGCTAGATTGTTGCTTCTTTGTATCAAAATCAGTCAAATAAGATATAGACAGAGCCTGAAATGAGCCAGGAAGCCTTCGAAATGCTCTTGTTATACAATTGCAAAGTAGATAAATGCTCTTTTCAGTCAATCTCTGGTGTAGTTGTCTTTTGATTGTTTTTGTGCAAAGATCTTCTAATTGTCTTGCAAGTATTGATGCTTACCAGGTTGAAACTTAAAAGAGGGGAAGGACAGTTGACTAGAGAACGAGAGAATCCTCAGTCAAGGAAGGCCAGAGAGCCATCACCTCACCTTCAATTTCACCCTCAAGAGTCTCAGCAGAAGCTTCAAGGATGTCTGAACATGAAGGAGAAATTCCTATAGAGACAGATCCAAGAGAAGAAGAAAGAGTCTGCAGAAAGGCTTTCTTAGATCTCACTGAAATGGTGAGGATATTGTACCAAGAAAGAAATGAGAAATTGGCTGGAGAAGGGTCCAAAAATCCACATGAAGGAGAGGGCTCTTCAGGAGGTAAGAAGGATGATGATCATTCCAAGAAAGGACATGGAGGTAATGGTGATCCACCACCCCCATCTTCACCTTCTTCCTCTTCATCCTCGTCTTCTTCTGTTCATAAGCATAGATCCTCTGGAAAAAGTCCTTTTTTGAAGCTTGATGTAAAATTCGAATTACCTAAGTTTAATGGTGAAGTGAATGCAGAAAAGCTTGACAACTGGATTAGGCAGTTGGAAGTTTACTTGAGGATCCAAAATATGCATGATGATGCCACAAAGATTCAGTTGGCTTCTTTGAGAATGGATGGAGCAGCCTTGGTCTGGTGGGAGGCCAAGACTAAAGAGGAGATCAAGAAATTTGGTAAGGTTACCTTAACATGGCCTGAATTTCTGTTAGCCATTAAAAAATAGTTTTATCCTCTTGCTCACATGCAGAAAGCCATTATGAACTGGCAAAATTTCAGACAACTTAAGGGTCAGAGTGTACAAGACTACACCCAAGAATTCAGGAGAAGAGCTCTCTTGTTAGGGGTAGATTTACAGACCCAAGAAACCTTGCTGAAATATATTGGTGGCTTGCATAGCTACCTTAGACACACCATCTTGATGTTTAACCCTACTAGCCTGGACGAGGTTTGTGTCCAAGCTACCCATTTAGAGGCAAGGGGAAAAAACACATTTGAAGAGGGTAGAAACAAGCCCCCCAAGGGGAAAAGAAAAGAGAAAACCTCCAAGGGAAAAGGAAAAAAGAATGCATCTTTCAAACAGGAGAGTGAGAAAGTGATCTGCAAACACTGTTCTAAACCAGGCCATGAGGAGAAAAACTGTTGGAAATTACATCCTGAAAAAAGACCTCAATCTAACAAATCCAAAGGGAAACAGAAAACTGCTGCTACTACATCTACACCACAAGATTTAGGGGAAGATTCAGGTGATGAAACCAAAATTACAGCCATTGGTTTGAAAAACTTGAAGGGAAAAGAAATTGAAACTCAAGACAGCACTAGTACCTCAAACTGCCATGTACAAGCTCCTAACGAGGAAGAAATAATTGAACTGTTTCATGTGAGGGTGATTTCAAAACATACTAAGATTGACACACTTTTTGATAGTGGGTCACAAGCAAACCTTATATCAGAGGACTTGGTCAAGCAGCTTAAACTTGAGACCGTTCCACATCCGAAGCCATATCCACTTGGATGGATTTGCAAGGATGCAAATTTACAAGTTTCAAGAAAGTGCACATTGCGCTTTGCAATTACTGCACATTTTATTGACACAGTTGAACTTGATGTGGTACCTTTTGATATAGCAGGAATTGTTTTGGGAAGTCCTTACTTGTTTGATAGGAAAGCTATCTTTCATCGCCATGAAAACAAATATCATCTTTTCAAAGGTGGCAAGGAGTTCATTGTTAGAGCTCATCGCAAGAAGACAAATATAGCGATGGTGAATGCAGGACAGGTAAAAAGGCTAGTCAATTCAAGTAAGAATTTTGTTCTTCTTATGATTAAGCCCAAGGTTGATGTGAATCATGAGTCATTTGACAATTGTGATCCAAAACTTAAATCAGATCTGTATGATGTAGTTGACGCATATCATGAGATGTTTCAGGAGCCAACATGTTTGCCTCCTAAGAGGGAGATTCAGCATGAAATCCATTTGCATCCAGATTGTCCTCTTCCAAACATAGGCATGTACCTCTATTATGGAGAATGCTGAAATAAAGAAGCAAATCAAGGACTTGTTGGACAAAGGTTTCATAAGGCCAAGTACTTCGCCATGTGGGTCACCGATTACATTGATTCCAAAGAAAGATGGCACTTGGCGTATGTGTGTTGATTTCAGGGCCTTGAATAAGATAACGGTAAAGAATCGTTACCCACTCCCAAGGATAGATGATTTGCTAGACCAGCTGAAAGATGCTCGATATTTCACTAAGCTAGACTTGCGTAGTGGATATCATCAAGTAAGAATTGAAGAAAGTGACATTTGGAAGACAGCCTTTAAAACCAAACAAGTACTCTTTGAGTGGCTTGTGATGCCATTTGGTTTGTGCAATGCACCTGCAACTTTCATGCGGGTAATGGATGATGTCTTGCGTCCTTTTCTTGATGATTTCGTTATTGTCTACTTAGATGACATCTTAATTTTCAGCAAGTCTCGAGAAGATCATGTCATGCATGTTAGAAAAGTACTTGATGTTTTGAAGAAGAATCAGTTATTTCTTAAAATGTCAAAGTGTGAATTTGGAAAGACTTCTTTGGTTTATTTGGGACACATAGTAGGAGGAGGTGCTTTGAGAATTGATCCTGCTAAGATTGAGGCTATTGTGAAGTGGCCTACTCCCAAATCCATAACAGAGGTAAGAAGTTTTTTGGGTGCAACTCAATATTGGAGGAAGTTTATCTCTAACTTCTCTTCTATAGCAGCTCCTATGCATGCAGTGACAAGTGTGAAGCATGCTTTCCAATGGGGAGGCAAGCAGCAAAAAGCTTTCGAATCTTTGAAAGAAAAGATTAGTTCAGCTCCAGTCCTTGCATTACCAGATTTGAGACAACCATTTGAGATACAAACTGATGCTAGTGATTATGCTATGGGTGCAGTTCTTCTACAACATGGTAAGCCTATTGCATTTCATTCAGAAACTTTTAATGGTGCTGTTGTAAATTATCCTACATATGATAAGGAGTTGTATGCGTTGGTACAAAGCGTCAAAAAGTGGAAACACTATTTGATGGGCAAAGAAACTGTGATACATACCGACCATCAGCCCTTACAGTACTTGCAATCACAAAGCAAGTTACAACAGTCACGACACTTCAGATGGATGGGCTTCTTGCAACAGTTCCATTTGGTAATAAGGTACAAGAAAGGTACTTTGAATAAGGTTGTTGATATGTTTTCAAGGCCTATTATTGGTGTTGTTACTTTACTTAAGAATGATTCCATTGTACATGATAGTTACATAGAACAATATGCATCTGATGATGACTTTAAAGATGTGTATGCTAACTTGAGTAAAGGGAATCATGTAGAGGAAAATTATTATCACATGCATAACAATTTGCTGTTTCATTTGGGCAAGTTGTGTATACCACAGGGGGAGAGGATAAATTTCTTAAGAAAAGCTCATTCTTCTCTTATTGCTGGCCATTTTGGTGTGAGCAAAACAGTTGCACATCTACAGAGGTATTGTTATTGGCCTCGCATGGTAGATTCTGTTTCAAGGTTCATAAGAGGTTGTTAATTATGTGCTACAAGCAAGCCTAGCAATAGGAAGCTTTGTTTGTATACTCCTTTGCCGGTACCTTCTAGACCATGGGAGAGCATCTCTATGGATTTTGTAGGAGGTTTGCCAAAATCTCGAAAGCAACATGATTATTTATATGTAGTAGTTGATCGTTTCAGCAAAATGTGTATAAGTATGGGGGATTACGCAGTGCATTATATTAGATATCATTTTTGGGATTCAACTGCGTTAAGTAAGTCATTCAAACGTATGACCATTTCCATGAGAGTTAGTCGTAACTGACTAATTTCTCATGATTTTTGAATAGTTCACTTAGCACTCATTGCATCGGGTGATGCTCACAGGGGTGAAGAAGTGGGATTGAAACTAGTGAAATGTGGAGAACGAATCACATAGCATCAATCACCACTTCCGGGGCTTGCACCCGGTAACCAGGACTTCCCAGGAGGTCACCCATCCCAGAACTCCTCTGGCTCAAGCGCGCTTAACTGTGGAGTTTTTTCCCCACAATCAAGCCCACTTACTGGGCTAATGGGGTAGCAAGCTAAGTGAGCTTGATTGTGGGGAAAAAACTCCACAGTTAAGCGCACTTGAGCCAGAGGAGTTCTGGGATGGGTGACCTCCTGGGAAGTCCTGGTTACCGGGTGCAAGCCCCGGAAGTGGTGATTGATGCTATGTGATTCGTTCTCCACATTTCACTAGTTTCAATCCCACTTCTTCACCCCTGTGAGCATCACCCAATGCAATGAGTGCTAAGTGAACTATTCAAAAATCATGAGAAATTAGTCAGTTATGACTAACTCTCATGGAAATGGTCATACGTTTGAATGACTTACTTAACGCAGTTGAATCCCAAAAATGATATCTAATAAAATGTGTATACTTATGCCTTGTAAGAAAACTATAACTGCTGAACAAACTGCTGAATTATTTTTTCATCATGTATGGATTCACTTTGGTTTGCCTACTTCCATTATTAGTGACAGGGATTCCAGATTTGTGAGGAATTTTTGGTCCAACCTATGGGAGATGATGGACACCAAGTTGAAGAAAAGCACTGCTTTCCATCCGCAAACAGATGGACAAACAGAAGTTGTGAACAGAACCATTGTGCACCTCTTGAGAGGTTATTGCAGCAAGCATCCCAAGCTTTGGGATGAACATATTCACTACATACAGCATGCTTACAACCGTGCCAAGCACTCTTCCACAAACACCTCACCGTTTGAAGCTTGTTTTGGTTACTTGCCAAAATCACCTCTTGATTTCATTCTTGAGAAAGATGTTGCCATTGAGGGACATAGTGATATTGACAAAGCTCGGTCATTCATTGAAATAATTCAGCAAATACATCAGCAAATTCAAGAACAGCTTGAGAAAAGTCAAGGCAAGTACAAGGAAAGACACGACAAGCATAGAGTCGATCACAAGTTTCAAGAAGGGGATGAGGTATGGCTGTACATTAGTAAGGAAAGGATGCAAGGAGAAGGTAAAAAGCTGAAGCCTATTCGTTATGGTCCATTCAAAATCCTCAAGAAGGTTGGAAATAATGCTTTTCAATTAGATTTGCCTTCCTACATGCAAATGTATTCTGTTGTCAATGTGGAGAACTTACGTTTGTATGAACCTCCTTTGATTGCTGATCATGAAAGTGTTGTTCAGCTGCCATCTATAGAATATTTCTCGCCAGAATTCTTAGATGAGCTGAAAGAAGATACAATCCTTGACAGAAGGACACGCACTTCAAGGAGGGGCAGTGTAGATTATGTTCGGGTTGGTTTCAAAGGCAGCAAACCGAACAAGGCAAAGTGGATGGAGGTGGACAGAGTGAGGGAATTGTACCCTCACCTCTTTAACATGTAGTTGAAGGCTTTTGGGGTCCAAAAGCTTCCCAATGGGGAGGCGTGATCAGGTGTTCATGTCCTAAGTGTCGTAAAAATGCTCAAAATTCAAAGTGCTCAGAACTGGTTCAAAGCTGAACGAATGGAAAGTTCTCGTCCTCCCAATTCCGGCACCGCAAATGGTTCGAAAAACGGTCGCCGTATGAGGGATATATGGCCAAAAGAATATTTTGCCCAAAACATTAGAAAATTTGAATTTTTAAAAAAAAATTAAAAAAGGAATATTCCGCAGAATATTCCAGGGAATATTCCCTTTCGGCAGCCAATCACAGGCCGCCACGTGGCAGGCCCAGAGGGCGCCACGTGGGCCAGGGTGACGTCAGCGAGGGTATGATGGCATTTTTAAAACTTTTGTGGGCGTATGAAGGTTTGAACCTGTGACCGCATGTGTATTAACCAAACATCATACCGTTAGCCCACAACAGTCAATCTTGTTTGATGGGTGGCGGTGAATTTTTTTAAAGTTTGAATTTGGCTATGGGTGGGAAAGAAGGGGGCCAGCCCCGCCCTCCATGTGACCTCGGCCCGGGAACCAGGAGCTAAACCCCTAACCGCCGGCACAAAATCCGAGGGAAACCGCCATTATGGTCACATGCGCATTTATGAACTGCAGTTACAGTTGGCGGCAGAATTGGCGGAGCGCCAAATTTGGTGGTCCCGCCATATTTGGCGAGCTTAACTGGCCGTCACTAAATGTAACTGGGGTTTTGTTAGGCCAAACTGGCAGTCAGGAGTAAATGGCCATAACTTTGGCCCAAAAAGTCGGTTTTGGATGAATTTTTTTTTTTTATTTTGGGTATTTTCAACCTTCTAAAGCCATTGGTGTAGGTCTTACAGCCATCAAAGGTCATTTGCATACGTTTTGGAGCCGTGAAAGTTCTAGGAGCCACTAGGGGCCAGTATTGGGAAGACTGTACAGTGTTGCAGGTATCCATTGGAGGTGATCCAATAGTCAATCCTGAAGGATTCAAGTGTTCTGAATCCATTTCTACCATCTGTTTCTCCTGTAGATGCTTCTATTCAGCTGTATTTTTAATTTGAGCATTTTATAAAAACAAGGACAAGCCCATTTGGGGGCTTTGGACCCAGCAGATGTAGCCCTGGAGGGGGTGAACTGCTTTATCAACTTCTTTTTCATATGTGGTTGGTTTATTTTGCAGAATAAATTCGTTTTAATGTGTTAAAAAGTAAAAGGAAATAATTCTGCTATGCTTAGATGAGTCATAAACAACTGAAAATTTCATGTGTTTCCTTTCTGCAAGACATGGAAGTCTTTTAAACATGTTTATTTCTGAATTGAATACCTTGCAAACAAATTTCAAGTAGTTTCAAATTCAGATCAGTGTGTTAGTGCGATGGGTGTTTACATAGCAAATACAACTTGTACACACAAAGAGGGACCTTGTGCATGAGCATAACATGGCTGCAAGCGTGACATTGTGACCAACATGCAAAAATATGTTTGTTGAATGGTCAAGCAAGGAGGGTGCAAAGACTCAACACGAGCTCACGGGGTGAGCCCGAGTGCTTGTGAACTTAAAGTAAAAATCAAAGGGAGGCTTCAGAATTGGATGTAGGCCAAAATTTTGGAGGGTGTTGCAGCCACTACAACTAGAGTTTGTTGGAGATTTATTTCATAGTTCTAATCATTTCGTTATGTGAAGGATGAAGAAAATAAACCAAAAAGGAATCTATTATGTACATGTAAATTTTGAAGAGCAGAACCATTTAATTTCAAATTGAAATTTGGAGTATAATTCTTCCAGGGCTTTATTAGTGTGATATTTTATTTCTATACTTAATATTAGTTTCATTTATGTCAGTGAAAAGTAGATCTAATTTTGCTAGTGTGATATTTATTTCTGCAATGTTAGATTAGCTTTCTTTTCTGCCAGCCTAAAGAGAATTTATATTTGATTTTTCTATTTACTTCGGCATTTCAATTTAGCTTTATTTTTGTCAGTGTGTTATTTTCCTTTCTTGCAAGAGTGACAATTTCTTAGATAAAACATGTGCATGAAAACACCCTAATTTAATTTGAAAATATACTCACCTAATAAAGAATTCTAACAAAACTGGTGCACATACACTTCATCAGTTTAAAAGCCCCAGTCAAGAATTTATGCAGTACTTTAAGCTCAATTAAATTACCAAATATTTTGGCACCTTCACTGGGGAAGTGTATATAGAATTTAGTTTTTTTACGAACCTTTTCATTAAAAAAATGATAAAAACATATTTATGTATAGGGAAAGAGATTCTAGGGGTAGGTTAATAAGTAGAGGTATGAGTTCTATTCCAACATCACCACTCACCCCACCATGACCTCGTATTGCCACACCATCCACTGAAACTCATATTCCATCTTTTGTAGGTAGAATTAAAGTTCCTGAGGTACAAAGATCTAAAATCCATCCAAAATATTCACCAAATTATTCTACTGAAGTCATAGTAGATGAACCTACATCCCCAACAGAAGGGGTGATATTTTTATCTTCAACTGGAGAACCAATTCTAGGACAATAATTGGAAGTCCCTGGTGAAGAGGAAGAGGAAACCTATTTTATTCCATTGATAGAAGAACTAGAAAAGGAGCTAGAAAACCTAATTGAAGAATCCTATATTATCTCAGAGGAATCTAAAATGGTAGGAGAAGGACAAGGACAAGTACATAATGTGAATGGTGAATTTAGGATTGGAGGTGAAATAGGTAATGGAGGAAGAGGTAGAAGGGGAAATAGAGGAAGAGGTGGAGGAAGAGGTTGTAGAGGAGAACCATAACCTTTTGGGTTTCCTATCATAGATGAAGATACCACAGTTACAATGAAGAATATCTCACTCTCCATCCTCCCTAATATCAATGGAGTAAGACAAGAGTATCCTGAAACATTTCTTTTTGAGTTTGAAGCCTTGTGTAGATCTAATGACTACTTGCTTGATTCTCAAAAATTGAAATTGTTTCTAGCCACTATTAAAATGAAGCACTTAAATGGTTTATAGGATAAGGAACACATACCATAATAACATGGGAAGAAATGAAAAATGTTTTCTTAGATAAATACAAAGACTATTGTATGCCTCACAACCTTAAATATAAAGTCTCTAAAATGATGCAAAAATAGGATGAAAATCTTGAAGATTTCATTGAAATATTTGCTTATAATTTTAAAATGGCTAAAATGCATAATATAGATGAAGAAACTTTGAAAGATATTTTTATAAAATCCATTATAGATGAGTGGGTATATCTTATCAATTTAATAGGTAGAGGAGATTTTTCTCAGTTATCATTTAGAGAAATTTGTGAATTGTGTGTACACATTTCAAGGGGGAAGGCTAGAATTGGGAAAAATCCAAGAGACCATGTTATGTCTAGGATTAATAAATATGCAATTGGGACAATAAGTAGAGTAGAAATAGGAAATTTGCTTAACAAATTAAAAACATATATCTTGGGGAGTATTAGTGAACAAATTGATACCCTTAAGTTTCAAAACAAGCAAAAATTTGAAAATGTTGCATTATCAATGTTTTGTCCTAAATACAAAAAGAAACATGCTATAAGGGAATGTTCTCTTAATAATGTAGAAATATGTGTTATCTATGTAGAAAGTCACATCACAAAGGAATTCCCTTCAATTCCTAGATTTAAAGCAGTCTTACAGAATGAATTTGATGCAAACCGAGTTGAGTCACTTTGTTTTATTAGTAAAAGACCATGGACACCACAACATCCAAATATGATACAAGGTCTTAATCCTCAATGCAAATCATTTGAAAAACCTCATAATACTTGGAATACTCTAATGCCTTGGCAAAGTTGGCCACCTCAAAATCCATTACAAATGCAAGGTTGGCAGTATCCTCCTAGGAATCCTCAGGATAATCAATTTCAACAACCTTTTATTCCATATCAACCTCCATACTTTACTCCTCAATCAAACATTTTTCCACAATTTCAAAATCAAACTCAACCTTCTAATCAACCACTTCAATTACCATCCACACCATACCCCCAAAAAACCAATCAAATACCTACTCATCAACTTCCAAATTTGCATAGTAAAAATTCACAACCTGTTTACAATATAGAAGGTCAGAATTTCCAAGCTTGCATGATAACTCCATTAGGTCTAAACAATGTCCAACTTAGATTTGGTAGAGTTTTCGAAAAACATTTACCATCTGTTGTTATTCAGGAATATGGAGAGGATGAATTGCCTGAAAAAGAAATATCTCTTAATCAAGAAGAAATTCTTCATAGAGTGTCACTATGCATGATACCTCAATAAATTCAACTCCCATTGCAAAACAACCTTCTATCTCTATTCAAAATCCACCCATTCCTAAAAGGGTAAAAATTGACAAAGGAATAGAAAAACAAATTGTGTTGCCTGAATATGATATGTTAGATGAACTGAATAATGCTTGCATCAAAATTCCTTTGTTACAAGCTATAAGGGGAATACCAATATTTGCAAAGACAATCAAGGAGTTAAGCATTAAAAAACTAGGAAGAAGAAGAAAAGAAGTTAAAAAAAATTAGTTGGTTGGAAAAATTGCAGATATTATGATGGGAAAACCAATAGTTAAAAAATATCTAGATCCAGGTAGTCCCATTATAAAAAAACATAATTAATGGTGTCGAGATTCCAAACACATTGATTGATTTAAGATAATTTATCAATATCGTGAGTAGACAAACTATGGATCAATTAAAACTTTCTAATCTTCAATACACACCAACATTACTATAGTTAGAAGATAGATATGTTATCAAACCAGATGGTGTATTAGAAGATGTATTTCTCTCCTTAGATTCTTGGGAATATCATATTGATTTTAGGAGGACACCCATTGATTCTAGGAAGACCATGGTTAGCTACATTTGATTCTTTTATAAGTTGTAGATCTGGTGACATGTTTATCTCTGATGGAAGATCTATTAAGAAATTCACACTATATCCTCCTGCAAAAACAACAATAGAAGTAGAAAGTGAAGTTTGGATAGATGATGATAATGAATATTTTTTATATACAACCAATATTTTCTACTTCACAAATAAATGAAGAAGATCAAATTTTAAATTTAATGAATAATAATGATTCTTCCTCATATTGTGAACAAGACCAAAAATTTCAAGACCAATATAACGTTGAATATTTATCATCTCCTCAAATGACTTTAAATTCTATGGAAAATTTTTACAATTATTTAATAGAAGTATTTCCAGGGAAAACTTTGAACATTAATGATAATCTGGAAGAATACCAAAAGACAGAATTGATAAAAATTTCACAAGAACATTCCTCTGCTTATGCATGGGAATACTCTGATATGAAAAGAATTTATCCTAATACTTATGCATGATATCTATATTGAAGAAAGATAGACAAGTTTGACAACCCCAAAGGAGGATGAATCCAAATTTAAGAGAAATTGTTAAAGAGGAGTTACAAAAATTGTTGAATGTGAATTTCATTTACCCAATATCAGATAGTTAGTGGTTCTCACCATTAGTGATTGTTCCAAATAAAAATGGAAAATGGAGAGTATGCATTGATTATAGGGAATTGAATAAAGCTACCTTGAAATATCATTTTCCTCTTCCCTTTATAGATCAAGTCCTTGATACATTGGCAGGGAAAAAATAGTTTTCATTCTAGGATGGTTTTAGTGGATATAACAAAATCCAAGTAGCTCTGGAAGATCAAGACGAAACAAATTTTACCTGTTCATGGGGAACCTATGCTTATTGGGTACTTACTTGTGTATAATGTAATGCAACTGCAACATTCCAAAGGGAATTTATAGACATTTTTTTTTTTCTGATCTAATTCATGATTGTGTGGAAGTTTAAATGGATGATTTTACTGTCTATGGTAATTATTTTGAGGAATCTCTTGAAAATTAAGAAAAATTTCTCATTAGATGTGAAGAAACAAATATCTCGTTAAGCCATGAAAAATGTTTTATGATGTCCACCGAGGGAATTGTTTTAGGCCACCACATTTCAAGAGATGGAATTAAAGTGGATGCATCTAAAGTAGAAGTTATTTCCAAATTACCAGTTCCTGTTTGTCAAAGAGATGTTAGAAGTTTTCTTGGTTTTATTTGTTATTACAAAAGATTCATAAAAAACTTCACAAAAATAGCCTCTCCACTTTAAATCACTTACAAAAGATTGTGAATTCATTTGGAATTTTGATTTCCAAAAAGCTTTTGAAACATTGAAAGAAAATATTTTTGAAGGACCCATCTTAAGAGGACCAAATTAGAGTCTTCCTTTTCATATTTCAACCGATGCTTCAAATAAAACTTTAGCATCCGTATTGGGACATAAAGATTTAACTACTTATGCCATTTATGACACAATTAAAAATTGGAATCCTACAATGTTAAATTATACTGTAGCATAAAAGGATTTGTTAATTGTTGTACATGCCATTAATAAGTTTTGACATTATATCATTGGTTATGAAAATTTTGTTCACACAAATCACTCTACAATTAGATACTTAATGAATAAATCAATTACTAATGGAAAAATTATAATATGGTTATTGTTATTACAAGAATTCAATATTACTATTTTGGATAGGCTGGGAAAAGAGAACACAGTTGCTGATTTTCTATCTAGAATCCAAAATGATAATAAGGATGTTCCTATAAAAGATAATTTTCCGGATGAATATCTTTTTGCATTATCTATTAAATATCCTTGGTTTTCAGTTATTTCTAACTATTTGGCCATAGGAAAGTTACCATCACAATTGTCTCCTCAGGAGAAAAGGAAAGTTATTCAAACCAGTGCATTATATTCATGGATAAATGGAGAATTGTACAAAACAGGGCCTGATTTAATCATTCAAAGATGTGTCAGAGAAGATGAAATAACATAAATATTAAAGGCTTGTCATGATGAACCATATGGAGGACACTCTGCTGATAAAAGGACTGCCTACAAAATCCTTATCTTAGGATATTATTGGCCTTCACTTTTTAAAGATGCCAAAGAATATGTTAAGAGATGTGATATTTTCTATAGAATGGGAAAGTGTTTTCCTTCAGATGAGATGCCTCTACAACCTCAGGTACTTATTGAACCCTTTGAAAAGTGGGCTCTGTATTTTGTTGGTCCAATCAATCTACCATCAAGGAAAAAAAAGTACATTCTTGTTTGTACAAATTATGTCACAAAATGGGCCGAAGCTAAAGAACTTCATTTTTCTACTGAAAATGTTGTAGTTTCATTTCTTTTTGAGGATATTTTCACTCATTTTGGTGTCCCAAGGGAAATTGTGATAGATCAAGGTACTCAATTTACATCCAAGTTGGTGCAAAAGATAATGGAGGAATATAAGATGAAATATCGAAAATCCACTCCATATCATCCACAAGCAAACGAACAAGTTGAAGCTACTAATAAAGTACTTGATGTAAGGGTCTTACCAACACTGTACATCTGCATAGAAGGGATTGGTCAAAAAAGCTTCCAGAAGCTTTATGGGCATATCGTATCACATGGACAAACACAATGGGACATAGTCCTTATGAACTTGTTTATGGGAGGCAAATTATGTTTCCTATTGAGTTCCAAATAAAGACCTTCAAAACAACAATCAAATTGGGTCTTGATCTATCAGAAGCCCAAAAACAAAGAATGGAGAAAGTGAATGAACTTGATGAGATACGGCAAGACGCTATTCACAGAACCAACATAGTTCAACAACAAAGATCCAGATGGCATGATAAGTTTATCAAAGATAGGAAGTTCTAGCTGGGTGATTAGGCATTGCTTTTTAATTCTAAATTTAAATATTTTCAAGGAAAATTTCAAACTCATTGGCTTGGTCCTTATGAGATTGAAATTATCTTCGATAATGGAGCAGTTAGAATTAAAAGCAATTGATGAAGAAAAAGTAACTCTCCTTTTAAATGGTCATAGATTACGAATATATCATAAACCATTAACAAAGGAAGAGTTTGTAAGAAATCTGCAAGATAATATTGATTTGAAGTTGGTCAAGGAGGATTCTTCTTCCTCTCCAACTTAGCCTTCTACTTTCTTTTTCAAGAAAAAAAAATTGTATAAACATGAAAACCAACATTGTTGGCATGTTTATACAGAAAAACTAAGTTGAAAACCAATAATTCTTGGCAGCCTAGATTTTCTTTTCATTTCCCTATTCTTGTCCCATTTATTTTATTCCTCTTTTGCAGAAATAAGGCAGCTATATAATTGTCAATACTCTACAAATCTCATGAAATTCCGCAACTCACTTGATAGATTATAACCAAAGCAAATGAAGATCATGGCCAAAGCAACCCAAATGAAGATCATAGCCAGAGCAACCTGAGCAACCTAAAAAAAGAGAAATTTAGTAAGGAAGAATAAAAAGGTATGTAAATATTAGTTAAATAATAAAGGAAAAACATTGAGTTATGATATAAATAAGTGATTATTTGTAACTGTTTCCCCAACCTTATGAAATCATTACCTTTGACATAGTATTGGTTTTCTCCATTCAATGCATAAATTTTTGGTAATCATCATGGGGCGTGAATGACATTAAATCCTTGCTAATGTTTAAATTCATTCACCTTTATCCGTATAACATCCCATTTATCTTGTACACTATCCCATTTCCTTTGACTCTGTTTCAATTTTTTTCTCCAAAAACACCTCAACTAATACCTAAATTCTGTTCATGTCCTTGCTATACTCCATAATCCTATCAAAAGGGGAAATTAGGGGCTAAAGCTTCCTTGCCATGGGAGTTATTGTGCATTCTGGGACGAATGGGACCAAGTTTCTTGAATCCTATCCATAGGTGAAGCAACAATTGCAACAGGCACGATGGTTACAATTCTTTGAAAAGTTTGATGGGCATGACAAGGAGGTTACAAAGTCGTTTGCTTAGGCCTATGATGGGATAAAAGTAGAAATTGGAGATATCAATTTGGTCTTGACATATTCGTTCATGTCAGAAGCTACAAGATTTCCAAGAAACGAGGAAATTTGTTTTAAAAACCAGAAAATCAAAGAGAAATACTGGGAAATCTTCCTAAAAAAGCCAGGTATGGACATTTCCATTTCTAAGAAGGGAATTATAGTAAAAATTTAAAATGTAAATGGAGAAATTTATTCTTAATCATTCAAAAGTTCATAACCTGTGAGGGTAGATTTGGGAATATGTTATTTTATCATGCTCAGTTGATGATGCATTATATTGATGGAAATGAAATCAATTTGCCATATTTCCTTCTTTGTAGTTTAAGAAAAATGGACACTAATATCCAAAGGAAAATATAGTCTATTGACAGTGCTCTGTATCATCATGGGTTAGTAAAAAATTTAATTGAAGCTCATTTGAAGAGTAAAGGGGATAATTGGGAGGATTTTTTGGTTTAAAATCATTCTAAAAAAATTGTGCAAGACGAGTCCAGTTCCAAGATAAGAAGCCGTCAGAAACTCCCCTCAAACCCTAACATTCAAAATGAAATACCTGCACAAGAAATTCCACAGGGTGATCACACACAAAAATATTTTGATGATGAAACCCCTCTTGCAAAGGCTTTAGAGAGTCTTAGAAAGAGGAAATTTGTCAGTACACATGAAGGACCATCAAAGGAAGGAACAAAGAAAGAAAAAATAACAAAATAAAGTGTGTTGTCATTGTTGAGAAACCATCAAGAAGAAGTGCACGAATTATGAAATTGGCCATTAAAGAGTCTCTAGGTTTTTTTGATTTAGAAGTAGAAGAAGCAGAGAAAATACCATCACCAATTGCAAGTCCAACAAGAAACACCTGAGACATCGACCCTATTTAACAAGAAATCTATGACTATATAGAATCTATTGAACAGAAATCACTAGGAAAAGCTATTGATTTATCCTCAAATCAAGAAGAAATTATGAGTGAAGAAGTTCAACCCTCCAGAAGAATCCATAATTGAAATTTCTCTTAAATAGGAAATTTATGAATTATAAGTATTAAACAAGTTTCTGAAGCAAGAACATGAAGGAATGAAGGTAATGATATTAAAAGAACTCAAAATGATAATATTGTTGGGTTGTGTTATATTCCTTCCACGACTAGCCCACATAGTTAACCGAGGGGTTAGAGGGGGGCGAAGCCCCCCCTTCGTTGCACTGATTGCGTAGCGGGGGGGTCAAAGGGGGTTTGAGGGGTGCAGGTAACCCCACTCTATGGGGTCCAGGGCAACGCCCCAGAAAATTTTGGTTTTGGAACCTATGTTAGGTTGGGCGGACCCACCTATGGTTTTGTGCATGATTTTCGCACTTGTTTTTGGACGCGATGGTTTTCGGTCCATGGTATTGGATGCGATGGTTTTTGGTCCATGGTATTGGATGCTTCAGCATGTATAAATATGTATTATAACATTGAAAGGAACATAATGAAAAATCAAGCTGGTAGTCCCGGTTTTGGGATCTAGGGGAAAATCTCTGTGTATATGTATTTTATGTGTTATGCTCTCGCATTATTTATTTTATGTGTTTTATAATTTGTATGCAGGTAATTTCTGTACGGGGTCAAACCTACATTTGGTATCAAAGCTGTTTTGGCTTCAAGGGGATGCCTTTGTTGCTGAGAGGTTTCACTCAGGCCTATGGTAGACCTTGTTTAGTGGGAGATCTACGAGATCGATTCTGGTGGTGAAAGAAGATGGTGAGCAGTGGAAAGATAGAGATCGAGAAATTTAATGGTTAGAGTTTTGAGTTGTGGAAACTCAAGATGGAGGATCTGTTGGTGGATAAAGATCAGTGGATCGTGGTAGATTCGGGTACTAAACCAACGGGAGTGTCCGATGAAGAATGGAAGAAGTTGAATCAGAAGGTAAAGAGCACAATACGATTGTGTGTCTCAGATTCAGTATTGTTGAATGTATCAGGGGAAGCTACGATGAAGGCATTGTGGGACAAGTTAGGGACTTTGTACCAATCTAAGTCTCTAGTGAATAAACTATTCCCACAGAAAAAGTTGTATAACATGAGGATGAAAGATGGAGACTCGGTGACAGAGCATCTGAACGCATTTAATACTGTGGTAAGCCAGTTAGCATCTGTTGATATTAAAATTTCAGATGAAGATGAGTGCATCATTTTGTTGTGTTCTCTACCAAATTCATGAGATAGTCTGGTTATTGCAATAGGTAGCGATGCAACTGCCTTGCAGTTTGATGAAATAGTCTCATCCTTGTTGATGGAGGAGATGAGACGGAAAAATACGGAGAGCCATAATGGTGATGCCTTGTCTATATGAGGATGGTCCCAGAATAGAAACAAAAATAATTCATCGAGTGGGAGATCTTCACTTAGGATGCTCCTTTACCAAACATTAGTATGTAGAGTTTGTCATCTATTGAGATGGGTGAGATAAAGAAGCAGGTGCAGGAATTGTTGAACCAAGGGGCCATATGACCATGTTCTTCTCCATGTTGTTCACTTATCGTGTTGGTGCCGAAAAAGGATGAAACATGGAGGATGTGTGTGGATTACAAAGCACTCAACAAAATAATGATGAAGAATTGGTACCCTCTCCCTTGCATTGATGATTTGTTAGATCAATTGAAAAATGTTATCTATTTCACAAAACTGGACTTGCATAGTGGTTATCATTAGGCCAGGATTGCAGAATAAGATGTATGGAATATTGCATTCAAGATGAAATAGGGGTTGTTTGAATGGTTGGTGATTCCATTCGGACTATGCAATGTTCCAACCACATTCATGAGGGTGATGAATGATATTTTAGGCTTTTTCTTGATGATTTTTTACTTGTATATCTTGATGACATTCTTGTTTACAATAGGACATGGGATGATAATGTGATTAATGTTACAAAAATTTCTTGATGTTTTGCAAAACGAAAAATTATATGTCAAAATGTCAAAATGTGAGTTTGGGAAGACCTCTTTGTTTTACTTAGGTCGCATTGTTGGAGGTGGATAATTGAAAAATAACCCTTCTAAAATTTATGTGATTGTAAATTGGCCGAAACCCACAAATGTTACAGAGGTTCGTAGCTTTTTGGGTGCAGTAAAATACTGGAGAAGGTTCATTTCCAACTTCTCCATCATTGCATCTCCCTTACATGAATTGACGAGTGCGAAACCAACCTTTCAGTGGGGAGGAAAGCATAAGTAAGCTTTTGATGCATTGAAAGAGAAGATCAACACTGAACCAATTTTGGCCTTACCAGACCTCCAACATCCTTTTGAGATCAATACTGATGCCAATAGATACGCCATGGGAGAATTATTGATGCAACAGAGGAAATATGTATGTTACCATACAAAGACATTCTCCCAAGATGTTGTGAACTATGCCACATATGACAAGGAGTTGTATGCCTTGGTTAAAGCGTGAAGAATTGGAAGCACTATTTGATCTGCATGAATACCATCATTCACATAGATCACTAGCACTTGCAGTACCTTTAGTCGCAGACTAGACTTCAACAAGCACATCATTTCAAATGGATGGATTTCCTTCAACAGTTTCACTTAGTAATAAAATACAAGAAGGGAATAAAGTGGCAGATATGCTTTCTCACCCTCCTATTTTTGCATCTATAGTTTTGCAAAATTCCTCTTTATCTTTTGAAATTTATGCTAAACAATATGTTGATGATGATGATTTTAAGGATATTTATGCAAAGCAAACTCATGGATCACAGGTGGACAATTACCATTTATAGGGAAAGTTGTCGTATCACCTTGGCAAAACTTGTATCCCCACCAATGAATGAATACATGCAATCAGAGAGGCACATACCTTTCTTGTGTCAAGTCATTTTGGCGTAGAGAAAACTTTGTTTCATTTGCAGAGGTTGTTTTATTGGCCTCACATCAAACATGTTGTGGCTCGATATGTAAAGGGATGTGTGTTGTGTTTAGTTAGCAAGCCCACAAATATAAAATTTGGGCTCTACACACCACTCCCTGTTCCAAGTCGTCCATGGGAAGGTGTTTCGATGGATTTTGTAGGCAATTTTCCTTTGTCTAGGAGAGGTCATGACTATTTGTATGTCACTGAGGATTGATTTAGAAAAATGTGTGTATTAATGACTTGTAAAAACCAGGTCACTACAGAGGAGACTTCTCATATCTTCTTTTGATTTGTATGGGTCCAATTTGGTTTGCCCACATCCATTGTGTCTGATCAAGACTCTCACTTTCTTGGAGATTTTTGGATGAGTTTTTGGAGAATGATGGACAAAAAGTTGAAGAGGAGCACGAAATTTCATCCATATACCAACAAACAAATAGAGGTTGTCAACCGCACAGTGATACACTTACTTCGAGGCTATTTTGGAAAGCATCCCAAGTTGTGGGATGAGAAGCTTCCTTATGTGCAACATGCATACAACCGAGCAGTGCATTCATCCACTCAGAGCTCACCATTTAAGACATGATTTTGTTATTTACCAAAGGATCCCTTAGACATGGTCTTTGGGAGAGATGAATATTCCAGTGGGAAATATGACAGGGACAAAGCATGGAATTTCATTCAGCAAATTCAGATGATTCACCAGGTAGTGCAAGAGTAGTTGGAGTAGAGTCAAGCTCAATATAGATCCTAACATGACAAAAATTGAGTCAATCACCAGTTTCAGGATGGAGACAAAGTGTGGCTCCACATTAGCAAAGACACAATGAAAGGGTAAGGAAATAAGTTGCGACCAATCCGATGTGGTCCATTCATCATATTAGAGAAGATTGGAGACAATGCTTTTCATTTCGATTTGCCAGCATACATGCATATGTACTCAGTAGTGAATGCTGAAATTTTGAAGCTTTATGAGCCTCCTTTGATCATGGACACCAAACAGGTTGGAGAGGTTCCTACAATGGATGATTTTGCACCAGAATACTTGGACAAGCTACCAGAGGACATCATTCTTGACAAGAATACGAGGAATTCACAATGGGGATATGTGGAGTATCTTCGTATTGCCTTTAAAGGAATGAATCCAAGTAAGGCTCGATGGATTGAAAAGGATAAAGTGAGGGATAAATGCCTCACTTACCAATTGATTGATAAAGACTTTTGCAGTCCAAAAGCTCATTAGTGGGGAGAACAAATATGGGAGGATATAGAAATAGAAGTCGCCTTGAAAATAGCTCAAAAATAAAACTCATCATATGGAAGTGAAACCAAGATCATCTCGTAGTGCTCGTCGCCCTAATTCCAATGGTGTGAATGTCACTCAAATCTGAGTTCGTATGCTCAAGTTATAGCTGGTCAAAGTTTTGGCCTAACTTGGCCAAGTGGAAGTCACTAATGAGGCAACAATTCAGCAGAGTCCCGATGCATAGAATACAGCCACCGAAACAGGTGAATTTGTCGCCTCTTAAATTTGTCTAATATTCCTTATTTTCCGGTGGGAAAGTTCGAATCGTTGTGTTATTAAAAATTTGAAAAAATCATTTTTGGGGTGGCAAGCCACCAACCCCGCCACCCCACAATAGTATTATATATATATATATAGATATATATATATATATATATATATATAGATATATATATATATATATATATATATATATATATATATATATATATCTATATATATATATATATATATATATATATATATATATATATATATATATATATATATATATATATATATATATATATATATATATATATATTGGTTGGGCAGCCACCCCGGTGGACTCGCCCAACCCCATGTAACCACAACATTATATGTAACCGTCGAACTGTGTTATGTAACCATCGATTGAAAGCCATATATTAAACATTCAAAAATAAACAATGGTTGAACCGATGGGGTTTTGAAACCATAACCTCCTCCTTACAATGCACCACTGCCACCAATGGGCCAATGGACCACGTTGGTGGCTCCGCCTGCCACATGATACAAACTTCACCGAAACACATTCGAGAGTCAGAGAGATGGAGGAATGAAAAAGGACAAGTGAGGAACCCTGAGCGGCCCAGGGATGTGGAACCATGAGCGAAGGAATCATTGAGATGCTAAAAATATTTCTTTAGAGGGCCAAAGGTGCCAGTGTCAAAATTTGACAAGTTTATAGTTAATTTTTCATTTTTTTGCGCCAGGAATCCAACCGTGTTGTCTGTTTCTCTAGCCAAGCTCTCTATTTTCAAGTCATCATTTGAATTGGAGTTATAAGGGTCATTTATGTAAAGTTGCTTCTAACTAATTTATTTGATGTCACTTAATAAAAGAAGGTCTCTCCACTTTGAGGAGGGCCTGGAGACGTAGCCCACATTGGGTGAACTTCGTAATCGAATTGTTTGTGTGCTTTTGATCTCATGGTTTCTTTATGATTTACACTTATTTTTCACGTGTTAAGTTACTTGGTTAATATGCTATTTTATATGCAATTATAAATGCATCCTTGAAGTTAAAACATCTCGATCATTAATATATGAAATTTAATAAAAATATAAAATTTATTTATATTCTTTTTCTAAGAAATATTAAATGGCATATATTAACTTCATGTTGAATGGAAACATAATTATACATCTAGTGCCTTTGAAAATCTTTTAAATCTCTCTCTCTATATGTGTGTGTGTGTGTGTGTGTTGAGTTTACTTTAAATTAAGAAGAATTGATTATTATCTTTTCAACATGATTCAATTCTCAAAACTAACTTAGGAATAAAATTATTTAAATTGGTTAAACAAATTTATAAAATTAGAAAAATCCACTAAGCAATTACATTTTTATATAAAATTAAATTTTATATAATTTAGAATCCATATAAATGATTGATTTTATCGAATTTTATATTAACTTAAATAAAATTTAGATTTTAATTTTTTAATAATTTTAAATTATTGAAATATATTAATAAAAAATATATACCTAATAAGCTAGTGTTCATATTTCTAAAATAATAGGTGAAGAATTCAAAAAGGCATGGCTAACTGGTATGTTATCAAAGACTAGTTGAGGTCAGAGTCTTACGTCGTCACAAAAACATGATCAACAGATTTTAGAGGCCTGAATTCCGACTAGTCATGCTCGGGAGTCCCATGTCCTCATGCAAACAATGAGTCTGACTTCCTTGAAACCGATTTCCAAAACTTTGATTACAAATAAAAACATAATAAGTTCCCTTATGAAAAGCCATGTTAACAACCTCAATTGATGCATTGATGACATTTTAAATGATAATGTGTTAGTCAAATCCTGTCTGACTCCTCAAAGATTGGCTCTGTCTCAAAATGACATTCAAAGTTATTCTACTCAAGTGGAAGGGTAAGTAATTATGCAATTAACAATGGAAAACATTGATGAAATAACAACAAACAAGGAGTCTGCAATTTCTCAACTCACTCTCCATATATATATTTGATAAAGTTTTAGGTGTCTTTTGCATAATATATATAAATAATGATGTATTTGAAGGTTTCCTCAATAATAAGTCAATAAAATCTTAGCCCCGATGATGAATGCATTGACCATAAAAAATTCTAGAAAAAAAATATTTATAATTTTTTTAACATTTTATAGAAAATAAACTAATTTTAATATATTTCTATTGTAATTTTATAGATTTTTTTTTATACAAAACACCACATAGATTTTTACAGAAATATATCATGGCCCTTCAAGAATGTATCATGGACCTTCCTATAAATTCTTTAAAGGACTTTTGACCCAAACCTTCAACATGCGACCATGCACAGTTTACAAATCCAACGCAGAATTAAACTCAAAGTAAAATTTGGGTCACCTCATTTCCTCTTTATAAACTCAACTCCATATATTAAAAGGTCATGTAGGGTCCATTGGTGGTTGGGATTCAGTTTTGTTACCTGCTCCTAATGCTATCAATGAGCCCAGGGTTCGACCTTTGACCAGTCTGGGTCGACTAGTCTACTCAACAAATTTTCTTTATTAGGTTGCTAATAGTCTGAATGCTCCATGTCGGGGGTATATGAGGTCGGGAAGACCTCCTATTAGGCTCACGTCCTAATATTTTACACACAGCTCGATTTCCTCAGTTATTCAATAAATTGCACATAGATGTAGACTACTCATTGGCGTGTGTATTTAACCAATTTTTTAAATATAAATTTGATATGAAAGAGTGCCAATTGAAAGGTGGCAGCTCAATCTATTTGTTATCTCCATATTACAAGGTTGGGAACCTTGGGTGAACATGTTAAATATATATTAAAATATTACTATATCCCCAGTCTATGTAGTCATGTGACATATAAGGATTTCAATCCATAAATTCCAACTATTCAAACTAATCAGCATAGTTATTAGATTCTTTGTTAGAACTTTTAATCGATTCTTATTAAAATAAATGAAAATTTGTCTTTTATTATAAAATTAAATTTCAATAAAAACATAAATCTTACAATATAGTTTCTTTTACAAACGCTAAAAATGAAAAATAAATTCTTATATTAACAAAGGTCCTAGATATGACCTATTAGGGTAGGTTATGAGCTTAGAACCTAATTGATCGCATAATATAATAGAGAAAGAAAATAAGATCTTATTCATTCTTTCATGTATTAACTCATATCATGTTAATCAATTATAGATTTTAGAAATAGGCCCGACTTCCGACTAGTCATGGTTGGGATCCCATGTCCTCATGCAACAATGATGAACCCAACTAGTCTTACAGGGTAGCGTTTGGGCCGAATACCTAACTTTGGAATTGAACATTTCACTTCCAATCTATCAATTTTCACAATCCTGAATCTCGAAACTACTGGTGGCAACATTTAGGAGATTTCAGAAATTGAGGGCGGGACAAGGGTGACACACAACTTCCCCCAAAGTTAAGGTTCCATCCCTCTGATGAAGAGTTTATCACTAACTATCTGGTTAGAAAGGTCCTTCACAACAATTTATCATGCCAAACCATTGCTAAGATCGAACTCAATAAGTGTGAGCCTTGGGATCATCCAGAGAAAACGAAGATGGGCAATAAAGAATGGTACTTTTTCAGCCTCAAAGATTGCAAATATCCAACTGGGTTGCGCACCAACAAAGCCACAGAAGTGGGCTACTGGAAGGCCACTAGTTAGAATGAAGAGATTTTCAGTGGATGAGGCTCTTCCCTCATTGGGATGAAGAAAACCTTAGTGTTTTACAAAGGCCAAGCTCCCAAGGGACAAAAGAGCAATTGGATGATGCATGAGTATCATCTCGAGGGAAAATTTTTGTACAATCAACTTCCCAAAACTTCCAAGGATGAATGGGTGGTCTGTCGTATCTTTCAGAAAAGTATAGGAGCAAAGAATACTTCATCTGGATTCAACAGAAGCTCATATATTGCAGTTGGGTCTCTGTCCTTGCTCCCTTTATCAACAATCAATGATGAAAGTGGATCTTTGGAGAGTGAAGGACCTGCAAGGAAGCATGTGTCATGCTTCTCCAATCCACAATACTACAACAACAACAATAATAGTGGCTTCAGGACCCCTAGTCCTCATAACTTACAGTAAAAACATAAATCTTACCATATACTTTTTTTACAAACGCTAAAAATGAAAAATAAATTCTTATATTATGTGTTATTGGATTTCAAAAAGAGTCCTGACTTTCGACTAGTCATGGTCGGGGTCCCATGTCGTCACGCAAACAACGATGAGGCCGACTTCTGACTAGTCGTGGTCAGGGTCCCATGTCCTCATGCAAAAAACGATGAGCCCTAATTCCTTGAACTTGACTAGTCCTACAGGCCAGTGTTTGGCCCAAAGACCCGACATCGGACTTGCACATTTCACTTTCAATTTATCAATTTTCACTTTCCTGAATCTCTAAACCAATGGTGGCAGCCTTGAGGAGATTTCAAAAATGGAGGGCTTGAATTTTACGTATGCGTAGGACAAGGGTGACACACAAATTTCCCCAGAGTTTAGGTTCCATCCCGCTGACAAAGAGTTGATCCCTCATTATCTTGTTAGTAACATCCTTCAAAACAAATTTTCAGGCTGAGCCATTGTTGAGGTTGACCTCAACAAGTGTGAGCCTTGGGATCTTCCAGAGAAAGCGAAGATGGGCAAGTAGGAATGGCACTTCTTCAGCCTTAGAGATTGTAAATATCCGACGAGACTGTGCACCAACAAATCCACAAAAGTAGGCTACTTGAAGGCCACTGGCAAGGATCGAGAGATTTTCAGTGCACGAGGTTCTTCCCTCATTGGGATGAAGAAAACCCTAGTGTTTTACAAAGGCCAATCTCCCAAGGGAGAGAAGAGAAATTGGGTGATGTACGATTATCGTCTCGAGGGAAAATTTTCGTACAATCAACTTCCCAAGACTTCCAAGGATGAATGGGTGGTCTATCGTATATTTCAGAAAAGTATAGGAGCAAAGAAGAGTTCATCTGGATTCAACAAAAGCTCATATCTTGATGTTGGGTCTCCTTCCTTGCCCCCATTATCAATAGTCAATGATGAAAGTGGATCTCTAGAGAGTGAAGGATCTACAAGGGAGCATGTGTCTTGCTTATCCAATCCATAATACTACAACAACAACAATAACAATGGCTTCAGGACCCCTAGTTATCATCTACAACAACAGAGAACATCTGCAGTCTCTGCAGAACTCTCTGAAATTGCCAGCATTATGAGGAGCACTGCTCCTTTCATACACAACATGGTTCTAAATGACCCAAGGCTCAACATGAATAGCATTAACAGGTCTAGTCCATTCCCTCCATTTCTGAATCTGAGACAAGAGAATAACCATGTCCCACAAGCTCCTTTGCTTTTCTCATAGTTGGTTGTATTCCCACCAAATTCCATACCTACAAATGTGAGCTTTCCAATGGAAAATTAGGCCCAACTCCATAGCCTCCTTCTAGGGTTACCCCAAAATTCTCTCGTGAGGGAACTATTTGATCAATACAATGATCCTGGAACCCTAAAGCATTGCATGTTGGAAACTTCTTTTGGTCCACAGCTAGACAAATCTGGCAAGGTTGAGTTTGCAAGTTAGTGGGTTGAGAGTCAGCCACGACCTGAAATCAACATGGAAAACAATGACCTTCCTCAACAAATGCAGCGTCAACCTGCACTCTCCCTTCCTCAAGCTGACAAGTGTTTGGATACTCAAATAAACTCTTAAATTGTTTGTAATCATCTTAACTGCCCATTTCAACTAGGCCTTTCATCAACTACTAGTCTAGTGTATTTGGACAACTTCTGGGGCTATTTATTTCACTCCACCCAGACCATTTCTATCACCAAAAACTACAATATGTACATATAATCTACAAAGGCTTTTGAAGAAAGGCTTGGACCAAAGAAACATTAAAGCACATATGGTTTTGATTGGGCTTTAAGTTGTTGGTGATTATTAAGCCACAATATCATCTATTAGAAGTTAATGATGTGTTTAATTCGGCTGGATTGATAGAAATTATGATTTCTCAATGTTCTCATTGTTGTTTTTGATAGGAAAAATATGTAAAATCTTAGAATCTCAAACCTTTAGCAGACCTGTGATTCTTTAGCACTTAAGCAATTTGATGTTTTTTTTTTCTAAATCTAAGTTGGGTTATAGTCAGAAAAAAATAAGCCGAGAAAAATTTTAAGGGTTTGTGTAGATCAAAATTTTCAATTTAGCTGACAAAATCACTGTGAGAAGAACTATAAAACAAGAAAACAAAATCTGCCCATAAGTGATAGCCCACAGTGAGAACAAATGTTAATCAATTGTACAATGGCAATCAATATTTAGAAAGGGTTTTGTGTTCTGATGTTCCAGGAATTTCACACTCATGACATCATAGACTAATAATAGGAAAACCTACTTTGATAAAAAAATATTGATAAGATGATAACATCGTTAATTGGTGATTAAATCCAAAATGAAAGCGTTGCTTTTATATTAATGCTCAAACCATTGGCCATAAACAAGATCTTGCAATCCACATCCCATTGTAGTGTTACACGGTGATTTTATATGTTCTTTCTTGATGGCTTCTTTAAAATAAAAAATTATAATTCGATTGCTAGATACAACATTATTCAAAGGATTGGCCAATCTCTTTCAATATATATGCTAAGGAGAATTATGGTTTGTTGCCGACATTAACGCAATTTGATGGGAATAAAAAACCGGAACCCACACACAACTTGACAGGAACTCATCATTACCAAGTACCCGAAATTGCTTGAATAATCGATCCTGATGCCTGAAATTCAAGCAGGTTTGGAGTGACCTATAGCATTTTGCTTCTTTTTCATTTGATTTAGTTTTGAATTAGTCGTGGAGTATTCCGCACAATACGCCTCGCTTGGCTTCAAGCCATTATATAATACTGCTAATACTGATTTGTTGTGATGTGAGTGGTGTTTAAAACTGTAAACATCACCTTTCCAAAGGAGACTTAGTAATTTGAAAACACAAAGACAAAAACAACTTCAAACTTGCAATGAATACTCTTTATCTCCACTAGAGTAGAGAGGTTAAAGGACACAATGCTGCATATTGAAGAACACATTTCATTCCTAACCAGTAAGAAGGAGTCAAGACTCTAACTAAATTGATTGATATATTCATCTCATATGAATCATTCCTTCAAAATTTGAAAATACCCTTGACCTACACCATCCGAAACAGGAATCCAACCTCATAGTTAAAGAGAAAGTCCTTCTCGAAGTGATGACTCTGCCTCCTCAATATTACCATGATTTGGCCTACAGTCTACTTCCCCGATCCTTGAAGAGAACCCACTAGCAGAAAATTCCCAGGTAGCAAGGGAGTCCGGGGACTGAGGCATTTCCCCCAAATTGAGCTTCTCTCTTGAGCAAGTGCACATCATCATCTTGTCTTTGTTTGCTGATAAAACCCAGCTCCAAGGCCCAGGCATTGGTTGGCTCCACCTATCTTCACTAGGTCTTCTTCTTTTTAACTTGAGAAAACACTCTCGAGCAAAAATATGGTTCACTGCAATGTAAGTGCAAGAGCGTTGCTGCCCCCACAGCTGATGACAAATTAAACTTTGATAAAGAACTCACATGGCACCATCAGAAATGAAGTGCCCAATTAACAACCAATCAATTTAATGTCCCAAATCAATATCTTTAGTTCAGATCATGGGAGTGACTTGGAACAAATTGGATCACAAAAAATCTTAGAGCCAATTGAATGTTGAATGCGATAGGACTATCTTTTAACACAATTGGATCGGCGCAATCAATATGACATGATACAACGATATTTGACCATTAATCCACATACCAAAATCTAATGTGCACACCAATAAAATAAATAAAACCGCACGTACTATCTAACAAGTCTCATGTATTGTATATACTAAGATGATATCCACCCTCAAAACTCATACCCAGGAATATAACCACAGACCGACATTACCCTAAAATTTTCAATAAAAATATAATGCTAACTATATACAATTGAAAAAATTTCATCTATACGATCAAATCTAATAAAGCTCGACCAAATATAAATGTAATTGCGCAAGCAATGACATAAAAAAATGATAATAATTGGAATGTATGTATGGGAGGTAGATAACTTCTTCTTCGACTATCTTCAAAAGGACGAATACAATATATCGCGAAGCTAAGACACCAATGTCCCAAGAACCAGAAGAGATGAAGGAGATGCAAGATAAAGGAAGTTGGAAGACCGTAGAGAAAAAAAAAAGAAAGTTACAACACCAGTCTTGTCAAGAAAGACGAGGAGCCAGATAATTAAAAACTAAAAAAATTGTAGGTCCAATAAATCAATTTGGTCTTAGTGGACGTTAACCACTGCCACCGTCATCATCAGATATAGATTAAAAATTAATTTAAGTGTTGAAATGTATCTATGGGAGGTAGATACGGATAAATAATTATTTAAAATTTGTGTGGACTCAATCGATGTCTCAAGACTCACACATTGATATTATTGATGAATTAAAGAGATTGGCAACCCGCCGGATATTGTTAGGACATGGATGTTGCGTGCTTTGGCAACCTACGCAATGATGGCCCCACGATTTTGACTTTATCTTTGACAACACGCCATGTTTTTTTTATATTAAATTTTTTTTTAATCATATCTCCCATCATTTTCATTTAAAATACTTCCTCAAAATTTAAGATCTGCACTCTATAGATATTTAGGTGACAAAATCTAAGCATCTCATGAGAACAAAACAATAAATTCTACATCATCATAAAAAACGAAAACAGAACTTTATTTAAAATTTAAAGGATGTTTTTCACATTTATAATATATCATGATACATTAAAATATATTTCACAAATTGATTTGAGAAAGGATGGATGGAGAAACATAAGAATGGAAAAATATAAAAATATATTTTAACAATGAAAAATATATAAAATAATATTTTAGGTTAATATTATAAGATTATGGAAAAAATTAAAAATTTATTTTGATGATGATGATGATGGTTAACATTCACTGAGACCAAACAATTTAACACGTGAGCTGAAAAAAAATTAAATACTATATAACAAGATTTTAAAGAGAATCTAAATCATTCTTTCACTCAGCTAAGATAAATTCAATTCATATACATTTTCAATAAATTTATTATCTGAATTAATATATTTTATTTAAAATATATAAATCAGACAATTTAATAAACTCTTATTTATATTAATAACTAATATATCTAATAAATTTATTAGATCAACTAACATGTCTTGTTTGATAACATGGATTGTCAAATACGCAATAAAATTAAAGATAACTAGTTAAATTAAATTTATTTTATTTAAATAAAATTAAATTTAAATATATATAATTTTTTAATTAAATAAATGTTTTTATTTATTTTTACTAAAACAAAATCAATCATTTTTATAATAAAATCAAAATAATATATATGAAAAATAGAATAGTCGATTATATAGTGGTATTTTTTTTTAAGTATTTTGTATTTAAAGGTTGATGTTCAAAATTTTGTTGTTATAATTTTTTTTAGTTATGTTATAGGTTGGTGCAGCCTAGGATGGTTGTGGTCTTCGAATGATTTTGACATTGGGTCATGGCTTCTTAGTCAGGGGATACTTAGATTAGTCTTACAAGTAGAAATATTTTATATATTATTTTTTATTTAATTAGGAACTTGTATTTAACAAAATATGTGAAAGGAAAGTGGGGTGTATAAAAAAATTATATCCTACCAAAATTTTGAGGCAGGGAGGAAACCTTAGATAATATTAACATGCTCAAGAACAATGTAGTTGAGTTTGCTTTCCAAATACTTAAAATAGCTACATTCCAAATTCTTGACGCATATCTATTGACGCATCCCCTGATGATGGACTCACTTGGTAGTCCGAAAAGTTGGGTTCACAAAACTCTATAACAGGTCATTCATCATCTATAAAACAATCCTCGCCTGTATGGATTCATTATTTAAGAAAAGAAATACATGATTAATTTGGTTTTTCAGGTGTGACTTCTTGTGACCATTTATTGGGATTCTACTAGAGTTTTATTCTTCGTCTTCCCTACTTTTTTCCAAACTTCTATTAAAGTATACAAAGTACTTGTTGGTTCGTTCAAACCTAAAGTATCTTGTGTTAAGGATTCTTCTTTCTCTTGAGATTTAGCTTCATCAACTTGATTTCCCATCTTCTTGTTATTTTAGGGGTTGACTTATAAATAGATTTGTGGCCCAAGTCCTTTTGTACTGAATCTACTTTCAATGGACTTTGAGAGGCTTAATATTGCTTTTTTTATTGAGAAATTGGAGTCACTGGAGGTAGAGGAGGATATGGAGGATAGTTACATCACAAAAACCACTAATGATCCTTAGTGGAACCTAACCACGAGATAGATTTATGCTATTTATTTTTATATTCATTTGACATGATTGGATATTGAAAACTATATGTCCTATATTAAAACAAACCCTAGACCATAAGGATAAAAACTCATAACTAATTTTTGACTTTGAGAAAAATCTTTCATACTAAAATTAATTTTAGCTAGGAACCCACGACTAACATCCATTTTTACACATATTTTGGCATAAGTAGTAGCGCTTCCCCATTGAGTTTCAAATGAGGAAAACTGAAACTTTCCTAAATTAGACCGAATGGCATGAAGAGAGGGAAAACTCCACAGACGCAGTGGCATGCTTGGAAGTCATACCCAAGTAGGTGTAGAGGACAATATCTATGATCCAGGTGGATATTGGTGGCCACCTGCCAAGTCCACCTGGACCCCCACCATTGTCTTTCTCAGCATTTTCAGTTTCCTTAATTGTAGCACAACTTACTATTTTTAGCAGTTTTTCGGGTCCTGAACTTCCGGAGCCGTTTTGAGGCCCTAAACGACGTTTTTTGGGGAATCCAAGGGCAACATGGATCCATGGAATGGACCGATGTTGCCCGTTCCAACAATGATAGTGCTCGGATAGATCTTTCTAATGAGCTATTGTATGCGTCAAACGGAGATCATATGCCAAAGTTACGACCCCGGGAAGTTGATGTACCAACTTACCCCCAAACGGGGCCCATAGTTTGGCGTTTCATCTCCTAGGGTTCCTCTGCACGACAACTACAGATGGACAAGGTTGTGGAGGAGTACGAGGACATCTTCACCTCCCCGGCAGGGGTTCCTCTGCACTGTCAAGTCAAGCACTCCATCGATCTGACCCCAGGTGTGCCGCTACCCAATGGACCAATTTATCGGCGCTCCGTTCTGGAGAACGATGAAATCAAGAGGCAAATTCAGGAGCTCCTGCAGAAAGGTCACATCCGTCCGAGTTCATCGCCCTGTGGGAGCCCGATCGTGTTGGTACAGAAGAAGGATGGGACGTGGAGACTCTGTATTGACTATCGGGCGCTGAACAAGATCACTGTCCGTAATAGGTACCCGATCCCGCGGATTGATGACCTCCTAGACCAACTAAAGGGGGCGAAATATTTCAGCAAGATCGATCTGAAGTCAGGATATCACCAGGTACCAATCGAACCCTCCGATGTGTGGAAGACTGCCTTCAAATCCAAGGAGGGCCTCTTCGAATGGTTGGTCATGCCTTTCGGATTGACGAATGCTCCTGCAACCTTTATGAGGCTAATGGATGACATCTTACAGCCATTCACCAACTCCTTTGTAGTAGTACACTTGGATGATATTCTGATCTTCAGCCAGAGTTGGGAAGAGCACCTCCACCACATCCGACAGGTTCTCCAAACACTGCGGCAACACAAGCTATGTGCCAATTTGGAAAAATGAACTTTTGGCATGACCCAGGTTCAGTATCTGGGATACATCATTGATGAACAAGGGGTACATGTTGATCCGGCCAAGATCCAAGTCATTCGGGATTGGCCCTCTCCAACCACTCTAACAGAGCTCCGCAGCTTTCTAGGTCTTGCCAACTTCTACCGCAGGTTTGTGTTGGGGTTTTCTCATATTTCTTGGCCCTTGAGTCAAGTCACCAAGGGCGGGGCGAAAGCAAAATTCTTTTGGTCTGAATCTCAACAGAAGGCATTCAGGGAATTGAAGGATCGCCTCTGCACAGCACCAGTGCTCGCGTTACCAGATTTACAACAACCATTTGAGGTCGAGACAGATGCCTCTAACTATGCTATTGGGGCAGTCCTTACTCAACATGGACATCCAGTGGCATATCACAGTGAAACACTTTCAGACACAGTCCGGAAGTACCCCACTTATGATAAAGAGATGTATTCCATTGTACAGGCCTGCCGACAATGGAAGCATTACATTTTGCGGAAGGAAACGGTCATCCACACAGACCACCGACCTCTGCAGTTCATACAGACCCAAGGGAAATTGCAGAATGATCGCCATCAGAAGTCGTCTACATACCTGCAACAGTTTCACTTGAATATCAAGTATAAAAGGGCAGCACCAATAATGTTGCAGATTGCCTCAGTCGGCCACCGATCATGGCGCTAACCACCGTGCTCAACTCTTGTGGGCACGAGACTGCTGATTGGCCACTTCTCTACAAAAGCGACCCAGAATTCGGCCACACATACCAGACACTCTTGGAGGGTCGGCATGTTGCAGATTTTCACCTCCAGGACGCCCTATTATGCCACCTCGGACACCTTTGTGTTCCTTCAAGCGAGCGTGCCAAGATGATTTGGGAAGCACACTATAGTCGGGATGCTGGGCATTTCGGGGTCGAGAAAACAGTGGCAGTACTGCAAAATTATTTCTATTGGCCGAATCTTCGACAGGATGTTGGGAAGTACATCCGATCATGTACTGCATGTGCCATTGCCAAACCGACCATTAAGAAGCACGGCCTCTATACCCTGTTGCCTACCCCTAGTCGACCTTGGGAATCCATCTCCATGGATTACATGTCAGGCCTTCCTTCCACTAAGCATGGAAATGACTGTGTTTTTGTGGTCGTCAACAGGTTCTCGAAGATGGCCATTATGATGGCCTGCAAGAAGAATATCACAGTAGAAGCCACTGCTAAACTCTTCTTTGAACGAGTGTGGGTACACTTTGGGATCCCACAGTCTATCATCTCAGATCAGCACAGTCGGTTTCTCAGCACATTTTGGTCCAGTCTCTGGTCAATGCTGGACACCAAACTCACGAAGTCCACAGCCTTCCATCCTCAAACTGATGGCCAGACAGAGGTTGTCAACAGGATGATTGTGCACATTCTGCGCATGTATAACTCAAAGCATCCACGCACATGGGACAAGAGCCTCCCCTATGTTCAACATAGCTACAACCGAGCTCTTCACAGCTCCACTGGCCATAGCCCTTTTCAGGTGGGTTTGGGATTCCAGCCACTATGCCCCATTGATGTGGCCATGCCCCTTGCAGCTACTCACATGAATTCAGCTCATGTCCAGTCCGAAACAGATAAGGCCACCAGCTTCATTGAGCGCATCCAACATATTCGCCAGCAGGTCCATGACATTCTTGAGAAATCAAATGCCAAGTACAAGCAGCGACATGATCAACATCGGGTGCCACACAAGTTTCAGGTGGGCGACAAAGTATGGTTGCATTTGCAAAAGGAACGCCTTACTGGAGCCTATCGGAAATTAAGACCACTCCGATATGGTCCTTACACCATTAATAAGGCTATGGGAGACAATGCATTTGAGCTCAGCATTCCCCCATTCCTTGGCCTGCACCCAGTGTTCAATGTGGACCGCCTTCGGCCATACTTTCCACCATTGCTAGATACATCCGACATTGCAGAATAGCTCAAACCCACAGAATTAAATCCAGATTGAATGGAACAAGCTGCAACTGATCGGATCATGGACACACATATCAAGAACACTCGCCAACAGAATATCCAACTGTATCGAGTTGTCAAAGCAGGCCAACTCCTTCAGCGGGGAAAGTGGCTCACCAGGGAACAAGTTCAGCAGAAGTTTCCTCATCTCATGGAGGAGCTCAACGCAATGGGGACCATTGCTTCCTAAGGGGGGAGGAATGATCCAGGTGGATATTGGTGGCCACCTACCAAGTCCACCTGGACCCCCACCATTGTCTTTCTCAGCATTTTCAGTTTCCTTAATTGTAGCACAACTTACTATTTTTAGCAGTTTTTCGGGTCTTGAACTTCCGGAGCCGTTTTGAGGCCCTAAACGACGTTTTTTGGGGAATCCAGGGGCAACATGGGTCCATGGGATGGACCGATGTTGCCCGTTCCAACAATGATAGTGCTCGGATAGATCTTTCTAATGAGCTATTGTACGCGTCAAACGGAAATCATATGCCAAAGTTACGACCCCGAGAAGTTGATGTACCAACTTACCCCCAAACGGGGCCCATAGTTTGGCGTTTCATCTCCTAGGGTTAGGTTTTGGAATGTTAAGGGTTTTCCATTGTTTCTCAACAATAAATAGGCCTTCGAACCTCATTGTAACACAGTTCAGAGGCATGTAGCCACCACATCTCTTCTCAGAGATAAGCTACCATCGCCCTAGCTGGTCTATTTCCATTTTTGGTTGTAAGCATATTTTAGTATTTTTCCATTAATGAAATGAAGTATTATTTCCGCTGCATCTTTGTGTATATGGTTATCTCTGTAATTTGTTGCGTTCCTGTTTAAATCTGGATCAATCTATGTCAATGGATCGAAGGAGGGAGACCAAGTTTTCAAGAAAGAACCATTATTGCCTCAAAAAATTGAGTTAAAGAGTAGATACCTATCTTCAAAGTTGTCAAACTTAGCAACAATATATCCCTTTGCATAATCACTGATATCCATTTTTTTTGCTCTCCGGGATTGAAGGTTTATGAGCCATGACCAAAACCCAAAGAAACATAAAACCGAACCACCAATCTAAGGAAATCCACTTCGTAATCATCCTCCAAACTAATGTGAATAGAAATGGAGGGAGCATCATGGACTAGAATAGAGGAAAAAACAACAGAATACTCTTGGATCACGACATTCTTGAAAGAGATAACTTTAAGAGATCCAATGACTAGATTAAAAGATGACAAATCACAAAGATACATGGAATCAGACACCATGGTTGGGCTCGTATACAAACAAGATGTTGAAATAGGAGGCATGTATACAACAAAGGTTGAGCCCAAACTATTGTACACTGGAAAACGATCACCATAAAAGAAAATTGATGGTATTCATATATATGTGTGTGTGTGTGTGTATGAGAGAGAGAGCGAGAGCGAGAGAGAGAGAGAGAGATGTGATGCTTGTTGAGATTGCAACAAGATGATGGAGCTTAGTGAAAAGAGTCGCCTTCACTAAGTGGGCCCACAGGCTATTTTTGGCGCAAGTCTATTTTTAGACTATGTCTATTTTTAGACATATGGATCATGTCTATGTTTATGGATGATTGATCAAGTTGGGAAAAATAGATGGACTTCTATTTTTGATGAAAGTGTGAGTGATCACAGTGTGAGTGATCAAGTCTATTTTTAGACTGGCTGTCAAAAATAGAAAAGTCAAATATTATTATCTCACAATAATATTTGGACTATAAACTTAATCTTATTCTCTTGGAGCACATCAGTTTGAGCTACGGAAGTGGCACATGCAGCTGTCAGAAGGAAATTCGTTTTTCTTATGAGTCAGTTGAGTTGTTGCATGCATGACTTCAGTTAGAACTCAAGTGAGTTGAGTTTAGTGGACTGGAGGTACAGTTGATGGAGTAGTGTTCAGTTTAACTTAGTTAAACTGGTTGTAGTTAGTCTAACTGCAGATAGACTAATGATGAGTTGTTAAACGAATTATTAACTCATAATACAACTAAAGAATACATCAGTTAACTCAGTTGCATGTCAGTGCATGTTCAGTTCAACAGGGACAGGTGGTAGAGAATCAAATTTCTATCAGTTGTGACTATAGTTGTGCACCAGATCTTGCACAATCAAAGGATTGACTATGCCAATGAGTTTGCTCACGTATTTGGCCCACATTTTAGCCTTTGCTCACGTCCAAGAAAGTGTGAGTGACTATTTTGCAGGTGAAAATCGAGTTTGGGAAGCTATTCTCATCAGTCCTTGAGCAGGTATTGAGCAATGGAGGCAGGCAAGCAGCGGGGGAGATTTGGAGATCAGATCTGAGCTGTATTGTGTGTAACAGGTGGAGATACTTGTGAGAAGTATTATGTTGTGTATTGTTACATGATTCAATCAATATAATATACAGATAGTGTGGGGTTTTTAGCGAGATGCTTTCCCCGGGATACATACTATGTTTATGAGTTTGATTGATGCTTCTATGTGCGCCTGTGAATGTTTCTGCTTCTGTAAATTGATGATCAACGTAGAGGAGATTATGTATTATACATGTTCTGCTTATAATTGTATGATCAGGATAATCTCTATGAATATGTGTTAAATTATTCAAAAGTTCTACATGGTATTGGAGCAGCTTGATTTGTAGAAGAGATTTTTACAGGATATCAAGCGAGGGTTGATCGGAAGCAGTTGAGTTGGTTGCTGGTGGAATTCGAATTTGCAGCAGTGTTTTCTTGGTGACAACGCAGCAATGTCTTTCAACGGATTGCGATTGGAGTATGCTCTTGAGGGCAGCTCAAACTATATTGCATGGAAGGACAGGATGGAGGCAGTATTGGATGATAACGGGCTGAAGGAATTCATAGATACAGATATCCCAAAGCCTACTGATGCTACTCAAGCTGATGCTTGGCAAAAGAAGATCGCAAAATGTCGAAGAATTCTGTTGGAGGGCGTGAAGGATCACATTGTGTCCAGCCTCCATGGAAAGGCTACTCCATATTTGATGTGGAAATCATTAACAGAATTATTCCAAAGCAAGAGCGGTCAGAGGAAGCTGGCGCTCAAAGATAAACTCAGAAACATCAAATGCGAGAAGGGAGACAGTATTCCCAAGTATCTCACGAAGTTCACTCAGTGTCGAGATGAGCTGGGAAGTGTGGGGGTTACTGTCGATGATGAGGACTTGGTGAGCTTGGCTCTCCTTGGTCTTCCGAAGAGTTGGCATTCCTATCAGGACTCTGTCAATGGTCGGGAGAAGTTGCCAGGATGGGAAAGACTATGGTTAGATCTTGTGCAGGAGGAGATCAGGCGGAGTACTAGGGACGGATCTTCGTCAAAGGGAGCTGATGAAGAGAATTGTGCTTTGGCTGCCAAAGCAAAGAAAGGGAAGAGCAAGAAAGCTTCTCAGTCTGGTGCGAAAGGCAAGAAGCAGGATATGTCCAAAGTGAAGTGTTTTCACTATCACCAGCATGGACACTATGCCACAAATTGTCCGCAGAAGAAGAAGAACAAGCAAGCTGCTAGATCTGCAGGGGGAGAGGCTTTAGCTTCTCAGTTTGAGCTTGATTTTTCATTGATCGCATGCTTGGTTTCAAGTGTGATGGGATCAATGTGGTTCCTGGACAGTGGTGCGTCTTTTCACATGACGGGAGATAGAGATTTGTTCTCTGATCTGGAGGACAAAGATCTTGGAGTGCACATCGAGATGGGCGATGATGGTAGATACAGTGCGACCGGTATCGGTACCATTTCCTTTGAGAGGGAGTCTGGTAAACCCTTTGTATTGAAGGAAGTCATGCATGTTCCAGGATTGAAGAAGAATCTCATCTCAGTGGCGATGTTAGAAGACAAGGGGTATGATGTTGTTTTCAGCGAGGGAAAGGCCTTCCTGCACAGCAAGACAACTGGTGAGACCCGGAAGATAGGGGTTCGAGTGAGGAACCTTTATCAGTTGCATGTAGATGGATGCGCAGCAATGGCAGGCAAGGCAGAAGGATTGGTGAGCCGGGATGATGGCGAGTTGTGGCACAGGAGATTGGGTCGCCTTCACCATGGAGCCTTGAAGATACTGCAGCAGATCACTACAGGGCTTCCTAAAGGCACACTTGCGCAGTCAGATCAATGCAAGGGGTGTACTTTGGGGAAGTTTGTGAAAGCCACCTTTCACGAGAAGGATAGTCGCGCCACGACGATCCTTGAGAGAATTCACACAGACGTGTGTGGACCTTTCTCAGTTGCTTCGACAGCAAAACACAGGTATTATGTGATTTTTGTTGATGATTTCTCTCGTAAGTGCTGGATCTTCTTCATGCAGAAGAAGAGCGAGACATATTCAAAGTTCTGTGAATTCAAAGCACTGGTCGAGAAGGAGTCGGGGAAGAAGGTGAAGGCTCTTAGGAGCGATAATGGTGGTGAATACATCTCGGACGAGTTCAAGGATTTCTGCAAGGCAGAAGGGATTCGTAGAGAGCTCATAGCTCCCCATAACCCACAGCAGAACGGGGTAGCTGAGCGGAAGAACAGAACGATTGTGGGTGCTGCACGGGCAATGTTGCATGATCAGGGCCTACCCCTTCACTTGTGGGCGGAAGCATGCAATACAACAGTTTATGTGCAGAACCGTTGTCCTCATAGGATACTTGGCATGAGTACACCCGAGGAGGCTTATTCTGGTAAGAAGCCTGATCTTTCTCATTTGAGGATTTTTGGTGCTAACGTTTACATGCATGTGATGAAGGATGCCAGAAAGAAGTTGGAGCCGACTGCAGAGGTTGGGATATTTGTGGGGTACACTGATACGCCCCACAACTATCGTGTGTATTTTCCAGACAGTGGTAAAACTGTTGTGCGACGGGATATAAAATTTCAGGAGGAGAAAGCCATGAAGTGTTCGCTTGAGAGGGAGCTACACTTGCATGCAGATGAGGAGCTATTAGTTCCTAAGGATGAGCTTCAGGACGTGGATCAGCCATAGGACGAGGTTCATGGAGTGGAAGAGACCACTCATGCAGCGCCAACCATCAGAGGGCGAAAGCGCTTGACAGAAGCTGAGCGACTGGCTCAAGATGCAGAGAAAGTTGTAGGACCACCTACAGCCCAACGCAGGCAGAGACAGTCACCTGATCGGTACACTGGATACATGGCTCTTATGAGCAAGTGTGTTGTGACTGAGCCATCCTCTTTCGAGGAAGCTGTGGAGGATCCCGCATGGGTAGACGCCATGGTGGAAGAGTATGATTCTATTGTCAGAAACAGTGCATGGGAGATTGTTCCTAGACCGGAAGGGAAATTAGTGGTGGGTTCGAGATGGATCTACAAAGTTAAGCAGGCAGCTGACGGGAGTGTGGAGAAGTACAAGGCAAGATTTGTTGCCTGAGGCTTTTCACAGATTGAGGGGATCGATTATGAGGAGACCTTTGCACCTGTCGCAAGGTATTCTTCCATACGGACGATTCTTGCTCTCTCAGCGCAGATGGGATGGCACATTCATCAGATGGATGTGAAGACTGCGTTCCTCAATGGAGTCATTGAGGAGGAGGTGTACATTGAGCAACCCGAAGGCTTTGAAGTCTTCAGCAGCGAGTCGCATGTGTGCAGGCTCAAGAGAGCGCTGTATGGGTTGAAGCAAGCACCACGTGCTTGGTACACACGGATAGACAGCTATTTCACAGGACTTGGATTCTCCAAGAGCGAGGCGGATCCGAACCTATACCAGATTGTGGTGGAGGGTAAGTTGCTTATCATTGTACTGTATGTTGATGATTTGATTCTAACGGGTGATGAGCTGTTGATACTGTCATGCAAGAAGGATCTTGCTACAGAGTTTGAGATGAAGGACTTGGGCCTCCTTCACTATTTCCTAGGATTGGAAATATGGCAGCGCAGTGGTGGACTGTTTGTTTCTCAGGGCAAGTATGCTCGGGAGATACTGGAGAAGTTCAACATGCATGGCTGCAAGCCTGTTGATACTCCTCTTCCTGGAGGTTGGAGGAAGGAGGATGCCACTTCGGGAGAAGAAGTGGATGCCACTGTTTATCGACAGTTGGTGGGGTCGCTGATGTATTTGGTCAATACACGACCTGATATATGCTATGCAGTTAACCAGCTTTCACAAGCTATGGTTAAGCCTACCAAGCTCTTCTGGAAGGCGGGCAAGCATGTATTGCGCTACTTGAGAGGCACATCGGGATATGGTTTGTGGTACAGACAGGAGGATGAGGTGAAGCTATGTGGCTTCACGGATGCAGATTGGGCAGGGAGCCCAACAGACAGAAAGAGCACATCAGGAGGGGTCTTCAGTATCGGATCGACAACAATTTCTTGGTACAGCAAGAAGCAGAGATCCGTGGCACTCAGTTCAGCGGAGGCTGAGTATATGGCAGCAAGTTTGGCTACATGCGAGGCTATATGGATGAGGAAGATCCTGGTTGGTTTGTTCGGTTCTCATTTGGATCCTACTGTGATTTACTGTGATAACCAGAGTTGCATTAAACTCTCGGCTAATCCTGTATTTCATGATAGATCTAAACATATTGACATCAGGTACCATCATATCAGAGATTGTGTGCAGCGGAGGATCATGTTACCTTCGTACATTCCAACGGAGGATCAGGATGCTGATATTCTGACGAAGGCTCTTACCAGGAGCAAATTCGAGTACCACCGAGGCAGGATAGGGGTTGTTGATAATCCATATCTTGTCGAGAGGGAGTGTTGAGATTGCAACAAGATGATGGAGCTTAGTGAAAAGAGTCGCCTTCACTAAGTGGGCCCGCAGGCTATTTTTGGCGCAAGTCTATTTTTAGACTATGTCTATTTTTAGACATATGGATCATGTCTATGTTTATGGATGATTGATCAAGTTGGGAAAAATAGATGGACTTCTATTTTTGATGAAAGTGTGAGTGATCACAGTGTGAGTGATCAAGTCTATTTTTAGACTGGCTGTCAAAAATAGAAAAGTCAAATATTATTATCTCACAATAATATTTGGACTATAAACTTAATCTTATTCTCTTGGAGCACTTCAGTTTGAGCTACGGAAGTGGCACATGCAGCTGTCAGAAGGAAATTCGTTTTTCTTATGAGTCAGTTGAGTTGTTGCATGCATGACTTCAGTTAGAACTCAAGTGAGTTGAGTTTAGTGGACTGGAGGTACAGTTGATGGAGTTGTGTTCAGTTTAACTTAGTTAAACTAGTTGTAGTTAGTCTAACTGCAGATAGACTAATGATGAGTTGTTAAACGAATTATTAACTCATAATATAACTAAAGAATACATCAGTTAACTCAGTTGCATGTCAGTGCATGTTCAGTTCAACAGGGACAGGTGGTAGAGAATCAGATTGCTATCAGTTGTGACTATAGTTGTGCACCAGATCTTGCACAATCAAAGGATTGAGTATGCCAATGAGTTTGCTCATGTATTTGGCCCGCATTTTAGCCTTTGCTCACGTCCAAGAAAGTGTGAGTGACTATTTTGCAGGTGAAAATCGAGTTTGGGAAGCTATTCTCATCAGTTCTTGAGCAGGTATTGAGCAGTGGAGGCAGGCAAGCAGCGGGGGAGATTTGGAGATCAGATCTGAGCTGTATTGTGTGTAACAGGTGGAGATACTTGTGAGAAGTATTATGTTGTGTATTGTTACATGATTCAATCACTATAATATACAGATAGTGTGGGGTTTTTAGCGAGATGCTTTCCCCGGGATACATACTATGTTTATGAGTTTGATTGATGCTTCTATGTGCGCCTGTGAATGTTTCTGCTTCTGTAAATTGATGATCAACGTAGAGGAGATTATGTATTATACATGTTCCGCTTATAATTGTATGATCAGGATAATCTCTGTGAATATGTGTTAAATTATTCAAAAGTTCTACATGGTATCGGAGCAGCTTGATTTGTAGAAGAGATTTTTACAGGATATCAAGCGAGGGTTGATCGGAAGCAGTTGAGTTGGTTGCTGGTGGAATTCGAATTTGCAGCAGTGTTTTCTTGGTGACAACGCAGCAATGTCTTTCAACGGATTGCGATTGGAGTATGCTCTTGAGGGCAGCTCAAACTATATTGCATGGAAGGACAGGATGGAGGCAGTATTGGATGATAACGGGCTGAAGGAATTCATAGATACGGATATCCCAAAGCCTACTGATGCTACTCAAGCTGATGCTTGGCAAAAGAAGATCGCAAAATGTCGAAGAATTCTGTTGGAGGGCGTGAAGGATCACATTGTGTCCAGCCTCCATGGAAAGGCTACTCCATATTTGATGTGGAAATCATTAACATAATTATTCCAAAGCAAGAGCGATCAGAGGAAGCTGGCGCTCAAAGATAAACTCAGAAACATCAAATGCGAGAAGGGAGACAGTATTCCCAAGTATCTCACGAAGTTCACTCAGTGTCGAGATGAGCTGGGAAGTGTGGGGGTTACTGTCGATGATGAGGACTTGGTGAGCTTGGCTCTCCTTGGTCTTCCGAAGAGTTGGCATTCCTATCAGGACTCTGTCAATGGTCGGGAGAAGTTGCCAGGATGGGAAAGACTATGGTCAGATCTTGTGCAGGAGGAGATCAGGCGGAGTACCAGGGACGGATCTTCGTCAAAGGGAGCTGATGAAGAGAATTGTGCTTTGGCTGCCAAAGCAAAGAAAGGGAAGAGCAAGAAAGCTTCTCAGTCTGGTGCGAAAGGCAAGAAGCAGGATATGTCCAAAGTGAAGTGTTTTCACTGTCACCAGCATGGACACTATGCCACAAATTGTCCGCAGAAGAAGAAGAACAAGCAAGCTGCTGGATCTGCAGGGGGAGAGGCTTTAGCTTCTCAGTTTGAGCTTGATTTTTCATTGATCGCATGCTTGGTTTCAAGTGTGATGGGATCAATGTGGTTCCTGGACAGTGGTGCGTCTTTTCACATGACGGGAGATAGAGATTTGTTCTCTGATCTGGAGGACAAAGATCTTGGAGTGCACATCGAGATGGGCGATGATGGTAGATACAGTGCGACCGGTATCGGTACCATTTCCTTTGAGAGGGAGTCTGGTAAACCCTTTGTATTGAAGGAAGTCATGCATGTTCCAGGATTGAAGAAGAATCTCATCTCAGTGGCGATGTTAGAAGACAAGGTGTATGATGTTGTTTTCAGCGAGGGAAAGGCCTTCCTGCGCAGCAAGACAACTGGTGAGACCCGGAAGATAGGGGTTCGAGTGAGGAACCTTTATCAGTTGCATGTAGATGGATGCGCAAAAATGGTTCTTCATAGTAATTTTTTCTAGATTAGATGATAGAATGTGGGATTTTGGAGATAATTTTTTTTAATAATGATGGGCTCTTCATGTTATTTTGGAAAGAGCGGTAGAATCTTGAGAAGGAATACTTTCTTACTACACTAGTATGTCTTTGGCTCTTTTATCTTGCAAAGGAATATTGGGAGGAAGATATCCTTGAAGGCATTAAAAATGTCATTGGTAGCTTTATTAAGGGTTATGAGGAAACTAAGAAAGGGATATGCACATCCTATGACTGTGTATATGAATATTTATCATCCTTTTCTCAGTCTCTTTCATCTTCAATAAACATTTATTATTAGGACAATATTTGGAAATAGACGCTAGATTATGAAAATGTCCCATTTAGATGCATGCATTGTCATGAATATGGTCATCATTTTAGAGATTGTCCTCTGATTACAAAGGATTTATCAACAAATCAATAAACTCATAAAGAGGAAGAGAGTTTTGAAAAATTCCCCCAAAGGATAAGGAATTTGAGACCTCATGGAGCCACAAGTTTTGCTTAGAACCCCAGATCTAGAAACAAGTTTGTGTCTCTCTCCTTTATAGATGAGACCTCGGTTCTAGAAGTTAATAAATCAGTCCCCCAATAAGTTGTTATAAGTATTCCCAAGTCTTTTCCACCCCCAACAAATCCCGAGAAAAAGAATCCAAAATATAATATACAAAATTATCTGCCAAAGGTTCCAACTAGCCTAGTAATAGTAGAGGATGAGATTGAATACTTCCTAGAAGACATGGATATAGATGTTTTGTGCATGATTTCTATAGAAAATGTCTACCTTAATAAACATGTGCAATCTAATAATGTTTAGTCTGGTTTGACTTCAAATCCCCATTTAGGAGTTCATACACAATCTTTCAAAGACCCCCCAAAAATGGTCAAGGAGAAAAAAAAATGGGGCACATGATAATTAAGGCCTTAGTCGAGAAGATAGAGAAAATTTACTCAGTTTAGAGAAATTCATGCCAATATTAGAGGCATTTCCTCCTTCTCAACCCAAAAAGCCCTAAATTTTTTATCCTAAATCTTAAAAAATAAATATATCTTTAGTTGTAATTATTGTTATTATATGTCTTTAATAATAATTCGATGTTGATTAATAAATTTCTTAATATTTTTAATTCATAAACCAAAATTTATATATTTTTTTATAATAAATAACAATTTTTAGACTCTAAAAACCCAAACTAAATGTAACATTTCTCTGATTAATAAAATAACCAAACTAAATGTAACATTTCTCTGATTAATAAAAGTATTTTCTGATTCTCAAGAAAAAAAATGATTTGAATACGTAATTATAAAACCAATATAATATCATAAACATAATCCTAATAAAAAAAAAGAAAATATAATAATTTCGTAAACAAAACCTCTAAAAATAACTGAAATCTGATGGATAATAACGAGGTAATGGGAAAGTTCGTATAGAATTCTAAAAAAATCATATATATATAAAGAGAAAGTGTTATTATCTTTTAAATATCGTTGTTGTTTTTTTTTTTTTTTCTAATTTGATTATTTAACCTTGAATGGGAATATTATTATTATTATCAAAAAATAAGTAGTAAAAGTATTATGGTTAAGGTATATTAATTTAATCTATTTATTTTAAGTTATTTAAGAGTTAAATAATTGTTGATTGAAACCAATTTCTATTAAGATTAATTAGATAGTAGTGAATAGTTACTTAACATAGAAGGTTCCATTTTATAAGGTTTATTAGTTAGTTTGTAATCATTAATTATGGGACCATAGGTAGTTAGGATTTTTCTATTGATAATCTATTTAAAGAGATGAGAAGACATGGAATTATTTTTCGCATATTGTTGTATGGTATAGTCTAACTCTTCTATATTTTGGCCTCTTTCTAGGGATAATTTTTGGTCAAGTTTACTTGAAATCTAGCAAGGATTTGTTAGAATTGCAAGTTTGAGATATGAGTCTTCACAATTTGAGTGGCCAAGGGGCTTTTTAGGAGGTTGAATTCATTTGTGCATTCAAAAATGCATCTTAAAAAATAAAAAAATCACCATCTAACAAAAAATTGTATTATTGATTCTGGTAAAAACATTCAAAGCTTAGAATAGTTAGATTGGGCCACTATTGTATTTGGAGCTTTGTTCAGTGAAAGGTCACCCCACTATAAGAGGAAAGTGAACATTGCTTCCATTATTCTAATATCATAATAAAATGGTATATTGCATATACTTCATATTGCTTTTCTCTTGGATCTGATTTTATGCAATTATATTATCTTTATATTTGGTTTTTATTTCAAGTATAAGGGTTAATGAATACTACAAATGGTGTTTGCCCATAGGTCTTTGGATCTACAGTGAATGGGTGCACTATTAAGGCACTCATAGACTCTTAGGTGGCCCCATTATCTATACTTGCAACATGGATAACATAGAGAACCAAAACCAGGACCTGCCCACTAAGAACCAATAGATTGAAGCCAGTGTTTATAGCTTTGATGCTTTATTCAAAGCTCTCTCTAGACTGATGGATCACCAGATTCAACTTTTGGGATATCTATATATAACCACATAATTATATTGATGATTGATCCACACGTTGATCCAACTGTGGAGGAATCTTCCCCAAAATAAGTGCAAAACACTGTAACACTTTTCCTAAATACTCATCTCCCACCTTTTCACAATCATAATTTGTGGGACCACTCTCCAAAGGTAGAAATGAACAATTTTTAGGTTCTAATCCTTTGGGTTAGGTTACTCAAATGGAACATGTTTTTGTTGCTATAACACCCTCCAAAAATTTCACTACATTCGAATTTTGGAGCCTACTTTACCATTGTATCTAGTGTTGCCTTGGTCGTCAAGTGTTATTTCATGTCATTCTATATGATTCAAGTGTTCTTGAGTGTTTTCAAGTGTCATAACATTGATTATAACATATGTAGTGCATTTTTATGGTTGTAACATCTTTGTTGTTGTAAAACGACACTTTTTGGTCATAGTCACACACACTTCATCTGTTGTACTTGGGGAATGTATGTGAAGTGGCATTTTAATGCATACTTATCCTTGTTCAAGCTTGTCTAAGTTTTATCGATGAGTTGGTATGTGTCGCACATGGTTTTATGTATGAACTCATCATGTTCGCCCATTGCCCTATATCCCAAACTTAGACAAATCTTTGTTGCAAAGTGAATCCATTGAGTTAAGAAGCACATGAGCGTACTCTTAAGCCTTGATCAAGAATCCTTCATTGTTTGGAAGTGCACCCTATGCCCTCCAAGAGCACAAAGAACACTCGTTAAGTCCTTTCCCCCTTCCTTGTTCTGAACTATGCCCTTGAGATACGTATTCTTCCTTTAAGCACACTCCTTCGACTCGAAGAAATGCACCCTCCTAGAGTGCATGAGTACACCCTGAAGGCCTTAAACTCCACCCTTCACCCTTCCACAATGCACCATACACCCTCTTGACCCTTTGAGCACATGAGTGCACTCCGAAGGCACATAGCTTCATCCTTAAGCCTTCAAACTTGTGTCAGGTACCCTCTTAGGCCTCTTGAGTACATGAGTCCACCTTGAAGGCATGAGGCTCCATCCTTCAGCCTTCAGGAGTGTGCCCTACACCCTCCTTCTCTCCCTTGAGTGTAGAAGGCACTTTGGAAGCCTGAAGCCTTCTTGTTCGTCCTTTAGACTTGCGCCATGCACCCTACCCTGACTACCTCTTTGTTACCAGGAATAGTGTCTATGCAGAACTACTAATCCCACTAAGGCTGGTAGCTACCTTAGAAACAAATAAACTAAAACTACTTTCGTTTTCCTTTATGAAATATAGATGAGAGAAGAATAAAGGAGACCAACCTCTGTCTTGCGCTTGGTTCCTTGCTCGATTCCTCTCTCTTCTGATAGTCCTTTGCTACTTGTTTTTGTACCCAGCTTCACAGAGTACCTGTAGAATCAAAGGAGCATAACACTATACGAGAACATAGATCTATTACCATAAGCAATACAGGATCAGATGTATATTAACCACACAAATGCATAAAACATCAATCACACAAGTGTATGGAGGAAAACTTGAATAGTTTTATTGATAATCAAGAAAGAGCCAAGAGAATTACAACCAATTGTTCTGACCCAGCATCATCCTCTTAGCAAGTAAGCCCTTCTTCACCTCATGAAAAGCTTAGATCACCCAACACTATGATGTTGTCTCAAGAAACCAATAGAAATTCCTTACAAGATGCAAAATTCCAGCCCCTGGATCTCTGGGATGAGGGATCCATATATAGATGTCTGCAAGGGAGGTAAGTCAGCTTGAGATTTGATTAGTGTCTTCCCTCTGATAGTTCTTGATTCCACTTGGAGATTGATGATCTCTTACTCATCCTTGGTCGAATTCAGAGAGGCAAGTGTCACAGGAGAAGTTTCTGGAAGATTCCATGCTTCTCCACCTCGCGGATTGACCCTGCCATTTGTCCCTTCTCGCCCATCGCACCCCATAGAAGGGATTTTTGAAATGCAACGCACCTACTGTGTGTATTTAGGTGGGATGCAACGCACTTTGCCTATGGAGCAGGTGAAATGGTCCAGTTTTGACCAGTTCTGAGTAGTTTTTCATGGAGAACTTCTGGGAGATGCTGTAATCAGTTGACCTTGTTCTTTTAGGGGTTGGAACAACACTTTTAGGGACTTAGGAGCCCTTGGTTTATGGACATTTATGCTTGGGGTTGCAGTGCCCAAAAATGTCTATAACACTCTTTCCCTTGAGTGCATGAGTGCATGCTGAATCCCTGAAGCCTCCGCCCTTTAACCCTTCAGCCTTTCAAAGTACAAACTTGTGCCTAAAATCTCTCCTTGTTCATTTCAAGGGCACTGATAAGGCATGAACATAAAATATGCATAAAGCATGCTAGAATAGGATATTTTCAATCTCATGGTTGCTTGTCATGAGTGATTGTAAATACAGGTATTCCAGGAACAACATAGCATGAAAGCATGAAGAATATCGGGTAAATAAGGAAAATAAAGGAAGCATCAAAGAACGAAGAACACATTGAAATATTCATGATTAAATCACCCTAAAGACTCCATTATATGAAAGACCATTTGGAGGTTGAAGACATCAATGATCAGAAGTTGCATGAAGAAAGAAAACAAGAGTTGCGTCCATGTCACCATTGAAGAAAGTCCATGTCATTAGTCACTATTAGTCCCATTCATCAAATATAGTGACATGTCACGTCTTCATCACATGATAATGGAGAAGTTATGATGTAATTATGTAATCATTGAAAAAACAAATAAGTGGAAGTATAAGATTCATGTATGGAAAAAAGAGTCATGGAATTCCAAAAGACATGTAATACCAAGAGTCATATGTAATTCCAATAGTCATTTGCAAGTCCAAAGGTCATTAAGAATTGGAAAGTCAAGAGTCATGGGGATGTGAAAGTTCATGGCTCAATCTATAAAAGGATCCTAAATACTCATGTCAAGGACTTTTAACCTTGCATTTCCCACAAGTCATTAGAGAGACAAAGTTAGTACTTTTGGGGGAGCAAGTAGTGGCTCTAACGCTCCATTATTGGAGCTAGTGATGTTCATTGTACTTATGTATCTTGGAACTTTTGCTTAATACTTGAAGCATTTTTGCCAACACATTTTCATACATGGATTGTGGATGTTTTAAGACTACTCTTTGAATGTTTGTGATTCATGTTCACTTTCACATGTACTGCAATAATTGAACTATTTTGGTGACTTTGGTGCTTAACTTATTGGAAATGTGTCGTAATGTTTATAAATATTGTCAAATCTATGTGACCTATTTCTCTTTATGTTAGATAATCCTTTCTCATTTATGTGTGTCTCCATCAGGGTAATACTATTACTTCTCTCTTAGAGGCTCACTTTATTTCCCCTGCATTAAAAGAACCTTGATACATATACAATTGAACATTCACAAGGAACACTCGCTTGCTCATTCAAAAGCACATATGTGCTTCTCTATCGTGCTAACTACTTAATCCAAGGCATATATTTAAGTTGACTACAGTGGAGCCATATTCTGGATGGGACTCCTACACCAAATGGTGTGAGGCCTAATTGGGACCTTATATCAGGGAGATCCCCTGTATGTTGGTGGTATCCAACACCGTCAACATTCTGGTGCTAGAAGGAGGGAAACTAATTTTTTATGGCTGATAACTCTACACATCCTAATCATTCATATTCTAGATAAGGTAGCAATATTTTGAGCACCATTCCAACTCTTATTCCTGAAGTAGGAGAGCCTTATCAACCTAATCTAGAGTTGGCTTATGAGATTACCTATGAAAAAATTTGGGTCATTCGACTTATAAACCCGTAGGTTTTCAATGCTATCGGTATACTCCATGTTGCTCATAATATCCTAAATCATCCTAATAAGAAAGAAACAACTCGTACTAATGTATTATTTGCATCAATGGAAGATTTAGTTTTTGCCACTCTTCAATAGTTAGCGAAATCCTCAGAAGACACAGTTCAACAAGATCCACTTCCACCCATTAATGAAGGGTACGAGGAAGACATTTTTATTTATAATGAATAACATCTGGGAATTGATTTTGTGTTCAGTGACACTTTAGACAGTGAAGGAGAAGACCCGTCAGGTTTTGAAAAGGAGGAGGAACCAAGAAATGAGGAAATGGACGATCAGGATTTAGATTGGATGTCCTAAGGGCCTTTGGCTCTTCCATATAATCTTCATAATATGCCTAGACACCCAGAAAAGTTTTTATCAAAGTTTGATCCAGAGAATACCAAGGCATAGGATCACATCGATGATTTCTACATGCATCTACAAATGTTAGAGGTACAGTACGATGACTTTGTTTGTATAATTTTTCATTTTACATGGGAAGTTAGAGCAACAACATGGTACCATAGTGTAATTGTAAATTCAACTCATCGTTGGAGGGAGTTTAAGTTATTTTTGGAGAAATTTGTCGCTGGCAAGTCTCTCACCATGTTATTGAAAGAGATCGGGAATATCAAGGTCGGGGAAAAGGAGAAAGTAAAATATTTTAATATAAAATTTAATCACATATTGAATAATTTTCCCCGAGCATGCAACTCATTCAATCACTATTGATTATTATACAAATTTCTTACCCACAAACATTTCCGCTTTCATTAAAAGAGCTGCAAATGAGACACTGGCTTTGAACTTTATAGAAGAAATCAATGTGGAGAAAGACTTGCGTGCTATTAGAGTTATTACTGATGATGATGAAAATAAAGACTCTAGGGAGGTTGATAGGAAGTCTCAGCCTTCTTCAAGTAAGGCTAAGGAAGAGGATTATGTAGATATTGAAAGCTTGACCCAGACATTAAAATCATTTACCAATGAAGTTTCAGAATTGAAGAGAAGGTCAAGTGAGACTTCTATGAGTAGCAAGCCTCGTAATTCTTTTCCAATCAGAAGGAATAACAACAACAAAAACCAGCCAACTAAATCTACTTAGAGTTCAAATTTTGTGTTGAACATTGAAAGTACGGGCATGGATAACTATTTCTCTTTCCATCATGATTATCATTTAGAAAAGACATGCCCACAGTGAAACCACAACATGAATGCTCTGGTCACACACATTGTGGATTCCTTACTAGCAGATAAGAAATCCAAGCAAGTATAAGAAACAAAAGAACCTACAGTGGTTCAAGAAAATATGGGTATTGGACATGTGGTGAATAATTTTGATTGTATCCTCACTGCTAACAATAAGAGTGGCGAAGCACCATCTCAAAGTGAGGCCCCCCCTCAGAAGCAGAATGGTCGATATAAACTTGAGGAGCCAAGGGCCCATTTATGAATAGGAGGTGATGAGACAAAAATTAAAGGAACAATTATTAATAATAATCTCACCATCGGTCAATCCTACTCGAAATTAAAAAAGTAAGTCTGAAAATGCAACAACTTCCAAGAAAACTCCCTTTGACAGCAAACATAACTCTATCACTCTGGAAGTGTCAAACAAAACTACTCCTCTACACACTTCAACACTGCCTGCTAAAGGTGAAGCAATTGATTATAAGATAGTTGAAGAGTAGAAGAGAGCTCACGCCAACATTTCCGTTTTTGAGCTTGCTAAGATAACAAGCCAGTGGGAATTGCTTGTCCAAGCCTTTTCACAACCTTCGCTAGGTGACAAAGCTTCTTCCTCTCAAAAGGTGTGTAGTAAGTCTTTTGGTTCCCTTGAATTTGTGGTTAATTTTGTAACACTAGATCAGGGAAAATTTTAAGAACCCCCCCTAAATTTATAAATATAATAAATGGGCGAATCTCCATGATATATAGGAAAAATGGAAGGCGATTTTATCAATAATATAATATGTATATATAATTTTTTGGCGAATCTCTCACCAGGCATGGCAAATATTTTACTCAATTATAAAATCTTGTAAGATCTTGGCAAGTCTTTCACTAAATAATAAAAATTTGTATGGATCTAAGACGATAGAATTTCCCCTTTAAATAGTCTATGCTCAAATGAATACCATGGTATTACCATGGGTTATCATAAACTTGGAGCTTAAAAATTACTATTAGTAATTTATAAAAATTAATAAAATTAATAGTTGATTTTTATTTTATTTTTTATTTTAACCAAGCTAAAATTTTTAGCCTACATTAAATTACAACATCCATTTTTACTCTTGACCAAGCCCCAATCAAATATTTTTTCACTCTATGCTAGTTTTCATATCACGATATTTGATACCTCTCGGGGGTTAGTAGATCTAGAGATGGATCTATGCTGGTTTAATTAATTCGCCCATTTAAATAGGCTACATTCCAGGTGAATACCATGGGTCAATACCATGTGCCATTTTGGTGAATACCATGGGTCAATACCATGTGCCATTTTTATTTTTATTAATTCTAATATTAGGGTTAATAATGGTTTTTTGCATGGTATTAAAAACAATCTAGTCCATGGTATTTGTTCCATAGTATTTTGCGCATAGGTTTCACCTAAATATAACCCATTTTTTGAGTGTTCGTAAATATAAGGTGACTTATGGAGTAAATATAAAAAAAATGTTTTATTTGTTTACCATACCTCTTGTTTATTTATATTTTTATTAATTTACCATACCTCTGTTACAAATATGGTATTTGGCCCATAGGATTCACTTAAATAAAACCTCTTTCTTGAGCCTTCATAAATAGAATGAGGGTTATGGACTAAATATAAAAAGAGGTTTTATTTATTTACCATACGTCTAGTTTAATTATATTTTTATTTATTTACCATACCTTTTGAGTAAGTATAAAAAGACGTTTTATTTATTGACCATACCTCCACTTTACTTATATTTTTATTTGTTTACACCAAGTGACTTATGGAGTAAATATAAAAAATGTATTATTTATTTACCATACCTCTCATTTATTTATATTTTTATTAATTTACCATACCTCTTTTATAAATATGGTATTTGGCCCATACGATTCACTTAAATAAAACCTATTCTTGAAAATGGGCGAATGGATTCACTTAAATAAAACCTATTCTTGAAAATGGGCGAATAGAAGGTTGTAACTCCTAATTTCAAGGGCTAAATTTACCTTTTTTACCCTCTCCCTTAAAATAAGGTGGGTTATTTGAGGTGATTTGTAAAAATGTACTATGATACAAAATATTCGCCCACTAAAAATTTAAAACCCCTTAATTTTGCCAAAGGGCGAACATTCGCCCCTAAAATTATCCTTGCACTAGATGTTAACACTCTATGCCCTCCACCTTTTTTAAATTTTGAAATTTTAATTACAACATCCATAATTGTTTAGTCCACTCTGGTTCATCTATGAATGTAATGCCATTATTTGTCACTAAGAAAAAATGATAAATGGGAAAAAACCAATGCATAGATCATTTAGCTGGACATGTCTCTTGTCCAAGCTATTGGTGAACTAAAAAGTGTCTTATCTAATTATCCCCCAATCATTGAGTTCACCAATGCATAAATATTGTGAATGTGGACATCCCTGAAGCCCATGGTGTACTCCTAAGTAGAGATTGGTCTAGTAAATTATAAGGGTATTTCACTACAGATTGGTCACATTTATGGCTTCGATATGTCAAGGGCATAAATAAACAAATTCAAGTGGAAAGTGAGCCAAACATGAAATATATCGTGACACTAGTTGAGTGCCATAATGAGCTTGTTGCCTTTACTGATTTAATATTTGGAAATCGTTTCATAGAAACCAATCACAGGTTTTATCAAGCACAACCATCACCCATCCCACCAGATACATAGTTGGAGTTCCTTCCTTGTTCTCCAACTGGTGCAAATGAATCTTGTAATATAGATTTACATAATAATACTAATAATAGTATAGGAAGTTTTTTAGTTGCTAATAATATTTGGAATTTATATTTTGATGGTTCAATGATGTAGGATGGATCTAGAGCTGGTTGTGTACTTTTAGACCCATGTAATAAGAAGCATATCCTTTCATGTTGTTTGGAGTTCGAGTGTACAAATAACACTACTAAATATGAAGCACTCATACTTGGACTAAAGAAATCCATCAATATGAAGGTTGTTACACATCATTTTGTCACATTAGAAAAATGAACATCCATTTGGATCTTTCGCTGTCCACAGATGTGTCCCAATTCATTCCCCTACAAAGTTAGAATCCAATTTATCCCAAAGAAAGTGGAATTCCTAGATCCCATGATATAAAACCCTGTTTTTGGCTTCTTGCACAATTCCCTAGTCAATTTTTGCACATACGTAGAGGAGTCCATTAGGAGTTGCGCATAAGAACGCATTGTCTTACACCATGACTAATGAACATGACTTAATGCATGTAAAAATAAAAATTAAAGTCTAGAATAATTGTTAGTTGTATCTATCCCAACTAACATGCTTTGAATGGTTTCATATTCATCCCTGATCCCTCCCATCATGGAGCTACTCCCTCTCTTTGTGGAATCCCTATCCCACCATTAGTGGATCTCATCCCTTGGAAAATGGACCCAAAACTTCCCACTCTTGGCCTATAAATCTAACACATGCATGAGGATTAGGGAGGACAGCTGGAAGTAGGATTTTGTTGTAGGAATATGGTTGAAAGGTTATTCATTCAAGGAGAGGGTTGGAGATTGTGGGAGGAGACTTGAAACATCAAGGCAACATGGTTTTAAGGCTATTCTCCATTTTATTAATATAAAGGCAATTGTTCTTTCTCAATTAAATGTTAATTGATATAATGTGTAGGATTCCTTAATCACCTACATAGATTGTGATTACATATTGACCAGTTTATGATACATGGTTGAGTTAATTAGTCCATTTTGTTGGGTTGTGTTATATTCTTTCCACGACTAGCCCACGTAGTTAACAGGGGGGTTAGGATGGGGGTGGAGCCCCCCCTTCGTTGCGCTAATTATGTAGCAGGGGGGTCATAGGGGGTTTGAGGGGATTTTGGTTTTGGACCCTATGTTAGGTTGGGTGGACCCACCTATGGTTTTGTGCATGATTTTCGCACATGTTTTTGGACACAATGGTTTTCGGTCCATGGTTTTGGACGCGATGATTTTCGGTCCATGGTATTGGATGCTTCGGCATGTATAAATATGTATTGTAACATTGAAAGGAACATAATGAAAAATCAAGCTAGTAGTCCTGGTTATGGGATCCAGTGGAAAAGCTCTGTGTATATGTGTTTTTATGTGTTATGCTCTCACATTGTTTATTTTCTGTGTTTTAGAATTCGTATGCAGGTAATTTCTGTACGGGGTTAAAACCTACATTTGGTATCAAAGCTGTTTTGGCTTCAAGGGGACGCCTTTGTTGCTGAGGGGTTTCGCTTGGGCCTATGGTAGACCCTATTTAGTGGGAGACCTGCAAGATCAATTCTGGTGGTGAAAGAAGAAGGCAAGTAGTGGAAAGATAGAGATCGAGAAATTTAATGGTCAAAGTTTTGAGTTGTGGAAACTCAAGATGGAGGATCTGTTGGTGGATAAAGATCAGTGGATCGCGATAGATCTAGGTACTAAACCAACGAGAGTGTCCAATGAAGAATGGAAGAAGCTGGATCGGAAGGCAAAGAGCACAATACGATTGTGTGTCTTAGATTCAGTATTGATGAATGTATCAGGGGAAGCTACGACAAAGGCTTTGTGGGACAAGTTAGGGACTTTGTACCAATCTAAGTCTCTGGTGAATAAACTGTTCTTGAAGAAAAAGCTGTATAACTTGAGGATGAAAGATGGAGACTTGGTGACAGAGCATCTAAATGCATTTAATACTGTGGTAAGTCAGTTAGCATCTATTGATATTAAAATTTTAGATGAAGATAAGTGCATCAGTTTTTTGTTTTCTCTACCAAATTCGTGGGATAGTCTGGTTATTGCAATAGGTAACAATGCAACTGCCTTGCAGTTTGATGAAATAGTCTCATCCTTGTTAACGGAGGAGATGAGACGGAAAAATATGGAGAGCCAGAATGGTGATGCCTTATCTGTACGAGGACGGTCCCAGAACAGAAACAAAAATAAGTCATCGAGTGGGAGATCTAAATATAGATGGATATCTAAATCTCCAGGAAAACCTATAAAGGTGGTGTGCTGGAAATGCGGAAAGGAAGGACACTACAAAAGGGACTGTAAATCTAAAGCTCCTGACAAAGGAAAGGGATTTGATGATGTTTCTTCTACAGAGGTGAAAACCACCTCAGATGAAGGTGAGGATGTGTACTTGGCTTCTTCAAGTACACATGTAGATCATGAGGCATGGTTGATTGACTTAGGTGCATCCTTTCACTTCACTCCCCATAGAGCGTGGTTCTGTGAGTATGAGAAATACGATGGTGGTGATGTCTTCTTAGGGGATGATAGGAAGGCTAGAATCTCTGGTCGTGGAAAATTAAAGTTGAAGTTACAAGGTGGAAGGGTTAGAACACTTCTGGGTGTTCTACATATTCCTGCATTGGCCAGAAATCTAATTTCTGTAAGCAAGCTGGATGATGCAGGTGTAAAAACTGTGTTCGAGAAGGATACCTGCAAGATGGCTCGGGAAGCACTAGTATTGAGGCAGGGAGTTCAGACTGGAACTCTGTATAAGCTACAAGGTAGCACTGTTGTTGATGGGTGCAACAGTTCTATGGTTCCTGAAAGTGGAGCAGAAAATCTAGTGGTCTCTGGAGAGAAGACTATGTTGTGGCATCAAAGGCTTGGACATATTGGACAGAAGGGCCTTCGAATACTTCATGGTAAAGGTATGGTAGAAGGTATGAGTAATAGCTCTCTGGATTTTGATTTATGTGAAAATTGTGTATCTGGGAAGCAAAATTGGGTGAGTTTCCCCTCTGGTGGTAAGAGGGCGAAACATATATTAGAGCTTGTGCATAGTGATGTGTTTGGACCTATGAAGGTTCCGTCACTTGGTAATTCTATGTACTATGTATCATTTATAGATGACTTCTCAAGGAATACATGGATATATTTCCTTAAGAAGAAATCTGAAGTCTTTGACAGGTTTAAAGAATTCAAGGCTCTAGTGGAAAACCAAACATAGAAGAAGATAAAGGTGCTGAGGACAGATAACAGTGGAGAGTTTTGTAGTAAGGAATTTGAAGAATTCTATAAGAAGTGTGGTATAGCACGGCATAAGGCTACTCCATATACACCTAAGAAAAATGGAGTTGTAGAAAGAATGAACAAGACGTTGATGGAAAGGGCAAGAAGCATGCTTAGTGGTGCCGGGTTAGGACAGGAATTATGGGCAAAGGTGGTGGAGACAGCATGTTACCTGGTCAACATATCACCTTCATCAGCGTTGGAGGATAAAACTCACAAGAGGTATGGACTGGTAAGAAACCCTCTCTTTCACATATGAGGGTATTTGGATGTGATGCATTATTATATACATGTTCCAAAGGAGAAACGAACCAAGTTGGATAGTAAATCTGAAAAGTGCATCTTTATTGGGTGTAAGGATGGTTTAAAGGGTTATAAGATTTGGAACCAAGTAACAAGGAAGGTTGTGTACAACCAAGATGTGGTGTTCGGAGAGGTGACAGATGTTATTAAACATGAAGTCCAACCAAAGGAACTTGAGAAGATAGAGTTTGAGCTAAAGGAGGAAGAATCAGACTCTACAGCAGAGGAGAAATAAGAAGATGAAGAGCCACAAACTCTGGGTGTGAGAAGATCAGTTCAAGAAAGAAGGCAACCAGAAAGGTATAGTCCATCTGCTTTCTGTTCAAATTTTTCTTTATCTATTACTGATGATGATCCCAAAACTGTGAAAGAAGCAGTAGATTCAGAGGATGGAAAACTCTGGAAAGAGGCCATGGTTGATGAAATAACATCTTTGCACAAAAATGAGGCTTGGGATCTGGTGGAGTTACCAGCTGAAAGGAAACCCATTGGTAGCAAATGGGTGTTCAAGAAGAAGACAAATGCAGAAGGAAAGGTGGAGAAATACAAATCTCAGTTGGTAGCAAAAGGTTATTCCCAGGTGCCGGGAATTTATTTTGGTGATATTTTTTTTCTTGTTGCCAAGGTAACTTCTATTAGATTACTTTTATCTGTTGCTGCTGCTTTTTATTTTGAGGTAGAACAGATGGATGTGAAGAAAAAAATTCTTCACAGGGCTCTAGAAGAGGAGATCTACATGAAGCAACCTAAAGGCTTTGTGGTGAAGGGTAAGAAAGAACTAGTATGCAAGTTAAAGAAGTCTCTGTATGGGTTAAAACAGTCACCAAGGATGTGGTATCAAAAATTTGATGCATTTATACGGGGACTTGGTTTCACCAGAAGCAAAGCAGATCACTATGTATATTTTAAATTAATTGGTGACTGTGTTGTTTATCTAGTCTTGTATGTGGATGATATGTTGCTGGTTGGAAATGACAAAGAAAATATCCAGGATTTGAAGACCAATTTGTCCTCCAAATTCGACATGAAAGATCTTGGTGCTGCAAACTATATTTTGGGCATGGAAATTAAAATAGATCGGACAAAGAGGAAGCTCTGGTTAAACCAGAGGAAGTATGTCGAGACAATATTGCAGAGGTTTAATATGCGGGATAGTAAACCGGTGAAGGTTCCTATTCTTGTAGGTGTAAAGTTATTCGCTGAATAGTGTCCCAAGACACAAGAAGAGGAAGAGGATATGTCCCGTGTTCCATATGCAAGTGCAGTCGGTAGCCTAATGTATGCGATGGTCTGTACTAGACTAGACATTGCACATGAAGTGGGAGTATTGAGCAATTTTATGTCAAAACCAGGGAAGGAGCATTGGACAACAGTGAAGCGTGGTTTCAGGTATTTGCATGGCACTAGTGATTATGGTTTGTGCTACCAAGGAAGACCAGGATTGGAGAAAGTGTTGGATATTTTTGGATTTGTTGATGCAAACTGGGCTACAGATCTGGATCAACAAAGATCTACAAGTGGGCATGTGTTTAACCTATTTGGAGGTGCAACCAATTGGATGAGTAAGAAACAATCTGTAATGGCACTATCAACTACAGAGGCGGAATACATGGCAGCCACTCATGCAACCAAGGAAGCAGTTTGGTTGTAGAGATTGTGTTCAAGTATGGGGTTAATACAGTTAATAGCTGTGATAGCCAAAGTGAAATTTTCTTGGCAAAAAACCCTGCATATCATTCAAAGACAAAGCACATTAATGTTTAGTATCACTTTGTGAGGGATATGATAGAAGACAAAAAGGTGTTGCTGGTAAAGGTGGACACTTTGAAGAATATTGCAGATGCATTAACAAAATCTGTGAGCTCTGAAAATTTCTCTTGGTGTAGAGAAACAATGGGCATTGCAGGGCTGGATAAATGACTAAGCTCTCTTGTGGCCCCCTATGGAAAGAAAACAACAAGTGGGATAATGTTGGGTTGTGTTATATTCTTTCCACGACTAGCCCACATAGTTAACAGGGGGGTTAAGAGGGGGGCATAGCCCCCCCTTCGTTGCCCTAATTGCGTGGCGGGGGGGTCATAGGGGGTTTGAAGGGTACCCACAACCCCACTTTATGGGGTCCGAGGCAGCGCCCCAGAAAATTTTGGTTTTGGACCCTATGTTAGGTTGGGCGGACCAACCTATGGTTTTTTGCATGATTTTCACACATGTTTTTGGACGCGATGGTTTTCATTCCATGGTATTGGATGCTTCGGCATGTATAGATATGTGTTGTAACCTTGTAAGGAACATAATGAAAAATCAAGCTGGTAGTCCCGGTTTTGGGATCCAGGGAAAAATCTTTGTGTATATGTGTTTTATGTGTTATGTTCTCGCATTGTTTATTTTCTATGTTTTAGAATTCTTATGCAGGTAATTTCTGTACGGGGTTAAAACCTACACATTTATCTCTTATGTTATATATTGGATGCTTTGATCTCTTGTTTGTTTGTGTCTGTGTAGATTTCCTTCAAACCATCATGGATAAGATGTGGGGAGAAAAGAGAGGATCTCTAAAGCATCAAGAGTGAATGGTCGAAATATTTTACTTCATCAATCATTTCGTTTAAATGGTAAGTGGCCTCTATCATAGTATTTGTTTCAGTCAATCATAGTCTATAGAAAGGTAGCGGTTCTTGGTTGTTTGTTACTAGATTTCTTTGAAGTCTAGGGAGATCACTCTTGTCCACAAGAGGGATAAGTCCACATAAAAAAGGTAGAGTTCCTCAAGGTAATTGGTAACTCAGAGGTGGTCACTCGTTAGGTGGTCACTCGTTAGGTATGGGATACTATCCACTATGTTTCACCAAATCGTAAAAACTACCAGTGGGAGGTGTGGTGTTTAATTAATTACTTTCAAGCTTTTAATATTATTTATGTTCCTAGGCTTAGAAATGTTGTAGCATATGTATTAGCAAATGAAACTACAAGGGTGTCACCATTGAGAAATGGTTTTCTATTGAAATTATATAAACCATATGTGCATGATAATGTCACTAATTTTCACGTTTTCAATTATGACCAATAGATACTGCATTTCATGGCTAATACAAATGTATAAAAAGATGATGCCATAGAAGAGGATGAGAATGATAAGGCTTTGTAGGAGGAAACTAATGCAACAAAAGGAAACACTATGCCTAAAGGTGTGGTCTCCCTTGAAAGATTATATGACCTAAAAAACTGGTTTAGGGGACCAACCAATACCAAGACTCAGAGCTTAAATTTATCATTCGAATAAGTCAATCTAGGAACTCAAGAAGATCCTAAGTATGTGAACCTCGGTACATTTTGTTCTCCACATGAATGACAAGCATTTATTCGCTTATTCAAATAAAATTGTGATGTGTTTTCATGCACATACGAAAAATTAAATACATATGATACTCATATTAACCAGCATGGCATTCCTGTCAAAGAGGGGGTAAAAAATTTTCAACAAAAACTAAGGAAAGTTTATCCAATGTTGGAGCCCCTCATCCAAAAGGAATTGAGAAAGATGATGGATGCTCGGATCATTTTGAAATTCAGACACTCAACTTGGGTTTTGAATTTGGTCCAAGTTAGAAATAAGTTCGATGAAATAAGATTATGTGTAGATTTGTGCAATATCAATTGGGCATCTGATAAAGATAATTACCTAGTGCCATCCATGGAACATATCCTCCAGAAAGTATCTAGGTCTGAGATGTTCTTGCTACTAGATGGTTTCTTTGGTTACAATCAAGTGCTTGTTGGAAATACTAAGAGGGGGGGTGAATCAATATTTCTTTTCAATTTTTACTTTTACCAGTTAGATCATTTCTATTTAGAACACAAAATGAAAAATAAAAATAAATGCTTTTATTAATTTCTTTTTTCACAATAAATCAAGTACAATGTATATAGGGCTCCAGCCCTAGATGAAGGCACCGATCTTCAAACTCCCAAGCTCCAACCCATTTCCAAACATTAACATGGAATTTTGTGAGGCTCCTAACTCAAGGGCACTGACCCTATCTTCTCAAGGAACCGACCTTTCATTTAGAGGCTCCACCCTTAGGGCACCAACCCTTCTCTAGTACAGACCCCGACCTTGTTTCTTGAGGAGACCGATCCTCTAGGGATCCAACCCTATCCTCCAAGGCACCAAACTTGTATTTTCTAGGCTCCAACCTCTTGGGCTCCAAACCACTGCAATACTTCATCAAGATATGTTTGGTAGTAACTCACAGCTCCCAAAATATTCTACAATGAGCCCTAACAATCTTCAACTTCATTGTAGTCTTCACGCTACATCATCAATGTCAACCTTGATCTTCACATGAAGGTGTCTCTGTTGTCCTTCATGATACCCAAATAAAATTCCTCAAGGTCACATCATGAGGACTTCATTATAGTCTTCAAGTAGCTACTCCAAAATGTCTTCACAATGTCCAACTACAAGATGTCTCAATTAGGTCTATACTAGGATCTTCAATTTCGAAACTCCAATCAATGCTTAGGATATATTCAAGAGTTGTTTATTTAACTCTTATTTAAAGAGATAGCTCACAAATGTCTTCAATGATAGGCCTTTACTAATACAAGCTATCTCAATATTCTTCCTTCAATGGATTATAAGATGTTGGGTGTGGAGCCTGATTATCTTCTTTATTCAAGGTATCACCGCATTGGACCCCAGTTCGTAATGTGGCGGTAATGCCACCCGTAATATTTGCACTGCAAGGGGGGTCCAGGGGGGGGGGCAACGATCTTTAGGAGCCCCCTTTTGGCTGGGGATCAGGGAAAACACCCTCGAAGTTAAAAATAGATGTAAATTTGCCTTGTAAAATGTTGTAATTTCATAGTCAATCTGGGATGTTCATTAGGCGGAGATCTAACGATAGAAGTTATGTTTAATTTAGGGTTTTTTTTGCCCTAGAAGGTAACCCCTCGCTATATATGAGGGAATTGTATTGCGTCTATGTAGATTTGTATTCTGAGCGAGTAAGAGAGAGGAGATTGTGTGAGAGCGAAGAGGGAATTACAGTGGATCTGCTGTAGGTTGTATCTAATCTTTTTTGCTGGATCATATAAAAGGAAGGACTAGCTATTTCTCCGTGGACGTAGCCCAAATTGGGTGAACCACATGTAGAAATTCCCACTGTAGATCAACAGATTATGCAATATACTAAAACACAATACAAGATCTACTTCTACAACACTTTGCAGAAGCTTAATCAATTTGAGCACGATCAATGAGAACACATATAACTGAGAATGAGAAGCAATCACACATGAAAACAGAAGAAATAATATTGGGAAAGCCTCAGCCTAAAACCCCAAATCTGTATTATCATACAAGTGGAAATATAGTCCAGATTACAAAAGGAATCATCTCACAAGCTATCCTATTCTCTCTGCAATCCCTTTGTTGCTCATAGACAATCAAAGGCCTCTCTCAAACCTTCTCCTCTGCCCTCCAAGCCTCCTATTTCTTTGCGCAATTTTTCTTAGGGTCCAGTGAAGCCACATGTGTGAATTGACCTCTTCACACACTCACTAACCTCTGAACTAACTGCACAGCCTGAAGGAGATAAATCCTTCTCCATGGATGAGTTTCCTTTATAGGAAAAATTCATCCAACTGATAGTACACTGTCCCTCCTCAGATATCAACTGGGTCTCTGATTGAACTGACATGCATGAGTTATTTATGAGAGAATATTCAGTTATCTGAAGTGCATCGGTTACATGCATGCATGCATTAACTAACTGAACTCACATTAATTTAAACTAATTGTTTAAATCAATCTAACTAGACTTGACTCAGTTAACTGAGCCAACTAATTACAACTCAAATTAGAACTCATCCTTATCTCTTTAACTGATGGATAAATTCCTCAATTAATAGAGAAACTATTGCATGTCCTCACATAGACTTCATGTTTGATTTTTCACAACTAATTAACTCATGGTGAATTAATTAATTTATTTTCGAATAGTTGTTAAGTTAAAATTCGAATTTTACTTCCTATTTTAGTCCAAGGACTGACAAAATAGGAATCCATCCTGAACTACTAAAAATAGCAATTCTATTTTTAGCACTTCCATTTTTCATTCCCTGTTGTCCAATCCAGCACTGGTACCCAAACTACTATTTTTAGCAGTGCTATTTTTATCATTTCTTGTTTCCATTTTCAACACCACGTATATCTGTGTCTCTCTTGCTTTATGTGTTTTCTGTGTTTATATTTCTGCAAATATATTTTATGTGTTCCATTGCACTGTGATATAAAACTTTCTAACATAAGACACTATAAAACAAACATTGTCACTAGGCTCCTCCAAACATAGACCAGAATGTCTTCTCAAAAGTGTCTTAAGATAACCCACAAGTTTGTTGTCCTTCTATTTTTTGGTGGAGCCTTCAATTGAGCTTGAAATCCAAGTTCTATACACTGTCCATTATCACTGCAATAATTCGAAGTTTATAACAGCCACAACACTTCCACAGAGTTCAATCTTTTAAGCTTTTCAACCCACAAGTACGAGGATAACTCACTGTACAGAAAATCTGAGTTAAAGGATCCGAGCTTCTTATTATTGCTGCTCTAATCAACGTTTTTAGGAGTCCGAGCCACAGTCTCTACAGTCTAATCGAGTTACTGTCTCACTACAGTCTGAGCTTTTGTGCTTATAGGATCTAAGTCTTTTACCACTAGTCTGAAGTTTAGAATTGACTAGAGATAACTGTCCACAGTTAGATCCTTCCACGGGAGATTGACCGAGCCTAAAACTAATGATTGTTTGATATTCAAAATATTTTTTATACGTCTAAACTAAGTGTCCAACTATGAGCCGACTAGTGTCCAACATAGCATATTGTCTAATATGTTCAACATTACATACATTTAGTGTGGAGCAGTGTAATAGGTTATATAACATTTCCATTTCCTTATTTTTTTTAATATTGCGAAGGTGCATGTCATGGAGGTTGACATCAATCATAACCATGATTAACAATCTCCCCCTTTGTCATTGATAGCAATATTCTTTCCCTTTCAACATTCTCTCCCCCTTTGACATCAATGGCAAACAGGGTGCCCAAATACTCCCCCTGTCAGGCTGCTTCTTTTCTTCACGAATAGTAGTTCTTCATAGGTATGTTACTGCCCCTATCACGGTGCTCTTCTTTCTGGAAATGTGGTTCATGATAGATGTGCTTTCATTCCTTTATGTTATGAACCAAATCCCCCTATTTGCACAACCTTCTCTAGCTTAGGAAATATTACCTACTTCAGTGATCAAGTGGAAGACATCTTAACATTAGTCCATCTGATGAATAAGGGTTATGTTCTTCAATTTAGTGTTCCCGAGAGATGATCTATCAAAGAGTGGATGTCAGATGTTTTCATATGATACATCCACAAATAGATTCTTGAAATAATGCTTAATCATCAAAATCTCCCCCTAAATGTATACATGGTCTTCCTTTTGGCAGAGTCTCCCCATCAAATACTTAGATTATTGAGGATTAGGTAAACAACATGTGTTGTTGCCTGGAGTGTTCAAGAGACTTCTAGATTCAATTTTCTTCCTTCTCCATACTTGTGTAACTTTCTTCTCTGGCACGGTTCTAGCTTGTGTAGGGGCCCAAGTCAAGTTACAATCATGTGCCATATGTCCAATGTGATGACATTTGAAACACTCTGTGTTGTTCGTGAATAAGAATGTAGGTTTTAACCCCATACAGAAATTAACTGCATACAAATTCTAAAACACAGAAAATAAACAATGTGAAAGCATGACACCTAAAACACATATACATAGAGATTTTCCCCTGGATCCCAAAACTGGGACTACCAGCTTGATTTTTCATTATGTTCCTTCCAATGTTACAATACATATTTATACATGCCGAAGCATCTAATACCATGGACCGCAAACCATCGCATCCAAAACCATGGACCAAAACCATCGTGTCCAAAACTATGTGCGAAAAACATGCATAAAACCATAGGTAGGTTCGCCCAACCTAATATAGGGTCCAAAAAACAAAATTTTACGGGATGCTACCCCAAACCCCATAAAGGGGGGTTACCTGCACCCCTTAAACCCCCCTTGACCCCCCCGCTAGGCAATCAGCACAACGAAGGGGGGGCTCCGCCCCCCCTCTAACCCCCCAGTTAACTACGTGGGCTAGTCGTGGAAAGAATATAACACAACCCAACATTCTCCCACTTGTTTTTTTCTTTCCACAGGGGGCCGTAAGAGAGCTTAGTCATTTATCCAACCTTGCAATGGCATTGTTTCTCTACACCAAGAGAACTTCTCAGAGCTCACAGATTTTGTCAAAACATCTGCAGTATTCTTCAAAGTGTCCACCTTTACCAGCAACACCTTTTTGTCTTCTATCATATCCCTCACAAAGTGATACTGAACATCAATGTGCTTTGTCTTTGAATGATATTCAGGGTTCTTTGCCAAGAAAATTGCACTTTGGCTGTCACAGTCTATCCTTATAGCTCCTTGTACTAACCCCATACTTGAACATAATCTATGCAACCAAACATATTCCTTGCTTGCATGAGTGGCTGCCATGTATTTTGTCTGTAGTTGATAGTGCCACTACAAATTGTTTCTTACTCATCCAACTGACTGCACCTCCAAATAGGTTAAAATCCCTTAGAGTTAAAGTCTAGGATGAAATCCTTCAAAATTTTGAAAAAAAAAAACTTTCGTGTTGTATTTTTAGAGCTTTAAACCTTGCTAGTAGATCAACTCTCCTCAAGTTTGTGCTTTAGACCATTCCTTTATATCTTATCCCAACCCTTGTATCCCCTGAAGCTATTCTTCAAAAAATCTGATCAATCCAAAGATCCTTCTTATGGGGAGGGAGAAAATAAGAAAAAATGGGCCCTAATATCCTAGGAAAAGTTATGCAAACCAAAATCCACATATGGCTTGGGTTTGAGATACCTAGAACTTCTTGACGAAACTTTGCGGGAAAAAAAGTGGTGGAGATGAATTAAAAATCCAGGGGCCCTTTGGATTAAGAGATGGAAAAATAAACATTGCTTTGGAAATCAATTAGAATCAATTGGTACAATTACAAAGACAAATAAAAGGATCACACCTTTGGAATCAAGCATGGAGAAACAAACACCTAATTGAAACTCATATTTTTTGGGAAATTTAGGAAGGTCTAGCTCTCTTTTGGAAAGACTCCTGGTAGTAATGGCCAAATCTTAAGCAAAGGGGAGACATGAGTGATCTCAAGATCAACCTACAAGTGCAAGTAAAAGCATTAGTAAAGTAATATTGGATGCAATCATTAGAATAACAGCAATGGAGGCAATGGAAAAATAACATGCAATGGCCTAAAAAAATAGCATTGCATCTAAGAAAACCTTGAAAACAGAATTAGAATACAAGAAGATAAAACTCAGGATGGGAATGATGTACTTTTATGGGGTCACAATCACAAAGGCACATTCAATGAGGTGTACAACATACTTGCAGAAGAAATGGAGCATAACAAAGAAAAAATATGGAGAAAATTGTGGAAAGCACAGCTTTGGCTCAAAATAGTGACCTTCATATGACTATCCTACGAAACAAAACATAAATATGTGATCAAATACAAAAAAAGAGGGTTATGGGGGCTAACTCGATGCTACCTATGCATTGTAATCATTGAAACAACATAACACCTTCTAAATGGATGTCAATTTGATTTAGAGCTATGGGACATGCTAGTAACAATATTAAGACAAATTGATAGGAATAGGAACATCATACGTTCCACAATTGAAGGGTGTAAATCAACACCCTTTAAAAATACCATCATAAACAAAGCTTGGAAACTCTTCCTAGGATTCATTACATAGGAATTATGGAAGGAATGCAAAAGAATAATATTCAAGGACAAATATGATGAACTAAACATCATCTAGCACTTAATCATGAGGAAATTAAGGGAAATGATCCTAATATCCTCTTGGACAACTCAATATTGGGAATGCTCTATGGGGGGAATCTAATATACTCAAAACTTCTGGGATTGAACCAATATATATATACCAACCAGATACACGTTCCTCCTCTCAAACACTCCAGTCGAAATTAATGGCTTCCCCCTCTAGAAAGATTTATAAAACTAAAATTTAATGGAGCCTCAAAAGGAAAACTAGGGGCAGCTAGCTATCGAGAAGTCTTTGGAAATGAAAAAGGCTAGATAATTCATATATATGCAAGGGAAATGGGCAATGATACCAATAATGAAACATACTATGTATGTAGTGGAACAAGGATTAAAAATATCTAATTGATTAAATATCCAAAAAATAATGATAGAAGGGGACTCTAAAACCACTATCACAATCATCAAAAAAATTCCAAAATGGCTCTAGCCCAACAAAAGTCACTAAGAGCTAGAGGCTTTTAGCCAATCTAGAAAGAATAATAGATCAATCAAGTGGGAAGAGTAGTCCTAACAAATATATGAGGTCAGTATCATGTGGATATGAATTGATATTATGTTATTATAGTATTTTTATGTTATGGATAGGCTAGGCCGAGGGATACATCAGCGAAACAAAAGCAGTGTGTTCTGTGGCATGTTGGGAAAAGCATGGATAAGACACTGGAAGCAAGGTTTCTTGGTAGGGATAGTGTGGTTTTGGATGTGTGGTACTATTGTTGTACATATGTTGTATATGTTGTACATGTTGCATCTGTGATGTTGTGTGCATGTTGTGTTGTCTACATGTAGTGTGTGTACATGTTTTTTATGCAATGTTATGTATAGGGTGGTACATATAGTGTTGTGTGAATATTACATATGCAGTGTTGGGTATAGATGGTGTTATGTACATGTTGGATATGTAGTGTTGTGTACATATTGTATTGTGCACATGATGGATATGTGGTGTTGTGTGCATATGGTGTTGTGCGCATGTTGGATATGTAGCGTTGTGTACATAGGGTGCTATGTACATGTTGTATATGCGGTGTTATGTACATATGGTGCTGTGTGCATGATTTTACATGTGGTGTTGTGTGCATGTGGTGTTGTGTACATGTTGTACATATGGTGTTGTGTGCAGATGGTGCTATGTACATGTCGTGCATATGGTGTTGTGTACATGTGGTGTTGTGTACATGCCATGCATGTGGTGTTGTGTATGTCTACAATTGTGCACACGTTGTGCAGCTAGTATGATGTACATGTGGTGTTGTGTACACATTTTTTAGATGGTGTTGTTTACATATGATGATGTGCACACTTTGTGCAAGTGGTGCTTTGTAAATATGGTACTGTATAAATGTTGTACATGTGGTACTGGTGTACTTGTGGTATTATGTGCATGTCATACATGTACTCTATGTGCGTATATGTATTGTGTGGGGTTGTATATCAGGTATAGATGCATGTATTGTGTTGTACACTAGGTGTAGGTTTATGAGTTGTAGCTTGGGTGTAGATGCATGTACTTCATGGTGTTGTATGTCATGTGTGTTTGTATGTGTGTGATGCACACTATGTGTATGTGAACATGGTTGAGGAGAAGGCATTGGGTGTTTGTCGACTATGGAAACCGATCCGGTGTGCATACGGAATAAGGAAAAAGGTAGAAGCTAAGGATTGATTAAAGGATAAGTATCAATATTTTATTTCAGTTTTATTATGTATGTGATTTATGATTCTGGTTTATGATGATTACAGGTGATCTATGATTCTGGTCTATGATGGTTACATGTGATCTATGATTCTGGTTTATGATGGTTGCATGTGATTTATGATTTTGATCTATGATGGTTGAGTTTTGAGCTAACCTGAAGTGATATGTTTATACATGATGATTTGATCAAAGATGCTAGTTTGATTTATTGTGACAAAAAGTAAATAGGATTGCAAGTGTACCTTATTGACGAGCTACCAATTTGGTATGATGTGAAGTTATTTCAATTTATTTTGAATCTAATGGAAATTATGTGTTTGGTATAAGAAAGCATGGAAATGCTCGGTTGGGTGGTTGAAACTAACTACATGAGTTAGAAACAAAAACAAAAGTAATTAAAATAGGCAGAGTATGATGGTCAAGCACTTCAGGAGTAGGGCCATTGTGGGGCATTAGTACCCAATAGTTTCCATTGATTTCCATGAGCATACTATGACTGGTATGATGGTTTTGAGGCAGGTATATGCCTCGGTTTTGTATCTTTCGATGTGAGTAAGCCTTTCAAAGGGATGGATCACCCAGGATAGGGGATGTTGGGGAACTTGAAAGGTGAGTGACTGCACGGAAGGGGGTGACCGGATTTCCCGAGGGACTATGTAGCAGAGAAGGGAATTTCGGGGATATATTTGTTTTGGTCATTAGCATTTCCATATGGAATCAGATGCACATTGGGAGTGTGCCCTAGAACAATGAGCTAGTAATTATTCACTGAGAGGGAAAGTGGCGCAGGATTGTAGTACTGGACATTGGATGTAGCTTTAACCATGGTAGTGGATTTTAGACTTCTAGGAAGGAGGTGAATCATGGTATTACCTTGAGGGAGGAAGTGTGAGCCTCTGAATTCCCTTGTTGATTGATACAAGCATCGTATCCTTTTATTCGTTGGTTTAGAAAATGTGCATATGTGTATATGTGGTTATTGTAAATACCATAATGAGCTATGTTATAAATCTTCAGTATGTAGTATTTTTTCATGTTGTCATGATGTTTTTCTCTTGAGCAGGTGATTCAGTGTAAATAATGTAACGAGCTAAGTATAAGTATCCAGGGGAAGTATGCTTGTTTTCAGTGGTTTTGTTGAGGTCTTGGTGTGGTTTAACACCGAGGATGGTGTTCCCCAAGGGGGAGGGTTCTATAACAGCCCCAGTGAAAATTACATGTAATAAAAGTTAATAAAGGAAAAATAAGTCCACGAGTAAGGGACATGTATTCCAAATTTAATGTTGGGTAAGACATCCTAGTGTGGGTGTTCATTTCATTTTATTATGGATAAGGAGATTGGAAAAGGTTATAAAAGGCAAAAATGAATATTTGCACATTTATTTATGAAAGTAAAGGAAATTAGGATAAAAGTAAGGTTAAAGGTCACAGGTTACATGTGAGGACGAAATTGAAGGAAAATAATGGAAAATGAAGAAAATAGAGGCCTCATAGATAAAATGTCTTCTGAGGCTTAGTTGGAGGGCTCTTGGCTCAAGTTTTTGCTCAGATTTTGGAGCAAGGAAGGGAAAAGAAATCAAGGGAAGGACAAGGAAAGGAAAGGAAGGAAAGCAAGGATCAAGCAAGGAAAAGTATGATCAAACAACTTTAGCAGGAATGCTTGCAGGTAATATGTTGCATGTGTGATTTCCTAGCTAGTTTTGACATGCATGGTTTTGCATGTTGGTGTATGGTTCTCTTATTATCGGTGGCATGGTTTTTCCAGCTTATCACAGTGGTTTTCAGCCTAGCCTTGCCTTTTTTTGGATGTCATGGTGTGTTGGTATGTTTATCTCGGTTTTGAACCTTGGATCTGCCAGATGGATTTCGGAATCTGAGGGAGACGTGGCCTCCAGGTTCATTCCCAAAGGCCTAGGAATCCCTTAACCAGTTTTGGGGGGATACATGGTAAATCTTGAGGGAGGAGTCCCTATTTAGGGCCTAGTGATCCGGGTTTGGATTGTGGTAAAGCCTAAGAGACTGGTCTCGATTTAGGGCCTAGTGATCCGGGATTGGATTGTTGTAAAGCCTGAAAGACAAGGAGATGGAAAATCCCTCAAGGATAGTGATGGATTCCAGATGCCATTCAAAATTAGGTTCGGTTTTGAAATCGAAGCAATGGTTTTGGTGTGTCTAGATTACCTTGGTTTTTTTGGATTGGTTTATCCATGAGATCCCACATTCATGCTTCGAATATGACACGGGGGTGACTAGCTGAAAGAAAGATTTGGTTCCGCCATGTCTATGGTCGGGTGGCATGTGGAAAGTCCCAAAACCTAGTCGGATTTTCCTATGATTAATGAAAGATAAGTTCTCTTACTTTTTCACTTGTTTATATGTGGATTTAATGGTTTTTATATATCTAATATTTACATCGTTTTATGTTGGTTAGAAGAATGGTTAATGGATTGGTTCATGTCATGGTTATTTCATTTATTTACTTGTAATTGTTGAAATGATGGATGCAAGACCTAATTGATGTTATAACAGTTCAATGGAGAAGGTGGTGACCCTTCTTGTCATGTATCACAAGAGTTTTCAATCATTCATACTTTGTATTGTATCCTAGACCTAAGGTTGCATTGATGCTAATTGTTTGACATAATGTCAGTCCTAGTTGGGGATGGTTGTAGGAATTTACAGGGTAAGTTCCTCAGACAGAACACCAAAGGACATCGCTCACAATAGATCACAGATCAATACACCAGTACTTTTGATGTGGTTAAAACCCTCAAAGAGGGAAACAGTCCACGGCCTAAGCCAACGCGGCCAATTCAGGAAATTTATTAATAAAAGAATGAAAATTTACATAAGCTTCTCTCATGGACGGTTAACCTACAAACGACCCTCCATGCTCTTTAAATAGAGATCATGGACCAATCGGGTGTTAAGCCACGGATCAAGTATCGGTAATACCGAGGAGAGAATGAACCGTTGGATCACTACATATCGTGACCGTCGGATTGTAAGTTACAAAATGTACATAGTAAAGAAACACACTTTACCTAACTCTATACTAGACCAAGTTATACTTAACTATTTCCTATGTGTCGGAATATCCTAACATCCCCCCTTAAGAACAACTTGGGATAGGATTGAAGGATTTACAAATATGACACAATAGGAGAAGGAAGGAGGCACTAGAGCCTATCCCCCCTTAGTGACAACTTCCTAAACTCCAACCATAAATCGAAGTTTAGTGAACTTCGCCTCTGTGAGAGCCTTTGTAAAGATGTCTGCAACTTGATCATCAGTTGAACAATATTGCACTTCAAGAACATGGTCGTGAATGAGCTTTCTGATGAAGTGCATGTGCAGTTCAATGTGTTTGCTGCGCTGATGTTGGACTGGATCTTTGCATAGTTGAATGACACTATGATTATCACACCAATTTGTAGTCGGATGTTGCTGCTGAAAGCCAAACTCTGGCAGGATCTGACGAAGCCACAAGGCTTCCTTACTAGCTTCAACGACACCACGATACTCTGATTCTGTTGAAGAAAGAGAAATGGAACCTTGTTTCTTGCAAGCCCATGTAATAGGTCCTGAACCAAGAGTGAACACATAACCTGCAGTAGACTTCCGATCATCAGGGTCACCAGCCCAATCGGAATCAGTGAAACCAACCAATAGAGGAGATGCTTCGGCACTGTAATGAATCCCAAACTGAACTGTACCTTGAACATAACAAAGTATTCTTTTAGCTGCTTTCCAATGACTTTCACGTGGGTTTTGCATAAACCGAGCAACAAGGCCAACAACAAAGGAAAGGTCAGGAAGAGTATGGGTTAGATACAAAAGTTTTCCTACAAGTTGACGGTATAAAGTAGCATCAATTTCAAGAGAAGTACAAGTGACTAAAAGTTTGACTCCAGACTGAAAGGGAGAAGGGGTTGTCTTACAGTCTTCCATGTGAAAATGGCATAGAATATCACAGGAATACTTGGACTGGGAAAGGGAAATACCTTCTTTGGATTGCAAGACTTGAAGACCAAGAAAATAATGTAAGTGTCCTAAGTCTGTCATTTCAAACTTCCTTTTAAGGCTAGACTTCACATGGTTTATAAGGTTGGATCACTACCAGTCAAGATAAGATCATCAACATAAAGAACAAGAATGATAAGAGACTTGCCCACTTTCTTGGTGTAGACAGTATTGTCAGAATGACACCTAGAAAAGCCATTTTCTAAAAGAAAGTTATCCATTTTGGCATACCAAGCTCGAGGAGCTTGCTTGAGACCATAAAGGGATTTCTTAAGCCGACATACAAGGCTAGAGTCTGTTTGTATAAAGCCAATAGGTTGTTCCATATAGATTTCTTCATGCAAGTCCCCATGCAAGAAGGCAGATTTAACATCCATCTGATGGACTTCCCATTTGAAAGAGGCAACAAGGGAAAGAACAAGGCGGATAGAGTTCATTTTGGCAACAGGGGAGAAGGTTTCAGTGTAGTCAATGCCTTCAACTTGTGAAAAACCCTTAGCAACAAGACGAGCTTTATGTTTATCAACTTTCCCATCTGGTCCATACTTGGTTCTATAAACCCATTTGCATCTAACAAGTTTTTGTCCCTTTGGTAGAGGAACAAGATCCCATGTATCATTTTCCAATAATGAATGATATTCTTCATTCATAGCTGCTTCCCAATCTATATGGCCTGAAGCTTCTGCAAAGGTGTCAGGATCATAATTCACTGAAGCTTGAGCCAGTAAAGAAGAGGATCTATCAAACTGAGAACGTGTACGTCACTGATTTGTAGGATCACCAGCAAGATCACCTGCTGCATCCCGAGTAGCACGGACCCATTTTGGAAACTGAGGAGCTGAAGGAGAATCCTGAGAAGGTGGGGGAGGATTTTCATCCTCGCTTTCATCATCTGAAGAAGAAATATTTTCAAAAGTAGAAGAGATAGGGAGAGGTGGCACATCCGCCGAACTAGGCTCGCAGGCCGATATATTTTCAGCAAACTTTACATCTCTTCTAATGATAACATTTTTGGACTTAAGTGGAATAAGTCTATATCCTTTGACATCTTCAGAATATCCAACAAAAATACATTTTTCACTCTTAGGTTCTAAAGCTTTATGTTTCTCATCTGGAATATGGGCCCATGCTTCACTTCCAAAAACACGAAAGTGACTTACATATGGTTTGATTGAGCTCCATGCTTCTTCTGGAGTGATTTTCTTTAAAACCTTAGTAGGAGTGTAGTTTATTATGTAATTTGCACAGTTAATTGCTTCTGCCCAATAATTAAGACTAAGTCCTTTGGATTGAAGCATACAATTAGCCATTTCCTTTAAGGTGCGATTCTTCCTTTCAACTACACCATTTTGCTGTGGAGTATATGGAACAATATGTTGCATTTGAATTCCATTCTCAGTGCAAAAGTTGATGAATTTGTTGTTAACATATTCTCCGCCATTATCAGATCTTAGCTTAAGAATTTGATGTCCAGATTTTTTTTCAACAAAGGCCTTAAAGGCCAAGAACATGTTAAATACTTCACTCTTGAGTTTTAAGAAGTATGCCCAAGTGCGTCTGGAGAAATCATCAATGAAAGTTAAGAAATACTTGTAGCCAGAGAATGAAACAACTGGAAGTGGACCACATAAATCACTATGCACGAGCTGTAAAGGGGCTAAGGCGTGCCAAGAGGCACGTTTTCCAAAACTGTCCCGATGATGTTTTCCGAGTACACATCCAGAACAAACACCATCTCTGCAAGATACCATTGGAAGACCTGTCACCATATTTTCTTTACATAGATTCTGAAGAGAGCGATAGTTTAAGTGACCAAATCTCTCATGCCAAAGTTTGCTCACTTCATCATTATGAGCAACAAATACCGAGGGAAGATTTGATGACCCAAAGTTGTGAAACTTATACAACCTTGTAGAATCATCAACAATGCTAGTAGCTAAAATTTGTCTAGGATCTCTTAGGTCCTTAATTACAACATCGTGAGGTGAAAATTCAACGATTTTATCTTCACCTGAATGAGTTATCTAATATACAGATAGAAGGTTGCAGGATAGTGTTGGAACACATAATACATCATTAAACTGACCATTGTCTATATGAACAGTTCCAGTTCCTACAACACTAAGAGATCTATCATCACCAACATATATATTTTTGGTGTTACAATCATTTAAAGAAGAAAACATGGCTTTGTTTTTGGCCATGTGATAAGAAGCTCCAGAATCAATGAGCCACTCATGAGAATGAGAAGAAGAAGATACATTTAGTGCATAGCCAGACCGAGATGCTTGACAACCACATGTAGAAAGTGCCATTCCTGAAGATGAAGTTGAAGTTGAAGAGTGCTCCAAATGGATGTTATGCTTCTTCATTGCTGCTTCCAAGGCTTCCATCTTCTTAAAGCATTTGGATTCTAAGTGGCCATCTCGATTACAAAAGTTGCAATGTCTATCAGTCTTCTTCCCTTTGTTTTTATTTGTCTTATCATTTTATTGAAATGATTTTTCATTTTGAGGCTGAAATTGCTTAGGACCATTCCTTTTAGGATACAACTTCTTAGGATTCTTTGAATTTGGTTGCTGCTGGGCGACTAATGCTTTCTTAGAAGAGTTTCCAAGATGAAGAAGACCAAGGTGTAAGAGTTTTTCTTGTTGTCTTATTAAAGAATCACAAAAAGAATCAAAGGAAGGGGACTTGTAGTCTTGTCCTTGAGAAATGAAGGCTTCTCTTGTAGAATGGAAGGTGGAAACAAACACAGAATAGGCTGGTCCCAACTTAGTAAGAATGGAGTAGATAAGGCTACTATCTTCTTTCTTAACCTTAACACCTTCCAAGAGAAGTCTAAGGGTCTTGAACTTGGACAAAATATCTTCAATGCAAGAAAAATTATTGGGGTCCAATGTAAGAAACTCATTTTCAAGTTGATGGGCTTTAAGTTCATTTTTAATTCCAAAAACTTTAGTGATCTGTTTCATTGCTTCTTCAGGAGTATCAAGTTCTGCAATATGGAATCTAAGATATGGAGAAATAGACATCCCTATCAACCCACATGCTTGATCTTGCCTATTTTCCCATTTAGCCGCCTTATCTTCATCTTTCGGTTTGGTTTCTTGGCATGAGGCTATTCTGTAGAGACCTTTACTTCTAAGTAAATCCACAATGTAGGACCACCATTGGAAGTAGTTGGTGCTGTCAAGAATAACTTGGCATGGACTTTCCATTTTAACAGAAACTGAAGCTATAGATGCTGAAACTAAGTGTTCCAATGGAAAGACCTCAAAAAATTAGGCTATTTCAAAAAAAGGGTTCTGAAAACGGCTTCCGGATGAAGAAGTTATGGCTTTTTGAATAAAATTTGATGAAGTCACTGACGAAGTGCGGGAATGTGCGGAAATGAAAAATCTGCCCCCACAAAAAGGAGATTTGAACTCAAGACCTCTACTCTCATAAATTAGCTTTGGACCAAGTGAGCTATACAAAAAGTTTGAGAGAGAGAGAGGGGGGGGGGGTTGAAGCTTTGGGTTGCGTGCTTGCTTTGAGAAAGCTCTTTTTCCCAATTAGCTTTGGAACAAGTGGGCTATACAAAAAGTTTGAGAGAGAGAGAGAGAGAGGGGGGGGGGGTTGAAGCTTTGGGTTGCGTGCTTGCTTTGAGAAAGATCTTTTTCCCTACAAAACAAAAAACACAAAACCCAGCACGAACATACAAAAAAAAATGAACTTTAGCTTTAGCCAGAAACTAAATATTTTCCTCAATGTTTCTGATTTTCCGAGATCACACTAAGGCGCAGCGGAAAAGAGCATACGCATGAGAAAAATCCTTCCTTTCTGTTTCTGGTTTGCCCAGATCGCACAGAGTCGCGAGGCAAAGAGCATACGTAGAAATGAAAGGTATAGATCCGGTAATGAAAAAGGCTAAATAAACCGAAACTGAAATAAACAGAGAGAAAATAACTGTAAACTGCAAATAAACACTGTATACCTCCAGATCTTAAAAATGACGCAGCTAGGGCTACCGGAAACCTTTTCGCGTGAAACGAAAGGGGTTCCTCACTGGAACAAATGCTCCCAACACAACAGAGCAGTCCTCTCGGCCCGAAAGTAGTAAAAAACAGTAGATCTAGGAAACGGTAGTCGGATGCAGTTCTACCGGCTTCATATTTGGATCACCAACGGACACGGCCCTCAAATACCTCTAATACCATGTAGGAATTTACAGGGTAAGTTCCTCAGACAGAAGACCAAAGGACACTGCTCACAACAGATCACAGATCAATACACCAGTAATTTTGATGTGGTTAAAACCCTCAAAGAGGGAAACAGTCCACAGCCTGAGCCAACGCGGCCACTTCAGCCAATTTATTAATAAAAGAATGAAAATTTACATAAGATTCTCTCATGGACGGTTAACCTACAAATGACCCTCCATGCTCTTTAAATAGAGATCATGGACCAATCGGGTGTTAAGCCACGGATCAAGTGTCGGTAATACTGAGGAGAGAATGAACCGTCAGATCACTACATATCGTGACCGTCGGATTGTAAGTTAAAAAATGCACATAGTAAAGAAACACACTTTACCTAACTCTATACTAGACCAAGTTATACTTAACTATTTCATATGTGTCAGAATATCCTAACAATGGTCAAGCCTAGTCTTGAGGTTAAATTTTGGTTTATTAGTCTTGTCATAATGTCTTTGATGGATTCTGAAAGTTACAACAAGTTCTAGCTAGTGGACGGAATTCTGGGCTAGAAAAGTCCCTTGAATTCTGTGGATGTCGGCACAGGTCTGCTAGGAAAAGTCCCTAGACACTGGCTTGCAGACCTATGAGAGTGTTAAGAGTTACTTGGACGCTGACATGCCCATAGCATGAGAACATCCAAAGGTCAAGAGGTCTAAAATATCAGTGGGACCCAGGGACGAGATGTCTGAATGGTTGAGATGTCTCTTGGGGGTGTTGTTGTTGATGTGGAAAGTATGGTTGATGTATTTTCTTGATTTCATTTCCTTAAGGTCACCAAGGAGATTCAATCATATCATCGTGGCCTCTCCCATTGCATGTTTACCCCGATTGCTCGGTTAATTGGGTAGATGTGGGGGGAGCGTGGTTACACCTTCCTACAAAAATATCTCAAGAAAAATCTAGTTATGTAGAGGGGAGGAAAATTCTTGACAGTATTCTTATATCCCATAAACACATCCACTCTCTCTCCACCTCCAAAAAACAAGCTATGGTCATTAAACTTGACATGTTGAAATCCTTTGATAAACGCAGCTGGAAGTTTATATTTCATATGATGATTTTTTTTGGATATTTTAATGCTTGGATTTCATGGGTAATGCATATGATAACAAAGGCCTTCTTCTCCATCTTAATCAATGGATCCCCCTCCTCTACTTTCTTTCCATCCCGCAACACCAAACAAGGAGATCCTTTATCTCCATACATCTTCCTCCTCTTGGAATATCTCTCGATCATGTCATTTTTTTGGGCTCTCTCAAAGGCTCGTCTAATGAACCTTTGAATCCACCCTCAACTCATTAGCATTTTTTTGATGACACCATGTTAATGGGTCAACCTACCATAAAAAAATCCAATATCCTCCATACCATTCTCTCTAGTTTTGTTAATGCTTGAGGAAATGAAATCAATTTGGCCAAATCCAAAATATTTTTCTACAATACCCCATCTACCATTCAAATCAATACTTTTAGACTCCTTGGAATTTAGCGAAGTTCCATTTTATCCAAATACCTAGGAGTGCATCTTGTAAAAAATCCCTTAGAGTCAAAGTCTAGGATGAAATCCTTCAAAATTTTGAAAAAAAACTTTCGTGTTGTAATTCAGACTATACACCTGCCAGAATGACCTTTCTCTTTACAGCCCTAGCTACATGCTGGAAAGGGAATGCTTGAAGACCAGGAAGGAGCAGTGACAGATACAATTGGATGTTCTGAGGGGACTGGGAATCGATTCATCCACCCTTACCTTTTTTATAGCTTTAAACCTTGCTAGCACGTCAACTCTCCTCAAATTTGTGCTTCAGACCATTCCTTTATATCTTATCTCAACCCTTGTATCCCTTGAAGCTATTCTTCAAAAACCCTAATCAATCCAAAGATCCTTCTTATGGGGAGGGAGAAAATAAGAAAACAAATGGGCCCTAATATCCTAGGAAAAGTTATGCAAACCAAAATCCACATATGGCTTGGGTTTTAGATATCTATAACTTCTTGACGAAACTTTGCGGGAAAAAAAGTGGTGGAGATGAATTAAAAATCCAAGGGCCCTTTGGATTAAGATATGGAAAAATAAAGATTGCTTTGAAAATCAATTAGAATCAATTGGTACAATTACAAAGACAAATAAAAGGATCACACCTTTGGAATCAAGCATGGAGAAACAAACACCTAATTCAAACTCATATTTTTTGGGAAATTCAGGAAGGTCTAGCTCTCTTTTGGGAAGACTCTTGGCAGTAATGGCCAAATCTTGAGCAAAGGGGAGACATGAGTGATCTCAAGATCAACCTACAAGTGCAAGGAAAAACGTTAGTAAAGCAATATTGGATGCAATCATTAGAATAACAACAATGGAGGCAATGGAAAAATAACACACAATGGCCTAAAAAAATAGCATTGCATCTAAGAAAACCTTGGGAAAATAATTAGAATATAAGAAGATAAAACTCAAGACATGAATGATATAATTTTATGGGGTCAAAATCATAAAGTCACGTTCAATTTAAAGGAGGTGTACAACATACTTGCAGAAGAAATGGAGCATAACAAAGAAAAATTATGGAGAAAATTGTGGAAAGCACAACTTTGGCTCAAAATAGTGATCTTCATATGACTATCCTACAAAACAAAACATAAATATGTGATCAAATTAAAAAAAAGAGGGTTTCGGGGGCTAACTCGATGCTACCTATGCATTGTAATCATTGAAACAACATAACACCTTATAAATGGATGTCAATTTGATTTAGAGCTATGGGACATTCTAGTAACAATATTAAGACAAATTGATAGAAACAAGAACATCATACATTCCACAATTGAAGAGTGTAAATCAACACCCTTTAAAAATACCTTCATAAACAAAGCTTGGAAACTCTTCCCATGATTCATTACATAGGAAGTATGGAAGGAATGCAAAAGAAAAATATTCAAGGACAAATATGAGGAACTAAACATCATCTAGCACTTAATCATGAGCAAATTAAGGGAAATGATCCTAATATCCTGTTGCACAACTCAAGATTGGGAATGCTCTATGGGGCAAATATAATATGCTCAAAACTTTTGGGATTGAACCAATATATATATATACCAACCAGAAACATGTTCCTTCAATCAAACACTCTAGTCGAAATAAATGGCTTCCCCCTCTAGAAAGATATCAATGGGCCATCTCTTTATTCATGCAATTTCCAAAACAACATCCATTCTTCTTGTGACATATCCACATATTTATTTTTTCTAAAAAAATCAGTCACATGGTCACATGCAATGTCCAAAACATTCTTGTGACATATCCATATATTTATTTTTTCAAAAAAAATCAATCGTGCTCATTAAAATAAAAAATTTACATAAATTGTGATAAACCAAGAAAGTAAAACACGTAAGCCTGCCAAATCAATATATTTATTATATATTAATAAGTCAATGTTCAGTACTGATAAAGTTTTATAAATGAAATATGTATTTTAATGTAGACATCAACAATAAAAACTCAAACTCTCTTAGTGGAAGAAAAGGTCAAATCCATCTGAAAAAGTCAAAGTTCCTGCATGAAACCTACGATCAAAAAATAATTGTATTTAAAAATTTAATACTATCCTTTCAATAAATGTCAAGTTTATGTATTGCAATGACTCAAAGCAATCCAAGTTCTTCGCACCACGTAACACCAACCCACAGAAATGTTATACAATGGGTTGGCAACCCAATGTATTTAATGTCAACCTTCTCGCTCAATCAAATAAATTAATTAATGAAACACAAAAGGACAAGTATTGAATATAAGGGATTAGACTATGTGATGAATTAGTCAAATCAAACTAAGCATTGGAAAAAAGTTTCAATGGTTTTGATTTGATTTCTTATCAGCTCAGCCATTCAACCTGAATGTGCTTTGAAATTAAGAAAGACTTTGTAACCTATTGCACTATTTTAAACAGTAATATAAAAAAATATAACATTTTAGGGTATATATATTTATATATATAATTTAATGAAAAAATAAAATAAAGTATTTTAACTTAAATGGAATAAAATATAATGATGATAAGTGTTAATGTTTATTAAAATAAAATTTGGTTTATTAAATTTTAAGAAAAGTGAAGAATTATTTGATTTGCATTTTTAAGATAAGTATGTATGAGGTGTCTATTTTAGGATAAGGTTTTTAGAATTGTAATTGCACTCTCCAATCAAGTATCGAAGAGATTTTGTCAAATTACATAGTGTTGGATATTGCCAACATGCAAGAGCGTATCCCCAATGAAAAGTCCCAATTAGACTTTGCACCATTTGGTGTAAGAGCCCTTCTAGAAACAAGGTTCGATTGCCTTATATTTTTAAAGATATGCCTTAGCTACAATGTTTAGCACGAGAAAGTAATGCACAGGTTCTTTCAGATTAGTAAATGAGTATGTCTTGTGGAATGTTCAACTGCAGAATGTATCAAGGTTCTTCTACCAAAAGGGGAGAGAAAAGTGAGTCTTTTAAAGACAAGTAATAGTATTAATCTAGAAAAGACACATGAGCATGTACATATGAATGAATCGTTGGGAAACTAGCGAAATAATTCACATAGAAGCAATGATTGTTAAAACACATACAACACACCTTCAACAAGATAAGTACCAAAGCCACCAAAATAGTTCAATTTCCTTAGTACAGATGAAAACAACATAGATCACAAGCATTGAAAGAACAATCTTACATTATTTACAACATACACATGAAAGTGTGTTGGCTCAATGAGCTTCTGAATTAAAAAAAAGTTCCAAGATACATCAAGACAGTGAACACCACTAACCCCGAGACTGGAGTGTTAGAGAAACCACTTGCTCCTCCAAAAGAACTATTTTCCTCTCTAATGCCTAGTAGGAGGAGCAAGTGGTTTTCCTCTATTTTCCTCCAAAAGTATTTTGCATGAGCTATGAGGGCATATATATAACAAATCGGCTGACCATTCAACTCACTTGTGACTCTTGGACTACCCTCATGATTGTTTGACTTCTATATGACTCTTTGACTCCTTCATGACTTTTCACATTCTATGGATGACTCTTGGACTTTCACTTTACATTACATTTCTCCAATATTGAATTTACATAATCCACAAAAGTTGTGGCAAATGATGACTCTTGACATGACACTAATGACATGGAAATGTCAAGTCACTATTTGTTGTTTCTTTCTTTGTGTCTTCTTGAGAGATGGAACTTGCTCTTCTTCTTCCTCCACCATAAGGATTGAAGATAGGAAGTCTTCAATGTAATCTTGATTTCTAGTTGTTGTCGCAATCTAGTGCTCCTTTGTCTTTCTTGATTGATCAACTTGTTTTCGCAACTTCAAAGGTGTCTTCTAGCAGGGTCTCCTTCTTCATCTCCTTCATCATCATCTTTTCATAACATGATAGAATACCTATAACTGAAATCCACTCATGACAAGATGACATCAATCCAATAAACCCCTAGTCTAGCATGCTTCATGATAACCACTGACTGAGTTGGAACCGGGTGATAGTCTGGGAGATAGGCTCAAGGATTGTGCGGTTGTGCATCTCAAGAGGTTAGGGGTTGGGACTTAGCCTTAAGACTACCTAGTGTGTAGTTCAGGAAGGCCAAGGCTAGTCATTTGTGTAGCTGAGGGTCTCAAGAGGTTAGGCTGAGGACTTAAGGCTTGAGATTTCCCACTGCGTAGTTTTGAAGGGACAAAGATAAATGGATTGCGCAATTGCGCAGTTCAAGACATCAAGGTTGAGGCTTGATGCTTGAGACTAAACAGTGCGTAGAAGATGATGACTATAGGCAGGGGCTACACAATTCTAGAGCTCAAGGCCTGAGACTGAGGACTGAGGCTGCATAGTGTGCAATTTTGGAAGGCAGGGACTACACATTGTGCAACACCAAGATGCAAGGTTGAAGCTTGAGTACTGAGACTGCATGGTGCATAGTTCAGGAAGGTCGAGTGGGGCCAAGTTGTTCGAGTAGGAAATTTTCTAGATTTGGCTAAGTGTGGGATCATTGAGACCAAAGTGAACAATTATGAAACTTGAGTATGATCACATGCTTGGAACAATTAATGATGCAATATTGATCACTCTAAACACATGAACAACATACTTTCGTCAATGTGATGGCATTGCAACAACTTCTCCAAGTGCGACACTAAAGGTACACTTTGTGATGACAATGATGACACTTGTGTGATAGTGCTTGAAACATTAGAAATGAGTGTGATACATGTCTGAATGGTAAGAATGACTCATTAACACCAAGGTTACCCCTTGAAACAAACCAAAACCACATATGTGTGATGTGCAATGCTTTCCATGCTAAAAGATGACACTTTGATTTTCTTCTAAACGAGACAAGAATACTTCAAAGAAAAACATGTGATAACTATTAATATTTGCGATGACAACATGCAAAGTCAAAGTAGGCTCCAAAATTTGGATGTAGGCTGAAATTTTGGAGGGTGTTGTAACAGCGACAATGCTTGGCGACGCACTGGTTGAATTCCAAATTCTCTACCTTGGTAAAATCTTTTGTGCAGGGTCTAGTTCCTCAGGGAGTATTGATTCATTATTCAAATCACCATGGCTCCCCCACTTACCCCATGTATAAACATAGTCCCCTTCATCTTTTCTTGGTTTAACATAATCATAAATCTAGCCATATCACAATGTTTCAAATAAGGAGAAGGGTAATGTTATTAGCGAGCTTTATATTTTCATTGTATAGTTTTTCATCTTTGGTGTTGCTCCACTACTAGTAGGCCTAGATAGTACCCCAACAGAGTCACTTCAGGAACACAAACACTGTTCCACTGCCAGCGAGCCTGAAGAGTACCCTGACAAAGTTGCTTGCTTCACCTCCCTACACAAAAATCCTTTATCTTCTTTCACCCTTTATTTATTTATTTTATATAGGACTATGCATCGACACTTATTCATTTCATGCGGCGAAAGAAGGATCCTGACTTATTAAGAGTAGAAAAGGTTGTAGGTTTTAACCCCGTACAGAAATTACCTGCATACGAATTCTAGAACACAGAAAATAAACAATGCGAGAGCATAACACATAAAAACAGAGATTTTCCACTGGATGCCAAAACCGGGACTACCAACTTGATTTTTCATTATGTTCCTTTCAATGTTATAATACATATTTATACATGTCGAAGCATCCAGTACCATGGACCAAAAACCATCACGTCCAAAACCATGGACCAAAAACCATCGCGTCCAAAACCCTGGACCGAAAACCATTGCGTCCAAAACCATGGACCGAAAACCATCGCGTCCAAAACCATGGACCGAAAACCATCGCGTCCAAAACCATGTGCGAAAATCATGCACAAAACCATAGGTAGGTCCGCCCAACCTAACATAGGGTCCAAAACCATAGAGTGGGGTTACTTGCACCCCTCAAACCCCATGTGACTCCCCCCACTACGCAATCAGTGCAACGAAGGGGGGGCTCCGCCCCCCTTCTAACTCCCCGGTTAACTACGTGGGCTAGTCATGGAAAGAATATAACACAACCCAACATTCTCCCACTTATTGTTTTCTTTCCATAGGGAGCCACAAGAGAGCTTAGTCATTTATCCAGCCCTGTAACACCCATTGTTTCTCTACACCAAGAGAACTTCTCAAAGCTCACAGATTTTGTCAATGCATATGCAGTATTCTTCAAAGTGTCCACCTTTACCAGAAACACCTTTTTGTCTTCTATCATATCCCTCACAAGTGATACTAAACATCAGTGTGCTTTGTATTTGAATGATATGCATGGTTATTTGCCAAGAAAATTTCACTTTGGCTGTCACTTTCTATACTTATAGCTCCCTATACTAACCACATATTTGAACACAATATCTGCAATCAAACTGCTTCCTTGCTTTCATGAGTGGCTGCCATGTATTCTGCCTCTATAGTTGATAGTGCCACTACAGATTGTTTCTTACTCATCCAGCTGACTGCACCTCAAAATAGGTTAAACACATACCCACTTGTAGATCTTCTCTGATCAAGATCTCCAACCCAGTCTGCATCAATAAAGCCACGAATATCCAACACTTTGACCAATCCTGGTCTTCCATGGTATCACAAACCATAATCACTAGTGCCACGCAAATACCTAAAAACCCGCTTCACTGTTGTCTAGTGTTCCTTCCCTGGTTTTGACATAAACCTGCTCAATACTCCCACTGCATGTGCAATGTCTGGTCTAGTACAAAACATTTCATACAGTAGGCTATTGACTGCACTTGCATATGGAACATGGGACATGTCATTTTCCTCATCTTGTGTCTTGGGACACTGTTCGTAGATAAATTTAGACCTATAGGAATAGGAACCTTCATCGGTTTACTATCTTGCATATTAAACCTTGTTGGAAATAATACTGAGAGGGGGGCTGAATCAGTCTTATCAAGTCAATAATATTTCATTTCACAATCAGATTCATATACGCTACTTCAGTTAATGAAACTTGCATGTATACGCAACTTTATTTAAGGCAACTAGCGTATACCCTGCAAACTTATAATTTAGTTAATTCATCATATGTTGATCTTTAATCTGTGCATCAGAACCATATAAATAGTAACTAGGTGCAGTAAAAATAGAGCAGATAATCACACACATGAACACAAGATATAAGGTGGAAACCCAATGTGGGTGAAAACCACCTGCTGTAATCGTCTCTATCTTCTTTTAATAAGAAACTTCTTTTTACAATTTTTCTGTACTGGTGCAGTCTTATACCAGTACACAGGCTTCTACCTACAAAAGACTACAACCATCTCTCATTCTCCAGCTTCTCTTGGAAGGGAGTTACAACCCCCTAGCTCTTGTACTAGCAAATGTTATTACCTATACGTAGATGCTGACCTATAGAAGGCTACAACCTTCTCTTTTCTTCCAGGGACCACGTTTCATAAATTTTCAGACTGGATCCATCAATCAAACATCAAATATATCTGCATCAATCAATCTCCTTTGCACCAACCAAAACTGAATCAATCAATCACTTCTCAGAATGTTGTAACCAAAATACAGTAACAGTAACCAGAACCCAAGCTAGAACCTAGAACACTGCAACAGCAAACAGAAGTAGCTAAAGCATATTTTATTAGGTATACACTACTTCAATGTGTCGAACTTGCGTACATACGCTGTTTTCTCAAGGCGAACCTGCGTATACACTGTTTTGATATGCAGAACCAGCGTGTATACGCGCCTTTGCTAAAGTGAACCTGCGTACAGATCTATAAATGATGATTTAAACTTTACAACAATTCCAGACATCAATTATACCCAGATCATCATATTTACAGATTACAACATGCGCCAGTTATTCAGATAAAAGATCAAAACCACACAAAGATACTTCTCTTCAAGCCTTAAGATCTTGACCCATCAATAGAACTTATCCTTCATCAAGCGCTCAGGTTCATCCTTGATTCAGATCCAGCTGTGCACCATAACCCAATAACTTGTATTCTAGATCTTGCTCTTCATTAGATATTCAATTCATGAGTGCCTTTGCCTAATGATCTTCTCCTCCTTTTATAGTCTTAGGAATTACTCAATACCATGGTCCAAAACCACTTAGAATCAATACCTTGGACCAAATACCTAGGGTCAATACTTCGGACAAGATACCTTGGACCAATACCATGGATCAAAATACCATGGACCAAATACCATGGACCAAAACTAAGTTTTCCAACATGTACGTGCCTTTCCTTCCGTGAAAGTGTGTGTGTACGCTATACACACCTTTTGGTCTACGAACCCACGTGTACACGTGGCTTGGTCAATAGGGAACCTGCATATACCTCTCTTTATTCATACTATGAGCCTAAACTGTGATCTGTCATCTGTGTGAGTTGCCATCAAGGACAACACATGTGTCATAGTGCCAAATATGTATCATAATGCCAACAATCTCCCCCTTTGGACTTGATGGCAACCCGAAGTCACTCTCCCCCTTTGTCATCAAGGGAAAAGGGTTATGCACCCCCTGAGTACATGTTGAATTCTCTGATACGCTGAAGTGTGTTGTCCATGCTCCCCTTGAATATAAGAAAGGTTTGCAAAAAGATGATTCTATACATACATCATAAATGACCTTCCTATCACTAATGACTCATACATACATCCATCTCCCAAACAAGTGGGGATATACCAAGTTTGACTCATCCACCCAACCAAGTGGGTATATACCAAATGTTTATACATGTCAGAAGAAGAACATTACATCATCCATCCTATGCATAGTGGGGAAACAAAATAGGTCATTTCATGACCTTGAAATCAAAAGATATACATGACGTAGAGACCAAATATCTAAAACAAGACTATGATAGTTATCAGCAACTATCATCAACAACATCGGTCAATCATCATCCAGACCAGTAACCATGATCTCTCCATGAACTTGTTCCCCCTAAATAAAAAACAACTATGAATTTGTACCAAGATCTTCTAAGATAATGCCAACAATGCATTACTATAAGTATATGCTACCCCTGAACATGTGCCAGATGATCACTGTCAGACCCAGATCAGACTCCTTTCATCCACTGTTTTTCTTCAAACCAACATATACACGATTGTATCCACAACAATCGGAATATGTACGTGGATACGCTTCATGAAACTTGCGTACAACCACTTTTCTTTGAACAAATAAGTTTTAACAGCAAGATGATGCATCAACTAATCCCAACTTCTATCTGAGATATTCAAATGTCTCTCTGGGTAGTGGTTTGGTGAATATATTAGCAACCTATTTTTGGAGGGAACCTACTCCAATTTGACCTTTTGTTCAAGCACTTGTTCACGTAGAAAATGATATTTGATGGGTATGTGCTTGGTCTTGGAACACATGACTGGATTCTTTGAAATACTAATTGCACTTGTATTATCACATAGAATGGAGATGGGTGGATTACATGTGATCTGAATGTCTTGCAATGTTTGCATCATCCAAAGGAGTTGTGTGCAGCAAGATGCAGTAGCCACATATTCTGCTTCAACTGTAGATAATGCAATTGAACTTTGTTTCTTGCTGAACCAAGACACTAATCTGGAACCCATATAGAATGCACCACCACTAGTGCTTTTTCTGTCATCCACACTTCCTACCCAATCTGCATCTATATATGCATGAAGTGTAAGATCTGTATCCCTAGGATACCATAAACCAAAATTCTGAGTTCCTTGAAGATATTTGAAGATCCTTTTGACTGCCTAAAGGTGTGATTCCTTTGGATTTTCTTGGAATCTTCCAACTATTCCCACTGCATGCATGATGTCTGGTCAAGTACCTGTTAGATAAAGCAAACTGCCAATCATGGATCTGTAGGTTGGTTGATGTACTGCTGCTGATTCATCATTTGAGCTGAGACTGCATCCTGTTACCATGGGGGTACATACTGGTTTAGAATATTCCATGCTATATTTTTTCAAGATCTTCTTGAGATACTTGGTTTGTGATAGAAAAATACCATCTTTATTTTGTTGAACTTGTAGGCTGAGAAAATATGTGAGCTCACCAAGTAGGGACATTTCAAATTCTTGCTACATTACCAAAGCAAAGTTTTGACTCATGGCTTCTTCATTGCTACCAAAAATGATATCATCAACATACACTACAAGTATTAGCAATTTATCATTATCAATCTTTGTATATAGATTGCTATCAGCTGATCCTTTTGAAAAACCTTGTTGATGGAGGTATTTGTCAAGATGGTAATACCAGGCCCTTGGAGCTTGTTTTAGACCATAGAGAGCCTTTCTGAGTCGGCATACAAGTTTTGGATCATTTCCAAGGATGAATCCATCTGGTTGCTCAATATATACTTCTTCTTCTAAGTCTCCATTAAGAAAGGCATATTTTACATCCATTTGGTATACTTTGAATTTCTGAAAGCTAGAAAGAGCAAGGAACATTCTTATGGCTTCAAGTCTAGAAACAGGTGCAAAAGTTTCTTCAAAATCTATACCTTCTTGTTGAGCATATCCTTTACAAAAAAGTCTGGCCTTGTTTCTAATAACTTCACCATTTTCATTCAGCCCGTTTTTAAATATCCATTTGGTTCCTATGATATTCTTATCATGATGTCTAGGAACTAATTCCAAAGTATTATTCTTTTCAATTTGCTCAAGTTATTCATTCATGGCCTTGACCCAACATTCATCTTTGCATGCTTCATTTACATTTTGAGGTTCGATGGAGGAAGGCAATGCTAGATAGCTTGAAGCTTCCATAATAGTTCTTCTTGTCTGCACACCTACCTATTTCTGTCCCAAAATTTGAGTCTCTGTATGATTTTTCTTAACATGCCTGGATGGAGTCTTTTCTTTTGCCATTATATGTTCTTGTGGTGCTTCATTGATTTCTTCTTTTTCAAAACTAGTCTGATTTGATGTGGAAGGATAATTCTCATATTCTTCAAACTCTTTGGTTTTTACCTGCTTTGGATTTTGGCTTGCTTCATCAACCGCAACATCAATACTTTCAATAATTTTCCCAAGTCTTTTATTATAACACTTATATCCTTTACTTTGGGAAGAGTAACCAAGAAGAATGCCTTCATCTGCTCTAGGTTCAAACTTGCCAAGTTTTTCATCAATCCTTTTGATGTAACATTTTCTTCCAAAAACTTTGAAGTATTTTACAGTAGGAGTCTTACCATACCAAAGTTTATGTGGAGTTTGAGTGTTGTTTACCCAAACGTTTTCTTTTTTGAAAATAGTGACGGCAGTAAATGCAGCTTCACCCCAGAAGGTTGTAGGTGTTCTAGACTCATCTAGCATGGCACGAGCCATTTGTTGAACAGTTCTATTCATTCTTTCTACCAATCCATTTTTCTAAGGAGTCCTTGCGGTGGAGAATTCTCTTTTTATTCCACATTCTTCACAAAAGTCGAAGAATTCATCTGAGGTAAATTCCCCTCCTCGATCAGATCTGAGGCATTTGATTTTGCAATCTGATTCATTTTCAACCAAATCTTTGAAGGCTTTGAACTTTTCAAATGCTTCATCTTTATGCTTTAGAAGTCCTATCCAACACATTCTGGAAAAATCGTCAATGAATAATATAAAATATTCTTCTCCACGAGGTGACTTTTTCCTTGATGGACCACATAAATCAGTATGAACAAGTTCAAGAGGCTTACTAGCTGATCCTTCCTTCTCAGGGAAATGTGCTCTGGTTTGCTTACCAAATTGACATGATTTGCATATTGTATTTTCTGGAATGCTGATATTAGGAAGATCACGAACAACCTGGAATTTGCATGCTTTCCTTATTTGAGGGAAGCTTAAATGCCCCAATCTTCTGTGCCATAGCCAGTGTTCATCATTTTTGCTTAGATAGCACTATTGTTGTCCTCCCTTGAGTATGTATAAGTTGTTTGGAGTTCTTATGCCTTTGATCACAGTTTCTCCTATATCAAGCTCACGAACAACACATCCATTTGATCAAAATACTACTTCATTTCCTTTATCACACATTTGACTAGCACTCAATAGGTTATGCTTTAGACCATCAACATACATAACATTCCCAGCTTTAACCTTTTCTTTTAAGAGAACAGACCATTTACCTTTTATGACAGTAGGAGTGTCATTTCAAATGAGACCTTGTTTTCCTTTTCTAAGGCATTATATGACTGAAGTTTTTCTTTATCACCTGTCATGTGTTTCGAGCATCCATTGTTGATGTACCATTGATTTTTTTGTCCTTCTGCATACAAAGCTATACCACATCTTTCTGTTTGTGGTTCTTTTTTTCTCCATATTTTAGGACTTAATGAAGTTTGCTCCTTCTGAGATGTTTGCCGAAATTTACTCCTGCATTCAGAATCTTTATGACCAAAGTTGTTACAGATAGAACATTCTATTTCATTTTCAAGAAGTGAAAAGTTATTGTAGGTCCTTTTTATGATCCCTAGCACATTCCTTTTATTTCATGCTTCTCTAGTCATGATGGTCTTGTAAGCAACACATTGAGAAGCTTTGTGTCCAAAGTTATGACATGAAAAACATTGGCCATTAAATAAGTTCCTGCGATTATCGAATCTACTGACCTGGTGATTGTTGTTTCCATTGACATTCATTCTTGAAGTAGATTGAGTATGATTTACCTGAGGTTGGTTGTAGCTTTTGTTCATCCTTGAAGTAGATTGAACCCGATTTACTTGGTGATCTGCTTTATGTCTTTGATGACGATTTTCAAACTGTTCACTGCTCTTTGCTACATCAAGATAGCTTTTAGTGGAGGTTGACTGCTTATGTGCTTGAAATGATTCTTCAGTATATCCAAGACCTGTCTTTATCAAAGGAGAATGCTACACATTGATAATTTCATCTAAAGTTTCTAATCCTTTAGCAAATCTGAGATTAAGAGCTTTTGTTTTCTCAATATCTTTTCTTAGACCCACAATTTCACATTCTAGTTTTTCATTGTGTTTTTCTCTTTCAACAAGTTGGAATATCAGAGTATCTATAATCATATTCTTTTCTTCTAAAAAGATTTTGAGTTTAGATATTTCTTCATAAAGATCATCTTCATCTAAATCATCTTCAAAAGCCATCAGAAGTCTATAGTCATTATTATCTTCATCACTATTTGATAAACCATTGCTATCTTCATGCGTATAATAGCTCTTCTTACTTACACTTTGTTTCCTATTACATTTTGTTGATTCCTTACCTTTATCAAGCTTATCTTTATGAGGAAATTTGGCAGTATAATGACCGACTCTTCCACAAGCAAAGCATTTGAAAGGTAGTTTACCTCTGAATCTTCCAGAACCCCGTTGAAGGTTCTTGACAAAGTTTGCTTCTTCCTCTTCTTCTGAAATATGTCCTGATTCATTGAGTTCTTCTCTTCCTGAAGCTTTGAATGCGACTTCTCTCATATCTGATGGACCTCCTTTTCTCATTTCGAAAGAAGTTAAAATTCTGTGCAGCTGTGTCATAGTAATATTTTGAAGATCCTGCTTCTCTTCTATGGCAAAAACTTTTGATTCAAACTTAATAGACAAGGATCTTAAAACCTTTTCAACTAAAGTAACTTCTTTTATCTCTTCACCCAAGTTCTTCATGTAGTTAAAAATTTCATCTATATGTAAGAAGTAACTAGCTATACTTTCATCATTGTGCATTTTGAGAGTTTCATATTGAATTCTGAGAGATTGCAGTTTTGCACGTTTTACCTGATTGTATCCTTCATAGCTTAGAACGATCTTGTCCCATATTTCTTTGGCGGTCTTGAGCTGCATAACTTTGACGAATTCTGATTGTGACAGACTCCCCAATAATGTATTGACAGCCTTGGCATTGGTTTCATATTGCTTTTTACTTGTCGTATCTGTAGGAATTGTTGATGGAAATGTATATCCTCCTTCCATGATTTCCCAAACATCTATTCCAAGAGATTGAAGATAGGTTGTGGTTCTTACCTTCCAATAAATGAAGTTTCTCCCATCAAAGATTGGTGATCTAATGGATCCCTCTCTTTCCAAGTTACTCATGATGATAGATCTTCCTTCAAGCAATCAAGCTTCTTCTGAAGGACCTGATCTGATACCAATTGTTGCAAATAATACTGAGAGGGGGGCTGAATCAGTCTTATCAAGTCAATAATATTTCATTTCACAATCAGATTCATATACGCTACTTCAGTTAATGAAACTTGCGTGTATACACAACTGTATTTAAGGCAACTAGCGTATACCTTGCAAACTTATATTTTAGTTAATTCATCATATGTTGATCTTTAATATGTGCATCAGAACCATATAAACAATAACTAGGTGTAGTAAAAACAGAGCAGATAATCACACACATGAATACAAGATATAAGATGGAAACCCAATGTGGGTGAAAACCACCTACTACAATCGTCTCTATCTTCTTTTAATAAGAAACTTCTTTTTACAATTTTTCTGCACTAGTGCAGTCTTATATCAATATGCAGGCTTCTACCTACAAAAGGCTACAACCTTCTCTCATTCTCCAGCTTCTCCTGGAAGGGAGCTACAACCCCCTAGCTCTTGTACTAGCTGATGTGATTGCTAGTACGTAGGTGCTGACCTACAGAAGGCTATAACCTTCTCTTTTCTTCTAGGGACCACGTTTCATAAATTTTCAAACTAGATCCATCAATAACATCAATCAAACATCAAATATATCTACATCAATCAATCTCCTTTGCACCAACCAAAACTGAATCAATCAATCACTTCTTAGAATGCTGTAACCAGAATACAGTAATAGTAAGGAAAACCCAAGCTAGAACCCAGAACACTGCAACAACAAACAAAAGTAGCTAAAGCATATTTTATTAGGTATACACTACTTCAATGTGTCAAACTTGCGTACATATGCCATGTTCTAAAGGATAACCTGCGTATACACTATTTTGATATGCAAAACCAGCATGTATACGCACCTTTTCTGAAGTGAACCTGCGTACAGATCTATAAATGATGATTTAAAATTTACAACAATTCTAGACATCAATTATGCCCAGATCATCATATTAACAAATTACAACATGCGCCAGTTATTCAGATAAAAGATCAAAACCACACAAAGATAATTCTCTTCAAGCCTTAAGATCTTGACCCATAAATAGAACTTATCCTTCATCAAGCGCTCAGGTTCATCCTTGATTTAGATCCAGCTGTGCACCATAACCCAATAACCTATATACTAGATCTTGCTCTTCATTAGATATTCAATTCATGAGTGCCTTTACCTAATGATCTTCTCCTTCATTTATAGTCTTAGGCATTACTCAATACCATGGTCCAAAACCACTTAGAATCAATACCTTGGACCAAATACTTGGGCTCAATAGTTCAGACAAGATACCTTGGACCAATACCATGGATCAAAATACCATGGACCAAATACCACGAACCAAAACTAAGTTTTCCAACATGTATGTGCCTTTCCTTCCGTGAAACTGTGTGTGTGGTATATGCGCCTTTTGGTCTGTGAACCCATGTGTACACATGGATTGGTCAATAGGGAACTTGTGTATACCTCTCTTTCTTCATACTATGATCCTGAACTATGATCTGTCATCTGTGTGAGTTGCCGTCAAGGACAACACCTGTGTCATAGTGCCAAATCTGTATCACAATGCCAACAAACCTCTACAATATTGTCTCAACATACTTCCTCTGGTTTAACCAGAGCTTCCTCTTTGCCTGATCTCTTTTATTTTCCATGCCCAAAACATAGTTTGCAGCACCAAGATCTTTCATGTCGAATTTGGAGGAAAATTGCGTCTTCAAATCCTAGATAATTTATTTGTCATTTCCAACCAACAACATATCACCCACATACAAAACCAGATAAATAACATGGTCACCAATTAATTTAAAATACACACAGTGATTTTCTTTGCTTCTAGTGAAGCCAAGTCCCTGTATAAATATATCAAATTTCTGATACCACATCCTTGGCGACTATTTTAACCCATATAGAGACTTCTTTAACTTGCATACCAGTTCTTTCTTACCCTTCACTGCAAAGCCTTCGGGTTGCTTCATGTAGATTTCCTCTTCCAAATCCCCATAAAGAAATGTTGTCTTCACATCCATTTTTTCTACCTCAAAATAAAAAACAACAACAACAAATAAAAGTAATATAATAGAAGTTACCTAGGCAACAGGAGAAAAAATATCACCAAAATCAATTCCCGACACCTGAGAATAACCTTTTGCTACCAACCGAGCTTTGTATTTCTCCACCTTTCCTTTTGCATTTGTCTTCTTCTTGAACACCCATTTTCTGCCAATGGGTTTCCTTCCAACCGGCAACTCCACCAGATTCTAAACCTCATTTTTGTGCAAAGATGTCATTTCATCAACCACGGCCTCTTTCCAAAGTTTTCCATCCTCTAAATCTACTAATTCCTTCACAGTTCTGGGATCATCATCAATAATATATAAAGCAAAATTTGAACAGAAAACAGATGGACTATACCTTTTTGACTACCTTCTTTCTCGAATTGATCTTCTCACACTTGAAGTTAGTGGCTCTTCATCTTATGATTCCTCCTCTGCAGTAGAGTCTGATTATTCCTCCTTTAGCTCAAACTCTATCTTAGGTTCCTTTGGTTGGATTTCATGTTTAATAACATATTTCACCTCTCTAAACACCACATCTCGGTTGTACACAACCTTCCTTGTTACTGGGTTCCATTGCTTATAACCCTTTAAAACATCCTTATACCCAATAAAGATGCACTTTTCAGATTTACTATCCAACTTGGTTCATTTCTCATTTGGAACATGTATATATGCATCACATCCAAATACCCTCAGATGTGAAAGAGAGGGTTTCTTACCAGTCCATACCTCTTGTGGAGTCTTATCATCCAACACTGATGAAGATGATCTATTGACCAGGTAACATGTTGTCTCCACCATCTTTGCCCAGAATTCTTGTCCTAACCCGGCACCACTGAGCATGCTTCTTTCCCTTTCCATCAACGTCTTGTTCATTCTTTCTGCAACTCCATTTTTCTGAGGTGTATATGGAGTAGTCTTTTGTCATGCTATACCACACTTCTTACAAAACTCTTCAAATTCCTTACTACAAAACTCTCCACCGTTATCTATCCTCAGCACCTTTATATTCTTCTCTGTTTGGTTTTCCATTAGAGCCTTAAATTCTTTAAACCTGTCAAAGACTTCATATTTCTTCTTAAGGAAATATATCCATGTATTCCTTGAGAATTCATCTATAAATGATACATAGTACACAGACTTACCCAATGATGGAACCTTCACACGTCCAAACACATCATTGTGCACGAGCTCTAATATCTGTTTCAGCTTCTTACCACTAGAGGGGAAACTCACTCGATTCTGCTTCCCATATACACAATTTTCACAGAAATCAAAATCCAGAGAGCTATTACTCATACCTTCTACCATACCTTTACCATGAAGTATTCGAAGGTCCTTCTCTCCAATATTTCCAAGCCTTTGATGCCACAGCATGGTCTTCTCTCCAGAGACCACTAGATTTTCTGCTCCACTTTCAGGAACCACAGAACTGTTGCACCCATCAACAATAGTGCTACCTTGCATCTTGTACAGAGTTCCAATCCGAACTCCCCACTTCAATACCAATGCTCCTCAAACCATCTTGTAGGTATCCTTCTCAAACACTATTTTTACACCTACATCATCTAGCTTGCTTATAGAAATCAGATTTCTGGCCAATGCATGAATATTTAGAACACCTGGAAGTGTTCTAACCCTTCCACCTTGCAACTTCAACTTTACTTTTCCGCTCCCAACTATTCTAGTCTTCCTATCATCCCCTAAGAAGACATCACCACTGTCATATTTCTCATACTAGTAGAACCACTCTCTATGAGGAGTGAAGTGAAAGGATGCACCTGAGACAATCAACCATGCCTCATGATATTCATGTGTACTTGAAGAAGCCAAGTACACATCCCCACCTTCATCTGAGGTGGTTTTAGCCTCTGCAGAAGGAGCATCATCAGATCCCTTTCCTTTGTCAGGAGCTTTAGATTTACAGTCCCTTTTGTAGTGCCCTTCCTTTCCACATTTCCAGCACACCACCTTTACAGGTTTTCCTGGAGATTTAGATCTCCCACTCGACGACTTATTTTTTTTTTTGTTCTGGGACCATCCTCAATAGACAAGGCATCACCATTCTAGCTTTCCATATTTTTCCTTCTCATCTCCTCCATCAGCAAGGATGAGACTATTTCATCAAACTACAAGGTAGTTTCATTGCTACCTATTGCAATAACCAGACTATCCCACGAATCTGGTAGAGAACACAAAAAACTAATGCACTTATCTTCATCTGAAATTTTGATATCAGCATATGATAACTGACTTACCACAACATTAAATGCATTCAGATGCTCTGTCGCTGAGTCTCCATCTTTCATCCTCAAGTTATAGAGCTTTTTCCGTAGGAACATTTTATTCACTAGAGACTTAGATTGGTACAAAGTCCCTAACTTTTCCCACAAAGCCTTCACCGTAGCTTCCCCTAATACCTTCAGCAATATTAAATCTAAGACATACAATCGTATTGTGCTCTTTGCCTTCCGATCCAACTTCTTCCATTCTTCATCAGATACTCCTGCTGGTTTAGTACCCAGATCTATTGCGATCCACTTATCTTTATCCACCAATAGATCCTCCATCTTGAGTTTCCACAACTCAAAAATCTGACCATTAAATGTCTTGATCTCTATCTTTCCACTGCTCACCATCTTCTTTCACCACCAGAATCGATCCTGGAGATCTCCCACTGAACAGGGTCTACCACAGGCTTGAGCGAAACCCCTTAGCAACAAAGGCGTCCCCTTGAAGCCAAAACAACTCAGATACAAAATGTAGGTTTTAAGAAATTACCTGCATACGAATTCTAGAACACATAAAATAAACAATGTGAGAGCATAACACATAAAACACATATACACAAAGATTTTCCCCTGGATCCAAAAACCAAGACTACCAGCTTGATTTTTAATTATGTTACTTTCAATGTTACAATACATATTTATACATGTCGAAGCATCCAATACCATGGACCGAAAACCATTTCATCCAAAACCATGGACCGAAAACTATCGCGTCCAAAACCATTGACCGAAAACCATTGCGTCCAAAACCATGTGCAAAAATCATGCACAAAACCATAGGTAGGTCCACCCAACCTAACATAGGGTCCAAAACCAAAATTTTCTGGGGCTCTGCCCCCCTTCTAACCCCCTGGTTAACTATGTGGGCTAGTCGTGGAAAGAATATAACACAACCCAATAGAGGTTCTTCCTTCAGAGAAGCATATATAAAACCTATGATATTGGTTTGCTCAGTTATATTCTCCCCTTTTCCTTCTCTACTTGATCGGATCAGTATGGAAAACACTGAAACATAAAGAACTGAGTGTAGGGACGAGGTATGTATAATAGACATGGATATCATGGTTCGACACAAGACTTTCCTTATGTGAGGATCATATTTTATGTCAAAACATCATTGACTAAAAGGTGTAACCAAGATGAAGAAGAAGGAAAAAAAGTTATCCAAATGTTTTAGTGTCACAAGACTCTTTTCAATTCCACCACATACATTGGAACCAGAAAAAATACTTAGATATGATGTTTATTCACATGACCGAAATAAAATAGATTGAAAAGAATAAATGTGACAAACAAACCAAAACAACATATTATGTAGATATGGTAGGGCACATCCCTAGACTCTTACTGAAAATATTGTTTCAAAAATTGTTCATTTATAGGAAGAGAGTCAGTCTTCCCATCCAAGGATTGGAGATGATAAGTGTGATGGTGAAGCTTCTTATGAACATCATATGGTCTAATCCATATTTGTTTCCCTTTCTCTTCGTGGGATTTATCCCACTTCAATGCCAAGTCACCCACACTGTATTCCATTTTCCCTGCAAACTTCTTATCAAACCATCTCTTTAAATGACTCTGGTGAAGAGAAAAAAATATTTTTCTTTCTTCCTTTCTTTCTATAGCTTAAGGAGAGTGTATATACTACTTTGAACCAAGAGAAAAGGATTACCCTGGGATTCTTGTGAAATTTTAAGGGTAGGTAGGTAAATATTTAGAGGGAGGATGGTTTATTTTCCATAAACCAAGAAGTAAGGAGAAGTATTGAGAGAAGGTTTAGTTGTGATATAGCCAACCCATAGGGAATTCACCAAAGCAGTGTGCTAGTTCCTTTGTTTATAGAAGATGATCTTTTAATGATGTGGATAAGGTTCTTATTGGTTGACTCAGCAAGACCTTTTCCCTGTGAATAGTAATTAACTGTTTTTTTCAATATGATGCCATTTTTCAATGCAAAATCATAAAGTTTTAACGATAAAAAATATGTTGCATTGTAAAAAACAAGTGAAGTCAAAGCGTCGAACCTGGTAATGATATTTTGTTTGAGGAAGTTGATGAATTCATAATCAATCACTTGCTTGAGAGGAATTACATTTGTCCACCACATGAAGTAATTGTAGGAGTGAGAATATGTTAGGCCCCTATACTACTAGTGTAACCCCTTATTGTTATTAGTATAACCCACTTATTATATTGATGTACCCATGTAGTGCCCATATTGTTAGTATTGTGCACCATAGAAGCCCTCTATTGTTATTGTTGTGCCCTACAATATTATTGTTATGTAGGCTTTGATTGTATTGGGACCACTTAGACTCCTATATATAGAAAGGAGGTATTTTCATTTGTATCATCCAAGAATTGTTCATTTATGTAATGTAAAGGAGGTTGCCCCCTCGAAGAGGCTGAATTCTAAGGCGTGGATCTCTCTTTTCTATCTTTTTGTGAGCTGGTTTCATAACATTTGGTATCAGAGCTTTGGATTCTAGGGTTTCGCTGCTCCAAACAGGTCATCGTAGCATTTTCGCTATAACGTTTTTTCTGTGACGTTTCAGAAGTCGAAAACAAAACCCATTTGAGAATAATTGGTGCTGAACCTTGGGTCCGAATTTCAGATCTTTTCGCGCGATATTTTCGGAGATATGATCTGCGGAAGTTGGTCTTTTTGCAGACTCCTGAATTACACTCAAAACAGGTGACCTGGGGAAAATCGTCATAACTTTCTTTCTGAGGATCGGATTGAAATTTCGTAAGAAGGTACAGAAAGAGGACGGACTTTAGTTTCGGTTTATATATTTTTCAGAGTCAAAGGTTGAAACAGTGACACGTGGCACTTCATACAATTTCGCTCTACTGAACTAGTCTATAATCAGGTCACTGCGGGAGATTGTGCATAACGTTTTCTTGGAGAATCAAATTTGGATCAGACTTGTGGCATTGGAAAGAGGAAACAGAGGGCTACTACAGATCTCAAGTTCAGAACTTAAAGATCCGAAAGTACAGAGTTACAGTCGTTTCAAGGTAGAGCTCCTAAAATCAAGAAAAAGCAAGATGAGGAAGTTTGATGGCAAGGATCCGATAAATTGGATACTTCAGATGGAGCAATATTTTGATATACATGGTGTACAACTGTTACAAAAGGTATGTATTGCATCTTCATATTTAGAACCAGATCAATTTTTATGGTACAAAGGGCTTTGTTCTCGTAAAAAACTTGTTACGTGGTCAATTTTCACGGAGGAAATGATAGCACATTATGAGGATATAAAGAGCAACACCACAACAATTGGAAAGAGTAAAAGGGATTTGTGACATAATGGAAAGAAAAATTATGGAAACCAGGAAGCATACCCCTCACAACTATAAAGATGGAAGTGTTGTTTCTCCCAGCCTTCCACAACCTACAAGGGTTACACCACAACAATTGGAAGAAAAAAGAGAAAAAGGGCTTTGTTACAATTGTGATAGAAAATGCACTAAAAGTCATAGGTGTGCTGAGAAGAAATTATTTTACATAGAATATGAAGAGGAGGAAGAAAAGGATCAAGAAACATCAAAAGAAGAGGATATACGTCAGGACACCACCCCAGAGAAAGAGGAAATGAATCAGACCATATCTTGTAAAGCATTGGCAAGAATTACCACTCCTCAAACTATCAAGATAGAAGGACATATCAAGAAGAAAAAGGTGCAAGAAGTGAAAGATCACATCGAGAAAGAAGAAATGAATCCAACCATATCTTGTAATTCAATGGATGAAATTACCACTCCTCAAACTATCAAGATAGAAGGACACATCAAGAAGAAAAATGTTCAAGAAGTGAAAGATCACATCGAGCATCAAGAAATGAATCTGACCATATCTTGTAAAGGACTGGAAGAAATTACCACTCCTCAAAAGATAGAAGGACATATCAAGAAGAAAAAGGTTCAAGTAGAGAAAGATCATATCGAGCATCAACAGCAAGTTCTCCAACTTTTAAAGGATAACGCCACTTCGGTGCAAAATCAAATGAAACAACAGGTAGATCAACATCGTAGTGAAAAATGTTTTGATGTGAGTGATTGGGTATTTTTACTGCTACATCTCAAGAAAGCTATTTATGAGAAGGAAATGTTGGCAATACTACATGCACTTAAAAAATGGCGACCTTACCGAATGGGAAGACGCTTCAAGGATGAGGATGTGGAAGCATTGTTTTGTGCTATTTATATCATCCAACCAAATTGGATAAACGAAGCAACAGATGAATGGAAGAAGAACGAAGAAGTATGGCCACTTATTCAAAAGTTGCAAAAGATCCCAATTCAAGCAATATTCCCAGAAATTGAAGAGGAAGGAAAAATCATATTGGAACCTGGAGCAGTCACAGAAACAAGAACCCGACAGCTACGAAATCGATCAATTTCAGAGTATCTCATCAAGTGGAAGAACTTACCCACTGAATATTCCACATGGGAGGACAAGAATTTTATATAGAAGCATCAAGAACTACTCAAGCGTTGAGGACAACGCTTTTTGAAGGAGAGGTGCATGTTAGGCCCCTATACTACTAGTGTAACCCCTTATTGTTATTAGTATAACCCACTTATTATATTGATGTACCCATGTAGTGCCCATATTGTTACTATTATGCCACATAGAAGCCCACCATTGTTACTGTTGTGCCCTACAATATTATTGTTATGTAGGCTTTGATTGTATTGGGACCACTTAGACTCCTATATATAGAAAGGAGGTATTTTCATTTGTATCATCCAAGAATTGTTCATTTATGTAATGTAAAGGAGGTTTCCCCCTCGAAGAGGCTGAATTCTAAGGCGTGGATCTCTCTTTTCTATCTTTTTGTGAGCTGGTTTCATAACAGAATATAGTGGTGTTGCTTCGATGAGTGTTAAAATATTTCACCGATAACATCTAAGCCCCATTGTTGAAATGGTTCTTCTACAACAATCGACTGCAATGGGGTGGCTAACTTATTTTCTAGGCCAACACATTTATGACACACTGGAGACTTGGGACCATATGTGTGAGCATGTTTTAAAACTATCGGCCAATAGAAACCAACCTGCATAACTTTGTGTATCGTAGTATAACCTGTGAAATTTCCTTCGGCTGGTCTGTCATGGAGGTGATGCAATACCCTTTCCAAATTTGGTGTTTCCAAGCATCTAAGCAAGACTTCATTGTGGTGCTTTCTGAAAATCACTCCATGTACTAACTCTTCTTCCGTACTGATAGATGAAAGGGAAGAGTATCGTGCTCAAGATATTGTCATATTTCTACATACCAAGAGGTTGGTGTGTCAATGGGGGTAGCTTGTTTGATATTTCACATCTCAATCTCTTGCTCCCATCCAGAAGAGTCATCTTTTGGTGTGTTTTTCACTTTTATTGCTAGTTGGAATAGACCATGGCCCTTAATAGTGTGAACTGGTTTGAACTCAATATCATACTCATGTAAGCCAGTAATCTAGTTCACTCTTCTTTCACCCAACTCTTGTTGAACAAAAAATGATATAACAGCTGGGTGTGGCACAAAGATAACACAATGATTTTTCAGAAGATAAGGTTGAAAGTGTTTCGTCACCTTGTAAATTGTGTATGATTATTCATCGATGGAAGGATAATTTAGTTCAGGTCCTTGCAAGCTGTCACTCATGAATGATATAGGCTGCTCATTATTCTAATCATCTGTCTATGTAAGAACGAACACAAGAGAAGAATCAGAAGCAAAGGTGTACAACAAGAAATATTTGTTGAAGTTTGGACTATATAGTGTTGGTGCTTCTATGATCACTTTATTTATATGGGAGAATGCATCATTTTACCTTTTATCCCACTTATATATCACATCCTTATTTATCATCCCTTATAGTGGTTTCACTATCTATGCGTAGTCAAAGATGAATTTGTGGAGGAAATTGATTTTTCCCAAGAAGTTCTGCATGGCTTTCTTGTTCACTCGGAAGGGGATCTATGTAATAGTTCTAACCCTTTCAGGGTTGACCTTAATCCCACTCTTTGCGATGATATGTCCCAAGATATTTCCTTCAGAAACTGCAAAAATTCTCTTCTTAGGATTAAGAGATATCTCGTATTTGCAACATCACTAGAAAATTTCCTTCAAGTGGTGTCAGTGGTCAAATTTTCTTTTAGAAAAAAAAATTGATGTCGTCAAGATAGAACACTATGCTTTGGCCAATAAAACCACAAAAAATTATTTCCATCATATGTTGAAAAGTTGCACTGGAATTTATAAGTCCAAACAGAATTTGCTTAAAAGCAAACATACCCCACTTGGTTCGAAAATTTGTTTTATGTCTGTCCGGTTCTAACACTAGAACCTGGTTGTAGCCCAAAAATCCATCCAGCAAGGAAAACATTTCAGACCTTTATATTGTTTGTAGAATCTATTCCATCGACGACACTAGATAGTTGTCCTTATCCAAGGTACAATTAAGATTGCGGAAATCCACTCATAAGTGTATTTCCCTCGACTTCTTTCTCACGGGGACCAAATTTGATACCCTTGTTGAATGTCACACTTTAAATATGATACAACCATCCAAGAGCTTCTTCAACTCTTTTTTAATTAGAGGTTCAAGCGTCAGATCAACTTTACGCAGCCTCTGCTAAAAAGGCTTGGCCCCTTGATTGGAATTATGTGTTATATTATTCATGTGTCGTAAGTTTTGAGATCATCGTATATCCAAACGAAAATGTCTCGGTACTGCTTTAAAAGATGAATGAAATCTTGTCACTCTTGACATGTACAGTAAGTATCGAGATTGACAAACTTTGGATCTTGTTTTGTAGCAAGATTAAGCTGTTCATGCGACAGAGTTGAGATGTGATTCTTTTTGTTCACCAGCCCCATAAAGTGATTTTGCAAGTCATACAATTTTTCCAGTGACACCACACCCTTGGGCATGGGGTTTTCTTTGCTTGCTCGAGCTGCATCTTTTGATGTTTTATCGTGCTCATCCTCATCAATGGATATATCTTTGAACACGTCAGTGTTCGCCATAACATATAGTATATGTTGGTCATTAAAAACGTGAAAGTTAGTGATATTATTAGGAATGGATGGCTTATAAATAATTTCAACAGAAAATCCATCCCTAAGTAGTGAAAACCTAGCAGCAACATTTTCTAACATATCTGCATCAACGTTATGTATTCTAGGAATAAAAGCAATATTGAAATCTTGGAATTATGAAATCAAATTCCATACCTAATTTTGATAACTTTTGAGATTAGGTGACACATCATGTATATTATTTTGTACCTGTCACATGATGATTTTAGAGTCACCTATTTCCTTGAGAACCCAACTTTGAGGTCAATGGATTTCTTCAAACTCAAGATGAGTGCTTCATATTTTGTGATATTGCTGGTGCACTCAAATTCCAAGTAGAAAGAGATCATATGTTTTCTTTATTGTGGGTCTAATAAAATGCAATTAGCTCCAGATCCCTCCTACATTTTTGAACTATCAAAATAAAAAATCCAAGTATTAGAAAATCTAGAGCTATGACCTACACTAGTACTACCTACATCTACTGTATAAATTTCATTATCACTAGTTGGATTTCTAGGAAGGAGTTCTGACTATGTATGTGATGTGACTAGCGAAGGCTGAGCTAGACAACATCTGTGATCCACTTCAAAAAAATAATTTCCAAAAATCACTTTTGTGAGGCCCATGGGTCCATTTTTTCTTCAAGTTGTGCCATGGTACATTTCATGTAGGGCTTTCTTTCAACTCGAATCTGAATATTTCTTCCCTTTTACATAAACCACAAACGAGACAAGTTCATCACAAAGTATCCTTGGGGTTTGTTGGACCAATCTCTGCTTAGCAGTAATCCATAGGCTTATGGGATGTCCACAACTATGATATTTATACACTAGTGAACTCTATAATTAGATGAAAAATGGATAAGAACATTTTTGAGTTCACCTATATCCTGGACAAGTGATTTTTCCAGTTGTATAATTTGTGCATCAGTTTTATCCGATTGTGCATTGATTTTCTTAGCAACTGACAATGGCATAACATTTGCGGATGCACTAGAATCAACTAAACAATTGTGAACATTATAATTTAAAATTTCGAACGTTAACAGAAATGGTGGGAAAAGAGTGTTAGAACTTAAATTTATAGCATTTACAATAGATTCTAGAATATTGCAAGAGTTATTGGACATTACCTGTGATGCAGAAACTTCTTTACCTGTCAGAGTGTGTGATGAGAGTGCTTGGAGAATTAGTTCACACTGACCTATTATCTTTGCAAGATCAAGCAGTTAAATATTCATGTGATCTCTCTTCATGTCTTCAACAATGTTATAATATATGTTTTCCCTTGCAAATGGATGTGCTGATGAGTCAGATGGTGTAACTTTGTCCATTGCAGCAGGAGTGGTGTTGTGGGGAAAAATGCCTATGCAGGACGATCCTATCCACCTAAGGTGTGACAGTGCCTTAGCAACAAACAGAAACAGCTATTCTGGTTTCTTCCTTTATGAAATGTGAAAGAAGAGAGATAAATGAATTTACCGGTGTATTCCGTTTGTCCCTTGATCCGGTCTCTCTTCTCTTTGGGAGTTCACAGCTACTTGCCTTCTCACTCGCCCAGCTTCAACGGGTTCCTGCAAGATCACAAGAGAACAGCTACTTGCGACAAGAGAAGAACACTACACAAAGACAGATATTCACATTCATAACTAGTTTAGGATTAGAAATAAACCAAATACACTAATGCAATCATACATCAAGAATACATCAGTATATAGGAGAAACCAAGATAGCTTTATTGATGAATAACAAGGTTCAGGAAGAGATACAACCCAGAGGGCTCCAATCCAGCATCTCCTTCCCAGCAAATGGAATTCCTATCTTCACCTCCTTCAAAGCATTAAGCACCCAATGATTCCAATCTCAAACCAACAACAATTCTTTGCAATAACAAAATTCCAGCCTCCAGATCTCATGGAGGAGAGATCCATATATAGATGTTTGGAGAGAGGATGAGTCAGCTTGAGATCTGACTAGTGTCCTCTCCCTCTGTCAGTTCTTGATTCCACTTGGAGGTTCTTGCTTCCACTTGGAGATTTGGAACCTATTACTCATCACCAGTCGAATTCCCTGAGGCAAGTGTCATTTTGGAAGCTTCTTGGGTTTTGACACCTTGAGAAATGAGCCTGCCACATGTCCACTCTCGTTCAGCGCAGGTAGCCAGTGTTCCATTTGACATTCAACGCAGGTAGCCAGTGTTGGCTTTGACATTCAGCGCAAACAGCTAGTGTAGCCACTGAAATGATCCTGAATTGACTTGTTTTTGAGCAGTTTCTAGTGGAGAACTTCTGTGAATTGTTGTGGTTTGTTAGCCTTGTTCCTCTAGGGGTAGGAACAACATGTTTAGGGACTTTGGATCCCTTAGATTATGGACATTTCATGCTCAATGCTGTAAGGCACAAAAATGTCTATAACAGTTGCCCCCTAAAGTATGAGGCTATTTATCGGGTGAAATGCTTTATCAGGGGGATCCGCAGTTCATCCAATGCTGAGAGGAGACCTGTAATAAGATACAATACAATACATTATTTTTCATACTGCTTTCATGATCTAGCTGAGGCAGGCATCCCCATGCTCAGCTTTATAAATTCATTTTTCTGTACGACAATTGTCTGGTGGTAGACTGATAATTTTGATGAAATTATCATCCTTTGAGTAGGATGATTATCTGCTGCAATGATGTACATGTCAATGTATTTATCTTTCCTGAATATATATCGCAGCCCGGATGGATGAAACTAGATCCGGGGTCTTCAAACTTGTTCGATCTTCACTCTAAGTACAAGTCGATCCATGTGGGAAATGTTCTGAAGTCGAACATGGAAAGACATCGCTTGATTACCGGTCAATGATGTAAACCGTTAACGAGCGCGAGAGGAATCACCGATAATGATAATGACCCTCAAGGTACTGCAGTACAATTCACGTGGTGTGAATAAAGGACTTGGTGTTGAACACCACGTAAAATATTTCGGTCGAAGGTCATTGATGTATACCTGTCGCCGGAAGTGAGAAACTTGCCATTGAGGCATGCAAGCTTCAAAGTACTGAAGGGGTTGTTCCTAGATTAACTTCTTGGATAATGAGCTGATGTTGACAAGAAGCGATCCGTCAAAGGAGGGCCTTAATGAATCCCACATCAGTGACACGGAACGGAGCTAATGATTATAATGGAGGTGAAAACGATCTGTGACATATGATTCAGGGTGGCGGTCATGAAAGGATGAAGGATAATGCATGGCAGTGGATGGGACACGGTTGACTCTTTTGAACGACTTCTCTTGAACATATGGCGACACTGATACGATGGATCGGTAGCATTACCCCAAATATGGATGGTATGGCGAGACCATGGATGTGACTGGTGAGTAAAACAACCCAACCCGATTGTGGTACGGAGGAAAAGTGTCATGTTCAAGAGCGACTTGCTACCATCAAAGTTTTCTTTAGTTTCTCCCAATTTTTCCCCAGTCATTCCTGACCAGTACCTCTTTATTTTTGTCAAGCTTGAGGAGTATAACATATGATTGTTCTATAACTTGCCCTTCGGGCAAGCCCATCGCTATGTTTTAACGAGCCTAGCGATAGTGAAACTCGTTCTCGTCTAAAGACAAGTTTGTCGCTATTTAATGATTTTAACGAGTCTAACGACAAGGATAACTCGGTCCTTTTCATTTTTAGAGAGTCTGAAAAGGTACATAAAGTTAACTCCAAAAGTCCTTTTTCATCATCTAATCCCTTAAGTCTGAAAAAGTATAAAACAATACAGAAGGGATGAGTTTTCTATAGTTTTAATGAGCCGAACAAAACAAGCGCTCGATCTTTTTGTGCAATAATCCCTCAGGTCCAAAAAGATTAAAATCTAGAGGAGGGATAGCTCTTCCTGTCCCTTTAACGAACTGGAAGGCCAAGGACTCGGAAATCTTTTTATATTTTACGAGTCAGTTGAAAAGAGCTTAAAGAAGACTCGTCTTTTGAGGAACGAGTGATAAACAGGGTTAGCAGCTGATTCCAGGTACATGTTGGAATTTTCCAATCACGGCAGTGTCACAAGGATGGCTAGGTGAAATCACTCTTCGCAGCTGTTCCTCAAAATGGGTAAACAAACATATGGAGGTGAACGATCAGCCAAATGAAAAGTGGAGGTGACGGTGCAAACACGACCAAGGCTTTAATGGCTGATGATATTACATTCACAGTGGTTATTTACCGGGATAGTTCATTTTTTAACGAGCTTAAACGCGGGTGGAAACATTTGCTCGATTTTATGTTTATTTTTTAACGAGCATGAACTATATGATAAAACTGCTCAGGTCTTGCGTTTATTTTTTAACAAGCATGAACTGTGTGCTAAAACTGCTCGATATTATATGGTCAAATTTTTATTTTTTACCATAACTAGCTTTGCCCTTTTCAAAGATAGTACTGTATCCTCAATTGCTGCATCAAACTAGTTAGAAATGAACCACATTTGCTTGAAAATGAGATTATAACCCTAATATTTCACTTTGAACTATGTAAAAAGCAATTAAAAGGTGTTTTTACTTCTCATTTTACCATTTCATTTGAACTTGGTTTGTTGGAGCTTTGGAGGTGCCTCTTCCCACTTGATTTTCATCAGCTGATTCTGGGAGATTCTGCAGACAATTTTCGGCGCCGTCTGGACCAGGTAGGAGCTAAACCCTAGCTCTTTCTTTTCATGGTTTCCTTTTTCCATTCTGTGCCTGTTTTCCTGTTCCCCGGAGCCCCTGGGGTTTTGTTAGGGCGCTCTGCCATCAGCGCAGGCAGTCCATTCGAAACCTGTGTTGAATGTCAAGCTGCATGAAGGTAGTTTGACCTTCAACTCAGGTGGGACACTAGCCAGTTGCGTTGAGCATAGAAAAACAGTTATGTTGCACAGTTTCTGATGAAAATTTTTCCAGTTTCTCATCAAATCCAGGATCTTACTCTTTCTCTTGTTTGTTTTGCAGGGACTCTTGAGAAAAATGACCCTTACATGGCGAGAACGAGAACATAAAGAAGAGGACATGATTTCCCTCCATGACCCTGTCATGGTGAACACACTGCGGAACTGTGGCTTGCTGAAGTTCTTCCGTATCTCTAGTATGAGAGCACAAATCTTCTTACTGCAGTATATGCTTGATTCTTGGGATCCTATCAACCAAGTATTTCAGATCAGGAGCAAATCCATCCCTTTGACCGTGGTAGACATTTACTTCTTGACTGGTTTGTCGAGGCAGGGTGCCCCCATTTCTTTGTCAGGTTCGGCCCGAGGGAATGAATCCGTGAGAGATTATGTCCGCCAGTATTGCAGGGAGGGATCCCAGCCGAGTAGGGACGGCAAGGTTGTTATCCGTGAGATTACTGATAGGTCTCTCAGGTCCATTCTATATACTATTGGTAGGTTGGCCGGTAGCGCATCTCTTCATGTTGCCAACAGATCTTATGTGCAGCACGCCTTGGAGTGTCTCCAACCGAAAATATTCAACTGGTGTGATGCAGTACTTCTTCAAATGAAAAGTCAGTTGAACAAGGTAAAGGATGGGAAGTTGAAGAACTTTGGATTTGGTTCTATTCTGACTGCCTTTGCCTTGGAGAAAATACCACTGATGCAGCCTCAGTATATCGCACTCGACTTGCCTTCTCCTACCGAGCCACGCATGCAGAGATGGGTTGATCACATGTCTAGGCATGCTGGTCAATCTCAGATTTCTTTCACTGATACCTTCTTCAGGTGGTTCGAGCATCAGGAGATGGTCTATTCCAAGTATCCATATGTTGGTATGGATTTCCGAGGTGATCCGGACTTGGTACTACCGGATGGCGAACAATGGGGCGCTATTGGTAAAATCTGCGACCATATTACTGTTTACTGTTCTTATTTATAATGTCCTTGTGTTTTATTCTATCAAGAATTTAATCGAACTCATGTGTGCATGCAGATGTTGGTCCTGTTCGTCCAACAGTTCGCCCGAGAGCGCCAGTCGCTGCCCCAGCAGGGGAGACTGCTGGGAGGGTTATTCCCCGCGACCTTGACGTGGCCGAGACCCTTACAGCTATGCAGGAGCAGGTTGAGAGCCTTACTCTCGGCATTCCTGATGTGAGGATTGATGAGTTACCTTTACAGTTGCAACAGCATACTACTGGTGTGCCTAGACGATGGACTCGTCTCTTGCGCATGATTGCACAGGCCGTGACGTGCTATCATGAGCATCGCTAGGCTAGGGTGCCCCCTAGAATTTTTGAGTTTTTGGGTCATTCGACCGATTTTTGTCTTGGTTACAGAACATTATGTATAAACGATAAACAACTTATATATATATATTTTGATTTTCGAGTTTTATTCTGGTTGAGTTATATGATCCATATGTACAACATTGATGATGTGTCTCTTTTTATAAATGTCACAAATGTCTATCTAACACATAGTTTGCTAATGAGTCGGTTAATGTGTTTAAGTTTCTGGAAATATGCTGGTATTGAATTAAATCAAACTTCCTTTCCAAAATCTTAACCTTTAGGAACATGCGATAAATAGCTGGATTGCGAACAGAATATATACCATTGAGTTGTAGTATTACGAGTTGTGAGTCTAGCCTGACGATTAGTCGGCGTATACCATGGGTGATGGCATCAGAGAGTAGCTCTATCAACGCACTATACTCAACGATGTTATTCGTTGATTGGCCAATACATACACCTCTGAAACTTACTAACTCGCTGCTTGGATCAAAAATGGCCCAGGCTGCGGAGGACAGGTTCCGTGAACTACAACTCGCTCCGTCAGCATATCCAACACATGTCTCCAGAAGGTTTGACATCTGCAATAAATGTAAAAAGGTGGATTACTCGACCAAAAAAAACACTTTAGCGAAAACAAAATACAACAAAAGCCTACAGGTTACTATTTAAGCATAGTAACGCTTGAGATACAACTCGTTACGGGGTTACGCCAGTGGAATTCCGTCATAATCCATTAAATCGTAGGCTACTTTTGCTAACACTCGTTTAACAATATAGGGGCCCATCCATAAAGAATTAAATTTACCTGCTCCCAATTTATCGGATTCTTGGTCATAAAGCAAGACCAAGTCACCTTCTGAGAAGACACGGTTTTTGACATTTTTGTCGAACTGCGCCTTGACTCGTTTCTTATGGGATTCGTTAGCCAAAGCGGCGTCACGACGGGTTTCATCCAATTGGATTAACTCCAAGAAACAGGCCTCTTCTTCTGAAGTTCTGGGGAGGAGATCAATTGCGAGTTTAAGCGACGAAATTTCACACTGGATTGGCAAGACTGCTTCTAGGCCATACACCAGTTGGAAAGGTGTGAACCCAGTCGCATTCCTTACCGATGTTCGGTAAGCCCACAAGGCTGAGTACAGGATTAGGTGCCACCTTCTTTTGTGAACCCCGATCATCCTTTGCAACATATGCTTTAGGACCTTGTTGATTGCTTCAACTTGTCCGTTGGCTTGCAGATAATACGGGGTAGAGCTGTCGTGAGATAGCCCTAGCTTGGCAGCTAATTCAACCATCATGTGATTGCGAAAATGCGACCCATGATCTGTAACTATAGCCTGTGGTACGCCGAACCTGGCGACTACATGATTGAAAAAGAAAAGGGCAGTTGTTTCACCAGTGTCATCTAATGTAGGCATCGCCTCGGCCCATTTGGTAAAATAGTCAACGGAGACTATAATATACCCATGCCCCCCGGTCGAGGTGGGGTTACATGTCATGAAATCGATGCCCCATTTGGCGAAAGGCCCAACAACAACTATTGGCTGTAAAGGTGCGGGTGGTCTTCTGGTTTTGCTATAAAAAATTTGACAAGCATGGCAACTTCTGACTGCGGTTATGCAATCTTTGAACATGGTTGGCCAAAAGTATCCTTCTCGTAAGATTTTTTGTGTTGTAGCATATCCAGATTGATGCCCCCCACACACGCTTGAATGACACTCATTCAGGGCTTTTTCGGCCTCTTCATGGGTGAGGCACCTCCTCAGAACTGTATCGATACCACGATGGTAAAGTGTATCACCGACGATCATGTAGTCTTTCGCTTGGTATCGTATACGTTTCTGTTCTGAGTGAGAGGTGTCCGGCCTGAATTTTTGGGTTTGGGGATAAATGATTATATCTCCATACCACTCATTTTTTGTGGATATTAGAAACAAACTTTCATCCACGATTGACTCTTCTGATGTTTCATCGTTGGACGACGATGGGAGATCGCACAATAATTCTGCGAAAACTAAAGCTTTCTTTGATTTGGATTTGACAAATTCCAGATCAAACTCTTGAAGGATCGCTATCCATTTTGAATACTTGCCCCCCAGCAACTATCGCGACAATATATAAGTCATGGGGTTGCAATCTGATAGAATGGTAGTTTTCCGAAAGAGGACATAATGTCGAAATCTTTGTATCGCTTGAACAACATCGAGTGCTAGCTTTTCAACATAAGAATATTTGCTTTATGTATCATTCAAGTTTTTACTTAAATAATATATAGGATGTTCAATTCCATCGACTTCTTGAACTAAAACCATCGCAATGGTTGTATCTGCTGCAACCAGATACAGGTTAAAATCTCTTTGATAGTCCGGGGCATATATTAATGATGCTTTTACTAGAGAATCTTTCAGAGCATCAAAGGAAGCTTGCGCCACCTGATCCCAAACAAAAGGTACATCCTTTTTCAAAAGACGAGTATAACCTTTAGCAAGTTCTGCGTAATTTGGAATGAACCTCCTCAGAAAGTTTGCTTTCCCTTGGAGTTTCTGAATCTGAAGCAAATTTGAAGGTGGAGGCAAATTAATGATTACCTGAACCTTGCAAGGGTCGAGCCGAATCCCATCCTTAGAGACTACAAAGCCAAGTAAACGACCAGAACCGACACAAAACACACATTTGTGTGGATTGAGTCTTATCTTGTAGTGTCGGAAACGTAGAAATATTGCTCTTAAATGCTACGGATGATCAGTCTGCTTTCGCGAATGAGCCGGAAGGTCATCGAGATAAGGTTGAACGATGTTCTTGATGTCATAGAAGGCATAATTCATTGCCCTCTGAAACGTCGCCCCTGCATTCTTTAAACCAAAGGGTAATTTTCGATACACGATTGTGCCCCACAGACAAATGAATTCAGTCTTTGACTGGTCCTGTGAGCGGATATTTATTTGATTATACCCGGAAAATTCATCCATAAATGAAAAGATTTCACATCCGGCGCATTCATCAATTATCTGGTCGATGAAGGGTGTAGGGTAGTTGTCCTTCGGACAAGCTTGGTTTACATCCCTATAATCGACACACACTCTGATTGTCCCTTGTTTCTTCATAACAGGGACAATATTCGATACCCAATCGGTTAGAGGAACCGGGTAGATGAAACCAGCATGGAGGAGCTTTTCAACTTCTGCTTTAATGGAAGCGGCTTTCTTGGGGTGCACCTGCCGAAGCCGTTGTCTTACTGGTTTTACATCAGGATACATCTTAATTTCATGTTCAACGATACTCGAGTCAATGCCTGGCATTTCATCATATGACCAAGCAAAGACATCTCTGAACTCGCAAAAAAGAGCGTTATATATTTCCAGTTCTGAAGGAGAACAACCTTTGCCGACATAAATATTCTCTACAACATTTTTCTTAGTCGAGATATTTATGGCTATAGTCTCTTCAATATTGGATAAGTTTCACTCGGAATCCACCGTATTTACAGTATTTGATAGGAATTCAAAAACTGAAGGGCGGTAAAGGTCATGCTGAGTATCTTCTTCATATTCTGGAAGAAGGGAATGATGGTGGCAATCAGTCCATGGTGCCCCCTCAATCAACATTGATTGTAGGATTCCTTCGTCAGTCCCATGTACTTTCGACCAAGGATCTAACGGGGTACCATATTCTCTAGACCTATCTACCCAAACGCTTGATGAGCGTTGATTTGGGTTCGCCTCCCATGCCCGAAACATTGATTGCTACAATATTTCTATAGGGCTTGGGGGCAAAACCATTGCATGATCCATGTCGATATAGTATTCTGAGATCTTCGTGGAAGATATCATGTTGCAGGCTCTTACCAACGCTACTTCTCCTATATAGATTGGAGGTGGAAGTGCGAAAGTTCCCATTAAGGTGGGGTCTTTTAGTAGGCCTACTCCGATGTCTTGAAGCGAGTGGTTGCTTCCATGGATCATGGGAATGCTTCCTGTAACTTGTGAACCATTAGGGAGGAAGTCTTGTTGGTCGACGATCGTAATCCCTCCTTGAAGAGGGAATGCGATCTTCCTAAAATAAGTCGACACTACAGCTGCCATGGCATATATCCACGGTCTTCCCAGTAGGATGTTGTAGTCCAGATTCCCATCGATGACTTCAACATCTATTTCTACTGTTTTTCCTCCAAGTTCAACTTTCAAGTTATTAAGGATACCGCACGAGGTATATGTCCTTTCGTCGAATGCTTTTAATTTCGTCGAAGATCATGACAAGGTTGGAGATCCTAAAGTTTTCCAGTAACTCATCGACATAATACATGTAGATGCCCCCTCATCAATAATTGTTCGGTGAACAGTTTTGTTGAGGGCTTTCACTTGAATAAGGAAAGCTAGTTGAGCTGGTAACTAAGGATCGTATCCTTTGTGATCGAAGGATACAATATTGGAATCCTTAGGATCAACCCCACCAATAGCTGATAACAAAGCCTGCCTTTGGGATGGGAAATTTTGTAGTACTTCAAGAGTCGACATAGCGGATGGCGATTGGGCCAAATCTTCCACTATGTTATAATGCTGCGCCGCTCTGGTGCGAGGATTAAATGTCGACTTGTGTACTACTCCCTTTGGCGGTTTTATTGTTAATTCAGGAATGATGGGTGGTACAACTTCTGTCGAAGTTGTTGTCGAACTACTTGGTTGATCTTTACCTTTGTCATTCGACAGCTGCGGATTCCCGTAATCTTTGTTCCTTGTTGAAATCAAAGCATCATTTTGCTGTTTTGAAACCGAAAACATGAGCACTTGCGACGGGGAAGCATTTCCACTCTCAACCAGATTTTGACCTGGATTAGGAAACGGATCAGTTAACACAGCTGAGGTTTGCGAACTTTTGAAGAACCTTCTAAGCTCAGCTTTGTATGGAAAATTGGCTGTCCAATGATCCTCATCACATATCATGCATGGACTTTTTGGTTTCCCTTTCCTAGGAGGGTTTGAAGAAGTTTTTCCAGGGGATGACTCGCCCTGTTTCTTCTTCTTCCCTTTGTTTTGCTTCTTCTTGCTTCCTGGTTGATTGGTTTCTTTGCCTTTATCTGTTGATACGACATTTACTTCCAAAGCAAGAATTTCTTCTTTTGCATTTTGATCTGAAGTCTTACGGGCTTTCTTAGACGAAGCCTTTGTCGATTTCGCGTTTGCCATGCCAATCACACCATCGCCGGCATGAGAGTCACTATTTGATTTAGGAGGAGGAGGAATTGAGAATTCCGGTCTAGGGGCGTGTGGTATTTTGTCGTAGAGCGTGCCAGAATGAGAATAAACTACGTCTAGATATTGTGCACGAGCAATAACTTGCTCCTCTGTTACGACTCCCCCCTTTGCCACATCTTCTGTTATAGCAGGAAGTAACGACTTTATAAACCATTCAGCTAACAGCTGATCGGGAACATATGTTTTCACCATCCTACGACGACGACGCCACTCATGTATATGATCAGATATATGAGTGGCCGTTGTCTGCTTGAAGTTGGTTAAGATTTCTGTTCCCGTTTCATACCTTATCGGTAATTGAAAATGGGTTAAGAAAGTCGTGGCTAGGGAGCTGAAATTGTCGAACAAGGCTCTAGGTAATTCAATATACCATTTTGCCGCTGGACCCGTTAACGTCCTCTGGAAAAGGCGAAGCCTTATTGAATCATCATTTAGGGTGTTTGATGAACACAACAGATGAAAAGTCATCACGTGATTCGATGGGTCTTCACCTGGATTTTCATTGAATTTAGGAATGTCAGATGGAAGTTTGTGAGGAATCGCTGGCCACCAAGGGGCGTAAGCAATCAGATCGTTGGTTAACCGGTGTAAATCGGGTAACTCTAAAGTTGCCACGAATGGTAACTGTTGATTCAGGTTAGGTGAAGCATACCCAGGGTACGATGGAATTGCCTGAGCAGTGGGCCTTTGCATACCAGCATAATGTAATTGATGTTGGTATGACTGATACGATTGGTGGACTTGACCACTGTAAAGCAGTTGGTTTTGACTGTTTTGAATATACGGTTGTCCACTGTTCGCAAAGATCTGCTGCTCAGAACCTTGGTACACTTGCTGGAATTGTGGTTGTTGGTATTGCACCAGCCATGGTTGTGAAGCCATGTTCTGTTGTGCTATGCTAACTGTTGGACCAAGGTGTGGGGTAATTGTACCCGTTTGGACCTGTGTCGCCCCACCAGTTGGCGATTGTGGTTGTGTCACAGGGTCAAGGGGCTGTTGCATTACAACCTGAGAAATCTGAGGTTGACATACAACAGGCAACGTTTGAACTTGCGACAATGTCACAATAGCCGGTGTGGTCGGGATGTTCGACATAGGTACACACTGTTGCATAGAATATGCAACCCTTGGTTGTTGAGGTAGCATAGGTACCCAACCACTTGATGTAATTCCAGTATAACCTGAATACTGTTGTGAACTCCCGTATGGATACCCTCCCGGAGGGGGTAATGAAAGGGAATATTGCCCCCCATACGGTAGCAATCCGGAACTCAAGGGGATTGTTTGTCCTTGGGGACTGGATTGCCCAAATTGACCTCCAAATGGATCAATTTGGCGAGTTTCAACATAAGAGTTGCCGGATATTATTCTGGAGGAACAAACTGGAACGGACCACACTGTTGAAATAGTCCCTTGGTGGACTCCTTCTAGCGGTTGTGAGCTAGTCGGGACAGATGGTATGCCGGCAAACATTGTCGGAGTGACGGCAGGGGCTTCTACTGTCGCTGTGTCGTTCGACACAGTCCTAGATGTTGACAGTTGTTCAGACATTTTGAGTCTATCCAATAGATTGCCTAGCGATTCTATAGGAAATTCCACTTGTGGTGGACTAACTTCTGATGAAGGAAATAGAGTGACCCAGACTCCAAAATGGGTTGGAGTACTTGCTTGCGGATCCTCTACAATTTCCTCTATCGCAATCAAACCAGGTGGAAGAGGAAGACCATCAGGTCCGTAAAATATTCCTGGTGCCGAAGAAGGGGTTGAATCGACAGCGATAGTTGTTTGAGGAGCAAGACTCTCCGAACCGGTCACAGATGAGACTGGTTCAGTAAGGCAAGTATTTTCCCCCAGACTAGGATCAGTGTTACTGTCCCTCTGTGGCTGTTGAACTTCTTCTATAGAGGCAGGGTTTCCAGAAATGTTTGGATTAACCAGAATCTCAGATGTTGTTGGAACACTTGTTCTAACTTTGATAGGAGATTTCGAACGGTTAAACGAGTTCGCTTTGTCCGTACTGTTTTTGATTCCGGAGACAAAGACGGTTGACTCGTAAGCCTCCACGAACGACGGGGTTTCAATTGACTTTCTTCCATGATTGCAGATTACTCGATCAACCAAAATACAAAAGGGGAAAGTGTGTTTCCGAATTAAATGAATTTTTTAGACGCTTTTAGAAACAACTTGCTTTTTTAGTTTTAAAGAGTCGAGAAAAAGCTAAAGATGACTCTAGTCTCCTTCGATGTTTTAACGAGCCCGAAGTGACAAATGCTCGGATGGACTTTTTCCGTTATAGAGTCTGAAAAAGGCCAAAAGTAACTGCTCTAGAGTTCTAGGCAGAGGGTGTGCCAAACTTTTCACAAAACCGCAGAATACTTTTTAGGGTACGGGCGGTCGATCTTCCTGAATGCTGTGTTCAGTGCATTGCAATCAGTAGGGCGGCCGACACGACTTCCTAAGGATAAAGGTTTTATGCCTATAGGGGTCTCCCAATATATACGCGACGGTACGTGGGAGCACAATCCGTACTGGTGCTATCGTCCCTCAGGAGGAATCAACCACCATCCACGAGATCGACAGTCACCAAGCTTTACGACGCCGGAACACGTCTCTAGCCTAGACCTCTATGTTGTGCGTTAAGTTACAAAGCATTGTTAAGTTCATTCAATTTATTTTAGGTTGATCTTTTTAGAAGTTTGCCTTTCAAGGTTCACCACGAGATGTATGATACAATTCCTAAATGCAGTCTAAAGATGATAAGCAAGCTTTATATCTTTTCAACTTTGAAAATCCTAGCTACTAAGGGAAAAGAAAGACACCATCTTTTCTCAAAGAGCAATCAGCACACTCTAATGCACTTTTCCTAAATCAGACATGCAAACTATCAAGATGCAAATGCACAATGCAGGTGTTTGTTTTCCACTTTCTTAGTATTGATGCCTACAAAGAAAGCTTTTTGTACAACTTTGAATTTGCTTTTAAATGACAAATACAAACAAGTTTACTTTTTCGAAATCAGAGAGGGTAGAAGAGATTACAACACTTAACGATTTTCGAAATGAATACTTGTTTTGACACTTAAAAAAGACAAATTCAAACCAATAAGCAAAAGAAAATGTATAATCAACTGTAAACAGCCAACGAACTCTCTCCTAAGATCACAATCAACAGATCTGAATCAAGGGCTACAGGATGATTATTTCACTTATGCAAAGGAAAACTGTAAATGATGCCACAAACACATAAAAACACTCACAGTCTCTTTGTACAAAAGGAGGCGGAATTTAAGTAGAGAAAAGGAGTTATCAGACTGGTACCTATGCTGGTTACAGAAAATCAGAGATCAAAACAAGGCAAAACAGAGCAGAGAACCCCAGCTGCACAAGGGCAAACTGGTTCAGCGCAACCTCAACACAGGGGTTTTGACATTCAGCGCCGGTAGCCTTCACGGGACCTGCGTTGAAATGCAGAATCCCTTCACTGGGTCTGCGCTGAAGGAGAAACTCTCGTTTCCCACAGGTTCTGGGTCACAGATTGCTATTTAATTCACTGTTTCAGGCCAAATCAAAGCAACAAGCAAGGTGTAACAGTGCATAGGCATAGGCATTTTTCCCCAGCGGAGTCGCCAATTTGTTGTGGGGAAAAATGCCTATGCAGGACGATCCTATCCACCTAAGGTGTGACAGTGCCTTAGCAAGAAACAGAAACAACTATTCTGGTTTCTTCCTTTATGAAATGTGAAAGAAGAGAGATAAATGGATTTACCGGTGTCTTCCGTTTGTCCCTTGATCCGGTCTCTCTTCTCTTTGGGAGTTCACAGCTACTTGCCTTCTCACTCGCCCAGCTTCAACGGGTTCCTGCAAGATCACAAGAGAACATGGAAAATTTTAGGGGCTAATGTTCGCCCAGTGGGCTAATTTTCCATGATTTTTCCACAAAAAATATTCGCCAATTTCCAATTTTATAAAAGACGATTCGCCCAAATTTTAGAATATAAAATTATTTTACCTTAAAAATCGCCAACATTATATAGAGACTATATATAAAATAATTATAAATTTGATTAATTTTACAAATATATCAATAAACATTTATAATTTGCATATTAGGGATTAGTGAGATTCGCCAATGTTTTAAACTTCAAGAAAATTTTCCATCCTTAAAATTTTCCTTGCAAGAGAATAACTACTTGCGACAAGAGAAGAACACTACACAAAGACAGATATTCACATTCATAACTAGTTTAGGATTAGAAATAAACCAAATACACTAATGCAATCATACATCAAGAATACATCAGTATATAGGAGAAACCAAGATAGCTTTATTGATGAATAACAAGGTTCAGGAAGAGATACAACCCAGAGGGCTCTAATCCAGCATCTCCTTCCCAGCAAATGGAATTCCTATCTTCACCTCCTTCAAAGCATTAAGCACCCAATGATTCCAATCTCAAACCAACAACAATTCTTTGCAATAACAAAATTCCAGCCTCCAGATCTCATGGAGGAGAGATCCATATATAGATGCTTGGAGAGAGGATGAGTCATCTTGAGATCTGACTAGTGTCCTCTCCCTCTGTCAGTTCTTAATTCCACTTGGAGGTTCTTGCTTCCACTTGGAGATTTGGAACCTCTTACTCATCACCAGTCGAATTCCCTGAGGCAAGTGTCATTTTGGAAGCTTCCTAGGTTTTGACACCTTGAGAAATGAGCCTGCCACATGTCCACTCTCGTTCAGCGCAGGTAGCCAGTGTTCCATTTGACATTCAATGCAGGTAGCCAGTGTTGGCTTTGACATTCAGCGCAAACAGCTAGTGTAGCCACTGAAATGATCCTGAATTGACTTGTTTTTGAGCAGTTTCTGGTGGAGAAATTCTGTGAATTGTTGTGGTTTGTTAGCCTTGTTCCTCTAGGGGTAGGAACAACATGTTTAGGGACTTTGGATCCCTTAGATTATGGACATTTCATGCTCAATGCTGTAAGGCACAAAAATGTCTATAACAAGTGGTGGACTTGTTCATGTTGTTGCTGGAAATGTTATTTGAAGAAGGAGCACCGCCAAACTTGTTTGGTGAATTTTGAGCTAGATTTGAAGGCGGTATAATTATGTGTAGTAATTGACTCTTAATTTTCTTCTCAGAAATAAGGCCCTTGCTCAGATTGTAATGATAATATGACTGCTTGGGAGGAGATTCACTCATTGTTGGTTGATAAACATTTTTTTTGCTAGCTTTGTATATAATACTAAACATGTTTATTGAATGTCCAACACCTGAATTGTCTTTGGTCACGGCAAGTTCGCTTGTTACTTCATTCTACTTACGTTGTTCTTCCCCAAAAAAAGTATTAACAAGATTAGTCATCATAGTGCTCATATTATGATTCCACTATGGGAATTTCTTTTCGGAATGTTTTTCTTGATGAAAACTGTAGAAATTACCCATGCCCAGACTTTCAACGTTGAAGACCGTGTTAGAACATTGAGCAGATTTGGCTTTTTGTGAATTGTTGTTTCTTTTGAGGAATGGTGGCCTAGAAGATGTGTTGCTAGTAGTGGATGCCTTTCTTGACCATCTCTTAAATTATAAAACTTTGTTTGTAAGCAACTTCAGAGACTTGGTCAAGCTTTTTATGTCGAAAGGATCTTTGTATTTTGTTTTGCTAGAAGAGTCTTGGTTTTCCTTATCATCTTCTTTGGAGTCTTTTGGATCATCACCATCTACGATGACTCCAATACATCGCAAATAATTTTCTATAGCAATAGCTTCTACAAATTTCAAGGCCAATGTTTCCTTTGCCACTCTTTTTATGAAAATAGAAATGTTAGTCGACATGGCGGATGTGTAATATTCCTTAGTGATGTCATCATGACGTTGCACATTAGTGGGGAACTTGTTCAACAAACGAGTAACTCTCTGATTAAAATATTTGATTCTTTCTTTATCCCCCACTTTCAAATTCCCAATTTATTTCAATAACATGGTGGGAGTCTTATCTTCATCAAATTTTTCAAGAAAAAGCTTCTTAAACTCCCTCCAGTTTCGGATTGAATTGGCTATAATATTGTTATACCATGCAAACACTCTACCTTCTATAGTATATGGAAAGAGTTTGTAAGAAACATCATTGAAATTTAACTCAAGCATCTATAGATGTATGTAGAACTCATCTATATGATCTTGAACTCTTGTCTTATTGTCCTAATCGAAATTTGACAACAGCTTTTCCAGATGTTTTGGAATCTTGTGAATATTTTCTAGAAGAGCTAGTGGCCCTTAGGCCATCCAATACAAATCTGCGTCAGCCATGTCTTCATCATTTTCCTCCTCCTCTTCTTTTGAATCCAAAGAAGACTCTCCCTCACCGTTAGGATCTGCGATGTAGTTAGGGTTCTCCTCGTCATAAAACTGAAAATATTCTCCTTCATTATCTAGATTATTCTCAATAAGTGGAAGTTCCCCTCGCTTATCTGTGGGTTCAACCAACTCTTTGAAGGTTTTTATGACCATATTACACCAATGAAATCAGTACGCCACTGAGATTTAATTCTTTCTTTACAATATTATGAGGCAGAATTGCAGTGACATGGAGTAGACCAAGAGATCTTGCAAACTGATGAGCGATGGATCATATAGTCCGGAGTTGATCGTAAGTGACCTAAAAGGCTTTTCTTAGGCTAGACTGAACAATTTCTTCGTTTACAGGAGTATGAGTGGGAGTGGAAATGGGAATATTTCTACCTTGTACGAGAGTTTATTTGTTAGGATGTGGTGAGTTATGACCTCTAAGAAGGTGTCTTCCCTCCTTCTAGCACCAGAATGTTAGCAGTGTTGGATATTGTCAACATGTAAGGAGATCTCCCCAATGAAAAGTGTCATCTATACTTTGCACCATTTGGTGTAGGAGCCCTTCCGAAAATAAGGCATGACTACTATATATTCTTAGAGATATGCTTTGGCTAAAATATTCAACATGAGAGAGTAATCCACAGAATCTTTCGGATTAGAATGTGAGTATGCCTTGTGGAATGTTCAACTGCAGAATGTATCAAGGTTCTTCTACCAAAAGGGGAGAGAAAAGTGAGTATTTTTAATACAAGTAATAGTACTAATCTAGAAAAGACAAATGAGAATGTACATATGTATGAATCACTGGAAAATTAGCGAAGTAGTTCACATAGAAGAAACTTATTAAAACACATGCAACACACTTTCAATAAGATAAGTACCAAATCCATAAAAATAGTTCAATTTCCTTAGTACAGATGAAAAAAAAATACATCACAGAGATTTAAAGAATAGTCTTACAATATTTATGACATACACATGAAAGTGTGTTGGCTCAATGAGCTTCTAAATTAAGCAAAAATTTTGAGATACATCAAGACAATGAACACCACTAGCCCCTATAATGGAGAGTTAGAGCAACTACTTGCTTCTCCAAAAGAACTATTTTCCTCTCAAATGCTTGGTAGGAGGATCCAAGGTGAAAACTCCTTTGCATGAGCTATGAGGGTGTATATCTAACAAATAGGGTGACCATTCACCTCCCTTGTGACTCTTGGACTACCCTCATGGCTGGTTTACTTCTCTCTGAGTCTTTGAATCCTTCATGACTTTTCACATTCTATGGATGTCTCTTGGACTTCCAATTTACATTACATTTCTCCAATATTGAATTTACATAATCCACAAAAGATGTTGCAAATGATGACTCATGACATGAAATGACATGACACTGATGGCACGGACTACAAGATGACATGGCAATGTCAAGCCACTCTTTGTTGCTACTTTTTGTTATCGGGAAAACTAGTGTCTATGCAGAGCTGCTAGTCCCACTAAGGCTGCTAGCTACCTTAGAAACAAACAAACTAAAAACTACTTTTATTTTCCTTTATGAGAAATAGATAAGAGAAGAATAAGGAGACCAACCTCTATCTTGCGCTTGGTTCCTTGCACGATTCCTCTCTCTTTTGATAGGTCTTCGCCACTCGCTTCCTTGTCTACCCAGCTTCAAAGAGTACCTGTAGAATCAAAGCAGCATAACACTATCCAAGAACATAGATCTATTATCATAAACAATATAGGACCAGATGTATATTGACCACACAAATGCATAAATCATCAATCATACAAGAATGTGGAGGAAAACTTGAATAGCTTTATTGATAATCAAGAAAGAGCAAAGAGGATTACAACCAATTGTTCTGACCCAACATCATCCTCTCAGCAAGAAAACCCTTCTTCACCTCATGAAAAGCTTAGATCACCCAACACTATGATATTGCACCAAGAAACCAACAACACTTCCTTACAAGATACAAAATTCCAGCCTCCAACCTCCTGGATCTCTAGGATGAGAGATCTATATATAGATATTTTCAGAGGTGTGAGTCAGCTCTGGGTTTTTGATTAGTGTCTTCTCTCTGATAGTTCTTGATTCCACTTGGAGATCTCATTGATCTCTCACTCATCCTTGGGTGATTCTGAGAAGCAAGTGTCATAGGAGAAGTTTCTGGAAGATTCCATGATCATCCACCTCGCAAACTGTCTCCGCCACTTGTCTTTTCTCATCTATCACACCCCATAGAAGGGATTTTCAACATGCATCACACTTTCTGTGTGTATTAGGTGGGATGCATCACACTTTGACCATGGAGCAAGTGAAATGATCCAGTTTTGACCAGTTCTGAGTAGTTTTTCATGGAGAACTTCTGGGAGATGTTGTAATCAGTTGACCTTGTTCTTTTAGGGGTTGGAACAACACCTTTAGGGACTTAGGAGCCCTTGGTTTATGGACATTTATGATTGGGGTTGTAGTGCCCAAAAATCTCTATAACAGTTGCCCCCTAAAGCATGAGGTCGTTAATCTTTTGATGTCGGGTGAAATGCTTTATCATGAGGATTCGAAGTTTTTTCGAGCTGGAAGGCGACCTGTAATAAGATACAACACAATACATTATCTTCATAATATTTTCATGATCTAGCTGAGGTGGGCATTCCCATGCTCAGCTTTATAAATTCATTTTCATGCACATAGGACAAACAATCGTCTGAGTGTAGACTGATGATTCTGGTAGAGCCATCATCCCTTAGATTGGATGATTATCTGTGCAGCAATGATGTACACTTGATGTCTTTATTTTCCTGAATATATATCGCAGCCCAGATGGATGAACTAGATCCGGGGTCTTCAATCTCGTTCGATCTTCACTCAAAGTACAAGTCGGTCCATGTGAGAGATGTTCTGGAGTCGAACATGGAAAGACATCGTCTGATTACCAGCCAATGATGTAAGACGTTAACAGGCGCGAGAGGAATCACCGATAATGATGATGACCCTCAAGGTACTACAGTACAATTCACGTGGTGTGAATAAGGGACTTGGCGTTGAACACCACGCAAAATATTTCGGTCGAAGGCCATTGATGTAAACCTGTCGCCGGAAGTGAGAAACTTGCCATTGAGGCATGCAAGCTTCAAAGTACTGAAAGGGTTGTTCCTAGATCAACTTCTTGGATAATGAGCTGATGTCGACAAGAAGCGATCCTTCATAGGAGGGCCTTAGTGAATCCCACATCAATGACATGGAACGGAGAAAATTATTTTAATGGAGGTGAAAACAATATGGTGATATAAGGTTCAGGGTGGCGGTCAAGAAAGAATGGAGCGTAAATGTATTGCAGTGGGTGAGATATAGGTGAATTCTCTGAGTGACTTCTCTCGAACATATCGGCGACACTAACATGATGGATTGGTAGCATTAACCTCAAATGTGGATGGTGTGATGGAACCATGGTGATGTGACCAGTGCATGGAACAACCCAACCCGAATTGGATGCGGAGTGAAAGTGTCATGTTCAAGAGCGACTTGATACCAACAAAGTTTCTTGAAGTTTTCTTCCTAATTTTTCCCCAATCATTGCTGACTAGTACCTCTTTATTTTTGTCAAGCTTGAGGAGGATAACATATGCTTGTTATATAATTTGCCCTTCGGGCAGACCCATCTCTATGTTTTAACGAGCCTAGCGATTGTGAAACTCGTTCTTGTCTGTTATGGATAAGTTTTTCGCTATTTGGTTTTAACAAGTTTAACAACAAAGATAACTCGGTCGTTTTCAATTTTAGAGAGTATGAAAAGGGACGTAAAGGAAACTCCAGACATCCTTTTTCATCATCTAATCCCTTAAGTCCGAAAAAGTATAAAATAATACAAAAGGGGTGAATTTTCGGTAATTTTAATGAGCCGAACAAAACAAGCGCTCGATATTTTTGTGTAATAATCCCTCAGGTCCAAAAAGATTAAAATATAAAGGAGGGATAGCACTTCCGGTCCCTTTAACGAGCTAGAGAGGCCAATGGCTCGACAATCTTTTCAAATTTTACGAGTTAGTTGAAAATAGCTTAAAGGAGACTCGTCTTTGAGGAACGAGTGATAGATTCGGGTAGCAGCTGATTCCAGGAAAGGGTTGGAATTTTCCAATCACGGCAGTGTCACAAGGATGGCTAAAAGGATCACTCTTCACAACTGTTCCTCAAAAGGGTAAACAATCAAGTGGAGGTGAATGATCGGCCAATACAGAGTGGAGGTGATGATGAGAACACGACCAAGGCTTCAAAGGCTGAAGTAATACATTCACGATGGTTATTTACCGGAAATTGGTTCATTTTTTAATGAGCTTAAACGCTGGGGGAAACACTTGCTCATTGCTTATGTTTATTTTTAATGAGCTTGAATTCTGCGTTAAAACTGCTCGAGGCAGGTCTATTTTTTAACGAGCTTGAACCCTGTGGTAACATTGCTCATGGCTAGGTTTATTTTTTAATGAGTTTGAACTTTGTGGAAACATTGCTCATTTCTTATGTTTAATTTTTAACAAGCTTGACTCCACATAAAAACTGCTTGTGGCGGGTTAATTTTTTAATGAGCTTGAACCCTGGAGTAACACTGCTCGTGATAAGTTTGCATGCCCCCAGCATAATAACGCAAATCGAGGTGCATGCCCCCCAAGCTTCATTGCATTCAACACGGTGGTTGGAATGAAGGTTTACCTCCGAGATCTTTGAAAGTCTCGACTTGGATTTTACGAGATCGTAGTCAAAGACTCGATTTGGAAAGGGAGTTGTTTCATTTTTTAATGAGGTTGACACTGGAAAAGAACTATCCTCAGAATCCACCATATTTACAGTATTTGATAGAAAATAAAAAACTAAAGAATGATTAAGGTCATTGGAATATTCTTCGTTGTAATCCGAGAGATGGGAACGATGGTGGTAATATTCTCATGGTGCCTCCCCTAACATCATTTACTGAATGATTCCTTTGTCTGTAGAATGTACATGCGACCAAGGATCTGAAGAGGTACCATATTCCTTAGACCTATCTATCCAAACACCCGATGAGCATTGATTTGGGTTTGCCCCCCAGGCCAAGAAAATTGATTGCTACAATATTTCTAAAATGGCGATGATCCATGCTGAAAAAATGTTTAGGAATCTTCCGAATCCATTAGATATAGAAGATTTCATATTGCAGGTTTCCACTGTGGCCACTTCTGCCAGATTACTCGGAGGTGGTAAGGAAAAAGTACCCATTAAGGCAGGGTCTTTTAGGAGACCTACTCCGATATTTTGAAGCGAATGATTGCTTCCATGGATCATTGGAATGCTTCCCGTAACTTGTGAACTATTGGGGAGAAATGTTTGTTGGTCGACGATTGTAATTCCTCCTTGAAAGGGAAATGCAATCTTCCCGAAGTAGGTCGACACAACTGTGGCCATGGCGTATATCCAGGGCCTTCCCAGTAGGATGTTGTAATCGAGGTTTCCGTTGATTACTTCAACATCAATTTCTATTGTTTTGCCCCCTAGTTCAACTTGCAAGTTACTTAAAATTCCGTATGGAGTGTATGATCATCCATCAAATGCTTTTAACATTGTTGACGATTGCGACAAGGGTGGCGAGCCTAAATTTTTCCAACAACTCATCGACATAATACATGTAGATGCCCCCTCATCAATAATTTTTCGATGAAAAGTTTTGATGAGGGCTTTCACTTGAATAAGGAAATCTAGTTGAGCTGGTAACTGAGGGTCTGTTGTGGTCACCAACAACCCCCCTCTTTGTTTGGTATTAGCAATAACATCAAGCAAAGGGGTACCCTTAACAAAAAATCCCAAAAATATTTTTATCAAATTTTTTGTATTTAACTCCCTAAAAGCTATATCGCATCGCAAAGAGAGAGTGAAGCGTTTTCCTATGCGCATAAATAAGCTGCAAAGAAGCGATGCGAAATTCATCGCATCGCATATTTTGAAAGCACCCTTAAAAGAAAACCTAAGGAATCGCTGACGGCCGATATGCGATGTCGCATATCGCAACGTCGCATAAGCAGCGCACAGTGATCAAATGAAAACTACGATCTCGCGATTTGCGATCTTACAAACTGCGATCTTGCGATTTGCGATCTACGATGAATGAGACTATTAATTGTTGTGATGACACCTCTCAACATCGCAATCCTTGATGCTGCGATGCGAATCGCAGAAACCACTCATCGCAAAGTTTCCTCGGCATGATCTGTAAACCCAAAATTGAGCGCGCACCTTAAGGGAAATTAATGATTGCACACCTGAGTATCCAAGGATGATCGTGTTGCGTTTTTCGAAGAGTCAAGTCATTATGAGTGTCATGATTATGAATTCATTAGAACTTAAAGCTTTCATGTCAATCTTTTCGTCATTTCTCTTTTCCTTTGCGTAAACTGTAAGGCAGCAACTAATATAAATCTATATGCAGGAAACATCTAAGGAAAAGGGGAAAGCGCCAATACTAGAAGAACAGAGAGGAGATGCCTTCGCAAATGGATGCTGCATGCAGCAGGGCCGTGGATTCCAGAGTATCACTCAATAGACACTGATGAAAATAGACTATCCAAGACTTAGAGTCAAAGGCGCACAAAAGCAGCATGTTTTCAATAGATCCTGAAGCTCAGACTGGGTAAAGCAAAAAGAAAAATGCTAAAGAGGGAGGACGCTCCAGAAAAGCCTGGAACAAAGAACGGAAGCAATTTTCAATACGGAAGATTGTTCAAGCAACGAAATCCCTAACTCATTGAGTCATTCACACGGCCGGAAACCGAAATAGCAACAACACAATCAGTTTGAAAGAAATCTGGGTTATACTAAGTATACACACAGCAAATACACCCAGCTAGAGGAAGATTTTTGAAAATATCTTCTAGTTTGTCAGAAAGAGGTGCCAGCTTTTGTTATTTCTACTTTTATCGCTCGAACAAAAGTAAAAGACAACCAGCCGACTCTTTCCAGGCGAACCTTGCATTGCTTACAACACTAAGGAGCAGATACAGAAACGGTTAGAAATTAGATTCAATTTTTAGAAATAAATTTGTTTTAGTAAAAGGGCGGTCATTTGAAGTCGTTTCCTAAATGTGTGTAATTAAGATTAGTTAGTTAGTAGTATTTAACCCTTCTCATGGCATTTGGAGAAGGGTCCGGAAATTTGTCAAAAAACTTGTCCTCAGAATATGCACTTTTGCACCCTCGGAGGGGGTTTTTGATGAATGGATGGATCAAGATTTATTTATGTTTGCATTTTAATGTCTGCTACTGATGTTGCACTTCTGTACTCTTAGTAGATGTTAGAAGTAAGTAGAGATAAATCGTTATTGCTTGAAGTTTGTGAGTGAAATCAGTCATAAATGGTACTTTTATCTCTTGATTAATTTCTGCTTATATTCTTAGAGTGATATACAGCTGAGTTGTTTATATGTTAATGTATGAATGTGTGGGTTAGCATTTGGCACTTTTGTACGTTGGAGTCATTTATTTGTGCTTGACATATGAATAACTTATTATGCGATATGATGTTCACAACTGTTTTGCCTAACTTCTTATGAAGAATGGTTTATCTTAATTGATTTATATTCTTATGATAGCTGAATGATCTTTATTACCAGTTATTGTATGAAATCTTTTTAGATCGCATGATGAAAGAATTCTACCCCAGGTTAGTATAGATTAGATGTGTTGTTTTTGTTAGATTACAGTAGCATAGAGTTAGTTTAGAGTTTAGAATTAAATTAGCTTAAAATTACCTCTATATTAGCATCATCAAAATCTACACACACACACATCCTTTAGATTGGGAAGCTGGTCCCATTATCCCCAGTCGGACCCGCTACACCAAACGGGCAAGGAGCCGCCAACCAGGTTCCAGACCGGGTGGGTATCCCCCTTGTTGTTGACCCGATTTTAGGGCCCTCAACATATTTGGCGCTAGAAGGAGGGCACGAACTATGAATGGCAACTAAGTCAAAATCTAAATACCATTCTGAGAGTAAATCACCCTCATCAACTCCCCCGACTTCTCTAGTACGGTTAAACCCAGAGTTAGAAGTCGCTCGAGTATCCACCGCTACTACCTACCCTAATATATCAGACCAACTCATCATTGAACCCCCTGAAATTCAAACTTTGATTCGTAAACTCTAGGGATTCTCTATTTTTTCTCAGAGGTCTGATAAATCTCACAGCAGCGTGACTTCGCAGTACAATCCTGCTCATCCCCTGACCAGATTGAAGAGTGAAAAATTTGGTATTCAACCAAGTGAACTCCCTCTCCCTACTAGGAAAAGAGCAAGGAAAACACCACCAGAGTCTGACAGTGAGACTCTTTCATCCACTTCGTCCATTTCAACCCCCTCACCGTGAAGTCAACCACCCACATCCTCATCCCAAATCACTCATCCATCTTCCACAACCCTTCCTCTTCAATCATCAAAGATCATAATATCTTCATCTTCTCAGCATCAGGGACCATCCTCTGCACTTTCATTAACTAGCGGCTCAACGATGGCCCAGTCTCCATGGAACAATCCTGGGGCGGTTTTAATGCCTCCACCCCTGAGCCCAATACCGGCCCATCCTGAGAAATGGCTACCTAAATTCAATCCAGAAACAGGCATGCTAGCTGAAGAGCATATCAATAATTTCATGCTTTCTGTTAATCTCAATGGAGTTACCAACGAGGATGCTGTTGTCCGACTTTTTCCTTATACAATGCAAGGAACAGTCGGGTCATGGTACTTTTCGTTACCTTCCGGGTCCATCACAAGTTGGGACATTTTTCAAAGTCAATTCCTCACCAAGTTTGGTGATGACAGATCAACAGCGACATTGATCAATGACCTATCTAATCTTAAAGCTGAGGCTAGAGAACCCATTAAAGATTTCAGTTTACGGTTCAATAAGATCCTCAACAAAATTCCTGCTGCTTCTCAACCTAGCGAGGAAGTAAGATGTGAATGATATATCACGGCCTTACCATCAAACTTGGCTATCTTCGTAGATAGGGAAAACAAGACGACCTTAGTTGAAAACTTGAAAGAGGCGTTAGCAGTAGAAAAGCGCGTAGTTGCCCTAGAAAAGAGATCTGCAATAGAAGAACGCAAATCTAAGAAAATCTCTTTCAAAGAAGACACCAAGAAGAAGCAAACAAAAGATCCTTTCGATATGGAAGGATTACAAAAAGTGTTAAAGGCCATGTCCAATGAGATGATTGACATAAGAAAACAAGTAGCAGAAACTTCTTCAAAAAAGCCCTACAGATCTTTTAAAAGAAATCCTCCCATGGAGGTGAAACCACCCAATGCTGTCTCAAGCGTCGAATCTGAAGAAGAAGAAGAAGAAGAGAATACCACTGAAGGGCAGATCGATGATGAAGAAGTTGTGGAACTACAAGGAATGTGGGATTTCATCCTCCCACAAGAAGAAGATCAAGAAGCATTTCCGGTTAGCACACGAAGCAAAAATCAACTTGATCCTCCCCAAACTACCCCTAAACAGAAGGGCGCAAGCCCTACAACAAAAGATAAGGTCGCAACAAAGAAAAAAACCGCTAGAGCGACCCAATTTAGCCCAGTCCAATCAGATCAAGCACCTCCATCAAGAACACTGATAGTGTCGGTTGAAATGGAGTATAACATTATCGATGACATGAAAAAGACTAGGGCTAATATCACTCTTTACGAATTGAGCAAATTGAAACATCAATAGAAAAGACCTCCAACCAACATGATCAATAAGATTGATCCAAATGACATTGCCTTGATTGGAGGAAGATCAAGATCTCATACTCCTCCGTTTCTTCTCACTTATGAAATTTTCAATAAAAACGTGCACAATTGCTTGGTTGATTCTGGTGCTTCAACAAATATTTTACCCAGATCAATATGTGCCAAATTGAATGTTCAGCCATAAAAATCCGCAGTGCGCATAGTTCAACTTGATCGATCTCAAGTCGAAGTGATTGGTGAACTTAAGCAGGTGACCATAAGATTGTCATCTAACCCGAAAGTATGCCAGGTTATCGACATTCTAGTAGCTGATATCCCTGAATTCTATGGTTTAATTCTTAGCAGGGATTGGTCCGAAAAACTCCACGGATATTTCTCAACCGACTGGTCGCACATGTGGTTACCCTACAACGGTAAACCGAATCAAATAAAGGTTGAACGAGAGTTGCACCAAAAGTACATAGTGACTGAATTGGAAGGAGAGAATGAAGCAATAGCATACAACAACAATATCATAGGCAATTACTCGGTAGATTCTTTCCGGCAATTTCAATGCTCACACCTCACCTTACTTAGAAAATTCAGTTTTGTCCCAAGTTGAATTTTTTTCCCAAACTGATGATTCAAAGTGTTTTAATTTTTTAGATAACTCTGTAAATACATCCTTGTTTTGGAAATTATATTTTGATGGCTCTAAATCTAACAAGGGAGCAGGAGCAGGATGCGTTCTGATTAGCCCAGACAGAAACAAGATCATGCTTACATGCAGACTTGAGTTCGATTGCACAAACAATATAGCGGAGTACGAAGCCTTGGTGTAAGGCCTATACAAAGCAATCGGGTTGAATGTTAAGTATCTTCAAGTCTTTGGAGATTCCGAAATTGTCATCAAACAGGTACGTAACACCATACGTTGTCTGTCAAGTCATTTAAAGCACTATCAAATCCTTAGTACAAGATCTGACTTCACATTTCATAGCATTCAATATTTCGTCAATCCCAAGACTCAAAAATGCGAGCGCAGACCTGTTAGCTAACGTAGCCTCTAGACTTATTCCCTCCGAAGATTTTAGTCCCGATAGGTTCTCAATAGAATTAATCTTTAGACTATCCATCCCTGACAACATCACCAACTGGAGAGTATTCAACGACGATCCTAACATTGTAAATTTCCTCACTTCTGAAGGATCCTACTCAAATCAAATAATTGACGAAGACCATCATGATCACCAAATACAGCAAAATAGCACTGATAATGCTATACCTAAATCGGTGGTTAAGTTAGAAGATTTATATGATTTAAAAAGTCGGTTTAAAAGGTCTGCCAATTCTAAACTCTACAGTTCAACTCTGAATTATGAATTAGTGAACCTAGGAACCGATCAGAAGCCGCAAAACGTTAATCTGGGCCACGGCCTAGCCCCTGAAGAAAAATCAGCATATATCCGTCTTCTGAGACAATACAAAAACGTTTTTGCATGGAATTACGATGAGCTGAAGACATACAACACTTCTATCATTCAACACACTATCCCTATGATTGACAATGAAAAACCTGTCCAGCAGAAGCTCAAAAAAATTCACCCCAACTTAGAAAATCAGATAAAGACTGAGCTAAATAAGTTGTTGAGAGCCAGAATAATTTTCCCCGTCAGGCATTCCAAATGGGTATCCAATATGGTGCCCATTAGAAAGAAAAACGGAGATATCAGGATCTGTATTGATTTTTGGAACCTCAACAAAGCCTGTCAGAAAGACAATTTTCCCCTCCCACCTATGGAGCAAATACTACAGGCAGTATCGGGCTCATAATTAATGTCTTTCCTGGATGGATTTTCAGGATACAATCAAGTGCTAGTACATCCCGATGATCAGTTGAAAACCACATTTCGAACCAAATGGGGCACATACGCATATCAGAAGATGCCATTTGGTCTGATCAATGCTGGCGCTACCTTTCAGAGAGCCATGGACATCGCGTTTAAAGGTTTAGTCAATAAATCGGTAGTGATTTACCTGGATGATATAACAGTGTACTCCAAGAAGCGAAGCGACCATCTCAAAGATTTGAAACAAATCTTTCAAAGATGTTTAAGGTATGGGATTTCACTTAACCCAAAGAAATCTTTTTTCGCATTAAGTGAAGGGAAATTGCTAGGATTCATAGTGTTGAAATCTGGTATTCACATTGAACCTCACAGAATCAAAGAAATTTCCAAAATATCCATGCCCCATAACAAAAAGGCCATGCAATATTTCCTTGGACAAATCAATTTTGTAAAAAGGTTTGTCCCAGATTTTTTACGTATTATTTCTCCTTTACAAAATATGATAAAAAAGAATTCAAATTTTAAATGGGGTCAAGATGAGCACGAAGCATTCAACTTGATCAAACAAGCTATCATCAACGCTCCATCTTTAGCTACCCCAAATTTTTCAGAATCTTTTATCTTATACACTTTTGCCTCAGAGAAATCTTATGCCGCGATTTTAACTCAAGCAAATCAAGAGAAGGCGGAAGCTCCAATCGCATTCTTTAGCTCGAACTTACAAGGTTCTGAGCTCAAGTATTCAAACGTGGAGAAACAGTCATATGCTGTTTTCAAAGCGATCAAATATTTCAGACCTTTCTTACTTAAAGCCCATACCAAAGTAGTAGTACCGTTTCCAGCGGTAAGAAACCTGCTGGTACAGAAGGATGTGGGTGAAAAGAGAGCAAATTGGATTACCGCTTTACAAGAATACGATCTTGAGATCAAGCCAGCAAACATCGTAAGAGGTCAAGGCTTTTGCAAGATGTTAGCTGGAGCATCACAAATTCCTGAGAACTCATCTGAAGAGGTACATACATATGAGGTAAGCCTAAACGACGTAGAATCAAAATATGCAAACACCATTTATTATCTTAAGAATGGGTATGCTCCATCACACCTGGATCACACCAAGAAAAGAGCTATGAGATTGAAAGATAAACAATACCAGCTCATAAATGATGTTCTGTTTAAAAGGAATTATGATTCTATACTTCTTAGGTGTCTTGAGAAAACTGAAGCCGAAAAGGTTTTGCAGGAACTCCACGATGGACCAGCAGGTGGACACTATGCTGGAGAAGCTACTGCACATAAGATCTTACGTGCAGGATATTATTGGCCCACGCTGTTCAAAGACTCATACAATTACGTAAGGAAATGAAAAATCTGCCAGACTGCTGCAGGGAAACAAAAGAAATCGTCCATGCCACTACAATCGGTTAACATCGAGCAACCATTCAGCCAATGGGGCTTGGACATAATAGGTGAGATCGTTCCTCACTCTTCTAAGCAGCATAGGTATATCCTCACGGCAACAGATTATTTTACTAAATGGGTAGAAGCAATTCCTCTCAAGATAGTTAATTCTGAAAACATTATTGAATTCATAGATCAATTTATCATCACTAGGTTTGGATTGCCAACGGCCTTAATGTTTGATAATGCATCATACTTTTCTGGAAATACAATGACTGAGTTTGCACTTAAAAGAGGGTTCAAACTGAAGTATTCTGCTAACTACTATCCGCAAGGTAATGGGTTGACTGAATCAACAAACAAAAACCTAATCAGGATTATTAAAAGAACAGTCGACCAAAACCGAAAGAATTGGCACAAAGCACTGGTAAATGCTTTATGGGCAGATAGAATTACGAAGAAAGCTTCAATCGGCACTTCTCCCTTTAATTTAGTTTATGGGAAAGAAGTGGTTCTCCCAACTCACTTAGTCATTCCCTCTTTGTCCTTAGTACAACACATCGATGAAGTATCTACTTCCTCCTTACAATTGAGACAAATGGAGATAATCAAACTAGAAGAACGACGAGAACAAGCTAAGAAAACCCATGCTCACCACCAAGCGCTAATAAAATCCTCTTTTGACTCAAGCATAATGACCAGAAAAAGCTTTCAGATGGGAGATTTAGTTTTGAAATGGGATAAGGCTCATGAAGAAAAGGGCAAACATACGAAATTTCAGAAGCTGTGGCTTGGTCCTTTTCAGATTGTAGAAGTCATAAGCCCATCGACGTTTGTGTTGCAGGATTTGGCAGGTAGAAGAGATTCTTTGCCTGTGAATGGATAGATTCTTAAAATGTATTTTCCATAGAAGATCATTCTTCTATTTTGTAGGATAGTTTTAGTTTTTTTTTTTTTTTTTCTCTTTCTTATAAATAAAACTGGTTGTAAATGATCATAAAAAAGGATTCATGAAAGAGCACACCAACTCTCTATCAGATTTTGATTTCACTTGAACAAATAACAAAACTTTTCGAAAAATCTGATTTTTATTATTGACAAATAGAGTTAACTTTAGCCTGAATATGATATTAGTTTCAACCTCTCAAAAAACTTTGATGAAAGCAACCTTTGGTAAAAAATTGTTTTATGTCAGCACAATGAAAGGTATCATCAATAATAAAATAAATATTCTCTGTAAAGCTGTTGTTTTCAAACTCTATTATTGTCGTCCAAAGCTTTCTTAAGGAAAAACAATTACCTCCTCCCTGCTAAAGGAAACCACAACATTCAGAGAAACAATCCGAGAAAACACTATATCTCAAAGAATAAGAGGTCTCATCACGATCCGGCTTATCATGATCACAAATATTATAACTTGCTGACTTTGCCAATACTGTCTATCAAAACAGGGCAACGACTCAAGATTGTTGCAATCAAAAGACAAGGGGTCTCATCACGAGCCAGCTTGTTCAGCAAAAGTGTAAATCAAGTGAATGACTGTGTCATAATTTGGCCACCAAACCAAGACATTGTTCTTTAGAGAATAAAAAAGGAAAAAGTGTCAAAAAGGATTTTTCTCTGAAATGTTGTAAATAACCTCAAGCAGGAAAAAGGATCGTTGCTGGATAACATGGTAACCCTATCGAGGCTATGGACGCTTGCGGGTACCAGAGGCTCTACCTACGAAAAATGAGCATATTTTAAAGCCAGTACGCAGAGAAGACCTTATTTTATCTTTAAAAAAGGACCGAGTAATGTCTGGTGTGAATGCAAGAACTAAGCCTAAGGAAGCAGACAATTGGAATAAAAGAAAGGTTGAGACAAAGTATCATTGACAGGATAAGGGGTAATCTACTCTATCTGTCCATAACAAAACTTAGACATATGAAAAATTTTCTGTTTCAGAAGTGGAAATGTCAATAGAAAAGCAGAGATAATTGGTTCTTCACAGTGAATCGCCATTGTTGTGGTCACCAATGACCCCCCTCTTTGTTTGGTATTAGCAATAACATCAAGCAAAGGGGGACCCTTAACAAAAAATCCCAAAAATATTTTCATCAAAATTTTTGTATTTAACTCCCTAAAAGCTATATCGCATCGCAAAGAGAGAGTGAAGCGTTTTCCTATGCGCATAAATAAGCTGCAAAGAAGCAATGCGAAATTCATCGCATCGCATATTTTGAAAGCGCCCTTAAAAGAAAACCTAAGGAATCGCCGACGGCCGATATGCGACGTCGCATATCACAACGTCGCATAAGCAGCGCACAGTGATCAAATGAAGACTGCGATCTCGCGATTTGCGATCTGTGATCTTACAAACTGCGATCTTGCGATTTGCGATCTGCGATGAATGAGGCTATTAATTGCTGCGATGACACCTCTCGACATCGCAATCCTCGATGCTGTGATGCGAATCGCAGAAACCACTCATCGCAGAAACCACTCATCACAAAGTTTCCTCGGCATGATCTATAAACCCAAAATTGAGCGCGCACCTAAAGGGAAATTAATGATTGCACGCCTGAGTATCCAAGGATGATTGCGTTTTTCAAAGAGTCAAGTCATTATGAGTGTCATGATTATGCATTCATTAGAACTTAAAGCTTTCATGTCAATATTTTCGTCATTTCTCTTTTCCTTTGCGTAAACTGTAAGGCAACAACTAATATAAATCTATATGCAGGAAACATCTAAGGAAAAGGGGAAAGCGCCAATACTAGAAGAATAGAGAGGAGATGCCTTTGCAAATGGATGCCGCATGCAGCAGGGCCGCAGATTCCAGAGTATCACTCAATAGACACTGATGAAAATAGACTATCCAAGACTCAGAGTCAAAGGCGCACAAAAGCAGCATGTTTGCAAAAGATCCTGAAGCTCAGACTGGGTAAAGCAAAAATAAAAATGCTAAAGAGGGAGGACGCTCTAGAAAAGCCTGGAACAAAGAACGGAAGCAATTTTCAATACGGAAGATTGTTCAGGAAATGAAATCCCTAACTCATTGAGTCATTCGCACGGCCGGAAACCGAAATAGCAACAACACAATCAGTTTGAAAGAAATCTGGGTTATACTAAGTATACACACAGCAAATACACCCAGCCAGAGGAAGATTTTCGAAAATATCTTCTAGTTTGTCAAAAAGAGGTGCCAGCTTTTGTTATTTCTACTTTTATCACTCGAACAAAAGAAAAAGACAGCCAGTCGACTCTTTCCAGGCGAACCTTGCATTGCTTACAGCACTAAGGAGCAGATACAGAAACGGTTAGAAATTAGATTCAATTTTTAGAAATAAATTTGTTTTAGTAAAAGGGCGGTCATTTGAAGCCGTTTCCTAAATGTGTGTAATTAAGATTAGTTAGTTAGTAGTATTTAACCCTTCTCATGGCATTTGGAGAAGGGTCCGGAAATTTGTCAAAAAACTTGTCCTCAGAACATGCACTTTTGCACCCTCGGAGGGGGTTTTTGATGAATGGATGGATCGAGATTTATTTATGTTTGCATTTTAATGTCTGCTACTGATGTTGCACTTCTGTACTCTTAGTAGATGTTAGAAGTAAGTAGAGATAAATCGTTATTGCTTGAAGTTTGTGAGTGAAATCAGTCATAAATGGTACTTTTATCTCTTGATTAATTTCTGCTTATATTTTTAGAGTGATATACGGCTGAGTTGTTTATATGTTAATGTATGAATGTGTGGGTTACCATTTGGCACTTTTGTACGGTGGAGTCATTTATTTGTGCTTGACATATGAATAACTTATTATGCGATATGCTGTTCACAACTGTTGTGCCTAACTTCTTATGAAGAATGGTTTATCTTAATTGATTTATATTCTTATGATAGCTGAATGATCTTTATTACTAGTTATTGTATGAAATCTTTTTAGATCGCATGATGAAAGAATTATACCCCGGGTTAGTATAGATTAGATGTGTTGTTTTTGTTAGATTACAGTAGCATAGAGTCAGTTTAGAGTTTAGAATTAAATTAGCTTAAAATTACCCCTAGATTAGCATCATCAAAATCTACACACACACATCCTTTAGATTGGGAAGCTGGTCCCATTATCCCCAGTCGGACCCGCTACACCAAACGGGCAAGGAGCCGCCAACCAGGTTCTGGACCGGGTGGGTATCCCCCTTGTTGTTGACCCGATTTTAGGGCCCTCAACAGGGTCATATCCTTTATGATCAAAGGTGAAAAGATTGGAATCCATTGGGTCAATCCCACCTATTGCTGATAATAAAGCTTTCTTTTGGGAGGGGAAATTTTGCGGTACCTCAAGTGTCGACATAGCGGATGGCGATTGGGCCAAGTCCCCTACTATATTATAATTCTGTGCTACTTGTGCACGAGGATTAAATGTCGATTTGTGTACTACTCCCTTTGGAGATTTTATCATTGGTTCAGGAATGATGGGTGGCACAACTTCAGTAAAAGTTGTTGTCAAACTACTAGGTTGTTCATTAGCCTTGTTATTCGACAGCTGTGGATTCCCGTAATATTTATTCCTTGTCAAATCATCATTTTGCTGCTTTGAGATAGACAACATAAGCACTTGGGATCGAGAAGCATTTTGATTTGCAACCAGTTTGGTTCCCGGGTTTGGAAATGGATCAGTCAATACTGCTGAGGTTTTTGAACTCTTAAAGAGTTTCTTAACTTCAGCTTTATGTGGACAATCTCTCGTCCGATGATCGTCATCGCATATTTGACACCCCGCAGGGGGTTTCCTTTGCCCATAAGAGTTTGCAGAAGGTTTTTCAGGAGATGACTCATCCTGCTTATTTTTTCTCCCTTTCGTTTTCTTCTTGCCCCCTGGTTGCTTTAGTTGTTTGCCCTTGTCGATCGACACGGAATTTACCTCCAAGGTGAGAAGTTCTTCTTTTGCATTTTGATCAGAAATCTTACGGGCTTTCTTAGATGTAGCCTTTGTCGATTTCGTGCTTGTCGTACCTATCACACCATCACCAGCATGAGATTCTTTGTTTGATTTAGGAGGCGGAGGAACGGAAAATTCCGGTCTAGGAGCATCGGGTATTTTATCGTAGAGCGTGCCAGAATGTGTATAGATCAAGTCTAGATATTGTGCATGAGAAATAACTTGCTCTTCAGTGACGATTCCTCCCTTTGCCACATCTTCTATGATAGAAGGTAATAATGACTTAATAAACCATTAAGCTAGCAGCTAATCAGGAACATATGTTTTTACCATTCTACGACGACGTCGCCACTCATGAATATGATCAGATATGTGAGTGGTCGTTGTCTTTTGAAATTGGTAAGAAGTTCTGTTCCAGTTTCGTACCTTATGGGTAACTGAAAATGGGTTAAAAAGGTTGTGGCTAGGGTACTGAAGTTATCAAACAAAGCTCTAGGTAATTCGATATACCATTTTGCTGCTGGACTAGTTAACGTTTTATGAAAAAGGCGAAGCCTAATCGAATCATTGTTTAGGGTGTTTGATGAACACCACAGATGAAAGGTCATCACATGATTCGACGGGTCTTCACCCGGATTTCCATTAAATTTAGGAATATCTGACAGAAGTTTATGTGGAATCGCCGGCCACCAAGTGGCGTAAGCAATTGGATCATTCGTCAGCTGGTTTAGATCTGGTAATTCTAGAGTTGCTACAAAGGGCAACTGTTGATTCAGGTTAGGCAAAGCATACCCAGGATAATATGGAATTGCCTGAGCAGTGGGACTTTGCATACTAGCATAATGTATTTGATGTTGGTAACTTTGATAAGGTTGATGGGCTAACCATTATAGTATGGTTGTTGATAACCTCTTTGGGAATGCGGTTGCCCATTACTTACAAAGAATTGTTGCTCAGGTCCTTGATATGATTGCTGGAATTGCGGTTGTTGAGATTGAACCAGCCATGGTTGTTGGACCATTTGCTATTGTCCAATACTGGATGATTGACCAAGATGAGGAGTCATAGTACTTGTTTGAGCCTGAGTCGCTCCAGATAAGGAGGCACTAACCTGAGGTTGTGATTGAGTCGTTGAGACAAGAGGCTATTGTATTGCAACCTGAGAAACTTGGGGTTGACATACAACAGGTAGCGCTTGTACTTGCGATGCAGTCACCATAGCAGGTATAGTTGGAATATTTGACACAGGGTGGACTGGTTGCATTGAATATACAACCCTTGGTTGCTGAGGCAGTATTGGTACCCAACCACTGGATGTAATTCTAGTTTGACCTCAACTTTGTTGTAAACTCTCATATGGTTGTTCTCCGGGAGGGAACAATGAAAAGGCATACTGCCCTCCATATGGTGGCAATCTAGTACTTAAACGGTAGATTGGCCTTTGAAGAAACAATGGATCAATTTGTTGAGTTTCAACATAAGAAATACAAGATGATAATCCGGATGAAGAAATTGGAACTGACCATGTTGTCGAAACAGTCCCTGATTGGACTCCGGCTTGTTGTTGATAACTTGCTGGGACAGATGGTATACCGGCGAACATCGTTGGAGTAGTAGCAGGAGGCTCTGCCGCTGCTGCGTCAGATGACACAGTCCTGGATGTCGATGGTTGTTCAGACATATCTAGTCTATCCAAAAGACTTCCTAGCGATTCTACAAGAACTTGCGATGAAGGGATGCCAACTTCTAAGACCAACGAGGGAACAATGACGTTATTCTGATTAAAATAAATTTTAGACGCTTTGACACAACTTGTTTTTTCAATTTTTAAGAGTCGAGAAAAAACAAAAGATGACTCTAGTCACCTTCGATTTTTAATGAGCTTGAAGTGACAAGTGCTCAGATGGGCCTTTTCCGTTAAGGAGTCTGAAAAGGAATGAAAGGGACTGCTCTGGAAATCTAGACAGAGGGATTACCAAACCAATCGCAAAACTGCAGAATACTTTTTACGGTACGACAGTCAATCTTCCTGAATGCTGTGTTAAATGCATTCTGATCGATAGGGCGGCAGGCACAACTTCCTATGGATAAAGGATTAAGCCTATTATGGTCTCCCAAAATATACTCGATGGTACGTGGGAGCACAAGTCCATACTAGCACTTGTCGTCTCAAAGTGGAGGAATCACCCAACCAACAGGGAAAACAACAGTTACCAGGCTTTACGACGCCGAAATGCATCTCTAGCCTAGACTTCTAGATGTTGTACGTTAGGTTCCAAAGCATTTTTAGATTCATTAAATTTATTTTATAGTTGATCTTGCTTAAAAAATTTTCCTTTCAAGTTCACCGTGTGATGTAGATGTACAATTCCTAAAATGAAATCTAAGATGATAAACAATCATTTAATCTTCTTTTTGCAATGAAAATCCTAGCTACTAAGGAAAGAGAGATGATTTTATTTCAACAAAGAGCAGAGAGCACACACTATATGCGTTGTCCTAAATCAAACCAACAAACAGCCTAAATGCAAATGCACATGCATGTATTTGTTTTCAGCCTTCTTAATGTGTGAATGATAAAAAGAAAGCTAAGCGCAAATCTGAATTATTTTTCAAAGCGACAATTACTAACAACCTTATTTTCAAAACAAAATGAGGACAATGACGACACTTTGTTATTTGGAATTTAAGACTTTCTTTCGACACTTGAAAAACTACTAATTCAAATCAAATACAAGAGTAACAGTGTAATCGACTATCAAGAACAATAAGATTCTCTTCTATGACTGAAAACGACACTTGCGACACTTTCAAATCAAGAAACGACAGTTCAATTACGCTACTTCTTTGTAAAGGAGAACTGAAAATGACTCAAAAATACATAAAAATATTTACAGTTCTTTACACAATGGAGGTGGAATAACAACAAGGAAAGGGGTTTCAAACAGAGGTGTACTGACTACAGGCAGCAAAACCCATGAATAGAGCTGAAAAGTATGAACACAGAAGCCAAAATCTAAGAGCAGAGGAGGTCTGATCAACACACCTATAGCACAAGGAAACTGAAACGCAACACACCTACTACACTCAGGAAGTGCAATGGATTCAGGTTTCAGAGAAGACACAGTGCGATGGACCAGGGACGAGACTTTAGGTGGGTTTCGGGTCACAGTTTGCGGCTTAGTTCAGGGATTTAGGCCGAGTAAGTGGTAATCAGTAAATCAATCATAGGGGTAGATCTAAAGAGGTTACTAGAGCCACCACGACGGCAATTAGAGAGCTTGTAAATCAATCGTCTAATTTATAAACAAAACTCGGAGATAGACTGAAGCAGCATTGATCTACTTTGCACTTGCATAGCAAATGCAGTTCGAAGGCTAGCTGGCTTGACTTCAGGCTTCGTCTGTAAGTTTATAAAGTAAACAAATGTAGATAAACAAACAATCTATTCGCTCCCCAATGGAGTCGCCATTTTGTTATCGGGAAAACTAGTGTCTATGCAAAGCTGCTAGTCCCACTGAGGCTGGTAGCTACCTTAGAAACAAACAAACAAACTAAAAACTACTTTCATTTTCCTTTATGAGAAATATATAAGAGAAGAATAAGGAGACCAACCTCTGTCTTGCGCTTGGTTCCTTGCTCGATTCCTCTCTCTTCTGATAGGTCTTCGCCACTCGCTTCCTTTTCTACCCAACTTCAAAGAGTACCTGTAGAATCAAAACAACATAACACTATCCAAGAACATAGATCTATTATCATAAACAATCAAGAAAGAGCAAAGAGGATTACAACCAATTGTTCTGACCCAGCATCATCCTCTCAGCAAGAAAGCCCTTCTTCACCTCATGAAAAGCTTATATCACCCAACAATATGATATTGCACCAAGAAACCAACAACACTTCCTTACAAGACACAAAATTCCAGACTCCAACCTCCTGGATCTCTAGGATGAGAGATCTATATATAGATATTTTCAGAGGTGTGAGTCAGCTCTGGGTTTTTGATTAGTGTCTTCTCTCTGACAGTTCTTGATTCCACTTGGAGATCTCATTGATCTCTCACTCATCCTTGGGCGATTCTGAGAGGCAAGTGTCACAGTAGAAGTTTCTGGAAGATTCCATGATCATCCACCTCGCAAACTGTCTCCGCCACTTGTCTTTTCTCATCTATCGCACCCATAGAAGGGCTTTTCAACATGCATCGCACTTCCTATGTGTATTAGGTGGGATGCATCGCACTTTGACCATGGAGCAGGTGAAATGATCCAGTTTTGACAAGTTTTGAGTAGTTTTTCATGGAGAACTTCTGGGAGATGCTGTAATCAGTTGACCTTGTTCTTTTAGGGGTTGGAACAACACCTTTAGGGACTTAGGAGCCCTTGGTTTATGGACATTTATGATTGGGGTTGCAGTGCCCAAAAATGTCTATAACACTTTTCTTGTGTCTTCTTCAGAGATGGAACTTGATCTTCTTCTTCTTCCTCCATAAGGCTTGAAGATAGGGAGTCTTAAATGTAATGTTGATCTCTAGCTACTATTGTAATATGGTGTCCCTTTGTCTTTCGTGATTAATCAAATTTTTTTTGTAGCTTCAAAGGTATCTTTTAACAGGGTCGCCTTCTTCATCTCCTTCATCATCATCTTTTCATAACATGATAAAATACCTACAACTAAAAATCCACTTATTACAAGATGAAATCATTTTGATAAACCCCTAGTCTAGCATGCTTCATGATAACCACTGACTAAGTTGGAATTGGGTGACACTCTGGGATACAAGCTCAAGGATTTCTCAGTTGCACAACTCAAGAGGTTAGGGGCCAGAACTTAGCCTTGAGACTATGCAGTGAACAGTTTAGGAAGGCCAAGGCTAGTCATTTATGTAGTTGAGGGTCTCAATAGGTTAGGTTGAGGGCTTCAGGCTGGAGATTGCCAACTATGTAGTTCTTGAGGGAAAAAGACCAAGGGATTGTAGAGTTTCATAGTTCAAGATGTCAAGGTTGAGGCTTCATGCTTGACACTATGTAGTGCATAGAAGAGGGTGACTGGAGGTAGGGGCTACACAGTTCTAGAGATAAAGGTTTGAGATTGAGCACTAAGACTACACAGTTCATAGTTTTGGAAGACAAGGATTGTGCATTGCATGGTGCCAAGAGGAAAGGTGAAGCTTGAGGATTGAGATTACGCAGTGTGTAGTTTAGGAAGGTTGAGCGGGCCTAAGTTGCTAGGGCAGGTTCTTTTCCAGATTTTGCTAAGTGTGGGATCAGTGAGACCAAAGTGAACAATGATGAAACTTAAGTATGATCACATGCTTAGAAAAATTAATGATGCAACACTGATCACTCAGAACATATGAACAACATACTTCCCTCCGATGCGATGACATTGTGACGAATTTCCCCAAGTGTGACACTAAAGGTACACTTTGTGATGCCACTTGTGTGATATTTCTTGAAACTTTGGGAGTGAGTGTGATACATGTCTACATGGTAAGAATGACTCATTAACACCAAGGTTACCCCTTGCAATAAATCACAAGCACATATATGTGATGTGTAATGCTTGCCATGCTAAAAGATGACAATTTGATTTTCTTCTAAATGAGGCAAGAATACTTAGACAAAAGACATGCGATAACTCTTAATACTTGCGATGACAGTATGAAAAGTCAAATTAGGCTTTGAAATTTGGATGTAGGCCAAAATTTTGGAGGGTGTTGTAGTAGTGACAACAGGTTGGATGTTTTGGGCTCTAGGTTTTGACAACCCGTGATTTTACCAATGGTATTTAGCTAGTATTATTTATGTTCTCTCACTTCTATGAGTATGATATCATAATGGGTATTTCCTTTAATTTTGATATTACAAGTTATAAAAAACTTTTGATTTGTTGTGTTTTTCTCCATGATTATGTAGAGAGGTTACATCCCAAAACGTTACAACCATATAAGGCAATAAGAGTGATGTGAGTCTCAAAGAGGAGCTTCTTCTCATCCCATAACCAAAGGTCTATTGATTTGCAACTTTTTTCAAGTCTATAATAAGTTTTCCACCCTCCATTTACCCTCTTATTGATGTTATAGTTATGGTAATGTTTGTAATGAAGATCAATTTTTAGATGTTTCTATGAATTCACTTCCTCCAAATTGTTGTTATGATACATAAAATTAATGTGAGGGATTTTTTTGGATTTATTTATTGCAATCTTCATTTTATCATTGTTAACAATCATACTTGTATTAAAGCATAAATCCTTGAGGCTTCTTAGTTACTTCTCAAGATCACAGAGAATCCTTGCCATACCAACAATATCATTAGGATGAAGGAAAACAGTGATGACTATAGCTTTGAGAGTTGGGTTGACACAACTTTATCTTTCCAAAGTACCCTCCAACTTATCAATGTAAATGCCAAAAAGGTTAGGGGATAAGGCACAACCTAGCTTAGCTCCTATATTACAATTAAATTATTTTTACAAGCCCTTATTGTTCCTATACTTGGAAAAGAATGTTCTGGAACAACCTTATTGCAAGAGATCTCAACTCAAAAGGATTTTTAGCTCTTTTATCTTGTTCCAAATAATAGTTATGAGCACTATGTAAAAAATTCTTGTAAAAAGATGAAAGAAAAAAGGATATTATGGCAACAATACTCCACTAATGATCATAAGTTTAATAAGGTGGTCCACAGTTAAATGATAGCTCGTAAACTTGGCATCATCTTTATCTCTTATTTCATGGCTTTCTAACCATACATTGACCTTCTTTTCTGAATAAATTGCGTATTCCATTTCAAAAAGCTCCTTCCTATATAGAAATGGTTTGAAAGTTGTCCATATCATTATGGAGTTCATAAACATTTTTAAGAAAGGAATTCCAATCCCTTAAGGGAAGCATATTATTTTCTTTATTTTTACAAATTAGATCTTTCCTCCATAACTATTCAATATATAGCTTACATAGATGCAAAAGCTTGTTTTTCTTTCTAATTATACAATATTTTTTTTCCTTTTAATAAGGGCTTTGTGTCTATTTATCTTATCATATTTTAAGGACTTAGTAGAAATATTCCGGATTTTCTAGCAATCCTACACTCTTTATCATACAAGGATTGGTCAATTCATTTTCCTTTTTACACAACACCTTGATAAAGAACTTGTTAATGGAAGTAGAGAGGGTTTTCATAAAATCATGATAAAGCTATTCAATATTGTTCGTCTTTGATAATAGGTTTAATTTATTATTTAAATCCTTCAAAAAAAGTAGCTTTATTTTTTTGAAAATCAAGTACATTTGGTTATCAAAATTCTTTTCAATGGGACTTTTGTGCATCGTAGTTTAAAGTTAGGGTTAAAAGTATATGATCATAGTTGAACTCATGGACATTTAAGAGGTAAAATTTTACTATTTTATTCTATAGGATATGTCAAATATCACATAATATATGGCAGTGTTTCCAAGCCCATGACTACAAATAATTAGATTGGATTTCAACCATTTCATTAGACCATTGTAAGTTGATTAGATATTGAAGATTGCAGAACTTAATTAGCTTGGTACTATATAAATTCTTGACCAATTATTTGGAGTTTTTTCTTCTATCCACTGGCTAAAAGAAGGTCCTCATCTACCTATAGAGTATTATGGTTGGAATCACTACTTAAAGTAATAACTTTTCTAGTTTTTGTGTTAGCACTAAAAAGGGTACTACCTTCATTTCACATATAATTGGAATTAATAACCATGAAATAACATGTTGCTATATAATTATTCTTAGCATTATATCTTAAGTATCCATCCACATATATTTATTAAAACAATCTTCTTGTGAAATCCAATATGAGGAAAAAAATATACTTCTTTATGTAACAAGCTATGCTTCTAATCCCTTTGTGCTATGATATCTTATTTCATAATAACCAAAAGAAAAATCCTTCTAGGTTATGGAGCTTAGATTCATCATTCTCCCAAGTTTCAACAAGCAATATAATATCAATTTAGCTAGAGATCCATCTTACCATAGGTCCTTTCCTCAATGGAAAGGCACAACACTTCTAATAGAGGATATAAAGTGTCCAAATTTCCTATTTATTATTATGTTTTTGGTCTATATCCCTAATAGTAAATTTTATATTCATAATTACTACCCATTTTCCTTCCTTACTGGCTTCTTTTACCTTTTGAATTTCCTTCCTTTATTTAGCTTGGTTTTTTGGAATAAGGTCTTCATTTATAAGCCTTATTGACCCTTTTAAACTCACAGTTTTACTAAGCACAACATGTTTATGATTATTAAAAATTACCTTAACACAAATTAAAGTGTCTTTATGCTAAGTTATTTTATCAGGCATCTTTATTTTTATGACATAAGTTGTTTAAGTTTGTAAACTTTTTGAAATTATTCCTTAATTATTTCTAATGTATTCTTGTCTTTCTTCTTTTTCAAACCAAAATATTAAAAAATAAATAAATTTTATATTCAGAAATTTAGCTCAAGTAGGAGCTTCTTGCAAAGGTTAGGTGTGAACATTTGAGAAGTAGTTCGAGGCAACTTCTAGTGACCACTTAGGAAAAGTAGGAAATAGTACCATATTGTAATTTCACTTAAATAAATAAATATGAAAGTAAAATTTCCTATGTTCTCCTAGTCTTAAAATTCTAAATGAAATATTCTAAAGAATCTAAAATGTTAGTGTGTTAGGTTTGATCTGATCTTAGTCGCACATCTCACTTTCAAGATAAAGTGGTTCCTAGGATTAAGGAGATTAAAATTACTAATATTTTGGAAATTAGTCTCTAGAATTGAGGACTAGTCATCTTTCTCAAAACATAAATAATACAATATGGGAGAAGTTGAATACATGTCTTTTGCACACCAAGAAGACTCAAGAGGTCAGAGCGAGATTAGTTTAGAGGAAAGGAGAGCTAAGGTCAATAAGCAGGCCAAAGGATAGATCTTTAAAATTGTATAGATATGGTAAAGTAATGTTGTACAACATTTTAGGAAAGTGGATTTATCTCATAAAACAACATGTCTCGTAAAAATAAATACTCAAAAACATAATTTAGCATAAATATAGGTTAATTCATGTTAAGGTAAACTCTAATAACCAAAAATATGGCAAACTTAGTAGAACTATAAGTTTAAAAAGGCTAATAATATTTATAGTTCAATACCACATTCTTAAATACCAAGCTAAATTAAGGAAGAAAGTTCAAAAGGTAAAAGAAGTTAGGAAGGCAGGAAAATGAACAGTGATTTCTAATAATTCTAAAAAACTAGTTGTTTAAATTTTATGAGGCTCTTTATTTTCATGAGACAAGATGTACAATATACACAAAATAATTTATTTTAGTTTTGGTTATGGAGGATAAGGTTTATGTAGCAGAGTTCAAGAATAGGCAAGTACTTATCAAGCCAAAGGAATCTAACTCGGAAGTAGCACAGGTGATGAGGGTTAAGAAAGGAAGTTTGTGCATGTTACATGATAAATATATTTGATCCCTAGTGTAATATACCTCCCCTTAATAATAAATAATAAATCATACTCTACCACTTTAAGGAACTTCGTCCCGAAGTTAAGTTGAATTATTTATTACTTATTTTTTATTATTTATTATTTAATTTACTTCATGTTGCCAACACCCTTTTCTGAACTAGTATAACCAGCAGGCATTGAAAGTCCCCAACACCAGGAAAATCTCAAGGAATCTTTGTCCTTTTTCCCAATTTCGGCACCAGGAATAAACCTGACCTGGTCTGTATCCTAGTCCAAGGCTAGCCCCAAGGCTCGCGCCTGACTCAGACCTCATCTACCCCAAGGTATGGATTTGGTCCAGTACTCAATGACCCCGGGCATCTCGCAAGGCTGGCCCACTCCCTCCACAACTACTAAGGCACGTAGCCCCAAGCATTGAAGTCCTTTACATCCCTTCTAGACTTCAACATCCCAATCCAATAACAGGCACCTAGCCTAGAACATCAAGTACTTGGCCTCCTCAAGATTGTCCCATAACTCTTCAAGAGATATCCATCAAGAGTTATACACAAGACAAAGGAACCACTGGCATATGTAGTGTTGATTGAGTTTTGTCCCCAACCCATATGGTATTACTTATTCTCCCTCATGCGTATGGGCTCGCACGAGATCATCAAATAAACCGGCCCTCACGGCCCAATGTGTAGTCCTGTCGATCATTACAGCTCAACATGCAACAATGCATTCGCTATACCATCATAGTATCATAGAAAATAATCCACATGCCAAGTCTTGCATGTCATCATGAGAATATTCATCATTGTTAATCACAAAATAACAAACTGCATGCTCATGCATGTCATTTGTATGCAACTATTACATGCTTCACCATTTTAAATTATGATATGAACATATTGCATCAAAGATATATCATGACTTTACATAATAGATGAACCACATGTCAATAAACCTCATATTGTAGCATCATAAATCCTATGCAAATCATAAGGATACATTATCACTATAAGAACCACATGTGCATCATTATATCATATCAGTCAAGTATCTGTCTTAACTAAGTAAGCATTTCCACACATTTTAATCAAGTAAATAAGGAAAGTCTTGAAAAATAACATCTGCATCTTCCCAGGTAGCTGACCCTGGGCTATATTGGTCCCATTGGACCTTGACTTGCTCAAACTCACAGTTCCTGAGTCGACGAACCCGGCGGTCCAGTATACAGAATGGTTCGACCTGAAGGACTCCTTCCTCGGAAACCTGCAATTTTTCAAATTTCAAAACATGGGACGGGTCGGGTACATATTTTCTAAGCATAGAAACATGAAACACATTATGCATCCTTCTTAGATGGAATGGCAGCTCGAGCTTGTAAGCAACTGGTCCAATCCTCTCTAGGATCGTGAATGGCCCAACAAATCTAGGTGATAGCTTTGTTCCCTTACCCATCCTAAAGGGACTTTTAAAGGGTTTGATTCTAATAAAAACTTGGCTTCCTTCCTCAAAGTTTCTATCAATTCTCTTTGCATCAGCATAACTTTTCTAGCAATCCCTGGCTTCTTTTAGTCTCTGTTTAATTGTGGCCATTTGTTCTTCCATTTCTTGGAGCAATTCATTTCCCAACATGACTCACTCCTCTAATCGATCCCAACTTAAGGGAGTACGACATGGTCTTCCATACAAGATTTCCAAGGGAGCTGCCTGTATTGAATTGTGGTAACTATTGTTGTATGCAAACTCCACTAAGGGAAGGTATTTCTCCCATTGGTTTTGTTGATCCATGACATACATTCTTAGCATGTCCTCCAACACTTGGTTTACTCTTTCTGTTTGACCATCTATCTCTCGGTGATATGCTATACTGAAATTTAGTTGTGTTCCCATAGATTGTAATAGACTTTTCCAAAATCTTGAAGTAAAACGTGCATCTTTGTCAGATATTATCATTCGTGGTACTCCATGAAGGTGAATTATTTCTTTTAGGAAAATTTGAGCGATAGCTGATGCTTCAAAGGTGATCTTGGCTGGAATGAAGTGAGCACTCTTAGTTAATTTATCAACCACAACCATAGTACAATCATGTCTTTGGGATGTCATAGGTAAGCCTCCAACAAAATCCATCGAAACAACTTCCCACTTAGTTTCCAGTATATCATGGGGTTGTAAAAGCCCTGCTGAGTGACGATGTTCAGCTTTAACCTGTTGACATTCTAAACATCGGGCCACAAACTTTTTTATATCCTTTTTCATTCCTGTCCAGAAAAATAGTTGTTTTAAGTCTGCATACATTTTTTGGACTCCTGGATGTGTAGCATATGGAGCTTGATGGGCTTCCTTCATTATTAAATTCCGAAGATCATCATCTTCTGGGACGTAAACCCTACCCTTATATCGTAGCAATCCATCATTTTCTAAGGTGTATTCCTCCCACTTGGTCACCATAGGTACCTCTTCTTGTAAGGCAAATTTTATTTGCTGGTAATGTGGGTCCCCTACTAGATGATTTAGAATCCGGCTCCTCAAGTCTATCTTTAATGATGATATTGAATGAAGTCTAGGTCTCTTGCTTAAAGCATCTGCAACTTTATTCTCTTTTCCCTTTATATAGGATATCTTGAAATCATAATCACTAAATAGCTCACTCCAGCATTGTTGTCGAGCATTAAGGTCCTTTTGTGTGAAGATATACTCAAGAATTTTATGATCTGTTCTTAATTCAAATTGACACCCCATTAGATAATGTCTCCACAATTTCAAGGCCATTACAACCACTGCTAATTCGAGAACATGAGTCACGTAATGGATTTCATGGTTCTTGAGTTTTCGTGAAGCATAAGCGATAACCCCTTCATCTTGCATCAAGATTGCACCTAATCCTTCTTCTGATGCATCCGTGCATACAAGAAAGTCCTTGTCCATGTCGGGTACTTTTAATATTGGAGCCGTTGTTAGTCGATGTTTTAGCTCATTAAATGCTTTCTCACACTCACTTGTCCATTCAAACTTAACCCCTTTCCTTTGGAGGTGGGTGATGGGATTAGATATCTGTGAGAACCTTTCTACAAACCTTCTATAGTAGCCTGCCAATCCCATAAAGCTGCGTACTTCTTTGACATTCCGAGGAGTGGGCCAAGTCATTATAGTTTCAATCTTACTGTAATCAACTGCAATGCCTTTCCCACTAATGGTATGGCCTAGATATTGAATTTCTTTCTCAAAGAAGGAACATTTAGAAAGTTTTCCATATAGCTTATGTTCTCTAAGGCATTGTAGTACCAACCTCAAGTGTTCTAGATGCTCTTTCTCATTACGGGAATAAATGAGGATGTCATCCAAGAACACTTGGACAAAGCGGTCTAGATATTTTCAGAAGACACTGTTCATCAAGTTCATGAAGGCTGCTGGGGCATTAGTCAAACCAAATGGCATAACAATAAACTCATAGTGTCCATATCGCATTCTGAATGTCGTCTTAGGTATGTCTTCCTCCTTGATTCTTAGTTGATGATAACCTGACCGTAAGTCTATCTTGGAGAATATTGAAGCTCCTTTTAGTTGGTCAAAGAGGTCATCTATTCGAGGTATGGGGTACCTATTCCGAATGGTGGCCTTGTTTGGATCTCAATAATAAATACATAACCTAAGAGTTCCATCCTTCTTCTTTACAAAGATCACTGGTGCACCCCAAGGTGACACATTGGGTCATATAAAACCTTGATCAAGAAGTTCTTTGAGTTGTATACTCAATTCATTAAGCTCTGGAACAGTCATTCAATAAGGTGTTTTGGATATGGGTTCCACTTCTGGTTTCAAAGTTATGGAGAAATCAATTTCTCGAACTGGAGGCAAACCTAGTAGCTCTGGAGGGAATACATCTGCAAATTTGGAAAGTAGTGGGTGCAACTTATCCGAGGACTTCTCGTTGGTAGGAACCATTTCTACCGCATAAATCTTGCACCCTTTCCTCATACACTTATTAACTTTCTTGGTTGATATGAGGCGCAACGTAACATCACATCTAATCCCTTTTATTACTTTGGTTTCTCCTTGGTCATTTTTTATGAGAACTGTCTTATTATAGCAATCCAGTATAGCTTGATGGGATTCAAGCCAATCCATTCCCACAATTAAGTCATACGTCCCTAGAGTCGTACTATATAGGTTCATCTTGGTATCACACCCCCCAATGTTAACACTACAATCTCTTACCATTGACCCTACTGATTGCTGAGAGCCTGATGCCATTTCTACCATTCTAAAGTTACTTTGCTCATGAGTTGTCAATCCACATCTAAGTATTGTTGAAGGTGAAATAAAACTATCAGTGGCACCTGGATCAATTAACACAGATAGAGGGATGTTATTGATCATACCTGCAGACTCTACTACAGTGGCTTGGTGCTCAGCCTGGCGATGGTTTGTGGCTGCATGAATTTGATGTGGGTTTTGTGGTCTTCCTCCTTTTGCTTTGTATTCTTGTTGTTTAATCCCTGTTTGATAGCTTGGACAATATTTTCTATAATGTGGACCTTTACATTGCCAACATTCTACTTGTTCCTGCTTCTTATGTTGTACTTGTCCTTGGCCACCAAATCTTCTACCCCACCCACTATTCAAGTAAGGCTGACCCTTCGGTCAAAAAGTTGTGCTAGCAATCCAAGAAATAGTGTTTTGTCTTCCCTGGAATCTATATGGTTGCCCCCCAGGTTTATTTAGCCTCATTGTGGAATGTTCCTTTCCTGAATTTTCATCAACCACCATTTGTTTCTTCATATTTATCTTCCTCAGGACTTGTTTGGCTAAACTAGTGGTTGTTGCCATAGTGGTGGGTTTCCACATGGCGACTTCTGCTTAGACTAAGGGGTCGAGTCCATGCAAGAATCTTTCAGCTTGACATTTATCATCAGCCATATAGTCCACGTGATGGACCAACGAATAAAATTCAGCTTCATAGTCCTCGATAGATCTACCATTCTATCGTACTTCATGGAAAGTGCCTACTTGTTGGTGTTTGTACTCTTCTGATAGGTACCTAGTTCAGAAGGCTTCCTCAAACATTTCCCAAGTAACTTGCACTGGGGTGACTTGCATCTTTGTTTCTTCATTTACCCACCATAATAAGGCATCTCCTTTTAGTAGACTCATTGATATCTAGGCCTTTTCCCTAGAAGTGTATGCCTTAAAAATAAGTGCTCTTTTGACACCTATTATCCATGCTTCTTCTTTTGAACCCCCTTCTAGACCCATAAATTCTGGTAATTTGGATTTTTGGACTTCTTTCATAATATCAAGTGTTGCTTGTCCATCTTTGGCATTGAATTGAGAATTTAGGTCTTGTCTCTGTTTTTGTTCCAATTCCCTTTGCACATTTCCTTGATCTCGTCCTTGGCTTGAGACCCAATCCTTAAATATATTGGTCATTTCCCCAAGGGAATGTAATATAGCTTGCTCAGCTGGGGTTCCTATCTCTGAAGTGGCGGGAGGTGGTGTTTCTACCTCAGGGTTGTTTCGGGTTTGTCTTCGACATTTAGGAGCCATGATCTACCCTGTGATATTCAGTTAAATTATACATTACTTTCTTACTCATATGCCAAAAGCTACAATAAATTTAGAATATGTCCAAATTTAAAATATACATTTAGTTACTCAATTGAATTACAATACTTAAACCATAAATTATCACAAATTTCGTAGTATAGAAACATGGGTTATAAAGAAATAATATTGTTAGAATAAAACTTAGAGAAATGGATCAATGTAAAATAAAAAAAAATTCGAATGAGTAAAGCTTAAGAATATTGGTGGCATTATTGTGTTAAGAAGGTATTGAATTTTGGAAAGAAACATTATATGTCACAATAATATTAATTCTACAGATTCATGACTTTAAGGATAAAGATAAATTGAAATGTTGTGTTAAGTATCTGTTTATGCAATCATTACTTATGTAAAAAAAAAAATGGACTGTTTTAAAATAAATTGTTAAACAAGTGTATCTTGAGATTCTTATGACTATTCTAAGAAAATTTATGAAATCAAACCATCAAAGAAATATTCCACACCATAAAGAAGAGACACCGCTTGTTGGAAATAATACTGAGAGGGGGGGGGGGGGGGGGGTTGAATCAGTATTATCAAATCAGATACTTTTTATTTTTCATACTCAGATTTATATACCCAACTTCAGTTCAGTATATCTGCGTATATACGCGACTATGTTAAATGCAACTAGCGTAAATACAGTAATCTTATGATTTAGTTAGCTTATCTTCAGTAATTGCATCAGAAAATTATTAACAATATTAACAGTAAACAGGTGCAGTAAAATAGAACAGATCATCACACATAAGAAGCACACATGAACACCATGATATAAGGTGGAAACCTAATGTGGGTGAAAACCACCTGTTGCAATTCGTCTCTTTCTTCCTTTAATAAGAAACTTCTTTCACAATGTACTGGTGCAGTCCTTTACCAGTATGCAAGCTGCAACCTGCAGAGAGCTACAACCCTCTCTCGTTTTCCAGCTTCTTCTGGAAGGGAGCTACAACCCCCTTAGCTCTTGCACTAGCCAATATACTAGTACGTAGGTGCTGACCTACATAAGGCTACAACCTTCTTTTCTTCCAGGGACCATGTTTCATAAATTTTCAGACTGGATCCATAAGTACAAAACAATCACTGCTACAATACAATCATCAACTTATACTTGCATCATAAATCTCTAAATCACCCAATACTGAATCACTGAAACCCTGTCATCAAAAACAAAGAACACAAACCAGAGCCCAGAACTCTGCAACAACCACTAGAATCAACAGCAACCTGAAACACCAAATCTCATAATGCATATGCTACTTGACTATATCAAAACCGCGTGTATACGCGCTTTCACCAGAGACAACCCGCGTACAGATCTAAAGATAATTACTTATACCTTCGCTGTCATATCCAACCCGAGCCAAGCATCACAAACCCATAACCAGCAATACTAGATCTTCCCACTTCGTCAGACATCCATTCCTTGCCTCCATTTGCCTAATGATCTTCTCCTTATATAGGTTAGGCTTCTCTCAATACCATGGTCCAAAACCATGTAGAATCAATACCATGGACCCAATACTTGGGATCAACACTTCTGATGAGATACCATGGTCCACAACCATAGGTTCAAATACCAAGGTCTAACTACCACGGACCAAAACATAAGTTCTCCCACATGTACACGCTTTTCCTTGCGTGAAAGTGCTTGTATATGCATATGCCTCTTCAGAACGTCTAACCTGCGTGTATACGCGTCTTTGTCACAATGAGCCTGTGTATATCTCTCTTTTGACCTGCTGTACTAAGATCTGTCCTCTGATTAAGTTGTCATCACCTGTATCACCCTCTGAGTGAGTTTCCATCAAGGACAACACTTGTATCATAATGCCAACACTGCCACCCGACCCAGAACCGGATCAAATGACTAGGAAGGTTATTCCTCCCCAACACAAAATAAAATCATTTTATTAATTATATGGCCTGCCTGCAAGCGCACCTGCAAAGGAAACACCATATCAAATCCCTTAAATTACAATACATTTTGTAACAGTACAAAGTAAATATAAAGTTAATTTCCTAATTAAAATCATAAACAAACAAATAAGCTCATACCTATATTACCTATGATCGAAGTCTGCCAGATGACAACAAGGTTTTGGGGACGACTCTCCACCCAACCGTAGGCTCAATTGTGCAAGGATTTGCTACAACTGGCCACCCCCGAGCCCTCAATCAACGTACTACTGCCAGTGACTCCTAAGTCTTAGAACACCATTCTCCCAAGAGAATGAAAGATAGAAACTCAGAAAGATGGAATGCCTCCCATCCTCCTCACTCTCTAATAAATAGAGCAAACATTGGATGGGGAACCACATGCACACACTCCATGTGTCTACATGCAACTTTGATTTTTAGCTTTCTTTACTTTTCTTTTGATTTTTTTAGTTTTCTTGTTTTATTTCTTTTCTTTTCTTTAGCTTTCTTGTTTTATTTTCTTCTTTTTCCTATTTTTCTTGTTTTATTTCTATTTATTCTTATTTAGAGAATAACCATTTTTATTTTTATTATTTTTATTTATTTTCTTGTATATATTTTAAATATCATTTATTTATGATTTATTAGTTTTATTATTTATATTATTATTTATTATTTTGTATTATATATTATTTTTAATATTTAATATTTTTATTATTTATTATTTATTATTAAGGGGAGGGATATTACACCTACTACCTAACAACAATAAATCATGTGATTTATGGTAAAATGAGGCGGGGCACTTTCACAATATAGAATTTCCTATTTTGAGGGATATAGTCACAGGTATTCTAGAGTTTAACATTGAGAAATAAGGAGTATGCAAAGGGTGTACACTTGGAAATAATGCCAAGGTTTCCTTCCCAATCAATGAGCATAGGTATAAAAGGATTCTAAACCCAGTACATTTTGATTTTTTTGAACGATGTCAATAGCATCAATTTTGGAAAGTATGTACTATGTTTCCTATATTGATGATTTCTCTTACAAAATGTGTATTTATTTCTTAAATTCCAAGTATGAGGTATTTCATAGGATTCAAGAGTTCATAGATTTTGTTCAAAACCATACATGAACGAATATCAAGGTTTTGAGATCAAAAAAAGGGGGTGACTATAGCTCTAAAGAGTTCAAATATTTATGCAAGGAAATAGTGATAAAGAAGGTGTTGATTGTTCAGTACAGCCCACAACAAAATGGGGTTAAAGAGTGGAATAATTGATCCATTATAGGGGCTACTAAGGTACCAAGACATGCTAATTTTTCTTTGGGCATAAGCATACATCACAACAATCTACATCCATAATAGGTTTCCACATAGGATCTTGAGGGATAAGACAATTGAGGAGGAATTCACTGGTGTGAAGTTAGAGGAAATTTATTTTCACATTTTTGGTTGTTTAGTCTACATCCATGTACCTATAAAAAAGAGGATCAATTTAGAGCCCTCTAACATGAAGCATTTATTTATGGGTTAGAATGAGACTTCAAAGACCTACAAGATCTATATTCCAAAGAAAAGGAAGAAAATAATAATAAAGGATGAAAATATTGAGGAATAATTTTCATCCAGGAAGTCACATTATCCCATTCCATTGATAGTGGATGAGAGGTAGTAAGCTCTAAAGGTTGAGCTAGGGTTTCTAAAGACACTTGCAGTTTTCATCCAGGAAGTCACATTATCCCATTCCATTGGCAGTGGATGAGGGGTAGTAAGCTCTAAAGGTTGATCTAGGGTTACTAAAGACACTTGCAGTTTCTGGTTCAAGAAAACAAACTTTAAGTGAGGAGGAGGAGACTTTAGCTCCTTCCAATACTTGTTATGTAAAAATTACTTGGGGTTTGAGTCAAGGTTGGCCTAGTTAAATAGTAGTGGTTTTGGGCACATGGTATAGTGTACCCATGGTATTATGGTCTATGGTATTTCATGTAATAGAGCCTATAAAAGGCTAGGAATACTTCATTGTAATAGAGGCCTGGAGGTGAGCTGTGAGGGCTCACTTGGCCATCTTGGCCAGGTTTTTGGCCAAGGATAATGAGAGCTCGTTGGGTTGGGTTTTTCCCTAGATTTGGGGTTTTCCAAAATAAACTTGTGTGTTTATGTGTTCATGATTGTTGCTGGATATTGTTCCTCTTTGTAAATCTCGGTAATAAATTTATGTTCTCTATTAAATCCTAACAACTGTTATCGGATACATGTTCCAAATGGCTCCAGGGTTTGGGATTTAGATGGATGCCTCTGCAGCGAAGGATTTATTTGGCCCGATTGTTGTTGGGAAAAGTATCCAATACGGAATGACCCTATCCCACTCTAAGGGTGATAGTACCTCAGAAACAATCAAAGCAAAGCCATTCGAGATTACTTCTTTATGAGATGTACAAGAGGGGAGAAAGAGATCCACTAACCGATGTCTTTCGCTAATGATTGATCCAATCTTCTCTCCTTGCTGCTTGCCCCCAGCTCCTTGCTCTTTCACTGGCCCAGCTACACCAAGATCCTGCAAAATGACAAGAGAGGGAAACTACAAGAAGCATACATTCATAATTGATTCAAGGATTAGAATAAATCAAATACACAAGTATAACAATACATCCATTGAGACACATGCATATAGAAGAACCTCAAATGCTTTATTAATGGAAGAAGTAAAGTTCAGGAAGTGATACAACCATAAGATGCCCAATCCAGCATCACCTTCCCAGCAGAAAGAAATCTCCTCTTCACCTCCTTCAAAGCAAATCACCCAATAGTTCTAAACTCAAACCAACAACAATTCTTTACATTCACAAGATTCCAGCCCCCCTAGACCTCATGAGAGAGATCTACATATAGGATTTTTGGAGAAAGGATGAGTCAGCTTGAGAGTTGACTAGTGTCCTCTCTCACTTCAGTTATTCTTCAGTTCTTGGGTCCACTTGGAGGTTCTTTCTTCCACTTGGAGATCTAGAACCTCTTACTCATCACTAGTCGAATTCCCTGATCCAAGTGTCATTTTGGAAGCTTCCTGGGCATTGACACCTTGAGGAATGACTGTGCCACATGTCCCAATTCGCCCTGCGCAGGTAGCCTTATTTGCAGTTGACATTCAGTGTAGGTAGACAGTGGAGCAGTTGACATTCAGCGCAGATGCTCAGTGGAGCAGTTGACATGATCCAGAATTGCCTTGTTTTTGAGTGTTTTCAGGTGGAGAACTTTTATTCAGTGTTGTGGTTTGCTGACCTTGTTCCTCTAGGGGTAGGAACAACATGTTTAGGGACTTTGGATCCCTTAGATTATGGACATTTCATGCTTCATGCTGTAAGGCACAAAAATGTCTATAACAGTTGCCCCCTAAAGTATGAGGTTGTTTATCGGGTGAAATGCTTTATCAGGAGGATCCGAAGTTCATTCAATCGCTGAGAGGTGACCTGTAATAAAATACAATACAATACATTATTTTTCATTCTTCTTTCATGATCTAGCTGAGGCGGGCATTCCCATGCTCAGCTTTATAAATTCATTTTAGTACATAGAACAGACGATCGTCTGACGATAGACTGATAATTCTCTGCTGAAATTATCATCCTTTGAGTAGGATGATCATCTGCTGCAATGATGTACATGTCAAATGTCTTTATATTTCCTGAATATATATCGCAGCCCGGATGGATGAAACTAGATCCGAGGTCTTCAAACTCGTTCGATCTTCACTCTAAGTACAAGTCGATCCATGTGAGAATTGCGCTGAAGTCGAACATGGAAAGACATCGCTTGATTACCGGTCAATGATATAAACCGTTAACAAGCGCGAGAGGAATCACCGATAATGATAATGACCCTCAAGGTACTGTAGTACAATTCACGTGGTGTGAATATAGGACTTGGCGTCGAACACCACGAAAAATCTTCTGGTCGAAGGTCATTGATATATACCTGTCGCGGGAAGTGAGAAACTTGCCATTGAGGCATGCAAGCTTCAAAGCACTGAGGGGGGTGTTCCTAGATCAACTTCTTGGATAATGAGCTGAAGTCGACAAGAAGCGATCCGTCAAAGGAGGGCCTGAATGAATCCCACATCAGTGACACAGAACAGAGCTAATGACTTTAATGGAGGTGAAAACAATCTGTAACATATGATTCAGGGTGGCGATCATGGATGGATGAAGGATAATGTATGGCAGTGGATGGGACACGGTTGACTCTTTCTGAACAACATCTCTTGAACATATAACGACACTTATGCGATGGATCGGTAGCATTACCCCAAATGTGGATGGTTTGGCGAGACCATGGTGATGAGACTGGTGAATGAAACAACCCAACCCGATGTGATACGGAGGAAAAGCGTCATGTTCAAGAGCGACTTGCTACCATTAAAGCGTTGAGGTTCTCCCAATTTTTCCCCAGTCATTTCTAACCAGTACCTCTTTATTTTTGTCAAGCTTGAGGAGGATAACATATGCTTGTTCTATAACCCGCCCTTCGGGCAAGCCCATCACTATGTTTTAACGAGCCTAGCGATAGGGAAACTCGTTCTCGTCTAAAGACAAGTTTGTCGCTATTTAATCATTTTAACGAGTCTAACGACAAGGAAAACTCGGTCCTTTTCATTTTTAGAGAGTCTGAAAAGGTACATAAAGTTAACTCCAAAATTCCTTTTTCGTCATCTAATCCCTTAAGTCTGAAAAAGTATAAAACAATACAGAAGGGATGAGTTTTCAATAACTTTAACGAGCCGAATAAAACAAGCGCTCGACCTTTTTGTGCAATAATCCCTCAGGTCCAAAAAGATTAAAATCTAGAGGAGGGATAACTCTTCCGTCCTTTTAACGAGCTGGAAGGCCAAAACTAGGCAAAATTTTCATATTTTACGAGTCAGTTGAAAATAGATCAAAGAAGACTCATCTTTTGAGGAACGAGTCATAAACAGGGATAGCAGCAGATTCCAGGTACAGGTTGGAATTTTCCAATCACGGCAGTGTCACAAGGATGGCTAGGTGAAATCACTCTTCGCAGCTATTCCTCAAAATGGGTAAACAATCATATGGAGGTGAACGATCGGCCAAATGAAAGTGGAGGTGGCAGGTGCAAACACGACCAAGGCTTTTTATGGCTGATAAATTTACGATCACAGTGGTTATTTACCGAGATAGGTTCATTTTTTAACGAGCTTGAATGCGCCAAAACCCTGCTCAATCTTATGTTTATTTTTTAACGAGCATGAACTATGTGCTAAAACTGCTCGGATCTCGCTTTTCTATTTTTTAACGAGAATAAATTCCACGGTAAAACTGCTCAATCTTATGTTTATTTTTTAACGAGCATGAACTATGTGCTAAAACTGCTCGAATTTCTTACATGCCCCCAGCATAATAATGCAAACGAGGCGCATGCCCCCTAGACTTCAAGGGGTCGTTTCATTTTTTAAATGAGGTTGACACAGTAAAGAACTATCCTCTTGACTCCTTATTTCATTTTTTAACGAGGTTGACATGAGATAGGAACTATCCTCGACTCCTTATTTCATTTTTTAACGAGGTTGACATGAGATAGGAACTATCCTCGAAGTTTTAGATCCATTAAAAATAGAAGGTTTCATATTCCACTGTGGCCATTTCCGCCAAATTACTCGGAGACGGTAGGGCCAAAGTACCCATTAAAGTGGGGTCTTTTAGGAAAATTACTCCGATATTTTGGAGAGAATGATTGCTTCCATGGATCATTGGAATGCTTCCCGTAATAAATGGTGGCACAACTTCTGTCGAAGTTGCCGTCGAACTTCTTGGTTGATTTTTTTTCTTGCCGTTCGACAACTGCGGATTCCCGTAATCTTTGTTCCTTGTCGAAATCAAAGCATCATTCTGCTGTTTTGAAACCGACAACATAAGCACTTGAGACGGGGAAGCATTTCCACTATCAACCATATTTTGACCTGGGTTGGGAAACGGATCAGTCAACACAGCTGAGGTTTGGGAACTTTTAAAGAACCTCTTTAACTCAACTTTGTATGGACAGTCTGTTGTCCAATGATCCTCGTCACATATCAAACATGGACTTTTTGGTTTTCCTTTCCCAGGAGGGTTTGAAGAAGATCTTTTAGGAGATGATTCTCTTTGTTCTTTCTTCTTCCCGTTGTTTTGCTTCTTCTTGCTTCCTGGTTGATTGGTTTCTTTGCCTTTATCTGCAGATACGACATTTACTTCCGAAGCAAGAATTTCTTCTTTTTCATTTTGATCCGAATTCTTACGGGCTTTCTTTGACGAAGCCTTTATCGATTTCGTGTTTTCCGTGCCAATCACACCGTCACCGGCATGAGAATCACTATTTGATTTAGGAGGAGGAGGAATTGAAAATTTCGGTCTAGGAGCGTCAGGTATTTTGTCGTAGAGCGTGCCAGATTGAGTATAAACTAAGTCCAAATACTGTGCACGAGCGATAACTTGCTCCTCTGTTACAACTCCCCCCTTGGCCACATCTTCCGTTATAGCAGGAAGTAACGACTTTATAAACCATTCAGCTAACAGCTGATCGGGAATGTATGTTTTCACCATCCTACGACGACGACGCCACTCATTTATATGATCAGATATATGGGTGGCAGTTGTCTGCTTGAAGTTGGTTAATATTTATGTTCCCATTTCATACCTTATTGGTAATTGAAAATGGGTTAAGAAAGTCGTGGCTAAGGAGCTGAAATTGTCGAAAGAGGCTCTTGGAAATTCAATATACCATTTAGTCGCAGGACCTGTCAATGTCCTCTGAAAGAGGCAAAGCCTTATCGAATCATCATTTAGAGTGTTCGATGAACACCATAGATGAAAAGTCATCACGTGATTTGATGTGTCTTCACCTGGATTTCCATTGAATTTAGGAATGTCAGATGGAAGTTTATGAGGAATCGCTGGCCACCAAGGGGCATAAGCAATCGGATCGTTGGTTAACCGGTGTAAATCGGGTAACTCTAAAGTTGCCACGAATGGTAACTGTTGATTCAGGTTAGGCGAAGCGTAACCAGGGTACGATGGAATCGCTTGAGCAGTGGGCCTTTGCATACCAGCATAATGTAATTGATGTTGGTATGACTGATACGGTTGGTGGACTTGACCACTGTAAAGTGGTTGGTTTTGACCGTTTTGGATATATGGTTGTCCACTGTTCGCAAAGATCTGCTGCTCAGAACCTTGGTACACTTGCTGGAATTGTGGTTGTTGGTATTGCACTAGCCATGGTTGTGAAGCCATGTTTTGTTGTGCTATGATAACCGTTGGACCAAGGTGTGGGGTAATTGTACCCGTTTGGACCTGTGTCGCCCCACCAGTTGGCGATTGTGGTTGTGACCCATGGTTAAGTGGCTGTTGCATTACAACCTGAGAAATCTGAGGTTGACATGCAACAAGTATCGCTTGAACTTGTGACACTGTTACAATGGCAGGTGTGGTTGGGATATTCGTCATAGGTACACATTATTGCATAGAATATACAACCCTTGGTTGTTGCGGTAGCATAGGTACCCAACTACTTGATGCAATTCTAGTATAACCTGAATACTGTTGAGAACTGCCATATGGATATCCTCCCGGAGGAGGTAATGAAAGGGCATACTGCCCCCCATATGGTAGCAATCCGGAACTCAAAGGGATTGTTTGTCCTTGAGGACTGGATGGCCCAAATTGACCTCCATGAGGATCAATCTTTCGAGTCTCAACGTAAGAGTTGCCGGATATTATTCCGGATGAACAAACTGGAACAGACCACACTGTCGTCATAGTCCCTTGGTGGACTCCTTCTAGCGGTTGCGAGCTAGTCGGGACAGATGGTATGCCGGAAAACATCGTTGGAGTGACGGCAGGGGCTTCTGCTATCGCTGTGTCGTTTGACACAGTCCTGGATGATGACGGTTGTTCAGACATTTTAAGTCTATCCAATAGATTGCCTAGCGATTCTACAGGAACTTCCACTTGTGGTGGATCAACTTCTGATGAAGGAAATAGAGTGACCCCGACTCCGAAATGGGTTGGAGTACTTGCTTGCGGATCCTCTGCAATTTCCTCTATCGCAATCAAGCCCGGTGGAAGAGGAAGACCGTCAGGTCCGTAAAATATTTCTGGTGCCGAAGAAGTGGTTGTTTCGACAACGACAGTTGTTTGAGGAACAAAACTTTCTGGACTGGTTACAGATGGAACAAGTTCAGTTATACAAGTATTTGCCCCCAGACTAGGATCAGTATTACTGTCCTTCTGTGGCTGTTGAACTTCTTCTATAGAGGCAGGGTTTCCAGAAATGTTTGGAGTAACCGGAACCTCAGATGCAGTTGGAACACTTGTTCTAACTTTTATAGGAGATTTTGAACCGGTTAAACGAGTTCGCTTTGTCCGTACTGTTTTCGATTCCAGAGACAAAGACGATTGACTCGTAAGCCTCCACGAACGATGGGGTTTCAATTGACTTTCTTCCACGATTGCGGATTACTCGATCAACCAAAATATTAAAAGGGGAAATTTGTGTTTCCGAATTGAATGAATTTTATTAGACGCTTTTAGACACAACTTGCTTTTTCAGTTTTAAAGAGTCGAGAAAAAGCTAAAGATGACTCTGGTCTCCTTCGATGTTTTAACGAGCCCGAAGTGACAAATGCTCGGATGGACTTTTTCAGTTATAGAGTTTGAAAAAGGCCAAAAGAAACTGCTCTGGAGATCTAGGCAGAGGGTGTGCCAAACTTTTTGCAAAACCACAGAATGCGTTTTACGGTACGGGTGGTCGATCTTCGTGAATGCTGTGTTCACTGCATTGTGATCAGTAGGGCAGCCGACATGGCTTCCTATGGATAAAATATATATGCCTATAGGGGTCTCCCAATATATACGCGACGGTACGTGGGAGCACAAGTCCGTATTAGTGCCACCGACTCTCAGGAGGAATCACCCACCTTCTTCGAGATCGACAGTCACTACGTTTAACGACGCCGGAACATGTCTCTAGCTTAGATCTCTATGTGTTTGCGTTATGTTTCAAAGCGTTATTAGGTTCATTCAATATATTTTAAGTTGATCTTTTTAAAGTTTGCCTTTCAAGGTTCACCACGAGATGTATGATACAAATTCCTAAATGCAGTCTAAAGATGAGAAGCAAGCTTTTTCAATCTTTTCAACTTATGAAAATCTTAACTACTGAGGGAAAAGAAAGACATCATATTTTCACACAGATCATAGAGCACACACTAATGCACTTTTTCCTAAATCAACATGCAAACTTATCAAATGCAAAAGGCACAATGCAGGTATTTCTTTTCTCTTTCTTAATGTTGATGTACTGCAAAAAGAAAGCTGTTGTATAACTTTGAATTCAATTTCAAGTGAAAGCAAACAAGCTTTTGTCCAAAATCAAAAGAAACCTTAAGATTTACTTGTTTCGACACTAGAAATATATAAATTCAAACCATATGATGAAAGCAAAAGCTCAATCAGCCATGAACAACAAACAAACTAACTCTTAAGATCAGAACGACACTTATCACAGGTCTAGATCTAAGAGGCCACAGCAAGACTAGTTCACTTTCGTTATGGGAAACTGCAAATGATGTAAGAAATACACAAAGAAAAAATACAGTTTCTTTATACAACCGAGGTGGAATAGTGGCAAAGAAAGGTGGTTTCAGATAGGTACATTGACTGATAACAGGCTGCAAAAACAGGGATGAAAACAGGGCAATAGAAAGCAGGGAACCCCAGTTGCACAAGGCCTAACTGGTTCAGCGCGGGTAGTACACTTTCAGTTTGACATTCAGCGCAGGTAGCCCCTTCGGGACCTGCGATGAAATGCAGATTGCCTTCACAGTGCCTGCAATGAAGAGAGAAACTCTCGTTTTTCTCAGTTTCCGGGTTACAGATTGCTCAAAAATCAACAATTTTTGGCCAAATCAAAAGCTATCAATCAAGTACACACTAAAGGATGAAAAGGAGGATGAAAAGCTATCACTAAGAGCTATTCAGAGTCCTTGTGGATCAACTCTTCAAATCATAAACATGCCCAGAAACTGAGCTAGAGTGTAAAGCTGTAACAAGGGCCTTTTTCACCTCTAGTTATCTCACATTACAAGTCAATCCGGGAGCGTTTTGTTATTGCAAAGGGTATCTCAATTTGAGGCTATTTGTCAGAGTAATGCTTCGTAGTATAGGCCTAAGAAATACAAGAGTAAACGGATGCTAAACTATGGATAGATTACTTTTGCAGAAAGAAATTACACGCAGCAACTTTACCAGTCGAGGGTGCGGAAGTAATAACCCATCCCTCTAGGAACTGTTTGAAAGAAAAGAACTTAGAGTATGGATCATGGATCTGGGAGCATGGTAGCGTCTGCTGTGTCTCATGACAGCCTTGATCCTCCTCTCACACCAAACCAATGAATGCGAGTAAAAAGGAACAGCAGGGAAGTAAAATGGAACGACAATGAAGAAATGGAACAACAGTAAAAGGAACAACAGTAAAGAAACTAAGTCTCGCGAGCTCAACACTCTCAATCCTTTACATCAACTTATACACAAAGACAGAGCAATCTTTTATACAAGTAAACAGCTTAACCAAATGGAATAGCAAACCATCATAAACAGGAAACGTCAATCATATATAAAAGTAGACAACTAAATCAAATAAATAGGAAACGTCAATCATATGTACAGATAATCTGACATGATCACCAGGAGTCCACCTACAGCGTTAATTCCCTTTTCTTATGATCGTCACTCCAACTATATGTAGCTAAAGCATTCCACTTATAAATTCTGTAACAGAAGTGAACAACTCAGAACAATCGTTATGTGACCAATTCTGGAAATATGATGTGAACTTGTTATAAAGATTTACAATCGGAAAACTACTGATGACCGAATATAGAACAACATGTGAAAGATGTCAAATTATTAAGAATGATAAACAAACCACACAAAGCCAAACTGTAATGATACAATCAGCCAGTGTCCGTTGGAGCCGGGCCCTTACCTTCCAATGGCACACCGCCGGAATTTACTTCAGACGCAGAGGGGAAATAATACCAAATATATTATATTAACGCATCAACGATAGTACAGCAAAAACTAAGTCTCAAAGAGACTCGATAGTCTGAGTTTCAGACTAACTGTGAAGTCTGTAAACAGAAAATAAAGATACAAGATAAAAAACCAGTGTCCCTCAAGTCTTCAATGCTACCCTCTTTATACTAGTAATGGCAGAGTTAACCAGACAACAAAATAATTGGAAGTAACGATCCCTCAGGATCAAAGATCCTGAGGGATCCGTTAAGCTGTTAACTCCTCTCTTTTCTTTGCCCAGTCTTCCGAACTAACAGTCCCTTATCGCGTCCCAGATTGATTTGCCGAGATTTGCTCGCCCTGGTCTGGACTTTAGTTAGTTTCGAAGGGACAACCGTTATCTCCTCATGGAATTCCAGTTTTGCACTGCGTCTTCCTCCTTTTGTCATTTTCTGCATAGAGAAGACAATTATTAGTAATTGGTCGTTCGTGCTCATTCTCATTACATTCTTCTTACTTTATCACAAAGAAAAGATTACAAACATTGCTTGCAACATCACTAAATTATGCATCAAAACATACCTTTCCAATGCTCTACACACCCCCCGGCTTACCCTGTTTCATGGCCTCATGAAAACGTTATAATTAACATGGAGAGCGGTAAGAGAATAAGCGGGAGAGTGTATCTCGTGAGGAGGTCTGCAACCATGGTGAGCAACGAGATTATCAAAGAAGTAATTCAATTGATCTGCAGGCATGTCATACAAGGCCTGGTATCCTGGTGCAGGGTGCCAAATAATTGGGCTACGGAACCGGTATCCTAACCAAGACGGCCCAGCTTGCAAAAGGTGTTGGCCATAAAGGCTCAATCGTTCAGCAGCCAGCTCAAAATTCTCATAGTTGAATGGCTCCCTGAGCTGGATGCTTGGGGTGGAAACCCGATAACGGAATTTGGCAGCATCCAGGGAAGAATCTTTAATAGCCAGAAAGAATTCCACGCTATTTCGGATCAAGTCCTCATGCATGGATCCTAACAGTTCCATGACGCCCTGGGTTCTCATGAGGCTTTTGTGTGATTGCCATAGGTGAACTGGGTCTCTAGGCTCGGCCCTGACCCATAGATCTAGGCTGTGCTCCTGCCTCTGAAAGGCATTGTAAGCCCTGAGCCACTTTAACTTATTGACCCCAAACGAGACAAAGGCTTGGAGTTGTATATCTCCCACGAAGGGCCCCGGGTTTAAGTCAGTTTCCTGTTCGAGCACCATATTGTGCAAATAGAATTCACATAGCAACCGTTGAACCTTAACCCCATAATGTTTGCAACAATCAATAAAATCATTAACAGTATTAATCTGAATAGGGGCACCTGCCCTAACAGCTTTTATTTTCAGTCTTAAGTATCTTTCAAGGAGAAATAAAGCATAATTCTTTGCAGGGGCCCTGCAAGTCAAAACATCATCATACAGCGAACATACTGTGTCAAATTGTTTAATAACAACATCTAATCGACGTGTTACCTTGGCAGCCTTTTCCTGTTCCTTCTGCCATCCTTCAAAGGCCTGAATCTCTGATTGACTCATGTTGCGCAGTTGTTGCTGCAATTCTTCATATTTTGCCCGAGGGATCGTTTGTTCTTTCAACTGCTCAGCTTCCTGCTGCAACTCCTCGTATTTTTCTCGAGGGATCATTTGTTCCCTCAGCTGGTCAGCCTCCTATCGGGCTTGCTTCATTTTGTGGTGCAAGGCCTTGGTTTTTGTATCCCTTTTCCATGAATTCTCAGAGGCAGGGAGTCTTACCTGTACCTTTACGTTTCGCTGCCTGGAATTCGTGTCCCGAATTATCCCTAACGGTGATGCCTCAGTTTGGACCTCTTTGTTTTCCTTTTCTTTCTTCACCTGGATAAAGGGGTACGGTGGCCCCTCTGTAAATGGAATATCGTCTTGCGGCTCAGTTTTGATTGGAACAGCAGTTGGTCCCAATGGGTTATTTGGTACAGCAGTTTGTTCCGGAACGGCATTCTGCTGTTCCATATCAGATGGAACGGCATTTGGTTCCTCAGTGCTGGTCGGACCAGCCGTAGGTCTAGCAGCAGAGTATTGACCTACGAAACGCCTATAAGCCCCTTTCCTTCTCTTCTGACAGGACCCTGCTGCATTTGTTCTTATTTTTCTCCTTACGGTCCTTCTTATTCTCAGACTGGCTTTCAAACTTCTAATTTTCTGCCGAAGCTGGGCTATAATATTCAGCAATCTCTGCTGTTTCTTTCTCAATTTCTTAATTTCTCTTGCCTCGACAGTGGGCGTATGAGTGGCCCTCAGCTCTGTTCCTCTTTCATCGAGGGTTTCTTCTGGTATTCTGGGAACGGATTGTTCCCGATAAGCATTCTCATTCCCCACATCATCAGCAGGTGGGTTTTCTTCTGGTGCCTTGGGAACGGATTGTTCCCGGTCGGTCTTTACATTCTCTCCATCAACAACAGGGAGGTTTTATCCTCCCGCTATCTATTCATGCAATTCTTCATGTGCCTCTTCCTCAGAGGGTCCCTTAGGAGGGCTTGCTGGACTGGAAGGTGAAGTATAATCTCCCAGGCTGGCCAAGATAGTGGCCAGCTCTTCTTCCTCCATGGTGACCTGTGGAGGACTGCCTCCCAATTGTTCCATCTCCTCCTCCTGAATTGGCTGCTCAATGGCTGCCTTCGGGTAGTCGGCTTCGGCCTCAGAGTCAGAAGGTTTCTTTCCTTCCTCGGCTTCTGCTTCGTCCTCAGTTTGTTCCACATTTTCCCTCGAAGGTTCCCGTTCTGGCATAGGTGGCTCATCTGTTATCTCGATCGGCTGGTCAATGCTTGGCTGGATTTTCTCCAGCCTGCCTTTTATTCTTGCCAGCCGAGCTGACTTCCTAGGTCTCTCGGGTCGCTCAGGTGTACTGGCCACCTGTTCTTCCACCACCACCTTTTTACGTTTTTTAGATTGTTCTGTCGTGCCAAAGGGATGCCTACGTTTCGAGGCAGCACGCTCTTCTGTGGCCCGTTCCTTATGTTTTTCTACCTGTCCGGATGCCCTAGAGGAGCGTTTTCATTTTGATAACTCCGTGTTTTTCTTGGGTTGCTCGGGTGGTTCAGAGGTACTAGCAGGGTGCTTGCCCTTTGGGGATGGTGATGCTCTGGGCTCTTTGGGTGCTTCAGAAGTACTAGCAGGGTGCCTAGCTTTTGGGGATGGTGATACTACTCCCCCTCCAATTGCTGTAATAAGCTCCCCCCAGCTACTCTGCTGCTGAGTGAGACTGTGGCTCACTATCAGGTGGATCAACCCATGGTGGCTAACTACTGCGTCTTCATGGTGTGCCTTTTTCAGGCTCCGAGAGGCATCATGCAATAATGAATTTAACAATGCAGGGAGATGCACGGAACATTTTCATTTTAACACAGCCAAGAGCTTAAGGTGACGCGGTCTTACCACATCTTTTCGGCCCTCGCAGGTGATGTAGCTCTGCACTACTTTTGCCAGTTCGCTCCAGGGTTCTCCCAATGTTGCCGGCAGCACTCCTTTTCCTTTTACTGTTAGATTCTGTCCTTCGTCTTGGAAAATATCTATGATCTTCTGCAGCCTCTCCTTCTTTTTCGTCCATATTGGTCCTGAGGCTGGTAATCCTGTTACCTCCGCGATTATTTCCTCCGTGACCGTTATCTATTTTCCACCCACTACGGAGTGTTCTTCCTGCAAGTTCTGCAGAAATTCCATGGCCACAGTTTCATTTGATTCACGCAGGCGGCCAAAATAAGTTAACCACCCCGCCCTTTCTAGGATCTCTCGAGCAGCTTCAGAGACTACTAGCTCACTAGGTTTGCTTCTGATAGCCTTGCCTCCCATGGTTCTGTTTCGGGCTCCTAGATGGAACAACAATTACCTGTCGCAAAGAACGTAATCGCAGCTAGAAAAAACACAGAGCATGCATGAAAAATTGATTGTAAATAACAACTTATTGCAAAAATAGTATTATCATGCCGTTAGCCCATATCGTACCTTCGTACCATATCATTTCCGAATGGTGTGTTACCACGTGGCCGGTGGAGTAATGAGGTCACCTCCCCCCTCACAATATGATAGGTTGTCCCAGCCATCAAATGGAGGAGGAGCCACCATCCCGTCACCAAGTCATAAAGGAACAACATGTAGAGTTTTGCCAAGTTTCAGATTAGACAAAGAAATACCGAGATCGAGGCAACAGGTAGATCGCGTTTTGCATAAGCCTTCGTGATGTGATGCAAAACAGGAGGATAGGACGTCTGGCACTCATATAAAGTCTAAGGTAGTCATAGTCAATATCTCTGCCATGATTGGTAGTGATAGATATTCATGTGACGTATCCATCAAAATATAAGATATCATTATTACAAGGATAGAAGGAAGTATTTAATATCATCCAAATTGGTGTATATATTACGACTCCGATACCACTAACAGAACTCTGCTGCCGACAGGTGTTCATAACCTTGGCAGAGTTGTTTATTTCACCCTGGAACCATGGTTCTTTGTGTGTTTTTGAAGAGCAATTCTTGTCAAAATGCAGGCCATCATGCTGGCTTGGTAACCAGATAACCATGATGCTATACACCAGAGAGGCGCGAATCGTGGGCAGGCCGGCTCGTGATGAGACCCCCTGTTCCAAGGTTTGTTTATATAGTGAACCTGTTGGACCATATCCCTGGTGTGGTGGCCATGATGGGAATGCCACTTCGCTTCCAATCTTATGATCATAGTAGGCTGGTTCTTTAATGAAACCCCCTATCCTGCATTTGACAAATATATATATATATATATATATATATATATATATATATATATATATATATATATATATTTGGAATAACAGATTGTGCTCTTGTATAATTACACATAAGAGTGGTTCAGCCCTCCTTAAGAGTGGGAATGGCAGAAGAAGTCTTGTCATCTCAACTTGGAAGATATAAATCTTCTGTTCTTATTTCCAAGTAATAATAGAGAAAATTGTAGGAACTCAACATGATAAAAATATCCAACAAGGCAGAGGAGGTGAGACTATGACAGCAAAAATTATGAGTGTGTGGATCCTTCCTTTGTTGTTGCATCAATACTAGGCTTGTTAAAGATAGCGATTCATGATATTCTGATCTCGATATGTCCTGACTTTTATATTCATTGCATAAAGGTATAGCTATTACTTATGACCTTGAAAAGAGGATGGACAACACATCCTTTTCTTTTTGAAAGGAAGGGTGAGGAGGAGTTCATTTGATGCATTGCCTTAAAAAAAATCAGCAAAACACACAAATGCTGCTTCCTTTTCAAAAGGAGCAGCAAAAACCCAAAAGTGTTGCTCCTTTTGAAAAGGAACAGCAAAAACTCAAGTGCTGTTCAAACACACAAATGCTATTCCTTTTGAAAAGGAACAACAAAAACACACAAGTGCTGTTCCTTTTGAAAAGGGACAGAAAAAACGCAAACAGTGTTGTTCCTTTTTTGAAAAGGAACAGCAAAAACACACCAGTGCTGTTCCTTTTGAAAAGGAACAGTAAAACGCAAGAGTGTTGTTCCTTTTTGAAAAGGAACAACAAAAACACACAAGTGTTGTTCCTTTTGAAAAGGAACAGCAAAACGCAAAAGTGTTGTTCCTTTTTGAAAAGGAACAGCAAAAACACACAAGTGCTGTTCCTTTTGAAAGGGAACAACAAAACGCAAAAGTGCTGTTCCTTTTTGAAAAGGAACAACAGAAACACACAAGTGTTGTTCCTTTTGAAAAGGAACAACAAAACGCACAAGTGTTGTTCCTTTTGGAAAAGGAACAGCAAAAAACCCAAAGGTGCTGTTCCTTTTGAAAAGGAACAGCACACACAAATACTAAAAACATATATACAAAATTTACAATTTTATATACAAAATGTGGTAATAAAAAGTAAATTCTTACTGATCTATAAGTGAGGAAGTTTTTGCTTCCTCGCCCATAATCTCCATGTTAGTATCTTGGCGTAGCTGCTGACAAAAAGATTCCCGAGTGAGCGGTTTGTGATACAGACGAACTCGATGACCGTTTACCTTAAATGTATATCCAGACCCATCGATTGTGGTCAGTGTAAGGGTCCCATTGTCATGGAATTTTTGAATCTCATATGGTCCCAACCAACGAGTCTGAAGCTTCCCTGGGAAATCCTGAAATCTAGAATCATATAACAGAGCCCAGTCTCCTTCATGAAATATCTTGTTTTTGATAAGCGCATCATGCCATTTGGCTCGCTGCTGTTGAATGAGTGTTGTATTCTGTAATGCAGAGAGCCTTATTTCATCTAATTCATTAATTTGGTGTAATCGGTTTTTCTGTGCTTCACTTAAATCCAATCCAACTTCTTGGGCCGTTCGCAGCGTTTGGATTTCGAATTCTATAGGAAAAATGGGCTTCTTTCCAAACATTAAGTGATATGGTGAGTAGCCGGTGGTGCTTCTCCATGTGGTTCGATAAGCCCACAGTGCCTCGGGTAATTGGGCGGCCCAATCACGCCGATGTGAGGCAATTGTTTTTGTCAAAATCGACTCTATTACCTTATTGCTGCTCTCCACTTGCCCATTTGCCTGAGGATGGTATGGGGTAGTAATTTTATGCTGGACACGATAATTATTGAGTGTTGCAGCTAATTGGTGCCCTACAAATTGTGGTCCTCCGTCTGTAATTACTTCCCTTGGGAGACCATAACGTACAAACAAATGGAGCAAGAACTGTATTACCGAATCTTCTGTAGCTCTAATCAATGCCTTCGCTTCAACCCATTTGGTAACATATTCAGTTGCTACCAAAATGTAGGTTCTTTGATTTGATGGCGGGCTGATGGGGCCGACGAAGTCCAGAGCCCAGCGTTCGAAAGGTTCGATTACTAATTGGGGCCGCAAAGGCATTTCGTCGGCTGGACCAGGTCGTCCTGCACGGTGACAGCTATCACAGGCCTGGACAAATTTTTTCGCATCTTTGAAAATTGTAGGCCAGTAATATCCCGTTTGTAGTACCTTGTGTGATGTTCTTTTTTCAGCAAAGTGTCCTCCACATGGCCCGTCATGGCAGGCTTTCAAAATATCAAAGATTTCGTCCTCCCGGATACATCTTCTGATTTCCATATCTGCTCCTGTGTGAAACAAATAGCCCCCAACCCACGAAAATCGATTGCTTCTCTGAACAATTTGTTTCCGTTCATTGGGAGTTAAATGTTTTGGAAGCTTACCTACTGCAAGATAATTAGCAACATCAGCGTACCAGGGAGTCTGAACAGAGACAGCGGATAAGTGTTCGTCTGGAAATTGGTCCTCGACTGCTGCTGCTTCAACTGACTTTGGTATTCGTGAGAGGAAATCGGCTACAGGATTCTCCTTCCCTGGTCAATCTCTGATTGTAATGTCGAACTCCTGCAACAAGATCAACCACCTGGTTACTCTTCCATTTGTAACAGGCTTGTTTGCTAAGTACTTAATAGCAGAATGGTCTGTATACAAAATAACAGGATAGCCTGTAATATAGTGTCTAAATTTATTAACAGCGTGTATCACAGCTAAAAATTCTTTTTCGGTGACAGTGTAATTTAATTCAGCTGGAACCAAATTCTTGCTGATATAATAGATGGCGTATGGTTTTTTATCCTCTTCTTGGCCCAGAACTGCACCGATTGCTGTGTCTGAGGCGTCAGTTGAAATTTGGAATGGTAAATTCCAATTAGGTCCTCGGAGAACTGGAGTTGTAGATACCAGCCTCTTTAGTTCTTTGAAGGCCCAATCACATTTCTCTGTCCATAAGAAGTCAACATTTCCAGTTAATGCATGTAAAGGTGCGGCAATATGTGAATAATGTTGTATGAATCGTCTATAATAGCCAGAAAAACCAAGAAAACTGCGTACCTCTGTCTGATTAGTGGGGGTTGGAATAAGCAAAAGTATTTGAATTTTAGCCGGGTCTACTTGAATACCAGCTGCTGAAATATAGTGTCCCAGAATGAGTCCTTCAGTCATCATCATGTAACACTTTTCGTGACTCAAGCAGAGTCTGGTAGCGATGCAGCGCTGTAGGACTTTTTCGAGAGTATCTAGAGCTGGATCAAAGTCCTCTCCATATGGTGTGAAATCATCCATGTAGACTTCCAATCCATCATTAATTAGATCTGCAAAGATGCTAAGAACAACCCTTTGGAATGTGGCTGGAGCATTACATAAACCAAAAGGTAAGACTCGATAAGCGAACGTTCCCCAGGGGCAAGTAAAGGTAGTTTTATCCTGGTCTTCAGGGGCAATCTGAATCTGATTGTATCCGCTGAAGCCATCCAGGAAAGAGAAAAATTTCTTGCCTGCTAAGGTGTCCAGTACCTGGTCTATAAATGGAAGAGGGAAATGATCTTTTTGTGTGGCTTTGTTTAATTCTCTGTAATCCACACAGATCCTCCATTTCCCGTTCTTTTTAGGTACTACCACCAGTGGGGAGACCCATTTGCTGTCAGAAATAGGATAAATGAAATCAACATCTAAAAGTTTCTGAAGCTCATCTTTTACAACATCTTTTAAATGGGGGTTGAGTCTTCTTTGTGGTTGTCGAACAGGTCTTGCATCTTTTTCAATATAAATATGATGTGTACATAGCTGGGGGTCAATCCCTTTCATATCGGGATAGTCCCATGCAAATGCCTCCTGATACTTTCGTAAGAGTTGGATGAGTTTTGTCTCTTGTTCTGGTGTCAGACTAGCGTTAATATTTAAAGTTTTCCCTGGTTCAATTTGCACCACTTTGCTATTAGCGATAGAAGTCACCAGTATATTTTGGTCATGTTCGTTCCTCAGGGGATCCTCTTCTAATTCATTGTCAAATGCCGCCTTTATCATAAAACATTGTGTATACGATGTGGATTCTGTTTGATTAATGAATTTATTAATGGCATCATCTTCGGTTTGATCTTTGAAATCTAGCGCTTCCTGGACTGTTAATGGAGGTCTAATGTTGTCTGTGATATATGAGGCAGGGCGCAGGTTGGCTTTCATCATCGTGATGCTTGGCTGAGCTGGAGGGTACAAAATTAAATTTTTGATATCCGGCCCTCTGGTTATGGTCATGTTTCCCTGCCTGCAACCAATGTAGGCGTCAGCAGTAGCGAGCCACAGTCTACCTAGAATTAGCGGATGTCCATCTAGTCGGGTTCTCGGATTAATTATCAGGAAGTCAGTCGGGTATTCCCAGGAATCTACTGAAACCATGACATCATACAGGGTGCCTTCTGGTCTAATTACTGATCGGTCAGCTAGTTCTAACAAAGTGGAAGTAGGTTCTACCGATGTAATTCCGAGTTTCTGGAAAGCTGATGTTGTCAGGATGTTAATTGCAGCCCCTAGATCAACTAAGACGTTGCTCAAGGTCTGCCCATAAATTTGAACAGTGACAATTGGGTTCCCAGGGTCCTCGTATTTAACTGGTGTTTCTTTTCCTGATAGGAGGTCGGATAAGGTGCTGACTACCTGGACTCTTGGGTTAGAAGTTACATTTCTTTTTGGTTTTCTGCTACACAGGTCCTTTATGGTTTTTGCATATATGGGGATATCCTGTATAGCTTGAAGGAATGGAATTCTTATATACAAATTTTGTAGCTCTCCCAGAATATCAAAGTCTGGATATTGTGTTGGTCGTGGAATGGCTAATCGTTCTGGGAATGGTGGAGGAGATGTAATTACTTGTTGATGAGCCTGGTCTTTATTTACATCTTCCTGTTGTGATGGCTGTTCTATAGGTAACTGATCTTCAATGTGAGTTGTTCTATGTTCCTCAGTTTCTATTATTCGCCCAGATCTTAACTGAAGATCGTTGCACTCCCACAGATCAGATTCAATTTCTGAGGATTCTATAATTTGAAGAGATTGAACTGGTCTATTATTTGGATTAGGGTTGGGTTGGGCTGGGAGCTGCGGTCTCAGATTTGGCTGGGGGTTTTGTTGTAAGGCTGGCAGAGTCGGTTGAGGGAATGGAATTGATCATGCTGGCTGATATGTCGATCTTGGCCAGCTTGTCTGCCAGGATGAGCTTTGCGAAGTGGAAGGGGTCCACTGCGGAGGATATGAATTATTCTGCCAATATGGTGGAGGATAAGGGCAGTTTGGCCAACCAAATTGGGACATCCAAGGATTCGGAGTAGGAAACATTTGAGGTGACCAATTTGAAAACGGGGGTTGAGACTGTTTTTGCCACATATTCTGTTGCTGGGTATTGAACTGTGGGGGTTGAAAAGAAGAGGAGGGGTCTGAAAACATACCTGATTGCCTAGGCTGCCATTGACGACACTGGTTAATAAAATATGCTGATTCTGGCTCCTATTCTGCTTCTTTGTATACTGCCTTCAAACCAGGAAGTGAGGAGCAGCTTTCGGTCAGGTGGTCCTTGGTACAGATAGCACATATTTGGACTGTATCCAGCGGGCATTCCTTATGGTTGTGTTTCTTCCTGCATCGCGGGCAAAAAACTGCTAGATTCTGTTCCGCCTCGGCTTGCTTCTGTTTAGCCTGCACAATGTCAAGTTGTGTAGTTAATGTTCCGAGGATATCAGTTTTAAAATTTTCTAGCAAATTTCCAAGTTCCACCCGTGTTACTCCCTCTGTTGATGTTCTGTTATCTCTGGTGAAGCGATCATATTCTGCTGGTTTTATCCTCGTACTGCGTCTTGAGCTCCTTATACACAGATCAATGATATCAGCAAAATTTTCCTGATAAATGTCTCCTTTCCCCATAATGTTTAACGTTTCGATCCATTGTTCTTTCATACCTCTAATTAATGCAGTTTTCAGCACGTTATCAGGCAGAGGTAGCGATGCATAAGGGGATCTTTGCAAGTTATATTGGAAACGTTCCACATATTCTTCTAGGGTTTCGTTTGGTCTGGCTGACATTTGGAAAATTTCATCTTTTAGTTCTCTTGACCTACAGTAATCTTGATATTTCTTTAAAAAGGCTTCTTTCATTTGATCCCAATTGTTAATAACCCTACCACCTAAGCCCATAAACCATCTTAACACAACCCCTTTTAATGTAGAGGGGAACAATTTCAGTTTCTGGGGATCGGTGGTGTAATCGTATCCTCTACATAATACATCAAATTCGAACAAGAATGCGTCCAGATCTTCTGATGTAAGGCCATGAAATGTGGGGATATGCTGGAGAGGGATGGCTTTTATGGGCGCATTTGCTGCAGAATCTACTATAGGATATTGCAATGTGGAGGTCTGGGTGTTTGGCTGATTCCGCGCCATGGGATCGAATATATGCCAGTAATCTTCAGGAATTTCCAAGAGAGTGTTCCTTGGTTGAGGAGGGGTAGTCTTAACAGGGATTGTCTTGACACCACTCCCTTGATCAGGGATGATAATAGCCCCAACTGTCTGCGGTGAATGGATTCCTTCAACAAGGATTTTTACAGTGCTTCCCTTGTCCGGGCTATTTAAAGGCTGATTTAATTCAATAGGAGATCTAGGTTCCTCGATTTCCCCTGTTTCCCCTTCTCCTTCACAAAGGTTACTTTGGGTCCCTTCGTGCAATGGTCCAGGAGTTAAATTTTCAATTTCTTGAAAATCCTGCTCCTCTGTTTGACTGTGCACTTCAGCAAAGGCTTCAGATGGTGATCCCGAGGCCTGAAGGGAACTAGTAGGCTGTTTAGAATTGACTTTCTTATAACCTACCGATGGCTGAGAGTCGGCTTTCTTATAGATTTCGTCTATGAAGGTCATTCGTCCAAGGGTCACCGGCCCCTTGGCTTTGGATGGAGGCTTTTGATCTTTCTCTAACTTTTTCTGCTTAGTCATGCACTCCAATTAAACTGCTAAATCCTATTTAACCAATCAATTCTGCTAGGAAAGTGGACGGTGGAGCAGGGCTTTTACATGCTCCGTACGCAGGTTCTTACCTTTCATTTTTAAAATCCAACTCTCCCCTAGCAGATTCGCACACTACCCTGTTTAAAAGACAAATGGCTATACCCTTCCCCGGCAACGGCGCCAAAATGTAGAGCTGTAACAAGGGCCTTTTTCACCTCTAGTTATCTCACATTACAAGTCAATCCGGGAGCGTTTTGTTATTGCAAAGGGTATCTCAATTTGAGGCTATTTGTCAGAGTAATGCTTCGTAGTATAGGCCTAAGAAATACAAGAGTAAACGGATGCTAAACTATGGCTAGATTACTTTTGCAGAAAGAAATTACACGCAACAACTTTACCAGTCGAGGGTGCGGAAGTAATAACCCATCCCTCTAGAAACTGTTTGAAAGAAAAGAACTTAGAGTATGGATCATGGATCTGGGAGCATGGTAGCATCTGCTGTGTCTCATGACAGCCTTGATCCTCCTCTCACACCAAACCAATGAATGCGAGTAAAAAGGAACAGCAGGGAAGTAAAATGGAACGACAATGCAGAAATGGAACAGCAGTAAAAGGAACAGCAGTAAAGAAACTAAGTCTCGCGAGCTCAACACTCTCAATCCTTTACATCAACTTATACACACAGACAGAGCAATATTTTATACAAGTAAACAGCTTAACCAAATGGAACAGCAAACCATCATAAACAGGAAACGTCAATCATATATAAAAGTAGACAACTAAATCAAATAAACAGGAAACGTCAATCATATGTACAGATAATCTGACATGATCACCAGGAGTCCACCTACAGCGTTAATTCCCTTTTCTTATGATCGTCACTCCAACTATATGTAGCTAAAGCATTCCACTTATAAATTCTGTAACAGAAGTGAACAACTCAGAACAATCGTTATGTGACCAATTCTGGAAATATGATGTGAACTTGTTATAAAGATTTACAATCGGAAAACTACTGATGACCGAATATAGAACAGCATGTGAAAGATGTCAAATTATTAAGAATGATAAACAAACCACACAAAGCCAAACTGTAATGATACAATCAGCCAGTGTCCGTTGGAGCCGGGCCCTTAGCTTCCAATGGCACACCGCTGGAATTTACTTCAGACGCAGAGGGGAAATAATACCAAATATATTATATTAACGCATCAACGATAGTACAGCAAAAACTAAGTCTCAAAGAGACTCGATAGTCTGAGTTTCAACTAACTGTGAAGTCTGTAAACAGAAAATAAAGATACAAGATAAAAAACCAGAGTCCCTCAAGTCTTCAATGCTACCCTCTTTATACTAGTAATGGCGGAGTTAACCAGACAACAAAATAATTGGAAGTAACGATCCCTCAGGATCAAAGATCCTGAGGGATCCGTTAAGCTGTTAACTCCTCTCTTTTCTTTGCCTAGTCTTCCGAACTGACAGTCCCTTATCTCGTCCCAGATTGATTTGCCGAGATTTGCTCACCCTGGTCTGGACTTTAGTTAGTTTCGAAGGGACAACCGTTATCTCCTCATGGAACTCCAGTTTTGCACTGCGTCTTCCTCCTTTTGTCATTTTCTGCATAGAGAAGACAATTATTAGTAATTGGTCGTTCGTGCTCATTCTCATTACATTCTTCTTACTTTATCACAAAGAAAAGATTACAAACATTGCTTGAAACATAACTAAATTATGCATCAAAACATACCTTTCCAATGCTCTACATAGAGTAGCTGCCCTCTACTTTGCATTTGAAAGATCCAAATGCAGTTCGATTCGGTACTCCCTGTGTTTAGGAAATGAATAGCAAAAACACAAACAACCAACAAGATACGATCCCCAGTGGAGTCGCCAATTTGTTGTTGGGAAAAGTATCCAATACGGAATGACCCTATCCCACTCTAAGGGTGATAGTACCTCAGCAACAATCAAAGCAAAGCCATTCGAGATTACTTCTTTATGAGATGTACAAGAGGGGAGAAAGAGATCCACTAACCGATGTCTTTCGCTAATGATTGATCCAATCTTCTCTCCTTGCTGCTTGCCCCCAGCTCCTTGATCTTTCACTGGCCCAGCTACACCAAGATCCTGCAAAATGACAAGAGAGGGAAACTACAAGAAGCATACATTCATAATTGATTCAAGGATTAGAATAAATCAAATACACAAGTATAACAATACATCCATTGAGACACATGCATATAGAAGAACCTCAAATGCTTTATTAATGGAAGAAGTAAAGTTCAGGAAGTGATACAACCATAAGAGGCCCAATCCAGCATCACCTTCCCAGCAGAAAGAAATCTCCTCTTCACCTCCTTCAAAGCAAATCACCCAATAGTTCTAAACTCAAACCAACAGCAATTCTTTACATTCACAAGATTCCAGCCCCCCTATACCTCATGAGAGAGATCTATATATAGGATTTTTGGAGAAAGGATGAGTCAGCTTGAGAGTTGACTAGTGTCCTCTCTCACTTCAGTTATTCTTCAGTTCTTGGGTCCACTTGGAGGTTCTTGCTTCCACTTGGAGATCTAGAACCTCTTACTCATCACCAGTCGAATTCCCTGATCCAAGTGTCATTTTGGAAGCTTCCTGGGCATTGACACCTTGAGGAATGACTGTGCCACATGTCCCAATTCGCCCAGCGCAGGTAGCCTTCTTTGAAGTTGACATTCAGCGCAAGTAGACAATGGAGCAGTTGACATTCAGCGCCGATGCTCAGTGGAGCAATTGACATGATCTAGAATTGCCTTGTTTTTGAGTGTTTTCAGGTGGAGAACTTTTATTCAATGCTGTGGTTTGCTGACCTTGTTCCTCTAGGGGTAGGAACAACATGTTTAGGGACTTTGGATCCCTTAGATTATGGACATTTCATGCTTCATGCTGTAAGGCACAAAAATGTCTATAACACCGATGGATAGAGAGATCGACACCAAGTTTCTTCATAGGTCTGGATGAAAATCCATAGATAGATGCACATGGGTATTTCACTAGAGTGTTGGGTTGATCAGGGTTTGATTATTTATTGTTTGTGGGTTTTTGATGGTTGGAATGTCATTTATTTTTCATTATATTAGAGGTAAAATGTGGCCACCTATGTGTTGGGGAAAACACTGGAAGATGCAGCTTCAGACTCTAATTTTATTGTTGAATTGGTAAGCTGAGTTATGACCATTGTAATTCTGTGTGTTGTTGGATCGAGCCCAAGTGATGTAAAGCATGGAAGCTCGTTGCAAAGCATTGTGCATCCATCAAGGATTTTGTGGTGCACCTATTGGTGATCACGCATGCATGAGAAATGGCACGGCATCACATGGTTGTGATGAAAAATTTTGGGCATTTTTGGTTGTCATAAAATGTCAGGTTGGAAAAGTGTGACATGCTATAAGATAATGAATTGATCCAGTTACTTAATGTGAAGATTCAAAATCACAACCTCACAATATCACATAGGATATTGTAGTGCAGGCTTGTGATAATGAGGAAATGATTTTATTAATTTGATAAGGTACCAAAATGTATTATGTTTGGCAGCACCCTCGTGTTCCACAATGTTTCAAAATGTGTGGGATGGAAGATGAGATATCATGGGACTCCTGGGATGAGAAGATCTGAATCCTGGAAATGTAGACTTATGGAGAGTGTTCCACAATGTTTCAAAATGTGTGGGATGGAAGATGAGATATCGTGGTACTCTTGGGACAAGAATATCTGAATCATGGAAATGTAGACTTATGGAGATCAATTTAAATGACATGATTTATCTAAAGAAGTCGATTCAGGATGCAATCTGAATGATATATCAAAATCTGGGAAGCGGTCGGCGTGCTAGCAGTGCCTTTGATGGATGAGAGTGATATTTTTACTGAATCGTTGCCCAGTTTATCTGATTCCAACACTACTAGCTCTCAACTCTTCGGAGGCGTTGAGAGTTGATTCAATTGTTGTCTGGCCATGCTCACAGGCCATGTGGGAGATCTATGGGTGAGCTTCTTCTCAGTGCCTCGTAGAGCAAAGACATTAGATATTGGAAGCAATCAAATCTCCACTTGCATTATTTTTGGAGGCGGCGATGATGCTGTGAAGGAACTCATGGTAATGGTGGATGATATGGTGGTTGCGGATGCCATGGCTAGGTGATGCTAAGAATTACTCATTCATGGAAACCTAGAAGTCGATTACATAGCCTCCACTAAAAGTTTGCAGCGGTGGTGATTACAAAGCGCAACAGGAGTCTTTGGATGCCCAACAGAAGGTGAATTTGTGGAAAATCGCATGAAGGATGAAATGATGGAGATTAGCGTCAATGAAAATGAAGATGATGTCTTGGTCTTACGTTGTTTTACATTCAGATCTAAGGGAGAATATGTCAAGGCCCATAATGGAGATGATTGAATGTGGATCATGAGAGATGAGAGGATATGTGCATGTGGATTAATTAATTGATGAACCATGTACACAAAAAGAACGCCTAGATAACTGGCAGTTAGAGCGGCTTGTGGCCCATGTAATTCGGTAGATAGGTTCCTTTTATATGGACATTGATGTCACATGTACAAGGATAGGAACAAGGCAAAACAAAATATTATGGAGTCAATTTTTTATTACATGTAAATGGGCATATTGTTGTAAGATTTGGTAAGCCATACATACCCCTGGATAATTACTGGTAAAGTCTAGATTAGACCTAGGTGATAAGGGGATGTCGGGGGGGATGTTGGGCTCACTGATACCCTAGGTATTAAACTTTGAGTGGGATAAGGGCTAGAGTGAGCAGGATTGTCTCACTTAGCATTTTTTGGCTAGATTTAGTCAAGGAACCACAAGTCAAGTTTAAGGGGGGAATTGTTAGGCAAAATTGACTCAGGGTTTGAGTCAAAGCTTAACCTAGTTAAATAATAGTGTACCCATGGTATTTTGGTCTCTGGTATTGCATGTAATGGAGCTTATAAAAGGTTGGGGATAGTTCATTGTAATAGAGGCATGGAGGTGAGCGGTGAAGGCCCACTTGGCCATCTTGGCCAGGTTTTTGGCCAAGGATAATGAGATCTCATTGGGTTGGTTTTTTCCCCGGATTTGGGGTTTTCTCAGATAAACTTGTGTGTTTATGTGTTTATGATTGTTGTTGGTTATTGTTCCTCTCTATAAATCTCAGTAATAATTTTATGTTCTCCACTAAATCCTAACAATACTATTAGAATATCTTGATGGTTCACACACATGATAAGGGATACTCAAGAGTATATTTGGGCTCATGCGAGCACATTTCCATAGAGCAGGCCTCTGAATAACTTTCCTACTTAGTTGGAATTGGTGAGCAACATCCTTGTTTCTGATTCTTCCAATTTTTCAAGAGCAAGAAAACCAGCTTGTGTGGAAATATGCCATGGTGGAAGAGTTGTTAACCCCTATATTTTCCTACTAGAAAATATAAAGGGTTAAAGTCTATATTGCTTCACCTTGCTAGTGACTAATGATAGATTTAAATCATTGGTATATGAGTCAAGATTTGTTTACATTTCAAAGTTCCAAGCACAAGGTCATATACTTGATATTATGCAATTTTGGAGATAGGTTGCATGGATTTCAATCATGATAAAGATATTATCTTTTATAATTTTAAGGTATAAGTGCTTGAATGTCAATTTTGAGCACATATCTGGATTCACCTTGAGAAATCAATCCAAATGAGTATAATACTAATGGGTATTTAGAGGATGGAGCGTCTGTAGTTAACACTCTGCGAGGGTTTTGGATGAAGTACAGGGTACTTTAATAGTCAACCAGACAATGCAGTTACCCTTGGCATTGGTTTAGTTTTGCCCTGGCTATTTTACCCTGGCCATTTACCCTTACAGTCTACGGTTCCCATTTCGCTACACCTGTCATAACCTGCTGGGGTTATCATTTTACCTGCTGTTTGTGGTGTCCTAATTTACCTGCTTTACCCTTGAACTTAATGCTCCCCATCATTTTCATAGGGCATCTGTTACCATTGGCAAGATTTCCGTTGGCCAACTTATTCGAGGTTGCCTCCTTTCTAGGTGTAGCTATCAATATGGACCTCGATATTGTCGATTACTCGAATGAACCATTGGAGGAAGGCTCCATCTAGCATGCCACGTACTTCGCATCTGAAGGTATGTTCAGCACTGGCTTTTCTGGAAATTTTGAAGCATTTCCCTTTGCTGGACCATCACATACACCCGTTGTTGTTCTTCTGGATGAACCTCCTACTTGGCCGTCACTTTCTACGCCTCTGTCTTCCCTGGCTACTCTTGGTTTTGTTACGGGCTGCATAAACCCCTCCCCTGAGTTGGAGCCTCCCATTTCTAGTGTACAGACCCGACAAACTAACCCACAAGCTGTTGTTTCTGGTGCTGACCCCCCGTCTGATGGCCATTTACCTTCGATCATATCTGTTCCACTTTCGGGCAACTTCACATCCGTCCCTCCATTATCTAACTCCATCCTTGCTTTTCCACGGAACCCTAACCCTACCCTGCAAAACCCTAACCCTAATCCTGATTCCTCTAATCCTATCTTGGAGAGGGTTTCAGATCAGTCTCATCGCATGACCTCTAGACCACTTAAGAAATACAAGTTCTACAAGACCAAGGTGGATGATATCATCCTCAGGATTGATGAAGACATACAGTGGGGGGATACTATGGATTTTGTTGACAGGGTTTTTGTCGGCCGCATCAGAGGAAGGAATTACTTGGCTGCTCGATTGAAGATTTGGGCATCTGAGGTTTGGGAGCACCACCTGGTGGATATCCCTTTCATCCAGACCTTTGTAAGGGGGTGGTTTGCTCTGAGATTTTCTCGGGCTGATCATACTAATTGGGTTTTGTCTTCCTATTGGCATTTTGAACATGCCCCTATTCTCTTAAAATGGTGGACACCTTTATTTGACCCTGAGACTAAGCAAATCAGCATTGGACCTGTATGGATTCGGCTTCCAAGACTTCCTCTGCAATATTGGTCGAAGGATATGTTCAGGCGGATCGGTAACTCTATAGGCACATATATGGAGTATGAAAAATCCTATTAGATCACTGATATGATGGCCTATGCCAGGATTTTAATCAATTTGGACACCAGGGGAGGCTTGCAGGAGCACATCACTATACAGTGGAGGAATACATCTTGTAAAAAATTGATTGACTATGAAGGTATACCATATCGTTGCAGGAGATGTCACAAGGTTGGTCATCTATATAGAGACTTCCCACTCGTCCGCAAGAACAAGAAATTGGCACATGATATGGATCTGGAACCACCCATGGACATTCCAACACATCCTGACATGGAAGTCGAATCTGAAAAAATCATCAAATCCACTGAAGATACTGAAGGGGCTACTACAGATTCTAGCAAGGAAAAGAGGGGTAATGCTACCATTCCTCCGTCCTCTCCTCCATTGACGAGGTCCAGTCCTGCCATGGGGAACATCTTCTCACTGGGTATGTCCTCAATACCTTGTACACTTTTTACTCCATCTGGTATATCTGTTTCATATGCATCCAATTTAAATTATCATTCATTTGTACCCCTTGTTCACCCTCCCTTCTCCTCCATCACTTCCTCTTTGGAGCACCTATCGCTGGGTCCTCTTGGTCTAGCCCTATCCTCCTCCCTTCATTACTCCCTTCCCCTACCACCCCCTATATTCACCCCCTATTATCCATCTACTTCATTGACCTCCCATCCCCCTCCTCCACTCCCTTATACTCCTGCATCTCCTCGATATTCCCTACATTCCAGATCCAGGGACAGAGGCCATGATGCGATTGCACTAGATTTGGATGCTTCCCCTACCTCACATAAGCCTACTAGGGGGTGTCCCTCACATCTTTCTAGAGCCAGGCATATGGCAGGAGAAGAGGTTTCCCTTGGGAGATAGCAAACTATTGATTGGGTCCTTAGAGCAAGGAATGCCCCTTTCCCACCCCCTCCATGAAGATTATATCATTTAACTGTCAAGGGATAGCTAGCCCTCAGAAAAAACTAGCTTTCAGGAGACTACTATCATCTGATCTGGTTGATATCAAATTTTTACAAGAAACCCTATGTTCGGCTGAGGTCCTTATTTCCCTGCTAAAATCTTGGATGCCGAGTTGGACTTTTCATGCTTTGGATGCATCTGGGAGATTTGGGGGCATTGCTATTGGTTTCAGTAACAAGACAATTGATCTCAGAAATATTTGGGGAGGAAGGGGTTTTATTGGTGCGGACATATACTCCACCTCCTTGGAGACTGAACTTAGAGTTATAAATGTGTATGGACCTTGTTTGGATAGGGCTAATTACTGGAGAAGACTATTAGCTTCATCCAATTTATAGGCTAATAACATCATACTTGGTGGCGACTTGAATTTCTCCTTAGGATTTAGAGAATCCTGGGGACACCTTGCACAAGTAGATGGATTAACGGATGCCATCACCAGTCTATTGGAGGATCATCATTGGGTTGATATTCCATCTGCTAAGATCCAACATACATGGACAAGTAATCGAAGTGGAGAACACAGTTTGGCAAGAAGACTGGATCGTTAGCTCATCAAGGAAGCTTTGTTAAATATCCATCCTCGCATCAGGCAGTGGGTCGGATCAGGGGGGTATATTTGATCACTGCCCTATATATTTGGAGCTAGAGGATATCAATTGAAGGATAAAAGCTCCATTTAAATTCAAATCCTCTTGGCTCCAGGACCCGTCGTACATTCAATTGGTTATTGATTATTGGCATACACATCCTATTAGGGAAGATGAGGATTACACTGATGGTTTTATTCAAAAATTGAAGGCACTCAAAGGAATCTCAAGAACATGGGCACACAAGAAAAGGAAGAATGATGATAATACACTGAATGAAGTGGAACAGGCCATTGCCATACTTGAATCTTCCTCGGATGGCACATACTTTTCACAAGAACAAAAAGAACATTTCTCCTCCCTCATCAAGAAGCGGACTCAAATATTAAAAGACAGAGAAGAAAATTGGAGGCTCAAAAGTAGGGAAATTTGGCTTATAGAAGGAGATGATAACACCAATTTTTATCACAAATTTGCTAATGGCAGGAAAGCTATCAACACCATTTGGGAGCTTCAGAATGAACAGGGACAATCTGTTTCATCCTACAGGGATCTGGAAAATCTTTCTACTTCTCATTTTAAAAATATATATATATATATATATATATATATATATATATATATATATATATATATATATATAAGGCTCCACGGGAAGCAAACATAATGGAAGTCATGCGTACTACTGAACTCTTCCCAAGATATGTGGAGCAGGAGGATGCTGAGGACCTTATTAAAGAAGTGATGAAGGAGGAGCTTGAGGCTACTATCAAATGGTTCAAGAAAGATAAGAGTCCGGGCTCGGATGGATGGACTATTTAATTTTATATTGCTTTCTTTGAGATCCTTGGGGATGATTTGCTTAAAGTTGTGGAGGATTGCAGAAGGAAAGGTAGATTATCCTTGGCCATCAAATCTACATTTATAGCCCTTATTCCGAAATCTGACAATCCCTTTTCCTTCAATGACTTCCGACCCATATCCCTTTGCAACTGCCTATACAAGATTATTGCCAAGATTATAGCTAATCGACTGAAACCTATCCTATCTGCCCATATATCCCCTAAACAATTTGCATTCCTCAAGCACAGACAGATTCATGAGGCCATTGGCACTGCCCAGGAACTTCTTCATTCGGTACAGTTGAGGAAACTGAAAGGCATGATTTTAAAAGTGGACTTATCTAAGGCATTTGACAGAGAAAATTGGCTCTACATCAGATTGCTCCTAACTCACCTTGGATTTCCTTATTTATTTATTAAATGGATAATGTGTTGCATAACGAATGTTACATTTAGTGTCCCTTTAAATGGTGCGGCTACCCCTTTTTTCATATCGAAGAGAGGACTCAAGCAGGGATGCCCACTTTCCCCTCTTCTTTTCGTTCTCATCATGGAGGGCCTAAGTAGAATTATCAATGCAGAATGGAGCAGGGGTCATATAGTTGGAATCAAGATCACTAATAATTGTATTCTTACACATCTTCTATTTGTTGATGACGTTATCATATTCTTGAATGGTAGTATTAGGGATACTACGGCCCTTCAGAACGTATTTATCCTCTTTCAACAGGCCACTAGGATGATAATTAATGTCAGCAAGTCTACATTATCGGCTTTTTGCTACTCCCAGCATGAGATCATGTTTTCTACTCAGTGGTTTCCTTTCTCTATTCAGAACATAGAGGATGGACTAAAATATCTTGGATACAGGCTCAAGCCCCATGGCTACAAGATTGTAGACTAGACTTGGCTTATAGCTAAGGTGGAAAAATGCCTTAACATCTGGTACCATAGATACCTCTCTCATGTAGGAAGACTTGTTCTTATAAAGGCTGTGTTGGAAGCAACACCAGTTTATTGGATGACTCTTGCTTGGATCTCGAGAGGTATCCTAACTAGACTACAAAATATATCTTGCAGGCTCTTATGGAAAGGTAATCAACTTGGTAGATTATTTACATGGGTTAAATGGGACTCGATCGCCAAACCCAAGAGATGGGGTGGCTGGGGTATTAAAAAACTGGACTTATTCTCCAAAGCTTTGGCTGCAAAGCTTTGCTGGCAACTTATCTCTACTAATAGTCTTTGGACCAAGGTAGCATATGCCAAATACATCTACCTTGTGGAAATTATGGACTGGTTTAGACAACAACACAGGGGCAGCAACAACATATCGATTATATGGAAGGCGGTTATCAATTCTATCCCCCTCATTCGAGATGGCTTAACCTGGAGAATCAAAGAGGGCAATGCAGTACGCATAGGTACAGATCCATGGATTGGCTATGGCAACACACATAGGTTGTCTGCAGAATTGATACAACATATTCACAATATGGACATCACTCACATCAGACATATTGCAGACAAAAATAACTCATCCATATTTCAACAGGCATGGAAATCTGCCCAAGATTTGGATATACCTGATCGATGGCAGCAGGAATGGTATGAATACACGGAGGCCCTTACATAGGCACATATTCGCATTACAGAAGGTGTGGATGAAATTGTCTAGGCATATGCAAAGCATGGAAAATACTCTCCCAAGGATGGATATATCAAACTAATGGACCCTTATAAACCACAGAATATTAACCCCTCATGGAAGGCACTCTGGAAACTTAAAGCAGCCCCACGAGCCCGTTTGCTCATGTGGAATATATTATTCGACAAGATACCTACTGGCCTCAATCTGATGAAAAGAACATTCCATGGGCCCTTCTGGTGTCATCTCTGTCGAAGAAATGAGGAGAGCATTGAACACCTATTTCTTAAATGTCCCATTATCATAGAACAATGGAATATCATTACTGCTCTCTATCCTTCTTTAAAAACTTGGCATGGCAGGAACATCATGGATGCTTGGAACCTATGGTGTGAAAGCCATAACAGTAAAGCCAGGAATATGCCCTTTCTTATGTTCTGGTCTTTTTGGATTGCTGGAAATCATTCTATTTTTAATTTGAAGGATCCACACTGGCCTACTACTATGAACAGAGTCACAGTGGATTTTGACCTCCTGCCCGAGGAGGACTCCAACCCTCCTCCTAGAATCATTAAACCTGAAAACATCGATAAGACCATCTCGTAAAGAACATCGATAATAAAAATTCTTTCGATCGTATCGGAGATTTTAAATCGCATCGGAGGTTTTGATCGCATCGGAGGTTTCATATGTGACAAGTTTAATGAACCTCGACACTTCCCCCTCCCGATGTCGATCAACGATTAAACAAAAGTTTTTATATCACATCGGAGATAAATTGTTTATCGCATCGGGGCTTTTAAATGAGCACATTTCTTAAGACTCCGATAAGCCCTCTCCACGCCGATATGCCGACTGCGAAAAGGGCATAAGGCATTAACTTGTTTTGGGTTAATATAGTTTAATAAATTTACTCATACGTATGAGTAATATGGAATAGGTGAGTGAATAAAGGTAGTGTAAGGTAGTTTGTTTTTATTTATTATTTTAAAAATTTAATATTTAAATAATAAATTTTAAATTAATTAATTTAATTAATATATAAAAATTAATTAATTTAATTAAATTAAAATTAAAATATTATTTCTATTAACTAGTTTTTAATTAGATTAAATTTGTTTATAAATAATTAATTACATATTAGTTAGTTAGATTAATATTAATTAATAATTAGTTTAGTTTGCAGTTAATAAATAAATTAGAAACTAATTCAGGGTTAGTTTTTAATTACAATATTTTTAGCCTAGCAACAGAATTTCCAGATTCATGCCAGATTTGACCCATCAACTTTGGAGGCCCATAGATTGGATTATACTTGGCCAAATGAGGCCCAGGAGGGCTCATTGGAAAGAGAAAATCAATGAGAACATTTTTGAGGAGGTTTCACTAACAGATTTAATCATTTATTGGGTCAAAAAAAATCAGGCAGAAGATCAAGCTCCGAATTTTGAAAATAAAATCAATTTTCTGAGTTATTTTCTTCATTTTCATTTGTCCAAACCTCTTCTAATTGCAGATCCATTGGTTAATAATATCTTTGTCCAATCAAACCATCCCATGCATCAAGTGAAAGCTTACATTTTATTTTCAATTATTTATTTAAATAGAATTTGATTGGATTTGATTTAATTGCTAGAAATGATATTTTGATTGCATCTTAATTTATTTTGATTTCTTTTCGCAGGAAAATAGTGGGAGAAATATGAAGAAAAGGATTTCAATCAATGAGAAGGTTCCAACAATTAAAGATTGGAATTTCAAACAAATAAAATCGTATTTGGCAGATTTCTCTTCAACAAACTCTCATCTCCAAAATTCCTTTGCAAATAGTATAAATAATAGATTGCAGAATGTAATTAAGGGGCTGCTCTCCTCTGCAATTTTAGACTTCTAAAAGCACTATTGTAATAGGAATTTAGAGTTGTAGGAGAGAGGAGAGAAAATCTCAGATCTTGGGATTATTGAGGATTTTCCCTTTGTATCTTGAATTATGCATGAAGGGAAAAGTTTGCACTATTGTGGCTTTAGCTTTGAAAGTAGAAGTTCAAGCAATGTAAAGAGTTGTTGGAGACCAAGGACAGAGAAATGGATGCAATAAATTGGTATTTCTAATACTACTATTTCAAATATCAGTTTTATTTTTATGGTAACAGGAATGTGTCATTTTATTCATGTTTGTGCACTATTGTCAATATGGGTAATTTGTCTCAATCTTGTTATTATGTATCTCTGTTTTTATGGATTAATTTCTCATTTTTGAGTAACTACTTACTCAGAAATCTGTCTTATGAAACTGATTTATTGAATGGTAATGTTTTGTGAACTATTTCCACATGTCATTATTCAATTATTAGATTTACTGATTTGATAATTAATATCATTTTTGTGAACTACTTCCTGAATGTTGTTGGTTTATTATTTCAGTTAAGAGGTCTCAATAGGATGTGTTTTGGTAACCATAATATTAAGTTAATTGAACTACTTCATTAACTTGATATTCATTATAAACAAGACATATTTAAATCCCAATACTTTAATTATCTTGCTCTTAGTTGGGTTAGATTTATATCTGCCTAATTAAGATAGGATTTAGATTAGTTTCTTTTGCTTGCATCATAGAATAAGCTTTGATTTAGAGTAAATTATACATTCTTTTAAGCCCTCTCCTCAAAGAGGCAAAATTTAAGTTGTGGCTTGGCTGAACCCAAATCAGCTTAAAGGTCATTCTCTTGCCTGATCAGCAAGAAGAAGTGATCTGATATCCATGTCTATTGGTAGGTAAAGATACATCATAAACCAATAGCAATAGGGAGAAGGTAACTGGACCTAGTTAAACCAGTCGGAGCCACCACACCAAACGGAAAAGGAGCTGCTTTAAGGTCCGGACCGGGTGGTTATCCCCCATTGTTGTTGCAACAATTTTCGAGGCATCAACATTTTTGGCGCTAGAAGGAGGGCCTGAGACTTTTTGTCTATTGGAGTTTTTTCAATTTTAACATTTTGTTTAAATCACGATGGATCCTCTTAAACTTCCAATTTGGAGTTGTATCCATGGATGTGCATCTTCCAATACTCCACCCGAAGTGGTAAGACTCTTGTCTCAGGTAAAGTTCAATGGTAAGAGAAATTCTTCTGCTTTTAATCATGTCTTTCAATTTATTCAAAATGTTTCAAATTATGATTTTCAAGGAATTGATGAAGGCATCTTATGCAGAATTTTTACTCTCACATTTGCGGCAAAAGCCAGAAGCTGGTGTAAAAATCTTCCAGTTGCCTCAATTCGCAGCTGGGATCAATTTGTTACAATTTTCATATGTAAATTTGACGACTATGATTATGAATAGGTATGTGAGGAAATTGAATATCTACGAAGGTTTGAAAATGAGTCTGTTAATGATTTTAATATTCGATTTCATTTGAATTGCTTAAGATTTAAAGACGAAGGTGTCTATAGTAGTCAGAATACCAATGGGATTAGTACCTCTGCATCATTCTATCTTTGTCATTAGGTTAGTATACATGATGGGTTATGATAGCTTGAATACCAATGCTATTAGGTTACATGTGTTACAGTGTTTTCATCAATACCATTAATCTAACATAAGGTTATACTCTATCTGCATAATTCAGTACCAGTTATAGATAGGGAAATGAAGCTTACCTTAATTATTTAGCTGGCTGCCGAAAGAAGAATCATTAGATTGGTTTGAATATATTTGTCCTCTTCCACCCATTCCCAACCCATATGAAATTAATTCAAGCTTTGTTCCATCCCATTACAATATAAATGAGAATTCCAATATGGATGTCCAAATAAATTGTGATGAAGTGGTTGTACAAAGCTTGGAAAATATTTTCATTCAAATGCAAGAAGACAACAACAGCAATTTTCGAGAAAAAGTTGCCTTGAAATCTGAAAGCTACTTTGAAGTAAATTCGGAAAATCAAATCGCAAATCAGCAAGTACAAGCAACAATCAAAGTAAATAAAATGCAAACTGTTGTACAAATTTTTGAATTTCTCCATGATAAGCAAATCCCGAAATCACAGCAGCAAAGCAACCTTCTTCAAAAAAGCATGAGTACGCAAAGGAATGATCTACAATCTGAAATTTACAATGAACATAATGCACAAGAGCTCTCAAACAGAGACAGTTTTAAATGCATTGTTTCAGGTTCACATTTTTCCCTTTATCCTGATATTTTTAATGATAGTAATTTTTCCCCTCTTGGTATCAATGATATTTCAAAAATTAAAGAGGATGATTTAAATGAATTACCATTAATTTTTTATCAAGATAAAGAAACAATAATTGATCATTCTTTTTCCACAAATAGACATGAGATTTTTGTTCCTCCTTGTTTTGGTATATTGGATGAAATCGAAGGGAATTCCAGACAATCTTGTGAGGTCATTTATGATGATTACTCTGACATTGAGGATGTTGATTTCTATTCTTCTCAAGAGAATCCTCATGATAAAATTCAAATAAAATATGAAGATGAGGAACACTTCAATTTAGGAATTATCCCAACTAATCCTCATTTTAGAGCAACAAATTATCTTCATGATTTCACCATTCAAGAAAACATTCCAATTTATGATTCATATGAGGATCAAACTCCCATTCCTATTCGTAATCATAGTTCGTTTTCTTCACAAGTTGGAATTCGAAATTACTCAAATTTCATAATTCTAGCCAATCCTTGTGAAAGAGAAATTATTTCAAAACAATTCCAATTGTGCTGTAACATTAGTTGTACAAATAGTGATTTCATTCTAGTTTTTCTTTCACAGTTATTTTGTTTAAACTTAGATTTATTTTCTGATTTTATTTTGCAAAATTTTCACACTTTGCGCTGGCATATTGAACACCTTACTATCAAACACTCAATTGATACATTGCCCGATTGGGAAATTGAAATTTCATATTATAATCATGAGCATCAAAAGATATTAATATTTCAATTTCAATCAATGCTAATGTTTCATCAAAAGCTTCTATTTTTTCAAAAGCAATGTCAACAAGAGAATGTATTTTTGTAATCTGTCCAACAATTCAATTCAATTAATAATTTTCCATTTCATTTGAAAGATTTCCATCCATTTTTCATTAATTCATTTGAAAAATATTTGGAAATTTTTCTCTCAAAGGAAATTGTTAATAGATTAACATTTGTACATAACACTAACAATTTTTTCCAGGCCTTTGAATTTGAAAACTCATATCCACAATTCGGCCTGTCATCTCCTCTTTTGAACGTTTCCCAATCATTAATGGAAATCCATCCAGATTTTTGTGATCCAATTGGTATTGAATTGGAAAGAAAATTTCAAGAGAGAGATTTTAAATAAGTTACTGACAATAACAATAATTGTACATTCTGATTTCATATTTATTTTCCTTAGTTTAGTTAGATTTGAATTTTTATTACTAACATTTGAACTATACATATATGCGGGAATAAAAATGAGAAAATGGCTACACTGGAAATATGACTATACCTAATCATTTTCATGTACATGGTTAGAATAGGAGTAGAATTAATTTAGTTGGTTTGTTTTGTATAGTTAATTTGTTTTTAACAGTTTTGTAGATTAAAAAATAAAACAAAGCAATCAGCCTTCTCATGCATGTTCACTGAAACATTTTCTCCTTATCAGAAAGTTTTAATTCTTGCTTGCCTTTTAAAATTTTTGCAGCAATATCTCTACTCTGCTTATTTTGAATAATGTCTTGATTAAATTCAATTGAGGTTGCACTTGGCATCGATCACCTCAAAGCCATTTTTCTTCATTTCGAGATTTCCTTCTAAGATTTTCTTTTGGAATTTATATGATAAAGGTTGAGGATATAAGAGCTTCATGATCTCATTATCCCATGAAATGTATGACTGTCTATGATAAGCTTAATTCTGACTCAATCATTAGTAGTCAGTCTAACCTTTCATGGTAATCATATGAAGTTCATATTATCTTCCTCGGAATTTGCTAAAAGCTGACCTTAAGGATGTCCATTTTGCTAAGTGCACGCATTCAAATCTGTTTTGATATTTTTTCTACAATTAGTGGCTTTATCCCATTCTAATCTTTAGTTTATTATTTGATGCTGCAATACGCATCATATTCATTCACTAAAGACATTATTGAACAGTCGCTATAACAATACAGATTCTTCTCAAGATAAGCAGAGGTAATAAATTGTTGTTTCAATTCAAAAGGGAAGTCTATTTTTATATTTATTTCTGGTAAATTTTCTGTTTTATGAACATGAATAATTGATTTCATTCAGGCTGATTGCACACTTAGATTTAGAATAAATAATGAGATGATTTTAATCAAAGGAAGAATTTGAAGATTTATGAGGTAAAATTTACAGACAAATTCCTTTCAGGTACGCATTTACAACTTTATTCTCATCCATTATTAGTTCATCTTTTCCTTAGTTTATTTTTTATTTGTGTTCTGTTTTATTTGCATGTTTTTATTTCTTTTCAAAACATAAAGTAAGCAGTAAACCCATTTCAAATTTGCAATAGGTTCAGGGAAATTTTATTTTTGATTCATTAGAATTTAAGCATTTTTGTATCTTTGCTTTCATTCATTAGAAAACCCAATTGAAATTTCAAGGAATATCATAAGACCATTAGCATCATAAGATTTCATCGGAAGTAGTTCTTAGCATTTCTTTTGATAACAAATTGTTCATCAAAGACCTCCGATGCATTACCTCACTCATATGCCATATCGCATTTCGCATATCGGAGGTTTGCAAGTGAAGTATACTTCCATGATCATGAATCGCTGATCTCCGATAAATGACTTTACCGATATTGCGATGACCACATAATTTCGGACCCGATATGAAATTCAAATCAAATTCATAAAAATATCGCGTCCGTTCAATCACAATAATGGTAGGAGCATAACTTTAAAAGCACTGATGTCTCAGATCCGATATGTTATCGAATTTTCATCATAAAATTATCAGGTCCACTCTTCATCGCATATCAGCGTATTGAGAATTGTTACATCGTACGCTTAAGATTGCCGACCGCAATCGCCGATTAGCCACGTCATTCATCGCATATCGGCATCGCAAGAATCATATTGTGTTACATCGGGTACCCAAAGTTGCTGATTGCCGATTCGCTACATCATCCATCGCATCGCCGATATTGGCATTTCCAGCATGATTATTCTCCGATATTCCGAAACGCCGATATCACAATCGCTTCATCACATTTTTATGGCCATATCACTATTCCAAATTCTCAATGCGCAATGTGCAATGTGTAAAATACAAATCGCGAGATGCAGTGTGCGATCTCCAAATTACAGCATGACTGTCTATGATTCACGATATAACAGTTTTTCAATAGTGTGATCATATTTTCTTCACATGATCTCATATCTGCAATTTGCTATTTCAACAGCCGATGAAATAGCTTCTAATGCATGCCTTTGAGCCATTAACATTTAATCGATATATGGCATAGCAATAAAGGTGAAGTCTTGCAAATTAAACCTGAAGCATGATGAAGAAACATGTTATGTGAATCATTCGATACGACAATGTTATTTTAAAAAGCGAGCTTGGGTAACCACTATGGTAAGAAAGCAGTTAATGACCAATTTGCAGCATATTTAAACCATTTTGATTTCTCATACATTTAAGTTTTAAATATATAATTCCATAATTAAAAAAGGAATTCAAGACCTCTCTATCTTCATATTTAAATTTTATTATCTTGGATTTGGTCTTGATTCTAGGCAATTTATAAAATCATGGAGTTTATATGAAACTTATAATATTTTGAGAAACATTCATACTGCAAATTTTTATTCTCATTTCCGATGCATTTGTTTTCATTTCAGTCCCCTGAGCACTAAGCATTCCATTTTTACATTTTACTACTTACTCTAGTGTAAGTGAAATAAACAATGATTTTGGATTACATGATCTTGGTTAGTTTGACTTCTCCATGTTTTTAATGTTAATTAAAATAAGAAGTTAGCTAGTTTGGAGAAACTGATACCTTTCAGATAAGATCAAAAGCAATTATCCAATGGTAAGATTCATGTACCCACTTTCATTAATTCGTTACTTTAGTTTCAGTTTTGTTTTCGCTGATATAAAAAATCTATTTTGCAGTCCTCCATTTGAAGCTTCCAATCCTCCGCCAGATCATATTTTCAAAGTCCCATACTCTTCTCCTGGCTTTATTTCAAGAAGCAACGATAATCCTCATTGAAACAGCCACACCAGGAAGTTTCTGAACCTTTAGTTTGTTTCTCTAAGCATTCCTTTTTAGAAAATGATTAAGATGATGCTTGGAAACAAGAAGATCCATATCAGATAGAAATTATTCATTGTGGCTGAATTTTACAATCACTGTTATCTAAAAGCCTAAAGCATTCACAACTCTGCAAGGTATGTTTTTCTAAATCTCACATAAAAAAGGAATGATTACATGCTTATTTTCTTTTTCTTCATATTGTTGGAGACATTGGCATAAACATTCTTGTTTGAGTTTATCTTGCGAAACTTGGATTTTCCTTTCCATTTTTAGAGATTTCTTTGTTTTTATTTTTGTTCGCTGATTTCTTTTCTCATTTTAGTATAAGAATTCTTTTCCTTCATATTTCAGTTTTGATTTTGGTGACTTTGCCATTATTTATGTGGAAGGCCTATTTGTTACCTAACAATGGTCAGGATACGTGGAGAAAAATTGTTAATAGTCACCTATTAGCTTTTCTTGAATCTCTTAGTAAAGTTTGATTTTCTTATTATAAAGGTAGACATACTTAAAGAAGAAATTACCAATTTAGAGAAGTTGGCAAAGTATCATAAAATCTGAAAATTTCTTTTTCATCAAATTGTAATCATTTTGAGATTTCAAAATTTTATTAAGATCTTTCAAAGTTTTATTATCAGTCAAGAAAAGTTATTTATAACCAAGTAAAGACACTTTACAGCAAAGCACCTTTAACTCTGAAATTGTCATTCTTAACTCTTAAGGAGTCAATGATTCTCCCTGTCCCAAAGAGTCTTATTTTTCTAGAGTATAATCCAGAAATATATTTAAACTTAAAAGATAAGAGGTCTCATCGTGAGCCTGCTTACCATGATCATAGGGGAAAAATAGGCTGACATTACCAACACTGCTAAACAAACTAGGGTAATGGCTTATGATTGCAAACAATTATAAGACAAGGGGTCTCATCACAAGCCAGCTTGTTCAGTCCGATTATAACTAGTGAATGGCATTGTCAACTATCTGGCCACCAAATCAGAACAATGGCTTTTAAAGATTTATAATAAAAATAAAAAATAAAAAATAAACATATATATATGGATTTATTTCTAGATCAATAATTTTTAAAGAGATGGGATTCTGAATCATTGATGATTAAAAGGTAACCCTGTCGAGACTATAGATGTTTGCTGGCAGCAGTGGCTCTACCTATGACAAACGAGTATATTTTGAAAGCTAAGCTGTAAAGTGACCCCTGCTTTATTTCTACAACTAATTAAGGACTGATATAGAGATTTGAAATATTTTAATTTATGAGAAATTTTAAGAAAAATTACAGTTAGATAATTCTTACTTTTATTCAGACTAATGAACTTAGTCAAGCATTCGAGGAAAAATAATTTTCTCTTCTTTAATTATTTTTACTTTAATTTTAGGAAAATCTCAATCATATCAAAGAGAGATAACTGGTTCTTCTCCCGTGTGTCGCCATTGTTGTGGTGAAAACACAACCCCCCCATTATTGACTTGCTCAACTCAAATAATGGGGACCCTTTCTATAAAATTTTGGCTAAATACCTTTTTGGATTTTTATTTAGTTGATTGCCCTATGCTTTTGTTAATTTTTATTTTCTTTGGATTATTGTTTTGATCGATTTTTTATAAGCTTCCCATTGATGCTTGTTTCACCTCATTTGGTCAACTGGTTTGAAAATGACACTCCTTTGAAAGTCTGATTATTTATGTAGCCTGGGTTAAAAATGCATAAAATGTACAATATTGCATTTTGTAAATAAATTAGTTCAATAACGCATTCATTTTAAATATTATTCCATAGCGAGTTTTACTAACATTTTTCTATTTTTACTTATACAGCCAAATCACGAATTATCAGAATTTTAAGAAATTTACTTCAATTTCCAAATCAATTACTAATCTTAAAAAACCCATAATTTCGAAGTGGCTGTAGTTTAGAAACTAAAAATCGTAAAATAAAACCAAAATTAGAATTGATATTTAATGTTAAATATTAAATTAATTAATATATAATTAATTTAATTAAAATAAAATTTAATACATTATATATATATATATATATATATATATATATATATATATATATATATATATATATATATAATAAAAATTCTTTCGATCGCATCGGAGATTTTAAATCGCATCGGAGGCTTTGATCGCATCGGAGGTTTCATATGTGACAAGTTTAATGAACCCCGACACTTCCCCCTCCCGATGCCGATCACCGATTAAACAAAAGTTTTTATATCACATCGGAGATAAATTGTTTATCGCATCAGGGCTTTTAAATGAGCACATTTCTTAAGACTCCGATAAGTCCTCGCCACGCCGATATGCCAACTACGAAAAGGGCATAAGGCATTAACTTGTTTTGGGTTAATATAGTTTAATAAATTTACTCATGCGTATGAGTAATATGGAATAGGTGAGTGAAGAAAGGTAGTAGTTTGTTTTTATTTAAATTTTTTATTTATTATTTTAAAAATTTAATATTTAAATAATAAATTTTAAATTAATTAATTTAATTAATATATAAAAATTAATTAATTTAATTAAATTAAAATTAAAATATTATTTATATTAATTAGTTTTTAATTAGATTAAATTTGTTTATAAATAATTAATTACATATTAGTTAGTTAGATTAATATTAATTAATAATTAGTTTAGTTTGCAGTTAATAAATCAATTAGAAACTAATTCAGGATTAGTTTTTAATTACAATATTTTTAGCCCAGCAATAGAATTTCCAGATTCATGCCATATTTGACCCATCAACTTTGGAGGCCCATAGATTGGATTATACTTGGCCAAATGAGACTCAGGAGGGCTCATTGGAAAGAGAAAATCAAGGAGAACATTTTTTAGGAGGTTTCACTAACAGATTTAATCATTTATTGGGTCAAAAAAAATCAGGCAGAAGATCAAGCTCCGAATTTTGAAAACAAAATCAATTTTTTGAGTTATTTTCTTCATTTTCATTTGTCCAAACCTCTTCTAATTGCAGATCCATTGGTTAATAATATCTTTGGCCAATCAAACCATCCCATGCATCAATTGAAAGCTTACATTTTATTCTCAATTATTTATTTAAATAGAATTTGATTGGATTTGATTTAATTGCCAGAAATGATATTTTGATTGCATCTTAATTTATTTTGATTTCTTTTTGCAAGAAAACAGTGGGAGAAATATGAAGAAAAAGATTTCAATCAATGAGAAGGCTCCAGCAATTAAAGATTGGAATTTCAAACAAATAAAATTGTATTTGGCAGATTTCTCTTCAACAAACTCTCATCTCCAAAATTCCTTTGCAAATAGTATAAATAATAGATTGCAGAATGTAATTAAGGGGCTGCTCTCCTCTGCAATTTTAGACTTCTGAAAGCACTACTGTAATAGGAATTTAGAGTTGTAGGAGAGAGGAGAGAAAATCTCAGATCTGGGGATTATTGAGGATTTTCCTTTTGTATCTTGAATTATGCATGAAGGGCAAAGTTTGCACTATTGTGGCTTTAGCTTTGAAAGTAGAAGTTCAAGCAATGTAAAGGGCTGTTGGAGACCAAGGACAGAGAAATGGATGCAATAAATTGGTATTTCTAATACTACTGTTTCAAATATCAGTTTTAATTTTATGGTGACAGGAATGTGTCATTTTATTCATGTTTGTGCACTATTGTCAATATGGGTAATTTGTCTCAATCTTGTTATTATGTATCTCTGTTTTTATGGATTAATTTCTAATTTTTGAGTAACTACTGACTTAGAAATCTGTCTTATGAAACTGATTTATTGAATGGTAATGTGTTGTGAACTATTTCCACATGTCATTATTCAATTATTAGATTTACTGATTTGATAATTAATATCATTTTTGTGAACTACTTCCTGAATGTTGTTGGTTTATTATTTCAGTTAAGAGGTCTCAATAGGATGTGTTTTGGTAACCATAATATTAAGTTAATTGAACTACTTCATTAACTTGATATTCATTATAAACAAGACATATTTAAATCCCAATACTTTAATTATCTTGCTCTTAGTTGGGTTAGATTTATATCTGCCTAATTAAGATAGGATTTAGATTAGTTTTTTTTGCTTGCATCATAGAATAAGCTTTCATTTAGAGTAAATTATACATTCTTTTAAGCCCTCTCCTCAAAGAGGCAAAATTTTAGTTGTGGCTTGGCTGAACCCAAATCAGCTTAAGGGTCATTCTCTTGCCTGATCAGCAAGAAGAAGTGATCTGATATCCCTGTCTATTGGTAGGTAAAGATACATCATAAACCAATAGCAATAGGGAGAAGGTAACTGGACCTAGTTAAACCAGTCGGAGCCACCACACCAAACGGAAAAGGAGTTGCTTTAAGGTCCGGACCGGGTGGTTATCCCCCATTGTTGTTGCAGCGATTTTCGAGGCATCAACAGAAGCATAGGACAAAGGTAAGACATTTTATTATGCATGGTTGCTCCTATCAAACCTTCTGGTTATAGGAGAATTGCCGCAGGGTAGCCAGTTTCATAGCATTGAGGACAACCTACCAGAAGCAGTGCAGTATACTTCGCTCTGGGCTAAAAAGGACGCAGCGAGGGCTTCTGACATCAGGGTTTTTTGGACCTTCATGGAGGGTACTATCTAGACACGGAGCACTCGCAGGCCACGAATCTCTCCAACAATCTACAACAATTTGCAAGCACAACCGAGTTCAAAGTGGACATCCATAACTTATATATCTGGGGGTGCGGAAGGATCCGAAGCGAGCATGGGTCACGCTTCTGTTCATTGCAACAGATGATGCTATTTACGAGGTGTTAGCAACATGGCCCCCAGAATGGCGCACCCCAGACAAGGCTATACTAGAAATAATGGCAGCGCAGCAGCGTAAAAAGGACCTCCAGCAGCGACTCACTAACTTGGCAGAAAAGGCCCATCAGGGACAACAGGCAGCTTCGCAGAAGGAAGCACCCAAGGAAGTGATAGCCGAAGGAACCATGACAGATCAGGAAATGGCCTCAGAACACGACATGCAACAGGAAAAGGAGATACAAGAATGCATGAACCATCTTACCGAATCAACCCCCGTCAAGTGACCGCGTAGCATGGAATCACCGCACACATGAAAAAAGTCAAAAATAGCCAAAGCTTTGGAGAAGGAGTTTCTTGATAGTAGCAAACCACTGAGTAATGTCCCTACCGATGCATTGACGGAACTGATCACTGAGTAGACAATTGTGTTGGGGGAGATCCGAGCGCAGTTGCAGGCATTATAGGTGCGACCCCCGGGCAGGGTAAGCCTACAATTAACCAAGGGCATAGCCGCAGCTGACCAGATGGTGCGTACCAATACAATGAACACCTTAGCGTTGCCAATAAGCGCTATCTTGTCCAAAGTAGCGAGGGATGTGTGAAGTTGGGGATTGAATTTGGCCAATCTTCCTAGAGAAACCTTATACCAATTATAGGATGGGGTAACCACTGAGCTTCGTGCCTAGGAAGGCCGCGCCCTCCAAACATTGATGGAGCACAAGGAAAATATGAAACAGGTCAGTCTCTAGTGAGATGATTTGATCTCACACACCCAGGAAGTGGAACAGGTCATGATAGCCGCTTGCAACAAGTTACCGGAGTTAGTTATCCCAGCCTAACTTCCAACCATTGATAAGATTCATCGCATGGCCACAGGATTCTGTACGGCCCAAGAGGAGGTTGCGAAGGATCAATGGGAATTAAATCTACAAATTCTAGAGCTAAGACTGAAGGCGCAGCTGGCCACACCGCCGGAAATTCGGGAGCAGCGCTGCGGTGAAATTCAAGCAGGACTAGAAATGATAAAGTGTGTTGTGCGAGATTGCTCAGGACTGTTAGCTCAATCCCTCCTTATGCTCACCGCCCTCCAGGAAGACCCAACCATACAACAGGTAGAAACTGATGCATAGGAATTGCAGCAGGCTTATGACACAGTCTGAGGGACTGTGCAGCCAGTTGCTATCATGCAGCAGTTGGCTAAAATGAAGGAGGCCTAGGCTCTCAAGGCACAAGTTGACGTCGCGCAGCAAAAGGAGGCAGTGCTTAAGGAACGCATCCAGCCTTGGCTTGATGAAGCATTTTCGGTTTCTGTAGAGTCTCCACTTTACACCTTATCATCCATCATTACCTACTGTTTTCATCACTTTCCTCTCTTTTTTGCCTCATTTTCCACCCAGATCATTACATTAGTTGTCATTAAACATGATCAAGTGAGCTTTGCTAATGGGTGATTGTTTTGTTTAGCTTTTGACATACTTACAGGCATTCCACAGCCATCTGCTGATTCCGCAGCCATCTGTTGATTCCGCAGCCATCTGATGATCCCGCAGCCATTTTGTTGATCTCAAGGTTCCACGTGCTATTTTGTAGAACGAGCCATGTGGGCATGTTGGAATATATGTGCTCGAGGTTCCTGTGCCATCAGTTCAGCCAGCCATGTCATCTGTACCTCCGGTCAAAGGGGGTCAAGTTACGGTCAAATAAACGCAGCTTAACGTTGATGCGTAAGCTGTTTGGTCACGTCGGTGGAAAGGATGACTTGTCCGTGTTTTGAAAGCCGTGGGGAACATGATCTAATGCTGGATTCATTGCCCATAACGACCACGACCTCCAGCTCGACCATGAAGCATATGACGTGTTCACTGCACCTTTAATACGCATGAATTTCAGTTTATTTTCTATTTTATGCCTTACGCATTAGGCCATCTTGCAGATGCCTATAAATACTTGCGTCTGCATACGCTTATGTTAACTTTTTAGCTGCTGTAGTTTATGAACTTGTGAGAATTTTAGCACTTTTCTAAACTCTGTTTTTATAGAGCTGTTCCAGCACTTTTGACTATGTATTTCTGTATATGAAGTAATGGAAACAGTGCTGATTTGAAGTTTTAAAGCATCTGAGTTTTCTGTGGGTTGTATGGATGGAGGGCCCCCGTTCATGACTGCCCTTGTATAAGTATTTCATGTGTATATTTCTGCAATTTCTTTATTTCACATACAACATTTCCTTTTCTTGAGTTATGTACAGCTTGATTTCTTTTCATTGTTGCAGCCTTTATTTTCACTGATCAGATTTGCTTCTTTGCAGGTTTTCACCCGGGGTTGAGTGTGTTGTATTTGCTTTAATATCTAATGGTAGTTGCAGTTGTCTTATTCATAATGCTGCCCTTTTTACTCTGTTTTCTAGATTAGTTTTTAGCTTAGTTTTACAAGTTGGATGCTAACTAATTTATGCTCTCTTTATCATGAATGGTTTATCTTTCAAGAGAACAGAACACTAATTAATTGCAGCTTGTTTTTAAGTAGTCTTGGCTTGTGGCACTAATACTTTTTCCACTTGTTACACATAATCACACATGTAGGAAGCAGTATGATGGAAAAGGCTTAGTAGTGCTATAATTTGTCACTTAGAGTTTTTATCAATTCTTGGATTTGTCTTCAGCTACTTCCTAATCGTGTTTTACGCAGTACTATGTGGTAGAAGCAGGGAGTTAGGAAGAGATAACCATTATCATCAGTCCTTGAAGTGATTTTCTTGTTTCTTTTATTTGCAGCAATATGGATAGAGACTAATGCCATTAGAACGTGGTCATTTGCTTTCAAGTCATTTCAAGCTATTTACTTCTTTCAAGTTCTTTTCCTTTACAAATTCAGAAAGTAATTAGAAATCATCATTCACACACTTTCACTCATCTAGAACTCACTTTTCACACACTTGCACTCATCTGTCTATAATCATCACTCCATCTTAGGAAGATAAGTTAACCATAAACAACACCCCAAACGACAAAAGTTCTAAGAAGGTTGCTTAAGTACATATAGTACACCTTCACTTCATCAGCTTACGAGCCCCGGGTTGACAATTAATGACATCAATTTAGGAACACTAAATTGACTAAACATTTTGGCGCCGTTGTCGGGGAAGTGAAATTAAGTAGCCATACTTAGAGAAAAGAAAAACATAAAAAATTTTCAAGGAAAGAAGTTAATAACCTATCCAAGTATGCTCTCCTCTTGCACTTTAAAGTGATCTGGAGGATCAGAAAGGAGAAAGTTATTGATTTAGTAGTTTCTTGAGTATGCTCTCTTCTTGCACCTAGAGTGACCTGGAAGATCAGAAAAAGAACTATTAACTTGACTTGAAGAAAAAATAAAAATGACATGCATAGAGCTAGAGATTCTAGAGGACGGTTTTTAGCTAGAGCTCGAAGTTCAATTTTTACAAGTCCATCTGCTTCAAGGGATAGACAAGAGACACCCCCCTTATCTCCAACCAAAACTCCTAGTCCTAGAATTCCTGGAATTCAAGAGCCAAGAGTTGACTCTCCTACACCTTCTATTGAGTTTGAACCAGGAAGAGACTCTTCTCTTTCTCCTACAGGAAGACCAATTGTAATTGAGCAATTGGAATCATCTGAAGAAGAAGGAGAAATCTCTTCTCATTCACCTTTTGTAGAGGAACCAGAAGATTTTGAAATCCCTAGGAGAATCATCATGGCAGAGGAAGAAGGAGGAGGTAGAGGTAGAGGTAGAGGTAGAGGAGGAGGAGGAAATAACAATAACAATAATGGAGGTAGAGGTCCCATTGGAGGAGGGAATAGAAATGGGGATAATTCATTTGGGTTTCCCATTGTTGATGAGGATTCCCGAGCCACTATGAAAAACATATCACGATCTGTCCTCCCTAACTTCCATGGGTTAAGGACTGAGGACCCTGAAACATTCTTATTTGAGTTTGAAGTGGTGTGTCGAACTTATGACTACCTGGATGACTCTCAGAAACTCAAGTTGTTCCCTTCAACACTGAAGGATCAAGCCTTGAAATGGTTCATGGGGTTACTCACTCAATCAATTAGGACTTGGGATGAGATGAAACAGACATTTTTGGATAGGTACTTAGACTATTGCATGCCTACTAATCACAAGGACGAGGTTTTTAAAATGGTACAAAAAGAAGATGAGAGTCTAGAAGATTTACTTGAAAGATTTCAATATAACTTGAAAAGAGCAAAAATGAATACCTTGGATGAAGAGACCTTAAAAGCCCTCTTATTAAAGGCCATCAGGGATGAATGGATAGACATCTTAAACATGATGGGGAAAGGGGATATTTCTCAACTTTCTCTCAATGACATAGCAGAACTTTGTATCCATCTCTCAAGGGGAAAATCAAAAACTCAAAAAGGGCCTAGAGATCCTTCTCTCCTTAGGGCAAATAAATCTGCAACAGGATCAGTGAGTAGGGCTGAAATCGGCAGTATGCTTGATGAATTTAAAACTGACATCTTAGGGAGTCTTAGTGAACAACTTGATACCCTTAAGATTCACAATAAACAAAAAGCAGAAGCTGAGGCTTTGGCTATCTTTTGCCCGAAATGTAGAAAGAAACATGCTTTAAGGGAATGTCCCTTAGATGCACACATTGTAGAAACATGTGTAATTTGCTCAGAAACTCATGAGACCAAGGATTGTCCTTCAATCCCTGGCCTCAAAGTAGTCTTTCAAGAGGATCCAGATACACTTGAATCTCTCTGTTTTATTGCAAGGAGACCTTGGCAAGGACAACAGAATCAAGGGTTTAACAACTCTATGAATTCTCAATCCCAACCAAGTTGGAATCCTTGGCAACAACCGTGGCCTCAACCTCAAAATGCTTTCCAAGCATGGATGCAAATCATGTAAAATCCTTATGGGAGGTTTGCACAATTCTATCAATATCCTACATCATTTCAGAATCAGCAAGCTCCACAACTTCCAAACCAAGGTCAACAACTATCATTGCCATACCCTCAACAACAACAACCTCCTCCACAAAATCAAAATTCTCAATTAGCACTTCAATCCCAGCAGAAATCTAATCAACTTCCCTCTCAGCCATTACCAAATCCAAATAATAGGAACCCTCTAAATGCTTACATGATGGAAGGTCAACCATTCCCTACCTACATGGTTGTTCCTCTTAATGAAGTACAACTTAGATCAGGTAGAATCCTAGATCAACCTTCCACAAGTGTTCAACAACCAAGCATTTCTGAGGAGGAATCTCTCAAAGTAAATAAAGGTTCTAAAGTATCACTTCAAAACCAAAATATCCAAAAAGAAAAAGAAAAAGAATCAATCTCTACAACTCCCCTAGTTGAGCAACCTACACCTACAGCTACACCTCCCTTTCCTGAAAGATTGCAAATTGATAAAGGGGTGGAAAAGCAGATATGGGTGCCTGACTATAACTTCCTAGATGAATTGAAGAATGTATGTATCAAGATCCCCTTGTTACAAGCCATTAATGAAATTCCCATTCTAGCGAAGACAATAAAGGAGTTGAGTTTGAAGAAAACAGTAAAAAGAACCAGAGATACTAAAAGGATACATCTAGTTGGAAAAATTGCAGACATAATGATGGGTAAGATTACCATGCAAAATTATGTAGATCCCGGTAGTCCTATTGTCAAAACTCATATTAATGGGGTTGAAATCCCAAATACTCTGATTGACTTAGGGGTCGCGATCAACATCATGAGTAGACAGACCATGGATCAGTTAAAGCTTCCTAACCTTCTCTTTACACCCACTTTGCTACAGCTTGCAGATAGATCAATCATTAAACCTGATGGTGTATTGGAAGATATTCCAGTCTCTCTAGATTCTTGGGAATATCCAGTTGATTTTATGATTTTAACTCCCAAGAACAATCTAGGAGAACATCCTCTTATTTTAGGAAGACCTTGGCTGGCCACAGCTGATGCTTTCATAAGCTGTAGGTCTGGAGACATGTATATATCAGATGGTAATTCCACCAAGAAGTTCAACTTGTATCCCCTAGCAAAAGCTATAACAGAAATAGGAGAAGATGAATGGGTAGAGGATGAAGATACTATACAACCAGTTCTAACCATCTCTGAGATCAGTGAGGATAGTCAAATTCTAAATACATTAGAAAATTTTGAAGTATCTTTAGAATATGACTCTGAACATTTTCAGATAGATGCAGACATTGAATATCTCTCCTCTAGACAAATGTCTCTCTTCTCAATGGAAGAGTTTGGTAGTTCTACAGTTGAAATCCTCCCAGGAAAAACATTAAACATTAACAAAAACTTGGGAAGACCACAACAAGAAGAATTAACTAAACTGTTGCAAAAACATTCCACTGCCTTTGCATGGGAATACACTGACATGAAAGGAATCGATCCTAAGACTTGTATTCATCACATCTACATTGAAGAGAATAGCAGACCTATTAGGCAACCACAAAGAAGGATGAATCCAAACCTTAGGGAAATCGTGAAAGAAGAACTCCAGAAATTGCTCAAGGTAAACTTCATTTACCCTATTTCAGATAGCCAATGGGTTTCTCCCTTGGTTATAGTTCCCAAAAAGAATGGTAAATGGAGAGTTTGCATTGATTATCGAGAATTGAACAAGGCAACATTAAAGGATCATTTTCCTTTACCTTTTATTGATCAGGTACTAGACACTTTAGCAGGTAAAAATTATTTCTCATTCTTGGATGGTTTTAGTGGGTACAATCAAATTCAGGTAGCACCTGAAGATCAAGACAAAACCACATTTACTTGTCCTTAGGGAACTTTTGCCTACCGAGTACTCCCTTTTGGATTTTGCAATGCACCTACTACATTTCAAAGGGCTGTATTAGGAATCTTTTCAGATCTGATTCATGATTGTGTAGAGGTATACATGGACGATTTCACAGTTTATGGTAATACATTTGAAGAAGCTTTGGAAAATTTGGAAAAAGTACTGGTAAGATGTAAGGAAACAAATCTTTCTTTAAGTCATGAAAAGTGTTTTATGATGTTTACTGAAGGGATTGTTTTAGGACATCATATTTCAGGAGATGGAATTAAGGTCGATAAATCCAAAGTTGAAGTCATCTCTAAGTTACCTGTTCCAAATTGCCAGAAGGATGTTAGAAGTTTTCTTGGGTTTACTGGGTATTACAGAAGATTTATTGAAAACTTCACTAGGATAGAATCTCCTCTTTTCAAATTGCTTACCAAAGACTGTGAGTTTAAATGGGATCCTGAGTGTCAATCTGCCTTTGAAGCTTTAAAGTCTAGAATATCTGAAGCACCCATCTTAAGGGGGCCAAATTGGAAACTCCCTTTCCACATCTCTACTGATGCTTCAAATACAGCTCTAGGAGCTGTTTTGGGACAAAAGGATTTGATCCCTTATGCCATTTATTACACAAGTAAGAATTTGACTCCTACTGAGTTAAATTATACTGTTACAGAAAAAGAGTTCTTAGTTGTGGTAGATGCAATCAACAAGTTTAGACATTACATAACCGGCTATGAAACCTTTGTCCATACTGATCACTCTGCCATAAGATATTTAATGAATAAACCTGTCACTAATGGTAGAGTTACAAGATGGCTTTTACTTTTGCAAGAATTTAACATTACTGTGTTAGATAGACCTGGAAAGCAAAACACAGTAGCTGATTTCTTGTCTAGAATCCAAAACACTAATGAAGATTCTCCAGTAGAAGATAAGTTTCCAGATGAATACTTGTTTGCAGTGACTACCAAGACTCCTTGGTATGCAGATATGGCCAATTATCTTGTCACAGGGAAGCTTCCTCTACACTTATTTCCTAATGAGAAAAGGAAAATCATTCGGGAGAGTTCACATTATTCTTGGATTTCTAATGAATTGTTCAAAATAGGGCCAGATTGTATAATCAGAAGGTGTGTTTGGGAAGATGAAATGCCTGACATCCTTAAGGCATGTCATGATGAACCATGCGGCGGGCACTTTGTGGACAAGAGGACAGCCTATAAAATCCTTTCTCTAGGATATTATTGGCCTTCTCTCTTTAAAGATGCAAAGCAGTATGTTAAAAGGTGTGACAGCTGCCAAAGAGTTGGGAAACCAACTCCTTCAAATGAAATGCCTCTACAGCCTCAGGTATGCATCGAACCCTTTGAGAAATGGGCTCTAGATTTCGTTGGACCAATTAATCCACCATCAAAGCAAAAGAAGTATATACTGGTTTGTACTGATTATGTTACTAAGTGGGTAGAAGAAAAAGCATTGCCTTCTGCCACTGAAAATTCAGTTGTTCAATTTCTTTTTGAGGATATTTTCACTCGTTTTGGTGTCCCAAGGGAAATTGTGACAGATCAAGGCAGCCAGTTTACATCTAATTTGATGGAGAAGCTGATGGAGGAATATAAGATCAAGCACAGAACATCTACTCCCTACCATCCACAATCCAATGGTCAAGTGGAATCTACCAATAAAGTTCTTGAAGGCATTATCACCAAGACTGTTCATCTTCATAGAAGAGATTGGGAGGAAAGGCTCCCTAAAGCCTTATGGGCCTATAGAACCACATGGAAGAACACAACAGGACATTCTCCCTATGAACTTGTTTATGGGAAGGAAGTCCTGCTTCCTATTGAGTTCCAAATCAAGACCTTCAAGATGGCAGTCCAATTGGGAATGAGCCTCTCAGAAGCTCAAAGACACAGAATGGACCAGCTAAATGAGCTAGATGAAATAAGACAAGATGCAATTCTAAGGACCGATCTAGTTCAGCACCAAAGATCTAAATGGCATGATCGTCATATCAAGGAAAGAAAGTTTCAGAAAGGAGATTGGGCTCTATTGTTTGATTCAAAATTCAAAGACTTCAAAGGAAAGTTTCAAACTCATTGGCTTGGGCCATATGAGATTGATGAAGTCTTTAGCAATGGAGCAGTTCGAGTAAAAACTATCGATGAATTTCATACTCCTCTTATTGTGAATGGCCACCGCTTGAAAATCTACCAGAAGCCATTCTCAAAAGAAGAGTTTGTCAAATTGTTCAAAGAAGATTCTGCAATCAGGCTGGTGGAGAAGGATTCTTCTCCTCCATCAGCCTAAAGCTTTGGTTTTTGAAAAAAAAAAAAAGAAAAAAAGAAAAAAGAAAAAAAAGAATAAATGTATGAGCCTGAAAACCAATCTCTGATTGGCAGTCTCATACAGAAAACCTGAGGTGAAAATCAGGGTCACCTGACACCTCATGTTTTCCAAAAAAAAAAAAAAATCTCTTTCTCCCCTTATTTCATCTCATTTTATCATCACCACCATTTCATCCACCATTTCATTCATTTTCACTCCACCTCATTTTTTTCATTCATCCATCCACTCACTACATTCCATCTCATCAATAAAGTCATTTTTTTTTTTTGACAACTAAAGTTATTTTGTGTAGTCGGAGGGTACTACTGCAGATTCCGTAGCCATCTGAAGATTCTGCAGCCATCTAATGATTCCACAACTCTCTGTACCTGCATAAAAAAAAAAAACACAGTCTGTTTGAAATTTCTTTACAGCTCAGTAGTCATCAATAATAAATGGAAAATAATCATGCAACAGCCATAAGTCAGTGAAGGGTTAGTGGCAAGTCATCAAAGGCAAATCTAAGCGGGAATCTGAGGTATGGTTTAAATCCTAAACTTACAGTTATTTCATTATGCAAAGTTTTCTAGGTTATGTTTCTTGCCACTAAGTGTAATGATTACCAGTCATGCGACCATATACCCACGTATCTCCCAAGTCTATCAGTCCTTGATTACCACGATTTTGAATTTCACTTGCGGCTGCTTCTTCCATTAAGATCTCGTACTTAGGTGACGTAACCTAATGTACTACGTCTCTATGACATTAACTCACGCAGCCAAGTGTAACTCCGAAACCGAAATCTAAGGACATAGTCGTTTCCATTCATCATTCCATAACCCTTCTACCCTCTTACGCTCATATCATTTCACTTTCGCTGTTTCATTTCCACTCACACTGTTTCATTCCATTTACGTTGTGCTCACTACGCTGCTAGCATTCACCATACTCTGTTTTTCCTCTCCGCTAAATTCTAATCACCAGTGGAGGTCTGTTACGGCCGTATCCAGAGCTAAAGCCATAATCCACTGTGTTGAGGCCGTAAATCCACCAAGTCAAGGCCATTTTAAAGCCGTGTTCCAAAACAGAGCCGTGAATTTACTGTGTAAGACCCTTGTTGAAGCCGTGTTCCAAAACAGAGCCGTGAATTTACTGTGTAAGACCCTTGTTGAAGCCGTGTTCTAGAACAAAGCCGTGAATTGACTGTGTAAGGCCGTTTTGAAGCCGTGTTTTAAATAGAACAGAGCCGTAAGAGCCAATGGGGAAGCTCTTAAGGGCAGAACCGGAAGGTTCAAAGTTTTTGGAGGGTTATCCTCAGGTCAAAGAGGCATTACAAAAGGCAAACTGGTTACAATGCATACAGAAGTTCAGAGGCTACCATAAGGAGGTTACAAAGGCCTTTGCAAGGTCCTTCAGAGAAAAAGATAATCACGTGGAGATAGGGGACTTACAATTCACAGTCAATGAAAGCAGCATAGCACAAGCTACCTCACTTCCACAGACTGGAGAAAGGTGGTTTAAGAACCGGTCAGTTCAAGATCAGCAGTGGAAACAAATTTTAAAAAACCCAGGTATGGACACCAGTATCTTTACCAAAGGGATTCTTGTTTCTTATGTTAAGGAGGAGTGGACAACTTTACTCTTGTTAGTGCAAAAATTTTTCACTTGTGAGGGAAGATTTGGGGTCTTATATGTTTATCATGCAAAGGTTATGATGCATTTTCTAGGAGATGATATTAACCTCCCATACTTTCTATTTTCAAGTCTTAAGAAAATGTGTGCAATGGTCCAAAGGAACCCCAGAAATATTGAAGCACATTTATATCATCACGGTCTTGTGAAATTGCTAGTGGAGGAACAATTGAAATCAAAAAGAGACACATGGGAGAGGTTTCTCATAAGAAATTATTTTCAAGAATTAGGAGAAACTTCTGGAGGGTCCCCTCAAGTACCAAAAAGAAGTAGAAGAAAAAGAGGAGAGGGGGTTAACCAAGAAACTACTGCCCAAACAGAAACTATTGTTCCTGATACCACTCTTCCTGAAACAACTGCCCAAGAGGAAACTGTTCAAGAACAGTTTGATGAGGAAACTGATATACAACATCCTGAACAGGAAATTGATCCTAGATTTACTGAAGATGATAACCAAGCAGCCCAAGGAATTATCACTGAAACTCTTTCAGAACTTGCTCAAGAAATTGCTCAGAAAAGAAAAGAAGGGAGGAAGAAACGAAAGAAAGATAAAGGTAAATCTGTAGTCCAAGAAACTCACCTCACTCCTGAGAATTATAGTGAGGAAGACACTCAGCCCTTAGCTCAAAGAATGGCCAAACTTCATAAAACTGCCCTTTCCAAAAAGGAGGAAAAACAAAAGCAAAAAGTACCAAAAGAAAAATAGAGTACCACCTCTGTAAGAAGGAGCAGCAGATTACAAAACAGAAAAGTAGGGGCCACAAAGGGTAAACAGTCATTCTTCATTGACTTAAGCTCACCTCAAAAAGGTGCTACAAGTCCTGACTTAGAGAAAAGTCCTTCACACGCTGAGCATATTGAGACTAGTCCTCCACGTGAGGAAAGTCCTTTTGAACATGAACTTGAGCATGAACATGGATCTGAATTTGATTATGAACCAAGTCCCAAAAAGTCACCTGAGGTTGACCCGGAGCAACAAAAAGTGGACAATTATCTGGAAACATTGGAGCAAGCAGCTGCTGGCCCAAGCAATGTTCAACCTTTAGAGCAACAAGTCCACTCCTTAAAACAGGAAATTTTTGAGATTGAGGTTCTAAATCGACATATCATGCAAGAAAATGAAAAGTTGAAAGAGCAAGCCAAATTGGATAAGATGATTCATTATAACACCATGTTACATTTAGGCCTGTGGCAAAGAAGTAACAAAAAGTTAAGGAAGAAATGCAAAAAGCTAAACAGAGCCTTGATCAACCTAAAGTTCAGATGCTTAGTAAAGAAGCCAAGGGTCAATGTGTCTACACAGAGAAAGAAGAGGAGATTGGATGTCTTGACAGAGGCATCACAGCAGGTTGATTAATCAGTGTTTTGCATGAGGACATGCAATGCCCTCGTAGTGGGGGTATGTAGAGTCTCTACTTTACACCTTATCATCCATCATTACCTACTGTTTTCATCACTTTCCTCTCTCTTTTGCCTCATTTTCCACCCAGATCATTACATTAGTTGTCATTAAACATGATCAAGTGAGCTTTGCTAATGGGTGATTGTTTTGTTTAGTTTTTGACATACTTACAGGCATTCCGCAGCCATCTGTTGATTCCGCAGCCATCTGCTGATTCCGCAGCCATCTGATGATCCCGGAGCCATTTTGTTGATCTCAAGGTTCCACGTGCTATTTTGCAGAACGAGCCACGTGGGCATGTTGGAATATATGTGCTCGAGGTTCCTGTGCCATCAGTTCAGCCAGCCACGTCATCTGTACCTCCGGTCAAAGGGGGTCAAGTTACGGTCAAATAAAGGCAGCTTAACGTTGATGCGTAAGCTGTTTGGTCACGTCGGTGGAAAGGATGACTTGTTCGTGTTTTGAAAGCCGTGGGGAACACGATCTAATGCTGGATTAATTGCCCATAACGACCAGGACCTCCAGCTCGACCATGAAGCATATGACGTGTTCACTGCACCTTTAATACGCATGAATTTCAGTTTATTTTCTGTTTTATGCTTTACGCATTAGGCCATCTTGCAGATGCCTATAAATACTTGCGTCTGCGTACGCTTATGTTAACGTTTTAGCTGTTGTAGTTTATGAACTTGTGAGAATTTTAGCACTTTTCTAAACTCTGTTTTTATAGAGCTGTTCCAGCACTTTTGACTATGTATTTCTGCATATGAAGTAATGGAAACAGTGCTGATTTGAAGTTTTAAAGCATCTGAGTTTTCTGTGGGTTGTATGGATGGAGGGCCCCCGTTCATGACTGCCCTTGTATAAGTATTTCATGTGTATATTTCTGCAATTTCTTTATTTCACATACAACATTTCCTTTTCTTGAGTTATGTACAGCTTGATTTCTTTTCATTGCTGCAGCCTTTATTTTCACTGATCAGATTTGCTTCTTTGCAGGTTTTCACCCGGGGTTGAGTGTGTTGTATTTGCTTTAATATCTAATGGTAGTTGCAGTTGTCTTATTCATAATGCTGCCCTTTTTACTCTGTTTTCTAGATTAGTTTTTAGCTTAGTTTTACAAGTTGGATGCTAACTAATTTATGCTCTCTTTATCATGAATGGTTTATCTTTCAAGAGAACAGAACACTAATTAATTGCAGCTTGTTTTTAAGTAGTCTTGGCTTGTGGCACTAATACTTTTTCCACTTGTTACACATAATCACACATGTAGGAAGCAGTATGATGGAAAAGGCTTAGTAGTGCTATAATTTGTCACTTAGAGTTTTTATCAATTCTTGGATTTGTCTTCAGCTACTTCCTAATCGTGTTTTACGCAGTACTATGTGGTAGAAGCAGGGAGTTAGGAAGAGATAACCATTATCATCAGTCCTTGAAGTGATTTTCTTGTTTATTTTATTTGCAGCAATATGGATAGAGACTAATGCCATTAGAACGTGGTCATTTGCTTTCAAGTCATTTCAATCTATTTACTTCTTTCAAGTTCTTTTCCTTTACAAATTCAGCAAGTAATTAGAAATCACCAATCACACACTTTCACTCATCTAGAACTCACTTTTCACACACTTGCACTCATCTGTCTATAATCATCACTCCATCTTAGGAAGATAAGTTAACCATAAACAACACCCCAAACGACAAAAGTTCTAAGAAGGTTGCTTAAGTACATATAGTACACCTTCACTTCATCAGCTTACGAGCCCCGGGTTGACAATTAATGACATCAATTTAGGAACAATAAATTGACTAAACATTTTCCACAACCATAAAAGGAAATTTATCGGAAATGCAGGCAATATGTGATACCAGACAGGTAACTCCAAGTGATATGGATGCATCAGCGGCTCACATAGAATAGGTACAGAAGATAGCGATCAAGTGTTTTGCAAGCACAAGCAACGCGCAGAAATTGTTGGCCGACCTCTGTGCAAAGATTATCGCACCAGCTGAGTGACTCGGGACGAGTCATGATGATTGTGTTGGGGGACTGTTGGGTAGCAGAGGGCCTGCGTAATAGTTTTGGGGCTCAAAGCCTGCAATTTCAAGAAAGGTATGATAAGGACTCCGCAAAGTGCACGGATCGCGAATTGTAAAGGAGTCAAGCCAAAGGGTTGTCCGCCCAAAAATAATGTAAAATAATAGGAAGTGAGTCGACCTACCCATGGTTCACGAACCATGGGAATTTATAAATAGAGCAAGGCTCTATGGATAGAGGTCAATTTTTGGTATGTACTTTTGGATCTGAAATGTAGTCGGTTGTTAGAGAACGAAGTCTTGAAGCGTCTGTAAGTCTGAGTCAAGGGTGTTGGTAGATAGATAGAGGCTCTGTAGCTGTGTGTGCAGAGGCCTAGTAAAGTCTGCAGCTATGTGCACGGACCCCTGCAGCTGAGTGTGCAGGGTGGATCTGGATGTATTGGTGGAAGAATTGAATAAAGATAAGTTGATTCTGAAATTTTGTGTTAAATCTGAATTATTGTGGATCTAGCTAATTTATGGTTGATATAACTGTTTGATCTCTGCACGTATGCTTATGTTATGAGTTTATGCAAATCTATATCTTTTCTGGGGCACCAATAATTATGCTAAATTATGCACTGCAAAACATCTCATACACTTTGCATTAGAAAATCATTGCAGACATCTTCAGCTTTTTGGGGATTCCAAAATTGTTTGCAATTCGTTAAATAAAGCATCACATTGCAATGCATTTTCTCTGAGGCGTATATTGGATGAGGCCCACAGACTGATTTCTACATTTGACTCATTTGTCTGTCATCACATTTACAGGGAGCGCAACTCTGGGGCAGACTTCCTATCAAAAGAGGCAGCGCTTAGGTAGAACGATGATTGGTTAATTCAGGAAGAGATCGATGGGGCATTTTATCAGCATTATCATAGACCCTTCATCGATCTACATGATCATGGGCTATAGGCCCATCTTATTTTGCATGAACACTTGTATATATTTTATGCTATTTATCTTTATTGCACTTGAACTACAGTCTGTGACAAGTAGTCACCAATTTTGATGTTTATTTCTCTCTCTGCGAAGAGACAGAAACAATTTTGATATATATACTCTCTGTAAAGAACAGGCACCAGAAGTTAGGTAACTGATACCTAATGTTCCCTGCGTGGAGAAGATATCATTGGATCATTTTTTCTCTTTTGTTCTTGACTGGAAATAGGCATCAACATGCATATGCTTAAGCATCTACAAAATGTAATTTCTTATATATTAATAGAAATTACGACTTTTTTCCAAGGGAAAAATAAAATACTAAAGGGTATATAAGAACTTCTTGTTTTTAGTAACTTCCAAACATAAGTGACACATGGAAATCCCAAAACGTGACATGTGACAACCTTCTTATGGTGACATGTGACCTTTTTCAAGAATGGAATTTGGTATATTAAGGTGTGCACATATGTTAATTTGATTGGGAGGCATGCATGTTGTCATATGTTTCACTATTAAAAATTATTAAATTACATATGAGAAAATTCACTCAATTCACCATACAATATATATTTACACCAAAGGTATCCCTATGAGAAAATTCACTCAATTCACCATACAATATATATTTACACCAAAGGTATCCCATTTTGAAATCGGTCACGTTAGGTATTGTCTACCTTTTTCATCTCCATTTGACATTTCTCCATTTGTTGTTTTGACATGGGTCAACTTTAACTTAAGAAAAAAATGGAATTACACATCTTAGTGCAAAACATACCATTTTTTAATTAAAAATTGCTTATATATAAATGGATATCATAAATATTAATGAGGAACTTATCATGGAGGATCTTATTAAAATTGGATCATCTCAAATTCCTTGGAAATTGGTGGGTGGGGAGCCACGAGTCTAATTTTTTTAATTTATTAAAAGTAATGGACCATTTTACTAAATAAAATTTGCTTATATATAAATGAATGTTATAAATAATAATAAGGAACTTATTAGAATTGGAATAAACTCAAATCCCTAGGAAATTAAAAAAAAAGCACACATTTAAATCTTTATATTAATAAAAACTTGATAACCTTACTTTTTAAAATTATATTACATATTTAAATTACTAAGAAATAAGAAATAATGTACATCACTATAATATGACATTCAAAATAAAATATAAATAAGCAGAAAGTCATAAAAACTATTACAAGAAAAAGGTTCTTATTTTATTAAAATATAATGAATTATCTTCACCTTGGAATTAGGAAAGGTGCAAGGGTTTTACATAGGTTGATTCTAATACGTGCAATCAAATATTTGTTTATATATCATAAATAAAAACTAAATATATTCATTTTTAGGATGTGGTTATGGAGCTTCATGTTCAAAATCCATGATACCTATGATGTAGTGGGGAACAGACACCTTAAATTAAATTTGATTTAAACAAACCATTTTCGGCATGGTGTTTTACATTATCCTTGATGCTAGCATATTAATACATATGATAAGATTTACATTAAATTATGCATTTTTAAAGATTTCATTACGTGTTTAAGGGTTTTTTTAGGTAGGATGATATGATATCAATTGCACCAGATGTTGCAAAGGAAATTATGTAACGCATTTATAGAAGAATCATGACATATAAAATATCACTCAATATAAAAATTAGTAAAAAAAATGTCATTCAAAACTAGAATATAAAGAGAAACCACTTACATTAATGCGAAATGCCTAAAAATATTCAATTGTCTAACATGTTGCAGAGTGGTATACAGTGGCACCTAGGAGAGTTGTTCTCAAAGGGAAAGGCTTAAATAAAACATATGAACCTTTTGTGATTACTGATAAAAAAAATTAAAAAACACAAATTAAATAAAAATTCAATAAATTTAAATAATCATTACCCGTAAAATGTTTTTGAATATAAAAACCTTGGTAATTTTTACCCATAAGTGCTTTTTAAGTATAAAAATCTTGGAAATTTCTTTAAAAGTTTGTACACAAGAAATTTTTTTAATATAAAAGTCTTCAGAATTTCCTTTAAAAAATTTATGAAGATCCTTTTATAAGTAAAAACTTAAAAATCCGTGGAAGAAATGCACATTTTGCTCATCGAACCGAAGTAGCTACAAAATCAAATTTGGGTTAAGTATTAAGCAGAGGCATTCTTAACCTCTTATAAGTCACTGGCTGGATAAGCAAGACTTCTATGAGCCTCACTTAAAATAATATATTTTGAATTGTTACGTTGATTAATGTGATTGCTAGTTATTAAACAAAAAAAGGTCACCACACACCAAAGAACAATTGAGGGATGAACACCCTGACCGTCCATTACCCATGTCAATCAGAAACTTCCCTCCCTTTTGGGCACTGATCACTGATTCTGCAAGCAATATCCCATTATTCATGCCAACCAATCCACAGCCCTCGGCCACAAGCTCAAATCTGTAGCCCAAACCATCACTACCGCCGCGTTCATTCCAAGCTTCCAGTCGACCCCATGGCGTCCAACTGCCTTCTCCCATATGTCTAAGAATAAGCCAAGCTCCAGGGTTAGAGCGGCTAACCCTATCTGTACCAACTGAAGGAACAAAAGGAGTTACCATTGATGCAGCTGCAACTGGAGACCCAGAAAGATCATGTATCATAACCAACCATCCTTTGTATTCCTTACATCCCTCTCCTGACTGCTACTGCAGGAGCTTAACCAGTCCCTATTACTTGAGTCACATTGGATCGATCTGCAACAGATAAAAAGGTGTAATCAGAATCAAAAGAAATCAACAAATACAAAACAATCTCTAAACCCCTGCTAATAAAACAAAACAAGAACATGCAACCATCCACAGAAACATGTACATACAAAGGAAAAACAAAAAACAGACAACAATCCCTTCATACGATCCAAAACATGACAATCTCTTTCATGAAAACCTGCAAACTCCTGACATGCTTCAGACCAGTCAGCCTCCAACTTGGTTTAGCCATATCTTTCACGGGGTCCAAGCCTGAGATCGGGTCCAATAGAACTTTCCTGAAACAAAAAATACTAAAGCTCAGTGGATTGGCCCCATTGTCATTAACCTTATGTGTGTGGCTCAAGCTTCTAAGGCATACCTCGTATTCATCTGTAAACGGAATACCTCAGTGTTAATCCATCATCCTTTGTGTTAAGCCATCAAGAAATCATTCAGTAAGAAGCAGTATTTTGATTACTTTTTGAACGTGCCTATTATGCGCTTTAACTATTGTTTTTCTCTTAATTATTAACTATTAATCTGATGGCTTAAAATTCTTTAATCGTCTAACATTATATCTGATAATGCAGATTGGTACATGGTAGCAACTAGGAGAGTTGTTCTTATGGTGTGAAAATGTTTAATTGAAAAATTAAATGGGCATAATTTTGATTTTTTTCAAGCTAACCAATTTTTTTTTATAACAAAAAATATCTAAATTTTTGGTCAAGTTCCTATAAAAATTTAGGATTTGGGTATTCTTAAGATAAATCCCACACAAAATTGCTTTAACTAATTACAATAAAGTCCTACCTTAAATTATGTTCAACCTGAGACGTGATTGGATTTTTTTTGTTTAGGAATGGCTATCCTTGACATAAAGACTTCTTAACTATGGTTAACTTACATGGTCACTTCTTATTGTGGAGCATGCACGAGTTGTGCAAAGGCAACCATAATTACTTCTGCAAAGATGAGAAAGAAAGAAAGAAAACTTTAACATCTGCAAGGCTAAAGATAACCTGTGAGACCTCTTTTAGAGTGCAAAACTTGGAAAAAAAGTATGGACCTCAAGAGATTTAACCCTCTTCAAAATGGATCTATATTGGTTCTATATATGCATATAACATGTGTAACTTTTCATTTTTAAAACTGTATTTTTGAATGAATAAATGGATACAGTGCCTTGAAAGTTTATTGGACATTGTGTAAACTATGCCACATAAATTTGCAATTCCAACAAATTTTTGCTAGACAAAATTTAAATTTTAATTTTAAACCAGAATTAATGGCTCCATGAAGATGGCTCCAAATTAACTTAAATTTTTTAAAAGGAGATAGCTAAAATTCTAAAACAAACCCCTTTCTTTATGTTGATTGTGGAATATCATGGAATCTGAAGGTCACTCTTGTGAAAGATTCTCTTTATTTAATTTCATTATCAACACACATTGACTTTAGTCATTTCCTCTATGCAATTATATTTTTTGTGTGTCAGTGGCCATGAGGACCTATGGTAATGTTTCTCCTCATTACCTTGCATGTTATAGCTTGGATATAATATGTATATAAGATTTTGACATAGTGGTATGCTTGGAAGAAAACGATTTAGATAGGTGGTTCGAGCAACATCTGTCAAACAAGCATCGACACAAGTATGAGACTTTTGCAAACCTGAATATATTTCCTCCTTTCCATCATCCACCCTTTAGGTTGTTATCGTTCCTTCCTTGCAACATTTTTGTAGTAACATCATAGACATCTTTAATTCCTTCAAAGGCATCGGCACAAGTATGAGATTTTTGCAAGCCTGAACACATTTCCTCCTCTCCATCCTCCACCCTTTAAGTTGTTATCTTTCCTTCACTACAACATTTCTGCAATAATATCATAGACATGTTTAATTCCTTTGGTGCATTTATGCACCTTTAGAGACAATTGCTAGTATATATTCATTATAACATGAGCCGTCAATCATACACCGACCCTTCCATGTTAGGTGAACGAAAGTGGCCAAAGTTACACATACAATCGACATTACATATTATGTTTTTAACGAAAATAAAAGTTCAATATATAATCCATGAAAGTGCTAAAATATTTCTTTACTTAACGATTGACATAATAATAATAATAATAATAATCAAACAAACAATAACAAAAACTATGAAATATCCGAGGTTGAGTCGACATTTGGCCAGCACATATATGATCACAACCCTCATAGCTTGTGTTTAACGTTGCTGATCCAAGGTAACAAGAAATTAAAATAATGAATCTGATGCATTTTTGTTCAAACTGATGAGTTGACAAGATAGGAAGGATAACGTTGTAAATTATTGTTGTGTTATGAATTACAAATTCTCCATCTAATCATATATTGAAACATTAAAAATTGATTTGTATATATATTATTTTAGATTTATTTTAATTTAGGATTTATTAAATACAGAGAGGGATTAGAGTTTTATTGTGTAAACTTTTATTTAGTGAAAAATTTGAAAAAGGATTTGTATTTCCATAGATTTCTTCCCTCCAAAAGCTTGATAGATCTTAAATTAAGATGGATCTAAGCTAATTTGAACAATAATTATAATTAACAATTTTATTTATTAATTTTATTTTTATTTTTATATGATTTTACTTAGTCCATACAAAAATGTCATAAAATTAAGTTTTATATATATCTATATATATATATATATATATATATATGGCATATTTTGGTGGTGAAATGAGAGATGATTTTTGGGCAGGTGGTATTGATGAACTATGGTATTGGCCCACCGTAACAAAGTTAATAATTTATGGTAAAATAGGATTGGATATTCACAGTTAAAAGTCTTTTTATGTTGTAAGTATTAAGTTTTTATATGCTTATTAATGAAATTTAAATGTGATTACAAAATTATTATTTAAATTTATATGGTAAAAAAGATCATAATTTATAGCTAATATTTATATCTTATATATCTTAATGTGATAGAGAGTTTAGATATATCTCAAAAGTAATTATAATCTTTTTGCTTTTAGATTTAATTAAAAAATATTATAAATTAAATTCAAATAAAATATTAATAAAATATTTTGTTGTAAAATGAGAGATGGTTTTTGGGCATGTGGTATTGATGAGCCATGGTATTGGCCCATGGTATTGTAACAAAGTTAATAATATCCATGGTAAAGTGGGGGTGAATATCCATGGTTAAAAGTCTTTTTGTATTGTAAGTATTATATGCTTATTAATGAAATTTAAATGTGGTTACAAAATTATTATTTTAATTTATATGGTAACATGGATCATAATTTATAGTTGATATTTGTATCTTATATATATTAATGTGATAGACAGTTTAGATATATCTCAAAAGTAATTATAATCTCTTTGCTTTTAGATTTAATTAAAAAAATATTATAAATTAAATTCAAATAAAATATTTTGATTCTAAAATGAGAGATGGTTTTTGGGCATGTGGTATTGATGAGCCATAGTATTGACCCGTGGTGTTGTAACAAGTCTATTTACCACTAATAATATCTATGGTAAAGTTGGCCTAAATATCCATGGTTAAAGATATTGCTATATGGTAAGTTTATTATAAGTATTAAAGTTTTTATGTACTTATTAATTAAATTTAAATATGGTTACAAAATCATTATTTTAATTTATAAGGTAAAATGGATCTTAACTTATAGCTACTACTTATATGTTATATATTTTAATGTGATATGTATATTATTATTTTATTTTATCTAAAAAGTTATTCGTAAACAAAATTACAATATAACAAATTAAATTTATTATTTTTATTACTTTTAAATTTTTTTGGATACTACAACATCTCCCTCGTAGTGGGCTCTATATTAATTTTAATCTTTTATTAGTTTTAATAATAAACCTTTATTATTTATATTATATTAAAACTTTTTATCTATATACAATTAATAATTAAATACAATTCATTGATAGTATTAAAAATAATATAACTAACTTATAAATTTTCGAAACTAATTCCCCTTATCCCTATCCCTTCTCGAGTCAAGTCAAATATAGTCGTTGTCCTTGTCCTTTGGTCCATTCTAGGTAAATATAGCGGTTTCCTAGTCTATTATAGCTATTTCCTAGTCAAATATAGTTGTTGGATGATCTTCTCTCTCTCTAGTTAACATGCAGCCATGATTTGGTTCTTCAACTTGTCCTAATGATGAACCACACTTGTTGGTTCGAAACGCGTAGACAAATGATTGATAATGTGATTTACATTTAAACCCCTATCATATACTTGTTATGGATCACAGAAGCCTCAATTCTACAAATCTTTGACATCTTATAAATTCAACGTATTGCTATAAATTCAACATATTGGTATAAATTTAATATATTAAACCAACATTAAAAATGTTTACAAACTTTCTTTCATTACAAATGTTTACAAACTTTCTTTCATTACACATACAAATCTTCCCTATACACATACTAGCATTTGCACGAGATGTTGCAAAGGAAAAGTTGTATGGCATAAATGTAAATGGTCATTGAAAATAAGAATTAATAAAGAAAATTTCATGCAAAGGTTGAAGATAAAGCTAAATGATTTACATTATCTGAAATTTATAGACAGTATAATGCTTATAACAAAGATTGGCGCTTGATCTTCTAAGATGTTTTTTAAGTTTCAATAAAAAATTACAAATAGTAGATTATAATGGATGAGGTAAATAAAGAAAAATAAAATCATGAAAATATGATGGTTGTATTTCCACATTTAAAATTGCATCACAACTTTATAAATGATGCTTTACGCATAGATTGGAAACTTGCATCTATAAGTTAACTGTGAGCATTCTATATACGATGAGTTTTAGGAAGAGTAGTCCATTAAAATTGACCAATATAGACCAATCAATACTCAAAATACATAATACTCATAAGAAAAACATATATTCCTCTATTATGTATATTTATTTACTATGTGGTTTTGAGTGCCGTTTTTTTTTTCCCTTGGAAAAATTCGTAATTTCATTAATATAAGAAATTACATTTTGTAGATGCTTATGCATATTCAAAAACTGTTCAGTGACATAGCTGTCATCATCTAGAGTAGTAGAGTTCAAAAGAAATTTGTTACCTTTGATCCACGCAGGGAGGTAACAGTCCAAAAAATACTAAGATAAACATGATATAATAGCGACATAACTGTCCAGAAGTGCAATATATATACAAAATTTAAAAACCAGGTGCCCTGCAATCTATGCAATAATATCCATAAAAGGCTGATGGTAGTATTGATAATGGGCACCATCATTCTATTCATGGATCATCCAGATGCCCGGCTCCCAGAGCGCAGCTTCTTTGGAAAGGTGGTCAGCAACTGTGTTCTGCTCCTTATAGATGTGATTGCATTAAAAAAATCAAAATAAGTAATCAATCTTAGAGTCTCATCCAAAATATGTCTCAGATAGAAAGCCCAACATCTAGTGGTTCTATTCAACCAGTCATAGACAATTTTAGAATCCCCGAGTAATTGTAAGGCTTGACAATTCTTCTCCAAAGAAAAAGTATGAGGTGTTTTGTTGCTGATAACTCTGCGAAATTGTTGGTGCCTCTTCTAAAACCTAGGAGCATGTTGTTTTGCAGAGATATGTAATATGGCCCCTCCTCCGCAGCCATCATCCTGAGCGGCTCCATCAAAATATGCCCTTGGTATATGGGGATCAAAAACTTCCGAAGTAATGTTTCTTGGCCGTGAGGGAGGGGGGTCATCTGGGATGAGTGCAAAATCAGCCATGACCTTAGCAGCAATGATAGGCCAGCGTGGAGGGGTGTTTTGAAAGATAAGGAGATTGTGGGCAATCCAAATGGCCCAGCAGTACAACAAGGGGAGGTTGCATAGCTTGTGGGGGGACATAGTGGAGTACCATAAATTCCACGCCGCGTGTTTGGTAGCAGAGGGCCCGCATAACAGTTTTGGGGCTCAAAGCCCGCAATTTTGGGAAAGGTATGATAAGGACTCCGGGAAGTGCGTGGAAGGCGAATTCTAAAGGAGTCAAGTGAAAGGGTTGTCCGCCCAAAAAATAATGTAAAATAATAGGAAGTGAGTCAGCCAGCCCATGGTCCGCAGACCATGGGAATGTATAAATAGAGCAAGGCTCTATGGATAGAAGTCAGTTTTTGGTATGTACTTTTGGATCTGGAATGTAATGGGTTGTTAGAGAACGAAGTCTTGAAGCATCTGTAAGTCCGAGTCAAGGGTGTTGGTAGGTAGATAGAGGCTTTGCAACTATGTATGCAGAGACCTAGTAGAGTCCGCAGCTGTGTGCGTGGACCCTTGCAACTAAGTGTGTAGGGTGGATCTGGATGTATTGGTGGAAGAATTGAATAAAGATAAGTTGATTCTGGAATTTTGTGCTAAATTTGAATTATTATGGATTTGGCTAACTTATGGTTGGTATACTGTTTTATCTTTACGCGTATGCTTCTATGATTTTATGCAAATCTATATCTTTTTCTAGGTGCGCGAACTGGTTATTTTTGTTAATTGTTTACGTAAAGACCATAAAAAGTAGATCTAATCTATAACAGCGCATTAATAAGTATTAAGGATTTTCTTGGGTCCGGATCTACGTGGAGCAAAGTGGCGCGAAGCCACAGAACGGTGTGCGAACCTTCCAGACCACATCAAGACATCCCAAAGGTGTGGAAACCTGGTTCCAGCACCCTCCCTTGCTACCTCGGGTGAGACCTCAGTCCGCGCTTCGCGGGATGTTGTCGAAAGGTTCGGTAGCTGTGGGATTTGTTTGGCTAAATAGCTCTTCCGAACCTGGGTCAAGCCCCTATAAGCCAACAAATGGTTCTATTGTTGGGACTGGGATCTGCCTAAGGGATGTTTGATGTTGAAACACTGGAATCCTACAAAGAAAGAGCTTGAAGATTGGTTGGATCAGAAGCTTCATGAGTTCGTGGTTCAGGAAAACAGAAACCCGCAGATATCAAAGGAAGGGTGGTTGGATCGTTACGTATACACAAATATCCACAAAATCTTCTTCGTGACATTCCCGATAGAGTTGTACAAGTGGATCTTGAGGCTAGCCGACAACGTGGGAAGGTGTAGACTAGATCAACCTATTGTGTGGACTCCAGAATTGGTGCGCAGGCTAGAAGCATCCGAAGATAAAATCACCCACACAGTAGATCACTAGTTGGATTGGATAATAGGAGGGTTTATTACTAAGTTTGCGATAGACACAACTGTGAGTTATAGCGAAGCAGAAAGGCGCTTCCTCCAAGGACCGTGAGGTAAGTATATTAAATCATTGAATACTTGGATTAAGATGTTGTTGTGTGAAAAACAGATTATGTGCATTTATTGATGTCTGGAATAACGCAGAGTGGAAGAGGCTACTGAGGAACTGAAGGATTAGAGAACAGTCCACTAATTTCTATTTCACGGGAAAGTGAGGAGGAGCTCGCGAGGTTCTCTCCAAGAAGCGCAGTCTGATTGATTAAGCAGCACTTTCCACTGATACCACCTCCGTCTATGCCATCACCTACTTCACCGACGTCAAATCCATCTTCACCTACCCCACCTCCATCTCCACCACCACCGAAGGTTGGGATGGCGATCCCAGTCAAGTTGCCAGTATTTAAGGGTGCCAGAAATGAGGAACCAGGTCAGTTCTGGTTTTTGGTAAAGGTTGTATGGGAAGCCCAAGGCATAACGGGTGATAACATTAAAAAGGCTACCCTGGTTAGCACGTTGCAGGTTCGTGCATTGACGTGGTATATAAAGTACTCAAGTGATCATCCGAATGCGGGAATAACGACGATCCAAGACGGCTTGAACAAAGAATTTGGCTGACCAAAATCAGAGTCACAGTCGGTCATTGGGTTCAAAGAGATAGCGATGTTACCAAGTGAAACCATGTGGGATCTGGATCAAAGATTAAAGAGCACAATCCGTGAGGCTAACATGACATTGACGAATGTGTAGCACTGTGCATGGTTTGTGGCGTCCTTGACACCACATCTAAGGATAGCGTTATCACAATAAAAGATCTCAACCCAAGCTGAAGCATTGGAGACCACGATGAGATTGCACGAAACCCCAATACAGGATCCAGGGTTGGGAGTTCAGCAAATCCATGCGAAATTACAAAACCTATGCTTAGAGATGTGAAGTTTGAAACAAGGACAGATGCCTCGGTCAGAAGGGCACGAAGAAGTATGGTGTATCAAATGTAAGGGCCAGGGCCACGACAAGGAACATTGTCTGGTCTTTGTGAACTATGTTGTGGCGAGGGGACCAATACCATTGCGACCAGAGGTACAAGTAGGGCCAAATGTGGTGCCCACACTCAGGTGCGCAATATGCCAAGAGGGAGGAAAGCATGGCTTGGACAGCTGTCATCTATTATAGAATTTGAGACAGCCCCCCCCCCAAGCTGTTATTTTGCAACTTTTGTAGGATGGTGGGCCATGATGAAAGAAACTATCGAAGATACGTGATGTTGATGGATCAAACACCTGCTTATAGGATGCAGATAGAGGCGTGTGGGAAATATCCTGTCGTAACAATAGCGCGGGGTAGATTCCAAGGACACGGATGGGGCTAAGGGGGAATGGGACCCGGACACAAAGGAGGACAATTAATCTGCTATAATTGTGGAGGACCGGGGCACTATGCATGTGATTGCACGAACACGACTAGAATTTTTTGCCTGTATAGTTACCAATTCGACCACGAAGCAGTCAATTGCCCCACGCTAATTGCTTAGATGCGGGAAAAAGGGGTGCTTCCAGTTACCCCCACTCAGAATGTCCAAATGATGAAGGCTGAACTGCGCGTGGAAGACCCTAACATGAATATGATGCTTAGAAGTGGTGCAACTACAGGAGAAGATAAAGGGAAGCAACCAGAGGAGGATGCATGGGTTTGTAAGGCTCCTGTGAAACAACTAGAATTTGATTTGGAGCACGCAAAGGAAACATTTATGGAGGCCAAGAAGAACTTCACGGAAGCTTCCACTTCAGGTAGCATAGATCAAACAAAGTCGAAGAGGGATACTTCTACGCTAACTACCTTCTTAGAGACATGCATGAAGCTACTCCGGGATACCAAAGAGGTGAAGGGATTGCAAGAGTTAATAACTAGGTGCATAGGATCGGACGAACCTCGAATGGGCAAGCATGCAATGTGAACGAGGCAGGAAATGCGGTTGACTGCCCAGATTGGGGACTATGAGATGGACCAGGTTGTTTTGGACTTGGGGTCAGACGCAAATGTCCTACCTAAACAAAGCTGGGAGCGCATGGGCAGGCCCGCACTACAACAGTCCCCTATCCAGCTGTGGATGGCAAACCAACATAAGATCTTGCCTATGGGAAGACTGCAAGGAGTTAGAGTAGACATCGACGGTGTAAGCACACTAACTGATTTTGAGGTCATATAGATTATGGATGGTAGTAACCCATATCCTGCATTATTTGGGATAGACAGGGCAACAGATATGAATGGAGACATCAACCTAAAGAAACGAAAAATGATATTCGAGAAAAAATCTCTCCGTGTAGTGGTTCTGCTAGACCCAGTCGAAGGAGCACGTTATACTGAGCCAGTGCGCAACAAGGACAGCGACGATGAACTGGATTATATTTACCATATCACCACGTAGGATCAGGACCAAGTGAATTTGACTACAGATGGACAAATCTCATGGGACCATGATAGTTCTTGCACATCAGACTCAGATGAAGAGATTGAGCAGTGGCAGAACCGATTGCATGAGGTAACGACACTAAATTGTAATATGATGGTTAGATCGCTATGTCATGCAACAATGGAAGCAAGGGAGAGGCCAGCTGATGAGGATGCCACGTAGGAGGAGGCACTAGTTGACCAACGCGAAATGATGATTCTGAGACAAAGGCCACAGGATGACCCCGCGGAGACACCATGCGCGACGATTGTCCACGAATGGAGCACATGCCCAAAGATTTGGCGAAAGTGGCGTGGATATCAGAAGCAGGTACGTGCAAGGGTTAGAGGGCAATCTCGTTCACCAACAGCCCGTGACAAAGTTAGCAGGGGAACAGGGGGAAGTTTGCTTAGCGTTCGCTTGAGAAAACGACCCACCGGGAAATTGTGGATACCACGGGTTCAATGGGCCTATACCAAACGGGAGGCACATATGACAATTTTTCAATAAGTAAATGGGTAGGAGCCCAGAATAAGCAGAGTAGTAGCAAGCCTCGTGAAATCAAGAAACTATGGGCACGGCTTAGGAAGAAAATCTCTCTAATTGGGGAAGGAAGCAGCAAAATGAAAGGTAGCGACGCCCACAAAGGTCGCCCTGGTCTACGCATAAGGAAATTGGGCCAATTCGGGTATCCTGCAAAACGCAAACGCGCCACGACCCTGCTATCATGGTTGCACCTGCACCTACGGAAGGATACACCCCACACAACGGCACACGAAGAGATAACGGCTACAAAGACACTCGGAAGGTGCTCGCAGCCCAGGCTAGCAGGAAAGTTCCAAAATTGCACCAGGGGTGCGACCACCTGACTAGCTGTAGGAAGCACAGTCCCAATGCCCCAAGCAGTTGAAAGAAGGCATGGGACTATAAACGAGTCTGCGGCAGGCTGAAATGGAAAAAGGTTCTCTATAGATTCATTCGGTCCACAACATCACGGCTGCACCCTGGTGACGGCGCTACCACATGGAAAGGTAGAGAAGTGATCGTTAACACCACTATTCCTGACAAGAAAGTCAAGTTATGTTAGGGAGGAGCGGGCGGCGGGCCATTAAGATGAAAGTTCCGAGCTAGATACGAAAATATCTGCCACCTAAACAATGTTAATAAGCTGGAAGTGGATTGAAGGTATTCATTCAAATTTACATGTTCATCTAACAACCTCTGGATGACACCGGGATATTTGAGATTGGAACCAGTAACGACTAGCAAACACTAGACTACCAAGGTTTCCATGAGTACCATGGCGAGAACATGAGCACGGTTCGTGGAAGAACTATACTCAACACAGGAGGCACTAGATGAAGCTATTGCGGTCCCCGAAGTCCCAAAGCCCCCACACACACGTGGTCTCGGAAAAATAAGTAGCTGATGGGGCCAGTCAGGATATCATTGAGGTTCAATAAGCTATCAGGAGCTGAAAAGGGCAAAGCAATCACCACCGAACCTAAGGAGGATGACAAATATTTGCAAGCTTTGATTGATCAGATTAACGCACAAGATGAGGATGAAGAAGATGCTTTCCAAATCCCGTCACAACCCCCATATACCCCCCCATGGACTGGCATGGCCAAGATACCAATGGATGTCGACGCTGCAAAGAATACACTCCAGACCCCACTTCTTCTGGATGAGATAAGGTTCGATGGGCTGCCACTGGGCCAAGTCTCGAGTATTAAGTTCAAAGAATGGGACCTTGCAGACAGTGACAAGTTCCCCGAATTGGCTGAATACAAATTACTGCCATGGAAGTGGTTACTAGGTGTGGATAAGGCAAGATTACTTAATCTAAGGTGGATCCCTCACTATCACCGCATGATCCTAACCATCTTTGTTATCCGGCAATTACTATGTCTGGTACATGATGGGTATCTCTGGTTGGAGGAGCTGATTCTGATCACGATTGATTTAGTACACCATATTACCCACTTTCCAGTAAAAGGGAATGACCCCACAAACATAGCCGGAACAAGTAGCACTGCAGGTCGCGCCAAAACAATGAAGGCTAAATATAAGTTGGAGAAGCAGGAGCGGGGGTATACAATAGCAAGCATCAAAGGCTGAGGGGTGTGAATTGCCACCTAGTTACTAGCTGGTAAACTAATGAGGAAATGTTGTGTAGATGAGGTGCCAACTCTTGTCATTGCGCTTGTGGAACCGCGGTAGGGGTTCAGTTTAACTGGGCACAGTTCTTATGCGACAAATTTTTGACAAACTATCAGGAAGAAGTTGTGGTGAAAACACAACCCCCCCATTATTGACTTGCTCAACTCAAATAATGGGGACCCTTTCTATAAAATTTTGGCTAAATACCTTTTTGGATTTTTATTTAGTTGATTGCCCTATGCTTTTTTTAATTTTTATTTTCTTTGGATTATTGTTTTGATCACTTTGTTTGAATCGAATTTTTATAAGCTTCCCATTGATGCTTGTTTCGCCTCATTTGGTCAACTAGTTTGAAAATGACACTCCTTTGAAAGTCTGATTATTTACGTAGCCTGGGTTAAAAATGCATAAAATGTACAATATTGCATTTTGTAAATAAATTAGTTCAATAACGCATTCATTTTAAATATTAATCCATAGCGAGTTTTTACTAACATTTTTCCATTTTTACTTATACAGCCAAATCATGAATTATCGGGATTTTAAGAAATTTACTCCAATTTCCAAATCAATTACTAATCTTAAAAAACCCATAATTTCCAAGTGGTTGTAGTTTAGAAACTAAAAATCGTAAAATAAAACCAAAATTAGAATTGATATTTAATGTTAAATTTTAAATTAATTAATATATAATTAATTTAATTAAAATAAAATTTAATACATAAACTATATATATATATATATATATATATATATATATATATAGATATATATATATATAATAAAAATTCTTTCGATCGCATCGGAGATTTTAAATCGCATCGGAGGTTTCATATGTGACAAGTTTAATGAACCTCGACACTTCCCCCTCCCGATGTCGATCACCGATTAAACAAAAGTTTTTATATCACATCGGAGATAAATTGTTTATCGCATCGGGGCTTTTAAATGAGCACATTTCTTAAGACTCCGATAAGCCCTCTCCACGCCGATATGCCGACTGCGAAAAGGGCATAAGGCATTAACTTGTTTTGGGTTAATATAGTTTAATAAATTTACTCATACGTATGAGTAATATGGAATAGGTGAGTGAATAAAGGTAGTGTAAGGTAGTTTGTTTTTATTTAAATTTTTTATTTATTATTTTAAAAATTTAATATTTAAATAATAAATTTTAAATTAATTAATTTAATTAATATATAAAAATTAATTAATTTAATTAAATTAAAATTAAAATATTATTTCTATTAATTAGTTTTTAATTAGATTAAATTTGTTTATAAATAATTAATTACATATTAGTTAGTTAGATTAATATTAATTAATAATTAGTTTAGTTTGCAGTTAATAAATAAATTAGAAACTAATTCAGGGTTAGTTTTTAATTACAATATTTTTAGCCTAGCAACAGAATTTCCAGATTCATGCCAGATTTGACCCATCAACTTTGGAGGCCCATAGATTGGATTATACTTGGCCAAATGAGGCCCAGGAGGGCTCATTGGAAAGAGAAAATCAATGAGAACATTTTTGAGGAGGTTTCACTAATAGATTTAATCATTTATTGGGTCAAAAAAAATCAGGCAGAAGATCAAGCTCCGAATTTTGAAAATAAAATCAATTTTCTGAGTTATTTTCTTCATTTTCATTTGTCCAAACCTCTTCTAATTGCAGATCCATTGGTTAATAATATCTTTGTCCAATCAAACCATCCCATGCATCAAGTGAAAGCTTACATTTTATTTTCAATTATTTATTTAAATAGAATTTGATTGGATTTGATTTAATTGCTAGAAATGATATTTTGATTGCATCTTAATTTATTTTGATTTCTTTTCGCAGGAAAATAGTGGGAGAAATATGAAGAAAAGGATTTCAATCAATGAGAAGGTTCCAACAATTAAAGATTGGAATTTCAAACAAATAAAATCGTATTTGGCAGATTTCTCTTCAACAAACTCTCATCTCCAAAATTCCTTCGCAAATAGTATAAATAATAGATTGCAGAATGTAATTAAGGGGCTGCTCTCCTCTGCAATTTTAGACTTCTAAAAGCACTATTGTAATAGGAATTTAGAGTTGTAGGAGAGAGGAGAGAAAATCTCAGATCTTGGGATTATTGAGGATTTTCCCTTTGTATCTTGAATTATGCATGAAGGGAAAAGTTTGCACTATTGTGGCTTTAGCTTTGAAAGTAGAAGTTCAAGCAATGTAAAGGGTTGTTGGAGACCAAGGACAGAGAAATGGATGCAATAAATTGGTATTTCTAATACTACTATTTCAAATATCAGTTTTAATTTTATGGTGACAGGAATGTGTCATTTTATTCATGTTTGTGCACTATTGTCAATATGGGTAATTTGTCTCAATCTTGTTATTATGTATCTCTGTTTTTATGGATTAATTTCTCATTTTTGAGTAACTACTTACTCAGAAATCTGTCTTATGAAACTGATTTATTGAATGGTAATGTGTTGTGAACTATTTCCACATGTCATTATTCAATTATTAGATTTATTGATTTGATAATTAATATCATTTTTGTGAACTACTTCCTGAATGTTGTTGGTTTATTATTTCAGTTAAGAGGTCTCAATAGGATGTGTTTTGGTAACCATAATATTAAGTTAATTGAACTACTTCATTAACTTGATATTCATTATAAACAAGACATATTTAAATCCCAATACTTTAATTATCTTGCTCTTAGTTGGGTTAGATTTATATCTGCCTAATTAAGATAGGATTTAGATTAGTTTCTTTTGCTTGCATCATAGAATAAGCTTTCATTTAGAGTAAATTATACATTCTTTTAAGCCCTCTCCTCAAAGAGGCAAAATTTTAGTTGTGGCTTGGCTGAACCCAAATCAGCTTAAAGGTCATTCTCTTGCCTGATCAGCAAGAAGAAGTGATCTGATATCCATGTCTATTGGTAGGTAAAGATACATCATAAACCAATAGCAATAGGGAGAAGGTAACTGGACCTAGTTAAACCAGTCGGAGCCACCACACCAAACGGAAAAGGAGCTGCTTTAAGGTCCGGACCGGGTGGCTATCCCCCATTGTTGTTGCAACATTTTTCGAGGCATCAACATTTTTGGTGCTAGAAGGAGGGCCTGAGACATTTTGCCTATTGGAGTTTTTTCAATTTTAACATTTTGTTTAAATCACAATGGATTCTCTTAAACTTCCAATTTGGAGTTGTATCCATGGATGTGCATCTTCCAATACTCCACCCGAAGTGGTAAGACTCTTGTCTCAGGTAAAGTTCAATGGTAAGAGAAATTCTTCTGCTTTTAATCATGTCTTTCAATTTATTCAAAATGTTTCAAATTATGATTTTCAAGGAATTGATGAAGGCATCTTTTGCAGAATTTTTACTCTCACATTTGCGGCAAAAGCCAGAAACTGGTGTAAAACTCTTCCAGTTGCCTCAATTCGCAGCTGGGATCAATTTGTTACAATTTTCATTTGTAAATTTGACGACTATGATTATGAATAGGTATGTGAGGAAATTGAATATCTACGAAGGTTTGAAAATGAGTCTGTTAATGATTTTAATATTCGATTTCATTTGAATTGCTTAAGATTTAAAGACGAAGGTGTCTATAGTAGTCAGAATACCAATGGGATTAGTACCTCTGCATCATTCTATCTTTGTCATTAGGTTAGTATACATGATGGGTTATGATAGCTTGAATACCAATGCTATTAGGTTACATGTGTTACAGTGTTTTCATCAATACCATTAATCTAACATAAGGTTATACTCTATCTGCATAATTCAGTACCAGTTATAGATAGGGAAATGAAGCTTACCTTAATTATTTAGCTGGCTGCCGAAAGAAGAATCATTAGATTCGTTTGAATATATTTGTCCTCTTCCACCCATTCCCAACCCATATGAAATTAATTCAAGCTTTGTTCCATCCCATTACAATATAAATGAGAATTCCAATATGGATGTCCAAATAAATTGTGATGAAGTGGTTGTACAAAGCTTGGAAAATATTTTCATTCAAATGCAAGAAGACAACAACAGCAATTTTCGAGAAAAAGTTGCCTTGAAATCTGAAAGCTACTTTGAAGTAAATTCGGAAAATCAAATCGCAAATCAGCAAGTACAAGCAACAATCAAAGTAAATAAAATGCAAACTGTTGTACAAATTTTTGAATTTCTCCATGATAAGCAAATGCCGAAATCACAGCAGCAAAGCAACCTTCTTCAAAAAAGCATGAGTACGCAAAGGAATGATCTACAATCTGAAATTTACAATGAACATAATGCACAAGAGCTCTCAAACAGAGACAGTTTTAAATGCATTGTTTCAGGTTCACATTTTTCCCTTTATCCTGATATTTTTAATGATAGTAATTTTTCCCCTCTTGGTATCAATGATATTTCAAAAATTAAAGAGGATGATTTAAATGAATTACCATTAATTTTTTATCAAGATAAAGAAACAATAATTGATCATTCTTTTTCCACAAATAGACATGAGATTTTTGTTCCTCCTTGTTTTGGTATATTGGATGAAATCGAAGGGAATTCCAGACAATCTTGTGAGGTCATTTATGATGATTACTCTGACATTGAGGATGTTGATTTCTATTCTTCTCAAGAGAATCCTCATGATAAAATTCAAATAAAATATGAAGATGAGGAACACTTCAATTTAGGAATTATCCCAACTAATCCTCATTTTAGAGCAACAAATTATCTTCATGATTTCACCATTCAAGAAAACATTCCAATTTATGATTCATATGAGGATCAAACTCCCATTCCTATTCGTAATCATAGTTCGTTTTCTTCACAAGTTGGAATTCGAAATTACTCAAATTTCATAATTCTAGCCAATCCTTGTGAAAGAGAAATTATTTCAAAACAATTCCAATTGTGCTGTAACATTAGTTGTACAAATAGTGATTTCATTCTAGTTTTTCTTTCACAGTTATTTTGTTTAAACTTAGATTTATTTTCTGATTTTATTTTGCAAAATTTTCACACTTTGCGCTGGCATATTGAACACCTTACTATCAAACACTCAATTGATACATTGCCCGATTGGGAAATTGAAATTTCATATTATAATCATGAGCATCAAAAGATATTAATATTTCAATTTCAATCAATGCTAATGTTTCATCAAAAGCTTCTATTTTTTCAAAAGCAATGTCAACAAGAGAATGTATTTTTGCAATCTGTCCAACAATTCAATTCAATTAATAATTTTCCATTTCATTTGAAAGATTTCCATCCATTTTTCATTAATTCATTTGAAAAATATTTGGAAATTTTTCTCTCAAAGGAAATTGTTAATAGATTAACATTTGTACATAACACTAACAATTTTTTCCAGGCCTTTGAATTTGAAAACTCATATCCACAATTCGGCCTGTCATCTCCTCTTTTGAACGTTTCCCAATCATTAATGGAAATCCATCCAGATTTTTGTGATCCAATTGGTATTGAATTGGAAAGCAAATTTCAAGAGAGAGATTTTAAATAAGTTACTGACAATAACAATAACTGTACATTCTGATTTCATATTTATTTTCCTTAGTTTAGTTAGATTTGAATTTTTATTACTAACATTTGAACTATACATATATGCGGGAATAAAAATGAGAAAATGGCTACACTGGAAATATGACTATACCTAATCATTTTCATGTACATGGTTAGAGTAGGAGTAGAATTAATTTAGTTAGTTTGTTTTGTATAGTTAATTTGTTTTTAACAGTTTTGTAGATTAAAAAGTAAAACAAAGCAATCAGCCTTCTCATGCATGTTCTCTGAAACATTTTCTCCTTATCAGAAAGTTTTAATTCTTTTTGCCTTTTAAAATTTTTGCAGCAATATCTCTACTCTGCTTATTTTTAATAATGTCTTGATTAAATTCAATTGAGGTTGCACTTGGCATCGATCACCTCAAAGCCATTTTTCTTCATTTCGAGATTTCCTTCTAAGATTTTCTTTTGGAATTTATATGATAAAGGTTGAGGATATAAGAGCTTCATGATCTCATTATCCCATGAAATGTATGACTGTCTATGATAAGCTTAATTCTGACTCAATCATTAGTAGTCAGTCTAACCTTCCATGGTAATCATATGAAGTTCATATTATCTTCCTCGGAATTTGCTAAAAGCTGACCTTAAGGATTTCCATTTTGCTAAGTGCACGCATTCAAATCTGTTTTGATATTTTTTCTATAATTAGTGGCTTTATCCCATTCTAATCTTTAGTTTATTATTTGATGCTGCAATACGCATCATATTCATTCACTAAATACATTATTGAATAGTCGCTATAACAATAAGGATTCTTCTCAAGATAAGCAGAGGTAATAACTTGTTGTTTCAATTCAAATGGGAAGCCTATTTTTATATTTATTTCTGGTAAATTTTCTGTTTTATGAACATGAATAATTGATTTCATTCAGGCTGATTGCACACTTAGAATTAGAATAAATAATGAGATGATTTTAATCAAAGGAAGAATTTGAAGATTTATGAGGTAAAATTTACAGACAAATTCCTTTCAGGTACGCATTTACAACTTTATTCTCATCCATTATTAGTTCATCTTTTCCTTAGTTTATTTTTTATTTGTGTTCTATTTTATTTACATGTTTTTATTTCTTTTCAAAACATAAAGTAAGCAGTAAACCCATTTCAAATTTGCAATAGGTTCAGGGAAATTTTATTTTTGATTCATTAGAATTTAAGAATTTTTATATCTTTGCTTTCATTCATTAGAAAACCCAATTGAAATTTCAAGGAATATCATAAGACCATTCACATCATAAGATTTCATCGGAAGTAGTTCTTAGCATTTCTTTTGATAACAAATTGTTCATCAAAGACCTCCGATGCATTACCTCACTCATATGCCATATCGCATTTCGCATATCGGAGGTTTGCAAGTGAAGTATACTTCCATGATCATGAATCGCTGATCTCCGATAAATGACTTTACCGATATTGCGATGACCACATAATTTCGGACCCGATATGAAATTCAAATCAAATTCATAAAAATATCGCGTCCGTTCAATCGCAATAATGGTAGGAGCATAACTTTAAAAGGACTGATGTCTCAGATCCGATATGTTATCGAATTTTCATCATAAAATTATCGGGTCCACTCTTCATCGCATATCGGCGTATTGAGAATTGTTACATCGTGCGCTTAAGATTGCCGATCGCAATCGCCGATTAGCCACGTCATTCATCGCATATCGGCATCGCAAGAATCATATTGTGTTACATCGGGTACCCAAAGTTGCTCATTGTCGATTCGCTACATCATCCATCGCATCGCCGATATTGGCATTTCCAGCATGATTATTCTCCGATATTCCGAAACGCCGATATCACAATCGCTTCATCACATTTTTATGGCCATATCACTATTCCAAATTCTCAATGCGCAATGTGCAATGTGCAAAATACAAATCGCGAGATGCAGTGTGCGATCTCCAAATTACAGCATGACTGTCTATGATTCACGATATAACAGTTTTTCAATAGTGTGATCATATTTTCTTCACATGATCTCATATCTGCAATTTGCTATTTCAACAGCCGATGAAATAGCTTCTAATGCATGCCTTTGAGCCATTAACATTTAATCGATATATGGCATAGCAATAAAGGTGAAGTCTTGCAAATTAAACCTGAAGCATGATGAAGAAACATGTTATGTGAATCATTCGATACGACAATGTGATTTTAAAAAGCGAGCTTGGGTAACCACTATGGTAAGAAAGCAGTTAATGACCAATTTGCAGCATATTTAAACCATTTTGATTTATCATACATTTAAGTTTTAAATATATAATTCCATAATTAAAAAAGGAATTCAAGACCTCTCTATCTTCATATTTAAATTTTATTATCTTGGATTTGGTCTTGATTCTAGACAATTTATAAAATCATGGAGTTTATATGAAACTTATAATATTTTGAGAAACATTCATACTGCAAATTTTTATTCTCATTTCCGATGCATTTGTTTTCATTTCAGTCCCCTGAGCACTAAGCATTCCATTTTTACATTTTACTACTTACTCTAGTGTAAGTGAAATAAACAATGATTTTGGGTTATATGATCTTGGTTAGTTTGACTTCTCCATGTTTTTAATGTTAATTAAAATAAGAAGTTAGCTAGTTTGGAGAAACTGATACCTTTCAGGTAAGATCAAAAGCAATTATCCAATGGTAAGATTCATGTACCCACTTTCATTAATTCGTTACTTTAGTTTCAGTTTTGTTTTTGCTGATATAAAAAATCTGTTTTGCAGTTCTCCATTTGAAGCTTCCAATCCTCCGCCAGATCATATTTTCAAAGTCCCATACTCTTCTCCTGGCTTTATTTCAAGAAGCAGCGATAATCCTCATTGAAACAGCCACACCAGGAAGTTTCTGAACCTTTAGTTTGTTTCTCTAAGCATTCCTTTTTAGAAAATGATTAAGATGATGCTTGGAAACAAGAAGATCCATATCAGATAGAAATTATTCATTGTGGCTGAATTTTACAATCACTGTTATCTAAAAGCCTAAAGCATTCACAACTCTGCAAGGTATGTTTTTCTAAATCTCACATAAAAAAGGAATGATTACATGCTTATTTTCTTTTTCTTCATATTGTTGGAGACATTGGCATAAACATTCTTGTTTGAGTTTATCTTGCGAAACTTGGATTTTCCTTTCCATTTTTAGAGATTTCTTTGTTTTTATTTTTGTTCGCTGATTTCTTTTCTCATTTTAGTATAAGAATTCTTTTCCTTCAGATTTCAGTTTTGATTTTGGTGACTTTGCCATTATTTATATGGAAGGCCTATTTGTTACCTAACAATGGTCAGGATACGTGGAGAAAAATTGTTAATAGTCACCTATTAGCTTTTCTTGAATCTCTTAGTAAAGTTTGATTTTCTTATTATAAAGGTAGACATACTTAAAGAAGAAATTACTAATTTAGAGAAGTTGGCAAACTATCATAAAATCTGAAAATTTCTTTTTCATCAAATTGTAATCATTTTGAGATTTCAAAATTTTATTAAGATCTTTCAAAGTTTTATTATCAGTCAATAAAAGTTATTTATAACCAAGTAAAGACACTTTACAGCAAAGCACCTTTAACTCTGAAATTGTCATTCTTAACTCTTAAGGAGTCAATGATTCTCCCTGTCCCAAAGAGTCTTATTTTTCTAGAGTATAATCCAGGATTATATTTAAACTTAAAAGATAAGAGGTCTCATCGTGAGCCTGCTTACCATGATCATAGGGGAAAAATAGGCTGACATTACCAACACTGCTAAACAAACTAGGGTAATGGCTTATGATTGCAAACAATTATAAGACAAGGGGTCTCATCACGAGCCAGCTTGTTCAGTCCGATTATAACTAGTGAATGGCATTGTCAACTATCTGGCCACCAAACCAGGACAATGGCTTTTAAAGATTTATAATAAAAATAAAAAATAAAAAATAAACATATATATATGGATTTATTTCTAGATCAATAATTTTTAAAGAGATGGGATTCTGAATCATTGATGATTAAAAGGTAACCCTGTCGAGACTATAGATGTTTGCTGGCAGCAGTGGCTCTACCTATGACAAACGAGTATATTTTGAAAGCTAAGCTGTAAAGTGACCTCTGCTTTATTTCTACAACTAATTAAGGACTGATATAGAGATTTGAAATATTTTAATTTATGAGAAATTTTAAGAAAAATTACAGTTAGATAATTCTTACTTTTATTCAGATTAATGAACTTAGTCAAACATTCGAGGAAAAATAATTTTCTCTTCTTTAATTATTTTTACTTTAATTTTAGGAAAATCTCAATCATATCAAAGAGAGATGACTGGTTCTTCTCCCGTGTGTCGCCATTGTTGTGGTGAAAACACAACCCCCCCATTATTGACTTGCTCAACTCAAATAATGGGGACCCTTTCTATAAAATTTTGGCTAAATACCTTTTTGGATTTTTATTTAGTTGATTGCCCTATGCTTTTGTTAATTTTTATTTTCTTTGGATTATTGTTTTGATCGATTTTTTATAAGCTTCCCATTGATGCTTGTTTCGTCTCATTTGGTCAACTGGTTTGAAAATGACACTCCTTTGAAAGTCTGATTATTTACGTAGCCTGGGTTAAAAATGCATAAAATGTACAATATTGCATTTTGTAAATAAATTAGTTCAATAACGCATTCATTTTAAATATTAATCCATAGCGAGTTTTACTAACATTTTTCTATTTTTACTTATACAGCCAAATCACGAATTATCAGAATTTTAAGAAATTTACTCCAATTTCCAAATCAATTACTAATCTTAAAAAACCCATAATTTCGAAGTGGCTGTAGTTTAGAAACTAAAAATCGTAAAATAAAACCAAAATTAGAATTGATATTTAATGTTAAATATTAAATTAATTAATATATAATTAATTTAATTAAAATAAAATTTAATACATTATATATATATATATATAATAAAAATTATTTCGATCGCATCGGAGATTTTAAATCACATCGAAGGTTTTGATCGCATCGGAGGTTTCATATGTGACAAGTTTAATGAACCCCGACACTTCCCCCTCCCGATGCCGATCAACAATTAAACAAAAGTTTTTATATCACATCGGAGATAAATTGTTTATCGCATCAGGGCTTTTAAATGAGCACATTTCTTAAGACTCCGATAAGCCCTCTCCACGCCGATATGCCAACTACGAAAAGGGCATAAGGCATTAACTTGTTTTGGGTTAATATAGTTTAATAAATTTACTCATGCGTATGAGTAATATGGAATAGGTGAGTGAAGAAAGGTAGTAGTTTGTTTTTATTTAAATTTTTTATTTATTATTTTAAAAATTTAATATTTAAATAATAAATTTTAAATTAATTAATTTAATTAATATATAAAAATTAATTAATTTAATTAAATTAAAATTAAAATATTATTTATATTAATTAGTTTTTAATTAGATTAAATTTGTTTATAAATAATTAATTACATATTAGTTAGTTAGATTAATATTAATTAATAATTAGTTTAGTTTGCAGTTAATAAATAAATTAGAAACTAATCCAGGATTAGTTTTTAATTACAATATTTTTAGCCCAGCAATAGAATTTCCAGATTCATGCCATATTTGACCCATCAACTTTGGAGGCCCATAGATTGGATTATACTTGGCCAAATGAGACCCAGGAGGGCTCATTGGAAAGAGAAAATCAAGGAGAACATTTTTGAGGAGGTTTCACTAACAGATTTAATCATTTATTGGGTCAAAAAAAATCAGGCAGAAGATCAAGCTCCGAATTTTGAAAACAAAATCAATTTTTTGAGTTATTTTCTTCATTTTCATTTGTCCAAACCTCTTCTAATTGCAGATCCATTGGTTAATAATATCTTTGGCCAATCAAACCATCCCATGCATCAATTGAAAGCTTACATTTTATTCTCAATTATTTATTTAAATAGAATTTGATTGGATTTGATTTAATTGCCAGAAATGATATTTTGATTGCATCTTAATTTATTTTGATTTCTTTTTGCAGGAAAACAGTGGGAGAAATATGAAGAAAAAGATTTCAATCAATGAGAAGGCTCCAGCAATTAAAGATTGGAATTTCAAACAAATAAAATCGTATTTGGCAGATTTCTCTTCAACAAACTCTCATCTCCAAAATTCCTTTGCAAATAGTATAAATAATAGATTGCAGAATGTAATTAAGGGGCTGCTCTCCTCTGCAATTTTAGACTTCTGAAAGCACTACTGTAATAGGAATTTAGAGTTGTAGGAGAGAGGAGAGAAAATCTCAGATCTGGGGATTATTGAGGATTTTCCTTTTGTATCTTGAATTATGCATGAAGGGCAAAGTTTGCACTATTGTGGCTTTAGCTTTGAAAGTAGAAGTTCAAGCAATGTAAAGGGCTGTTGGAGACCAAGGACAGAGAAATGGATGCAATAAATTGGTATTTCTAATACTACTGTTTCAAATATCAGTTTTAATTTTATGGTGACAGGAATGTGTCATTTTATTCATGTTTGTGCACTATTGTCAATATGGGTAATTTGTCTCAATCTTGTTATTATGTATCTCTGTTTTTATGGATTAATTTCTAATTTTTGAGTAACTACTGACTTAGAAATCTGTCTTATGAAACTGATTTATTGAATGGTAATGTGTTGTGAACTATTTTCACATGTCATTATTCAATTATTAGATTTACTGATTTGATAATTAATATCATTTTTGTGAACTACTTCCTGAATGTTGTTGGTTTATTATTTCAGTTAAGAGGTATCAATAGGATGTGTTTTGGTAACCATAATATTAAGTTAATTGAACTACTTCATTAACTTGATATTCATTATAAACAAGACATATTTAAATCCCAATACTTTAATTATCTTGCTCTTAGTTGGGTTAGATTTATATCTGCCTAATTAAGATAGGATTTAGATTAGTTTTTTTTGCTTGCATCATAGAATAAGCTTTCATTTAGAGTAAATTATACATTCTTTTAAGCCCTCTCCTCAAAGAGGCAAAATTTTAGTTGTGGCTTGGCTGAACCCAAATCAGCTTAAGGGTCATTCTCTTGCCTGATCAGCAAGAAGAAGTGATCTGATATCCATGTCTATTGGTAGGTAAAGATACATCATAAACCAATAGCAATAGGGAGAAGGTAACTGGACCTAGTTAAACCAGTCGGAGCCACCACACCAAATGGAAAAGGAGTTGCTTTAAGGTCCGGACCGGGTGGTTATCCCCCATTGTTGTTGCAGTGATTTTCGAGGCATCAACAGAAGCATAGGACAAAGGTAAGACATTTTATTATGCATGGTTGCTCCTATCAACCCTTCTGGTTATAGGAGAATTGCCGCAGGGTAGCCAGTTTCCTAGCATTGAGGACAACCTACCAGAAGCAGTGCAGTATACTTCGCTCTGGGCTAAAAAGGACGCAGCGAGGGCTTCTGACATCAGGGTTTTTTGGACCTTCATGGAGGGTACTATCTAGACACGGAGCACTCGCAGGCCACGAATCTCTCCAACAATCTACAACAATTTGCAAGCACAGCCGAGTTCAAAGTGGACATCCATAACTTATATATCTGGGGGTGCGGAAGGATCCGAAGCGAGCATGGGTCACGCTTTTGTTCATTGCAACAGATGATGCTATTTACGAGGTGTTAGCAACATGGCCCCCAGAATGGCGCACCCCAGACAAGGCTATACTAGAAATAATGGCAGCGCAGCAGCGTAAAAAGGACCTCCAGCAGCGACTCACTAACTTGGCAGAAAAGGCCCATCAGGGACAACAGGCAGCTTCGCAGAAGGAAGCACCCAAGGAAGTGATAGCCGAAGGAACCATGAAAGACCAGGAAATGGCCTCGGAACACGACATGCAACAGGAAAAGGAGATACAAGAATGCATGAACCATCTTACCGAATCAACCCCCGTCAAGTGACCGCGTAGCATGGAATCACCGCACATAGGAAAAAAGTCAAAAACGGCCAAAGCTTTGGAGAAGGAGTTTCTTGATAGTAGCAAACCACTGAGTAATGTCCTTACCGATGCATTGACAGAACTGATCACTGAGTAGAGAATTGTGTTGGGGGAGATCCGAGCGCAGTTACAGGCATTATAGGTGCGCCCCCGGGCAGGGTAAGCCTACAATTAACCAAGGCCATAGCCGTAGCTGACCAGATGGTGCGTACCAATACAATGAACACCTTAGCATTGCCAATAAGCGCTATCTTGTCCAAAGTAGCGAGGGATGTGTGAAGTTGGGGATTGAATTTGGCCAATCTTCCTAGAGAAACCTTATACCAATTATAGGATGGGGTAACCACTGAGCTTCGTGCCTAGGAAGGTCGCGCCCTCCAAACATTGATGGAGCACAAGGAAAATCTAAAACAGGTCAGTCTCTAGTGAGATGATTTGATCTCACACACCCAGGAAGTGGAACAGGTCGTGATAGCCGCTTGCAACAAGTTACCGGAGTTAGTTATCCCAGCCTAACTTCCAACCATTGATAAGATTCATCGCATGGCCACAGGATTCTATACGGCCCAAGAGGAGGCTGCGAAGGATCAATGGGAATTAAATCTACAAATTCTAGAGCTAAGACTGAAGGCGCAGCTGGCCACACCGCCGGAAATTCGGGAGCAGCGCTGCGGTGAAATTCAAGAAGGACTAGAAATGATAAAGTGTGTTGTGCGAGATTGCTCAGGACTGTTAGCTCAATCCCTCCTTATGCTCACCGCCCTCCAGGAAGACCCAACCATACAACAGGTAGAAACTGAAGCATAGGAATTGCAGCAGGCTTATGACACAGTCTGAGGGACTGTGCAGCCAGTTGCTATCATGCAGCAGTTGGCTAAAATGAAGGAGGCCTAGGCTCTCAAGGCACAAGTTGACGCCGCGCAGCAAAAGGAGGCAGTGCTTAAGGAACGCATCCAGCCATGGCTTGATGAAGCATTTGCGGTTTCTGTAGAGTCTCTACTTTACACCTTATCATCCATCATTACCTACTGTTTTCATCACTTTCCTCTCTTTTTTGCCTCATTTTCCAGCCAGATCATTACATTAGTTGTCATTAAACATGATCAAGTGAGCTTTGCTAATGGGTGATTGTTTTGTTTAGTTTTTGACATACTTACAGGCATTCCACAACCATCTGCTGATTCCGCAACCATCTGTTGATTCCGCAGCCATCTGATGATCCCGCAGCCATTTTGTTGATCTCAAGGTTCCACGTGCTATTTTGCAGAACGAGCCACGTGGGCATGTTGGAATATATGTGCTCGAGGTTCCTGTGCCATCAGTTCAGCCAGCCACGTCATCTGTACCTCCGGTCAAATGGGGTCAAGTTACGGTCAAATAAAGGCAACTTAACGTTGATGCGTAAGCTGTTTGGTCACGTCGGTGGAAAGGATGACTTGTCCGTGTTTTGAAAGCCGTGGGGAACATGATCTAATGCTGGATTCATTGCCCATAACGACCAGGACCTCCAGCTCGACCATGAAGCATATGACGTGTTCACTGCACCTTTAATACGCATGAATTTCAGTTTATTTTCTATTTTATGCTTTACGCATTAGGCCATCTTGCAGATGCCTATAAATACTTGCGTCTGCGTACGCTTATGTTAACTTTTTAGCTACTGTAGTTTATGAACTTGTGAGAATTTTAGCACTTTTCTAAACTCTGTTTTTATAGAGCTGTTCCAGCACTTTTGACTATGTATTTCTGCATATGAAGTAATGGAAACAGTGCTGATTTGAAGTTTTAAAGCATCTGAGTTTTCTGTGGGTTGTATGGATGGAGGGCCCCCGTTCATGACTGCCCTTGTATAAGTATTTCATGTGTATATTTCTGCAATTTCTTTATTTCACATACAGCATTTCCTTTTCTTGAGTTATGTACAGCTTGATTTCTTTTCATTGTTGCAGCCTTTATTTTCACTGATCAGATTTTCTTCTTTGCAGGTTTTCACCCGGGTTGAGTGTGTTGTATTTGCTTTAATATCTAATGGTAGTTGCAGTTGTCTTATTCATAATGCTGCCCTTTTTACTCTGTTTTCTAGATTAGTTTTTAGCTTAGTTTTACAAGTTGGATGCTAACTAATTTATGCTCTCTTTATCATGAATGGTTTATCTTTCAAGAGAACAGAACACTAATTAATTGCAGCTTGTTTTTAAGTAGTCTTGGCTTGTGGCACTAATACTTTTTCCACTTGTTACACATAATCACACATGTAGGAAGCAGTATGATGGAAAAGGCTTAGTAGTGCTATAATTTGTCACTTAGAGTTTTTATCAATTCTTGGATTTGTCTTCAGCTACTTCCTAATCGTGTTTTACGCAGTACTATGTGGTAGAAGCAGGGAGTTAGGAAGAGATAACCATTATCATCAGTCCTTGAAGTGATTTTCTTGTTTCTTTTATTTGCAGCAATATGGATAGAGACTAATGCCATTAGAACGTGGTCATTTGCTTTCAAGTCATTTCAAGCTATTTACTTCTTTCAAGTTCTTTTCCTTTACAAATTCAGAAAGTAATTAGAAATCACCATTCACACACTTTCACTCATCTAGAACTCACTTTTCACACACTTGCACTCATCTGTCTATAATCATCACTCCATCTTAGGAAGATAAGTTAACCATAAACAACACCCCAAACGACAAAAGTTCTAAGAAGGTTGCTTAAGTACATATAGTACACCTTCACTTCATCAGCTTACGAGCCCCGGGTTGACAATTAATGACATCAATTTAGGAACACTAAATTGACTAAATATTTTGGCGCCGTTGTCGGGGAAGTGAAATTAAGTAGCCATACTTAGAGAAAAAAAAAACATAAAAAATTTTCAAGGAAAGAAGTTAATAACCTATCCAAGTATGCTCTCCTCTTGCACTTTAAAGTGATCTGGAGGATCAGAAAGGAGAAAGTTATTGATATAGTAGTTTCTTGAGTATGCTCTCTTCTTGCACCTAGAGTGACCTGGAAGATCAGAAAAAGAACTATTAACTTGACTTGAAGAAAAAATAAAAAATGACATGCATAGAGCTAGAGATTCTAGAGGACGGTTTTTAGCTAGAGCTCGAAGTTCAATTTTTACAAGTCCATCTGCTTCAAGGGATAGACAAGAGACACCCCCCTTATCTCCAACCAAAACTCCTAGTCCTAGAATTCCTGGAATTCAAGAGCCAAGAGTTGACTCTCCTACACCTTCTATTGAGTTTGAACCAGGAAGAGACTCTTCTCTTTCTCCTACAGGAAGACCAATTGTAATTGAGGAATTGGAATCATCTGAAGAAGAAGGAGAAATCTCTTCTCATTCACCTTTTGTAGAGGAACCAGAAGATTTTGAAATCCCTAGGAGAATCATCATGGCAGAGGAAGAAGGAGGAGGTAGAGGTAGAGGAGGAGGAGGAAATAACAATAACAATAATGGAGGTAGAGGTCCCATTGGAGGAGGGAATAGAAATGGGGATAATTCATTTGGGTTTCCCATTGTTGATGAGGATTCCCGAGCCACTATGAAAAACATATCACCATCTGTCCTCCCTAACTTACATGGGTTAAGGACTGAGGACCCTGAAACATTCTTATTTGAGTTTGAAGTGGTGTGTCGAACTTATGACTACCTGGATGACTCTCAGAAACTCAAGTTGTTCCCTTCAACACTGAAGGATCAAGCCTTGAAATGGTTCATGGGGTTACTCACTCAATCCATTAGGACTTGGGATGAGATGAAACAGACATTTTTGGATAGGTACTTAGACTATTGCATGCCTACTAATCACAAGGACGAGGTTTTTAAAATGGTACAAAAAGAAGATGAGAGTCTAGAAGATTTACTTGAAAGATTTTAATATAACTTGAAAAGAGCAAAAATGAATACCTTGGATGAAGAGACCTTAAAAGCCCTCTTATTAAAGGCCATTAGGGATGAATGGATAGACATCTTAAACATGATGGGGAAAGGGGATATTTCTCAACTTTCTCTCAATGACATAGCAGAACTTTGTATCCATCTCTCAAGGGGCAAATCAAAAACTCAAAAAGGGCCTAGAGATCCTTCTCTCCTTAGGGCAAATAAATCTGCAACAGGATCAGTGAGTAGGGCTGAAATCGGCAGTATGCTTGATGAATTTAAAACTGACATCTTAGGGAGTCTTAGTGAACAACTTGATACCCTTAAGATTCACAATAAACAAAAAGCAGAAGCTGAGGCTTTGGCTATCTTTTGCCCGAAATGTAGAAAGAAACATGCTTTAAGGGAATGTCCCTTAGATGCACACGTTGTAGAAACATGTGTAATTTGCTCAGAAACTCATGAGACCAAGGATTGTCCTTCAATCCCTGGCCTCAAAGCAGTCTTTCAAGAGGATCCAGATACACTTGAATCTCTCTGTTTTATTGCAAGGAGACCTTAGCAAGGACAACAGAATCAAGGGTTTAACAACTCTATGAATTCTCAATCCCAACCAAGTTGGAATCCTTGGCAACAACCGTGGCCTCAACCTCAAAATGCTTTCCAAGCATGGATGCAAAGCATGCAAAATCCTTATGGGAGGTTTGCACAATTCTATCAATATCCTCCATCATTTTAGAATCAGCAAGCTCCACAGCTTTCAAACCAAGGTCAACAACTATCATTGCCATACCCTCAACAACAACAACCTCCTCCACAAAATCAAAATTCTCAATTAGCACTTCAATCCCAGCAGAAATCTAATCAACTTCCCTCTCAGCCATTACCAAATCCAAATAATAGGAACCCTCTAAATGCTTACATGATGGAAGGTCAACCATTCCCTACCTACATGGTTGTTCCTCTTAATGAAGTACAACTTAGATCAGGTAGAATCCTAGATCAACCTTCCACAAGTGTTCAACAACCAAGCATTTCTAAGGAGGAATCTCTCAAAGTCAATAAAGGTTCTGAAGTATCACTTCAAAACCAAAATATCCAAAAAGAAAAAGAAAAAGAATCAATCTCTACAACTCCCCTAGTTGAGCAACCTACACCTACAGCTACACCTCCCTTTCCTGAAAGATTGCAAATTGATAAAGGGGTGGAAAAGCAGATATGGGTGCCTGACTATAACTTCCTAGATGAATTGAAGAATGTATGTATCAAGATCCCCTTGTTACAAGCCATTAATGAAATTCCCATTCTAGCGAAGACAATAAAGGAGTTGAGTTTGAAGAAAACAGTAAAAAGAACCAGAGATACTAAAAGGATACATCTAGTTGGAAAAATTGCAGACATAATGATGGGTAAGATTACCATGCAAAAGTATGTAGATCCCGGTAGTCCTATTGTCAAAACTCATATTAATGGGGTTGAAATCCCAAATACTCTGATTGACTTAGGGGTCGCGATCAACATCATGAGTAGACAGACCATGGATCAGTTAAAGCTTCCTAACCTTCTCTTTACACCCACTTTGCTACAGCTTGCAGATAGATCAATCATTAAACCTGATGGTGTATTGGAAGATATTCCAGTCTCTCTAGATTCTTGGGAATATCCAGTTGATTTTATGATTTTAACTCCCAAGAACAATCTAGGAGGACATCCTCTTATTTTAGGAAGACCTTGGCTGGCCACAGCTGATGCTTTCATAAGCTGTAGGTCTGGAGACATGTATATATCAGATGGTAATTCCACCAAGAAGTTCAACTTGTATCCCCCAGCAAAAGCTATAACAGAAATAAGAGAAGATGAATGGGTAGAGGATGAAGATACTATACAACCAGTTCTAACCATCTCTGAGATCAGTGAGGATAGTAAAATTCTAAATACATTAGAAAATTTTGAAGTATCTTTAGAATATGACTCTGAACATTTTCAGATAGATGCAGACATTGAATATCTCTCCTCTAGACAAATGTCTCTCTTCTCAATGGAAGAGTTTGGTAGTTCTACAGTTGAAATCCTCCCAGGAAAAATATTAAACATTAACAAAAACTTGGGAAGACCACAACAAGAAGAATTAACTAAACTGTTGCAAAAACATTCCACTACCTTTGCATGGGAATACACTGACATGAAAGGAATTGATCCTAAGACTTGTATTCATCACATCTACATTGAAGAGAATAGCAGACCTATTAGGCAACCACAAAGAAGGATGAATCCAAACCTTATGGAAATCGTGAAAGAAGAACTCCAGAAATTGCTCAAGGTAAACTTCATTTACCCTATTTCAGATAGCCAATGGGTTTCTCCCTTGGTTATAGTGCCCAAAAAGAATGGTAAATGGAGAGTTTGCATTGATTATCCAGAATTGAACAAGGCAACATTAAAGGATCATTTTCCTTTACCTTTTATTGATCAGGTACTAGACACTTTAGCAGGTAAAAATTATTTCTCATTCTTGGATGGTTTTAGTGGGTACAATCAAATTCAGGTAGCACCTGAAGATCAAGACAAAACCACATTTACTTGTCCTTGGGGAACTTTTGCCTACCGAGTACTCCCTTTTGGATTTTGCAATGCACCTACTACATTTCAAAGGGCTGTATTAGGAATCTTTTCAGATTTGATTCATGATTGTGTAGAGGTATACATGGACGATTTCACAGTTTATGGTAATACATTTGAAGAAGCTTTGGAAAATTTGGAAAAAGTACTGGTAAGATGTAAGGAAACAAATCTTTCTTTAAGTCATGAAAAGTGTTTTATGATGTTTACTGAAGGGATTGTTTTAGGACATCATATTTCAGGAGATGGAATTAAGGTCGATAAATCCAAAGTTGAAGTCATCTCTAAGTTACCTGTTCCAAATTGCCAGAAGGATGTTAGAAGTTTTCTTGGGTTTACTGGGTATTACAGAAGATTTATTGAAAACTTCACTAGGATAGCATCTCCTCTTTTCAAATTGCTTACCAAAGACTGTGAGTTTAAATGGGATCCTGAGTGTCAATCTGCCTTTGAAGCTTTAAAGTCTAGAATATCTGAAGCACCCATCTTAAGGGGGCCAAATTGGAAACTCCCTTTCCACATCTCTACTGATGCTTCAGATACAGCTCTAGGAGCTGTTTTGGGACAAAAGGATTTGATCCCTTATGCCATTTATTACACAAGTAAGAATTTGACTCCTACTGAGTTAAATTATACTGTTACAGAAAAAGAGTTCTTAGCTGTGGTACATGCAATCAACAAGTTTAGACATTACATAACCGGCTATGAAACCTTTGTCCATACTGATCACTCTGCCATAAGATATTTAATGAACAAACCTGTCACTAATGGTAGAGTTACAAGATGGCTTTTACTTTTGCAAGAATTTAACATTACTGTGTTAGATAGACCTGGAAAGCAAAACACAGTAGCTGATTTCTTGTCTAGAATCCAAAACACTAATGAAGATTCTCCAGTAGAAGATAAGTTTCCAGATGGATACTTGTTTGCAGTGACTACCAAGACTCCTTGGTATGCAGATATGGCCAATTATCTTGTCACATGGAAGCTTCCTCTACACTTATTTCCTAATGAGAAAAGGAAAATCATTCGGGAGAGTTCACATTATTCTTGGATTTCTAATGAATTGTTCAAAATAGGGCCAGATTGTATAATCAGAAGGTGTGTTCGGGAAGATGAAATGCCTGACATCCTTAAGGCATGTCATGATGAACCATGCGGCGGGCACTTTGCGGACAAGAGGACAGCCTATAAAATCCTTTCTCTAGGATATTATTGGCCTTCTCTCTTTAAAGATGCAAAGCAGTATGTTAAAAGGTGTGACAGCTGCCAAAGAGTTGGGAAACCAACTCCTTCAAATGGAATGCCTCTACAGCCTCAGGTATGCATCGAACCCTTTGAGAAATGGGCTCTAGATTTCGTTGGACCAATTAATCCACCATCAAAGCAAAAGAAGTATATACTGGTTTGTACTGATTATGTTACTAAGTGGATAGAAGCAAAAGCATTGCCTTCTGCCACTGAAAATTCAGTTGTTCAATTTCTTTTTGAGGATATTTTCACTCGTTTTGGTGTCCCAAGGGAAATTGTGACAGATCAAGGCAGCCAGTTTACATCTAATTTGATGGAGAAGCTGATGGAGGAATATAAGATCAAGCACAGAACATCTACTCCCTACCATCCACAATCCAATGGTCAAGTGGAATCTACCAATAAAGTTCTTGAAGGCATTATCACCAAGACTGTTCATCTTCATAGAAGAGATTGGGAGGAAAGGCTCCCTGAAGCCTTATGGGCCTATAGAACCACATGGAAGAACACAACAGGACATTCTCCCTATGAACTTGTTTTATGGGAAGGAAGTCCTGCTTCCTATTGAGTTCCAAATCAAGACCTTCAAGATGGCAGTCCAATTGGGAATGAGCCTCTCAGAAGCTCAAAGACACAGAATGGACCAGCTAAATGAGCTAGATGAAATAAGACAAGATGCAATTCTAAGGACCGATCTAGTTCAGCACCAAAGATCTAAATGGCATGATCGTCATATCAAGGAAAGAAAGTTTCAGAAAGGAGATTGGGCTCTATTGTTTGATTCAAAATTCAAAGACTTCAAAGGAAAGTTTCAAACTCATTGGCTTGGGCCATATGAGATTGATGAAGTCTTTAGCAATGGAGCAGTTCGAGTAAAAACTATCGATGAATTTCATACTCCTCTTATTGTGAATGGCCACCGCTTGAAAATCTACCAGAAGCCATTCTCAAAAGAAGAGTTTGTCAAATTGTTCAAAGAAGATTCTGCAATCAGGCTGGTGGAGAAAGATTCTTCTCCTCCATCAGCCTAAAGCTTTGGTTTTTGAAAAAAAAAAAAAAAAAAAAAAAAAAAAGAATAAATGTATGAGCCTGAAAACCAATCTCTGATTGGCAGTCTCATACAGAAAACCTGAGGTGAAAATCAGGGTCACCTGACACCTCATGTTTTCCAAAAAAAAAAAAAAATATCTCTTTCTCCCCTTATTTCATCTCATTTTATCATCACCACCATTTCATCCACCATTTCATTCATTTTCACTCCACCTCATTTTTTTCATTCATCCATCCACTCACTACATTCCATCTCATCAATAAAGTCATTTTTTTTTTTTTGACAACTAAAGTTATTTTGTGCAGTCGGAGGGTACTACTGCAGATTTCGCAGCCATCTGAAGATTCTGCAGCCATCTAATGATTCCGCAGCTCTCTGTACCTGCATAAAAAAAAAAACACAGTCTGTTTGAAATTTCTTTACAGCTCAGTAGTCATCAATAATAAATGGAAAATAATCATGCAACAGCCATAAGTCAGTGAAGGGTTAGTGGCAAGTCATCAAAGGCAAATCTAAGCGGGAATCTGAGGTATGGTTTAAATCCTAAACTTACAGTTATTTCATTGTGCAAAGTTTTCTAGGTTATGTTTCTTGCCACTAAGTGTAATGATTACCAGTCATGCGACCATATACCCACGTATCTCCCAAGTCTATCAGTCCTTGATTACCATGATTTTGAATTTCACTTGCGGCTGCTTCTTCCATTAAGATCTCGTACTTAGGTGACATAACCTAATGTACTACGTCTCTATGACATTAACTCACGCAGCCAAGTGTAACTCCGAAACCGAAATCTAAGGACATAGTCGTTTCCATTCATCATTCCATAACCCTTCTACCCTCTTACGCTCATATCATTTCACTTTTGCTGTTTCATTTCCACTCACACTGTTTCATTCCATTTACGTTGTGCTCACTACGCTGCTAGCATTCACCATACTCTGTTTTTCCTCTCCGCTAAATTCTAATCACCAGTGGAGGTCTGTTACGGCCATATCCAGAGCTAAAGCCATAATCCACTGTGTTGAGGCCGTAAATCCACCAAGTCAAGGCCATTTTAAAGCCGTGTTCCAAAACAGAGCCGTGAATTTACTGTGTAAGACCCTTGTTGAATCTGTGTTCCAAAACAGAGCCGTGAATTTACTGTGTAAGACCCTTGTTGAAGTCGTGTTCTAGAACAAAGCCGTGAATTGACTGTGTAAGGCCGTTTTGAAGCCGTGTTTTAAATAGAACAGAGCCGTAAGAGCCAATGGGGAAGCTCTTAAGGGCATAACCGGAAGGTTCAAAGTTTTTGGAGGGTTATCCTCAGGTCAAAGAGGCATTACAAAAGGCAAACTGGTTACAATGCATACAGAAGTTCAGAGGCTACCATAAGGAGGTTACAAAGGCCTTTGCAAGGTCCTTCAGAGAAAAAGATAATCACGTGGAGATAGGGGACTTACAATTCACAGTCAATGAAAGCATCATAGCACAAGCTACCTCACTTCCACAGACTGGAGAAAGGTGGTTTAAGAACCGGTCAGTTCAAGATCAGCAGTGGAAACAAATTTTAAAAAACCCAGGTATGGACACCAGTATCTTTACCAAAGGGATTCTTGTTTCTTATGTTAAGGAGGAGTGGACAACTTTACTCTTGTTAGTGAAAAAAAATTTCACTTGTGAGGGAAGATTTGGGGTCTTATATGTTTATCATGCAAAGGTTATGATGCATTTTCTAGGAGATGATATTAACCTCCCATACTTTCTATTTTCAAGTCTTAAGAAAATGTGTGCAATGGTCCAAAGGAACCCCAGAAATATTGAAGCACATTTATATCATCACGGTCTTGTGAAATTGCTAGTGGAGGAACAATTGAAATCAAAAAGAGACACATGGGAGAGGTTTCTCATAAGAAATCATTTTCAAGAATTAGGAGAAACTTCTGGAGGGTCCCCTCAAGTACCAAAAAGAAGTAGAAGAAAAAGAGGAGAGGGGGTTAACCAAGAAACTACTGCCCAAACAGAAACTATTGTTCCTGATACCACTCTTCATGAAACAACTGCCCAAGAGGAAACTGTTCAAGAATAGTTTGATGAGGAAACTGATATACAGCATCCTGAACAGGAAATTGATCCTGGATTTACTGAAGATGATAACCAAGCAGCCCAAGGAATTATCACTGAAACTCTTTCAGAACTTGCTCAAGAAATTGCTCAGAAAAGAAAAGAAGGGAGGAAGAAACGAAAGCAAGATAAAGGTAAATCTGTAGTCCAAGAAACTCACCTCACTCCTGAGAATTATAGTGAGGAAGACACTCAGCCCTTAGCTCAAAGAATGGCCAAACTTCATAAAATTGCCCTTTCCAAAAAGGAGGAAAAACAAAAGCAAAAAGTACCAAAAGAAAAATAGAGTACCACCTCTGTAAGAAGGAGCAGCAGATTACAAAACAGAAAAGTAGGGGCCACAAAGGGTAAACAGTCATTCTTCATTGACTTAAGCTCACCTCAAAAAGGTGCTACAAGTCCTGACTTAGAGAAAAGTCCTTCACACGCTGAGCATATTGAGACTAGTCCTCCACGTGAGGAAAGTCCTTTTGAACATGAACTTGAGCATGAACATGGATCTGAATTTGATTATGAACCAAGTCCCAAAAAGTCACCTGAGGTTGACCCGGAGCAGCAAAAAGTGTATAATTATCTGGAAACATTGGAGCAAGCAGCTGCTGGCCCAAGCAATGTTCAACCTTTAGAGCAACAAGTCCACTCCTTAAAACAGGAAATTTTTGAGATTGAGGTTCTAAATCGACATATCATGCAAGAAAATGAAAAGTTGAAAGAGCAAGCCAAATTGGATAAGATGATTCATGATAACACCATGTTACATTTAGGCCTGTGGCAAAGAAGTAACAAAAAGTTAAGGAAGAAATGCAAAAAGCTAAACAGAGCCTTGATCAACCTAAAGTTCAGATGCTTAGTAAAGAAGCCAAGGGTCAATGTGTCTACACAGAGAAAGAAGAGGAGATTGGATGTCTTCACAGAGGCATCACAGCAGGTTGATTAATCAGTTTTTTGCATGAGGACATGCAATGCCCTCGTAGTGGGGGTATGTAGAGTCTCTACTTTACACCTTATCATCCATCATTACCTACTGTTTTCATCACTTTCCTCTCTCTTTTGCTTCATTTTCCACCCAGATCATTACATTAGTTGTCATTAAACATGATAAAGTGAGCTTTTCTAATGGGTGATTGTTTTGTTTAGTTTTTGACATACTTACAGGCATTCCGCAGCCATCTGTTGATTCCGCAGCCATCTGCTGATTCCGCAGCCATCTGATGATCCCGGAGCCATTTTGTTGATCTCAAGGTTCCACGTGCTATTTTGCAGAACGAGCCACGTGGGCATGTTGGAATATATGTGCTCGAGGTTCCTGTGCCATCAGTTCAGCCAGCCACGTCATCTGTACCTCCGGTCAAAGGGGGTCAAGTTACGGTCAAATAAAGGCAGCTTAACGTTGATGCGTAAGCTGTTTGGTCACGTCGGTGGAAAGGATGACTTGTCCGTGTTTTGAAAGCCGTGGGGAACATGATCTAATGCTGGATTCATTGCCCATAATGACCAGGACCTCCAGCTCGACCATGAAGCATATGACGTGTTCACTGCACCTTTAATACGCATGAATTTCAGTTTATTTTCTATTTTATGCTTTACGCATTAGGCCATCTTGCAGATGCCTATAAATACTTGCGTCTGCGTACGCTTATGTTAACGTTTTAGCTGCTGTAGTTTATGAACTTGTGAGAATTTTAGCACTTTTCTAAACTCTGTTTTTATAGAGCTGTTCCAGCACTTTTGACTATGTATTTCTGCATATGAAGTAATGGAAACAGTGCTGATTTGAAGTTTTAAAGCATCTGAGTTTTCTGTGGGTTGTATGGATGGAGGGCCCCCGTTCATGACTGCCCTTGTATAAGTATTTCATGTGTATATTTCTGCAATTTCTTTATTTCACATACAACATTTCCTTTTCTTGAGTTATGTACAGCTTGATTTCTTTTCATTGCTGCAACCTTTATTTTCACTGATCAGATTTGCTTCTTTGCAGGTTTTCACCCGGGGTTGAGTGTGTTGTATTTGCTTTAATATCTAATGGTAGTTGCAGTTGTCTTATTCATAATGCTGCCCTTTTTACTCTGTTTTCTAGATTAGTTTTTAGCTTAGTTTTACAAGTTGGATGCTAACTAATTTATGCTCTCTTTATCATGAATGGTTTATCTTTCAAGAGAACAGAACACTAATTAATTGCAGCTTGTTTTTAAGTAGTCTTGGCTTGTGGCACTAATACTTTTTCCACTTGTTACACATAATCACACATGTAGGAAGCAGTATGATGGAAAAGGCTTAGTAGTGCTATAATTTGTCACTTAGAGTTTTTATCAATTCTTGGATTTGTCTTCAGCTACTTCCTAATCGTGTTTTACGCAGTACTATGTGGTAGAAGCAGGGAGTTAGGAAGAGATAACCATTATCATCAGTCCTTGAAGTGATTTTCTTGTTTATTTTATTTGCAGCAATATGGATAGAGACTAATGCCATTAGAACGTGGTCATTTGCTTTCAAGTCATTTCAAGTTATTTACTTCTTTCAAGTTCTTTTCCTTTACAAATTCAGCAAGTAATTAGAAATCACCATTTACACACTTTCACTCATCTAGAACTCACTTTTCACACACTTGCACTCATCTGTCTATAATCATCACTCCATCTTAGGAAGATAAGTTAACCATAAACAACACCCCAAACGACAAAAGTTCTAAGAAGGTTGCTTAAGTACATATAGTACACCTTCACTTCATCAGCTTACGAGCCCCGGGTTGACAATTAATGACATCAATTTAGGAACACTAAATTGACTAAACAATTTCCACAACCATAAAAGGAAATTTATCAGAAATGCAGGCAATATGTGATACCAGACAGGTAACTCCAAGTGATATGGATGCATCAGCGGCTCACATAGAATAGGTACAGAAGATAGCGATCAAGTGTTTTGCAAGCACAAGCAACGCGCAGAAATTGTTGGCCGACCTCTGTGCAAAGATTATCGCACCAGCTGAGTGACTCGGGACGAGTCATGATGATTGTGTTGGGGGACTGTTGGGTAGCAGAGGGCCTGCGTAATAGTTTTGGGGCTCAAAGCCTGCAATTTCAAGAAAGGTATGATAAGGACTCCGCAAAGTGCACGGATCGCGAATTGTAAAGGAGTCAAGCCAAAGGGTTGTCCGCCCAAAAATAATGTAAAATAATAGGAAGTGAGTCGACCTACCCATGGTTCACGAACCATGGGAATTTATAAATAGAGCAAGGCTCTATGGATAGAGGTCAATTTTTGGTATGTACTTTTGGATCTGGAATGTAATGGGTTGTTAGAGAACGAAGTCTTGAAGCGTCTGTAAGTCTGAGTCAAGGGTGTTGGTAGGTAGATAGAGGCTCTGTAGCTGTGTGTGCAGAGGCCTAGTAGAGTCTGCAGCTATGTGCACGGACCCCTGCAGCTGAGTGTGCAGGGTGGATCTGGATGTATTGGTGGAAGAATTGAATAAAGATAAGTTGATTCTGAAATTTTGTGTTAAATCTGAATTATTGTGGATCTGGCTAATTTATGGTTGATATAACTGTTTGATCTCTGCACGTATGCTTATGTTATGAGTTTATGCAAATCTATATCTTTTCTGGGTGCACGAACTGGTTATTTCTATTAAATGTTTGCTTAAAGACCATAAAAAGTAGATCTAATCTATAACAGCGCATTAATAAGTATTAAGGATTTTCCTGGGTCTAGATCTACGCGGAGCAGAGTGGCGTGAAGCCACAGAACAGTGTGCGAACCTTCCAAACCACATCAAGACATCCCAAGGGTGCAGAAACCTGGTTCCAACACCCTCCCCTGCTACCTCAGGTGAGACCTCAGTCAACGCTCCACAGGCTGTTACCGAAAGGGCTAGTAGCTCGGAGATTTGTTTGGCTAAATAACTCTTCCAAACCTAGGTCAGGCCATTATAAGCCAACACCGCATCGATTGTGTCCACAAGCCAGTCACAAGGAGGGGAAATAGCTGATGATAACAGAGACCATAGCTTGCGGGCTTCTGGGCAAATAAGAAACAGGTGATTTACATATTCGCTATCTCTTTTGCACAGATAACACCAGTGAGGGCCGTGAAAGGTGCGTTTCAGTAGGTTATCCCCTGTAGGGATTTTATTATTCAAGATGCACCACATTAGTAGCCTAGTCCTGGGGGGAGCCTTCAACTTCCATAGATGTTTCCACCATGCCTGTATGGTCTGTGGTTTCCTTGCTTCCGACAAGACCAAGTATCCATCCTTTGGGGTGAATCTGCCCGATTTAGCTAAAGCCCAAATGAGCTCATCTTCTCCTTCTGATATGCGAATATGAGCTTCTGATAGAGCCTGTGTATAGTCCTCCCAGAGTTGTTGCCACTAAGGGGGAATGTTTAGTTGGTGGGCAGATTTCCAGGCTTGGTAGAGAAATGTAGAGTTTGCTCTGTCTGCAATATGAGCAATGTGAGAGATATTGTGTTCCCGGAGATGTTGTAGCAGTTCAGGTGGCAATCTGTGAGTGTTCCCGCACCCAACCCATGGGTCAATACCAATACAGACACTGAGACCCGAGTGTATCCTCCATGTAAGGCCTGCCCGAATGGGGTCCAAAGCCTTAATGATAGCCTTCCAAATGGTCGAAATCCCAGAAGTGTTCCGGTTCGGTCTTCTGATCCAATCCAAGATCTGTAAAGGGGCAATGTATTTCGATGAGGTCACTCTCATCCAAAGGTTATCAGATGTGACCAGGTGCCACCCGAGCTTTGCAGCCAATGTAGAGGAAAAATCATCTAGTTTTTTAAGTCCCCAACCTCCCCATTTTTTTGGTAGATTAAGGGCGTCCCATTTGACCCATGCAAAAATATTTCCCGACTGGCTTCCCTCCATAAAAATATGCAATAAATCGCTTGAATTCTGGTTAGTATTCCTCTAGGAATCCAAGCCAGGGACATCCAATAAACAGGAGTGGGTCCAATCAACAATCTTGTATCCTATGGGCTTTAGCTTATACCCCAAATATTTCAATCCATCAGATAGACCCAGCTGTGTAAACCGGAAGTGGTGCAGTGCAAAATGAATTTCATGCTGAGTGCATGCCGTTGTTGTAAGTGTAGATTTATTTTCATTGATCATCATGCCCGTAGCTTTTTGAAATAAGGTAAAAGTGGCTTTGATATTGGTGAGGTCTCCAATACTTCCATTGAGGAAGATCAGAACATCATCCACAAAAAGTAGATGTGTGAGCGTGCAATCATCTATCATCTTGATACCCTGTAGTCTGCCTCTTTTGTGTTCATCCTTGATGATCCTACTGAGCCCCTCCATGACCAGTAGAAAAAGTAGTGGTGAAAGAGGACATCCCTACCTCAAACCTCTTTCCGAGAGGAAAAATGGGGATGCACTTCCATTGACCAGGACACTAAACGGAATGTTAGTGATGCAACACATGATCCATTTGATGAAATTGAAGGGAAACCCAAGATGGGTTAAAAGCATTCTTATGTACAACCAATTCACTCTATCAAAAGCTTTAGATAAATCTACCTTCAGTATCATACCTTTGCATTTTTTGGTGTGGAGAGAATGTAAAACTTCCTAGGCAGTGCCAATAGCCTCATGAATCTACCTATCTTGGAGGAAGGCAAATTGTTTAGGTGAAATGTGATTGGATAGTATGGGCTGCATCCGTTGGCTATGATTTTGGTGATGATCTTGTACAAGCAGTTGCAGAGAGAAATAGGGCGATATTCGTCAAAGGAGGATGGATTATCAGATTTTGGAATAAGAGCGATAAAAGTAGAGGTGATGGATGCCTCCAAGTGTCCACTGGTTCTGGAATCCTCAATAACATGCAGTAAGTCTACACCTATGATGTCGAAGAAAGCCAGGTAGAACTCAATAGTCCAACCATCTGGTCCAGGGCTCTTGTCCTTTTTAAACCATTTTAATGTGGCCTCCAACTCCTCCAGAGTGACCTCTTTCATCAGATCAATACCCTCTTCATGCTCCACATATCATGGGAAATGTTGGGCTACTCTGATGATCTCGGCCAAATTAGTGTCCCAAGGGGCACTGTATGCTCTTTTGAAATGAGAGGTGGCTAATGTGGCCAGTTGTGGGAAAGTATTAGCAATCTGTCCCTGTTCATCCTGTAGCTTCCATATAGTATTAATCGCCTTCCTCCCATTGGCGAACTTATGGTAAAATTTGGTATTTGCATCCCCTTCCTGCATCCAAATAGCCCTACTTCTCAGCCTCCAGGCTTCTTCTCTATCCTTAAGAATTTTACTTCGAGCAGTGTAGAGGGATGTGATCTTCTCCTTATGTTCCTCTGAACTGTACAATCCACCTAGATCATTTTCAAAATTTTCCAACTCGAGTTCAATTTGTCGCAAAGTGAGATCATCCTGAGTTCTTTTATGATGTGCCCAGTTTTTTGACAATTTCTTCAGCTCTGTGAGGTTATTAATGAAGCCCACTGTGAAATTTCCCCTTGCCCCAGGTGGATTTTCTTTCTAGAATTCTGTAACCATGCTGATATATGAGGCTTCCTTGAGCCAGGCAGAGCAAAATTTATATGGTCCCTTGGGTTTTGCTCTGCCTCCATCAATTTCCATGTAAATAGGCAGATGGTCCGAGATCCCCCCTGATCCGACCCATTGTCTGATATGAAGACCTAAATCTAGAACATTTTCTTTGACTAAGAAGTGGTCCAGTCGTCTAGCCAACCCATTCTCTCCTGTCCGATTATTTCTCCAGGTGGCTTGAATCTTGGGAGAAGGAATGTCGATCAGGTGGTGTAATTCCAGAGTGGCAGAGAAAAAATCCGAGAGAGAATCTCTCTGAGCACGATGACCCCAGGACTCTGAGTGTCCTATGGAGAAATTGAAATCTCCTCCAAGAATTAGATGATCAACAGTAAACAAATCCAAACCTAGGAGATGTTCCCAAAATTCAGGCCTGTTTTGGCATGGCCCATATATGTTGAAGATTCTGAATGTCATTCCCAGGTTGGCAGTATGTATATCCGCTCCAATATGACCAGCCCCTCCCTAGCAATTGAGTAGATTGATAGAATGGGAATTATATCCCAAGGCTAGTCCCCCAGATCTACCATGGGCATCCAGTCCAGTGAATTTCCACCCAGGTAGAATATTCTCAAGTGTGCGAGTAATATCAGCAACAGGACCGAGGGTTTCCTGTAAAAAGATGAGGTCCAGCTAGTCGAAGTAGATTAACCAACGGAGTGATAGTTTTTTCTCAGGCCTAGCAAGCCCTCTACAATTGAAGGATAAAATCTTCATGTTGGGGGTTCAGAGGGGGTTTCTCTGGCTCTAAGGACCTCAGGAATAGTGGACTGTATACCTAAAGCAATTTCATCATCCGCCTGTGATTTTTTAAGCTTAGGAGGGGGAGGGGATGGGATAATATCGAGACCGACATGGTCTAGCGCCTGTTTCCTAGCCTTTGAATGAGTGTGATACCCAGTTGTAGGAGGAGTCGGCGAGGAGGTTGAGGATGCCGGAGTGGGGGAAACCAACAGAGGGGGGGGGTGAATGAGATGGTAGGGTGAGGGGGAGCTATATCACAATCAATCTGAGTTGTGGCAGCCAAAGAAATTACCGAGCCCGAACCCAAAGAAAGTCCAGATAATGAAATATCATGAATATTAGAGAAGCAATGCAAGGGTACAGAATGAGTGAAATTCTTACCCGATGTATTGGAGTCTCTGGAGGCCGCCATGGATTGTTCAGGAGGCGGGGGAGGAGGACGGTGAGGAGGCCTACCTCGCTTCTTCTGGGTGGTCTGTGCAGGTGCCGAAGCCATTTCCTTAGTGCCAGGCTGTGCAAATGTTCTCTCAATGGAGGATACTGTATTCCGAGGCTATTCCTCAGATACTCGAGGTTGTTCCTCCAGTACCAGTTCCTCATGCACTTGTGTCTCCTGCTCCAATGGTTCTTGTGGATCCTCTCTATTTTTCCTCCTGAGCTTCCCACCATTAAGTGGGAAATCCTTGAAGAGATGCCCCACTTTATGGCATCGCCTGCATCTGAAGGGGACTCCTTCGTAATCCAATATCTGTCTCCTTGTAACATTCCTCCATTGAATGTTTATGTGCTCCAGTAATCCATCTGTGAGGTCTAGATGTACCAAGATTCTAGCAAATGCCATATGCCCTGTAGTCTGAAAGGAGGCGTCGTAAGTGAGGTAAGTTCCCATAGCATCCCCAATTCACTTAAAGATATCTTCCGTCCAGAAATGAAAGGGCAGCCCCGGGAGACGTACCCAGATTGGCCCAGCATCAACCCTTTCTAGCTCAGGGTCGAACATTGGTGTCCATCGTCGGAGAAGCATGGGGGCTTGGTCTATGTGCCAAACAGTAGAGAGAACCCAGTTGGTATGGGCCAAGCAGCTGAACCTCAACGCAAACCATCCCTTGACAAACGTTTGTACTCTAGGGGGTTCCGTCATATGATGGCCCCAAACCTCCATCGTCCATTTCTATAGACGCTCCACACTGTAGTGCCTGCCATGAACTCATCCCACAAGGACCTTCTCCGCCGAGTCCATAGTTTCAAGAAGCGGTATATCCTCTGATAGCTTGAGGAAAGTCTCACTGCTCCAGAGTTGAAGGCACCATTTCCTTTTAGAAACCCCTCTGACTTTGTTGCCCGAAACTTCAAAAACCCCAATAGGGTGTGCAGTTGCTTGAGAGGCAGAAACCCTAGCCGCAGATGTGTTCTTCACCGGGATGGAGTCGAAAAAACCAGGAATAGAGCCGATGCCAGTAAAATTTCCAAGTGGTGGAGCCACCGAGGCCGAAGGTGCAGATGTGGTGGGCGCCTGTGATGCAGTGTTCAAATGTTGGACGTCTGAGGGTTTTTCTAATCCAGACGAAGAGGGATATGGATCAGAGACTGCCCCTATGTTTTTCTCCCCCAAGCGATGAGAAGGCTCATCCAAAGCCAAATTCGGCAAGGGGGGGTGGGAGATGAACTCTTGGATAGCAGATGCGCCTTCAGGGAGTGAGATGGAAGGTATAAGAGGTCGGGAAATGGACCGAGAAAAAGAGGGGAGGGCTTCTACTTCCTCAGAGAGTTCATGGTCAAATGTGAAAAAACCCTCTGTAGTGGTCCTGGGATGTGTCCAAATGGGCACATCCTCCGAAGGGTCCGTAGAATAATCAAGAAGATCCTCCATAACTGTCAATCCAGCTAGCTGACAGCTGCCTGTAGGTTTGATGCAAGAGAACAGGGAATGTCGGTGAGAAGGACCGAAACCGTCGAAGGGGAAATGCCTAACCAGTTGACAGGGCCCATAAGCAGTTGAGATGATGGTTACGGGAGCCGCAGGGAGGTGTGACTGTTAAGGGGGCTGACTGTGGAGGCGAGTTGCTTTCCCTGAAGCCTGTGAACGGAAACTGCCTCGCAACCCTAACCCCATCTCCATGAGCCCTCTCTTCCTTTCACTGGCATTCACTTGGAGTGCCGTTGTTGGAAAATATAATCATTAAATTAAAAGGTATATTCATCTATTATGTATATTTATTTACTATGTGGTTTTTGGAAAATATAATCATTGAAAATACTTCTTTATTTGGACTAAGTCAAATCCAACACCAATATTATATGAAAAAACCATGTATTAACTCAGAAAATGTTGTGGCCAAAACTAAAAAGTGATTAGCATTTACCATTATCTACTATTTCCATTTCTTTCTTTAAAAATTCTACCAACAAAATTATTTTTTTCAAATTTTAATGAGATAGGCTCTAATTGAACCAATTTATAATATAGATGAGGTGTTTTGAATTTAAAATAAACTAGGGATGATTTTCCTTGCCATATGTGTCACTATTAGGAAATGTCCCTCTTCAGTGTCAGTTTAATGAAATAGGTAGAAATAAAGGTTGCCACTCCCACTTCCACTTCCACGGTTATGTCCACAATATTACAAGTCTTACTAGTGGCATCTCCCATTTGGGATTTGGTTCCACACTTCTACCAAAGGAGAAAGGTATCCAGGTTCCCAGTGGCCTCCATTTTCACCTCACTCCAAATCCACGATCCTTTTGTACCCTCACTAATCAGACCTGTAAAATCTTCCATCTGTCACATAGGAAAGGCATTGCCTCATTGATTTGTGAGTTTCTGGCATGCACTGTTTATATCAGGGTCCCGCTAAAAGGATATAATTTTTATTTAAGGAAATGATACCAAACCTTGGGTAAGTATTTACTATTTACATTATTGTAAAGAGCTTGAGAATGTGGAAAGAATGTGAAAGGTCATTGAACTGCCATTCCCTTGAGATTCCAAGAATGGTTTTGCAACCCTCGTGCACATGTCATGTGTTAGTCTATATTGCGATGTGTGTTGTTACTGTTGATTTTATGTTTAGTGGCAGAATTCACAAATATCAATACACCAAGTGAAACACAATTGTTTCAATGAAAATATTCTTAAGTAAACCAATGAAAAGATATTGTAAAGAAGAGTACATTAGACTATAATAAGTTGAACATATTTCAGATTAAATGATAGCTAATGTAAAGTTCAACATACTCAAGTTGACATTTGGAGAACATTTAATTTTTTAACCAACCCAAAGGGGGCTTGATAAAAATAACTTTGAGCCCTTTGGAATTTTTACACCAAGATTGAGCTTCATTATTTCCATAGCTGAAATTGACATTGACATAACTTTGAGCCCTTTGGAAATTTTACACCAATATTAAGCTTCATTATTTCCATAGCTCAAACTGAAATTGAAATAAATTTGAGCCCTTTAGAATTTTTACACCAATATTGAGCTCCATTATTTCCATAGCTCAAATTGACATTGAAATAAAATTACAAGATAACTAATAAATCAACCAGTATATTAAGGTTGGCATTTAGCGTAGGCATTCACCCTTCAACAAACCAAAGGTGGCTTAACATAATTAACTTTAACTCCATTGACATTTTTACAAAGAGATTGAGCTTGTTTATTCCCATTGCTCAAATTCACATTCTCCAATTTGATAGCTTCACAGGGAAAACATTTACTGCAGATTAAAATTAATAGCCTCTGATGTTATTGAGGTTCCCCTTATGTTTTTGTATGAGACATCAATGACCTAAGCTGCAGAACTTCTGTGGTCATATGATACTTCAATCTTCAAGTGCCATACAACAAAAAAAAAATAATAAAAATAAAAAATAAAATAAAGGGAAAATTTTTAGATAGAATGAGAATGATGATCACCTGGGCAATAGTATTGGTCAATGATGATTGGATTCCTTACATTAGTCCTCTGTATGTTCTCAAATTTTAAGCCCTTAGCAAAGCCCTTTCCTCCTTTCAATGTTTTGATTCTAACACCATTGTCAGTGCCAATGAAAAAAACTCCTTTTACGGTGACAGCGGTGAATCCATTAAGAGAAAGATATATGCCTAAGCTTCCAACATTATATAATAATAACAAAAATCTATTGTCAATGCACTACATTGAATGGTCATATTCACATTCTCCAATTTGAGAGCTTCATAGGGAAAACTTTTACTGTAGTGTAAATTAATGGCCTCCGGTGTTGTTTAGGTTCCCCTTATGTTTTTGCATGAGACATCGGTGATCTTGACATTCATATTTTAAAATAAAATTAAATAAAATTAAAAAAATTAAAAATCTATAAATAAAATAAAGTAAAGGGAAAATGTTTAGATAGGAGGAGAATGATGATCACCTCGGTAGTACAACCTAGGCAATATTATTGGTCAATGATGATCGGATTTCTTACATTGTCTAGCTGAAGGTAGGTTGCTACTTGTCGGATATGATACAACCACAACTTTATTACTTATATTTTTTGAAGTAACAACTTCTTCTAGATGCGTATATGTCATTTCACGCCTCTATTGTGCTCATTTTTCCTTTGCTTCCTCTTCATGAAACTCACTCTAGCAGTCCTGAAATTTTTTTCCATCCATTTCCATAAAACATTTTTCTTACAGACAACCTGATTTCAATGCTTCTTTGTATTCCTTTCCAAAGAGGGAAAAATAAATGGTGAAATAATATACTTTTGTTAGCCAAGAAAATTTATAGCTATCAAATTAGAAAATCAAACATATAATGTGATCGTCGTTCCATAAAAATAATCCCTCTAAGGCACCTGCCAGTGGGAACTATTGAGGCAACGTTCAATTGGTTGAAACAGAGGAACCATGTACCTTTGAAATTAAGCTACATGGGAAGCTTCCATAGCTTCCTTGAACTCTCCTACCTAATTGTTTGTGACTAAGCCAGTACTCGACTAATGCATCATGATTTTGTTTTTGAAGACCTTGGAATCCAACAACCACTCTGTTATTAAGAAAAGACAAGGATATGTTTTCGTTCCCTCCTTAGCAACATCCGCAAGCCTGCACGGACTACAAAAACAGAGAGAAATTGATATATCAAATAGATATCAACTTGTGCAAAGGAAACCAAAAACCAAAATTAAAATTAGAAATCTAAAATCAAAACTATGCACCCATAGGTTGCCAAACTTAAATTAAAAAATGAGCCCAAATTGAAAACAAAACATAGGGGAATGAGTGGTGTACCAGCGAGCACTATCATAGAGGTTTGTCTCTATATTCCTACAATCCACCATCAAATAATGTCCACTAATAAAGATAGAATCCTCTGTGATAGTAAACAATGATGCCTGAGCCACATCTAGGGTGTTTAAAGAATAGTCTGAGGGAGGTGAAAACTCCAACAATTTTCTCCCAAATCCAAGGATATTGGTTCAAACCCACACATATGAATGGCCTGGGTTGTAGTGGAAGAAATCCACTTCCCTTGTCCATTGTAGTTGCCACATGCTCTTCATTCCTCACATTGCAATCGATGAACTCAAATTTATTTCCCAGCTCTATGATTTTCAAACCTACTCTCAAGTGTTGGGCACCATGTGCTACAAATAAATGTCATGGTGTCTCTCTAATGCCAATGGTTGCAGCAATGATGATTGCCATCTTGCCTTCAAGCCTGATCATATTTAGCTACATATAAACCATGGATTACTACAGTAACAAAACCCATCTAAAATATCTAAAATCTAAAATCATGTGAATCTAAAAGCTTGCATAACTAAAATTAAAACTAAATCTGTTTTATGTATGGGGAGACTGAAATCAAAACAAGATTTAACTTGATATACACCCAAAAAGTTGCAATGTTGAAAAAAAATTAAGCCTAGTTTGAGATGAAATCAAAACAATGCTTCAAAGAGATGACATGTAGTATCTCCAATGCCAATTATTGAGCAATGATGATTTCCATCTTACTCAAATTCACATTCTCCAATTTGATAGCTTCACAGGGAAAAATTTTACTGCAGCTTAAATTAATGGCCTTCGGTGTTATTGAGGTTCCCCTTATGTTTTTGTATGAGACATCAATGATATTGACATTCATATTAGATTCCTGCACAGCCAAAGCCAATATTTACAACAAAGTAAGTTATAAAATTAAATCCAGTCTTAACAATGAAACCAAAACTGGAAAATGAGCAGCAGAACTTCTATGGTGATATGATTTCAATGCTTCTTTGTATTCCTTACCAAAGAGGGAAAAATAAGTGGCGAAATGACATATTTGTGTTGGCCAAGCAAACTTACAGCTATCAAATCAGAAAATCAAACATATAACGTGATCTTAGTTCCACAAACATAATCCCTCTCAGTCACCTAGTAGTGGGAACTATTGAGGCAATGTTCAATTAGCCGAAATAGGGGAACCATGTACCTTTGAAATTAAGCTGAACAAGCAGCTTCCAGAACTTCTTTGAACTCTTCTACCTAATTTTTTGCAACTAAGAATGTAAAACCCATTTCTCTTTTTGGAGCATCAAATTATCATGGATAAATAATATGCACAGGACCATCAACAAATGGAAAACTAAATCATCTCAAACCAGATTTATTTCTCGGCCAGTCCCTTCGGGACAACAAAGAATTGGTTCCGAGTGAAAAGATTTAACAAATTTAAGAATTTTTGAAAAAGAAACTCATGCAATCAACCCATTCAGAACCTTGGTAGTCGATACAGTGTTGAAAATCTATGGTAAATGTAACCTACAGGAATCCAGTAAATAACCCCAACAACTAAGGGAGATCTCATAAAGAGCAACAAACAGTAAGATTCAAATATAAACCAAAAAGCAACATTCAAACTCGCCTGTAAATTGTATGGTGCAACCAGTTCGTAACCTCTGTAAATACGATTAATATTACTTACGAACATTTTGAAACAGTTCAAAAGAAAACAGAACTTGGTACCCGAGTTAACAAATTTAAGATTTTTTTAAAAATAAACTCACACAATCAACCCATTCAGAACCTTGGTAGTCGATACAGTGTTCATAATTTGTGGTAATAGGAATAGACTACTTTATAGAAACAATGTTAAGAAATTAAAAAATGCAACTTTATGAACTTTTTGAAGTTTCTATAATGCCACAATTCAGTGTTGAAATCTAAATGTTAGAAAACATTTTGAAAGCCCTTCCTCCCGTTAAGATTCATGAATGGTACAGACGTTGCCTACATGACTATTTAAATGCATGGATTTTAATAGCTTTCAATCAACTGCATGCATCAACACTGATGTCAAAATTGTGATTTGTCTAAACTGTCAAAGTAAGGATGGTCTAGTGCTTCTTTTGCCGAGATCCTCCTTGCAGGATCATATTGCAACATTTTCTGCACATATGCAATATTTTTTAGCGATGGATATTCTGCTGAATTTGAAGAGCTACTTTATCCAAATCACTTAAGGGTGAATACACAAGAAGTTAAAGGCATTGATACATACTAACAAAGAGATTCAAAAGGAAAATATAAATGGTATCTTATGATGATAGAACCATTTCTGACCAAAAATGAGAATAAATGTATGGAAGATTGAAGGAACTTGAAACTCACAAAAAGAAGATCCACACCATTTGGATCCAAATTGAACATGAATTTGGAAAGATCTTGAGGCTTCCATTGAGGAAATTCATGCCAGCAACTAAGTTGGGTCACTCCTGGCAACAGTTCTTCATTAGGAGTTCCCAACAACCTAGATGCATTTGCACGTTCAGACCACAGGAAAAATGTTATTTTGAGTAAAAATGTTCTCCCAATATGAAGGAATTGCTAATTGGCCAAAATTATTTCCTTGTATTGGGTTAGTTGGCCTTGACCCAAGTTCAGTGCTAATTTAACCAAATAAATCCCTACACTACTGGTCCTTTCGGAATCAATCTGCGAAGCACGGACTGAAGTCTCACCCGAAGCAATATGGGGGGATGTTGGAACCAAGTTTCCACACCTAGAGATGGTAGTTATTTCGTTTTGTGCCCTAACTCTGCCTTCGTGCAGATCGATAAGCCTTTTAGGGCTTATCAATATACTTTTCTTAATTGGCCTCTAGACCTTCGCGAAGGTCTACGGTAGTCATTCGCGGACCCTAAACAAGTGATTTATATACTTACGCACTTCTGTAATTACCCTTACCTCTGTATTTTCCTTGATCGACTTAAGTATATGACAATTTAACCATGCATTAAGATATTTTTCGTGTAAACAGATATTATTACTTGCGTTCAGTCAACAATGTAAAATATACATATTCGCACATTAACATAGAATTAAATCATAAACCTAGTATTCAGCATAACATAATCGCATGAATTCAAAACAAAAGTAAATAGATCAACATAAGTAATTCCAGAATAATCTTCTCTATTAACACTTCAGTTCTTCTTACATACTCTAACTACCCTGCACACTCAGCTGCATGGGTCTGCGCACTCAGCTGCGGACTTCTACCCTAGGCCTCTGCGCACACAGCTGTAGATCCTCTCTTCTACTCTAATACTCTTCGCTCTTTTCGATAATGACCCATTACATTCATCATCTATTTCCAAAATCTACCTTAGACTCTTCTAAGACTCTCCTTTTTATACAATCCCATGGTCTGCAGACCATGGGTAGGTCTTCTAAAGCTGACACAACTTACATAATAGAAGGGCAGAAACCCTTTATGACACTTTACATCTTCACGCTCTGCAACCACAAAATGCAGAGACTTTACACTTTTCTTACAAAAACTTGGGCTTTCTACCCCAAAACTTGGGCTTTTAACCCCAAAATCGACCCTAGGGGACCCTGTCCCAACAGGCCCCCAACACAAATATGGTGACTCACCCCTGAGTCACTCTATTAGCATGGAGATCTTACTACGAAGACCTCCCAACTCCACTTGCACCACTGCAACTTCAGTGTGTTGTGGCCAGCAACACCCCCCCCTTGTTCATTTAAGTGTTGTCCAAAATACTGAATGAATGGGGACCCTTAGTTAAATTTTAAAGAAAAAAGCAAGAGTTTCCTTTCTTCAAAATAAGGTTACCATCGTAAGCTTAGAAAGGTGTTTTGAATATTTTTAACCTAAGTCTACGATAAGGGAAATATCGTTAAAATTGCGTTGCAAAAAAGATAGGAAATGCCTTCATTTCTCTATAATATCGGTATGTGCATGACTCTCGTGTTAAGCATAATATCGCATCGCAATAAAGTAATACTCATAAGGAAAAAACTTCAAGATTTACCGATCTGCATTAACATTGATCGCAAGATCGCATATCGCAGAAATGAGCTATCAAGATTCGGCAAACATTAAACTTCTGCGACCTACGATGTTGCAATCGCTGCGATATTATATTCGTGCGATCTACGATGGTGCGATTTGTGATCGCGCGATCTGCGATGGTACGATTTGCGATGGCGCGATCTGCGATGTTACATAAGCAAATCATAAATCACTTCATCATGAATCCTTCGGGCACGCCATTCAAAGAAAAGCCACCTACCATAATCTGACTCAAGATCATGCGCTTTTAATGATAGTAAATGAATTGGTTGTCAGTTATTAAATGAAATGAAGACGCGTGCTTTTGTAAAGAATTACTTCACGTAAGGTGGCATATTTGATATATATGTTGCATTTAAAACTCTCCCATCACCTTTCTTGATCAGTCATTTCCATTTCACTCGTAATCTGCAGGAACGAAGAGCTAAGACGATTCAAAGCCAAATGCAGGAAGAAATGGGAAAGAAAAATAAAGCTCAAGGCTCTAAGGTGAAGGAAATGACGAAGGAGATGGCACCTTTGTATAAAGACACAGCCTGTAACAGAGACGCAGGGATATCGACATGGGAAAGCATGTACAGGCTGCTTGAAGAAGAAAATCCTAGAATAATGAAGGTTGCTGCTGTCGCGGGCTCACAACGCTCTTCCGAGGTTTCCTTAGAGGAGCTAGCATGTTCATTTCTTCACCGGATAGCAGCAAGGCCCAAAATTCTACCATATACGGATATGATCAAGTGGATACTTGAAAATGTAGAAATGAACAATAGACAATTCAAGGTTCAGGGACATGGGCTCATCGGATCATTCGCTGCGCAAGATTTAAAGCTTATGTATCATCTTCCTGAACCGCAGGCGACTTACAATGCACAATTCGTTAAGAAATTTGTGGCAGAGAACCCAAACCTAGCAGAGACCACCAAAGATTGGTCCAGAAAAGAGGAGCCACTCAAAAAGGACAAAAACGGTATGTACAGCACTGGTTCCCTCACCTATCCGTATTGTTTTGCTATGGCCATGCTTTGTAGATTGTTTGGGATGCCGGATATCAATAACTTTTCATCTGAATGGCTACCATTAATAGATGCTGCCACAAATGCCGATATTATGGATTGGTCCAAGATCTTTTCTGATAATCTATACATGGCTATTATCAATTACCGGTCTAAAATATCCTTGTCTCAAAGGATCTATCCTCCTTTTTATCTGTCCGCATATATTATGGATTCTATTTGTTATGTGTCTAAATTTCCCACTATGGGTTGGAAATGGACTACCCAGGACCCATTACCTATCCATGTTTATCATAAGGTGTTATGGGATTCTCAGTTCGTCCCACACTTCTACCAGATTTGTCACGGGCTTATCTTACCCTTGTATAGAATGATGTATGAAGAGACCACCCCGGGGTACCTACCAAATAAACTACGACTGGAAGCAGAATGGAAGCAGAAGGCGCAAGCAAAGGGAAAAGCGATCCAAGCATTAAACAACTTCAATTGGGAGTGTTACTGGGCATACTTGGTCAAGCCCCATAGTCAATGGATGACTGTGAAATGCATCATAAACGCAGCCGAAAAAGTAGTGCCAGCTCTCATAGATTCTGTTTTCGCAACCCAGCTCAGCGCAGAAGTCAGCCAGCCGACTCTCCTCAAGCCCATGATGAACACTTGCAGCTTTAAAGACCAAATTCAGAAGTATCCTTATTTTAGAATGTTGTTTTTTCTTTTAAATTAGATTAGAAAAAGGACGGTCATTTGAAAGCCTCATTCTAAATTTTGTAAAAACACTATTATTAGAATTAGGAAGTAGTATTTTAACCCTTCTCATGCATTTAGTGAAGGGTCCAGAAATTTGTCAAAAACTTGTCCTCGGAACATGCACTTCTGCACCCTCAGAGGAGGTTTTGATGAATGGATGTATCGAGATTTATTAATGTTTTCATTTTAATGTCTGCTACTGATGTTGCACTTTTGTACTCTTAGTAGATGTTAGAACAAGTAGAGATAAATCATTTTTTCTTGAAGCTTATGAGTAGGATTAGTCATAAATGGTACTTTTATCTCTTGGCCATTTCTGCTTATATTCTTAAAGTGATATACAGTTTTCAGTTGTTTATATGTTACTGCATGAATGTATGATTCACCATTTGGCACTTCTATACGGTGGAGCCATTTATTTATGTTTGATATATGAATAACTTATTATGCGATATGCTATTCACAACTGTTTTTCCTAACTTTTTATGCAAAGTGGTTTATCTTAATTGATTTCTATTCTTATGATAGCTGAATGATATTTATTACCAGTTATTGTTTAAAATCTCTTTAGATCGCATAATAGAAGAAATACACCCCGGGTTAGCGTAGATTAGATGTGTTGTTTCTCATTAGATTACAATAGCATAGAGTTAGTTTAAAAGTTTGAATTAGATTAGCTTTAAGTACTCTTAGATCAGCATCATCCAACTCTGCACACACACACACCCTTAGATTGGGAAACTGGTCCCATTATCCCCAGTTGGACCCGCTATACCAAACGGATAAGGAGCTGCCAACCAAGGTTCGGACCGGGTGGGTATCCCCCTTGTTTTCGACCCGATTTTTGGGGCTTCAACATATTTGGCGCTAGAAGGAGGGCCTGAACATAGTGTCTGTTGGAATGATTTTCAATTGTAACATCTGAATCAAGATGGCTTCTCACAAACTTCCCATTTGGAGTTGCATCCATGTTCCTACCTCTTCCAACACTCCACCTGAAGTGGTAAGACTCTTGTCTCAGGTAAAATTCAATGGTAAGAATATTTCTTCTGCTTTTAATCATGCTCTTCAATTTATTCAAAGAGTTTCAAGTTCGTATATTCAAAGAATTGATGAAGGCGTTTTATGCAGAATTTTTACTCTTACATTCACGACGGAAGCTAGAAAATGGTGCAGAACCCTCCCAGTTGCATCAATTCACAGCTGGGACCAATTTGTCAAGACTTTCATTTTTGAATTTGATTGTTATGACTATGACCAGGTATATGATGAAATTGATTATCTACGGAAACAAGATGAATCTTTTAGGGATTTTAATATGCGATTTCATCTTAATTGTCTAAAGTATGATCTTGAAAGTGAACTCATGGATGAAGAATCTTCGGATTATGCTGAGTATTCCCTGCCTCCTATGTCTGATCAAGCAGAAATTAGTTCAAGCTTTGTCTCATTTTCTTCTAATGTGAATGAGGATTCCAATTTGAATATACAAATCACCCATAATGAAGAAAGTTCCCAAAGCCAAGGAGACATGCATGCTCTAATGCAAGAAGACAAAAGCGAGAATGCTGGAGGAAAGCCTGCCTTGGAACCAGGAGATAACTTCAATACAAGGTCGGATAATATCGTTGCAAATCAACAAATACAGATGCCAAGGTTAGAACAGCAAACTATTTCTCTTTCAAAAAGTATCAGTGCACAAAGGTATGATCTAAAGCCCGATGTCTATGATGAATATGATGAACAAAGATTTTTCCATGATGATATTTTCAAATGCATTGTTCCATAATCGCATTTTTCTCTTTATCCTGATGTTTTTAGTGATGATAATTTTTCCCCTCTCAATATTAAAGATATCTCAAAAAGTACAGAGGATTATTAAAATGACTCATCATTAGGTTTTCAAGATAAAAAGACAGCTATAGAACATCCTTTGATCATTTTCAAACAAGAACCACTTGACCTTCCTTGTCTGAAAATATATGACGAAAAAGAGAAATCTAGGGAAACCTGTAAAATCATTTATGATAGCTACTTTGACAACGATGATGTTGTTGATTTATCCCAAGTAACTCAACAAAGCTCAGATAATGAGAGATGTTCTAATTCAGAAATCATATCAGTCAATCATCATTTCAAAGTAAAAGATCATTTGCATGATTTTACTATCCAAGACAATACCCCGATCTATGATTCATATCATGAGGAAACCCCCATGCATGTTCACAATCATAACTTGTGTTCTGATTCACAAGACAGAATTCGAAATTGCTCGGATCCCATAATTCTGGCCAGTTCTTGTGAAAAACAAGATATTCCAACTCAATCCCAGTTGTGTTGTAACACTATTTGTACATATAATCATTTCTTTCTTTCTCACTTGCACTCATTTTGTACAAAATCGGATTGTGTTTTAAATTTTCAAACTTTTGATAGATTACTGTGGTATGTTGAGCACCTTATCAAAGAACATTCGAAAGATTGCTACCATTTTGGAAAGCTAAACTGTGTCAAGGAAGTATAGAACTTTTTCAATTCCAAGATCAATCAATATCAGACTTCCTTAGAAAACTTATTTGGCATCCAAAACACCATCAACAAAGGAAAGTACTTTTCGAAACTTGTCGGCAATTCGCGCCAACTGATAAATCTCTTTCCAGAAATTTCCATCTATTCTTCATTGATTTATTTAGAGATTTATATATGGAAACTTTCCTTTTACAAGAAATGACTAAAAGCTCAACTTCAACGCACAGTAGGTTACAGGCCATTAAAACTAAAAAATCATATTCGCAACCTGGCTTGTCATCTTTCCTATTACGAGATCATCAATCCATAACAGAAATTCATCCTGATTTTTATGATCCAATAGGTATCCAGTTGGAAAGAAGTTTTCATGAGAAAGAGATTTCAGACAGAATTCCAACTGAAGTTACACATTCTTATTCCACATCCAACATTAACAGTCCAAGAAAAATTTTGTTCTTAACACTGATGTTTGAAAGTTACATACGTGTAGGAATAAAAATGAAGAGATGGTTCCACTGGAAATATCATTTCACCTAGTTAATTTTCTGTATATAGTTAGAATAGGAGTAGGAGTAATTTAGCTAGGTTATTAGGTTTACTTTTAATAGTTGGTAGGCAAAATAAGAGAAGAGATTATCCCTATTCTGTACATAACCCTAGGGAATGTCTACCTCTCATTTCCTTAAATATTTTTCTCCATAAATAAAATTTGCTATGGTTAACAGCATTTGACATTTACTAAAGACACCTTTTCTCTATCAAGATTTTGAACTTCTGCTTCTATGAACAACAAATCTTTTGGAAACTTGATCTTTATTATCAATAGAACTTTAACCCAGATATGATACTAGTTTCAACTCCAAGAAATTTGAAGAAAGCTATCTTAGTAAAGAAATTGTTTTATGTCAGTACAATGAAAGGTATCAATAATGAAATAAAGATTCTCTGTAGAAATAGCCATTTCCAAAAAACTCTATTATTGTCGTCCAGAACTTTCTTAAGGAAAGAAAATTTGACTTCCTCCCTGCTAAAGGAAATCGCAGCATTCAGAGGAACAATCCGAAAAAACACTATATCTCAAAGAATAAGAGGTCTCATCACGAGCCGGCTTATCATGATCATAGAAATTATAACTTGTTGACTTTGCCAATACTGTCCACCAAAACAGGGCAATGACTCAAGATTGTTGCAATCAAAAGACAAGGGGTATCATCACCAGCCAGCTTGTTCAACAAAAGTGTAAATCAAGTGAATGACTGTGTCATAATTTGGCCACCAAACCAAGACATTGTTCTTTAGAGAATAAAAAAGGAAAAAAGTGTCAAAATGCGTTTTTCTCTGAAAAGTTGTAAATAGCCTTAAGGAGGATAAAGGATCATTACTGGGTAATAGGTAACCCTGTCGATGCTATGGACGCCTGCTGGCAGCAGAGGCTCTACTTGCGACAAAGGAGCATATTTAAAAGGCTGCTACACAGGGGAAACTTTATTTTATGTTTTACAAGACCAAGTAATGGCTGATGTAAATGCAAGGACAAGCTGAGGATACAAGTAATTAAAATAGAAAGAGGTTGAAACAAAATATCATTGACAGTTTGAAGTATAATATGCTTTATCTTTTTATAATAAAGTTTAAGTTTTCTGAGAAATTTTTTTATTTCGGAAGTTTGAAAAATGTCAATAGAAGATCAGAGATAACTGGTTCTCCCAAATGAATCACCAATTGTTGTGGCCAGCAACACCGCCCCCTTGTTCATTTAAGTGTTGTCCAAAATACTGAATGAATGGGGACCCTTAGTTAAATTTTAAAGAAAAAAGCAAGAGTTTCCTTTCTTCAAAATAAGGTTACCATCATAAGCTTAGAAAGGTCTTTTGAATATTTTTAACCTAAGTCTACGATAAGGGAAATATCTTTAAAACCGCGTTGCAAAAAAGATAGGAAATGCCTCCATTTCTCTATAATATCGATATGCGCAAGACTCTCGTGTTAAGCATAATATCGCATCGCAATAAAGTAATACTCATAAGGAAAAAACTTCAAGATTTACCGATCTGCGATAACACCGATCGCAAGATCGCATATCGCAGAAATGAGCTAGCAAGATTCGGCAAACATTAAACTTCTGCGACCTGCGATGTTGCGATCGCTGCGATATTATATTCGCGTGATCTACGATGGTGCGATTTGCGATCGCGCGATCTGTGATCGCGCGATCTGCGATGGTGCAATTTGCGATGGCACGATCTGCGATGTTACATAAGCAAATCATAAATCACTTCATCACGAATCCTTCGGGCACGCCATTCAAAGAAAAGCCACTTACCATAATCTGACTCAAGATCATGCGCTTTTAATGATAGTAAATGAATTAGTTGTCAGTTATTAAATGAAATGAAGATGCATGCTTTTGTAAAGAATTACTTCACGTAAGGTGGCATATTTGATATATCTGTTGCATTTAAAACTCTCCCATCACCTTTCTTGATCAGTCATTTCCATTTCACTCGTAATCTGCAGGAACGAAGAGCTAAGACGATTCAAAGCCAAATGCAAGAAGGAATGGGAAAGAAAAATAAAGCTCAAGGCTCTAAGGCGAAGAAAAATATGAAGGAGATGGCGCCTTTGTATACAGAAACAGCTTGTAACAGAGACGTAGGGATATCGACATGGGAAAGCATGTACAGGCTGCTTGAAGAAGAAAATCCTAGAATAATGAAGGTTGTTGCTGTCGCGGGCTCACGACGCTCTTCCGAGGCGTCCTTAGAGGAGCTAGCATGTTCATTTCTTCACCGAATAGCAGCAAGGCCCAAAATTCTACCATATACGGATATGATCAAGTGGATACTTGAAAATGCAGAAATGAACAACAGACAATTCAAGGTTCAAGGACATGGGCTCATCGGATCATTCGTTGCGCAAGATTTAAAGCTTATGTATCATCTTCCTGAACCGCAGGCGACTTACAATGCACAATTCGTTAAGAAATTTGTGGCAGAGAACCCAAACCTAGCAGAAACCACCAAAGATTGGTCCAGAAAAGAGGAGCCGTTCAAAAAGGACAAAAACGGTATGTACAGCACTGGTTCCCTCACCTCTCCGTATTGTTTTGTTGCGACCATGCTTTGTAGATTGTTTGGGATCGCGGATATCAATAAGTTTTCATCTGAATGGCTACCATTAATAGATTCTGCCACAAATGCCGATATTATGGATTGGGCCAAGATCTTTTATGATAATCTATACATGGCTATTATCAATTACCGGTCTAAAAGATCCTTGTCTCAAAGGATCTATCCTCCTTTTTATCTGTCTGCATATGTTATGGATTCTATTTCGTATGTGTCTAAATTTCCCACTATGGGTTGGAAATGGACTACCCAGGACCCATTACCTATCCATGTTTATCATAAGGTGTTATGGGATTCTCAGTTCGTCCCACACTTCTACCAGATTTGTCACGGGCTTATCTTACTCTTGTATAGAATGATGTATGAAGAGACCACCCCGGGGTACCTACCAAATAATCTACGACTAGAAGCAGAATGGAAGCAGAAGGCGCAAGAAAAGGGAAAAGCGATCCAAGCATTAAACAACTTAAATTGGGAGTGTTACTGGGCATACTTGGTCAAGCCCCATAGTCAATGGATGAATGTGAAATGCATCATAAACGCGGCCGAAAAAGTAGTGCCAGCTCTCATAGATTCTGTTTTCGCAGCCCAGCTCAGCGCATAAGTCAGCCAACCGACTCTCCTCCAGCCCATGATGAACACTTGCAGCTTTAAAGACCAAATTCAAAAGTAGCCTTATTTTAGAATGTTGTTTTTTCTTTTAAATTAAATTAGAAAAAGGACGGTCATTTGAAACCCGCATCATAAATTTTGTAAAAACACTATTATTAGATTTAGGAAGTAGTATTTTAACCCTTCTCGTGCATTTAGAGAAGGGTCCAGAAATTTGTCAAAAACTTGTCCTCGGAACATGCACTTCTGCACCCTCAAAGGAGGTTTTGATGAATGGATGCATCGAGATTTATTAATGTTTTCATTTTAATGTTTGCTACTGATGTTGCACTTTTGTACTCTTAGTAGATGTTAGAACAAGTAGAGATAAATCGTTTTTGCTTGAAGCTTATGAGTAGGATTAGTCATAAATGGTACTTTTATCTCTTGGCCATTTCTGCTTATATTCTTAAAGTGATATACAGTTTTCAGTTGTTTATATGTTACTGCATGAATGTATGAGTTACCATTTGGCACTTCTGTACGGTGGAGCCATTTATTTATGTCTGATATATGAATAACTTATTATGCGATATGCTGTCCACAACTGTTTTGCCTAACTTTTTATGCAACGTGGTTTATCTTAATTGATTTCTATTCTTATGATAGCTAAATGATCTCTATTACCAGTTATTGTTTGAAATCTCTTTAGATCGCATAATAGAAGAAATACACCCCGAGTGTAGATTAGATGTGTTGTTTCTCATTAGATTACAATAGCATAGAGTTAGTTTAAAAGTTTGAATTAAATTAGCTTTAAGTACTCTTAGATCAGCATCATCCAACTCTGCACACACACACACCCTTAGATTGGGAAACTGGTCCCATTATCCCCAGTCAGACCCGCTATACCAAACGGATAAGGAGCTGCCAACCAAGGTCCGGACCGGGTGGGTATCCCCCTTGTTGTCGACCCAATTTTCGAGGCTTCAACACAGTGGTAGACTGTGTCGCTGCCTGCTTAACTTTCTCTACCAACTGCTCTGTTGTTGGTCCTCTACTATCTAGCTATATCTTCTACTGTTTTGTGTTAGTGTCAGTGTCTTCACACTGCCATCAGTGATCAAAATTCACTCTTTTGCATTCATATTAGGAGTCCCATTCTTAATGAGTTGCATTCCATTAGGTCATGGATCAACTGATGGTAGGGTACATTCCATTTTTTTCCCTCATGACACATATCTACTGACCTCTTTGCATGTGTGATTCAGTCAATGGTTCAGGTTCAGGTTCATTTTCAGTTTATTTCATTAAATAGGTCTTCGGTCTTAGGGTTATAGTCTCATTAGGTATTAGGGTTTTACCATGGACAAATTTTCAGTAACCATTGACTAATAATGGTCAGCAGACACATGAGAAAGACAATAATCATCAGGAAACTTTTAATTTCATAATTTATACACTTTACCTCAAAACCAGTTTGAGGTGAAAACAAAGCATCGTTTTTTTATTTGTAAATTTCATGTAATTTTATCATATCTCATATGTAATTAATGGTCTCATGTTACTCCTGGTCACCTGCTGATATTTCCAAATACATGCCACTGCAAAAGCAAAAGATTATCAAGCATCAGTTCAACTAATTCAAACAAAAAGTCAAGCATCCAAAAAACAGAGTATTTGAAAAAGCCAAAAGACATTATAAAGTGGGTTTTGAAGAATGAAAAATCAAAAGTTCCCAAGCCATATAAAGGTCATTTCTCTCTCAAGATTATTTCATTGTTTGAATTGAGTTTCATGAGAAAAAAATGCAATTTAAAGTGTTATTGAGAAAAGGGAGGGAAAGTGTTGTGTTTTCAGAAAAAAATAAAATAAATAAATAAATAAAAATTGCCTTGTGCTACGCACCAAAATCCGGTGCTACGCATAGGAGCGGCGCTACACACCTGGTTTTTCTCTATTGTGTTATTTTAAACTGGCACTATGCACCAAAGCAGTGCTATGCGCTTGGGAGAGTGCGCTATGCACCTGGTAGTTAGGCTACAAATAGTTGCAAATTTCATCAAATCACCTCAAAACTCCCAAATTCCTCCATTGCAAGTAAGTAACATCACTATTCTTGCTAAAAAGAATTGTTGCATCAGTTTTGGGTTGTGTTGTCTCTCAAAAACATCAAACCCTAATTGTCACTAAATTATCTCATATATTGCAAAAATACACTCATTACTGTTGTCCCATATCATCTTTTACTGCTTCCCTAAACCCCATCCTCCCATACATAATTCCCTAGACATCATTCCCTAAACTTTTCCCTAATTCCCAAACCCTACATATATCCCAAACCCTACATATACCCTAAACCCTATACTATTCACTAACCCTACTCACTCCCTACATCCCTTTCCCATTCTTGTTCACCCTCACCTGTTTTCCTATTCAAATCTCTTCATACTCATCTTCCCTTCATCCACCAATCCACCACTCTTCATTCAACACAAAGAGGAACAGTTGTACAATAATGGACAGGGACAGTGAGTATGAAATGGAGGAAGAAACCCATAGTGATAGTTCCAGGGAGAGAGACACACAGGGCAGAAAGCCTCATAAGGGAGGAAAACATATCAGAGAGGAGCCCACCAGTTTGAGGGAGCAACAAGCCTACCCATTTTCCCTTTATTGTTTCAGACATTAGTCATGTTTCAGTTGTTGTGAAATGGTGGAAAGGGTAAAATCTCAACATGAATTAGCAAGGTTGTTTGTGACACACTTGGACAACAATGAGGTAAACCTTTCTGGGGTTACATTCACTTTGTCACCAGCTATCATTTCATAGGCTATAGGTATTCCTAATGTGGGTGAAAAGTCAAAGGTCAGGAAATTGACATAGAGTACTATGAGCCTTACATCAAGGCTAAATACCATAACAGACTCAGCAGAGTATTCTCCTTTAAATTCTTGGAGGTTAGGTTTGCTCCATTGATGAAGATCATCATCAAATACTTTACTTGTGAAGGTAGGTTCCTTAGACTGTATGCCTACCACATTGGACTATTGATTCATTTCACTAGGGTGAGAATGATGAATATCCCCTACTCCATGTTCAAAAATATAGAGAAGATGGTATTCATTGTAAAGAAGAAATCATACTCCCAGCAGTTAAGCAACATCTACCACTACTCTTTGATTAAAATCATTGTTTTGCGTCAGCTGAACCTTCTTGATATACCATGGGAAACCTTCATTTGTCATGAAATGTTCAAAGGCCCTCAAGTCTTTTCATCAATGCCACATGAAGAAGGTGGAACTTTAGGACATGAAAAGGTCCAAGAGAATGAAACTATTGGAGTGCCAGAATTTGTGACATATGAGAGAGGCACTAGGAAACTTTTTCTAGCTGCTAGGTGAGTATTATCTCCACAAGGAGTGGAAGGGGTCTCACCTTCATCTTCAGGCCACAGGAAAATGCTATCTCCACAAGGAGTGGAAGGGGCTTTGCCTTCTTCTTCAGCTAAACAGGTACAGGTTGGGTAGCAGCACAAGGGCAAAGCTAAAGGCAAGAAAAGGATGTGTGAGAAGGATCTTAGTGATGGGAAAGAGAGATATTTTGACCTTGTTGATCATCAAGAGACGCAAGGAGTTGATGTCATTGACTTGGATGCTCAAGATCCAAGGACTGTCAAAGACATGATCATTAAGGAACAAGAGGTAGAGATACAAGCTTTGCCTGACAATTTAGAGAGGGCTAAGTGGGTCATCAAATATCTAGAGCAAGGAAACAAATAATTGACCGACACGCAAGTCCTCATGGAGTTGCAAATGATCAAGGACAACAAGCAAAAGGCTAAGAAGCCAAAGGTCAAGTTGACCTCCATTGAGCAAGAGATCGAGAATGACCAGGAAACTTGGCTTGAAAGGGTCAACATAGACCTTGAGGGGCTTCTTGAGAAGGCCAATAAAAACAAGAAGATGCTTCCCCACATGGCCTACCACTATATGACCCGAAACAAAATATGGAATATAAGGATGAGGAAGCTTAAGGAAAGGTTAAGGAAGCCCTTGAGGAGAAAAAAGGAGAAAGACAAGCTAAAAATATTGGTTGAAGCCTCACTAGCCCATCAAAGCAACTAATGAGGGAGCCTTGTGCCAAATCTGGGCAAGTTTTGGTGAGCTTTTGTCATTTTGAAAATTTGAAATTCTCCAACACAGAAAATTGCTCTAGGTGCGCGCTACACTTTTGACTGGGAGAATTTTTGGAGAAATGGTTTGCATATTTGGATTTAGCATGATGAGAACATCAATCCTTGAAAGTTTCAGCAATTTTGGAGAAAAACTTGATCACCTAAAGGTCACAAAACCATCAAAACATAACCTCTTTGCCTCTTTTTGGACACACAGGAAGAAGCCTTGGGAGATTTCACTTTTTCAGGGGGAAATGACCTCCAAATGTAGAAATTAAAGATTTTTCAGAAACTATACAGGAATACCTTTCCAATGAGCTATATTGGGCTCAATTTGGCTAAGGGGAAGGCCTCCAAAATTAACTGAGAAGTGGCGCTATGCACCTGGCTAGTGGCGCTACGCATAGAGCCAGTTTGCTCAAAAATCCAAATTTCGCCTAGTTTTTCTACAAGTTGACTTTTTCTCTCATTTTGGATGAATTTATGATTGTAAATGATGCTATGCTATGTAAATGTAATTGTAAAATGACCTTAAAGGGTAGATTCATCATTTTGAGGTGGTTTGGGGGTGAATGAATCAGTTTCCATGGTTTTAGAGGCAAGTTGTTCCACTGCCTATATTCATGTTCTTAGTTTAGATATGGTTGAAACAGTCCCTTATCTCTTGGATTCGACCCCTAATGGCTAGAATAGGTGGTTTTGATGTCTATATTATGTATTTTTTCAGTCATTAGCAAAGGTTGGACTCTCTTGGATGCTCTGAGCTACATTGTACATCTCTACAGTAGTTTGGCAAGGAAATAAACTAGGATTTGCAGCTATTTTTGTGGGATTCTTGTGGTAATGTGTTTTTTCATAGTTTCTCCTTCTGTCATTAGTTTTTCTCATGTGTTAAGTGTGCAAAAATCTAATTCATTCTTCTAAACTAAATGAAATCAAGATAGATAGGTAGAATACATTGGTTACAGTGCTCTGCCTTGGCAATCCATTTAGTTTTTTATGTTTTCCACAGTTTGAAGAGGATACATGATCTCTGCATGTCCTCCTCAGCTCTGCATCAGTCTTAGACCTACCATCTCACTCGATTACAAGTGCCAAAAAACTTACCTACCTCGCCCCATAGAACACCCTGCATCTTGACTTCATTTCCCAGATCCAAAAATGCCTGCTCCATTTGATCTAGCAACAAAACCATAAAACCAACCAAAAAACCCTAGAGCTACTATACCTAGCCTAAAATCCAAATTTTATTCAGTCATATCAACTGAGATTGACAAGGAGAGAGCCCTCTCCCGACTTGGTAGGGCTAGCTACCAAGTTAAGCTTGGTTTGTGGTTATCCTAAGATTGCCTCCCTTCAGCCTGAGGTCAATCTAGGCTCTAACATGTTGTCTGCAGGCTAGTCAACTTTTCCTCAATGATGGCGATAAACACATAAGCCTCATCCATCCAAGGCCCTAACCTGGCCTTGAGTACTTCCTCGCTTCGCTGAGTTGGATCCGTCTGTTCTTTCAATTCCTTCGCCTCCTGCAACTTTTCCAATTTCTGCGTGATAGCGACAGTACGCGCCGCTACTCTTGCCTCATCATACCACTACTGCAATTCCCTTGCCTCAATTGCTAATATCTGCAGGTTGGGATCTTCCTACAGACTGGTAAGTACCTCCAGCGATTGCTTGAAGAGCGTAGTGCAATATGCCACCGCAGGTATCTACTGCAACAACTACATTCTTGACAGTTAGCTCGTGTTGTTCTCTAACCTCTGGTGGAGTTGAAGGCTGTGCCCTCAACTCGAGCTCTGTAATTTTGAGGTTCAACTCAAACTGAACCTTGGCCATCTCGGTCTGAGCATCGCACACACCTGTAGCCAACTTTTGAATCTTGGCCTCCACAGGCGCCTCTTCGAGGTTGTGTAGTTCCAGAACAGTTCTGAAAGCCTCTACTACCATCGCTGCGGTGTGCTCATTGTTCTCCTGGTCCTTCTTCCAGGTTTTTATCACTGATGTTTTCTCAATGAAAAATTCTTCATTGTTAACCTTCTGCTCGTTGATCACACTCATCGCGGGCTACTCTCGGGCCTCGCTTGGGATCATGGCCAAGTTGAGACCAATTTTCCTTAAAGTAACCTTGTTAGCCTCTGTCTCCATGCTTAGGGCTCCATCAAGTATCCGACGGCCTAAGGATCCAAGGAGCAAACCATCTCCATTACTGTAGTGGTCCCTAGTGCCAAACTAGTCTGTGTCGTGCTTCTCTGCCCTACACCGACCTGCAGTTGAGTAGTTTAGATTTACAGCTCACGCAGACCCATCTGAATGGCCACCAAGGGTTACTTCTGCTGCTTCTCTAACTACTGCAGCAATTCCACGGTCATGTCCCTAACCTTATCCCTAATTTCATCTAAGTCACCTTCTCTCAAGGTGATTGGGTCGAGCAACGACTTAGTAGCCTTGGTCTTCTTCCATGGCCCTTCTTTCTCCTGCTCCCGATTCTGCTTCACACGGAAGGGGGTGCTCTCCTGCTCTCCACCACCCTGTTTAGATTGCTCTTCTTTCTCCATCTGCGGTGAAGGATACTTCTGAATTCTGTCAGAGTCATGCTCTTCCTCTTATTTCTTCACAACGCGCTTCACTTATGCTCTTGCGTTTTCGAGTGTCCTTTTTTTTTTCAACCAAATGCTGCATTTTCAACTAGGCCTCTTCCTTCTTCTTCTTTCCTGCAGACTTACTAGACTCGGTTGACAAATCTAAGGTAGTGCACCCCTCGATTGGCCAACAATCAAGGACTGCTGCTATGGCATCATCTGTTGCAAGGTATGGGAGATCATACCATTTCTGTTCTGGGTCCTTCTACACCCAGATGGAGATACAATGGAAGTCCACTTTGAACTCCGCATATCCCGACAACTGCTCAAAGATAGTTGGTGATAGTCTTGGCTTGTGGTTGATGGCCATATTGATGCTCATCTCCATCAAAACCTAGAAGACCTTGCTCTCGCGGACCCGCTCAGCGTCCTTCATGGCCCATAGTGAAGCAAACTTCACTGCTTCTAGAAAATCTGTCACGATCGAAGGAAACTGGCTGTCCTCTGGAAATGGCCACGCAACCAACACAATTGATAGAAAAAGCCATGAGTAATGAAATGTTTTTCTACGGTCCTATGCCTCCCTACAGATTGCAAGGAACTCACTGCATAGGTAGCACGCCCAATTGAATTGTACGTGCTCCGCGCACTATGCTGCTAATGACACAACTAGTGCTAGAACCTCATCTGTGCGACACTTCCTCATTACTTTCCCAACCAATATCTGGGTGGCTACCTTCACCGCGGGGTCAGTTATGCTTGAAATTGAATATCTACGTAGTTTCTTAACAAGCTTAAACTTTTCCTTCATTCTCTCGGCGAGGTTGCGCTCACCCACTTTTCCACCAAATGCCTTGGCCAGATTTAGTCCTGAATGGGGTAGCCGGGGATCCTATGGATCAGCATATCAGTTATAGGGATTGGCTCCTCCAACCAAAGGCACCCATCATGCACCAGGCACAACAATTGTTTGATAACTATCAAATTTATGGGCGCGTGGTGGTAATGCGACACCCATAGCAGGTTCAGCAATCCTGCCTTCTCCATCCCACGAATCCACTTCACCAGCTCCAACGTGGTGACACCTGAATCCTTATAGAATACCCTCTGCATGAAATTATTAGTAGCCAGGTGGGGGAACTGCTCCGTGTCTGCCAAGTCCCAATATTCAAGTTTTAGGTGGGGGACGCGTGCCAAGCGCGGTCCTTCAAACGCAATATTTTCTGGCAGTAGGTGTATATTAAACATAAAATTTCCCTTGTCTAGGTCCTTTGGGGTCTTCACCTTACCCTGACGTAGAGGAATGTATTATGATAGCTTTGAGATAGGATCTACTCCCTCAATGTCAATGTCCTCTGCGCCCATACCAGTTTCTTCAGTGCCCTCATCGGATTCTAGGTTTACCACCTTGCCTTTCTCCTGCACAGTGGGTTTCTCTTTCTTCTGGTGCTTCCTTGGTGACTCATACACTGGCTGTGTCACTTTCTATTTGTCCTTCTTCATCTTGGAAGCCTCTCCTACTGGCGTAGGCTTCGGCCTAGGCGACCTCGGTGATTCTGGCACCGTAGCAGGCATCTCCACACTTACAACCCCAGGGGAAACTCCCTTAGAATCCATTGATCCTTCAACACTTGCAGTTTCGATGGGTGCCAACATCAGGTTATAAAGGAGCTCGTGGGTTTCCTTAGGAAACCTGTCAAACACTGAACTAGCCACCAAAGCCTCAAAACTTGCAAGGTTCATGCGCAATTGATTACTGGACACCTACTGTTGGCTTGAGGAGACCTGACCCAGGTTCAATGTTAGTTAGCCAAACAAATCCCTACACTGCTGGCCCTTTCGGCATCAGCCCGTGGAGCACGGACTGAAGTCTCACCCAAAGCAGTATGGGGGGATGCTGGAACCAAGTTTCCACACCCTTGAGATGGAAGTGATGTCGGTTTATTATGGTTATACCTGTCTTCACGCAGGTTTCTTAGCCCTCTGTTCCACCCTTCATTACCTTCATGAAATAGTACAATTGGTTTTCACGCAGCCCTCACTTGCGGCTTAGGGATTTTCGCGCTGCTATGGAAGTGAACTGTGATATCTCCCAAACTAGGCTAAATGTCTTAATCATCTTATTAACCCATCTTATTTAGCTTCACATAACTAGATGTTCTTTCTTGTGTTTACTTCGCCAATACATTTACATATATTCGTGCATCATATAAGCATTATAAGTGAAATTCATACCCAACATAACAAGATGCATAAACAAGAAATAAAGACGTAGAAATTATAGAATCCTTCTCTTTATTGATAATTCCAAATAATTATAGACTCGACCCACCCTACACAATCAGCTGCAGGGGTCGACGCACTCAGCTATGGACTTCTAGGCCTCTGTGCAGTCAGCTGTAAAGTCTCTACCTATGCTACAACCTAAACTTAGACTTCTACCTTAGAGCTATCTCTCATACATGTCGATGCTTCCTTCTTCCTAACTACTTAGAGCTTAGCTCTTTTTATACAATCCCATGGTTTGCAGACCATGGGTAGATCTTTTACAACCAACATTACATTTCCAAAATAAGGGAGGACAAGCCTATGACTCTTTAACACCTATGCGCTCCGCGAACACAAAATGCGGGATTCTTTACACTTGGATTACAAAATTTAAACAAAATATGGGCTTTTAGCCCCAAAACTACCCTTGGGGGATCCCGCGCCCAATAGGCCTCCAACACAAACATCGTGACTTGCCCTCGAGTCACTCTGCAAGTGCGGAGATCTTAGCGCGAAGACCTCCCAGCTCTGTCTGGATAACCGCAACCTCAGCAGTGCACTGAGCGGCCGTCTGCTGGACTTCTTCCACTCGCTACTTGGTGACTACAGTTGAACTACTACCTGTTGTGGCCATCAACAACCCCCCTCTTTGTTTGGTATTAGCAATAACACCAAGCAAATGGGGACCCTTAATAAAAAATCCAAAAAAAACATTTTATGAAAATTTTTGTATTCAGCTCCTTAAAACTGTATCACATCGCGAGAAGAGAATAAAACATTTTCTTATGAGCATAATAAACTGCGAAAAAGCGACGTGAAATTCATCGCATCGCATACATTATGAAGCGCTCTTAAATGAAAAATCTTAAGAAATCTCCGACGGCCAATATGCGACATCGCATATCACAACATCGCGTAAGCAGCACACAATGATTGAATGACTAAGCGCGATCTGCGATGCCACAATGCTGTGATCTGCGATGAATGCGATATGCGATAAATGCGATCATGAATTTCTGCGATGACACATCTTGACGACGTGATCTGCGATGCTGTGATGCGAGTCGCAGAAATCACCCATCGCAAATTTTCCTCGGCGCAGTATTCAAGGAAAGTTGTCCGTAAACCAAAATTGGGCGCGCGCCTTAAAAGAAATTAATGAATGTACGCCAAAGTATTCAAGAAGGACAGTTTTGTGTTTTTCAAAGAGTCAGTTTGCTATGGGTGTCATGATTTTATACATTCATAAGAGCTCAAAGCTTTCATGTCAATCTTTATTATCATTACTCTTTTCCTTTGCGTAAACTGTAAGACAGGAAATAACATGAAGCAATGTGCAGGAAACATCTAAGGAAAAGGGGAAAGCTTCAATGCTCGGAGAACAGAGAAGAGATGCCTTCATAAACGGATGTCGCATGCAACAGGACCACAGATTCCATAGTATCACTCAATAGATGATGATGTCAATAGGTCATCCAACGCTCAGAGTCAAAAGCGCACAAAAGCAGCATGTTTACAAAAGATCTGAAAGCTTATGCCCGGTAAAGGAAAAAAAAGGCGCTAAAGAAGGAAAATGCACCAGAAAAGCCTGGAACAAAGAACGGAGGCAGCATCGCTAAGAAAATTGTTCAGAGAGCAAAGTCCCTAACTTGTTCAGTCATTCGCAAGGCCGGAAACCGAAATAGCAAAAGCAGAATCAGTTTGAGAGAAATTTGGGTTATTACCAAGTATACACGCAGTGAATACACCCAGCCAGAGGAAGATTCTCGAAAATATCTTCTAGTTTACCAAAAAGTGGTTCCAGCACTTGTTATTTCTATTTTCGTAGCTCAAACGAAAGCAGAAGGCGACCAGCCGACTCTTCCCAGGCGAATGTTGCATGCTTGCAGCACTAAGGAGCAAATACAGAAATGGTTAGGAATTAGATTCAATTTTTAGAAATAGTTTTTCTTTAGCAGAAGAGCGGTCATTTAAAACCGTATCCTAAATTTATGTAATTAAGTTAATTAGTTAGCAGTATTTAAACCCTTCTCAAGCATTTGGAGAAGGGTCCAGAAATTTGTCAAAAAACTTGTCCTCAGAGCATGCACTTTTGCACCCTCGGAGGGGGTTTTGATGAATGGATGGATCAAGGTTTATTAATGTTTGCATTTGATATCTGCTACTGATGTTGCACTTCTGTACTCTTAGTAGATGTTAGAGCAAGGAGAGATAAATCATTGTTGCTTGAAGCTTATGAGTGGAACTAGTCATAAATGGTACTTTTATCTCTTGACCGTTTCTGTTTATATTCTTAAAGTGATATACAGTTTTTAGTTGTTTATATGTTACTGCATGAATGTGTGAGTTACCATTTGGCACTTTTGTACGGTGGAGTCATTTATTTATGTTTGATATATGAATAACTTATTATGCGATATGTTGTTCACAACTGTTTTGCCTAACTTTGTATGCAAAGTGGTTTATCTTAATTGATTTCTATTCTTATGATAGTTGAATGATCTTTATTACCAGTTATTGTTTGAAATATCTTTAGATCGCATAATAGAAGAAATAAACCCCGGGTTAGCGTAGATTAGATGTGTTGTTTCTCATTATATTACAATAGCATAGAGTTAGTTTAAAAAGTTTGAATTAAATTAGCTTTAAGTACTCTTAGATCAGCATCATCCAACTCTGCACACACACACACCCTTAAATTGGGAAACTGGTCCCATTATCCCCAGTCGGACCTGCTATACCAAATGGATAAGGAGCTTCCAACCAAGGTCCGGACCGGGTGGGTATCCCTCTTGTTGTCGACCCGATTTTCGGGGCTTCAACACTACCCTGAATCTTTTGCTGAGTTACTTGTAGTGTCGTGAGCTTTCCTTAAATGGAAGCCGTGATCGTATATGCCTCGTCTATCCAAGGTTGTAGGCACACTTTTAGGACCGCTTCTTTGTGCCGAGCGGGATCCACCTGTTGCTTAAGCACCTTTGCCTCTTCCATCCGTGCAAGCCTCTATGTAAGGGCGACCATCTGCGCGGTCCCTTTGACCTCGTCGTATCTTTTTTGTAGCTCACATGCCTCTGTCTCGAGGCACTCTACATCCGGGTCCTCCTGCAGGGTGGTCAGGACCTCGAATGATTGTTCAAAAAGTCACGTGCAATTTGCTGCTACATTGTCAACCACCGCTATTGTTGTTGTAACATCGGTGGTACCCTATTCCCTGACTTCCAGCAGAGTTGAAGGCTGAGCCCACAACTGCAATTCTATGATCTACACATTCATCTCTAACTAAATCCTAGCCATCTATGTTCGAGAGTCATGCACCCATTTGGCCAACTTGCGGATGTGCGCCTCAACTGGTTCTTATGCCTGAATTTCCAACTCGGGGACCATTTAGCAGGCTTCCTCCAATACCTACATGATATGATTATTCTGTTCTACTGCCTCATTGTGTTGTAGTCCCAACTCCTCAATGTTGATGCACTGCTTGCTCATCGTCTGCAGAGCGCGACTCTCCCGGGCCCTAAGTTCCGTGGTGACTCCATCTTACAAGAGGTGGAGCGTCTCCCAAGGGAGTGTGGCCATATTCAACCCCACCCCTTTCAAACTGCTAACCATGGGTCTGTTGGCCTCATTTTCTATAGTAAGTTCCCCATCTGGTAGCAGTTACACATTGGTCACCCTTGTGTGCAACATCTCCTCGGCAGCTAAAGTGCTAATCGCGAGGTTGGTGGACATTGTGATAGCTTGTGGAGTGCGAGCCTGAAACTTGTGCAACTCTTCTTGGAGAGACCTTAATACCAATTGTTGTTTCTCTTCAAACTTTTGGAGGGCCTCCACAGTGACATCCCTCACTATTTCTCCGATATTGTGCAAATCCCCCTCAGTGAGGGTGATTGGGTCAAAGGATGTCTTTGAAGCCTTGGTTTTATTTCGTGGCACTGCCTTCTCTTGCAGTCGCTGATGCTTGAGTTGGGTGGACTTCGTTTGTGGGTCTATGCCACCTTGTTCCGTTGGATCCTCTATTTCTGCTTAAGTCCTGGGCGAAGGTGACTTCTGTCCTTCGTGCTCTTCTCTTCTTGTCCTCTGTTGTTCGGCCAATTTCTTGGCGTTGCACCCTACCTGGGCCTTAGCCTCCACTTCCTCCTTTCTGCACTTCTCAGCAATCTGCACCATTCAGAGCTTTGTTTCTTCCTTCTTATGTTGTGTGGTGGACTTGTTCATTTCCACCACAGAGCCTGCTAAAGCGCGCCACTCCGGTGGCCAAGACTCGAGGACTACAAAAATAACATCATCAGTCACTAGATATGGTAAATTATGCCATGTATTCATGGGGTCCTTCCACACCCTGATAAAGACATGGTGGAAATCTGCCTTGAACTTTTCAAAGCTCTGCAAACTAGCATAAATTGTGGGTGAAAATTGTGGCTTGTGATTAATCCCCACCCAGATGCTCATCCCCATCAAGATCCAAAATATCTTGCTTTCTTTTATGTGTTGCATGTCCTTGGTTGCCCACAATGAAGCATACTTCATTGCCTCTGGAAGGTGCGGTGTGACTGAAGGGAATTGGCTGTCTTTTGGCAGCTCCCATGCCACTAGTACAATCGACAGCAAGAGCCACACGTAATGGAACATCTTGCCCTGCTCCTGTGCCTCCCGATAGTTTGTAAGGAACTCGCTGCATAGATAATTCACCCAGTTGAACTGGACTCCTTCAGTGCATTGGGTTTCCAGTGCAATCACAAGTATGGGAACCTCATCTGTGCGGCACTTCCGCATCACCTTCCCTACTAATATTTGTGTCGCTACCTTGACTGTAGGGTTATTAATGCTGGATATGGCATATCCTCGCTTCTTCTTCTCCAACTTGAATTTCTTCTTCATAGCTTCTGTGAGGGCCAACTCACCACCTTTTCCTTCTGATATATTGGCTAGATCCTCCCCTAAGTAAGGCAGTTGTGTGATCTAATGGATCAAGTGGTCCATGATGGGAATGGGCTCCTCCAACCACAAACACCCATCATGCACCAAGCAGAGCAGCTGCCTCATGACAAAGACAGTCACTGGGGCATAGTGGTAATCTGGAACCCCGAGAAGGTTGAGCAACCCAGATTTCTCTACACCCTTGAGCCGTATCTGTGGCTCCAATTCAATCGTTCCAACAATCGTGTCAATATGTCAGCGCATTAGCTATTCAGTTGCTAAATGTGGGAATTTTTCATGATCTACGAGGTCCCAATCTTCAAACTTTAGTACAGGAAACCGCCCTAAGTGCAGCCCCTCAAAAAAAAGTCATCTAGGAGCAACGGAGTTTGCAAGGAGCTCTTGCTCTTGTCTATGTCCTTTGGCACCTTGGCTTTGCCCTTGCACGGAGGAACATATTCTGGTAACCTGGTAATAGGGTTCGCACCCTGGGTTTCAACTTCCATTTCCAATTCCTCCTCATCCACCAGGATTTCTTCATATTCTTCCTCGTCTGCCTCCAGATTAATGGCCTTCCCCTTTTCCTGCAAAGTGAGCTTGGTCCTTGTGGGTTTTTTACGTGCATCGGGATCATAGCTTACTTATCCTTCTTTGGTCTCGGTGTTCTGGGTGGTTTAGCGACTTCAACTATCACTCCAGCACTCACTGCGGCAGCTTCTACTACCTCAATTTCCTTTGTGGCTTCCTTGGGTGTTGACATCATTCTAGTCAGGAGGTCTTGCATCTCCTTCGACAATCTCTCAAACACTGAACTTGCTCTCAAATCCTCAAAATTCGTAAGGTCCATACACACTTGATAGCGCAACAACTGAATTTTCAAAATGCCAAGTGTTTTTCGTTGGACAGCCACCTGTGATTTATAGGGCCTTTTGAATTCAAATCCAGCCATTCCCCCCACATTAAGTCCATTAATACTAGATTGGCAGCAGATTTTCAAGAATCTATGCCATAAATTTCACCTTAAATGCTTGTCGCCCGCTCCATTTGGCCACAATCCAACCATCAAATTGTGAATAGTGACTTTAATGGTCACTTTCTAGCAGACCTGCGCGCTATTTCCATGAGTAGCATAGCTGCCTTCATGCTGTCGGGGACCCTATGACTCTTAGTGCAATCATGAAATCGTGTAGCTCCCTAACCCGAGAAGTGTAGTTTATAGTCCTTGTTATCACTCAGGTTGTTCCCTTCGACTCCCAAGGGAATACAGCTGAGGTAACCACTAACCAATCTTTTAGCTACAGGTCCTAGCCTACCTACAACCAGAGAGGGCTCTCTCTTTATTATTTAACTTTGTTTTAGTGTAATTTTAGGCTAGTTATGATGTACAGGTTTTTGTTTTGAATTTGGTTGGGTGATGATTTCAATCAGAACTGGTATGCAATCTCAGAACAGTCTAGACCATTTGGCAATGGAGTCAATGCTTTCGTACATCTGAAAGTGCTTATTGGGGAAGAGGTGACACTATAGATCCAGATAGGTACCCATGGAACAATTCTTCAAATCTGGAATATGATGGCATGGAAACAGGGAATGAAAGGCAACTAAGGATCTTTCACTATGCTGATAGAGGGAAAATGTGAGAATATTATCTAGGAGAACTTAAGAATTCCTAAACAGCATTCATAATGAGAGAATCAATGTAAACATGAGCATTTAAGAATTCATATTTATGATTAATTCTGAAGAAAACACAGTTAACAACAGAGATTGAGCAGAGGGTGCATTCAAGCAAGTCCTGAGCTATTCTTCTTCTCTATTGCTAAGATAATGAAACATATATGTGAATTAAGCAGACACAGAAAGACAAAACGTGGTTTAGAATAACTTATTGTTCCATTAAACAACACAGGAATTCTGTAGCAGAACGCAGATCATCACTTTCACATCCAAACAGTGCAGAGACCGTGAACTTTCCCAGCCATTTGTATTAGATAGTCTGAAAATTTACAACGCAGTGTTTTAGAGAGAAATTCACCAACCCCAAATACGTTCTGTGGGGAGGTATATATAAAAAAATAAGATACAAAATATCTAGTTGATGAGTTAATATCTCATAACTTCTTTGCCAACTCTTGAGGAATAGTAGCTGAAAGAGTAAATGCTGCAGTAAATATTAATGTATTAGCTGTCCATTTTGTCAGAGAATTTTGACTTTTATGACCAACTAAGTTGGTTGGGGCTACGCTTTTAAATCTACGTTTTTTCCTTTTCAGGCTTGCTGTCCCAGCATTTTGCTGAGTCACTACTCCCACCTGCTCTGCCTATTGTCTTCATGCTTTTCCTGGTGCCTGCGTATTCAATTCTGTTGACCTGTAGATGACCTGAGGTTGACCAAAAAGAGAAAGGACCGAGATCACTTTGGCAAAATTTCCAGCATTGCTTGCCACCAATCTTCTTTAGGCAGTTGATGTCTTCGTATCTTTATCAATGTCTCATCTGCCTCGGTATACCTGTAAAAATTGGGTGGGACCTCAAACAAGTGATTGATTTCATGTTCAATGTAAAATAAATTTTCCAGCTTATCATAAAGGTTCTGTCCTGATGGAGGTCCTGTTTCTTCTGAGGTACTTGTGGATGTTGTGATCTGATTTGAAATAAAGTTACTCATCCTGGTGGCATACTGCTCACGGGTCAGCAGTATTTTAGCGCCGGTCAATAGGCTGGGCAATCCTTTTCCTTGCAATGCTCCCATCCTCAGCTTGTAATCATCTACCTCTGCCTGCATTTCCTGACACTTTCTCTCCAAACTTTGCACAAAATTTCTAAGGGTCAGCACCTTTTTTGCTGTTAAAACAGTTTTTGTCCTATTACTGATGTCTAAGGCTACCAACTCCTCTTTAGTGTGAGTGTTCAGGAAGTGAATCATTTTGCTAGCCTTCTCAGGCATATTTCCTAATGCTGCTCTAGCCCTTTGACTCTCAATTTGGGCTAGGCCTATTAATTCAATCTGTTCATGCACAGTTCGGATTGATTTCCACTGTCTAGTGATAGAGTGGTCAATTCTGGTCCACAAAATCTTTTTTATTTCAGCTAGAGTCTTTTCTAAATTCAGCTCCTTCTCCAAGGCCTTTATTTTGTCCTTCAGGGCCTTAATTTCCCTTGTCTGTTCAGCTACTGTCACCTTGGATTTATCATATTTTCCTTCTAGATCGGCCAACTTTTCTTTGGCCTGTTTTATCTCTGTTGCTTGAAGCTCTAGCTCCTTGACAACTTTTGTCAATTCATCCATGCTCATGCTAGACCCAGGAGCTGTTGTTGTTGCCGCTGCAGCATCTGTAGTTGTTGTAGTTGCTGGAGTAATAGGAGGGGTCACTGCTGCTTGTGTAGGTGGAATAGCAGCAACAGTTGGAACCGTTTGAGGTGGCTGGGAGGTCGACTCTCCCTGCTTGCCTTGCAGTGCTCTCTCCAACTCTCCCTCCATTTGAACTATTCTCTGGTTCATTTGCATTAGCAGGTCCATTGTATCCTCAGCTTCTTTCTCTTGCACCAGTTCTGCTGTTTGTGGGTGCATAGTCGAGGAGAGCCTCATTTGTTTTTTCAGAGCAGCAATATCATCCTCCTTTTTCTTCATTAGGGCCTTGATAGCTTTGGGATTCTTAGGATCATGCCCTAGGTCCACAATAATGTCCTCCAATGTTTTAATTATGTTGTCTTTGGTTGTGGAGGACATTCTTTCCAAATCAAGTTGAGTATTTGTGTTCTTCAAAGATTCCTTTAATTCATGGGCCAGTGTGGCCTTGTCTGCCAGTGTGGCATAGACCATTTCCCCTGCTTGCTTATGTAACTCTATTTGATCCATGGGGTGAATGTCCTTGGCCAGGACCTCTAAATTTGTCTTGACATAGTCTGCAGCTGTCTGAGGCTGCTGAACCTTGGGCTTGAAGTGGTTGAGAATCATCTTTTCTTCTTTGATGTCATATGCTGCCATCAACCTTTCCTGCTTGGCAGGTGTTGCCTTAAGAAATTGGTCATACAATTGTACTCTTAATAGTTCATTTTGAGCCTTAATTTCCTTAAAGGTGGCTTTGATGCTAGCTGGCCTCTTACTTTGTTGTGTAGAGGAAGACACCTCCATGCCATGTTGTCTATCTTGCTCTTGTTGGAAAGAGCTTGTAGCTGTTTGTTGACTCCCTTCTCTGTCTCTCCTTGGACTTCCAAGGATTTCCTCACTGACTTCCTCCTAAAATGGAGGATCAACTCTTTGCCTTTTAGCTTCAGGATGCTGTGTAGATCCACTAGCAGGTGTGGAGTCTTCTCGGTCTCATTTTCTGCCTCTTTCCTCATGGGCAGGAGTCTGTAAAGCAGGCACTTGTGGTGCCTCTGTTTGCTGTGGAGGAGCCTGTCCTTGAGATTTCTCCATTGAAGTAGCAGGTTGCTCTGTGATCACTTCTTGCTCTGCATCCATTACTTCTTTCCCTTTTGTTGTACCTGTTGCTGATGTAGATGGTCCTTGGGCGGCTTGTGTGGCTGCAGCAGCAGATGTGCCTTCTCCAATTTGATGTGGCAACTTGAATGTTACCTGCTGCAAAGAATCCAAGTCAAGAGTTTTTTCTAAATCCTTGACATTTTTCTCCATTATTTCCTCTTGGGTCAATTCCTCAACTAATGTGCCTTGCAGCCACTCATCTTGGTTGGCATATTGTTCAATTTGTGGAAATTTACAATGGTCATAGGCCAGCAACCTGTATTTAACTCTTCTGGCACTGATAAAACCCTCCGGGTCATAAGGGACCCACCAGAAGCTCCTCTTTAACTTATATTTATCCCTTAATATTTGATTAGCATCTTTCCAACCTTCTTTCTTGTTCATAATGAAGGGGCCTAGATGGTCTTTGAATTTTAGGTGAGATTTCTTTTTGGCACTATGAAAATGAGTGAGATCAGAATTAATGAGTTGCCTATAGTACTCCAAGGCAAACAGTCTCATTGGTACATATCTTGGGAGCCTGTAAGGACAGAGCTCACAGCCATAGATTCTAATGACAGTGTGATTTTGATAGAGATACCAATCACCTATTTTGTAACTCTTGGACAGCTATAAGGTCTTTTGTATGTCATATGACAATCTAGGAGGAGGGGATCTCATTAGGAGACAAGAGACTAGGTATACAAATTGGTCAATGAACTCACAGTAGGAAAATGGAGAGTTTTGAACCTCATGGAAAACTGATGACCAAAAGATGACAGACCTTCTTTCACCCTTAGAATCCAACTTCTTGATGGGGCATTGGAAGCATTCAAACTGGTAATACATGAACAAATGATAGATATATGATGAATATTTAAAGACCTGCTCCCTATCCAGTTTTATTAGTTGTTCATGTATTTTGTTGGCTATGAACTTGGCATAATTATACTTGCAAGCAGGGGGCTGTCCTGGACTGTATGTAGACAATAACACCAACACCGTGTCATCAATGTGCTCACTTGTTTTAAAACCCAGCACATAATAGATCATATCAACTACCAGTTTTCCCACCTCATTGAAATGGACATATAGGAAAGGAGGTGGCCCTGTAGGCTGGCAGTCTGCCCTCATGAATGTCTTGGTAATTTTTGCAATTTCAGAGCCAGAGAGTTTGGAGCCTGCATCCAGCAAATAGTTCATGGAGAAAGGAAACAATACCTGAGTTTGTTTGAAGTTAAGCATCTGGTTGATGGAGTCAGGAGTAATATGAAAAAGTATGCTCCCAGATGGAGACTTAACAGCTCTCTGAGTTGGCTCATAGTTCTCAGCACATAAGCGGATGATCTCAGGAAAAATATTGACAGAGGGAAGGAAGTAATAAGGAAAATTGGATTCCCATATGCCATACATGTCACAGTTGTTTAGAAAGTTGTTTCTCAACTAGCAGAAGTTCTACAAGTGATTTCTATCCCCAAGTAGATCTTGAATGAGGTAATCCTTATCAGCAAGAGGCATGGCTTCAAGCTCTATGTTTGGTGGGTTCATGGTAGTGATACTTAGAGCTGTTGGAGTGGCCATTATAAAACTTTTTGATGTAATCTTTGGAGTGAAGTTTTAGAGCAGTAACAGACTGAGGATAACTGCTTATGAGGATTTGTAGAGGGGTTGTAGAATGAGTTCAACTGAACCAAAAGTCTTCAATATTTGTAACTGTGGTGAAAAGGCAAACTTTGCAGAGTTTGGTTTATGCTTTGTTTTCTCTTTTAACAAATTCTCTGGATTGAGAGACTGTGAGGGCCAAATGCAGAGGGGAAAGGGATTATTACAGCTCAATGTACTGAGGTTTCTGTAGTGGAATGCGGCAAAAGAGAACAATGCCGAACTGTTATGAAATTTTATCGGGAACCCGAGCTCGAAAATGAGTTTTGGCACGGTGAAATTGCGAATGGACCGGGGTTTGCCGGGCTCCTTTTAAACAGGGGGTGTATCAGTGAATTTAGGCAGAATTTAGGTGGGGCAGAGTCATTAACTTGGGAAATTGCAGGTAATTGAGCGAATGAAATTGAGAAAATGGGAAGAACAGGGGTGAACAGATGGAATTCGGCAAATACCTGGTTAAAATAGCACCGAGGGTGGTCGAACTGGTGCAATGGGGGACGATGGAGCCGAATCCGAAGGTGGCAGCAGCTCAATTGGTCGAATTTTGAATTTTGGAGGCAAGCGGGCGAAAACGGCAGCAACAGCTCTCCACAATGACCAATGAAAATGACTAACAAACGGTCGAATAACGCGTATTTTATAAAAATTTTGACATATTTGCGCTTTTGGCGCTTTTCCGTGATGACGTCATCATGACGTCATTGGCGGGTCCCGGGTACGGCAGGGTGACGTGGCAGGCTGACTCGGGCGCCAACGTGGCGGTGACACGGTGGCAGTGTGTGGACGCGGGCGGAAAAATTGACAATGACATGGAGCAGCGGCGGGGACACGGTGGTGACGTCACAAATGACGTGGTTGCTGACGTCAGGGGACAGAGGGTGGTATCCGGTTTTCCCCGCACCACCTTTGAGCACAAGCGGTATTGGGGGAGGGGCCTCCGAACACGCCGGGCGGCTGACACGTGGCGGGGGTACGGCAGGGAAATCGTCCATTCCCTGGATGTTAACCTCTGGCATATCGGGGGCTCAAAACGACCACCCATTGTTGAACTGTGGCGTGGTCAATTGGACGGACGGCGTAACGTTGAGGTGATAGGGGGTTAGGGACGGGACCCGCCCAACCTATTAAAATAATCACGCGCCGGGGAGGGTCAAAAACTTTGGAAATGTGGGTTTTGTGGGTTATTTGCGCCGGTAGTGTTTAATGTTTTAAATAAACATTTAAACCAAAACTTTTAAACAATGAGCGCGAAAGGGTAGAATGACAAAGTTTATGGTAAAGGGGTGGGGAAAGAGGTTATTAACTTAACCAAATGTTAAGTTAATTCCAGGTTAGAACACGGAAGGGTTAATAGTAGTCCCAGATGGACTATTATTTCCCAAGACTGTATTATATGGCTATAATGCCATAGGGTGGGATATTTAATACATTTTTGGGGTTTTTACATAGTTTTTTGTAGAAAATAGGGGTGGGAAAGTAGTTAGGGAGCTATACAATAGAGTTAGGAGTTAATATGGGTTTGTGAGGTGAAAACGTAGGGTAGAGGCTAAGTTTATGAACTGGAACTTAGACATAGGGATGAATGGAATATGGAGAAATGATTTTTACACAAGAAATGTGGCTTCTCTTCATTGAGGAAAGCCAAAACTTGACTTGATTTTCTCAAGAATGAAGTGCAAGTAGGACTGGTTGGGCAGATCCCAAAGTCCTCAAGGGGGTGTTAGTGAGAAACTTTTTAGGGGGAGTGAGGGGAGTTAGACATGCTTCCATAGTTCTGCCATTAGACAACTTCTTTGACCTTTCTTTCGTTGATAAGATAAGATCTGATTGATAACACATCAAGTGATCCAAACCTTACTTCTGCAACCTCAAACTACCTACCCAGCCTAATACACCTAACATTTTTTCTTCTTTTTGAATGGGTGCACTTAGCCTTGCAAACCCTGATTATCCTCTTTTCTTTTGACTGCCCTCCTGTCTAAATCTATCCTTATCTCTTGCAAGGGCCCAGATTAAGCAGTTGGGCCCCTTAATTTCTCTACCTAGCTAGTCTTCTGCCAAGCTTGAACTGTTTGGACAGATATTGTTTCCCTATTCTACAACATCAATTTAAACATGGCATGGTCCAGATTGAACTGTTGGGCCATCCATCAAGCTAGAAGTGGCATCTTTGCTAGCCACTTTCCTGGTCATTCTTTGGGGTTCATTTTTATCATTTTTCTAACCAATTTACTCTTTTTTCCCTTTGATAATTCTTTTAGGGCATACCCTCTTCACATTTTTTAACTTTCCACTAATACCTTTTTACAAAATATGGAACCTTTGTAGCATGAAAAGATGAACATATTTGGCACTTCCACTGTCAATAATGAAAAATGAAACCTATTGGTATAGGAACCTAACAATCCTGTGCCTCCTTTTAGCTGCCTAGAGCACTAAGACTTTGCTTCTATCGCATAGTGAGATGGTCGGTCCACCTTTGTATGGCTTCAAGTGATTTTCATTCACCTTTCCTGGGAAGGGTTCTCCATTTAACTTGACCAATTGTCGGTAATCTCCTTAATAACATATGGCCCTAACCAGTGCATCCTTAATTTTTGAAGGAAATTACCAAACTTACTATCATACAACAAAACCAGATCATTTAGCACAGCTTGATGTGTCAATCGTGCCATGCCTTTTCATGCTACTTTTGGACTTGGTGGTGAAATCCAGCCAAAAATCGTTCTTCTTCGAGCTCATCTAGCTACACGAGCCTCTCTTCCAAGGCTCCGCAATCCATCATACTTGTGAGTGTTTCCATACACAGACTAGGCACGATATATTCCATAGGCATTACGAATTCCACACCATAGACAAGCCTAAAAGGGGTTTGTCCTATCAGTTTTTTGCATGTCGTTCGATAAGCCCACAATACTGTAGGTATGTGTAGGTCCCAGTCACTTTACTGAGCATTGCAAACCTTGGTCAGTGCATTTTCGAGCACCTTGTTCAATGCCTCCATTGTCCCATTATCTTGTGGGTGATAAGGTGTGCTCTTCTGGCGGTATAACTGAAATTCCTTCGTTAGTGCGCTAATTGTCTCATGCAGGAAGTGCGTACCACAATCAATCATCAAGATCCTTAGATATCCAAATTGCATTAGTACATTCTCAAATAGGAACTTTGTAGCCGTCACTCCCATGCAATCCTTTACTGGCTGTGCTTCTACCTAAGGAGTCAAGTACTCCATCACAGTGATAATGTACCTCGCGCCTGTTTTCCCTTGTGGTTGAATGGGTCATACAAAATCTATTGCCCAGTTTTCAAAGGGTTGCAACATCATTTGTGGATTCAAAGGAATTTGATCCCTCTACAATGGCTTGCATGTTCCTTGACATACATCACACGCCTTGCAATATGCTTTTGAATCTTGATGAAGGTTTGGCCACCACAACCTGGTGCGTAAAATCTTCTACACAATTTCTATCCCTGCATAATGTCCTCCCGTGGCACCCCCATGAGAGTCTACGAGGATGCTGCTCTATTCGAACTCAGGTACATACCTTCACAGTATCTCATCAGTCCCCATCTTGTATAGATGCCCAGCAATGACAAATAAACTTGTCGTGCGCATCACTAATTCCTTATTTTGCTGGATAGAGTATCCTTCTAGTGCAATTCCTATTGTTAAGAAGTGTAATATATCCTCGAAATGACCATCTGCCGACATGCACTGCAAATAGCTGCACATTAGGCAATCCTTCCTCCAAGTTAGTAGGTTCCTCCCCTATTTCGATGCGCGACAGATGGTCTGGTCTCGTGTTTATTCATCCAGGCTTCACAACAACTTCAAAATTGTACTCTTGGAACAATAAGAACCATATGCAGATTCGCACTCCCGACACACGCTTATTGACCAGGTACTTTAGCGCGGAGTGATCTGCATACATCTCAAAGTGGCCTCCTAGCAAGTAGTGCCGGTACTTCTAGAGCGCATACACCATAGCTAGCCCCTCGTGTTCAGTGGTAGATTAGTTGTTCTACACTTTGGCCAACTGCGCACGTGGATCATTATGCCCATCATACTTGTCAGTCAGTCACATCTTAGGCTTACCAAATCATGTTATCATCCTCCTACATCCATGCCAATCATTAAAGCTTCCCTTGTGTGTGCCCCACCATCTTGCAGGCATAGTGCCCAATCCAAGGCCTGGAAGAGTTGATTTTCTAGCACCTCCCTTTCAAATGCATCCAAAAAGATATCTACCTCATTTAGACCATCATAAATAGGAATATTTATTTCCTCTGATGACACACAATGCAGCAACCAGGTCATCATGTTGCAATTGAGTGTGGTTACTTCGTGCAACCGATTCTGCCAGTGTTCTATTTCTTCATCAAAATTTGAAGTGCAGGAAATCTTGCGCTCCCATGTAATCTGTCTGTCCACGGTGGGATTCACCCAGTCTTGGTATCACGTTGTTATCTTATAGATGCATTCCATATCACCATCACTCTCATAATGACGGGCTGGTTTAGTATAGTGCGATCCCTCAGTAGGATCCAGGGGTATTATTATGCGCAGTGATTTATTTTCAAAGATCATCTTTCTCTTTTTCAGGTTGATTACGCCATTCATATTAGTAGCCCAGTCAATTCGTAGGAGTGCAGGGTAGGGATTGTTGTCATCCACTATCTCTATCACTTCAAAATACGCCAGTGCACTCGCTCCCTCAATATCCATGGTCACCCCCTGCAACCACCCCATGGGTATGATTTTTTGTTGATTCAACATCCTTAGCTGAACTGGAGACCATTGCAGTGTAGGTCTCCCCATTCGCTCTCAAGTCTGCTTTGGTAGGACATTCGCATCTGACCCCAGGTCCAAAATGACCTGATCCATTTCATACTCTCCTATTTGTGCGATCAGTCTCATCTCCCGTCCCGTACTCATTTTATGCTTGCCAATATTTCGTACTACGCGTGACTCACTTGACGTGGTTCCAGTGCATCTATTGATGAGTTGTTGTATCCCTTTTACAGCCTTACTATCGCACAGTAACTTCATATAGGTTTCTAGGAAGGTTGTGAGCATAGAGGGGTCCATCTCCGGCTCAGGCTTATCCTTGCTTCTTGAGGTATAAGCCTCAGCAAAGCTCTTCTTAGCTTCCATGAAGGCTTGCTGAGTGTGCTCAAAATCAAACTCAACCTCTTTTTTCGGGGCCTTGCGAACCCATGTATTTTCGTCTAGTTGTTTTCCCTTTTCATCTTCCGTCACGATTCAACTCCGAAGCACTATATTTACATTTGGATCTTCCTCGCGTAGCTCAGACCTCATCATCTACAAGTTCTGAGTCGGGGGAGGTGGTAGCGCCCTTTTTTCACGTATCCTAGCTATAATCGTAGGAAAGTCTTGTATTTCATGATCAAACAGTGTGCAATACTTTCACGACTGATGCATTATATCAGTGCAATCATGGGCATAGTGCCCTAGTCCTCCGCAATTATAGAAAATCAAATATTCTCGACCTCTACCATGTCCTCCTCCACCTCAGCCTCATCTGTACCCCTAAAATCATATCCATGCCATCCCTGCATTCTAGTCAAGGGTCCGCGTTCAGCTTGAACCCCGTAGGCGGGAGTTCTATCCATCATCAATTCATATCTCATGCAAGTACGCTCATCATGTCCTACCAACCTACAAAAGTTTCAGAACAACTGTTACGGTGCTTGTACACATGTAACAAGTGGCAGGTATCTGTGGCATGTTTTCCAGCTACCTAACAGATATCACACCATAAAGTAGGCATCGTGCTAGGTCCTACTTGAGCTTCCAACCTTAAAGGCATTGGTCCTCCTCCTGCAAGGTAATTTGTAAAGATCGGGCAATCGTCTTTGTCATGACCCTGTCTCTTGCATTTCAAGCACCATACTTCCTCACGTACCTTTGGTCGAACTATCCTTTCCTGCTTCAGACTTTGTAGGCATATATTTTTCAACTGCGCATGGATCTGTTGGGCTCCTAAATTAGGATCATGTATCGGAGTCTCATGTAGTCTCATGGCAATCTCTAAGGCCTATACCTGAGTTGTTATCTTCTACTATGACAACACACTCCTCAAGTGTGGTAGTAGCGAAGCCACAAACCACTCGTGATGCTGTCCATATTTCAAGTTCATGTTGGCCTCATGAATCATACATTTCAGCCTCTGATCTAGTTCCCAAGGAATCTCATCTGGTTGCATCGTGATCTCTTTGAATCCCACAATTGACTACACCTCATATTTAGGCCTGCTAAAATCCCTATTTAGTGTTTCTTGGATGTCCGCTACTCTATCGTTTGGGTTATCGTTGGAGTACTTAATATACCAGGTTAGCACGTGATCTTGCATAGCACTAACCAGTGTCACCTTCTTTATGTGATCATCTGTAACACCTTGAGCTTCCCATACAGCGCTCACAATGAACTAGAATTGGTCCGAGTCCTCATTTCTCAAGCCTTTAAACAATGGCAACTTCATTATGTTTTCCATACAGAATCATGGTGGAGGTGGAGGTGGTAAAGGTGAAGTTGGAGGCAATGGTGGTGAAGTCATAGGTGGTGTGGGCAGAGGTGGTATTCGCAGAAATCCTTGTCTTATTAACTGAATAGCAATTCGCAGAGAGACCTTCGCTATTCCTTCTTCGTCTCTTCACAGATGTGAAGTCAAGGGGCTATACTCCAAACCCTTATTTCCTTCATTCATGTATGTTTTTCCAATTCGAATAGGCCCAAACATTAAGGTAGCTTCATAACCATTTTTTGCACAACATCATTTTAATCCAAGTGTTCAAATATTTTATGTACTTACCTCGTGGTCCTTTGAAAAAACATCACTCTGCCTTGCTATAGTTGACTGAGGTGTCGTCAGTGAATTCAGTCACAAATCCTCCTATGACATGATTGATGCAATGATTGACAACATGGGTGATCTTATCCTCTAGTGTTTCCAACCTTCACACTAGCTCTGGGGTCCACACAATAGGACCATCAAGTTTCCACCTTCCTTGCGTATCTGCTAGCTTCACGATCCACTTGTATAGCTTAGTAGGAAAGTAGGTGAAAAAGATTTCGTGGATCTCCATATACAGGTATCAGTCCAGCCACTGTTCTTTCGACAGTCATGGGTTTTTTTTCTCCCGTGCCATGAATTTGTGGATCTTTCTATCCAACCAGTCTTCTTAGTTGGATTCTAGTGATACGACTTGACACATATCCTATGCAGATTCCATTCCTAGCAATGGAACCATTTGTTGGCTTAAGGGGGCCTGACCCAGGTTCAATGTTAGTTAGCCAAACAAATCCCCACACTATTGACCCTTTTGGCATCAGCCCGTAGAGCATAGACTGGAGTGTCACCCAAAGCAGTATGGGGGAATGGTGGAAACAAGTTTCCACACCCTTGAGATGGATGTGATGTTAGTTTATTCTAGCTATACCTGCCTTCGCGCAGGTTGCTTAGCCCTCCATTCCACCCTTCAGTACCTTTGCAAAAGGGTACAAATGGTTTTCGCTCAGCCCTCACCTGCGACTCAGGGACTTTCGCGCTGTTAGGGAAGCGAATTGCGATATCTCCCAAACTAGGCTAAGTGTCTTACTTATCTTATTAACTGATCTTAGTTAGCTTCGCGTAACCAGATGTTCTTACTTGCATTTACTTAACCAATAAATTTACATATATTCATGCATCATATAAGCGTTATAAATGAAATTCATACCCAACATAACAAGATGCATAAACAGAAAATAAAGACGCATAAATTATAGAATCGTTCTCTTTATTGATAATTCCAGATAATTATAGACTCGACCCTCCCTACGCACTTAGTTGTAGGGGTCTGCATACTCAGTTGTGGACTTCTAGGTCTCTGCGCACTCAGCTGCAGAGCCTCTACCTATGCTACAACCCAAACTTAGACTTCTACCTCAGAGCTATCTCTCATACATGTCGATTCTTCCTTCTTCCTAACTACTTAGAGCTTATCTCTTTTTATACAATCCCATGGTCTACGAACCATGGGTAGATCTTTTACAACTGACATTACATTTCCAAAATAAGGGCGGAGAACCCTATAACTCTTTAACACCTACGCGCCACAAAATTTGACCAAAATATGGGCTTTTAGCCCCAAAACTACCCTTGGGGGATCCCACGCCCAACACCTCAATTCTCATAATTTAAAGTGTTTTTCGTTGGGTGGCCATCTATAAAAATCTGACCGTTCCCTCCAAAATCCATTCATAAATGCTAGATTGGCGACAAATTTTCAAATATCTCACATTTAAATTCTTCCTTGAATGTTGCCCCCCACCCCCCCCCCCCCACCGCTCCTCTTAGTCATTTCCTCACTTTCAAATCATGAACAGTGACTATAACAGTCACTTTCTAGCTGCCCTGCGCGGTCTCTCCTCCTATAGCGTAGCTCCCTTCGCACTTTTGTTGATGCTGTGACATTCTTCTATACCACACAATCCCCCAGTTGTGAAACTCTCCAACCCAGGTAGTGTAGCTTATAGTCCCATGCCTCCTTTCAGCTACCTGGAGTGCTAAGACTGTGCTTCCATCATATAGTCATCTGGTCGGATCCCCGGTGTATGGCTTCAATTGGTTGCCATTTACCTTTCTGGGAAATGGATCTCCATTCAATTTCACCAGTTGAACTACTCCACCATTGGTAATCTCTTTGATGACATATGGCCCCAGCCAATGCATCTGAAATTTTCCTGGAAATTTATCAAACTTGTTGTCATATAATAAAACCAAATCGTTTACCTTGAAGGTGTGCAGTTTTATGTGCTGATCGTGCCATGCCTTTTTGCACTCCTTCTAAACTTGCTGATGGAATCTAGCCAAAAACCTATCTTCTTCAAGCTCTGTCAGTTGTGTGAGCCTCTCTTCCAGGGTTCCGCGATCCACCATTCCTGTGAATGTCGCTATTGGTAGACTAGGTATAATATACTCCATTGGCATCACAACTTTTACGCCATAAACCAGCCTGAAGGGTGTCTGTCCAGTCAACTTCTTACAAGTAGTTATGTAAGCCCATGGCACCACGGGTACGCGCATGTCCCAATAATTCCTTTGTGCATTGCAAGCCTTCGTTAGCATGTTCTCTAATATCTATGAAATACTTTGACTGTCCCATTAGCCTATGGGTGATATGGTGTTCTCTTTTGATGATAAACTTGGAATTCCTCCGTCAGCGCGCTGATTGTTTCATTAAGGAAATGTGTACCACGATCACTCATCAAAATCTTCAGTGAACCAAACCTAGTCAACACATATTCAAAGAGGAAATTCGTTGTTTTTTCCCCTATACATTCCATCACGAGTTGTGCCTCCCCCCATCTGGTCAAATACTCCGTCACAACGATGATATACCACACAACCATCTTTTTTACTAGAGGCTAAATCAGGCCTACAAAATCAATGGCCCATTTCTTGAATGGTTGTAATGACACTTGCGGATTCAGAGGCAGCCCATCACTCCATGAGGGCCTTCCCGTCCTCTGACATGCATCGCATGCCTTATAGTAAGCCTAGGAATCCTTATGCAATGTCAGACACCACAACCCAACGCATAAAATCTTCCACGTTGTTGCTTTTCTTGCATATTGTCCTCTCGAAAATCCTCCATGAGCTTCAATGAGGATGTTGTTTTGTTCAAACTCAGGTACATATCTTCACAGAATTTAATTCAAGCCCATTTTATATAAATTTCCTACAATGAAAAAAAAATTTGTCACGCACACCACCAGCTCCTTCTTTTGTTAACTAGTATACCCTTCTGGAGCCATCCACGTCATCAGGAAGTGTATGGTATCTGCAAAGTGATTGCCAGCTACATGCACTACAAAGAGTTGCACGTCAGGTAGTCTATCCTCCAAATTAGTAGGTTCCTCTCCTATTTCAATGCGCGACAGATGATTAAGTCCTGCATTCAATCATCCTGGCTTCAAAATGACTCTGAAATCATATTCCTTAAACAACAACAACCATCTGCATATCTTCGCCCCCAACACAGGCTTTTTAACCAAGTATTTCAATGCAGAATGATCTGTATACATCTTAAAGTGTTTGCCTTGCAAGTAGTGTTTGAACTTTTCGAGCGCGTACACCATAGCCAAACCTTCACGCTCTGTCATTGAATAGTTCTTCTCAACTTTAGACAACTTCCTACTTGCAAACACTATAGCATGATCCAACTCTCCCTCACCAGCCTGTGTCAATACTGCTCCGAGCACAATACATGACGTGTCCACATGCACATTAAATTCCTTCTTCCAATATGGGAAGACTAAGATTGGCGTGGTGACCATATTCTCCTTTAACACATCTAAGCTTCTTTGGAACTCTTCATTCCAACAGAATGTATCATCCTTCTTTAGCAGCTTCTCCATCGACATGGTAATCTAGGCATAACTCTTAATGAACTTTTTATAGTATCCCATATGCCCCAACGCCGTGCACAACTATTTTACACTTCTTGGCACCTCCAAATTAGTTATAACTGCTATCTTAGTTGGGTCCACCATTAATCCTTGTCTACACACCACATGGCCCAGCAAGATTCTAAAACGAACACAAAACAAAAATTTCTTCAAATTTAGCACAATATGATACCTTCGGTATGTATCCAGCATCAAGCATAGGCTAGCAACATGGTGTTTCACCAGCCCAAACATGGTACAATCATCAAAGTATACCTCCAGAAACTTATGAATGAATTCCTTGAATGCTGTGTGACTACGCATGAAAAGATCGTTGGCACGTTCTTCAATCCAAAAGGCATTACAGTATACTGAAAGAATCCCCACTTAGTTATGAAGGTCATCTTACTTCTATCCTCCGGTGCGATCTTGACTTGATGGTACCCCGAGAACCCATCAATGAACAAATATTCTTCCTGTCCCTCCTACATTATCCAACACTTCATCGGTAAATGTATCAGAAAAAGGATCATGCACACAAGTGTCATTCAGCTTCCTGAGATCTACGCATATCCTTATTTCATTCTTCTGCATCTTTTCCTGAACTACTATTGGGCTCACCCAATTAGATTCTTCCACTGGTTCAATAATACCTTCCACAAGCATTTTATCCAACTCTAAGCAGACCTTTCTTTATACTTTGGATTGAGGCAATAGGGCCTTTTCTTGATCGGCTTCGCGTCCAGGTTCAACGTAATTTTCATAACTCCCAAGTCCCCTATTATCTCCTTTAAGTCTGAGAAATTTGTAGGGAACAAGCCCTGGTATTTGCGGAGCAACTCAGTGACCTTATCCACTGTAGCATCATCCTAGTAGTCCCCTATCTTCGCAAACTTCAGCTCTGCCTCTTTCCCGATGTTCACTTGTCTTGTTTTCAGCGGCGCGGTGATATCTGGGTTTTCTATCTACAGCCCCTCAAATTCACGGTGTCCTTCTATTTCCAGGATATTAATGTTCCTCGGATCCTCATCTTCCTCTTCAGTAGTCACATTGTAGCACTCCAACAGGTGGCGCAGCTAGGTGGTCCAATCGATTGAATCAAATCTAAGGGATCCTGCGGTATTCTGATGATCGATGCTTTGACCTCCTCCAACACTTCATCAATGCACTCAAATCCATATTCAAAGATGAATGTCATCAAGAATCCCCATCTCAAAATATCCCATTCATCCATGCCATGGCGGAGCTCTGTCTCCAAGTACCAATTCATAGGTATTACATCCAAGGTGTGACAAAACAGATGCACCCACTCCGGTTGTGGTTCTGCTCCATAAGCATCAGTCCATTTGGCTAAGTGATTGTGTCAATCACTCCTTCCATCATATTTCTCTATCAATCGTATCTTTGGGCACCCAAACCGTGCCCTCATCATTCTTCTATATTCGTGCCATCCGTCGAAGTTGTCTTTACGTGTACCCCACCATCTTGCATGTGTACCACGTAGCGCCAAGTCCAAGGCTTGGAAGTGATGCTTCTCCATCACTTCCTTTTCAAATGCATCCAGAAATTTATCAACGTCAATTAAACCATCATAGTAGGGCAGACTTCTTACCTTCGATGATACGCAGCGCAATGATTTGGTCATCAAGTTACATCGTAGTGTAGATACTTCATGCAATCTATGCTGCCAGTGTTCCAATTCCTTGTCTGAGTCTAATGTGTAGGATCTTTCATGATCACATGTAAGACATCCATCAGTTGTCGGATTCACCCAATCTTGATCTCGCATCGTTATCTTATAAATCTGGTCCAAATCGTCATCACTTTCATAATCACATACTGGTTCAGTGTAGCACGGTCCTTCTGCAGGGTCCAACAGTACTACTAAGTGGAGCGATTTTCTTTCAAATGACATCATCTACTTCTTTAAATTAATCACCCCATTCATGTCGATAGCCCAGTCGATCCCAAGGAGCGTAAGGTAGGGATTGTTGTCATCCACAATCTCTATCACTTAAAAATCGGCCAACACGCTCGCACCTTCGATATCGACTGTCACTCCCTGTAATCTTCCCATGGGGATAATCTTTTATTGATTCACCATCCTCAATTAAATAGGATACCACTGCAGTGCAGGTCTCCCCATTCTCTCCTATGTCTGTTTAGGAAAAACATTCGCATCGGACCCTAGATCCAAAATAACTTGGTCCATTTCATATTCTCCTATTTGCGCAGTGAGTCTCATCTCCCGCCCTGTTCTTGCCTTATGCTTACCAATCTTCCTGACCACGCGCGGGCTGTCAGGAGTATTACCAACACATTTATTGATCAACTCCTATAATCCCTTTATGGCCTTGCTATCTCGAAGCAGCATCATAGAGGTCTCCAAAAATGTAGTAAGCATGGATGGGTCCATTTCTTCAAACTACTTGTCCTAACTTCCTGAGGTAGAAGCCTTAGCGAAGATTTTCTTTGCTTCCATGAAGGTTTCCTTCATGTGCTCCAAATCAAAGCCAACCTCCTTTTCTGGAGCTTTGTGGACCCATTCACCTTCTTCAGGCTTCTTTCCCTTGTCTTCACTAGTCATCATTCCACTTCGCAGCATGATGTTCACATTAGGATCCTCTTCGCGGGGTTCAGCCCTCATCATCTACAAATTCTGGGTAGGTTACTGAGGTTGTGCCCCTTTTTCGCGTATCTTAGCTAGTAATACAGGGCAATATTCTGTCACATGGTCAAACTGAGTGCAATATCTGCACGAAAGGCACGTCGGGTTCGTGCATTCTCACGCGTAGTGTCCTGGTCCCCCACATTTGTAGAAAATCACCTGTCCTCAACCTCTACCAGGTCCTCCCCCACCTCAGCCTTGCCCACACCCCTGAAATCCTCCTCGTGCTCCCCCAACACCTTGATCATGAGGCCGTTCTATCCATCATTAACTCATAGCTACGATAGTTACACTCATCATGACCCACCGATTGACAAAAGTTGCAAAAGAGTTGTTGCAGTGTCTATACAAATATCTGCAGCAGGTGACAATTATTTGTCACATGTTTTCCAGCCACATAACAGATAGCAACCATAGTACGGGCCCTGTACTTGGCCCTGCTTGAGCTTCTGGCCTTAGAGGAATCGGCCCTCATGTTACAACATAATTCGCAAATACTAGACAATGATCTTTGTCATGCCCCTAGCTTTTTCATTTCAGGCACCAAACTTCTTCACACACCTCTGGTCGAACTGCTCTATCCTTCTTCAGACTTTGAAACTCTAGAAAAGGTTCTACAACTACGTGTGAATCTATTGAAATCCCAAATTAACATCTTTCATTGTCGTCTCATGCAATCTCATTTCAATCTCTAGGGCTTTCGCCTGGGTCCCAATATTTTGTTGCGATAAAGCAACCCTTAGATGAGGCAAGCGTGAAGCCACAAACCATTCGTGGTGTTACCCATCCGTAAGATTCATGTTGGCTTCGCGGATCATGCACTTCAATCTCTGATCCAGATCCCAGGTGTCTCACCTTGCTTCATCATGATTTCCTTGAATCCCACAATTGATTGAGCTTCAGACTTAGGCCTATTGAACTCCTTATTCAGCACGGTCTAAATATCTGCTAATGAATCCATTGGGTTATCAATGCAGTACTTAATGTACCATGTTAGCACGCATTCCTGTAAAGCAGTGACCAATGTCACTTTCTTCATTAGATCATCTATTATATCTTGAGCCAGCCATATGGCCTTCGCGATGAACCAAAACTGGTTCGGGTCCTCAATTCCTGAGCCCTTGAAAATGGGACACTTTATTGCATTCACCATATTGAATGGTGGCAGAGGTGGTGACAGTGTGGGCGGAGGTGTATGCTATGGAGGTGACTGCGGAGGTGGGTTAGGTGGATGGGGTATTCGTAGGAACCCTTGTTTTATTAACTTAACAATGCTCTGTGGTGAAGCCTGTGTTGTTTCCTCTTCATCACTCAGAGGAGGTTCGATCAAGTGGATATATTCAAGGTCTATTCTTCCTCTATCCCTAAAGATCTTTCCACTTCGCGTAGCTCCAAACATCAAGGTAAATGCATAACCCACTTTTCACACAAGAGCATCTTAATCCAAGTATTTAAATACCTTAAATAATTACCTCATAGTCCCTTGAAGAAGCGACGCTCTACTTTGTTGTAACTGACCGAAGTATCAACCGCGAACTCTGTCACAAATCCTCCTATGATATGATCGAGCGAGTGATTGACATCGCGTGCGACCTTATCTTTTGAGACTTCCAATCTCTGCACTAACTCCGGGGTCCACACTATCAGACAGTCAAGCCTCCACCTTCCTTGGTCGTCTGCCAATTTAGCGATCCACTCGTATAATTCAACCGGGAATGAATAGAAGAATATTTTATGTATCTTTGTGTACATATATCTGTCCAACCACTGTTCTTTTGTCAATCACGGAAATTTTTCTTGCATCGTGAATTCGTGGATCTTCCTATCCAACCAGTGTTCAATTTCCTTCTTAGTTGGATTCTACTAATGCGACATCACACATCTCTTTATGCAGATTCATGTCCCAAAAATGGAACCATTTGTTGGCTTAGTGGGCCCTGATCTAGGTTCAACATTAATTTAGACAAACAAATCCCTACACTATTGGCCCTTTCGGCATCAATCCATGGAGCGCGGACTGAAGTCTCACCCGAAGCAGTATAGGGGGATGCTGGAACCAATTTTCCGCACCCAGAGATGGTAGTGACATCGTTTTGTGCCCTAACTCTGCCTTCACATAGATCGATAAGCCTTTTAGGGCTTACTGATATACTTTTCTTAATCGGCCTATAGACCTTAGTGAAGGTCTACGGCAGTCATTTGCAAACCCTAAATAGGTGATTTATCTACTTACAGGCTTCTGTAATTACCTTACCTCTATCTTTACCCTGATCGACTTAAGTATCTAATAACTTCAACATGCATCTAGATATTCTTTATGTAAACATATATTATTACTTTCATTCAGTCAACAATGTAAAATATACAGATTCGCGCATTAACATAGAATTAAATCATAAACCCAATATTTAGCATAACAGAATCGCATGTATTCAGAAAATAAGTAAATAGATCAACGCAGGTAATTCCAAAATAATCTTCTTTATTAACACTACAGGTCTTCTTACAGACTCTAATTACCCTGCGCACTTAGTTGTAGGGTATATATATATATATGTGTGTGTGTGTGTGTGTGTGTGTGTGTGTGTGTGTGTGTGTGTGTGTGTGTGTGTGTGTGTGTGTGTGTGTGTGAGAGAGAGAGAGCATAAATTCCCCTGCCACTCTTTGGGCTCTCACCTGAATATGTTTATAAGCTGTTGTATTTGAGAATCTCCAACAAAAAGTGCTTGCACATTACATAGTCCAGCTGTAACAAAGAACAATCTCTAATAATTATCAAAAACCTACAAGTTTTTGATATACAAAATTTGCATATTGAATAAAATCATACCAAAGATGCGACCAAGAGCCCATATGTCTAATGCCACAGAATAGCGCTGCACACCCAACAACACTTCAGGAGCTCTGTACCATAGAGTGACAACCTGCAGATGACAGGTTTAGAGAGATCAAACACCTACTAAAAATATGGAGATTGTGGGAATTATTGAGGCAGCTTTCAATTGGCCGAAACAAGGGAACCATGTACCTTTGAAATTAAGCTGCATGAGAAGCTTCGAGAACTTCTTTGAACTCTCCTACCTAATTTTTTGTGACTAAGCCAGTACTCAACTAATGCGTCATGATTTTGTTTCTGAAGACCTTGGAATCCAACAACCACTCTTTGATTATGAAAAGACAAGGATCTATTGTCATTCCCTCCTTAGCAACATCCGCAAGCCTGAATGAACTACAACAACAGAGAGAAATTGATATATCAAATAGATATCAACTTGTGCAAAGGAAACCAAAAACCAAAATTAAAATTAGAAAGCTAAAATAAAAACTATGCACCCATAGGTTGCCAATCTTAAATAAAAAATGAGCCCAAATTAAAAACAAAACATAGGGGAATGAGTGGTGTACCAACAAGCACTATCATAGAGGTTTGTCTCTGTATTCCTACAATCCACCATCAAATAATGTCCACTAATAAAGATAGAATACTCGGTGATATTAAACAATGATGCTTGAGCCACACAGAGTGTTTAAAGAACAGTCTAAGGGAGGTGAAAACTCTAGCAATTTTCTCCCAAATCCAAGGATATTGGTTCACACCCACACATATGAATGGTCCAAGTTGTGGTGGAAGAAATCCACTGCCCTTATCCATTGTGGTTGCCACATGCTCTTCATTCCTCACATTGCAATGGATGAACTCAAATGTATTTCCCAGCTCTATGTTTTTCACATCTTCTCTTAGGTGTTGGGCACCATGTGCTACAAAGAGATGACATGTTGTCTCTCCAATGCCAATGGTTGCAGCAATGATGATTTCCATCTTGCCTTCAAGCATGATCATATTTAGCTACATATAAACCATAGATTACTATAGTAGAAAAACCCATCTAAATTATCTAAAATTTCAAATCATGTGAATCCAAAAGCTTCCATAACTAAAATTAAAACTAAATCTGCTTTATGTGTGGGGAGACTGAAATCAAAACAAGATTCAACTTGATATACACCCAAAAAGTTGCAATGTTGAAAAAAAATTAAGCCTACTTTGAGATGAAATCAAAACAGTGCTTCAAAGAGATGACCTGTAGTATCTCCAATGCCAATTATTGCAGCAATGATGATTTCCATCTTGCTCAAATTCACATTCTCCAATTTGATAGTTTCATAGGGAAAAGTTTTACTACAGCTTAAATTAACGGTCCCTAGTGTTATTAAGGTTCCCCTTATGTTTTTGTATGAGACATTCATATTAGATTCCTACACAGCCAAAGCCAATATTTACAACAAAGTAAGCTATAAAATTAAATCCGATCTTAACAGTGAAACCAAAACTGGAAAATAAGTTGCAGAACTTCTATGGTGATATGATTTCAATGCTTCTTTTTATTCCTTTCCAAAGAGGGAAAAATAAGTGGCAAAATGACATATTTGTGTTGGCCAAGCAAACTTACAACTATCAAATCATAAAATCAAACATATAATGTGATTGTCGTTCCACAAAAATAATTCCTCTCAGCCACCTGGCAGTGGGAACTATTGATGCAACATTCAATTGGCCAAAATAGGGGAACCATGTACCTTTGAAATAAAGTTGCGTGGGCAACTTCCAAAACTTCTTTGAACTCTCCTACCTAATTGTTTGCGACTAAGAATGTAAAACCCATTTCTCTTTTTGGAACTTCAAATTATCATGGATAAAGAATATGCACCAAACCATCAGCAAATGGAAAACTAAATCATCTCAACCCAGATTTACTTGTCAGCCAGTCCCTTCGGGACAATGAAGAAGTGGTTCTGGGTGAAAAGATTTAACAAATTTAAGAATTTTTGAAAACCTTGGTAGTCGATACATTGTTGAAAATCTATGGTAAATGTAACCTACAGGAATCCAATAAATAACCCCAACAACTAAGGGAGGTCTCGTAAAGAGCAGCAAATGGTAAGATTCAAATATAAACCAAAAAATGACATTGCCCAAACTCGCTTGTAAATTGTATGGTGCAACTAGTTCATAACCTCTGTAAATACGATTAATATTACTTAGGACATTTGAAACAGTTCAAAAGAAAATAGAACTTCATACCTGAGTTAACAAATTTAAGATTTTTTTAAAAAGAAACTTACACAATCAACCCATTCAGAACCTTGTTAGTTGATACAGTGTTGAAAATTTGTGGTTACAGGAATAGACTACTTTCTAGAAACAGTGTTAAGAAATTAAAATATGCAATTTTATGGACTTTCTGAAGTTTCTGTAATGCCACAATTCAGTGCTAAAATCTAAATGTCAGAAAACATTTTGAAATCCCTTCCTCCCATTAAGCTTCATGAAAACATTTTGAATTTAAATCCCTTCTCATCTAGCCCAGAAAAACATTCTTTAAAGGAAGTATATTGTTAAATATAATGTTGGTATCTTTGAAATATTTTAATCCTCAGAATTAATAATATGTGAAACTTTTGTTTTCTGCTTTATAGGTGTTACACTAAAAAATGTCACCTGGACTACTTACAGTTAGTATGGCTCAAATCAACAGTCATGCTACCCCTTTTAGGCAAGTCTCATGCCTCTGTTATCCATCTCAAACTCAAAGAAGAGAGAAAGTCTTGTAAAAACTATGTTTATCTCTGGGGTCGCAGGTTCTCTCTAGCCTTACCTGCGGGGACGCTGACCCTGTTCACAAAAGCTGCGTCCATGGACGCTCTTTATGTTAAGGGACAGGTGCGTCCTTCTGTAAAAGGCAAAATGCGCGAGTTTCATCTTAAAAAAGTTACTTGTGGTTACTTCTAGAACATTCTAGAGGTCGGTTTGATGAAATGGATGCACCTCCAGTTGGTTCATGTATCTCTATTAAGAGGGAACTTATCCCATCAATAAGGGAGCTATCCCACCCATAGAGGGGGATGATCCCATTGATAGTGGACCTGAATAACCTCTTTACAGCACTATAAGTAAAGACATTGAGCCAGAAGGAGGAGAGGTTGGAGCTATACATTTTCTTTGGGTAAATGCTGCAGGATTTAGGTCTTTCATTAGAACCTTTGTGAGGAGAGATTGTCTTTACTTGATTCTACTTGGAAGTGGGTGAGCTTTGTCAAAGTAGAGGAAAACCCTTGATGGACCCTGGGAGGAACTTGCACAACACCAAGGCCAGGTTGTAAGAGTTTCTTTGTTTCGTTATTAATACAAACTGGTTTATTTTTCTCAATAGCTTGTGTTAATGAGTTATTTCATGTGTTCCTTGGTCTACATGTTGAATATATGTTTTATTATATGAAATACAAGTGCTTGGTAATTGTTTGATTGTTTGTGGTTGCAGGAATTGACATGAAGGAGGAGCTCATCCGGATCGCCAAAGACGGACTTCAACAACAGCGTTTTGGAATAAGGTAAGCCTAAACACTTGTAGTTTTCATGTTGTAAAAGGTGTATTTAGAGAAAGATCACTCCATTTTGTCTTGTTTGTCATTAGAATGTCTTAGACTTCTAGGAAGGTCAGCCGTGTCCGCACCCTTGACCAATTCCGTGTGACAAATTGGCGACTCCGCTGGGGAATCCATTAATGAGAGAGTCTTTTCCTTTATGTGAACTTTGCTTTGAGAAAATCATTTTCATTTTCTAGTTTTTGACTGTGAGAATTAGTATTTGGGTGGCTTAGCTTTAGATTTAGTTAGATTTGGTTTTTCTTCATTTTTCCAGAAGGACGCACCCTCTGAGTACTGCACAGTGCATCTTTGGACGCGCTGTTGCCGTTTGCACAGAGCGGGCCCGCACCTGTGACAACGGGTGGCCTGCGTCTTCCTGTAAAATTCAAGAAAATTCCATTTTTGCTTTAAATTGCTTTTAGATTTTGATTTTCCTTAGTGTTTTCTGCCCAGATCCTTTAGTACCCTGTCAAAAATTTTCACCTGAACTTGTTTTGTGAGCTTTGAGTGTTTTAGTGGATTTCAACGAAGTTTAGACCTAGGGTTTGATTTTTGGATAGGTTTTGTAGTGACTTTGATAGTAGAAAGTTGTCCAGCCTTAGATCTCTCTGGTTAGTCAACCTTCTTAGAAGTCAGGCCTGTCGTAAAGTCTCCTTGTGTGAGCAGCTTGCCATTTGAGTTGTTTTGGGTCAAATTTCGAATTGCTTGTTTATAAAGTATTGATTTCCATTTTACAAAAAGAACAAAAAGATTAGAGTTTTGTTTTGGCTAGTTTTTGGTTCTGCAATAAGCTAGTCCTTGATTTGATTGTGATCAAGTAAAACACCTTAGAATAATCATTGTTAGTTTTGGCCTCGTTAAGATTGCTTAGAATAAATTTGCCTTTAGTTTGCTTATGAGTGGATTTTCATAGATTTTAATAGTCGTTAAGATTGATTTTTGGTTATATTAGATTTATTTGCTTTATTAAAAGAAAAATACAAAAACATCTTCTTAAAAAGTCTTGTTTCAAGTAGCTTTTTGTTTTTGAAAGAAGAAAAGAGTTTTTTCGTGCATGTAAAGAGAGGTTATGTTTTTATGCTTGGAAAAGAAAAACGAATTGTTTCTTTGATTGTCTTCAATTAAGAAGTTGCTTTTATAAAGATTGCATTCTCTCAACTTTTTAGTTAAAACAATTCATCGAAAAAGCAAAGTAGTGGGTAAATCATCCTAGGTGCATTTTGTAGTGGTTTCGAGTCGAGTCAACACACCACTGGTTTCACTTCCATCACCTTTTGACTTAAGAAACAACCTTAAAAGTAACGCTTAAATTAAAATCAATCTAGTAATTTTTATTTTCTAGGGCTCTAAAGCACCAACATAGCTTAGGCTAGGGTCTTGGAGTAGGTGAGTACTTAACTCTCCAAGACTACAAAACCAAACAGATAGTCTATCTTGAGTAGAACAAATCCAATTGTTTCAGTTACATTCTGGGAAAGCTCCTCTTAAAGGAGAAGCACGAGCTCGTGTCCGAACCAGTGAGGGGATCATTCCTCCCTCGTTGGGAACGACGCCAGACAGTACGTATTACAAACGGTAAACCTCGGATTAACCATTGTCGAGGAGCCAGGGGTCACTTATCGGTAAACCTTGGATTACTGTCAAGGAGCCGGTAAGGGGATTGAGCTTGTTACTCTGCCCTTGCGTGCTGTCGGAGTTTAGACTGTTCCCCCAGGTGTAATTGTTGTGATTGGTAACCTTAGTGGCCATAATATCTAGGATTCTACCCAAGGTGACGGTGGAGGGAAGGTCCCACTGTACCTGGAGCAGACGTCGGCTATACTCACTTGGATTTTCTGGGGGGTTCGCTTCACTTCGAGACGGTTAAAGTGGAGGAACTTGGTCCAGTCTATTCATTAAGCAGGTTGTCGGCGTAACTGTTCCACCCGCCATTTCTGTACTGAATCCTGCGAGGTTGGACCTAATCACCAACTAGCGCTTTTGGTCCGGAAGATACTGTTTGTGTGTGCTTTGACGCTCTAGATTCTTTAGGCGTGTGCTTCAAATTTTTTGGTTCTTTAGAAGACTTTAGGTGGTTTGATTTGAAATTTTTTACTTTGTTTTCGTGTGTTGTAGTTAAAAATCTTTAATTGTGGCGGAATTACCGAGACGGTCCCGTCGAATTGCGGGCCAGTCTCCTGAAGTTGTTTCTGTGGCCGAATTGTTGAGAAGATCCCGTGAACTTAGGGGTTCACCTCCTCGAGACGACCCCAGTAATTTAGAAGGTTTAAAGGTCCTTGTAACTCCTCCTAGTGGCAGTAGAGTAGGTTCACCTGAAGAAGGAGAATCTTCCTTGGTAGTCCATCCAGATTACCAAAGTTTAGAAACAGGTTACAATCCCGAAGCTGTTACAGTTTCCGAGCTTGCTGGTAGTTTTTCATCTGCCAGTGAAACAGGCGAAGAACCTGAAATTTCCGAACCTGTTACTCCAACTCCTAGTGTTCCTGATTCACCAAGAATAGAAAGAATTATCACCGAAAATCTTCCTGTTGGATTAATTGCTATAGAAGAACTTGTTCCAGAGGAAGAAATAGGCGTTTCTGATTCTGAAGATCTAATTACCCTTGATCTAAGGGAGCGTGAATCCATCTTTTACAGTCCTCCTAGAAGTGAATCTTGGTACCTTGCATTAACCAATTTTTTAGACAACTCAGTAGGTTTTTCTACACCTCGTACTCCTTTTCCACCTAGAGGAATTCATACTCCTGTAAATATGTCTGGTCAGTCATCTGTGTTTACGCAAAGTCCTGAATCATTTTTACATGGCGGTCCTTCTGTTCCTACTGGGTATCAATCACTTTCTGGTACCTTTGCGGGAGCATCTCCTCAACCCATTGATCATGGGTTATTAGTTGGAAACAGTGGTAATGTACCATTGAGTATAGGTGATGTTTATATGATGTCAGGTTCAACTCCCATTAACCAACCTCAAGGTGGCCAATTACCGCCTGGGGGGCAACCTTCGTTAATGCCTGGGGGGCAACCTCAAGGTACTTCATTCGTGTCTGGGGGGCAACCTCAAGGTCAATACGCTCCTATGGGGCAATACATACCTCAAGGTCAACCCCAGCCTCAATATGTACCCCAAAGTCAACCTCAGTATCAATATCAACCTCAAGGATGGCAACCTCAAGGATGGCAACCCCAAGGGTATCAACCCCAAGGGTATCAACCCCAAGGGTATCAACCTCAAGGATACCAACCTCAAGGTCAAGGTCAACCCCAGTACTCGTATTTACCTCAAGGTTATCAACCTACGGGTCAATACCCTGGTCAAAGTTATCAACCACCTCAAGGGCAATCATATGGGACTGCACCTTACAATTATCAACCCTATCCTCAATACGGCTATGGATCTCAGTATCCTCAACCTGTTACGAGTCAATACCCTGGAATGTTAACATGGGATCCGTCACAGGGTCAACAGATGTCGCAACCAAGTATACAGTCGGTACCTCAAGCAGGACAACCTGTAGTTCCTGGTCCACCCCAGCAACCGCAACCTGTCCAGTCAAGTGTTCAGACCCCTGTAACTTCCGTAGTTACTCAGCCGCCAATTGCACCTGGTACTCCACCTCACACGGCTGCAGCAACTACCGCTACATCTACCATGCTTACTTCTGGAGTATCGGCAGCTCCGGTTTCTACTGTCCCTGTAACCACTCCTCAGACATCTGTACCGTTGTCTGGACCTACGGTTCAAACCACAGTCCAGATGCCTGTAGGCCAACCTGGTACAAGTACGGTTGTTACTACTCAACCTCAATTTGTTCAACCTCCGTACCAGGGACAGTATCAACCTGGGCAAGCTGCCCAACAACCGGTTTACCAGTATCAACCGTATCCTGGGTACACTTATCAACAACCTCAGCAACCCCAGTACGGTCCGGTTAATCCTGGTTTTCCAGGAGGATATAATATCCCAAATGCGACTCCTGTTCCTAGTTATCCTGGATATCCTCCTCCTGGGGCTGGTATTGTGACTCAGAGTTTTAGAGATCCTAACCGGCAGTTACCGTTTATTGCGACTTTAGATTTACCCGACTTGACGCGCCTAACGAACGATCCAATTCAATATCTTCAGTTCTGGCCGCCAATGCCAAATAAGTTGCCCAGCGATATACCCAAGTTCGAAGGTAAGTCTGGAGAGGATCCGTCTAATCACGTGATGACTTACCACCTCTGGTGTGCTTCAAATTCCATCTCAGATGATTCCATCCGCTTACGTCTTTTCCAGCGTACACTCATTGGTCTCGCGGCCAAGTGGTACATTGAGTTACCACGGGCCTCTTTTTACAACTTTAGCCAGTTAGCTACCTCATTCTTAACTCATTTTCAGTTACCAGTCAGATACGATAATGGTACAGAATTATTAACTTCGCTAAAACAATCGACATCCACGTACATTTCTGATCACATTCATGAGTGGAGACGTCGAAGGAGATTAGTGAAAGTTTTTATCCCGGACCAAATCTTAGCTGAATGGTTTGTCAAATCATTATTACCAAGAATTACTGAAGATGTAGCTAAGGCCGGAGTAGTTACTGAGGAGCAAGTCATTGCTCAGGCACAATACCTTGACTTAGTTTACACTCAGTCGGGTACGTTACACGAGAAAATTCCGGATCTTCCAAAGTCAAACCAAATCGCTGCTGCTCCTTCGGGATCTCATGCCGCTGATGGTATGATTGGTATCGTGACTACGAAGAGCAAGAAGAAGTCTTCCAAGGCTTCAACTACTCCAATTATCACTTTGCCTGATTCTCCGACAGGAGAGTCTTCTCCTGAACTTACCGCCGACATTCACGCTGTAGAGTCATCTACGGCCAAACCAAAAAACGGTGGAAAGAAGAAAGGAAAGAAGAAGGCTAAAGCAGACAAGGCTCCAAAGGAGAAAACGGAAAAGTCGGAAACCAATGACGAAAAACGCAAACCTCGATATCCTTGTCTCATTTGTGAAGAAGATCATTTTACGAGAGACTGCCCTCATCGGGCCGAGGTAGTGAAAATAGTCAAAGGTTCTCCCACTCCTGCTGTGTTAAAAAATCCATTTCCAGAGCAGGAGAATAAGATGATAGGTTCTTCTTCGAATGCCAGTGAAGAACCCATTTTGATGATGTCTCATGTCAGGATTGCGACTCGATCGCAAGATTATGGTAGTAAGGCTCCTGTTGATGGTAAGGAAGCAGAATCTTCTCACTCTAACCCATCAACCTCAGCTCCTGGTTCCGATCCACTACAGATCGAAAAACCTAACCCAGACTTAGTGATTAAGCCGCCCGCCAAGGGTGTACTTCGAAGGTCTGCTTTCAATCCACATGCGAGAGCAGCCCAGAATTACAACATTGTTGAAGACTTAGCTGTTTCACCTTCAGCAATGTCGGCACTCGAAGTGCTGCAATCATGTCCAGCGCAACGAAAATTGCTTTTGTCGGCTATCGGAGCTGTCGATGTTCAGGACCCGAACCTAATGATCTTTGATCTAGAAAATAGTACACCACGTCTCCCCCATCAAATGGCTTTCCAAATCCCAGTGATAGTCAAAAACAGGCCTATTCATCGGACTGTGATTGATGAGGGAGCTTCTACGTGTATTATGTCGATTCAATGTTGGAGATCGCTTGGTTCTCCTTCGTTGAACCAATCCCCCACCATCCTTAAGGCCTTTGATGGCCGTGGGTTCCGTCCGTTTGGTATTCTACAAGAATTGCCTATAGGGGTCGAAGGTAAAACCGTTAGTCTGGATGTGGAAGTGGTTGATGCCCCTCTAGACTACAACCTTCTTTTGGGTCGAAGTTGGTCATATGCTATGACAGCGGTCGTTTCATCGGTCTTCAGAGTCATTAAGTTTCCACATAACGGTAAGATCGTGACTATTGATCAGCTGACATACTTTTCATCCGACCCAGCCTCTTCAGAGAGTATCCAACATGTTGGTAAAACGACAATCCCTTATAGGGACATTGGTGTAGGTTTAGTTAAGGATTCCGGTTTACTGGGAACTTTTCCTCTCCCTCCACTCAACGTAGACCCTTCGTTTGCAACGATTCATATGATCACGTCAGAAAACATTATTTATGATGATCCTTGGTATGTTCCATCTGACTCTGAGCTAGACTCACTCGGTGATGTTATGCCGTTGAGTCCGTATGAGATTGCTTATGAAGCTCTTATGTCTTTTACCGATTTTCATTCAACCGAAACCGACCAAATGAATGTGGTCAGTGAAGAGTCACTTTTCACCTCACCCTTAGAACGGATAACGTTTCCCGAAGAAGTGTCATCTGACGAACAACTTCGCGAAATCCTAAGTGTAGATGATCTACCATGGGAAGATCTCCATCACAGATCTTCGTTTTTACCTAAGGGCGATGCATTTGAAAATGATTTTTCATCTATCTTTACCGCTGAATATGTCAAAGACGCTCAGGATCCAACGAAACATTCTGATTCAGAGTTGAATTTAGGGAATATTTCTCGTACTATTCCCATTGATATTTCAGTGAAGCCCGGAATCGAGGAGAACATTCATATAGGTGCCGCATGTACTGAAGAAGAAATCCAAACTTACAAGGCCCTATTCCAAGAATTCCGCGACGTGTTTGCCTGGTCTTACGAGGAAATGCCAGGAATCGATCCTGCCATTGTTGTTCATGAAATCAAAACCTACCCGGATGCTAAACCCATTCGGCAACGGTTGCGTCAGATTCACCCTCGAAAAGCGGCTGCGATTAAAGCAGAAGTCGAAAAGCTGTTGAAAGCAGGTTTCATTTATCCGATCCCGTTAACGGATTGGGTATCGAATATTGTTCCCGTCAATAAAAAACAAGGAACAATAAGAATCTGTATCGACTATAGGGATATCAATCGAGCTTGTCCAAAAGACAACTATCCTACGCCTTATATCGATCAAATTATTGATGATTGTGCCGGAAGTGAGATGTTTTCCTTCATGGATGGTTTCTCAGGCTATAATCAAATCAATATTCTACCTGCCGATCAACCAAAAACGGCATTCATTTGTCCATGGGGGACATTTGCTTATTGCAAATTACCTTTTGGGCTTAAGAATGCCGGCGCTACTTTTCAACGGGCGATGTCTTATGCATTTCATGACATCAAGCACATTGTGCAACCCTATCTCGATGATTTGCCTGCTCATTCTTTACATCGAGCTGATCACCTTGTCCATTTACGAGCAATCTTTATGAGGTGTAGGCATTATCGAATTCGGTTGAATCCCCACAAGTGTGTTTTCTGTATAGAAACAGGTCGATTGCTGGGATTTGTTGTTTCAAAAGCCGGCATTCGCGTCGATCCCTCGAAAGTCGAGGCTATCATCAAATTGCCTCCTCCTTCGAGTTTGCGCCAACTCCAAAGTTTGCAAGGGAAAGCGAACTTTTTACGCCGATTCATCCCAAACTACGCCGAGGTCACTAAAGGTTTTACACGGTTGTTGAAACAGAACGCACAATTCTTTTGGGACGAGATTGCCCAACAATCTTTTGATGCATTAAAACACGCGTTGACCCATGCACCGTTATTGCATCCTCCCAACTACAACCAGGACTACTTCTTATACCTCGCAGCTTCGCATTCCACCATTGGAATGGTGTTAGTTCAAGAAGATGAATTCAAAGCAGAGCATGTGATATATTATCTTAGTAGAACCTTAAATCCCACTGAGTTAAAATATTCGCATGTGGAGAAATTGGCCCTGGCAGCCGTTCAAGCTGTCCAGCGTTTTCGTCACTACATTCTTCTCCGCAAAACTACAGTTATTTCGGATTGCAACCCTATGATTTATATTTTGACAAAACAACTGCTAGGGGGCAAGTACTCTAAATGGATTGTCATCCTGCAAGAGTTCGACTTGGAGTTCGAGAAGTCCAAGTCTAAGAAATCTTTAGTTTTTGCGGAATTGATGTGTGATTTCCCGAGTGCTGACACAGAGACTGTGGCAGAGGAGTCCATTGCGGACGAATCTTTGTTTCTTATTAGCACTTTAGATCCGTGGTATGGGGATATAATCATCTATCTCCAAACCCAAACCTTTCGGCCTGAAGCTTCCAAGGAAGACCGTCGAAAAATTCGGTTTCGATCCCAGCAATACAGAATTATTGGAGATACACTTTATCGCCTGGGGCAGACTTAGTTTTTCGACGTTGTTTAACTCACGAAGAGGCTGAGAGAGTTTTGAATGATTGTCACTCTGGAGCATGTGGCGGTCATATGTCTGGGTATGCCACAGCTCAGAAGGTGTTGCGCGCTGGCTATTTCTGGCCGTCTATGTTTAAAGATTGTATCCTTGCCGTCAGAAAATGCCACAACTGTCAAGTGTTTGATCGAAAGATGCGCGCTCCACCTGCTCCTCTCCACCCTATAATTGCCGCTGGTCCATTCGCCAAATGGGGTATTGACTTTATTACTTGTAACCCTCACTCGGCCGGGGGGCATGCGTATATCATCCTCGCGGTTGATTATTTTACAAAATGGGCCGAGGCGATGCCTACATTCGACGCAAGCGGCAAGACAGCTGCAGTTTTCGTATTCAATCATATCATAACTAGGTTTGGTGTCCCACAAGCAATCATTACTGACCATGGGAGCCATTTTCGAAACGTCATGATGACTGAGCTTACAAGCCAGCTTGGTTTGCGCCACGATAGCTCTACTCCTTATTATCCGCAAGCCAACGGTTTGGTTGAGTCAATCAACAAAGTTCTAGTCATCATGATTCGACGGATCATTGGTATCCATCGAACGAATTGGCATAACATGTTATTTTCGGCGCTATGGGCATATCGAACTTCAGTGAAAAATTCAACAGGTTTCACCCCTTTCCAGCTAGTTTATGGCTTAGAAGCTGTGTTACCTATTGAATGCGAAATCCCATCACTTCAAATGGCTGTCGAATTACTTCCAGCTACTTCCGAAGAGGAGAAACGGTTATTATACTTGGCTAAATTAGATGAGACTCGACGTGACGCTACTTTAGCTATCGAGACTCACGCGAAACGAATGAAAGCTCAGTACGATAAAAATGTAACCCCTCGAAGTTTTTCGGAAGGAGACCTAGTACTATTATATGATCAAGCTAACGATAAGCTAGGTGCCGGAAAATTCGTTCCCATGTGGCATGGGCCCTACATTGTAAAGCGAAAGCTAGCAAAAGGGGCTTATGAGTTAGTTGATTTTGATGGGGACTCTTTGGGTAAACCCAGAAATGGACTTTACCTAAAGAGGTATTATGCTTAAAATGATGGGTATGGAGAAATTTTTAGATAGGTTAGATTTCCTTTCTAGCTAGCAAGTGTGTTAGTTTAGTCAGTGTGCTTAGCTTAGCGAGTGTGGTTTTTCGTCATTATTCTGGCTTATCTTGGTTTTACTCTTGATATTGTAGATGTCGACGCCTCTCCAAACATACATTGGATTTGCTGATGGTGCTTGTCGTAATACACGGAATATCTCTTCCGCAGCTTGGGTTATCTATTCGCCCTCTGACGAGTTAGTTTCTATGCATGGGGTAAGCCTCGGTCAAACAACGAATAACATTGCAGAATACAGTGCAGTGGTTGAATTATTATCCGAATCTATTTCATTTGGAATTCGACGTTTGATAGTGAGGTTAGATTCTGAACTTGTTGTATTACAGCTTAATAGAGTTTATGCCATTAGAAATCCTGTGTTATTAAGGTTGTTTTTGAGAGTGCGTCTCTTGGAACGTGAATTTGATTACATTGAATATCAACATATTCCAAGGTCCCTGAATACATTAGCAGATGCAATTGCTTCTCGAGTGTTGGACAGACATTTATAATAATCATGCAAGTAAATTTAAAAACATTTCATCATATATGTTAAACAAGATAAGCCGGTAATAGTGATATATATAGATAGAAGTGTGTCAAAAAATATATACATCGTCTTCGATCATAGGTTGAAAACACCTTATGATCGGCAAAATGATAGTACAAAAAGTCAAAAATGTCACATGTGACTACAAAAGTGACTAGTCAATCACTGGTGGTGCTCTCTGTACGACACCACTGCGCGGGCTACCTTACGCAAAAATCTCCTAAACGGTCCAGGGACCGCGACTACAAAACGCTGAAGCCTGATAGGAATGTCATCCATAGTAGTCTCAGGTATGTCTGCCGTGAGACGCTCTAGATCATGCTCCAACTCAGCTAGTACGTCTGCAGCCGCGTCCTGTGGGGCCGGTACCGGTGCAGCTGGATGTAGTCTATCATAAGGCCGGAGGTTGGCTGGACGCTGTGGACCAACATCTGCATTTTGAAAAAGTTTTACTATTAGTTTTGAGACGATATATATAAAAAATACAAAAAATACATAATTAGGAAACTTGTGAAAATAAAAGTACCTCTGTCGTCCCATTGTTCTCCCTGTGGAAGAACCATGTCCGGATCACCTCTGAAATCCATTCCGGCATACGGAAAGTCCTGTATCACAAAAAGCTGGCCCTCTAACCAGTCAAAGTAACTATCTGAGAATCGAACCACTGCCGCACCCTCGTCAGGATGCCGGGCCATCACCGCAACCCATCGAATCAGCTTTGGCTCCCGAGGACCCAAGATATCAACAGTGAGTTGCTGAGGGATCAGCATTGGAACTCTCTCCAAGGCAAAGCTCACGACTATAGGCCCATATCCAAAAGTCTTTAGTCGTCCGTTCTTTGCCTTGGTCAGTTGGCTCTTCATATGAGCCGACACAGCTTCACACCAGTTGAAAATGGTGCCTTGGTAACAGTCAATTGCCATCCGCATTTGGGATCCGGAAGCAATGTGCAAAGCGGCCGCGCCGCAAATTCTGGTGACCGTGAACGCAATGACTTTGAGTTCAGGCAGAGTGATGTGTTTTATCTCTATGCCTTTTGAATGGTGAGCCCCACGTGTGCACCAATCCTCGCGGAGACTATCAAGGGATTGGCCACCCGGCCTAGTCCCCGCAAGATTGAGTTGCTCACCTCTGTTTGGCAAGCCAGTGAGAAAGTATACATCCGAGGGCTCTATCTCGAGCTGGTGCCCTCCTATGTAAAAGCATTGTTCTTGAACGTTCCATCGCTCAACCAGCCATTCCAAGAATCTTACCTGGCCCCTCATGCCCGGTATGGTCCAATATTTGTATAACCCGCATGCTCTTAGGGCATCCAGAGAAGGTTGGTGATTTATTGCAGCTTCATCTTCCTCTACATGCTCTCTCTCTCTCCAGTCTAACATGATTAATGCCTTGCATATCAAAAAAAGCAATTAGAAATTGATTTGAGGATTTTTGGTAGCTTTTTGGGGGAGTTGGGGTTTTGAAATGCGCACTTCTCGGAAGACGCACCCCAGCTTTGTAGCACAGGGCGTCCGGACGCAGCTGCCCTGAAGGCGGGCTGCATGAGAAAAAGTCGGGGGACGCAGGTCACCCGAAGGGCACCTGCGTCCGCCGAGAGGCGCATTCCAAAACCAAAACCCCCCCAAAAAATGAAACTAAGACCTAAAAATTAATTCTAAACGGATAGAAATGCAGAGTAGGATGTGTAAAATACCTGGATGAAACGGCGTTCGATTCCGACGGTCAGATTTTCCGCAGCGACCACGGGAAGTTTCTTGTCAAAAGCTCCTTTTTCAACCTCCAAAGTCAAACGGTAAAAATGACATGGTAAAAGGTCTTTTTATAGGTTTTTTGGGTGAATTAGTTCATTTTTTACCATGAAAAGATGTTTTTCGACGTATTTTTGCCTATTTTAAACAGGTATGAGTAATGTGTTGCTTTTGTGCAGGACAAAGGATTTCGAGGGAAATTGTCATTTTTCACAAACAAAATATCAGAGTCATCTTTTAAGCCCTTTTCTGACTCCTAAAACATGAAAAGATCGCCGAGTGTTTCTTTTTCACTCGTTAAAACGGAATTAAAAGACGGTCCCCTTTTAGCTCTTTTCTGACCGTAAAATCAAGAAAAGATTGCCGGGTTTTTGTCGTTTCAAACTCGATAAGGAAATAAAACGACGTGTCCTTGATCGCTTTTTACTTTTCAGGTCGACGACACTATCATGAAAGTACTCCTTGGTCGCAAGATCAAGCGGTTCCCCCAGGTATTATTTTATACTTTTTCGGGCTTGAGGGACACAAATTTACGAAAAAGTTCAACGTGGAGTTTCCTTAAGTTTTTTCAGACTCTCTAAAATTGAAAAACGCCGAGTTGTTCCTATACTGGGCTCGTTAAAACTTTTACAGTAAAGGACCTGTTCAATTACAAACAGGAACGAACCACTCCTTCCTAGGGTTCGAATTTAAACTAGGTTGGACTCGTCCGAAGGATGAGCTTATAATCAAGCATATGTTATCCTCCTCAAGCTTGTTAAAAATAAAGAGGTACTTGCCAGAAATGGTGGGGGAAATGAGAGAAGAATGAGCCTATTTGTTACCTTTATTTCAAAAGAAACTTTATTACCACTCTTGAACACGACACTTTTTCATTCACCTGGGTTGGGAAATCTTTTACCTCACAGTTGACCAAACCACTTTGAAAGTCTTTAACCGGGTTCCAGGGATTAACTTTGAGTATTCGTCACCAAACCATCTGTTGTGTCGTTATGTGTTCAAGAGGTCTGCAAGCAAAACTTTCATCTGCAAAATACTTGTCATCCATTTGACCATCCCTGAGTCAGTCCTTACAGCAACATTTCTTCAACTTGAACAATAATTTCGTGTTGCAGGCTTGCCTGCAACGAGTCGCTTTCTATCGACATCGACACATTATCTAGAAAGATGACTTAGGAATCGACAGTACCTTGAAGTCTGCATGCATCAATGGCATGTTTCTCGCCTTTGACGACAGTTTACATCATTGACTTTCGATCAAAGGATTCCGTGAAGTGTTCGACATCAAAACATCTATTCACATTTCACGGGTTGTGCTTGGTACTTTGAGAACCATTGACATTACTGGTGGTCTCTCTCACGCTTGTTAACAGTTCACATCATCGACTGGTAATCAAGTGGTTTCTAACATGTTCGACATCAAATCATTTAATCACATGCTTAGAATCGTACCAATTCGGGAAGTAGAAGTGAAGACCCTGGATCTAGTTTTTACCATCCAGGCTGCGAGGAGTTTTGTATTCATTGTCTATGTAGACTAATCATAAACAGATGGCTGCATCCATACTGTGTCTACAAAAGTCTATAAAAATGATGTACTGCAAGATCCTTCCTGTATCAGAATAGTTAGTCCATTAGTTAAAGTTTTGAATCTGAGTATGGGAATGCCTACCTCAGTGATGATATAATCTTATACATGTATTTTGTGTTGAAAATTGCAGATTCCAACCAGGTCATCCACAAGACAATCCTTGAAATGATAAAGCGCTTCACCCTTCCTAGAATTACAAAACCCTAATCTATTCCAGGCTTCGCACTTTAGGGGGCAATCTGTTACACTAAAAAATGTCACCTTGACTACTTACAGTTAGTATGGCTCAAATCAACAGTCATGCTACCCTTTTAGGCAAGTCTCATGCCTCTGTTATCCATCTCAAACTCAAAGAAGAGAGAAAGTCTTGTAAAAACTATGTTTATCTCTGGGGTCGCAGGTTCTCTCTAGCCTTACCTGCGGGGACGCTGACCATGTTCACAAAAGCTGCGTCCATGGACGCTCTGTATGTTAAGGGACAGGTGCGTCCTTCTGTAAAAGGCAAAATGCGCGAGTTTCATCTTAAAAAAGTTACTTGTGGTTACTTCTAGAACATTCTAGAGGTCGGTTTGATGAAATGGATGCGCCTCCAGTTGGTTCATGTATCTCTATTAAGAGGGAACTTATCCCATCAATAAGGGAGCTATCCCACCCATAGAGGGGGATGATCCCATTGATAGTGGACCTGAATAACCTCTTTACAGCACTATAAGTAAAGACATTGAGCCAGAAGGAGGAGAGGTTGGAGCTATACATTTTCTTTGGGTAAATGCTGCAGGATTTAGGTCTTCCATTAGAACCTTTGTGAGGAGAGATTGTCTTTACTTGATTCTACTTGGAAGTGGGTGAGCTTTGTCAAAGTAGAGGAAAACCCTTGATGGACCCTGGGAGGAACTTGCACAACACCAAGGCCAGGTTGTAAGAGTTTCTTTGTTTCGTTATTAATACAAACTGGTTTATTTTTCTCAATAGCTTGTGTTAATGAGTTATTTCATGTGTTCCTTGGTCTGCATGTTGAATATATGTTTTATTATATGAAATACAAGTGCTTGGTAATTGTTTGATTGTTTGTGGTTGCAGGAATTGACATGAAGGAGGAGCTCATCCGGATCGCCAAAGACGGACTTCAACAACAACGTTTTGGAATAAGGTAAGCCTAAACACTTGTAGTTTTCATGTTGAAAAAGGTGTATTTAGAGAAAGATCACTCCATTTTGTCTTGTTTGTCATTAGAATGTCTTAGACTTCTAGGAAGGTCAGCCGTGTCCGCACCCTTGACCAATTCCATGTGACAATAGGATACTGGATAAGAACTTTTGTAGACTCACAATTGTGGTGGAGGATTCTGCAACCTAAAAGGTCGAAGAAGTTGTAACAGTTTATTTACAAAAGAAATAATAATATATGTACAATATTTATTTATTTAAAGAGTTTACTATATCGTACACTTATAGTTAAAAGAACTATCACTTCTACCAACTTATCGTGTTCAGAGAAACGTTTTCCATATGATTGATCCCATGTCACCATGCTTTAGCCAACCTTTCACTCATACTTGAATTGACGAAGTGCATAAACTCAACTTCTATGTCAATTCCCGCGTTGACGTAATACTCATACAAAGACCTAAAACCCATCAAGAGAAGCTATCCTAAATGGAATGTGTTATTAAAAAACCCTAGACAAAGTTGTTTAGCCTTATTGACCAACAATCATTTCTACCTGTCAACATTGTGTCATTCACAACACCTAAATTTTAACCTCCATTGTATCTTTAGTAAAAAAATTGGTTCAGAGTTTTTGATCTCAACAGGATGGATACTTTCAAGTTTCTTGATCAACTACTTTGGTTTTTTTGTAGAATGACTAGATGGCTCCTCTAAGGGTGTGGCATCATAAATGTTCAACTTCTCAATTTTTCTTATAACACCATCCAAATTTGATGAGGTATCTAGAACTTTTTCATGAGGAGTTGGCTCTCGTTTTGTAGAGGGAGATTCCAAATATTCACTCAGAATTGGTCTTCCCCCCTCAAAATTTGGAATCTCATTGTCAAATTCATGATATCTCTTCATCGAATAAATCCTTTATAGACAATAAAGTTGTCTCTCAACAAAGTCATCACTTTTGGTGGACTCAAGGAATATGGCCTCTATAAAGTATGAATTTCTTAGTTGCCTCATCGTAAAGATGATATGCCTTAGTGGTATTCGAGTACCCAAAGAAAATGCATTTATGACTCCTTGCATCATGTTTGTTTCTCTATTGTTTTAGAATCAAGGCATAGCAAGTGGAACTAAAAACCCTGAGATGCCTAATGGAGGGGGTGCAGACATACCACATTTCATAAGGACTCTTGTTTCGGAGAGGATGTGATGAAAATGTATTCTTCACATAGATTTCACACAGAACCACTTTAACCTAGAACATCAATTTTACGTTCTTAAATAACATCATGGAATGAACCATATTCAATAATTTTGTGTTCATCATCTCAGCTACGCCATTTTTTTGAGGATTTTATGGAACTATTGTTTGATGTTGGATCCCATGTTGTTGAATATAGTATTCAAAATCATTACTAGTATATTTTTTTCCACTATCAGTATGAAGGGCACCAATATTAGTTTTTGCTTCATTTTCAATCCATATATTAAAATTTTTAAATGTCTCAAATGCTTTAGACTCATCTTTCAACAAAGATACCCGGAACATTCTAGTGTAAACATCAGTAAAAGCCGTGATGTATTTATTTGCATTTGCTGAAGATACACATAGGACCACATAAATTTGAATGAATCGGTCCAAGTTTTCTACATGCTCTAGAATTGGAGTCAAGGAATGGTTGTTTGTTATGTTTTCCAAGAATGCAGGAATAAAATTGCTTTATTTTTCTAAGAATATTTGGAAGACCAAAAACACCATTCGTTTTCATCAAAAAAATACGGTCATAATTAATATGTCCAAATATAGTTTTCTATCGAAGACTTGAAGACATTGTACCTTTATTATGTTGATTGATATGGGAAGAATGTTGTGCAGAAGATGTGGATGTCACCTTTAGCTTTAGCAACTTGTCTTCTTCCTCTTTAGTCATCATGATCTCTTTGTCAGAAGTCCTCCTTATCTCAACCTTTCCATCAAAAATATGAATGGAGATTCCTTGTTAGTGAATGTGCACAAGGTATATCAGGTTCCTCCGCAACTAAGGAAGATAAAGAAAACCATGTAGGACTAAGTATGATAGTTTGGACAACTTGAGACTTATTGTACCACTCCTTAAGGCTTGAGATTATACCTACTAGTAAATTATACCACGCCAGCTATGTTTTCATCACACTACTCAAATGCTTATCTCTCAAATTTCATGTGGCAAGTGGAACTTGTATCAGCCAACCATGTGTCTCTCCAAGAATAAGATGCAATGTTAAACACATTCTCATGCAAACCAATATTAAATTGAGTAATAATGTAAAGAGTTGATTCTAATGCATTACCTTTTACTTGTTCTGGAGCTTTTTATTTTTCTTCTCGTTCTTTGATCTTCTCCCATGGAATTTTTCATGTTTTGCCTTCATGTCCTTTTATTCCACAATGGGCATAATGCACGTTAGGACTCTTGTCTGATTCCATCTACCCCCCTTCATCTGAAGTACTTTCTCCCACATCCTCTTTTGTTGATGTCTCCTCTAGCAGAATCAGTCATTCTTTTTTTAGCAATGCATACAATCTCTTGAGTGGATTATGATGATTGCATCTTCTTTCCAAAGGCATTTTTGTTAAGAAATTTACCCAAGAACACAAATTAATTAAGGAGAATTACTGAGAGAAACAAATATAAAAATAACCAGGAACAACCATAAACACATAAACACAAATGTTTATCCAAGAAAACCCCAAATCCGGGGAAAAACCCAACCTAATAAGATCTCATTAGCATTGGCCAAGACCCTGGCCAACTAGACCAAGTGAGCCTTCACCGCTCACCTCCAGGGCTTGCATTACAATGAAGTCCTTCTAGCCTTTTATAAGCCCCATTACATATAATACCATGGGTGCACAATACCATGTGCCCCAAAACCATCACTATTTAACCTAGTCAAGTTTGATTCTATCCTGAGTTAAGTTTACCTAACAATATTCCCCCCTTAAACTTGACTTGGGGTTCCTTGACTAACTCCAGTGAAACCTGCTAAGTGAGACAATCCCGATCACTCTAGCTCTTACCCCCCTCAGAGGTTTTCCCCGGGTTATTGTTAACCCGACATCCCCCCTATCACCTAGGTCTAACCCAGACTTTACTGGTGATCACCGAGGGGTACACATTCCTTACCAGGTCTTACAGTAGTATGCCCATTTACATGCAATAATTTTGAATTCATTAATTTTTATTTTTTTTTATTACTACTGCGATTCTGATCCATCCTCTCTCAATTTGATTTGCTCAAAAACTTCTATCAAACCACTCCAAGCCCAACCAACTACAATCCCAACAAGAACCTCGTAGATTCCAGCACCAGTGGCCTCACGTAGCAGAAAGCAAACAATTTTCAAAGCCGCATGAACAATTTTCTTCTACTGACCTTCTTTAAATAGCCGCATGAATCTGAACAATTCATCAACATGTTCCAAAGCAGTAAATATCGCAAATGCACTGTGATCCCTGGCAGTTACGACACTATCTTATGCACATTCTCCTCGAGGTTCTTCCGCATATGATTGTTCCACCATTATTTATTATTTTCCAGACCCATATCTGTAAAAAATACTGCGATGATCTCATCAGGCACTATAAACCCCTGACATTAAAGAATCCATTTGAAACCAATATCTAGCTTTGATACCAGTTGTTATGAAATTTACCCGAGAACACAAATTAATTACGGAGAATTACTAAGAGAAACAAATATAAAAATAACCAGCAACAACCATAAACACATAAACACAAATGTTTATCCAGGAAAACCCCAAATCTGGGGAAAAACCCAACCTAATAATATCTCATTAGCATTGGCCAAAACCCTGGCCAATCCGACCAAGTGAGCCTTCACCGCTCACCTCCAGGGCTTGCATTACAATGAAGTCCTTCCAGCCTTTTATAACCCCCATTACATATAATACCATGGGTGCACAATACCATGTCCCCCAAAACCATCATTGTTTAACCTGGTCAAGTTTGACTCTATCCTGAGTTAAGTTTACCTAACAAATCCACTATAATATCCTCTGTTTTCTCTCACAGTCTCACCTCTCTGTTTCTCGCTCAGAGAATACACATCTATATCACAGCCTCAAATAAAATGCCCTCATACAAAGAGAGGGGTTTCCTTCTAGTGCAAAAAACCCAAAACTAAACATAAGTTCTATCATCAGATCATCTGTCTAATGAACGGCCCAGATTGACTAGAAATTACTATACTTTTACAAGGCAATTTTACATCTATTTTTGGATTCGGGGGACCGTTGGCCCCCGAACCCCCAAGATGGGGGGGATCGGCCCCCCCAGACCCCCGCGGGGGGGACAAGTCCACCTCGCACCCCCCCATGTGGAGGGGTGTAAAAACTTCCTGGGGTATACATCCGGCTGAAACAAAGACCTCTGAACAATCATGCTCCACACACAACAATTTTCTCTTTCTATAACCTTCTCAACTAGGGAGTCAAATGTTACATTTTTCATATGGCTACTTGCTTGCAGAGATTCAAGGTAGTGGTAGTAGGTAGAATAGATGGCCTTTATGAAGGTTGTGAGAGGTAGATATATCTTAACTCTAGTGACATCTATGTCATGCATGATAACTTTGATTTTTGAAGCTAGTCCCATGGGGTCATCGTCTTTCAGTTCAAGATTAAAAGCCTCACAAGCAGCTATATGAGTTCTAATTTTTAATGAGAATCATATAGGTCTTTTAATTTTTTAAGTGCACCATACAAATTAGTGACTAAGACAATGTATCTACTTAGCTCCTTGCTTACCATAACATTGATGAGGGAAACACTTTCTTGTCCTTTCTCTTCCAAATATCAAGTTCTATAATAGACGTAGGCTTGGCTAGTCCTTCCTCCCTCGGCTTCACTTCTAATCCAAATACATCACCATCCTTTTCTATGACTTCCCCTTCATAAAATCCATGTCATAGGTCATTAAAAATTAGTAAGCTCTTTATCTTTCTGAAACACTCTACGTAGTTTTCTTTGCCAATTAAAACTACACCATCTATGGAATTTAGTGAATGCATTTTGCATCCAACAATTCTTGAAAAAATTCCAAATTTTCTTCACATGCTTTAAATTTCATCAACCCTTAAACATTATTGCTTTAAAACCTCCTTAAAAATCTCCTTAAAATTAAAATCTTTTGATCTCTATGACATCCAAAAATAAAACTCTCTGAAATTGAAATGTATTTTCCAACACATATCACAAAACTAACTTTGCATTAATTATTTATTAAGAAAAATAAAAATCTCATTTTTAATAAAAATGGGAAGTTCTCATCAAGCACAGCCTTCTAGAGTTTTAACACTTGGACTCAGACCCATAACTTTTTTATTTGGATTTGGTACCAAATCAGTCATATTCATTAACGCACAATGGATGGTTTTTTTTGGCTTATTTTCGATAATTGGCCCCAAAATTTTAACTGTGTTTTCCAAGATATCATTGCAAATCCTCTCTGACAGAATCAAGGGTGAGCTTCTAGTAACCTTTGGGTTCCACATATTGATAATTTTGGAATAAATGATTCATTGAAATTTGGTCAATGCACAAGGGTCTTGTAACACCCTCCTCCCACATCTACCCAAGCAACTAGTCGGCTGGGGTAAACATGCAATGAGAGGCCCCTATGGTATGATTTTACCTCCTAAGTCATGTTAAGGAAGTGGAACCAACGAAACACACCATACATACATTCAACATCAGCTACAAGACCCTCAAGAACCAGCGACCCTGGAATTTGAGCCACTTTTTCAGGCCCAGAGCCCAGGTCACTACCCAGAATTGAACCATCTCTTCAGAACAGTAAAATAACATGGAAATGACAGCATTAAAGCAAATTCTTTTTTAAGACCTTGACTAGACCCCTACTATCCATCACATGCATTTCGTCAAACATATCACGAATATGTAATCTACATGTGTAAATAACAGTTATGAGCATAGGGGTCTCATACTTAGCTGAGAATCACTAAGAACCATTGATGCCTCAATACATCAACTTCCATTCCATCCATTAGGTCATAGATACATTAATCATTCAATTACAAGTAAAAACATGATGAAATTCATACATGGTTGTTGTCATAAAACACATGCATAACCAGCATAATAGCAACAGAAATACTCATGAAGGTACAACCATATAGACCACATATAATCCATCAAAATTTTTATAGAAATACAAGGAGAAATAACCTTTCATTAATGATGCAAAATCCAAACCCAGGATGGGACTTCCAAGTTCCACCTAACCGTAGAATGGCTAAGACAAATCTCTCTTCAACCGTTCACCCTCATGCCATATTCCAAGCATGAATGTGGGATCTCATAGAACACATCAATCAAAACTGATCCAGAGCTTCCACAGGCCATCCACCTCAACCCATCAAACAATGATTCTACATCATGGTCAGAAATCACAAAACCATCATCAGATTGGTCTCCATCTAAGCCTTCCAGGGCTTCTAGAGAGTTTGTTCCAACCAAGGATTACAAGACTAGTAACTCAACCCACCAAGGGCTTCTAAAGCATTTGTCCAACCAAGGCTTCTAGTACTAGTAACTCAACCCAAGTTGTTACAGGGCTTCCATAGAATCTGTCCAACTAGGGCTTCTAGGAACTAATAACTCAACCCAAGCTAAGGAAATATGAGAACCAAACAAAACAAGTAATGAAAGTAAACCCACAATCACCATGGCTATCTAGGAAATGGCAAGGCTAGGCAATGCATTGTCAATCCAAGAAATCCTCCATGTCAATGACAGATAATGACCAAGATTCCACATGCATATGCCATGCATGCTAAAACTAGTGAAGAAAACATACATGCAACTCGACACCTGTAAGAAAATCTGATGTAGCTTCTGATCTCAATGCCCTATTGTGCTTTCCTGCTCTTCCTTTTCCTTTTTGCTCCAAGAATCCAAGTATGCCACACCCACCAAGAGTGCTCCAAGAAACTCTAAGTCTCCAAGAGTATGAGAGAGAGAGAAAATAATGAGAGAGCTCCAAAAATGAATTGGAAAAAGGTTACCAACCGATCCTCAGAAGCCTTTTCATGAATGAGGACTCTATTTTCTTCATTTTTGTATTATTTTCCTTCATTTTCCTCCTCACATGCAACCTATGACCTTTCACCTCCCTTTTCTCCTAATTTCCATTATTTTCATAAAAAAATGTGCCAAAAATTCCATTTTGCCTCTCCAAAGCCTTAGCCATTTCCTTTGCCAATTTCCTTAGCCATAATCAATCACAAGTGATCCCCATCACTAGGATTTTTCCCAACATTCAGCTTGGAATAAGTGTCCCATCAACTATGGTTATTATTTTTCCTTTATTTACTTTTATTACATGGAATTTTCACCAGGGTTGTTTTGCAGAACCCTCCCCCTTGGGAGAACACTGTCCTCGATCTTCAACAACACCTATAACCAAAAAATGTTGTAAGCAAAATATATTGTTGATGGAGCTTTATAACTTAGCTTGATGCAGTATTTACAATGATCAACCTGTCGAGAATCAAACCAACATGAAAAATAACAACATAACATCATCATGATATGACACCCATACCGCTTCTTGGAGCTTTATAACATATCTCATCGTGGTATTTACATCCATATACATATGTACATAAAACACCATCATCAAAACATATACCACAAACCACACTAAGCCAAAATTCTTTGCCTCAATCGGAAAACAAGGAAGGATACATAGCCCACATCTAATCTGCCATCTCCCATGTAGCCTCATCGGGCCCAAAGTGCTTCCACTACACCTTAACTTGCTCGATTTCTCGATTCTAGAGCATGAGCACCTTTTTCTACAATATACACTGAGGCTCTGGCTGGAATTCTCCATCTGGTTCGACCTACAATACAAACCAGTCAATCACATGATCAACATATTTAACATACTTCTTAAGAAATGACACATGGAAAACATCATGGACTTTCACTTTTGTAGGCAGTGCAAGTCAATAGGCTACTAGCTCAATCTTCTCAACAATACTTAAGGGTCCATAAAATCTTGGTGCCATCTTGGTACATGATTCAATCCGTAAGGATCTCTTCTTCAGTTTGATGCGCAAGTACACATGTTCCCCAACCTGGAACTCCTTGAACAACCTGTTCTGATCTGCATATATTTTCTCCCTATCCTGTGATGCGTTTAGATTTTTCTTTATAACCTGCATTTCCTATTCAATGCTACCAACATATCTAGTCCAATAAATACCCTAATAACTGGATCACTCCAACTTATGGGAGTGTTACAACTCTGTCCATACAATGCCTCAAAAGGACTCATTCTCAAATATTCTCGATACCCATTGTTGTATGCAAACTCTACCAATGGAAGGTACTATTCCCACTTTCGTTGTTGATGCATCACATACATCCTCAACATGTCCTCCAATATCATGTTGACCCTCTCTGTCTATCCATCTATCTGCGGATGATAAGTCATACTAAACACCAACTTTATGCCCAAACCTACAAATAACTCCTTCCAAAACTTGGAAGTGAACTTCACATCCCTGTCTGACACAATATAATTTGTAACACCATGCAATTTGACCACATCTCAAATGAATACTTGTGTTACATCTCTAGCTGAAAATGTAGACTTCATCGAAATGAAATGTGCAACCTTTGTCAACTTGTCCACAATAACCATGATGGACTCATTTTTTCTCATTGTCTTCGACAAACTTGTAATCAAGTCCATCGAAATGACTTCCCATTTCCACTTTGGGATCGCTATCGTCTGTAGCAGTCCACCTAGATGCTTACATTCTACCTTCACATTCTTATAATAAAAACACCTAGCCACAAACTCTCCAACAACCCTCTTCAAATTTGGCCAATGTTAAAATCTCTTCACCATTGTTAGTGTCTTTTGATAACGTGGGTGACCTAAATAAGGTTTCGCATGAAACTCCCTCAAGATCATCTTCTTGAGCTCACTGTTGTCTGACATATATATCCTATATCTGAACCTGACCAATCCATCTGATGTAAGGCAATAATCTGCATCCTGTGTAGTTGCACCTGTACCGCTACCTGTACATGTACCTGTACCACTAACTGTACTTTTACCATCACATGTACATGTACATGTACCATCACCTGTACCTATACCAGTACTATGATGTAACCTGTGCACAATATCCATGTATCTGACATCCTGTTGACCTTCCTGCAAGATCGTATCCTGTAGATCTGTCCAATAGGAGTTCATAGTTGCTAAGTGATTTACTTTTATTCATATACTAATAGAAACTACCACTCTAATCTATTTACCTTTTATATACTTGATCTCAAAATCAAACTCACTGATTGTAGCCAACCACCGAGCCTACCTACCATTCAAATTCAGTTGGTCAAATAGATATTGCAAACCACTGTGATCACTCATCAATGTGAACCTCCTGCCCAGAAGAGAGTGTCTCCACATCTTCAATGCATGTATAATCGTTGCCAATCTAAGATCATATGTGGGATGTTTCTTCTCATTCTCATTCAATTTTCACAACTCATATCATACCACCTGTCCATCCTGCATAAGGACTCCACCAAGTCTTCTCTTGCAAGCATCTGTGCATAGTACAAACTTTTTCTCTGGACCTGCAATCTTTAGCACTTGTGCATGTGTCAACAACTGCTTAAGCTACTCAAAATTAGCCTCACACTTCTCTGTCCATTCGAACTTCTTACCTTTCCTTTGCAATGCTGTGATAGAATAAGCAATCTATGAGAAGTTCCTGGTGAACCTCCTACAGTAGCCTACCAAACCCATGAAGGATCTCACCTCATCCACATTCTTAGGAGCTACCCACTCCATGATGGCCCTTATCTTTTCTAGATCTACTGCAATCCCTTCTTTGGAGAGAACAAACCCCAATTATTGTACATCAGTCTGAAAGAAACTACACTTGTTGAGCTGAGCATACAAGTGATGCTCTCTCAACAACCTTTGTTGCTAAATTTCTAGCATGTTCTTCCTCATTTTTAGAATATACTAGTATATCATCAATGAATACAATAAAAAACTTATCCAAATACGGATGCAACACACTATTCATCAAGCACATAAATGTAGTTGGAGCATTAGTTAAGCCAAATGGAACAACATGTAGGTTTTATCCCCATATAGAAATTACCTGCATACGAATTCTAAAACATAGAAAATAAGCAATGCAAGAGCATAACACATAAAACACATATACACAAAGATTTTCCCCTGGATCCAAAAACCGGGACTACCAGCTTGATTTTTCATTATGTTCCTTTGAATGTTACAATACATATTTATACATGCCGAAGCATCCAATACCATGGACTGAAAACCATCGTGTCCAAAACCATGTGTGAAAAACATGCACAAAACCATAGGTAGGTCCACCCAACCTAATATAGGGTCCAAAACCAAAATTTTCCAGGGCACTACCCCGGACCCCATAGAGTGGGGATACCTACACCCCTCAAACCCACTGTGACTCCCCCCACTACACAATCAGCGCAATGAAGGGGGGGCTCCACCCCCCTTCTAACCCCCTGGTTAACTACGTGGTCTAGTCATGGAAAGAATATAACACAACCCAACACAACAAAAAACTCATAATACCCATACCTGGTCCTGAATGTGGTCTTGTAAATGTACTTCTCTTTTATGCATACCTGATGATATCCAGATCTCAAGTCGACCTCAGAGAACACTGATGATCCCTTCAGTTGATCGAACAAGTCATCAATCCTCAGCAACAAATACATGTTCTTGATGGTTATTTTGTTCAACTACCTGTAGTCAATTCATAATCTGAGAGTACTTTCTTTCTTCTTTACAAACAATACTGGCGTGCCCCAAGGTGATACACTTGGCCTAATATACCCCTTGTCCAACATTTCCTTCAACTACAATTTTAACTCAATCAACTCAGGTGTGTTCATCCAGTAAGGTGCTTTTGATCTTGTCACTGCCCCTCGCACTAACTCAATAGAAAATTCTACCCACCTATGAGGTGGCAACTTTGTGATGTCCTCGAGAAATGCATCCTTGAACTTCTATAAAATTGGGTAGTTGCTCAACATATCTGCAACTTCAACTTCCTTACCCTTATCACTATAAATTTGTACTGCAAATAACATGCATTCTTTCCTGTGTCTACTCTTTGCTTACATACTTGTCACCATCCTAATTGATGCAGCTTTCTTCTTACCCTGTAAGACTCTTGGTTCTCCATTGTCATCAACACACTTTATAGTTTTATCATAACAATCTACCTTGGTTCTATGAAGATACAACCAATTCATGCCTAATAGAATATTGTATGATCCCAACGATAATACATTCAAATGTGTTGTGGTAGGCATACCATTTAGATCAAATACATAAGCTCTTACCCAATGATGAACTCGCTTCTTCGTACCTGAAGACAACTGCACTAACCAAGACTATGCATGCAATTCCTTACTCAAACCGCACTTATCCAACAAGTCAGGACTAGCATAGATATAACTAGATCCAGGGTCAATCAAAATAGAAATAACTTGATCATAAAGCTTACCGTCCATCTCAATGATAGATGCTTGATGATCTGCCTATTTTTTATCCAATGTTGCATAGATACGTGGAATACTCTTACCAACATCCCCAACAGACTGTACCTCCTGCACACTGTATATATATGAGTTCTACCACCTTTATTCTATTGACAAACTCTCCTGTGATGATCCTTGCCACAAATCCAGCACTCTATAGGCTTCAAGCATGTTTCCTTGTTTTGTTCTCCTTATCAGAATCCATATCCTCTATCTCATGCATTGAAATTCTTAGGCGGTGAAACATTATCCTTGTTACCTGTATCTTGAGGCATTTCTCGCTTTCTGTCCCATTTTCCTTTGCTCTTTGCATTACCTCTCCAATCTAACACGGTCTCAGTTTTTTGCTTTGATTTTTCATAGCAATGCCTTAGCTTCCGAATGGCCTCATCCAATGATCTAGACTCATCAAACTCAATCATTTATTTAAATGATATTTGTAACCCACTAATGAACCTATAAATCTTGGCCTTTTCCTCTATGAGATAAGGCACATACCTCAACAAATCGAAGAATCTGCTACTGTACTCATCATTTGTCATGGAACCCATCTTTAGCTCATAAAATTATTCCGCCATGTCATCAAAGTATCTCTCTAACAAATACTTCTTGAATAATCGCTAAAACTTACTCCAAGTCAAATCCCCCTCATGAATGCATCTAACATTCTTCACATCTTCCCATCAAATGTCTACTTTACCTTTGAGACTGAATGTATCACTCTATCTTTCATGTTCTCTGAATAATCACACAATCTGAATAATTTCCTCATGCCAAGAAACCATGCCTCTGCATCCTGCGGTTTCTTCATCTCTCTGAAAAATGTTGGTGCCTTTTATTTCTTAAAATCATCTAGCAAATATCCCCTATCACTCCTATGTAAGGATGATAACGATGATGATCATGATTTCTATCTGAATCAAAAACTAGAATAATACATGTGTCTATCCCGTCTCCTATCTGGAGTGTCCAACGATCTGTCGTCTCTAATTGTGTCATCTCTATCTAACTAGTGACCACCATGAAACTAACTACCATATGCCCCATTCGTTCTATCCTCCTGCTCATAGTTGATCTGATGTGGTCCCTATCACTACAAATCTGAAAAACTTTGAAGTATCATTGCATTTACCTCTACTTGTTTCTCAAGTGCTTGCATGATTCTGTCATCATCTGCCTTACAACTCCTTATTTATTCCTTCAAGCCTCTCAGTGTAACTACCAAATTGGAAGAGTTCCCAACACCATATCTCTCTTCGGATTCATAGGGAGAGCCTTTTTAGTCAACCATATTGCTAGCAATTTGATATTTCTTCCTACAAGATATATCATGTCATCTAAACCAAATCACAATAAACCAACGTAGCTTAGAATAGCTTGGGGAGGATACCTTGTCTGCAAGATCAACAAATCATTGTGATACATCTATAACATAATCATGACAGTATATAGAAACTTAATACATAAGCATATGACATGCAACCATCATTCTAGCTATGGTCCAATCATCAATGCATGACCTTAGCAGCAACACACACCACAACCTCATGCATGACAACAATCACTACATCATTGTACTCTTAACCACATGGAAACATGAAAATGCATAAGCAATATGTAACCAACTACATATATGCATAAGCACATATGATAAAGCATGAGTGAACAATGCTTGAAATCAAACCTGCAAGAATGATACATGCAACCAAGCATATAAGAATGTAACCAAACATGCAAGAATGTAACCAAGAATACTACAACAATACATGTAATCGACACAAATCGACATGTAATTAGTCATACACTCACAGCAATGCATTCCACAATAACAACCTCAAATTTCACATCACGACATCACTACAACCATGAACAACATCATGAAAATGCAACAAGCACATGGAATGCAAGGGGTAGAGACACACATGCAACTGACATGCATTCATGACCAACACATAGACCATCCAGTCTGAGGGGTGAACCATGCTCTGATACCACTCTGTAACATCCTCCTCCCACATCTACCCTGCAAGCAACCGGTCAACCAAGTTAAACATGCGACGAGAGGGCACTATGATATGATTCAACCTCCTAATTCACATTAAGGAAGTGGAACCAACAGAAACATGCCATGCAGACATTCAACATCAGCGGCAGGACCCTCAGGAACCAATCCAAAACTTTAGACATCTTTCCTTTAGGCCCCACTAAACTTTTGGAAAACTTAAGCCGCAGTTGCTCTCATGTTATAGGCATGACAAAGTCCACAAACCCAAAGTTGCTCTCAAAGGCTTGTCTACCATCAACCGTAGAACAAATTTTTTAGTGTTATGACAGGGACCCTAAGATTTGAGCCACTTTTTCAGGCCTAGAGACCAGGTCACTGCCAGAATTGAACTATCTCTTCATAATAGTAAAATAACATGGAAATGACAACATTAAAGAAAATACTTATTTAAGACCTTGACTGGACCCTTACTAGCCATGACAAGAATTTCGTCAAACATATCATGAATATGTAATCTAGAAGTGTAAATAATAATTTTGAGCATAGGGGTCTCATACTTAGTTGAGAATCACTAAGAACCATTGATGCCTCAATACGTCAACTACCATTCCATCCATTAGGTCATAGACAGATTTATCATTCAATTACAAGTAAAAACATGACGAGAGCCATACATGGTTGTTTTAATAAAGAACATACATAACCATCATAATAGCAATAGAAATACTCATGAAGGTACAACCATATAGACCTCATGTAATCCATCAAAATTCTCATAGAAATATAAGGAAAAATAACCTTTCATTAATGATGCAAAATCAAAACTTGGGATGGGACTTCCACATTCCACCTGACTGTAGAATGGTTGAGATAAATATCTCTTCATCCATTCACACATGTGCCATATTTCAAGCATGAATGTTGGATCTCATAGAATGCATCAATCAAAATTCATCCAAGGCTTCCAGAGGCCATCCACCTTAACCAATCAAACAGTTATTCCACCTCACAGTCGGACATCACAAAACCATCATCAAATTGGTCTCCATCCAATCCTTTTAGGGCTTCTAGAACATTTGTTCCAACCAAGGCTTCCAGGACTAGTCACTCAACCCACATATGTCATTGCGATTCCATAGCATTTGTCCAACCAAGGCTTCTAAGACTAGTAACTCAACCCAAGTTGTTATAGGGCTTCCAGAGCATTTGTCCAACCAGGGCTTCCAGGAACTAATAACTCAACCCAAGCTAAGGAAACATGAGAACCAATCAAAACAGTAATGAAAGTAAACCCACAATCACCATGGCTATCCAGGAAATGGAAAGGCTAGAAAATCCATTGTCAATCCAAGCAATCCTCCATGCCAATGACATATCATGACCGAGAATCCACATGCATATGCCATGCATGCCAAAACTGGTGAAGAAAACATACATGCAACTCGATACCTGCAATAAAATATGATATAGTTGTTGATTCTAGTGCCCTCTTGCACTTTCCTTCTCTTCCTTTGCCTTCTTGCTCCAAGAATCCAAGTATGCCACACCCACCAAGATTGCTCCAAGAAAACTCTAAGTGTCCTAGAGTATGAGAGAGAGAGAAAATAATGAGAGATCTCCAAAACTGAACTAATAAAAGGTTACCAACTGATCCTCAGAATCCTTTTTATGAATGAGGCCTCTATTTTCTTTATTTTCCATTATTTTCCTTCATTTTCCTCCTTACATGCAACATTTGACCTTTCACCTCCCTTTTCTCCTAATTTCCATTATTTTCATAAAGAAATGTGCCAAAAATTCCATTTTACCTTTCCAATTCCATATCCATTTCCTTTTCCAATTTCCTTAACCATAAACAATCACAAGTGATCCCCATCACTAGGATTTTTCCCAACATTCAGCTTGGAATAAGTGTCCCATCAACTGTGGTTATTATTTTTCCTTTATTTAATTTTATTACATGGAATTTTCACGAGGGTTGTTATAGGGCTTAACTGGGGTAGCAATACCATACCACATGCATTGATATTAGGGGATATATATTGAGGAATATATATATATATATATATATAGATATATATATATATATATATATATATATATATATATATATATATATATATATATATATATATATATATATATATATATATATATATATATATTGAGCATGTAATAGGTGGTAAAATGTTTTTATATTAGTAGGCATAAAAAATGGAGCTCAAAGTTAATGAAAAAATATAAAGGAGTATAAAAAATGTTAATGAAAAAATGGATACCTATAATATCTAGTGAAAGTAGGAGTTTTTTAAATTGGGAAGGTGTATTGGGTTCATATTGGTAGGGGGTTAAATAATGTGATTTTTAGATTTATTTTCCAATACGTACTCAAATTAAGGGTATTGTTTAGTATGCCATGAACGCAGGTGATATGTCATAGGTTCATGGAGTGAACCCTCATGGGGAAATGATAGTATTTTCTACCAAGAAATTATTCGTGGGGGGAAGTCCAGTGCTTCTCCCACATGACAGTCCAATGGGCTACTAGGAAGTTGAGGTCATTGTGAACCAGATGAGTTCCTCACAAAATGTTAGAACCAACCAAATTGATGCATTGGATCCCACTCTTTTGTGCCATGGAAGAATCAATAGGAAAAGTGTATCTCGCTCTCATGCACCGTGAAAGAATCAATATGAAAAGTGTATCTTGCTCTTCTATCCTCTATAATAATCAATAGGAAAAGTAAATTCCCTCATTCCTTTTTTTCTAGGTCCGCATCTCATAAATGAGCCTCATAGACATTTATTTTTTGCAAAAATTTATCCCCGTGTTGCCAGAGTAATCCACTGCAAGGAGAATTGGGGTTAAATGTCAAGTAGTTTCCATGTTTTTTTATATATACTTTGAGGCTTCCATGGTGAACAGACACACAAAATGGGTTGGAATAACTATAAGAGTTTACCACTTTTATGAGGGTCTGTTAATTTTTCATAGGGCTATATTGTTCTTTGCTTTAGATAATTTCATTTCATTATTTACATATTGAATTCACCCAAAAACATCATAACATTATTCAACAACATAGGCAATTAGAAAGAACAATATCATCATCAATGTAGAGGAACATAAAGGAACAATGGAAGAAAATAATTCACACATAGAGGCACTAGGATTAGTTGAAGACCAGGGAAAAACCCCACAAGGGGGGAACCCTTTCAAATTCTTCTTCTTATTATATTTTCATTGAATTTTTCAGCAAAGAGAGATTACAAGGAACCATATATTCAACTACAAAACCATCCAACAAAATAAACTAAACAACATTCAAGAGATGATCCTAGTAATACTAATAATAAAAACCATGATTTAAAATCCTATGGTCAATTGTCAATAGATGTGTTTAGCTTCCGAATTATGAAGTCAACTATGGTCAACTGAAAAATCAACCCTAGTTTCCAACAGAACACGAGTGTATGTGCATGCAGCTGAAACCCTCCAACCTCATGCGTGAGCCTGTGTACATGCAGTTGTAACCGAAATTTTCATGTGTCAAACCTTTGATTGGAAACCAAAACCCTAAACACATGTGTGATCTTTGAACCCTGCAATTTCGGATTTGTAAAAACCAATCTCAGCGACCCAACTTCAAACTTGTGCGAACCAATCAATGAAGAAGAGAAGAAGAATATGCTTGGTGATCTCCAAATGATCTTGAGGTCACTTGTATTTATATCCATCCATGGGCACCCAATTTCTCTTTTGTGCTGACCTATCCTTTTGTTCACATGTGCATTCTGATAATAAAAATACATTTTTCCTCAACCAATTTAAATTCTTCCAATGGCTAGGAGGGGTCTTCCTTGATGAGGAAGATTGTCCAAAGGAGGGAATTTGTTGCTAAGATGCCAAAAATGAACACTCCCTCTCATCTACAGAGAAATTATCGACTGCAACATATGTCTCAAAATGTCATCTTTGTTCATCTCTGCTCCTTTGTGCTCATCCCTACTCATCTCAACTCATCTCTACTCATCCCTTATCATCCCTACTCATCTTTGCTCATATTTTCTCTACTCATGTGTTGTACACTCTCAAATCTAAAAGAATAATAATTTGACATCAAAGGGGAGCTCAATATATCACCCTCTTTCCATCGGGGAGCCACTCCTACCACCCAAAATCACGGCTGGTGGGGAGCCAATTCAATGACCTGGGAAACTCTACTAGTATGGATTCAATGCTACGACTAGGGAAACTTTGCTAGCGAGGATCCAATGTTATGACCCAGGAAGCCACAGAAAATAGGAGGGATTCCACTTACCTTATGAGGTAAGGATTGCACCTATCCCACTGCCTAACAATAATAGGAGGGATACCACTTACCATAATTGGTAAGGATCATGTCTATCTTATTATTTATTGATCTTACCAACATGACCCTGAAGATTAAAATGGTAGAGAACTTGCATCTCTAACTTGATCGAGATACAACTTACCATAAATAGTAAGGATCACACCTAACTCAAGCATCCAGCACCCATTAGCCAGATGGGTTGGAAAGACAAATTCCAACTAGGGTATACTCTGCATAGACCAATATAGGGGAGAAAAATCTTCCACCCTATGGGTGACAGATAGAGGTGATACCATATTTTCCAAAGATCCCTCAACCCTAGGAGCCATACATCTCAATTCCTCACCCTAGGAGCTCAGACAAGGGGAAGAGTTGGCTCAGTGTACTCGATAAACCCGGACCCTTACCCAAGAGTGTCACATCTATCAATCAATGTTCCTCTCTTTGAAGATCACAAACATATCAATTTGCTCATATCGAGTACCAGCTTAACCATCTCACTGAAGATTTCATTCACACTGCCTCAAACATTACCAAGAGAAGTGGTCCTATGTTTTCTTTTTCATGCAAAACATCAACTCAAATATTATGTTCTAATAAATACTTGTCACAAAAAGGATACCTTAGTCATCCTCCCTCTCACAAAGGTAGAAATCACACTCCTAATCTTGTCTCGTACAAACACATAGTCTCTACAAAAGGAGATATCTCAATTCCAACAATATACGAGATTTTCTTCCAATTGGATCCCACTCTTTATTGTCACTTTCATATCCAAAACCTACTCAAACAACTCTTCATGGATTTTCCTTAACCAAATTGCCCCACAACTATCCATTCTAGCAATAATGTACTCAAGTTCGGTTGTAATTAAAGCTACAAACTTTTATTTCTTGCCCATCCATGGTATCATTATAGATCCCAAGATAAAGCAACACCCAGATGTGCTCTTTCTATTTCTAGCCCAATCATCAATGTATTCATGCAGACTCATATCTCTGGAAGTATATCTCAAAATCTTTTATCTTGAACCCAAAGCCCATCTCCCTCTTACGCTCGATCATCAGAGGCTCACTACCTGTCAAGAATAGATCACCAACATATAAAATAAAAAACAAACACATACCTTGGACCAACTTAGAGGTTTGGATCAGAACTACTTCACGGCTTCACCAGATAATTGTCAATGCGAACATGCCAGGCTCAGGGAGCTTGTTTCAAACCATACAATTATTTCTACAAACATATTACTTATCTATTATCATGTCAACAACTTTCATTTACCAGGAAATACCAAACTTCATCAATTCATCCACATGATCATATACACCAAGGAAAATTCATATATTCATTTTGAGACTCTTGCAATAGGAAGAATAAAAATCACTCCATACTAAGTAACAATCCTTTTTTTTCATACTATCATTAATGATCAAATGATGATATACATATTTTAGTCCCTTGCAATCACAAGATTAACCAAGACATTTGAATTCTCTATAACAATTCAGACATTGTGTAGATCTTAAAAACTTCCCTTCTTGTACAACTCTCCACCATCTGCTTCATTTTTTAAGGTATTTTATACTCCTGGTGAAGTCTTGTCTCATACATAAGATTTTAGTTTTGTGTCCTACATGCTCAACTACACCCATATGCCTTCTTCTGCATGGTTGGGAGGCATATAACCACACCCTTAAGCATTTATCCTAGTGATTGGGGCTTGGACTAGGAGAAGCCTTCTCTGCTCATATCATAACTTGCCAAATATTCTTCAAAAATATCAAATGGTTAGTCATGACAATAATTCTTCCTTCAACAGTCAAGTGTCTTCTTTTCAAATAATGATAGGAGTTTGGATTTCATCAAGAGTGTCTCCCTCTGAATGGGAAGCCTCTTCAATCATCATCATTCACGACATCAACCTACCTACCATAATATTGTCATCCTACAGCAAAATTGTTAGATCACAAACTATATCAGGTTCTCAGACATATATCATAACAAGCTATCATCATTTTCTTAATCATCACATATGAACATGTCATTAAACATTCATTAATGGTTAGTGTCATTTAAGAGTGTCTTCATACTTTAAGGATAATTACCACAACATCAAGTTAGGGCATCCAATTTTACCACTTGTCATATTTACTAAGTTTAACAAAACTTTACCAAGATCAATAAGAGTACCAATCTTATTGTCACACTTTCATCACGCTTAACATAAGATTTAGTAATAGTATCAAGTTACCGTATGTCAAAATCAATGTTTCTAGTCAACTTTATAAAATCAGGAAATCCACCATATCTTGCCAAATATCAAGGGCACCAATATATCACATGTACCAAAAATCAAGCTTACTTTCATATGCATGGATGATTCATTCAGTATAACTTAGGGTTTACCCTTCCATCCACTATTGCAGCTAATAACATATTATGCATACCTTATAGTATTCATATACCTTTTTAGCTTGTAACACCTATTTGTCATTGGAAGTTGTAGCACTTTTCCAAATGGGTGTCAAAACTTGTTCCGATTAGGAAAAGGAATGGGGATATTAAAATTTGTATAGATTTTAGAAACTTGAATAGACCATACAAAAATGATAATTTTTCGCTACCTCCTGTGGAACAAATATTACAATAAGTTGCAGGTTCTGAATTAATGTCTTTCTTAGATGGTTTTTTTTGTTATAACCAAATTCTAGTTCATCCCGCAAACATGTTTAAGACCACATCCAAAACTAAATGGGAAACATATACATATCAATAAATTCCCTTTGGTCTAATAAATGTTGGAGCAACATTTCAAAGAGACATGGACATAGCTTTCATAGGTCTAACCATAATAAATCAGTAGTGGTTTACTTTGATGATATCATAATTTATTCTAAAAAGAGAAGTAATCATCTTCATTACCTAAAGCATATCTGTAAAAGATGTAGGAAGTTCAGAGTATCACTTAATCCCAAAAATCATTCTTTGCCTTGACAGAAGGAAATATTTTAGGATTATTATTTTTAAAGACGAAATTTATATAGATCCTAAAAGGGTAAAAGCTATTTTTGAAATTCCTATGCCTCATAATAAAAAGTCAATGCAATCATTTCTCAAACAAATAAATTTTGTTAAATGATTTGTCCCTAACTTCTCACAAATTGTTATGCCACTTCAGAATATGATTAAAAAGAAGGAAAATTATAAGTGGGGTTAGTCTGAGAAAACATCTTTTGAATCCATCAAACAAGCTATCATTAATGCTCCTTCATTGTCTTCTCCTGATTTTTCAAGAGAATTTATTTTATATACTTTTGCCTCTGATCACTCTTATGCAGCAGTGTTGACTCAAAAGAATCAAGAACAAGTTGAAGCTCCAATTGCTTTTTACAGTTTGACATTATAGGGAGTAGAATTAAATTACTCAGAAGTTGAAAAACAAGCATTTGTAGTCTTTAAATCAATCAAACACTTTAGGCCTTTTCTCTTGAAATCACATACAAAAGTAATTGTACCATTCCTTGTTGTTAGACAATTACTAATTCAAAGAGAATTAGGAGAAAAACAAGCCAACTGGGTCACAACCTTACAAGAATATGACCTTGAAATTAAGCCTGCTAAAATTGTTAGAGGTCAAGGTTTTTTTAGATTGGTAGTTGTGCATTCGAGAATACTTATGAAACCAACATAGGTGAAAATATTGAAGTCACAAAGGTATGTCTCACTGATACTAAATCCTAATATGCAGATCTCATTTTCTATTTGAAAAATGGTTATGCACCAGTTGAACTTGATTCCAAAAAGAAAAGATAATTAATACTGAAAGCAAATCAATATCAACTTGTAAATGATATTTTATTTAGAAAGAATTATGATTTTGTCCTGCTTAGATGTCTTGAAAATTATGAAGCAAAAAACGTTTTGCAAGAAATGCATGACGGACCAGCTAGTGGACATTAGAGTGGAGATATTGCTGCTCATAAAATCCCCCATGTTAGGTATTACAAGCCAATCTTATTTAAGGATGCCCATGCATATTTCAAGCAATGAAAAACCTGTCAAACTACTTCGATAAAAGAAAAGAAAGCAACCTTACCACTACAACTAGTGAACATTGAAAAATCATTTGAGCAATGGGGGTTAGACATTATAGGTCATATTTTTCCTCACTCATCTAAGAAACTGTTGTGGCCACCAACAACCCCCCTCCTTCTTTAGTATTAGCAATAACACTAAAGAAGTGGGGACCCTTAGTAAAAAATCCAAAAAATTTTATAAAATTTTTTGTATTATACTCCTCAAAAAATACATCGCACGGAGAAGAGTGAAACATTTCTTTATGAGCACAATAAAAACTGCGAAGAAGCGACGCGAAATTCATCGCATCACATACATTAAGAAGCACCCATAAATGAAAATCTTAAGAAATCCCTTATGGCCGATACGCGACATCGCATATCGCAACGTCGCATAAACAACACACAAATAACTTAACAAATTGCAACGATCTGCGACCTTGCGATAAATGCGATCTGCGATCTTGCGATATCTGTGATCTTGCGATATCTGCGATCCTGCGATTTGCGCGATTCTGCGCTAAACTGATCAGGAAACTCTGCGATGACACATCTTGATAATGCGATAAACGCGATGCTGCGATGCGAGTCGCAGAAATCACCCATCGCAAATTTTCCTCGGCTCAGCATTCAAGAAAAGTTGTCCCTAAACCAAAAATTGGGCACGCGCCTTAAAGAAAATTAATGAATGTACGCCAAGATATTCATGAAGGACAGTTTTGTGTTTTTCGAAAAGTCAGTTCACTGTGGGTGTCATGATTTTATACATTCATAGAGCTTAAAGCTTTCGTGTCAAAATTTATTATCATTACTCTTTTCCTTTGTGTGAACTGCAGGAATAAAAACAGGAAACAACATGAAGCAATATGCATGAAACATCTAAGGAAAAGGGGAAAGCTTCAATGCTCGGATAACAGAGAAGAGATGCCCTCATAAGCATATACCGCATGCAACAGAAACGCAGATTTCAGAGTATTACTGAACAGATGCTAATATCAATAGGCGATTCGACACTCAAGGTCAAAAGCTCACAAAAGCAGCATGTTTACAAAATTTTGAAGCTTATGCCCGTTAAAGGAAAAAGCGCTAAAAGCGGAAAACGCACCAGAAAGGCCCGGATCAAAGAACGGAGGCAGTTTTTGATGTGCACTAATCGCGCATCACTAAGAAAATTGTTCAGAAAGCAAAGTCCCTATCTTTCTTAGTCATCCATGAGTCCGGGAACCGAGATAGCAAAAGTAGAGGCAATTTAAGAGGAATTTGGGTTGTTACCAAGTATATACGCAGTAAATTCGCACAGCCAGAAGATGATTCCCAAAAATATCTTCTAGTTTACTGAAAAGCGGTGCCAGCGCTTGCTGTTTCTATTTTCATAGCCCAAGCAAAAGCAGAAGACAACCAGCCGACTCTTCCCAGACAAATTTTGCATGCTCGCAAACACTAAGGAGCAAATACAGAAATAGTTAGGAATTAGATTCAATTTTTAGAAATAAGTTTGCTTAGATAAAGGGCGGTCATTTAAAACGTATCCGAAATTTGTGTAATTAATTTATTTAGTTAGCAGTATTTAAACCCCTCTCAGGCATTTAGAGAAGGGTCCAGAAATTTGTCAAAAACTTGTCCTCATAACATGCACTTCTGCACCCTCAGAGGAGGTTTTGATGAATGAATGGATCAAGGTTTATTAATTTTTGCATTTGATATCTGCTACCGATGTTGCACTTCTGTACTCTTGGTAGATATTAGAACAAGTGGAGATAAATCATTGTTGCTTGAAGCTTATGAGTAGGACCAGTCATAAATGGTACTTTTATCTCTCGGCCATTTTTTCCTATATTCTTAAAGTGATATACAGTTTTTAGTTGTTTATATGTTATTGCATGAATGTTTGAGTTACCATTTGGCACTTTTGTACAGTGGAGTCATTTATTTATGTTTGATATATGAATAACTTATTATGCGATATGATGTTCACAACTGTTTTGCCTAACTTTTTATGCAAAGTGGTTCATCTTAATTTATTTCCATTCTTATGATAGCTGAATGATCTTTATTACCAGTATTATTTGAAATCTCTTTAGATCGCATAATAGAAGAAATACATCCCGGGTTAGCATAGATTAGATGTGCTGTTTTCATTAGATTACAATAGCATAGAATTAGATTAAAGTAGCTTAGATTAAAACCCTTAGATCAGCATCATCCAACTCTGCACACACACACACCCTTAGATTGGGAAACTGGTCCCACTATCCCCAGTCGGACCCGTTATACCAAATGGATAAGGAGCTGCCAACCAAGGTCCGGACCGGGTGGGTATCCCCCTTGTTGTCGACCCGATTTTTGAGGCTTCAACATATTTGGCGCTAGAAGGAGGTCCTGAACTATGAATGGCACTTAAATCAAAATCTAAATACCATTCTGAGAGTAAATCGCCCTCATCATCTCCCCCGACTTCTCCAGTATATTTAAATCCAGAGTCAGAAGTCGCTCGAGTATCAATCGCTGCTACACACCCTGATATTTCAGACCAATCTACAATTAAACCTCCTGGAGTTGAATCTCTGATTCACAAACTTCAAGGATTTTCCATTTCTCCTCAGAGGTTTGATAAATCTCAAAGCAGTGTGACTTCGCAGTACAATCCTGCTCATCCCCTAACCAGGTTAAAGAGTGAAAATTTTATCATCTAGCCAACTGAGTTGCCTCTTCCCACCAGGAAAAGAGCGAGGAAATCACCACAAGAGTCTGACAGTGAGACTCTTTCGTCTACATCGCCCATTTCAACTACCTCACTGTGAAGTCAACCACCCACACCTCCATTCCAAACCATGATCCATCCATCTACCACAACCCCTCTTCAATCATCCACGATCATAGTATCCTCATCTTCCCAGCCACAGAGATCATCTCCCGCACTTTCCTCTACTAGCAGCTCAACGTTGGCCCAGTCTCCATGGAACAACCCTGGGGCAGTTTTAATGTCTGCGCCCTTGAGTCAAATACCGGCCCATCCTGAGAAATGGCTGCCCAAATTCAATCCAGAAGCGGGCATGCTAGCAGAAGAACACATAAATAATTTCATGCTTTCTATCAATCTCAACGGAGTTACTAACGAAGATTATGTTGTTCGGCTTTTTCCCTATACACTGCAAGGGACAGCCGGGTCATGGTATTTTTCATTACCCTTCGGGTCTATCACAAGTTGGGATATCTTCCACAATCAATTCCTTATCAAGTTTGGTGATGACAGATCAACGACAACATTAATCAATGACCTATCCAATCTTAAGGCCCAAGCTAAAGAACCTATCAAAGATTTCGATTTACGATTCAATAAAATTCTCAACAAAATTCCCACTGCTTCCCAACCCAGCGAAGAAGTACGATGTGAATGGTATATTACTGCTTTACCATCAAACATAGCAATCTTCGTGGATAGAGAAAATAAAACAACCTTAGTTGAAAACATGACAGAGGCGATAGCAGTAGAGAAACGTGTAATAGCCCTGGAAAAGAGATCCGCGATAGAGGAAGACAAGTCTAAAAAAGTCACCTTCAAGGAAGACACCAAGAAGAAAAAAAAAAAGACCCTTTCGATTTGGAAGGATTGCAGAAAGTATTAAAGACCATGTCTAATGAGATGGTTGACATAAAAAAACAAGTAGCAGAAACTTCTTCAAAAAATCCCTACAGAGCTTTTAAAAGAGGTCCTTCAACGGATGCAAAACCACCAAATGCCATCTCCAATGCTGAAACTGAGGAAGAGGAAGAAGAAGAAAGTGCCACTGAAGGGCAGACCGATGACGAAGAAGTTGTGGAATTACAAGGAATGTGGGATTTCATCCTCCCACAAGAAGAAGATCAAGAAGTATTTATGGTTAGCACCCGAAGCAAAAATCAGCTTGATCCTCCCCAAACTACCCCTAAGCAGAAGGGCGCAAGCCCTACAACAAAATATAGTCGCAACAAAGAAAACAACTACTAAAGCGACTCAATCTAGCCCAGTCCGAGCAGATCAAACAACCCCATCAAAAACACTGATAGTGTTGGATGAAATGGAGTACATTATTATTGATGACATGAAAAAGACTAGGGCTAATATTACCCTTTATGAATTGAGCAAAATGAAGCATCAACAAAAGATAATGATGAAAGAATTACATGTTGTGCCTATTGTACCTTTGCCTACCTCTGTACTCTCTCAAGCTTCCCATAACATGAGAAGACCTCCAACTAACGCGATCAATAAGATTGATCCAAATGATATCGCCATGATTGGAGGAATATCAAGATCTCACACTCCCCCGTTTCTTCTCACTTACGAGATTTTCAACAAAAATGTGCACAATTGTTTGGTAGATTCCGGTGCTTCATCGAATATTTTACCCAGATCAATATGTTCTAAGTTAAATGTTCAACCACAAAAATCCGAAGTGCGCATAGTTCAGCTTGATCGATCTCAAGTTGAAGTGATTGGTGAAATTAATCAAGTAACCATAAGATTGTCATCTAACCTGAAGGTATGTCAGGTTATTGACATTCTAGTGGCTGATATCCCAGAATTCTATGGCTTAATTCCTAGCAGGGATTGGTCCGACAAACTCCATGGATACTTTGCAACCGACTGGTCGCACATGTGGTTACCCTACAACGGTAAACCAAATCAAATAAAGGTTGAACGAGAGCTACACCAAAAGTATATAGTAACGGAATTAGAGGGAGAAAATGAAGTGGTATCGTATAACAGCAGTATCATAGGCAATTACTCGGTAGATTCTTTCCTCGGTAATTTCAATGCTCACACATCACCTTACTTAGAAAATTCAGTTTTGTCCCAAGTCGAAATTTTTTCCCAAACTGATAGTTCAAAGTGTGTTAATTTTGTAGATGAACCTGTAAATACATCTTTGTTTTGGAAATTATATTTCGATGGCTCTAAATCTAACGAAGGAGCAGGAGCAGGATGTAATATGATTAGTCCAGAAGGAAACAAGACCATGCTTACGTGCAGACTCGAATTCAATTGCACAAACAATACAGCAGAATATGAGGCCTTGGTGCAAGGCCTATACAAAGCAATCGGGTTAAACATCAAGTATCTTCAAGTCTTCAGAGACTCTGAGATTATCGTCAAACAGGTACGTAACACTATACATTGCCTATCAGGTCATTTAAAACACTATCAATCTTTAGTACAAGATCTGACTGAGCATTTCATAGCATTTAATATTTCTTCAATCCTGAGACTCCAAAACGCAAGCGCAGACCTTTTGGCTAACGTAGCCTCTAGGCTTATTCCCTCTGAAGATTTTAGTCCAGATAGATTCTCAATAGAATTAATCTTTAGACCGTCCATCCCTGACAACATTACAAATTGGAGAGTATTCAATGACGATCCTGATATTGTAAATTTCCTCGCTTCTGAAGGATCCTACTCCAATCAGATAATTGACAAAGACTATCACGATCGACAAACACAACAAAATAGCACTGATAATGTTATACTTAAATCGGTGGTTAAGTTAGAAGACTTATACGATTTGAAAAACCGGTTTAAAAGGTCTAGCGATTCAAAGTTCTACAGTTCAACTCTAAACTACGAATTAGTAAACCTAGGAACCGATGATAAACCACAAAACATTAATCTAGGCATTGGCCTAGTCCCTGAAGAAAAACTAGCATATATTCGTCTTTTGAGACAATATAAAAAAAAAATTGCCTGGAATTACGATGAGCTGAAGATGTACGACACTTCTATCATTCAACATACTATTCCTATGATTGACAACGAAAAACCTGTCCAACAGAAACTGAGAAAGATCCACCCCAATTTAGAAAATCAGATAAAAACTGAGCTAAATAAGTTATTAAAAGCCAGAATAATTTTCCCCGTCAGACATTCCAAATGGGTCTCCAATATGGTACCTGTTAGAAAGAAAAACGGAGATATTAGAATCTGTATTGATTTTCGGAATCTTAACAAAGCCTGTCAAAAAGACAATTTTCCTCTTCCACCTATGGAACAAATATTACAGGCAGTAGCAGGCTCAGAACTGATGTCTTTCTTGGACAGATTTTCAGGATATAATCAAGTGCTGGTGCATCCCAATGATCAGTTGAAAACCACATTCAGAACTAAATGGGGCACATATGCATATCGGAAGATGCCATTTGGTTTGATTAATGTCAGCGCTACATTTCAAAGAGCCATGGACATCGCATTTAAGGGTTTAGTCAATAAATCTATAGTGATTTATTTGGATGATATAACAGTGTACTCCAAGAAGCGAAGCGACCATCTCAAAGATTTAAAACAAATTTTTCAACGATGTTTAAGGTATGGGATTTCACTTAACCCAAAGAAATATTTTTTCGCATTAAGTGAAGGAAAACTTCTAGGATTCATAGTGTCAAAATCTGGTATTCACATTGATCCTGACAGAATCAAAGAAATCTCTGAAATATCTCTACCTCATAATAAAAAAGCCATGCAATCTTTCCTTGGTCAAATCAATTTTGTAAAGAGATTTGTCCCAGATTTTTCATGAATTGTGTCTCCTTTGCAAACCATGATTAAAAAGAATTCAACTTTCAAATGGGGTCAAGATGAACATGAAGCATTCAACCTGATCAAACAAGCTATTATTAATGCTCCATCTTTAGCAACCTCGAATTTTTCAGAATCTTTTGTTTTATACACATTTGCCTCAGAGAAATCATATGTTGCGATTCTAACTCAAAAAAATCAAGAAAAAATAGAAGCTCCAATTGCATTTTTTAGCTCAAATTTACAAGGCACTGAACTCAATTATTCAGACGTAGAAAAACAGGCCTATGCTGTTTTCAAAGCGGTCAAATATTTCAAACCTTTCTTACTCAAAAACCATACTAATATCATAGTACCGTTTCCAGCGGTAAGAAATCTTCTAGTACAGAAGGATATGGGCGAGAAAAGAGAAAATTGGATCACTGCTTTACAGGAATACGATCTTGAGATTAAATCAGCAAACATTGTAAGAGGTCAAAGCTTCTGCAAAATGTTGGCTGGAGCATCGGAAATCTCTGAAATTTCATCCGAAGAGATACAAATGTATGAGGTAAGCCTAAACGATGTAGAATCATTGTATGCTGATATCATTTATTATCTTAAGAACAGGTATGCTCCATCACACCTGGATCACACTAAGAAAAGAGCTCTGAGATTGAAAGCTAAACAATATCAGCTCATAAATGATATTCTTTTTAGAAAGAATTATGATTCTGTTCTTCTTAGATGTCTTGAAAAAACTGAAGCTGAAAAAGTTTTGCAGGAACTCCACGATGGACCAACAGGCGGACACTATGCTGGAGATTCTACTGCACATAAAATTTTACGTGCAGGATATTACTGGCCTACGCTATTGAAAGATTCACACAGTTACCTGAGGAAATGTCAAGTCTGCCAAACTACTGCTGGAAGACAAAAGAAGTCATCCCTGCCACTACAACCGGTAAACATCGAGCAACCATTCAGCCAGTGGGGCTTGGACATAATAGGTGAGATCGTTCCTCACTCTTCTAAGCAGCATAGATACATCCTCACGGCAACAGATTATTTTACTAAATAGGTAGAGGCAGTTCCTCTCAAGACAGCTAATTTTGAAAATATTATTGAAGTCATAGATTAATTTATAATCACTAGGTTTGGATTGCCAACGGCTTTAATGTTTGATAATGCATCATACTTTTCCGGAAATACAATGACTGAGTTCGCACTTAAAAGAGGGTTCAAACTAAAATATTCGGCCAATTACTATCCCCAAGGTAATGGGTTAGCTGAGTCAACAAATAAAAACCTAATCAGGATTATTAAAAGAACAGTTTACCAGAACCAAAAGAATTGGCATAAAGCTTTGGTAAATGCTTTATGGGAAGATAGAATAACAAAAAAAGCTTCGATCGACACTTCCCCCTTTAATTTAGTTTATGGGAAATAAGTGGTTCTTCCAACTCACTTAGTCATTCCCTCTTTGTCTTTAATACAATAATTTGATGAAGTACTTACTTCCTCCATACAACTAAGACAAATGGAAATAATCAAATTAGAAGAGCAATGAGAACAAGCTAAAAGAACCCATGCTCATCATCAAGCGCTAATAAAATCCTCTTTCGATTCAAACATAATGACCAGAAAAAATTTTCAGATGGGAGATTTAGTTTTAAAATGGGATAAGGCTCATGAAGAAAAGGGAAAACATACAAAATTTCAAAAGATGTGGCTTGGTCCTTTTCAGATTGTTGAAGTCATAGTTCCATCAACGTTTGCCTTACAGGATCTAGCAGGTAGAAGGGATTCTTTGCCTGTTAATGGTCAAATCCTTAAAATATATTTTCCATAGAAGATTATTCTTCTATTTTTTAGAATAGTTTTGTTTTTCTTTTCTTTTTCATAATAAAACCAGTTGTTAATGGTTACTATCGGTATTCGCGAAGAGACACCAATTCTCTTTCAGATTTTGAGCTTTTCGCTTGTATAAGTAGAAATTTTTTTAAAATCTGATCTTTATTATTGACAGATACAGTTAAAAACTTTAGCCTAGATATGATACTAGTTTCAACTTCAAAAACGTTTGATGAAAGAAACCTTTAGCGAAGGAATTGTTTTATATCAGCACAATGAAAGGTATCAATAACAAAATAAAGATTCTCTGTAAAACTGCTGTTTTCAAACTCTATTATTGTCGTCCAGAGCTTTCTTAAGGAAAACAATGATATCCTCCCTGTTAAAGAAAATCGCAGCATTCAGAGGGACAATCCAAGAAACACTATATCTCAAAGAATAAGAGGTCTCATCACGAGCCGGCTTATCATGATCACAGATATTATAACTTTGCTGACTTTTCCAAACATTGTCCATCAAAATAGGGCAATGACTCAAGATTGTTGAAATCAAAAGACAAGGAGTCTCATCACGAGCCAGCTTGTTCAGCAAAAGTGTAAATCAAGTGAATGACTATGTCATAATTTGGCTACCAAACCAAGACATTGTTCTTTAAGAATAAAAAAGGAAAAAGTGTCAATATGGATTTTTCTTTGAAGGTTGTAGATGACCTTAAACAGTATAAAGGATCATTGTTGGGTAACAGGTAACCCTGTCGAGGCTATGGACGCCTGCTGGCAGCAGAGGCTCTACCTACGGCAAACGAGCATATTTTAAGGCTAGCACACAGAGAAGACTTTATTTTATCTTTACAAGACCAAGTAATGGCTGATGTAGATACAAGGACAAGCCTGAGAAAGAAAACAATTAGAATAGAAAGAGGTTGAAACAAAATATCATTGATAGAATAAGGTATAATGTACTCTATCTCTCCATAACAAAGTTTAGATTTATGAAAATTTTTCTGTTTTGGAAGTTTAAAGAATTCAATAGAAAAGCAGAGATAACTGGTTCTTCCAAGTGAATCGCCATTGTTGTGACCACCAACAACCCCCCTCCTTCTTTAGTATTATCAATAACACTAAAGAAGTGGGGACCCTTAGTAAAAAATCCAAAAAAAATTATAAAACTTTTTGTATTATACTCCTCAAAAAATACATCACACGGAGAAGAGTGAAACATTTCTTTATGAGCACAATAAAAAACTACGAAGAAGCGACGCGAAATTCATCGCATTGCATACATTAAGAAGCGCACATAAATGAAAATCTTAAGAAATCTCCGATGGCCGATATGCGACATCGCATATCGCAACATCGCATAAACAGCACACATATAACTTAACAAATTGCAACGATTTACGATCTTGCGATATCTGCGATCTTGCGATATCTGTGATCCTGCGATTTGCGCGATTCTGCGCTAAAACTGATTAGGAAACTCTACGATGACACATCTTGATAATATGATAAACGCGATGCTGCGATGCGAGTCGTAGAAATCACCCATCGCAAATTTTCCTCGGCTTAGCATTCAAGAAAAGTTGTCCCTAAACCAAAAATTGGGCGCGCGCCTTAAAGAAAATTAATGAATGTACGCCAAGATATTCATGAAGGACAGTTTTGTGTTTTTCGAAGAGTCAGTTCACTGTGGGTGTTATGATTTTATACATTCGTAGAGCTTAAAGCTTTCGTGTCAAAATTTATTATCATTACTCTTTTCCTTTGCGTGAACTGCAGGAATAAAAAACAGGAAACAACATGAAGCAATATGCAAGAAACATCTAAGGAAAAAGGGAAAGCGTCAATGCTCGGAGAACAGAGAAGAGATGCCCTCATAAGCAGATACCGCATGCAACAGAAATGCAGATTTCAGAGTATTACTGAACAGATGCTGATATCAATAGGCGATTCGACACTCAAGGTCAAAAGCTCACAAAAGCAACATGTTTACAAAATTCTGAAGCTTATGCCCGGTAAAGGAAAAAGCGCTAAAAGCGGAAAATGCACCAGAAAGGCCCGGATCAAAGAACGGAGGCAGTTTTTGATGCGCGATTAGCGCCTAGCGCTAATCGCGCATCGCTAAGAAAATTGTTCAGAAAGCAAAGTCCCTAACTTGCTTAGTCATCCATGAGTCCGGAAACCGAGATAGCAAAAGCAGAGGCAATTTAAGAGGAATTTGGGTTGTTACCAAGTATATACGCAGTAAATTCGCACAGCCAGAAGATGATTCCCAAAAATATCTTCTAGTTTACTAAAAAGTGGTGCCAGCACTTGTCGTTTCTATTTTCATAGCCCAAGCAAAAGCAGAAGACAACCAGCCGACTCTTCCCAGACAAATGTTGCATGCTCGCAAACACTAAGGAGCAAATACAGAAATAGTTAGGAATTAGATTCAATTTTTAGAAATAAGTTTGCTTAGATAAAGGGCGGTCATTTAAACTGTATCCGAAATTTGTGTAATTAAATTATTTAGTTAGCAGTATTTAAACCCCTCTCAGGAATTTAGAGAAGGGTCCAGAAATTTGTCAAAAACTTGTCCTTAGAACATGCACTTCTGCACCCTCAGAGGAGGTTTTGATGAATGAATGGATCAAGGTTTATTAATGTTTGCAATTGATATCTGCTACCGATGTTGCACTTCTGTACTCTTGGTAGATATTAGATGTTGCACTTGCTTGAAGCTTATGAGTAGGACCAGTCATAAATGGTACTTTTATCTCTTGGCCATTTCTTCTTATATTCTTAAAGTGATATACAGTTTTTAGTTGTTATATGTTATTGCATATCCATTTGGCACTTTTGTACGGTGGAGTCATTTATTTATGTTTGATATATGAATAACTTATTATGCGATATGTTGTTCACAACTGTTTTGCCTAACGTTTTATGCAAAGTGGTTCATCTTAATTGATTTCCATTCTTATGATAGCTGAATGATCTTTATTACCAGTTATTATTTGAAATCTCTTTAGATCGCATAATAGAAGAAATACATCCCGGGTTAGCATAGATTAGATGTGATGTTTTCATTAGATTACAATAGCATAGAATTAGATTAAAGTAGCTTAGATTAAAACCCTTAGATCAACATCATCCAACTCTGCACACACACACACCCTTAGATTGGGAAACTGGTCCCATTATCCCCAGTCGGACCCGCTATACCAAACGGATAAGGAGCTGCCAACCAAGGTCCGGACCGGGTGGGTATCCCCCTTGTTGTCAACCTGATTTTCGGAGCTTCAACAGAAACATAAATACATTCTCACTGCTACTGATTACTTCACCAAGAGGATGGAGGTAGTTCCTTTAAAGGTGATCAATTTTGAGGTTGTAGTTGATTTCAATGATCAACATATTATTACCAATTTTGGCCTTCCCAACGCTCTCATATTTGAGAATGCATCTTATTTTCCAGGGAATTTAATCATTGAATTTTCTTTAAAAGAGGTTTCGATATTAAATACTCTGTAAATTATTATCCCCGGGGGAATGGTTTAGCATAATCTACAAATAATAACCTCTTGAGAAGAATAAATCGTACCATAGAGGAAAATCAAAAGAATTGGCATAAAGCTTTATTATTTTCTCTATGGGAAAACATGATAACTCATAAATCTTACTTAGGAACTTCTCCTTATTGTTTAGTTTTTGGCAAAGAAGTTGTTCCCCCCCTAATGTTTATTTTCATTCATTATCCCTACTTCAATCTATTGAAGAGAAGCCATGTTCTTCCCTTCAACTGAGATTATCTCAATTACTGAAATTAGAAGAAGGGAGGGATAAAGAAAAACATGTGTATTCTAAACATCATAACACTGTTAAATCATGGTTCGATGCAAATTTAGTTGGAAACAAAAATTTTGAAATCGGTGATCTTGTACTTAAATGGGACAAAGTCCATGAGGAAAAGGGTAAACACACAAAGTTTTAAAAACTCTGGCTAGGACAATTTCATATTGTAGAGAAACTCGGCCCATCTACTTTCATCCTTCAAGACTTACAAGGAAGGAAGGAATCCCTTCCTGTAAATGGGATCATCCTTAAGAAATACTTTTCTTGAAAATCATGTTATTTGTTTTAAATATGTAAATAATCATATGTATAAACCAATTTGTCTTTTGCCTATTTTTGTTGAATGTTACTCTTTTAGTTTTGTACTTGGGTGATATGTATTAATGATCTCTAATCATTTCTATGAAATTCATTTTTAAAAGGAAAATAATCAATAAGATGATAATTATGTTATTGTTTCAGTATTTTACATATATTAAATTCTTTGATTGTCCTTGTTATTTTGTGAACTAATCACAACCTAAGGTTTATAAAAGGGATTTTTATCTCATAATAAGTCATACCTTTAAACAAATATTGTAATAGGTAAAGGCTATGAAATATTTTAGCATCTTATAACTCTATTTGTCATCCTCAGCTCTTAAGGAGAAGATTTACCTCCCCATCCACTAATTAAATATTTTTAGAGTGTAATTCAAAAATATTAAAACTTGAAAGATAAGGGGTCTCATTAAGAGCCAGCTTACCATGATCATGGGTACTAATGATATTGACATTACCACATATGGTAACCAAACCAGGGTAATGGCTTATAACCAAAACTTTAAGACAAGAGGTCTCATCATGAGTTGCCTTGTTCACTATTGTTAATATCTGTGAATGGCATTGTCATTATCTAGTCACCAAGCCAAGATAGTCATTTTCAAGTAGAAAAATAAATATTATAAGTCAAAAGTGAAATCCTCTAAAATCTATACATGTGGATGAGATACTGGTTTTTCTTGGGTTAAAAGGTAACCCTATCGAGGCTATGGATGCCTGCTGGAAGTAATGGGACTACCTGTGACATCATGATTTTACCTTAATGGTAAGCTTAAAAGTAGTCCTTACCTAATCAATATAGTTGATTTTAAAAATTGGCTATCAAAGATAAATTAAGTTCCTCGTATGTGTTATAACTCCAAATCTCACCCTTGATATTTGTGATGCTGCATTTATGGCCTAAGGCAACCCCTCCTTCCAGACCTAGTCCAAATACTTAAAAAATAGTGTTTTATTCCCTGTACGTGACATTTCCCTGAGCTAAACGTGTTTGTACGTGAGTCAGTGTATACCCAACCCACATATATGTCTTAAAACACTTAAAAAAATTAAATCTCCTTAATTTCGGGCGAAGATCACGGGTTTTACTTGCTGATTACCCGTGGCCCAACTACTCCCAATGAATTCCCAACTAAAAAAATACTTTTGGAGAAGTGTAAAAGGGCTTCAATGGGAAGGCCTAAGGAGGAGAGAATAAAGAGAAAATACTCTGCTGAGATTATCCCTGATCAGGTCTGAAGATCCTTATGCTTCCAGCACTTCCCCCATTATAGGAAACCCTTGTTTCCTTGAGTTATGATGTCATTTCACTAGTTGAGATATCTTTGTGTGAGTCATGGAAGGAGCCTTTTGAAGACTTGGGATTGGATGGACCCGGAGGATGGTTCCGCTTGGAGCCAGCAAGAGGAAGATTCAGGTGATATCATTCCTTGCTTTGTTTTAGTTATCTGCAATAAAGAAACATTTGTCTTGTTCCTGAAATCAATCTTCTTTATGCATATGATGTTATTGTTATGGTTTACATATGAATGCTTGTTTCAATTGTATAACTAACCATATTTCAATAAGTTATGAATTTGATTTCTATATGATACTTGGTCCATATATTTCTATGCTTCTTTGAATTGGTTTTTTTGTAGGTTCAAGGATCGAGAGGAACATCCAAGATGGTTTAGACCCTAGCTATATCTACTCGAACGAAGGACCCCCAAGTGCACCTCTCTCCGCATAGTTTGCTTATTTAAGTATCATGGTTGTGTAGAATGCTTGTTTTTTACTATAGATAACCCCGGCTCTGCTAGGGTGTTGACCCAAAACCCTAGGGGACTTTTTCCCTCAACAGAATTGGTAACTCCACTGGGGACAACAGAAATGTTGTTCCTAGTTTGGATTAATTTAAGCCAATTAGGGCTCAGCCATTTTTTTTCTTGTTGTAACTGATTTGTCTGTTCCTGTAGGAACTCAATCTTTAAGTCTGAGCAGTTTCTTCAAACCTCCTTTTTGCTTTTTCTTGTGAACTATTATATACGCAGTTTTGTCAAGTTACAGTAGCATATGTATGCAAGTTTCCCCATATGAACCCACGTATACGCAGGTTTCTTTGGGCTGAATCGCGTATACACGCAACTGTGTATTGACACAGTCGCGTATACCCTAATTTTCCAAGATTTTTTCAAGTCTTTCTGTTTCAGAAGATTTATTTGCTGATCTGAGTATATCCTGAGCAGTGAATTTTGGTTGTCAGTCTTTGGTTTTGCAGCAAGTTTACGGTTTCGAATTCTCTCTTGTTGTGGAAAGTTTTGGTCTTGTTTTTGTTTTGTTGCAAGTGTCATCATTTGTGTTTGAGCACATGAGATTTCTTTCTGAGAATCTTGGTTGTTCTGGTCTTCCAGAGTAGAAAGATTGGTTTCAATCTTTGTGACAAACTTTATCTTTGTGATCTTCTTGCTTTGTGTCAAAACTACATCTTGTGGCCATTTGATTTTCTCCCTTTTTGAAAGTTGTTGAGTGATGGTTTTGAAAGTTGTCTTTCCTGGTCTTTTGATTATAGTCACCAAGCTCTTTTTGTTGCTTTTTGGTCGTCAAGAGCATCTTGAAACACCTATTTTGTTGATTTTTCGCTCACTTTGAGTTGATAACTTGCAAAGTGTTTTTGTTGCCTATTTTTCGATCTCAAAGTTTTCAATAGTATTTGGAGCGCTTTTGAAAAGTTGTTTTTTGCTTTTGCTTTTACAGAAAACTTCTTAAAAACTTGGTTTTTTGCTTTCTTTTGCCTTGTTTTGGTTTGGTTTCTTTTTGCGAGTGAAAGCGCATTTTGTTTTTCTTGAGATTTGCTTTTAGTGTTTGGACAAAAATGAGCATTAGGAACTTATATTCTATCTAAACATCTTAAGTGGCTAATTAGAAGCGATAAACAATTTACTTTCATTCTTTAATTTAAAGTAGTCTTAAGTTTTTTGCGTCAGAATATACTCATTGCATTAGGATAGTTTATGCATCTTTTAGGGCATCCATAGTTTTGTTAGTTTTTGTGAGTGTAAATCTTGTTGAAAGAAAAGAAAATAGAAATTTATTGTTTTCTTAGAAGTTCCTTAGAACCTAGTAGAAATTTCTTTCATCGAAGAATGAAACAAGTGCATTTGCATATAGTTTGGTTTTTATTAATTTCTTTTGCGTCTAAGAACACCACAAGTTTCACTTCCGTTTATCCATTGACTTAAGAACAACCCATTTAAAAACAAGCGCTAACTAAAATATAATAGAACTTTTTTATATTGCCAATTTAGACACCAACAAGTTTCTGGATATTTAGGGCCTTCGATTAGGTGAGTGGAGAGAAACCTCTCCAAGGCCACTTTAAACTGTCAAACATAGAAGTCTGAATAATGAGTGCAAATCCAATAGTGTCAAGGAGACTAGGAAAGCTCCGGATCTGGGAGTTAAGCATGAGGGTTTTTGAAGATAAGGAAGAGAGATACCCCCTCTCCTACTTGTCGGATCTTACCTCAAGACTGTTCCACCTGGCTTCTGACACAAGTTGGTAACCTTAGTTGCTTATCCTAGGGATCTACACAGGTGGTTGCGGAGGGGAATCTCGTGGCACCTAAGGTCGACATTGTATCACTCTCAATGGTACTTCTGGAGGGCACCCTTGCGAAGCTTGGGGGATTGCACCGGCACAGGTTATTGTTTAGATGTTAGTGTATCTTCCTCTGATACCTTTGCTGGTAGGCCTGGGCCATCATTATCCCAAACTATCTTCGAAAGGTCCCTACTTCACTTTCTTGTATTTTGGTGTCTGGTCCTCATCATCTAGAGCAAAAATAATTTAAAGTTGTTTGATTGGATGATATCTTTTAGGGACATTTTTAGTGTGTGCTTTGTGCTCTTAGTTGGCCTAGCTTTCATTTTTTCTTGATTCTTTAGTTAGATCTTAATAAAAAATTCAAATTGGTTGACCGATCTCCTAAACGGTCTCGAAGACTTCGTGGTATTTCACCACCAAGTTTAGAGCCTTCTCTTAGAAGGCGCAGAGGCAATACTGCCAATGGTTTTCACCTAGTGGCAATGGACGCATTGGGGATTGATCCTCCACTTGGGGGCATTCGTGTACAAGACAGGCCTGGTACTACCATAGAGCCAGAGAGGAACACTCAAGTTCTTTCTTGAGTCCTCTTCCAATTGGAAGATAATATTGACATAGAGGAACTCTCAGAGCTGTTAGTAGCTCCAAATTCTCCTATGCCTTCTGATCATCCAGACGTAGTATTATACATTGGCACTCCGACACATAGACCTTCAAGTCCAAGTCACATCATACACATCCCTTCGATGACCACTGTTGGGAGCATGGCATCCACCGTGAGTGCTACAGGCACGTAGACTCTTATATCAGTACAAGGGGGAGGAACCATTTCCATCCCTTCTACATCTTTATTTGGGTCTACTGCTAGCACGTCTTTGTTTGGGTCTACTTCCATTCCATCGACGAGTGGAAGTTCCCAAGCGCATGCATCCAGTTCTGGATTCTTCCCGTTTGGCACCCATTCACAGGGTATTTCGTTAGTTCCGTTCAATGCCTCCACATCCATGATGAGTGGATCGGCTTCATTTCAAGGTTTTCCTTTTGGAAGTGGTCATATACCACATTCCAACCTGACAATAGGATCTATGCCTTTTTCTTCTATAGGTCAAGGCAGTAATCCCTTTCAAGGTTGGACTAACCCTGCGGTTAGTGGCATAGGAACTTGGAATCCATTTTCTAGCCAACAAGGGAATACGCCATACTCCACAGTTAGTTCATTTTGAAGTATTCCTCCCTTAGCCACCACTTGGAATCCTTATCAAGGGTTGTCAACTCCTTATAATGCTTTAGGAGGGAACTTCGCTAGTTTTGGAGGTGTTTCGGCTGGAGTTGGACAAACTCCAAGTTTTTCTGGACCACAAGGTTCACCTTTTGGTTCAATAGGTTCTGCTAGTTACTTTGGGCAGCCTAGTGCCTTTTAAAATCTAGGCCAATCTTTATAGAACTTTGGGAACTCCACCCAATCTGGGTGGAATCCCCAAGGTCCTCCTAGGCTTCCTTTTCTGGCAACGCTGAATTTTCCAGATTTCACGAAATTGACAAATGATCAAATCAGATACAATCCAGCCTGGCCTCCAATCCCAACCAAACTCCCATCAGATATTCCAAAGTTCGAGGGGAAGGGTGGTGAAGACCCAGGTGACCATGTAACCACATTCCATTTGTGGTGCTCATCAAACTCCCTCATCGATGACTCGATTAGGTTGAGACTTTTTCAATGCACCTTAACTAGAAATGCGGCCAAGTGGTATATAGAGTTGTCAGGGGACAGCTTCACATCTTTCGCCGATTTGGCTAACATTTTTCTAAACGGTTTCCAGTTGCCCATCCGTTATGATGTTGGAACTGAACTTCTGGCCAATTTCCATTAGGATATGGCAACTCACATCTCTGATCATATTCAGGAATTTAAACGGATAAAGAGGCTCATTAAAGCCGAAATTCCTCCTGAATACCGTCTCAAATGGTTCTTGAAATCATTACAACCTGAGATTTCCAAGGATGTCTCTCTGTCCGGAGTCTATTCTGAAGAGCAAGCTATTTTTCGGGCCCAGCAGTTAGAATTGATTTACTCAGTCTGGGATTCTTTAGAAAATCTTGCCTGATGCTCCTAGGACTAAGGTTGATATAGCCAAATCAAAGCTAGGTCCTCATATGGATGGTATCATTGGATTGATAGAAACCAATACAGTGAACCTATTGAGCCAATTGCAGCAGTTGTCTTTACAAACTACTCCTACTAATCAGGTCACATCGTCTAACTCTTCACCTTCCCAACCCTCTTCCATTAACGTTGTCCAATCTTCCAACCCTAAAGAAAATCAAAATTCCAATGGGAAGAAGAAAGGACGAGGTAAGAAGAAGAGTCAAGATGGGAAAGATGACACAAACAAACCCAGCAATAGTGTTGGTGAAGGTGGAAATGGGTCTAAAAAGAAAGTTAAGTTTCCATGCAAGCTATGCAGTGGAGAACATTTGACTCATCACTGTCCCAAAATTGAAGATGCTCAATGCTTGTTAGTGCAGCAAGGTACTTCTAGCTCCCACACTGTCTTAACTAACCCTTTCCCCCAAGGGCAGCAGTTGCTTGCTGGCGCGAATTTAAACCCTGGTACCTCTGCTGGGGACAACCAGGAGGGGGACCATTCCTCAAATGTTTTCATGATGGGTTCTCATGCCAATGTGGCCACATGGTCATGTGATTATGGTGAAGCTGAAACATCCAAGGATAAAACTATTCCTGGAACTATGGATCCACTTCATATCGAGCGACCCTCTGTTGAGTCTATACCTCGGATACCGAAAGGTTCCACCAAGCGTGCTACTATCAACCCTAATGCTAGGGCAGCTCAGAATTACTCCATTGTTGAGGATCTGGCTCAGAGTCCATGCGCGATGTCTGCTTTAGAGGTACTCCAGTCGTGTCCATCTCAGCGAAGTGATTTTCTTTTGGCGATAGGGGCAGCTAATCCAAATAATTCCTTAGCTCTCACTTTTGATATGCATAATGTCAAAAAGAGACTTCCTCATCATATGGCTTTTCAGATAAAGTATACTTACCGGAAAACTAATATTTTTCGGATGGTTATAGATGAGGGAGCTTCCACGTGTGTCATGTCTATTTCATGTTGGAAGGCCATTGGATCGCCTTCGGTTGTTCCTTCACCCACCCTCTTGTCAGTGTTTGATGGACATTCTCATAGGCCACATGGGATTATCCCAACCATTCCTATATGTGTTGGAGGAAAGGTCATTAACATCGAAGTGGAAATCAGTGATGCTAACCTAGATTACAATCTCCTCTTAGGACAAAATTGGATTTATGAAATGGATGTCGTTGTTTCGACTGTGCTTCGAGTCCTTTGCTTTCCTCATGAGGGGAAAATTGTTAAGGTTGATCAATTGGATTATTCTCCAGTTGATCCTCATGCAACTTCAGATTCTACTGTTCTGATGGTGGATAACCCCCGTCCGCCTATTGACAATCTAGTAGTCAGGATGTACTCTTCCTTGATAGGTGTATTTGATCTTCCCCCTCCTACAGCTAGAATAGATAGAATTTCATCCTCCAAAGAGCCTTTACGGAAAGAGTTTGTTCAAACTCACTATCTTTCGGATCCTGGAGCCTTATCTTCATCTGTGACAACATCAAATGACAGCAAGGTGGGTGAAATAGAATCGTTTATGTCTACAGTAGAGCTTGGATATGAATCTGTTGATAACTCTACAGACGATCGTCCTACTCCTTCAGGAAAGGAGTTAGATGGTGTTGTGGCCCCTACTTGGACCCTTGATTCTACTTCTGCTTCAGATTGCTTAGATACATTTTTTCTATCTGAGGAAGTGATATTTGAAGCAATGACGGTTGTAGATCGACCATTGGAAGATTTACATCATCATTTATTTGTCCGTCCTCCTTTGCATGAAGTCGAATCTAGGTCCTTTAGTCTACCTACTAGCAATGTTTGTACAATTCCTTTGGCTCCAACAAAAATGTCTGCTGAAGGTAATATATTGATTGGTTCAATGACTATACCTATAAACATCCCTAGAAGCAAGTTGGTGGAGCCCCCTGATGGGCTCTACCTCAAGAAGTACTTTGCCTAGGTTTCGGCCAAGCAATGGCTTCTTTGTACATTTTGTATTTTTTGTACATATTTCATAAGGAGTTTTTTTATATCAACACTTTTTGATCTACTATGGCAGGTGTTGATGGATGACTTGATCTATTTTGTACTCGCTGATTGTGTTAGTCGACACACTCGGAACCTCACTTCCGCAGCTTGGGTGATCTACTATCCAACTGGTCAGTTGATGGTGTCAAGGGGAGTATGCATTGGTCCTACATCAAATAATATGGCTGAGTATATTGCCGTCACTAATTTACTATCTGAAGCTATTTCTTATGGAATTGATTCATTGGTAGTCTATCTTGATTCACAACTGATAGTGTCACAATTGAATAACATTTATCAGGTTAGGGATCCATGTTTATATCGCCAATATTTAAGAGTGAGGTTGTTGCAAAGATCATTTACTTACATTACTTATTTGCACATTCCAAGATATCATAATTGGTTAGCAGATTCTATTGCTAATCAAGCTTTAGATTGGCACATCATTCATTCATCATAATAAAATCAAGCATCAAAAATTTGAAACTGTATATATATATCATAAAACATCCCGAATGTACATAAGTGTGTCCAAAATAATATACAAAAATTGGGACTCAAATGCCCATAATCATATCCAGACTATCTATGACCCGGCTTAGGATGAGCAGCCAAGTATGCGACTACAGCCTTAGCCACACGCCTAAGAGTCCAAACCCAGTCCTGTGGCATTCCAACCATGCGACGTTGCATATCTATAGGGAGATCCTCTACCGCTACCATCAGTACTCGGTGAGTTAACCACATCAAGTTCCGTGGAAGTGTGTATAAGACTCGCTCTGTATCGGCAACTGCCTCTTCGGCACCTCGGCTGCGACGTCCATGCCGTGAGAAACCATCTAGTCGTACTGGCCCAATATCTGGAATATGATCATTACATTAGTCATCTGAATCCCATCAAAAATATTTTTCAAGTTCATTTTCATATTTGAAAAATCATAAAATCAAAAACATTTGTTACCTATATCTCCCCATGCCGCGCCTGGTGGTAAAGCTAGATCAGGATCTCCCCGGAAGTCCAAGCTGGCATAGGGGTAATCATCCACTACGATGATTTGCTGCTCCCACCAAGAGAAGGAATCATCATCAAAAGCTATCTGCGGTACGTACCCACCTCCTAGTCTTTTCATCAAATCAACCCACCTGCCCATCCATGGATCTCGCAGGCTACTAGTTGGAACTGGTACTCTAGGGCATAGCACTGGAACCTTCTCAAAGAAGAAGGAGCACAGAATAGTCCCATACCCAAATTTTTTGGTCTGGCCCTTTTTCATATATGATAACTGGTTTTTCAAGTTGGTGAGAAGAGGTGTACACAATCTACCACCAAGCTAATGGCAAGCCGTGAAGCCTGGTGTAAGGAAGCTGATCCATTCACTCTGGATATAGTGAATAGGATGATCCTCAATGACAAACTCTCTACGTGCTTGATTGGAATTTGGCTTCCAATATTTTCTGGATGGCCCCGACAATATATATGCACATAGTCCTCAATAGAAAGGCTACCTCGTGATCGGCCCGTAGAATGTACTACCTATCCCCTCCAAGAAAGGCCTGTGATAAAATAGATATCCTCAATCTCTATCCTCAGTGGCATTTGATCAATCATGAATGAGTCGTCCTCGACGCTCCAGTAGTGAATGAGCATTTCGAGCAAGCAAGTATTTGCCTTCATATTTGGCATTTTGAAAAAATTTAGCAAACCGCATCCTCTTAAGGCATCCAAGGCCTGTTGATCGTTCATAACCTCATCATCAACAGTGGCATGCTCCCTTTCCCTCCAAGTAATGGTCATCCTGAGAAAAAAAACAAGTTTGGACCATTAGTTTTTTGTTTTGAAATTTAAACGGTGTATACGCGGGTCTGTTTTATACACAGTCATGTCTAGGGCCTGTGTATACGCAGGTTGCATATAGACAACCCGCGTATATGCCATGACAAAGTTTTTAACATATATTCAACAGTGAGACTTTAATTAAAATTCTTAAAAACAATCACAAATTGATGCAAGACAAGTTTGGGGGTTACCTGGTGATTTTGGGAAGATTTGAACGGTTGGATTTGGTAAAAGGCAAAGCTTGCTTCTTTTTCTCCACTCCTTGTGCTCTCAACTCAAACGGTAACAATGGTGAGTCAAAAAACTATTTTATAAGCTTTGAAAATGTCAATTTTTTTTCAAAACTTGATTTTGTTTTGTCTCATGTAACTTTTAACTTGGGAGCTTGGAGTGTTTATAATGGATTGTTTTTCAGGACATTCTGGACGCTTTTTCAAAAATTTCGAGTCAGTTCCATAACTATTGACCCATCATGGCAAGTATTGTTTTCTCACTCGAATATAGGTTAGGGAGGCCATCTTTCCGTTGCATTTTGCATACTAGCCTCCATTTGTCGATACACTTGCCATAGGGTTGATCCCATCATGTTATGGTTTGTAAACCATCTTCACTTGCCGATTTTTTAAATCATGGCATGATGGTAGAGCCATCCTTTTCATGGGCATCGTAGTTAGCACCTCACTAACATTTTTTGCCCATGCTGCTTCGATTTGAGTAGACTTGGGAGTCCTCTGTCATCCCGCCATTACTTATGCCTTGAAGACTCATTCCTTCTTGCTTCGTCGCTTTGTTCTGGCCTTATACCCTAGAGGCTCCTTTGTGTTGAGTTGTACTACTACATTGCATTTTGACCATTTGCACCTTTTGGCCTTAAGTCGGCTTCACTTTGACTTTTGTTTAAGCCACTTTTTGACCATGTCTTAAGCAAAAATAAAACTTACAATCTCTTAATTTATGCAACTCGACACCCTATGACCCATGGAAGGAACACACCTTTGAGTGTCTTTGACTAGTTTTTTCCTCCCTGCATTGAGCATTGGATTGTTCCAATCCCAGGAACTAGATCATCTGCTTCATCGACACTCGTTCTTTCCACTGTACTATAGCATTCTTTTATTCTTTTTCTAGCTTAAAGAAAAAGACAAATATATATATATATATATATATATATATATATATATATATATATATTCCAAAAAGAGCGGGAACGGGGCAATATTTTCATTTATTGTTGGCAGCTAGAGTCATTCGTGTCGTCCTTGAACAAAGCACTCAAAATAAATTCTCTCCTCCATTTGGGTGGGATTTACTTTGACTTAGGTACACCTTAACCTTGTTATTGATTCAGTTCTCCTCTCATTGGTTATCTCTTCCAATCATATGGAGAATTCGTTCGTGCCTCCTGCATGGTGAACTTATACAGAGTCATCATATGCTACCACATGGTCATCATTCAGTCATGCTTTTGTTCAAGGGAAGTTAGCATGAGTCGGCCTCTCTGCGGTGTCTCTTGACTCATTTTTCAGTTGGCCATCCCTGATTGTCAGTGTCTTGTCTATCATCACATCAGTTATATTGGTCCTTTACTAGTGCTGGTTTGAGAAGGTCCTTATTGACTTCTTGCTGGTAGGTCTTATCCTTATCGACAATGACATCTTGCTCTGAGGACAGGCCTAGAGCCGCACCCTCGCCCTATTTTCATTATTGATAGGTTACCTTATGCTCAACATCGATTAGTATCATGGGTCTTTGACTGAGTGGTTTCCCTTGTGTTCAACATCAGCTTACATTATCACACATTGGGATTCATGCAGTACCTTGGTTTCCATTTGACCCTATTGGTAGATACCTCACCTTTGTGTCAGCTTTCATTATTGGTTAGTTCAGAGGGTTTTTGTCATGCGCTATCCACATCTTGTGTATGCCGAAAACGTGCTTCGGTCGGGTTACTACATGTTTTTCGTCTGATTCCTTCCACATTATTTGCCTACGGGTTACACTCGCACTAGATTGATGAAGGATGCCTTAATGCCTTCCTTCTAGCGGATCTTTCCCCATCGAATACGATTCATTGCTCTAGGGTAAAGGTCTAGAGTCCATTTGGCAGTATGGTTTGCAGCCATCAGTGGAAAATCCTTCACTATCGACAGTAGGAAACCATCATTGTCTTCTGATCGATAGATTCTTCCAGGTGTTCGACTTCAGATCATCTATTCACACTTGTTAGATGTTACTGGGGTACCTTGACTCTCATTATCATCATCAGTGAGTAGTCTCACGTTTGTTAACGGTATACATCAATGACCGATAATCAAATGATTTCTCACATGGTCGACTTCAGCTCATTCATTCCCATTATGTAGAAATGTACCATGGTGGTCGGTGAAGACCTCAAGTTGCATCAGCATTCATTGGTTCACTTGAAAGTTGCTTCTATTGCTGCTAGTTGATACCATTCCACCTTATATGTTGCAGTCATTCATGGCGACATTCTATATGCTGGCACCCAAGTTTGCAATGTAGTTCCATCTTATTCCATCATGTTTGTTTGGTACTATTTGGATCAGTCTTTGATATCAGTGATCAGCTTCATCCTTCAGCATCATTGACATTCTTATATGTGATATTCAAACATGTACTTGTTCAATCATGATCAGATGATCCATTATGTATTTCCAATCTTCTATACTTGTATACTTAGTGGATCTGCTGGTACTTGATATGCGGACATGTTTTACTTTCTCTGAGCATGGGTGTGCCCGCCTCAGACAGTGTTTCTTTCTGATCTCCTTTTGTGGCTTAGCAGGCTGAAATCTGGTGAAGTCCTTCTCAGTTTTTGATAGGTTTCCTTTCCATGTACTTTAATACATTTTGGCCATCATATACCCCTTCTGACCTCATATAATAGGTGGCATCTGTTATAGCTCCAAATCTCACCCTTGATATTTGTGATGCTGCATTTATGGCCTATGGCAACCCCTCCTTCCAGACTTGGTCCAAAGACTTAAAAAACAGTGTTTTATTCCCTGTACACAACATTGCTCTGAGCTAAACGTGTGTGTACGCGGATGAGTGTGTACCCAACCTGCGTATATGTCTTAAAACACTTAAAAAAATAAATCTCCTTAATTTAGAGCGGAGATCATGGGTTTTACATGTTGATTACCTATTAGTGCCCGTGGCCCAACTGTTCCCAATGAATTCCCAACTAAAAAACTACTTTGGGAGAAGTATAAAAAGGCTTCAATGGGAAGGCCTAAGGAGGAGAGAATAGAGAGAAAATTACTCTGCTGAGATTATCCTTGATCAGGTCTGAAGATCCTTGTGCTTCCATCACTTCCCCCATTACAGGAAACCCTTGTTTCCTTGAGTTATGATGTCATTTCACTAGTTGAGATATCTTTGTGTGAGTCATGGAAGGAGCCTTTTGAAGACTTGGGATTGGACGGACCCGGAGGATGGTTCCGCTTGGAGCCAGCAAGAGGAAGATTCAGGTGATATCATTCCTTGCTTTGTTTTAGTTATCTGCAATAAAGAAACATTTGTCTTGTTCCCGAAATCAATATTCTTTATGCATATGATGCTATTTTTATGGTTTACATATGAATGATTATTTCAATTGTATAACTAACCATCTTTCAATAAGTTATGAAGTTGATTTCTATATGATACTTGGTCCATATATTGCTATGTTTCTTTGAATTGGCTATTTTGCAGGTTCAAGGATCGAGAGGAACTCCAAGAGGGTTTGGACCCTGGCTAGATCTACCTGAACAAAGGACCCCCAGGTGCACCTCTCTTTACGTAGTTTGCTTATTTAAGTATCATGGCTGTGTGGAATGCTTGTTTTTTACTGTAGATAACCCCCACTCTACTAGGGTGTTGACCCAAAACCCTAAGGGACTTTGTCCCTCAACAATATGAATAGGTGGTGAGGTCTTGTTGATGGTGCTATAAATTCGTCAACCAAGGGGTCTCCCTGATGTGAAGTCCCAATTAGACCTCACACAGTTTGGAGTAGGAGCCCCATCCAGAATATCATCCCAGTTGCCATGTATTCTTATAGTTTTCCTTGTCTCTAATTTTCAGCAAGAGAGGAACACGTGGTGCCTTTGGAAATCAAGAGGTGTGCCTGGTGAGCGTTTAGTTGTAGGTGTGTCAAATTTCTTCTACTACGGGGGGAAAGAGTAAAGTGAACCTCTAAGAGAGAGGTAACAGTACCACCCAAGAAGAGACACAAGCAAACAAGAGGGATCCATATAACATCCAGTGGAATAGTCCACAAAATGTGTGATGTTCTTTACAACCAATAAATGATAAAGATATGTCTAGCATCATGTGGAATAGTCCACAAGGATGGGACAACAATAACAACCATTACAACACATTCTCAATAAGACAAGCACTAAAATAATAGAAATAGTTAAACTACTTTAGCACAGATGAAAGTAAACATGAAATACAAACGTTTGCATAATAGTATTACAAATATTCATAATCCATTCATGAAGAATGTGTCGGCCATGAAGGCTTCTGTTATTAAGTAAAATTTCTAAGACACATGTATACAATTAACATCATTATCTCCAATAGTGGAGCGTTGGAGCCACTCCTTGCTCCTCAAAAGAATTATTTTGTCTTTCTAATACATTGCGGGAGGAGCCAAGGTGAAACATTCTTGTGCTCATACAATTAAGGTGTATATATAACCAAGAGGTGATGCTTCACCTTCCTTGTGACTCTTTGACTACCCTCATGACTATTTGACTTCCTATGTATTTCCGACCTTACATGACTATTCATATTTTGAATGTGTCCTTTGGACTTCTACTTTACAATACATTTCGAATAGGTAATTACATAATCCATATAATTATGTGGCATATGATGACTTGTGACGGGATATGACATGACACTTATGACATGAACTTCATGATGATGTGACAGTGCCAATTTGTCCTTCTTGCTACTTCTTTCTTTGTGTCTTTTTGAAAAGATGGTACATGTTATTCTTCTTTCTCCTTCTTATGACTTGAAGATGAGGAGTCTTCCATGTGATCTTGATCTTCATATTTTGTTAGAGTTTGATGTTCCTTTGTCTTCTCACCTAATGATCATATTATCTCTTCAGCTCCATATGTGTCTTCTAGCATGTCCTCCTTCTCCATCTCCTTCTTCATCACCTTGCCATAGCATGATAGAGTACCTGCATCTTCAATCCACTCATGACAAGACAACATCAGTTTGCTAAACCCCTAGACTAAGATGGTGCATATTGATCCATTGATTGATCTAGAACTAGGTGATAGGTTGGGAAAGAGGCTCAGTAAATGTGTAATTGCATAGCTTAGGCAATTAGGGGTGAAGCTTGAGCCTTGAGACTATGCAATTCACAGTTAGGCTAGACTAAGGAATAAACTTCTGTAATCTGGGAGCTCAGTGTGATAGTCTAAGGGGATGGGAACTAGATCAGCCTATTGTGTAGTTATGGAGGACAGATGATCCCAGGTGATTACACAACTCAGGGAGTCAGTGGTGAAGCTTGAGCCCTAATATTGCATAGTATGTAGTTCAGGCAGGGCTATGGAGACAAACTGCGCAATTTCTGGAACCAGTGAGCTTGGTTGCGGGGTTTTTCACTGCTTGGGAAAACTGTGCATTTCTAGGCAGAAAAGGAGGTTGGGTCATTTTGCAATTGGGTATCTCAAGAGCTCAAGGGATGAGCTTAAGGCTAGATATTGCGCAATGTGTAGTTGAGGCTAGGCTAGGAAGATGAATTGTGTAATTCTGGGAGGCAAGTTTGGGCTTGAGCAGTGGAAATACGCATTGCATAGTGTCAAGGGACAAGGATGTAGCTTGAGGGTTGGAATTGTGTAGTTCGTAGTTGAGGAAGGTCGGATGAGGCTAGGTTGTCGGGGAATTTCTGAAAATGCCTAACTGTGGGACTGAAGAGACTAGTGTGAATGGTGATATGACTTAACTATGATCAGACACTTGAAATGCTTTGATGAAACAACAAGATTGATCATCTGGAACATGTTAACAACATATTTCTGTCAATGTAAAAACTTTACGATGACCTTATGACAAGTGCGACACTAAAGGTACACTTTACAACAATCATGATGACACTTGTTTGACAATGCTTAAAACTTTGAGAATGAGTGTGACTAATTTTTACATGGTTATACCAACTCATTCACACAAACATAACCCCTTGAAATCACTAGAACAAGCATACCTACATTGCATGACAGCTAACATGCAAAAATACGCCAATTTCTAAAGTGCGGGCGACTCTTGCAATATGTGGACAATAGTGAAAGTAACACATGCCAAAGCAAAAATAACATGAAAACAACACTAATTAGAGTTAAGTCAAGTGAAATCGATAGTTGAAAACATGAAAACAACACTCACAAAAATAAAGGTGCATGAAAGCGACAGTTTTCAAAACTCACCGAAATGGAAGTACGAACGCAACTAGAATGTGATAAATTGTCATTTCCAGTGTGCACTAATTGTAGACATGGATTGGATGTCGCACAAGAACATTCTTGATGGAACATGCTATGCATTTCCAAGATTGCATAAAAGAATGCGCTCATGAACTTGTTGTAGACTAATCATGTGTGAGCAAGTGACTTTGACACTTCCAATCCAAGAAGGGAGCTTAAGGCATCAGTTGAATGACTATGGAACGACCGATCACAAGATCCACATTAGGCTCCAAAATTCTAGTGTATGCAAAATTTTGGAGGGTGTTTTTCGTAGAAACAACACTTGGCGACACGCTAGTAGAACTCCAGCTTCTCTGCCTTAGTGAATTATTTCATGCAGGTTCTAGTTCTTCGGGACTATTGATTCATCATTGAGATTACTGTGGCTTCCCTACTTACCTCATGCATAAACATAATCCCCTTAATTCCTTTACTTGGTTAAACACAAACATAAGATCAGCGATCACACAATGTTTCGAATCGAGATAGGGTAATTAATTTCGTGAGCTTTAGATCTTCAGAGTATAGTTTCTCATCTTTGGTATTTCTCCATTGTCAGCAAGCCTATACATTACCCCGGAAGAGTCACTTTAGGGACACAAACATTTCTTCACTGCTAGCGAGCCTAAACATTACCCCAAGAGAGTTTCTTGCGTCACCTCTCTGCGTAAGAAGCCTTTTTCTTCTTTCGCCTTTATTTATTTATATATATAGGACTGTGCAACAGTACTTATTTATTTCATGGGTGGAAGAGGGATCCTGAATTATTGAAAGAAAGAGAGGTTTTCCCTTCAAAGAATCATATATAAGACCTTTGATATTTCTTTTCTCATTTACATTTTACCCTTTTCCTTATCTACTTGATTGGATCAGCCTAAAAAACACGGAGATGTAAAAACCCGAGTGCAGGCATGAAGTTTCCAAAATAGACATGGAGGTCATGGTTCGATGCAAGGTTTTCTTAATGCAAGAATCTTGTTTTCTATCAGAACATCATCAACCAAAAGAGGTAACCCAAACAAGGAAGAAGGATAGAGATGTTGCCAAATGTTGCAGTGTTACAAAGTCCTTTTCTATTTTTCCACATTCCCTTTGAGAAAATAGAGCATCTTCATGCACGGTCTCACAAAATGAAAGAAAATACAACACACAAAAAGGAAACAAAACCAAAATACAAGAGAGAAAATGGCTAAAGAAAAACCAATATGTTAAACGAAAACCAGGAAACACAAGACAAACTACAGGAAACGAATGCAGGATGGATGTGATGGTAAACTAAAATGCAACTAAACCTACTCCTAAACTAACCACCTAGAAGTTTGGAATTACGTATGATTTAATTTCCAATGTAGCCACCATAATTTTTCCCGACCTCCATTCACAAAGATGTGATCGATTAAAACAAATATAAACCAATGTGCAATAGAAAAGATTAAAACTTGAATAGCTTGCACAAAAATTTGAATGTCTTGCCTATCAGCAGAAAGATAGGCCATAGCCACTACTTGTAACCAGTTTATATTCTCACCTTTTTTATGAGAACCATCATTCAACAAAACTCGGAAACTTCTCACAAATGTGTCATCATCTAAATCCCCCATACTTAAATTCAAAAAGAGTCAAGGGATCTCTACTTGAATGGTTCATGAGGCACAATACTTGCTAAGGTTTTGCAAATGGGGTAGCAAGCTAAGTGGGCTTGATTGTGGGGAAAACTCCACAGTTAAGCGCGCTTGAGCCAGAGGAGTTCTGGGATGGGCGACCTCCTGGGAAGTCCTGGTTACCGGGTGCAAGCCCCGGAAGTGATGATTGATGCTATGTGATTCGTTCTCCACATTTCACTAGTTTCAATCCCACTTCTTCACCCCTGTGAGCATCACCCGATGCAATGAGTGCTAAGTGAACTATTCAAAAATCATGAGAAATTAGTCAATTACGACTACCTCTCATGGAAATGGTCATACGTTTGAATGACTTACTTAACGCAGTTGAATCCCAAAAATGATATCTAATAGAAACTTTTTATTTGTGACAGAGCTTGCCAAGTTAAATTGTTCCAACCATTCATCAATTGGATTGTATAATTCATGAAAATCCTCTTGAAAACCATGAAATATTTGAAAAGATGAATTTTCAATTTGAGGCACGGGATTACAATGAGAATCTCGTGAGGGAAAATAGATCTGATCATATTTCGCAGGCATGTCAAGACAATCAAAAGATGTAAAATGACTTTCATTAGATGTGTTGATGGGAAAATAGTAAGTTGAACGATAGTCATCAAAAACATAATCACGATCAAATAGGTTGATAAAAGCATTAGACTCCCAGTGTTTAATTACCAAATATAAATCAATTTGAACATTATTGTAAATGCTTTGCATAATAGAATCATCTTCCTCACATGATGAGTGTAAATAACCATTTTCTTCTAACTGGTTACACACTAAACTAGCATCGTAATGATCAAAAGAGGTAAAAAGGAGTTCCAATATAGTAAACACATGGATCTAGTTAGGGTAAAATGGATGAAGAAGAATTTGATTAGTCAATTAATCCACTCATTCATTGATGCTCAAGAATATTTCAGGTGCGATGAATAGAAATTTTAGCATCATAATATTCACAAGAAGGATCAGGACCTTATTGTTTTTGTTGGCTTGTAGGGGCATGTTGGGCATGGAAGCCCCCCACAGCATGTTTTGGGGCTCAAAGCCAAAGTTTTGAGTATTACTGTTGAAAAGACTCCGCAAATTGCGGGCGCGGAGCACAAATTGTATGTTAGATTCATAGGGTTGTCTGCCCTATGTTTTGAATGTAGTGTCAACCTACCCATGGTCTGCGGACCATGGGATTGTATAAATAGAGAAAGGCCCTAAGTTGTAAATATAATTAGATATATATAGAGGAACAAATGGAGTCTAGAAGATAGCGAGCATAGAGTAAAGGTCTAAGTGCTTTGGGTCGCAGTATTAGGAAGAGGCTCTGCAGCTGAGTGCGCAGAGACCTAGCGGAGTCCGCAATTGAGTGTGCAGACGAGTCGAGTTTATAACCAAGGAAGAAGAATAATAAAGACAATTTTGATTCCAAATCTTGTGTATCTATTTTGAGATATTATATGGGTCGCTACATGCACCTATCAGTACCTCGCAGCCTATGGTGTTGCCTTTGCGTAGCCCTACTCGGGGTTTGATCCGCATTGGTACCCAATCCCTTATTATTAACCCAATAGGTGATCACTTAGCTTATCCGCATGTGTTTAGTTATACTTAATAGTGTTCACCATTCATACCAGTGCGCGCGATAAATAAAACAGTATAATTGCAAAAGATATCAACCATATAATAACTCAAAATAGATACACAAGATTTGGAATCAAACTTCTCTTTATTATTCTTCTTCCTTGGTTACAGACTCGACTCCACCCTGTGCACTCAGTTGCAAGGGTATGCACACTCAGCTGCGGACTCTACTAGGCCTTTGCGCACTTAGCTGCAGAGCCTCTTCCTACTACTACGACCCAAAGCACTTAGACATTTACTCTATGCTCGCTATCTTCTAGACTCCATTCGTTCCTCTATGTATCTCTAATTATCTTTACAACTTAGAGCCTCACTCTATTTATACAATCCCATGGTCCACGGACCATGGGTAGGTTTACACTACTTTGAAAACTTAGGGCGGACAACCCTATGACTCTAACATACAATTGGCGCTCTGCGCCTGCAATTTGCGAAGTATTTTCAACAATAATACTCAAAACTTGGGCTTTGAGCCCCAAAACATGTTGTGGGGGGATTCCATGCCCAACAGGCCCCCAACACAAACATCGTGACTCATCCTCAAGTCACTCTATCGGCACGGCGATCTTGGTGCGGAGTCCCTCCAATTGTTCCCGTACGGTGTTGATGTCTGCAGCGCACTGAGTTGCTGCTTGCTAAACCTGCTGCATCCATTCTTTTGAGACCTCTGTGTCTGAATTGGGTCCTTACATCTATACCAACATCTATTGTGTATGTTTATAGTCCCGCGCCCTTGTCCTGCTCCTCGAGTTGTGAAGACTATGCTTTGGCCTGTTGGTCAGATAGCCAACCCACCCGTGTAGGGCTTCAAGCGAATGCATTTACCTTGACTGGGAAGGGTTCTCCATTTAGTTTGACTAGATGGACCACACCTCTGTCTGTGACCTCCTTAACCACATATGGTCCCAGCCAGTGCATTCTGAATCTTCCCAAAGAAAATTAAAACTTACTGTCATACAACAACACTAAGTCATTTACCTTGAAGGTGCGTAACTTGATATGGCAGTTGTGCCAGGATTTTTCACACTGCTTTTGTACCTACTGATGAAATCTAGCCAAAAATTGTTCCACCTCGAGTTCTTCCAATTTCGTGAGCCTTGGCTCCAGAGCTTCGCAGTCGGTCATCCATGTGAGCACTGTTATTCGCAGACTAGGTACGATGTATTCCATCGACATGATAGCTTCCACACCATAAACTAACCGAAAAGGTGTCTATCCCGTCAATTTCTTGTGCATTGTCCTGTAATCCCATAGTACAGTAGGTACACGTAGGTCCCAATATTTTCGCTACGCTTTGCACACTTTGGTCAGTGCAGCCTCCAGTATTTTGTTGAATCCCTCCATTATCCCATTAGCTTGTCGGTGGTACAGTGTATTTTTCTGATGATACGCCTGGAACTCTTCTGTGAACGCACTAATGGTTTCATTCAGGAAATGTGTTCTGCGATCACTCATTAAGATTTTTGGACAGCGAAATCGGGTCAACACGTTTTTGAACAAAAAATTTGCAGCCGTAGCGGTCATGCAGTCTTTAACCGGTAGTGCTTCCACCCATTGTGTCAGGTACTCCATCGCGGTGATGATGTAGCACGCGCCCGTCTTTCCCTGAGGTTTGATCGGTCCCACAAAGTCGATTACCCATTTTTCAAATGGTTTCAATGTCATTTGTGGATCTAAAGGCATCTCGTCCCTCCACGAGTGTTTTCTAGTCCTTTGACATATATCACAGGCCTTACAGTGCGCTTTCAAATCCTGGTGCACGGTTGGCCAACCTAACCCTATGCAAAGAATCTTCTGTGCGGTTGCGTGTCCTGCATAGTGTCCTCTTGCTGCGTTCCCATGTGCTTCCATGAGGATCTAACCTCGTTCAAATTTAGATACATATATTTGCAATATCTCATCATTTCCCATTTTGTATAGGTGCCCCGTGATGACAGAAAAGTCCACCGCATGCACCACCAATTCCTTTTTCTGTTGGACCGAGTATTCCTTCGGCATAGTTCCTATTATTAGAAAATAGATTATATCTTCGAAGTGTCCATCCGTGACATGCACTGCAAAGAGCTATGCATCAGGTAGTCCCTCCAAATTCGTGGGTTCTGCTCCCTCTTGTGTGAGTACTTCTCCTAGTGCAATACACGACGCATCAACATGTACATGAAATTCCACATCCCATTTTGGGAAGACCAGCATTGGAGTGGAGGCCAGTTTCCCCTTCAGGACATCCAAAATCTTCATGCAATCATCATTCCAATAATATGTAACATCCTTTTTCAATTTTTTAACTTTTGATGAAATTCCTATAGTATCCGGTGTGTCCCAAGGTAGCGTGCAGCTGTTTAGCACTTTGTGGTGCTTCCAAATTTAAAATAACGGCAATCTTCACAGTGTCCACCATCAGTCCTTGTTTGTAGGCCACATGTCCCAGCAAGTTTCCAAAGGGAACGAGGAATGTGCACTTCTTAAGGTTTAGCATAATTTGGTGTCAGCGGCAAGTATCCAACATCAAGCATAAGCTTGCTAAATGGTTCTTAACTAATCCAAAGACAGTCCAATCATTCAGATAGACCTCCAAGAAATTATGGATGTATTCTTTGAACGCAGCCACAACAATGCGCGAAAAGATGGTTGGCGCATTCTTCAATCCAAACAGCATAACAGTGTATTGAAAGTAGCCCCATTATGTTTCGAAGGTTGTTTTTCTCCTATCTTTTGGCGCGATCTTGATCTGATGGTACCCTGAGAACCCATCTGTGAATGAGTATGCTTCCTGACTACTAACATTCTCCAGTACTTCATCTGTGAATGGTGTCGAGAATGGATCGTGTATACAGGTGTCATTCAGCTTCCTGAGGTCCACACTTATTCTTATTTCACCTTTCTGCTTTTTCTCTTATACTACCATAGGACTCACCTAGTCGGATTCTTATACTAGCTCAATAATTCCAGCTACGAGCATTTTGTCTAATACTTCGCGGACCTTTTCATTATATTTCGGATTCAAGCGGTAAGGTCGTTGCTTAACTGGATTCGCGTCAGGTTTCAAGGTGATCTTCATCATCCCTAAGTCGCCAATGATCCCTTTTAAGTGCGTAATTTTGGTCGGGAACAAGTCTTAGTATTCACAGAGTAACTCAACGACCTTGTCCACCATGGCATCATCCCAATAGTCCCCAAGCGTTGCATACTTTGGCTCCGCCTCTATTCCAATGTTTACCTTCTTTGTTTTTAGCGGCGTGGTGATGTCGGGGTCCTCAATCGATGGTCCGCGAACCTTGTGATAGCCATCCATTTCTATAATGTTAATACTTCATGGGTCCTCATCATCCTCCTCAACAGTTACATTGTAACACTCCAACACGCAGCTCAGTTGTGTCGCCCATTCTAGCTCAAGTACCTCCATTGGCTCTTGGGGTATTTTGAAGATCATTGGTTGTACTGCCTCTAGCGCATCGTCAATAGTATCCCACCAACGATCTTCAAACGTCAAAGTTAACAGAAACCCCTCACGCAAGATATCCCATTCGCTCATACCATGGTGGAGCTTCGTTCCAGTATACCAATTCATGGGTATGACATCTAGGTTATGATAGAATAAATGTACCCATTTGGGTTGTGGCTCTTCCTCGTAGACCTTGGTCCATTTTGCGAGGTGTGTACATGGATCATCAAATCCATCATACTTGTCTACTAGCTACATCTATGGTTTCCCAAATCATAGGCACATCATCCTTCTGCACCTGCACTAGTCCTCAAAACTTCCTTGATGTGTACCCCACCACCTTGCGGGCATCACGCACAGTGCCCATTTCAGAGCATTGAACCACTGTTGCTCTGGAACTTCGCTTTCAAATTTGTCCAGGAATTCATCCACCATTGTCAACCCATCATACATAGGTAGATCCCGTATCTTTATTGTCATGTAGCGCAATGATCTAACCATCATATTGCAATTAAGCGTTGTTACTTCGTGCAGCTGATTCTACCATCACTTTATCTCTTCGTCTAAATTTGAAGTGCAGGAGCTTTTGCGCTCCCATGAAATCCTACCATCTACAGTTGGCTTCACCCAGTCTTGTTCTCACGTGGTTATCTTGTAGATGCAATCGAGATCGTCATCACTATAATTGTCGCGCATCGGTTCAGTGTATCACGCTCCTTCGACCAGATCTAGCGGTACTACTATGCGTAGTGAATTTTTCTCAAAAATCATTTTGCACTTCTTCAGATTTATGACTCTGTTCATATCGGTGGCCCAATCTATCCCTAGTAGTGTGGGATATGGATTGTTGTCGTTGACAATCTCTATCACTTCAAAATCCGCCAATTCGCTCGCACCTTCAATATCTACCGTGACCCCTTGCAATCTCCCCATGGGGAGGATCTTCTGCTGGTTCGCCATTCGTAATTGAATAGGAGATCATTGTAGTGTGGGTCTTCCCATGCGTTCCCATGTTTGTTTCAGTAGTACATTCACGTCCGATCCGAGATCCAAGATTACCTGATCCATTTCATACTCGCCGATTTTCACAGTCAATCTCATTTTCCTTCCTGTGCGCAATGCATGCTTTCCATGTTTTTGGACCACGCGCGATTCTCCTGACCCCGCGCACCTAGTGATAAGTTCCTGTAGTCTTTTTACTGCCTTGCTGCCGCGTAGCAGTTTCATGCATGTCTCCAAAAAGGTAATGAACATTGAAGGATCCATCCCTGGTTCTACTTGATCCTTACTACTTGAAGTGGAGGCCTCCGTGAAGTTCTTCTTAGCTTCCATAAATGTCTCCTTTGCGCATTCTAAATCAAATTCAGGTTCCTTTGTAGGAGCCTTGTGAACCCACACACTTTCTTCTGACTACTTTCCTTTATCATCACTAGTGGTGATACCACTTTTGAGCACTATGTTTACATTCAAGTCTTCTTTGCATAGCTCAGACCTCATCATTTGCAAATTATGAGTTGGAGGAGGCTAGAGTACCCCTTTTTTGCATAGCTTCGCTATCAATGTAGGTCAGTCCTCTGCCTCATGATCAAACTGAGTACAGTACAAACATGATGTCCTCTTCAGATTTTTACAATCGTGGGAATAGTGTCTTGGCCCTCCGCAATTGTAACAAATCAGTTGTCCATGACCCCTTCCTGGTCCCATTCCACCTCGACCTCATCCGCGCCCCTAAAATCCAGCATGCACCATTCCTGCATTTGGGTCGAGAGCTCACATTTCGGTATGTACCCTATAGGCAGGAGTCTGATCCATCATTAGTTCGTAGCTTCTGCAAGTGCATTCATCATGGCCTACCGACCTGCAGAAATTGCTAAACAATTGTTGGGACGTCTATGTATACTTCTGCAATGGATGACAATTATCGTAGTGAGTTTTCCTCCTATCTGAAAGATCGCACACCATAGTGTAGGCGCCGCGCTTGGTCCTACTTGTGCCTGAGGTCTTAATGGCATCGGCCATCCTCCCACCAAGTAATTTGTGAAAACTAGACAATGGTCCTTGTCATGCCCCTGGACTTTACATTTTATGCACCATACCTCCTCGCACGCCTCTGGCCGAGGTGTCCTGTCCTGTTTAAAACTCTGCATTTCCAGACACAAATTTTGCAGTTTCGCGTGGATTTGTTGGACTCCCAGACCAAGATCTTGTATAGGGGTCTCATGCAATCTCATTGCCATCTCCAAGGCTTCGACCTGGGTGGAAAGCTTTTGTTGTGATAGCACCATCCTTAAATGTGGTGTTAATGACGCTACAAACCAGGCACGGTGTTGTCCATCCGTCAAATTCATGTTGGCTTCGCGAATCATACTCTTCAGCCTCTGGTATAGATCCCAGGGGTCTCGCCCAGGAGCATCGCGATATCCTTAAACCCGATAATTGACTGTGTCTCTAACTTTGGCCTGCTAAATTCCCTATTTAGCGCGACCTGGATTTCTGCGATTCCTGTGTTTGGATAGTCATTAGAATGCTTAATGTACCATGTTAATGTGTGATCCTGCAATGCACTTACCAGCGTAGCCTTCTTTATATTGTCATCCATGACTCCTTGTGCTTCCCATACTGCCCTTACCACGAACCAGAATTGGTCTGGATCTTCATTCTTACTCCTCTGAATACCAACAGTTTGATCACACTCTCCATACTGAATTGTGGTGGTGGCAGAGGTGGGGTACATGGAGATGGAGGTGAAGAGCGTGAGACGGGTGGCGATGTAGGTGGAGGTGGTAAGCACGGAATTCACTGCCTTATCAGACTGACCGTGCTTCTCAGAGAAACTTTCGCGAGCTCTTCCTCGCTTTCTCGTGAGGGTGAAATTAAGGGACTATTTTCTAACTCTTCACTACTTTCGTTTTTGTAGATATTCCCACTTTGTGTAGTCCCAAACATTAATTTATTCGCATAAACCATTTTTCACACAATAGCATCTTAATCCAAGTATTCAAAGATTTAATATACTTACCTCGCGATCCTTTGAGGAAGCATCGTTCTTCCTCACTATAGCTGACGGTCGTATCTACCGCGAACTCAGTGATAAATCCTCCTATAATATGATCAAGCCAATGGTCCACAGCTCGCGCGATCTTATCTCCTGACGCTTCTAGTCTACACACTAGTTTTGGAGTCCACACGATTGGTTTGTCGAGCCTACACCTTCCCTGGCTGTCTGCTAGCTTCGCGATCCACTCATACAGCTCAGAAGGAAAGGATGCAAAGAAAATTTTGTGGATTTCCGTATATAAGTAGCACTCCAACCACTATTCCTTACACTCGTGGATTCTTGTTTTCCTGCATCGCGAACTCATGAATCTTCTTATCCAACCACCCTTCAATTTCTTTCTTGGTTGGATTCCAGTGACACAACATCAAACATCCCTTATGCAGATCCTAGCCCCGACAACGGAACCATTTGTTGGCTTGTAAGGGCCCGACCCAGGTTCAAAGGTGATTTAGCCAAACAAATCCCAGTACTACTGGCCCTTTTGGCAACAGTCCGCGGAGCGCGTGTCTCACCTGAAGTAGTATGGGAGGGCGCTATAAACAGGTTTCTGCACCCTAGAGATGTCTGATGATTTTCGGTGGTCCACAGTTTGACCCTACATGCACCTATCTGTACCTCACAGCCTGTGATGTTGCCTTCGTGCAACCCTACTTAGGGTTCGATCTGTGTTGGTACCCAATCCCTTACTATTAACCCCATATTAGTTGATGACTTAGCTTATCTACATGTGTTTAGTTATACTTAACAGTGTTCACCATTCATACCAGTGTGCGCGATAAATAAAACAGTATAATTGTAAAATATATCAACCATATAATAACTCAAAACAGATACACAATATTTGGAATCAAACTTATCTTTATTATCTTCTTCCTTGGTTACAAACTCGACTCTGCCCTGCACACTCAGCTGCAGAGCCTCTTCCTACTACTATGACCCAAAGCACTTAGACCTTTACTCTATGCTTGCTATCTTCTAGACTCCATTCGTTTCTCTATGTATCTCTAATTATCTTGACAACTTAGATTCTCGCTCTATTTATACAATCCCATGGTCCGTGGACCATGGGTAGGCCAACACTACATTCAAAACTTAGGGCGGACAATCCTATGACTCTAACATACAATTGGCACTCTATGCCCACAATTCGTGAAGTATTTTCAACAATAATACTCAAAATTTGGGCTTTCATCCCCAAAACATGTTGTGTGGGGATTCCATGCCCAACAATTTTCAAAATAGTGTGACAAGTATGACTCCTTTGGCCAATGATAATATTTAGAATAATCAACTTCACAATTCCATGATTTTATGAGAGATACAAATTCAAAACCCAAGTTTGATACATGAGAATTGTTGGCATTATGATACAGGTGTTGTTCTTGATGGCAACTCATACAGATGATAGTTCACAGTGCAACAGATTAACAGCAAACCATTACAAATTAGACTCCAGATATTGAAGAAAGAGAGTGGTTTAAGAAGTATACACTAGTTCACTTTGTCCAAGCAACGTATACACATGGGTTAACAGAACAAAAGGAGCGTATACATATGCATGCACTTTCACAGAAAGAAAAACGCGTATGGGATGGAAAATCAAGGTTTTGGTCCAAGGTATTTGGTCTGAGGTATTTGGTATGAGGTATTGGTTCGAGGTACTTGGTCCGAGGTATTTGGTCCAAGGTATTGGTCCCAAGTGATTTTGGTCTGAGGTATTGAGAAAGACCTAAAACTATATAAGGAGGAGAAGACCATTAGGCCAATGGGTGCAAGTATTGAATATCTTAAGAAGTGTTAGATCAAATATGCAGGTTATGGGTTTCTAATGCTTTGCTTGATCTAAACTAAGGATGCACCTATGTGGTTGATGATGGATAATGGATCGAGATCATAAGGCCTAAAATGAATTATCATTATGTGGTCTGATCATGGATATTCTAGATCTAAATACTAACGCATGATTTACACTGTAAATGTTTTGATCTAGGCATGACTGAAGTCTGGAATAGTTTTGATGTTTTAAGTTAGTATTTGCAGATCTGTACGCTGGTTCACTTTGGTAAAAACATGTATACATGCTGGTTCGGCACATTGAAGTAGCGTATACCTTATGAAATATGATGTTTGCAGTTGCAGTTGGTTCTGGTTGTTGATGCAGAGTTCTAGGTTCTTCTTTGTGTTCTGGTGACTGTATTCTGGTGACAGTGTTCTAAATGTTCAGATAGATTGATTGTGATTCGCTTCTCTGATGATGGGTTTTCATTGATTGATTTAGTTGTGGTTGATTCAGAGATTGGTGATTGAGTTTCAGTGATTGGTTGATGCAGATGTATTTGATGGTTGTATTGCAATGGTGATTGATTCTAAGCTTCAATGTTACTCATGGGTCCAGCATGAATATTTAATGAAACAAAGCCTTCAGATTGTGGCGTTGTGTTCCAAGAGTATCTAGTCTGAAAATTTATGAAACGTGGTCCCTGGAGGAAGAGAGAAGGTTGTAGCCTTCTGTAGGTCGGTGCCTATGTACTAGTAAACATATCGACCAGTACAAGAGCTAGGGGGTTGGAGCTCCCTTCTAGTAGCAGCTAGAAAATGAGTGAAGTTTGAAGCCTTCTGTAGGCTGGTGCCTACATACTAGTCAATGGATCAGCTAGTACAAGAGCCAGGGGGTTGGAGCTCCTTTCCAGTAGTAGCTGGAAAATGAATGAAGGTTGGAGCCTTCTATAGGTCGGCACCTACGTACTAGTAAACGAATCGGCTAGTACAAAGAGCTAGGGGGTTGTATCTCCCTTCCAGTAGAAGCTGGAGAATGAGAGAAGGTTGTAGCCTTCTAAAAGGGGGTGCTTGTGTACTGGTATGAGTCTACACTAGTACAAGATTGTAAACAAGTTTTTCTTATATTAAAAGATGGCAGTAGCAAGTGGTTTTTGTCCCGCATTGGGTTTCCACTTTAAATCTTGGTGTTCATGTGTCTTTATTATGTGTGATGGTTTTTTATGTTATTACTGCATATGATTATTATTTATATGGTTAATGAAGTATTGATTCACTAACTAAACATAAACATATGGTAAATTAACTGAATCACAAGTTTCTTTGACATACACTGGTTTCCTTAAATACAGTTGTTTGTACATGCGAGTTACCTTCATTGAAGTAGTGTATATAAATCAAAGTATGAAAATAAAAAGTTATTGATTTGACTAATACTAATTCACCACACCCCCCCATTGTTATTTCCAACAATTGGTATTAGAGCATGTCCTTTGGCGGAAGCTTGATTGCTTGAAGGAGATCCATAGAAACAATGGGAAAGAAGCTAAAGAAGAAAGAACCTCACAAGAAGAACACATCTCAAAGGAACAGTGACAACAAGAGAGACAATGGGCCATTAGGTGGAAGCAAGTATTCAGATTCAAAACAAGCAAAAGAAGTATCAGGTGCAAATTTTTGGTCTTCTAGTGATACTTTTCTCTGTTCAAGCAATGTTGAAGATATTGAAAGTGATCATGAAATAAAAATAGAGGCAGAAGTTAAAAGACTCGAAGATAAAATCAGAGATCAACAAGATATATTTAACAAAAGGGAGTGTGCCTTCAGAGAAGAAGTTATGAGATTAAAAGCTTAGTTGGAGGAAGGAAGCAAAGTAAGGAAGCAATACAAGGAAAAGGAAGATCAATGTCAAAATCCATAGGATGAAGTGACATCATTAAGAAATGAAGTAAATGAAAAGAGTACAACAATCAAGAGACTTAAAGATAGATCTAGTTACTATGAAAGTCTTGAAGCTAAGATCCTCTCTCTAAAAGAAGATCTTGAAAAGTCAAATAGGCAGAATGAAGAAATAGCTCAAGTTGATGAAGAACAAGAAATGAAATTCTCAAATTAAGGCAACAAGTGGAAGAAGGAAGAAAACCTAAATAAATCATGAAAAAGAAATATCTTGAAAAGGAAGAAAAATATTAGGTTGAGGTAAATATCTTAAAAGGTAAATTAGAAGAAAAGGATAAATTGTTACGATTTCAAGATAGTACTAAGATTTGGGATAATATTCTTAGTAGTCAAAGGTCTCCTGCCATCAAAACTAGTCTTGGTTTTCATGAATCTGTTGAAGGTGAATCTAGCTCACAAGATGAGGCAAGGAACTCCAATGCAAAATCTAAAATGCTCAACAAGGATATGAGAGGTCAACCCCATCAACAACCAAGCAAAGAAAGTCTTCAAAGAAAATATTTTACTCCTAACTATGGAAGTGATAGTCGGTTATTTTCTCTGATGAATAATGTTGAATGTTTTATATGTCATAATTTTGGACACATTGTAGCGAGATGCAGAAGTAGAATGGTTCAAGACCATCACACAGAAAGATCATCAGCTTCCAGGTACTTTAAGGGATATTGTTTTTCTTGCAATATGTTTGGTCACAAAGCCATTGACTGCTATAGAAGGAATATGAAACATGTAAGATGATATTCATGTAACAAGTTTGGGCACATAGAAAAAAGAATGCAGGAGAAAATTTCGGCGAACATACAAAAAGGAAAAATCATGATCACACTCCAAGGTATGGAAGATGAAGGAAGTACAGCCAGAAATATGTGGCATAGAATAGTATACAAACATAACAGACTCAGGGGTAGCTCAAAGTATGAAACTTCAGTGCTCTAATTCTCATATGCAATTTTCATGAAGAGAAGTCGCATATATATATATATATATATATATATATATATATATATATATATATATATATATATATATATATATATATATATATGCGAGTTCAAAGCTGCACAGTCACGTATATGTTGGTTTGAGGAAAAATTAGTGGGACAGACTCGGGAAAAGGGTTCTGATGTGGTTCAGTCAATTATCTGCTCTATTTGATGATGGTTACAATATACAAATGATATGTGGAAATTTGTTGGTCCTCATAAGTTGTTAAAAAGTTGATGTATTTATGATTGATGATGATGCCTTGATGATTCTTACTCATATTTGCAATGATCATATTTGACAATGAACAGCTGGCATAGGTTCAAGGGGAGAAAGTGCTTCTAGTAATGCATTGTTGGCATTATGGTACATGAAGATAATTATATTTATTGATCCATATAGTTGTTTGATTCAGGTGACTCATTTGATGATGGGCATATACAGGCTTTTGATCTTGATGTTGTTGACAGATACTGATGGTGAAGATCATATATGGCGTATGAGAGTTGTTGATGACTATCATGGTCTCGTTTAGATCGGTTGTCCTTGTTATAAATGACATGTATATCATTTGTGTAAAGGTCATGAAAATATCTAATTTGTAACCCAACTATGCATGGGAAGGATGATGTAATAATTTATATTTCAGTCATGTATAAACATTTGGTATATCCCCACTTGGTTGGGTGGATGAGTCAAAATTGGTGTATCCCCACTTGATTGGGAGATTGACGTATGTATGAGCCATTGGTGATAGGAAGTTAATACTCAGTTAGTTGAGTTATAGAGTCATGTTATTCTCTTGGAAAATATTTTGCAGACTCTGCATATGCTCAGGGGAGCATGGACGGTTTAGTGCATCTCGGCATGTACAAAGGGGGATCTTAATCAGATATTTCAGCATGTACTCAGTGTAGGTTTTAACCCCGTACAGAAATTACCTGCATACGAATTCTAAATCACAGAAAAATAAACAATGCGAGAGCATAACACATAAAACACATATACACAGAGATTTTCCCCTAGATCCCAAAACCGGGACTACCAGCTTGATTTTTCATTATATTCCTTTCAATGTTACAATACATATTTATACATGCCAAAGCATCCAATACCATGGACCGAAAACCATCGCGTCCAAAATCATGGACCAAAAACCATAGGTAGGTTCGCCCAACCTAATATAGGGTCCAAAAAAAAAATTCTCGGGGTGCTGCCCTAGACCCTGTAGAGGGGGGCTACCCGCCCCCCTCTAACCCCCCGGTTCACTACGTAGGTTAGTCGTGGAAAGAATATAACACAACCCAACACTCAGGGGTAGCATGGACAGCATAATGCATATCAAAAGGGGAGAATATCTTGGTCTGCCCTTTGCCCTTGACGTCAAAGGGGGAGAGTGTCTTAGTGTTGTTGTTTTTTTGCCATCAAGTCCAAAGGGGGAGATAGTTGGTATTATGATACAGGTGTTGTCCTTTATGGCAACTCATGCAGATGAAAGTTCACAGTGCAACAGGTTAACAGCAAAGGATTACAGAATACACTCCAGAGATTGAAGAAAGAGAGTGGTTTAAGAAGTATATGCTGGTTCACTTTGTCCAAACAGCGTATACATGCTGGTTAACATAAAAAAAGGAGTGTATATGTATACACGCACTTTCATAGAAGGAAAAACGTGTATGGGATGGAAAATCAAGTTTTTGGTCCAAGGTATTGGTCCGAGGTATTTGGTCCAAGGTATTTGGTCTGAGGTATTGGTCCGAGGTATTTGGTCTGAGGTATTGGTCCGTGGTATTTGGTCCAAGGTATTGGTCCTAAGTGGTTTTGGTCTGAGGTATTGAGAAAGGCCTAAAACTATATAAGGAGGAGAAGATCATTAGGCCAATGGGTGCAAGTATTGAATATCTTAAGAAGTGTTAGATCAAATATGCAAGTTATGGGTTTCTGATGCTTTGCTTGATCTGAACTAAGGACGCACCTATGTAGTTGATGATGGAAGATGGATCGGTATCATCAGGCCTGAAATGAATTATCATTATGTGGTATGATCATGGACATTCTAGATTTGAATACTAATGCATGATTTACATTGTAAATGTTCTGATCTGGGCATGGCTGAAGTCTAGAATAGTTTTCATGTTTAAGTTAGTATTTGCAAATCTGTACACTGGTTCGCTTTAGTGAAAACGCATATACATGTTGGTTCGGCACATCAAGTAGCGTATACATTATGAAATATGATGTTTGAAGTTGTAGTTGGTTCTGGTTGTTGATGCAGAGTTCTGGGTTCTGTTTTGTGTTTTGGTGACTCTATTCTGGTGACAGTGTTCTGAATGTTCAGATTGATTGATTTTGATTTGCTTCCATGATGATGGGTTTTTAGTAATTGATTCAGCTGTGGTTGATTCAAATATTGATGATTGAGTTTTATTGATTGGTTGATGCAGACATATTTGATGGTTGTATTGCAATTGTTATTGATTCTGAGCTTCAATGTTACTAATGGGTCCAGTATGAAAATTTGATGAAACAAGGCCTTCAAATTGTGATGTTGTGTTCCAGGAGTATCTAGTATGAAAATTTATGAATTGTGATCTCTAGAGGAAGAGAGAAGGTTGTATCCTTCTGTAGGTCGGCTCCTACATACTGGTAAACATATCGGCCAGTACAAGAGCAAGGGGGTTGGATCTCCCTTCTAGTAGCATTTAGAAAACTAGTGAAGGTTATAGCCTTCTGTAGGTTGGCGCCTATGTACCATTAAATGGATCAACTAGCACAAGAGCCAGGGGATTGGAGCTCCCTTCCAGTAGCAGCTAGAACACGAGTGAAGTTTGAAGCCTTCTATAGGCTGGTGCTTACGTACCAGTAAATGGATTAGCTAGTACAAGAACCAGGGGGTTGGAGCTCCCTTCCAGTAGCAATTGGAAAACGAGTGAAGGTTGGAGCCTTCTGTAGGTTAGTGCCTACTTAATAGTAAACAGATTGACTGGTACAAGAGCTAGGGGTTTTATCTCCCTTCCAGTAGAATATGGAGAATGAGAGAAGGTTGTAGCCTTTTGTAGGTGGGTTCCTGCATACTAGTATGAGTTTGCACCAGTACAATATTGTAAACAAGTTTTTATTATATTAAAAGAAGACAGTAGTAGGTGGTTTTTGTCCCGCATTGGGTTTCCACCTTAAATTTTGGTGTTCATGTGTGTTTCTTATGTGTGATGGTTTGTTCTATTATTACTTCACATGGTTACTATTTATATGATTAATGAAGTATTGATGCAGTGATTAAAGATCAACATATGATGAATTAACTGAATCATAAGTCTGTTGGATTTACGTTGGTTTCCTTAAATGCAGTTGTGTGTACAAGGGAGCTACCTTCATTGAAGTAGCGTATATAAATCAGAGTATGAAAAGAAAATTTTATTGATTTGACTAATACTAATTCACCCCCCCCCCCTCAGTATTATTTCCAACAATTTGAATGAAGATGAATAATTTTGAATATGATGAAAAATCGAATCTTGAAAGTTTCAAAGATAATATTTGCAATGCCAAATATATTTCAAGAAAGAATTTACATTGAGTGAAACCATGCAAAAATAATATTTTTACGAAGAAAATCAGACCTGACTCAGATCGAGGTTCTTACCAGAGTTGTGATATCCTAACATAACCATCAACAGAACTTGAAGTCCCTCGTCTCTCAAGAAATTCTCAGAACTTTCAAGGATCATAAAATTGCATTTCGAAGATTAACAAGATCATGCATGGTGTGAGGAGAACTGGTTTCACTAATTTCAATGAGATCACTATTAACTAGATGGTAGCCATCATTGTGACTAAGTTGATCATATTTTATAATTTTGACAAGTAGACTACTCAAACCGAAATATTCTTCTGATCGCAAATTTGAAGATGTATGAATCGAATAAATTTCACGAGAAACCTTATTCGAAGAGTTGTCTTCATGCAAGAGAAGAGATGATGAGGGATGAAAAGAGTAACCAATGATTCGATTCTTTTCATTTTCATCATGGATAAAATATCAATTGGTGCGCTTGGGCATTCATCATCGCATACATCAACAGATGTGGATCTAGATTGTCATTGATGTCAATATGGAAATATTTTGGATAGTAAATAATGATGTGAAGCCAAGGAGAGCAGATTCGTGAAGCAACCGGAGCATGAAGAGTTCATCATAATCCATCAAAGAAGAGCTATCGGAAGAAGAGTATTAGAGTCATAGAAGAACTATCAGAAGAAGAGCTATCAGAGCAGTGTATCAGATTGGAGTAAAGAGAAACCACAGGAGCGACGAGCCAAGACAATGCAGATCTATCGCATATGCCAAGAGTAAGAGCCATATCAGAGGAAGTAATGAACCACAGATTGCAATATAATGGAGTCAAGAAATGAATGGTGGAGATCAAACCCAAGTGCTTGCGGAAGGTGAATCGCAGAAATTGATCTGGATTGACAGATCTGTTAGATCGATGGTGATTAGCAACTGCGGGGGTAGGAGAGTACGGATTTCCTTGATCGTGGCTGAAGTCCTGCACTCAATCCTAGTTGTCGATCTCATATTCAACTCTTAGATCACAATCAACTGTGGGGGTTAAGGTCGTTTTTAATCTGTGTGCCAGTCGAAGTCCCGCAAACCATAGATTGCGATATGTATTGTGGACCCGATGGTTCCATTACAATACACCTTAATACAGTATTGCATCTGTCGTATGAACTTTCATATCGCAAGTCATAAAGGTCACGGTAAAACCTCCGATTGCGATATAATATTGTGAACCCACTACACCATTATAACATGACTTTATACAATATCGCATCTGCAGTATCGCTAGTTTCTAAGAGATGTCAAACTGTCGGTTGCAATAAGGCTGTGGACCCGACGAATTTATTAACAACTTTTTAATATCAAATTGCATCCACTTCGTCGGTAGTAGAGAAATCGGATATGTTATGTGCAAACCTCCGATTGCGATAGATTTTTGGACCCGATGGATTCATTAAAAACAATTCATTAAATATTGCATCCACTCCATCGGAAGACAGAGCATGTGCACACTTGTAAAACCTCCGATTTTTATGAAGTTTCGATTGTGGGATTAAACGAATGACTCTGATTCTCATGAAATTGCGATTGTGGGATTAAAGGTGATGCTGTGGCATGTGGGACCCCCATGTGGGTATAGCCTTGGATGAATATTAAAAAAAGAGGGCCTCTCTGATATAATATTTTAATGTGCAAACTCATAAGTCAGCCTCTCCTTCCAATGAACGTGTCTTTTGGTTATTGGCAAAACTCACATACATACAATTTGAAACACTTCACTTCAGGTAATCGATCTCAAGCATATAACAGAGAGAAGAAGTAATAGTTCACAACTCATGAACTTGAAGAGACAGAGGAAGCCGAAGATCGAGAAGTCGAAAGGTCGAGCAAGCGAAAAAGGAAGCCAAAAGTCAAGCGCATCAGACATCTATTATAGAGAACAAGGAAAGTTCACAACTGGTGAACTGGAAGAAACAAAGGAAGCCAAAGGTCTGGCAGATTCAGAAGGTGCAGTAGAAGTCGAATTTCTGGTAGATGCAAAAGGTGTAGTAGAAGCCAAAGGCCGAGCGAAGAAGGAAGCTAAAGACAGAACACGAGGACAATCTTTTGACCTGATTCATCTTGAAATATAGGGTCAGAGCCCTTGGGGTTGGCGCCTCAGAATTGGAAGGATTGGTGTCCTTGGAGTTGGTGCTCCTAAATCCAAGGTTGGTGCCTTGACAAGACAAGGTCGAAGCCCTAGAGGTAGGAGCCTCGTCAAAACCAAGTTGGAGCTTGGAACACATTGATATTGTATTTATTATTTTACTCAATAAAATTATACTTATACATTTCTCTATTTAAATTGTGAAGAATTAAACTGGTAATAATAGAAATTGAAAGAAAATATTGATTCAACGCCCCCTCAATATTTCCAACAATAGAATCATCATCATCAGAATGATTGTTTCCCAAGATTATGGATCTAAACAAATTGTTTTCTTCAGATTCACTACCGAGATTAACATATTCGATATCAGCCAAGAATGAGAAAACACCATCTTCATACTGAGGATTTTTAAAAAGGGAAGAAATATTGAAATAATATTTACCTTCCTTCTCCTCTACTTATGTAATGTGACTGTCTTGAACTCAGCCGTGATTTGGACCAACAACTTGAAAATTAGGAGATTGCAAAAAACTAGTTGATGGAGTAGATTGATCAAGTGGATCACAGTACAAAGAGTCACGACATGTAGATGATAGAGGATGAAATTAATTTGAATCAAATTCAACACTAGAATTATGAGTGTTAATACCATCTTGAGCAATAGAGAAATTGGTTTTCACCATAGGATTGATACACCATTCTAGGATTTCCTCCATTGGATTTGAATCATGAAAAGTAGAAGGAGGATTAGAAAATGGATTAGTAATTTGATGTGCATATTTCCCAAATTTATGATCATCGTAAGGAGGCACCTGCATCGAAACTGAAAAAGGAGGAGGAAAGGAACAAAAGGAATAACAAGTTCCTCCTCTAAAATTAGGGGTGTCTCTTGGTTTATAGGAGTTGGGGACTAAGAAACCTTAGGTGATCTAGATTCACCATGCAAAGAGATATGAACTAAATGCTCAAAATTTTGTTTCATGAAATCCCGATCCATATCTTCTTTAGGAAATTCATAAAAAAAAGGTGAAGGAATCGATTAGAGAAACCCTCAATTGATTCATCGGGCTCCATTATAAGTGGATCAATTCTTTTATAAAAATCTTGATAATCATACCTATCAAATGTTAAATGAAGCTCCTCAACGAGATCATTAAGATAATGAATGGAAGTAGGTGGTAGGGTGTGACACCATCGGCACTTGACTTTCAAGGGTGAGGCAGAAAACAATACAAGCCACATATTCACAATCAATTTTATAATATTCACAGAACTTAAGAAAAATAGACGCGTGCTTAGCAAAGGATGTATCACCCTCACCATCAAACTTGAGTTTAGACAAGTCATGCAGAGACTGCTCAGGGATTGAAAGTTCACCGGGGGACAGGTTAGAAAAACACCCTGGCATTATGATTTGAGGATGATCCATTTACGGTAAGAGATTCAAAATAGAATCAAAGGGATCAACTTCTTATCGGTCACTCCTTCTAGTGCCATTGTTGAGGACTCTGGAAATACGTCAACCAAAGGGTCTCCCCGATGTGAAGTCTTAATTATAGATGACACCATTTGGAGTAGGATCCCCATCTAGAACATTGGCCCGGTTTCCATGTATTATTATAGATTTTCCTTGGCTATAGCTATGAGAAAAAGAGGAATTTATGGTGCCTTCAGAAAGAAATAAGGTGTGCCTTGTGAGTGTTTGGTTGTAGGCATGTCAAATTTCTTCTACTGTGGAGGGAACGATTAAAGTGATCCTCTAATATAGATATAATAGTACCACCCAATAAGAGACACACGCAAACAAGATGGATCTATCTAACATCCAAAAGAATAGTCCACAAAAGATGTGACGTTCATTACAACCAATCATTGAGAAAGATTCTGTTATCTCAAAATCAGATCCTGATAGGCTGCTGGTCAGGTTGACTCTAAGTAACTATTTCAACCTACTTTAGGCTGAGGCTTAGCCTCCTCAACCTGAGAGGGCTCTCTCTTGATGGATTAATGATTTTGATTAAAGATAAGATGGCTAACTCTTATAGAACAACTGTGAAAAGTATGAATGGTGGAAACACATTAAACAAAACTATCCATTGGGCTTATGGAGTCAACAACACCTCAATATAACAATGAACTCAACCTTACATGGAAGTCAGGGAATTCAGCATTTAAACATTCAGAACATAAACTCATGTGGGACCACACAGTTTATAAATGTATACAGGAAGTCAGAGCACATTCAGTGAATTCCGAGTGATTATACATCCATACCACTGTAAGAATTAAGAAAAGGACAACATCACATATTCTGAACCTAAAAAATCCTTCATGAATCCTGAGAAGTAAAGTCAAGCATGTATTACTGAAAATGAGTCTTACATAGGCCAAATACAAGCTTTTCCATAAAAATTTCCAACCCTGATTACATTGTTGTTTCAGCTATATATAGAGCTCTTATTCTAACTGATCGAGATTCCTCCTTAAAATTTAAGGGAACTCGAAAACTACTTCTAATGACACCTATTAACCCTTTAACTAACTAATAAATACAACTGACTACTAATTGACAGCTCTAGAATCCTAAAACAATTAGGATTCTAATTCTACATCATGTTGAATGTAGCATTTATTACAATCAGGATTTATTCCCTGACAAGTGGTCTCTTTTATTTTGGCTGTGGTAGGTGTTTGTAGCTGCTTGTTGGCCTTTAATGTCGTATCCTCTCCATTGCCCTGAAACATAGGAAACTATCGTTGTTTTACCCGTCTTTGGTTTGCCTCAAATGTTCGAATCCAAAGAAACATGCCATTTATATTTGATTACCCAAAATAGAACAGATTGCCACGTCCTTGATGTGTTGGCCACCTTTGTCATGTGTAAAGGCAAAAACTCTTTCAAACCATTTTGACATATCTTGAACTGTGGTAAGTGTGTTCACTTTATGACAAAAATTTAAAGCTGGATTCGAATCCATATTTTCTCCACCTGTCTTTACATGGTTGAATGTTGATAGCTTCAGATGATGCCTTGTATATATTCCCCTTTCAAAATTTCCGCTTGTATCTCAAAACCGGTTGACTGATATCAGATTGTTTTAGCTTCAGCAGTTTCGTAGCGCGCTATGAAATTGCTGAGTTTTAGTCATCATCTTCAGCAGTTTCGTAGCGCTCTACGAAACTGCTATGTTATTCCAAAAGACACAGTTTCGACCAAAATTTTTCCATTTTGAGCCCTTTGCTATCTTGAAATGTCTCTTTTCATGTGCCTTGGAGCTTTTCAAACTGAATATATATATGGACCCCATTTTTTCCATATGCCTCCACATAACACCAATCATCTGTTGTGCCAACCATTAATGAGAGATTACACATAGGATTCTGGACAGCTGCAGCAACAAACCTATCTAGTGCCTAGTCAATTAAATGGGTTGCAATAATGCCTTCAGTTATCTGAGATTTCCTCAGAATACCATCTGGATCACATGTCACAAACCAACCAATCTGCCAACGAGGAACCATCCATTTCTTCGATATGCTCCCAAGAGTAATTACTGGTATAGTTGATGCAAAGAATCCCATTGGAATGAATGGCTTCTTAACAAAGACAATATGAGCATATACTTCATCTAAGATTATTAACAAACCTAACCTTTTAGTTGTCTCTGCAACCTTAGCCAAATGATCATGGGTAAAAATGGTGCCACATGGGTTGCTTGGATTGATAACAACCATTGCCACTGTGTTGTTGTCTGCAATTGTATGAAGTTGATCTAGATTGATTTCCCAACCCCTTTCTGGAACTAAATCATGATGCCTTGCTTCCTTTTTCTTGCATTGCCAATATAATGGTAAGTGAAGATGACATGAGATATAAGCTTCTATTCTGGCTGAAAAATAGGGCTTGGGACAGAGCTCATAACTTCTCACAAAAAACGTATTTGGAAAAACTGAAGGAGGCTTTTGTGAACCAATCCGTTCTGAAAAAAAACCTATCTTTGTTTTTTGAAACACCTTCCCTACCGCCCAGAATGTGTCTTTGAAAAACAGGTGTAAAACAGGAGATGAAAAACTGCACCTACAGCAGTTTCGTAGCGCAACTTTGGTCATTAATTTCTCTCATATCGTAATGGATTTGAGGAAACTGAAGGAGGTTTTTCTATTTCAGTCTGTTAGTAATAAAAACCTCTTTCCATTTCCCAAAATAGGCTTTCATTTGCTTTAGAGACCTCCTGGAAGTTGACTACCTTTTCATAATAAAACTTTGGAGTTCATAAATGTATTTCTTTTCTTTGCTTCTTTTTGAAACTTGCAACCTGTGCATACCAAGACAGCTAATGACCTAATGATGAGGATTCTGATAAATATGACAGCTGGGTGAGATTTTCTATGGATCAGCACGAAATCACCTAGACCGGGTCTACAAAATCACCTAGACAGTTGCGCTACGAAAACACCTAAAACTGACTTATGCACTACGAAATCACCTAAAGAGCTTTGTAGCACATAATAACCTTTGAACAGAGCTGACACATGGAAATTGTGTGAATTATGAGACCAGTGGTGAATGAGAATGCATAGTGGACTCCTAAGACTCAGACTCTAAGGCAAACAAAAACTCAAACTTAGACTAGCACCGAATCTTTACCATCAAGCTAGTATGAGAAATTTTGGCATTAAAATTCTTAAGTGATAACAGATTCTCTAGCATCCTGTGGAACAGTCACAGTGATGGGACAACAATAATAAACAATACAGCACATTCTCAATAAGATAATTACTAAAACAAGTGAAATAGTTCAACTACTTTAGCAAATATGAAAGCAAACATGAAATACAATCATCCGCAAAATAGTCTTACAAATATTCATATTCTGTGCATGAATAATGTGTTGGCCATGAAGACTTTTGTTATTAAGTAAAAGTTCCAAGACACATGTATACAATGAAAATCACTGGCTCAAATAGTGGAATGTTGAAGTGAGTCCTTGCTCCTCAAAAGAACTAGTTTGTCTCTCCAATGCCTTTTGGGAGGAACTAAGGTGCAAAATTCATTTTCTCATACAATGAGGATGTATATATAACAAAGAGGTGATGCTTCACCTACCTTGTGACTCTTTGACTACCCTCGTGATTTTTTTACTTCCTATGAATTTTCGACCTTACAGGACTCTTCATGTTCTAAATTTGTCCTTTGGGCTTCCACTTTACAATACATTTCAAATAGGTAATTATATAATCCATAATAATGATGTTGCATATGATGACTTGCGACAGGACATGACATGACAATGATGACATGAATTGCATGATGATGTGACAGTTCTAAGTTGTCCTTCTTGATGCTTCTTTATTTTTTTCTTCTTGAAAAGATGGTACATGTTCCTCTTCTTTCTCCTCCTTATGACTTGAAGACGAGAAATCTTCCATGTTATCTCGATATTCATCTTATGTTAGAGTTTGGTGTTATTTCGTCTTCTCACCTGATGATCATATTATCTCTTCAACTCCATATGTGTCTTATAGCATGTCCTCCTTCTCCATCTCCTTATTCATCATCTTGCCATAGCATGATAGAGTACCTGTATCTGCAATCCACTCATGACAAGATGACATCAGTTTGCTAAACCCCTAGTCTAAGATGGTGCATATTGATCCACTGATTACGCTGAAACTAGGTGACAAGCTAGGAAAGAGGCTTAGTAACTATGCAATTACCTAACTCAGGTAGTCAAGAGTGAAGCTTGGGCCTTGAGACTACGGAATATAGAGTTCAAGCTAGATTGAGGAAGAAATTTGCACAATTTAGGAGCTCAGTTTGACATACTAAGGGGATGGGCACTAGATCAACCTATTGCGCAGTTCTGGATGAAAGATGAGCCCAAGTGATTGTGAAATTGCATAGCTTAGGGAGTCACTGGTGAAGCTTGAGCCTTGAGACTGCGTAGTGCGCAGTTCATGCAGTACTGGGGAGAAAAACTACACAATTTCTGGACTCAACGAACCTGGCTGAAGGGTTTTGCACTGCTTGGGAGAAATGCGCAGTTTTGGGAGGAAGCGGAGGCTATTCCATTGCACAATTATGTAGCTCAAGAGCTCAAGGGATGAGCTTTAGGCTAAATATTGCACAGTGCACAATTGATGCCATGTTGGGAAGATGAATTGCGCAATTCTGGGAGGCAAGGTCGGGCTTGAGCACTAGAACTACGCAGTGTAGAATATTGTGAAGCAGTAACTGTGCATTGCGTAGTGTCAATGGACAAGGATGTAGTTTGAGGGTTGGAACCGTGCAATTGAGGAAGGCCGAATGAGGCTATCTTGCTGGGGAATTTCTTAAAATGGCTAAGTGTGGGACCAAAGAGACCGTTGTGAGCAATGATATGAATTGACTGTGATCACACACTTGAAACACTTTGACGAAAAAACAACATAGATCATCCAGAAGATGTTAACAACATATTTCCCTCAATGTGACAACTTTGCAACGACCTTACGACAAGTGCAAAACTAAAGTTACACTTTGCGACAACTGTGATGATACTTGTGCGACCGTACTTAAAAATTTGAGAATGGGTGTGAATGATTTTTACTTGTTGGCTAAAATCATAGACACAAAGATAACCCCTTGAAATCACCAGAACAAGCATACATACATTGCAAGACATGTAACATGCGTAAAGATTCCAATTTCTAAAGTGTGAACTTCCCTTGCGATATGTGGATGACAATGAACATATCATATGCCAAAGAAAAGATACCATGAAAATGAAACTAATTAGAGTGAAGGAAAGGAAAAGCAACAACCGAAAACATGAAAATGACACTCGCGAAAGCAAAGGTGCGCGAAGGAGACAGTTTTCAAAACACACCAAAATGGAATTACAAACGTAGCTAGAATGTGATAAATTATCTTTGTCAATCTGCACTGACTGTTTACATGGATTGGACATTGCAAAGGCACATTCTTGATGGAACATGTTATGCTTTCCCATTTTGCGTAAAAGAATGTGCTCATGAACTTGTTGCAGACTGAGCATGTGTGAGAAAGTAACTTCGACACTTCCTATCCAAGAAGGGAGCTCAAAGCATCAATTGACCAAGAAGTGACTATGGAACGATTGATCACAAGATCCATAGTAGGCTCCAAAATTCGAGTGTATGCAAAATTTTTTATGGTGTTTGTCACAGCGACAACAAGTTTGAAAATAACAAATATTCTTTTTCAGAGATATATTTTTAAATAAAATTTGAACCTTAGCATTTTGATATTTTCTAATTTTATTCCTTTTTCCTTTAATTTTTATTAATTTATTCAAAGATAATTGTTTTTCCCAGTACCTCACTAATTTTTGTAGCAAACAACAACCCCCCATCTTTGTTCTTTCTTTCCAAGCCATAATAAATAATGGGGACCCTTTATTTTTGGTTTAGTTTTTATCGTTTCAAAATAAAACTAAAAATGAGATTGAATGCATAAATTTTAAAGAGGAAACCAAAGTGAAATATTTATCAAAACAACTTTATCGGAACATTTTTACAAAATGTTACGAGGTTCTTCCCCTCCAAGATCCGATCTCCCGAGGTTCTGAGATAGTTTACTTATGTTTTAATGCTGGTGTATCAGGTTTTCCTTTAACAAAACTTAATTTATCAAAACTCTTATTTAAAATAACATACGAGATTTATGTTATCTAAGTTTCTTTAACATATCGACCCTTTGCATGTTGAAGCCTCCACATCTTAGAACATATTATATCAAAAGCTTACTTATTTCAAAATTCTTAAGCTCGGAGCTCTCCATAATGGGGAAACAATATGTCATAACTTTATTCTAAATGTACCTCTGATATTTCTGTTTCAATATCCAACATGGCATCATCACGTGGTCCCATTTCCATTCGCTTAAGTGATTTAATGTTTAATTATTAGCCTCGAGCGAATTAAAAATTTACATTTAATACACTTTGGTTTCCGCAATTGATATTTTTTAAGGGACTTTTAAGCTATGTTTCTGTTTTATGTCGTTTGCGATTGCTGCAAAGATTTTTGCTAAGTCTAAGCCTTTGTCTCCTACAGGTAAGTGTTGGAATTATGACTATTGTGTTGTCCTTGATATCAACCTACTTCATGAGTTTTCCTTTGATGGAAACCTACTTAATAAACATTTCAACATGATTGTAGCAAGATGAGGATTCAGGACAGTACAGATGTGACAAAAAGATTGGACAAAGAAATTTCAGTTCAGATATAGAGGAATGATAAAGATGAAGTTTGAAGAAGTATACGCAAGTTCTATAAAGAAAATTCGAGTACATACATAGGTTTTGTGAAGAAAATTTGTGCATATGCAAGTTCTATGAAGCAAATTCGAGTACATACGCAGGTTTGGAGAAGAAAAATCATGTATACACAGTTCCTATGAACCAAAGCCGCCTACATACATGGGTATGAAGAAGAAAAGGGGCGTACAATTTCCGCACCATGGTATTCTATATACCAAGGGTATTTACCATGGTATTGGCCCAAAGTAATGAGTTCAGCAATGGATATTTGATCCCATCTAAGAATACCATCAACATTAATAAGGATTTGACCTGTGGTATTAGATAAGGCCTAAGCTATAGAAGGAGATTAAGATCAAAGTGTTTAGGTGTGAAAGTGATGAATATTTAATGAATAGTTAGATCTGAAGAAAGTGTGCATGTAATGGGCTATTAATGAATTGTTTGATTTGAAACTAAGTATGCAACCAGTAATTTGATGATGGATATGATCCAATAGATATGAAATGACTATCTTGATAATGGATTGATTTGATCTGTAATATTTATGCCTAACACATGTTTTATTATGTATGTCGAGAGATGGGTTTGTTCTGAAGGTCTAATGGGAAGCAAAGCTATTATTCAATAGTTGCAGATCTATATGTGGGTTTGATAACCTGAAAAGCACATACATACGATGGTTTAATGTTGGTAAGTTGTGTATTGATTCTACACTTTGGACAGATCTGTATGTGGATTTGATTCCTGAAAAGTGTGTATACATGCGGAAGTGTTTTATGGAAAGCGCGTATATAATTTAGGGTTTTTTTGAATGAGATGTTTGATCAGTATAATCAGTCTTGCTATGTTTCTATTGCCTGTCAATGAACTCTTATGTGATGATCTAGGTTTAACAATGATGATAAAAGTTGAATTGATTGGTTGAAGAGTGGTGATAGCGATATTTGTATGTGATTAAAGATCTATAATGGTTTTGTGGTTATTCGGAGTAATTTAGTGGTGCAGTGTGTTTGTTTCAGAATGATAGTAATTTAGTCCCAAGGTTCAATGTTTTTAGATCTGTATGTTGGTATGCTTCAAGGAAGTTGCATATATACGTGGATTTTCTAAAGTAAAGTAACGTATATGTTCTAACATTTTATTGATTAGGGTTTTCATTTGGTTCAGTGAGTTGATGAGTGTTTTGGTTCAGTATTGGTATTTTGGTTATAGAGATCTAATTTCTTTGGTTGTTTGAGAATAAGTTGATTGATTTGGGTCTCAGTTGGTTTAGTTATTGGCGCTTTTTTGCAGTGATCAAGTTTCATTTTTGATATTTGGTATTGGGCTTAAATGATGGTAGTGGGTCCACTCTAAAAATTTGATGAAAAGTGGCCTACAAGTTGTGATGTTTTGTATCAAGTGGATCTAGTGTGAAAATTTATGAAACAAGGTCAAGTGTGATGCTGAGGGTTGGATCCTTCAGTAAGGGAGTTGAAGCTTCCTTCGAGCTGTAGCTAGTAAATCAGATCAGGGGGTAGGAGTTCCCTTTTTTGGGTGTCGATAAACGAGATTAGGGGGTTGGAGCTCCCTTCCAGTGGGTGCTAGAGAACGAGGCAAGGTTGTAGCCTTCTACAGGTGGGTACCTACATGTTGGTATGATTTTTCACCAGTACAAGATTGTAAGAATTTTTTCTTAATAATAAAACAAGACAAAGAGGACAGCAGTGGTGGTTTTCTCCCACATTGGGTTTCCTCCTAAAATCCTGGTGTTCATGTGTGTTGCTTATGTGTGATGGTTTATTTTATTCTTATTGCACATATTTACTATTTAACTAATCCTTAAATTAGATTCTGGTAAATTGGTTCAAGACAAACATATGATGAATTAATTGAAAAGTAATTTAACTAGATATACACTAGTTATCTGGGTAACAGTTGTGTATATACGCAAGTTTCTTTCAGTAAAGTCACGTAAAGAAATATGACTTTAGAATAATCTTGATTGCTTGAAGAAGATATCTCAAACAAGGGATTCATAAAACTGTGACAGTGATATATCAGATGCACTTACAAATGTCAGCAAATATTGAGGTTTGGGAGCACCCCTCTTTCTATTGATTAAGAATGAAGAAGATGGTAACAAAGAATTATCAGGTATGGGATTTTGTTCTAACTATGGTCCATTTCCTTGTCTATGCAATAATGATAGTGATGATGATAGTGAAATCACTGAATTTGCACTCGTGGGTAAAAGTGAAAGTAAGCGTTCTAAAGAGAAAACCGATTCAAAAATGTTGGACCTAGAAGCAAAAGATCAAGGCAAGTCATAAACAATAGACAATCGAGGCATACCTATGCTAATTAATGATAATTATCACAGATGGAAAGAAAAGATGCAGCCTAATCTAAACAACCATGATGTTTGGTATTTAGTATGAAATGGCTACACCAAAATTCCTCCATCAGACGAGGAAGTGCAAAAGAATAGTAAGGCATTAAGTGACATCATTAATAGCATACCTGATTCAACATTAAATAGGGTTATGCATTATGCAACTGCAAAGCAAGTGTGGGATAAGCTACAAGAAATCCATGAAGAAAACCCAAAGGAAGGTTTCTCATTAGGGGAACTACCAGGTAATCCTATTCCTAACAATGTGTCAAAAAATGAACATGATAACAAAACAACATTTTTTATGTCAAGTGGGGCTGATGATTCAGACGAAGACAGGTTAGAAGAATTTTTTGATCCGAGAACAAAACGTGATTTTTCATTGAAAAGGATTGTTAATCTTAAAAGTAAGTTGCAGGCATATGATAACAAGGATCATATTAAATTAGTTAATGTTGTTGTGGAATCGAAACAATATTATGAAGGTCTTGAAGATGACATCATCTCTCTAAGAGAAAATCTTGAAAAATCAGATAAGTGGAATGAAGAACTACTTCAAGCATTTGAAGAACAAGAAAATGGGTTGAAAGTAATGATTCTCAAATTAAAGGAGCAATTGGAAGAAGGAAGAAGGGTTAAAGAAGATATGAAGAATAAGTATATAGAAAAGGAAAAGCAATATCAAAGAATGGAGGTTGAGGTAAATCGTTTACTTCTAACTATTGAAATTATCAATTCTCTCCTATGATCAATAATGTTGAATGTTTTATATTTCATCATTATGGACACGTTACAACCAATTGCAAAAGTAGATTGTTTCAATCACAAGAAAATAATTGCTTCACAAAAAGATCATCAACTTCCATGTACTCAGGCTTCTTTAAGGGATATTTTTTTGCTTGCAATATATTTGGTCACAAAGCTATTGATAGCAATAGAAGGAATGTGAAATAGAATTATTATGATTCCTCTACTCATATAATATGTTATGATTGTAACAAGTTTGGCCATGTAGCAAAAGAATGCAAGAAAAAATCTATGGATCGCCTCAGACAACATGGCAAGAAATCAGATAAGAATAATGATGGATCCATCAACATTTCTCATAATAAGTAGAAATAAGAACAGATAAGGTGTGGTATCGCTCTCTGATCATATTGTTACACTAAAATTTGTCACCATGACTATTTTCAGTCAGTATGGCTCCATCAATAACCATACTGTCCTCCTTGGCAAGTCTTATACCTCTGCTCCTCATGTCAAACTCCAAAAAAGAGAGAAAGTCTTTAAAAATCAATACAACTCTGGTTACGCAGTTTCTCTTACTCTTACCTGCGTGTACGCACCTCAAGTACATAATACCTGCGTACTTGTACGCTCTGTCTGTAAAGGGGCGGGTGCGTACTCCTGTAAAGGTCAAAAGGCGCAAGTTTTACTTCAAAAAAATTGCTTGTGGTCGATTCTATAGCATTCTAGAAGATGGTTTGACGTGGATTGAGCGCCTCCAGATGGTTCATGCATCCCAATGAAAGAGGAACTTATCCCATGAAGAGGGGAGCTATCCCTTTGAAAGAGAGGCTTATCCCATTGATGGTGGACCTGATTAACTTCCTCCAAAGCATTATAAATATAGGCATTGGGCCAGAGGGAGGGGAGGTTGAAAGCTGAACATTCCTAAGGGTAGATGCTGCTGAAATTAGGACTCCCTTATAGAGCTTGAGAGGAGAGATTCCAATCCTTTCTTAGCTTCATTTGGAAGTGGGTGAGCTAATCAAAGTAGAGGAGAAATCTTGCTGGACCCTGGGAGGGACCTGCACAACACCAAGGCACTGGTTGTAAGGTTTCTTTTGTTTCCAATTAATACAATTAAGTTCATTTTTCTCAACAAGTTGTTATATATAATTTGTTTCATAAACTCCTTGGTCTTAATGATGAATATGTTTTGTTATATGAGTTATTCAGGTGCTATGTAATCGTTTGCTTGTTAGTGAATGCAGGTTTCAAGGAGAAGGAGATCATCTGGATCGGAGAGGCTTGGCTGCTACAAACAGCGTTGGACTAAAGGTAAGCCTTAAACACCTGGTTTCTTTTATTTTAAATGCATATTGAGGGAAAGATAGTGCTTGATTGTTTTGTTTGTCACTAGAAAAGCCTTGTTTTCTAGGGAGGTCGGTTTTGTCCACAAAATTGACTCTTTCCGCATGACAAAATGGCGACTCCGCTGGGGAATCCATGGATTTGATTGATTTCTCTTTTGATTGATACTTTGATTTGAGAAAAGTTGATTTCTTTCTGGTTTTTGACTGATTGACTGTGAATTTGGGTGGAATAGCTTAGGGTTGAGTTAGTTTTTATTTTTCTTGTTTTTGAGAGCAGTACGCACCCTCTGCGTTAAGCACAGTGCGTACCTGTACGCACTTCTGCTTTGTACACAGAGCGTGGCCGCACCTGTGCAAACAGGCTGCCTGCGTACCCTGTCAAAAGTCTAGAAATTTTCCATTTTTTCCTTTTTACCTTTTAGATTTTGTTTATAGTTTATTTATTGCTACCCAGATCCACTGGTTACCTGTCATAATTTTTCATCTAAGCTTGTTTCATTAGCATCAAGTGTTTTAGTGAAGTTCATAGAAATTCTAGCCCTAGGTTTGATTTTTGTATTGGTCTTGTAGTGACTCTGGCTTTAGAAGTTGTAAAAGCCTTGGATATCCCTGGTCTTTTCAGTCTTCTTAGGAGTTAGACCTTTCATAAAATCCACCTTTGTTTGAGAAACCTACCATTGTGTTTTCTCTTTGCGGAATTTCGAGAAGGCTTGTTTGTTAAGCTGTGAATTTCATTCTTAAGAAAAAGAACAAGAGCTTTTTATTTTTGTTTTTGACTGATCTATGATTCTGCATGAATTAGTCCTTGGTTGAATTGTAACCGAGTAAAACATCCTGGAATTATATTATGTAGGCTTTTACCTTATTAGATTTGCTTTTAGGTAAATTTCTCTTAGATTTACTTTTAGGTAAATTTCTCTTAGATTTTCATAGATCTTAAAATTGATTTTTGTTAAGTAGTTTTACATGCTTTGTTAAAATAGGAAAATACAAAATCTCTTTTGAAGAAAGTTTGTTTTAGTAGCGTTTGAAGTCTTTGAAAAGAGAAAGGAAGTTTTCATGAAATAATTAGTGGTCTTGTGTTGTGTGCTTTGGAAAAGATAAAGAGATTGTTTCTTTGATTTTCATTGCCAAGAAAGTTGTCTTTATGAATTTTGCATTCTCCAACTCTCTTAGCTAGGGAATTCATTGAAAAGGAAAGATAGTTTAAATCATCTTAGGTGCATCCTTTTAGTGGATTTGAGTCGAGTCTACACATCATAAGTTTCATCTCCGCTACCTTTTGTCCTAAAGAAAATCCATAAAAATTAACGCTTAAAGTAAAATTAACTTAGTAACTTTTTATTTACTAGGGCTCTGATACACCAACATAGATCAGGCTAGTGTCTTGGAGTAGGAGAGTAATTAACTCTCCAAGACAGTAAAACCAAACAAGTAGCTTATCTTGCAGTAGGATAAATCCAAATGTTACATTTATGCTCTGGGAAAGCTCCTCTGAAAGGAGAAGCATGAGATCGTGTCCGAACCAATGAGGGGATCAATCCTCCTTCATTGGGAACAACGCCAGATATGCACGTACTACAAATGGTAAACCTCAGATTAACCATTGTCGAGGAGCCTGGGGTCACTTGTCGGTAAACCTTGGATTATTGTCAAGGAGTCGGCAAGGGGATTGAGCTTGTTACTCTGCCCTTGCATGTGTATCGGATCGTAGATTGTTCCCCCAGGTATATTTGCTGTTGTTGGTGACCTTAGTGACTATTATCTTTAGGATTCTTCCAAAGGTGACGGTGGAGGGAAGATCCCAATGTACCTGGAGCAGACGTCGTCTAGACTCACTTGGATTTTCTAGGGGGTTCACTTCACTCGAGACGATTAAAGTGGAGGAACTTGTGCCAGTCTATTCATTAAGCAGGTTGCCGGGGTAACTGTTCCACCCGCCATTTCTGTACTGAATTCTGCGATGTTGGATTTCATCACCAACTAGTGTTTTCGGTCCAGAAAGTTACTGTTTGTGTGTGGTTTGATGCCCTAGATTCTTTAGGCGTGTGATTCAAATTTGTTTGGTTCTTTAGAGACTTTAGGCGGTTTGCTTTGAGATTTTACTTTGTTTGCGTGTGCAGTAGTTAAAAGTTTTTAGCTGTGGCTGAATTACCGAGACAGTCCCGTAGACTTCGGGGTCAGTCTCCTAAGGTTGTAACCGTGGTTGATTTGTTGAGGAAGTCCCGTAGACTTCGGGGCCAACCTCCTGAAGACGTCCCGGGCCATTACGAAGGTTTGAAAGTCCTCATAACTCCTAGTGGCAGTAAAGTAGGTTCACCTGAAGAAGGAGAGTCTTCGTTGGTTGTTCATCCAGATTACCAAACTATAGAAATAGGTTATAATCCTGAAGCTATTTCGATTTCCGAACTTTCTGGTAGCTTTTCATCTACTAGTGATATAGGCGAAGAACCTGAGATATCTAAGCCTGTTACTCCAACATCGGGGTTAGTCTCTCCAACTTCTAGTGCTCCTAATTCACCTAGGGTAGAAAGAGTAATTACCGAAAATCTCCCTTCTGGTTTGATAGCTATTGAAGAACTTGCTCCAGAAGAAGAAATAGGCATACCTATCCCTGAAAATCAACCTACTATTGATCTAAGGGAGCGTGAATCAATTTTTTACAGTCCACCTAGAAGTACTACTTGGTATCTTTCTTTAACTAATTATTTGGACAACTCAGGGTTAAGTTTTTCACCACCTCGTGCTCCTTATCCACCTAGGGGTTTTTATACTCCCGTAAATATGTCAGGTCAGTCGTCCATGTTTACTCAATCGCCTGAATCTTTTTTGTACGGCGGTCCTTCTGTTCCCTCTGGGTATTAGTCACTTTCTGGTACTTTTTCGGGAGCATCTCCTCAACCCATTGAAAAAGGGTTATTCACTGGAAGCAATGGTGCAAAGCCGTTGAGCGTAGAAGGCATTCTTATGATTTCAGGTTCTATTCCCAATTCTCAACCTCAAGGTGGCCAGTTACCGCCTGGGGGGCAACCTCAATTAACGCTTGGGGGGCAACCTCAAGGTACACAATTTGCATCTGGGGGGCAACCTCAAGGATAGTACATGCCTACGGTACAATACATTCCTCAAGGTCAACCCCAGACTCAATATGTACCCCAAGGTCAACCCCAGTATCAATTTATACCTCAAGGTCAACCCCAGTATCAATACATGCCTCAAGGGTATCTACCCCAAGGTCAGTACTCGAACCAAGGTTTCCAACCATCCCAAGGTCAATCTTATGTTCAAGGTACGGGAAATGTACCTTTCAATTATCAATCCTACCCTCAACCTGGTTATGGTTCCCCATATCCTCAACCTGTTATGGGTCAATACCCCGGAATGAACATAGTGTGGGATCCATCACAAATTCAACAGGTGTTGCAGCCAAATGTATAGTTGTCATCTCAAACTGGACAACCCTTAGTTTCTAGTTCACCCCAACAACCAGTCCAGTCTAATATTTAAACTTCTGTATCTTCGGTAGTTTCTTAGTCTGGGCCTATTTCGCCTCGTACTCCATCTCAAACGACTGCTGCAACTGCCGCAACATCTGTTCAATCTACCCCGCTTACTTCTGGAGTATCGACAGCTCCGGTTTCTACTGTTCTTGTATCTACTCCTCAGACATCTTTACCACCGTCTGGATCCAAGATTCAAACTACGGTTCAGATGCCTGTAGGACAACCTGGTTTAAGTACGGTTGTCACAAGTCAACCACAATTCACTTATCAACCGTACCAGGGATAGTACCAATTCGGTCCTGCTGTCCAGCAGCCAGTTTACCAGTATCAACCGTATCCTGGGTACACTTATCAACAACCACAACAACCCCAGTATGGTCCGGTTAATCCTGGTTTTCCAGGAGGATACAATATCCCGAATGCGATTCCCATTCCTAGTTATCTTGGATATCCTCCTCCTGGGGCTGGTATAATGACTCAAAGTTTTAGGGATCCTAATCGGCAGCTACCATTTATTGCAACTTTGGACTTACTAGACTTGTCGCGCCTAACGAACGATCCAATTAATTATCTTCTGTTTTGGCTGCCAATGTCGAACAAGTTGCCCAGTGACATTCCCAAGTTCGAAGGTAAATCTGGAGAGGACCCGTCGAATCATGTGACGACTTACCACCTCTGGTGTGCCTCTAATTCCATCTCGGATGATTCGATCCGCTTACGTCTTTTCCAGCGCACTCTCATTGGTCTTGCGGCCAAGTGGTATATTGAGTTACCACGGGCCTCTTTTTATAATTTTAGCCAGTTAGCTACCTCGTTTTTAACTCATTTTCAGTTGCCGGTCAGATATGATAATGGCACGGAGTTACTAACTTCATTAAAATAATCGACGTCCACATATATTTCCGATCATATTCATGAATGTAGACGTCGAAGGCGGTTAGTGAAAGTTTTTATCCCAGACCAGATCTTAGCTGAATGGTTTGTTAAATCATTGTTACCGAAGATTACTGAAGACGTAGCTAAGGCCGGAGTAGTTACTGAGGAGCAAGTGATTGCCCAAGCGCAGTACCTTGACTTAGTTTATACTCAGTCAGGTATGTTACACGAAAAGATCATTGATCTTCCCAAGTCAAATCAAATCGCTGCAGATCCTTCGGGATCTCATGCTGCTGATGGCATGATTGGTACAGTGAACACTAAAAGAAAAAAGAAATCCTCAAAGAATTCTTCTCCTATTATAACCTTACCAGACTCCCCGACAGGAGATTCTTCTGCTGAGGTTTCCGCCGATATTCACGTTGTAGAGTCATCTATAGCTAAATCAAAATCCGGTGGAAAGAAGAAAGGGAAGAAAAAGAATAAAGCACACAAAACTCTAGAGGAGAAAACTGAAAAGGCGGAATCCAATGATGAAAAGCGCAAAACTCGTTATCCATGTCTTATTTGTGAAGAGGAACACTTTACAAGAGACTGCCCTCATCGAGTAGAGGTTGCGAAGATCGTCAAAGGTTCCCAAACTCCTGATGTCTTGAAGGATCCATTTCCAAAGCAGGATAGTAAGATGATAGGTTCTTCCTCGAGTGCCAGTGAAGAACCCATATTGATGATGTCTCATGTAAGGATTGCGACTCGATCGCAAGATTATGGTTGTAAAAGTCCTGTTGATGGCAAAGAAGCAGAATCTTCTCATTCTAATCCATCAACCTCAGCTCCCGATTCCGATCCACTACAGTTCGAGAATCCTAATCCAGACTTAGTAATCAAACCGCCCGCCAAGGGTATACTTCTAAAGTCTGCTTTCAATCCACATGCGAGAGCGGCCCAGAATTATAACATTGTTGAGGACTTAGCTGTTTCATCCTCAGCAATGCCGGCTTTGGAAGTGCTGCAATCATGCCCAGCACGGCGTAAATTACTTTTGTCGGCTATAGGAGTTGTTGATGTTCAGGACCCAAACCTAATAATCTTTGATCTAGAAAATAGTACACCGCATTTTCCTCATCAAATGGCTTTCCATATCCCAGTGATAGTCAAAAATAGGCCTATTCATCGGACTGTAATTGATGAGGGAGCTTCCACGTGTATTATGTCGATACAGTGTTGGAGATCACTTGGTTCTCCTTCACTAAATCAATCCCCGACAATTTTAAGGCCTTTGATGGCCGTGGGTTTCATCCTTTTGGCATTCTACAGGATTTTCCTATAGGGGTTGAAGGAAAAACCGTTAGTCTAGATGTGGAAGTGGTTGATGCCCCTCTAGACTACAACCTTCTTTTGGGTCGAATTTGGTCTTACGCTATGACAGCGGTCGTTTCGTCGGTCTTCCAAGTAATAAAGTTCCCACATAATGGAAAGATCGTAACAATAGACCAGCTGGCTTACTTTTCATCTGACCCAGCCTCTTCAGAGAGTATTCAACATGTCAGTAAAACGACTATCCAATATAAGGATGTTGGAGTAGGATTAGTTAAAGATGTCGGTTTACTGGGAACTTTTCCTTTTCCTCCAATCAACACATTGTCTTCGTTTGCATCCATTCATATGATTACATCAGACACCATTGTTTATGACGATCCTTGGATCGTTCCTTTTGAATCTGAGATAGACTCATTTGGTAATGTTATGCCTTTGAGTCCATATGAAATTGCCTATGAAGCCGTGCAGTCTTTTACCGACCCGTGTTCAACCAAAATTGACTTAATGAATGTGGTCTGTGACGAATCACTTTTCACATCAACCTCAGAGTTAATAGCGTTTCCCGAAGTTGTTTCATCTGACGAGAAACTTCGTGAAGTCCTATGTGTAGATGATTTACCATGGGAAGATCTCCATCACAGATCTTCGTTTTTACCTGAGGATGATCGTTTTGAAAATGATTTCTCATCAATTTTTACAGCTGAATATGTCAAGGAAGCTCAAAATCCCATGAAACATCCTGATTCAGAGCTAAATTTGGGAAACATCTCTCGAACTATTCCCATTGACATTTCGGTTAAGCCTGGAATTGTTGAGAACATTCATATAGGTGCCTCATGTACAGATGACGAAATTCAGACATACAAGGCCCTATTTCAAGAATTCCGCGACGTGTTTGCTTGGTCCTATGAGGAAATGCCAGGAATTGATCCCGCGATTGTTGTTCATGAGATCAAGACTTACCCGGATGCTAAACCCGTCCGGAAACGTTTGCGTCAGATTCACCCACGAAAAGCTGTTGCAATTAAAGCAGAAGTTGAAAAACTGTTGAAAGCAGGTTTCATTTATCCGATCCGGTTAACGGATTGGGTATCGAATATTGTTCTGGTTAACAAAAAATAGGGAACAATAAGAATATGCATTGATTATAGGGACATTAATCGAGCTTGCCCAAAGGACAACTACCCAACCCCCTATATCGATCAAATAATTGATGATTGTGCCGGCAGCGAAATATTTTCCTTTATGGACGGTTTTTCCGGTTACAATCAAATCAATATTCTACCTGTCAATCAACCAAAAACGCCTTTCATTTGTCCATGGGGGACATTTGCTTATTGCAAATTGCCTTTTGGGCTAAAGAATGTCGGAGCAACTTTTCAAAGGGCGATGTCTTATGCGTTTCATGACATCAAACACATTGTGCAACCGTATCTCGATGATTTGCCTGCTCATTCATTACATCTAGCTGATCACCTTGTCCATTTACGAGCAATCTTTATGAGGTGTAGGCATTATCGAATTCGGTTGAACCCACACAAATGTGTCTTCTGTATAGAAACGGGTCGATTCCTGGGGTTTGTAGTTTCGAAAGCCGGCATTCACGTTGATCCCTCGAAGGTAGAAGCTATCATCAAATTGCCTCCTCCTTCGAGTCTTCGCCAACTCCAAAGTTTGCAGGGGAAAGCAAACTTTTTACGACAATTCATTCCTAACTACGCCAAGGTTACAAAGGGTTTTACACGGTTGTTGAAACAGAACGCTCAATTCTTTTGGGATGAGATAGCTCAGAAATCTTTTGATGCACTCAAAGATGCGTTGACCCATGCACCGTTGTTGCATCCTCCCAACTACAACCAGGATTACTTTTTGTATCTCGCCGCCTCCCATTCCACCATTGGAATGGTCTTAGTTCAGGAAGATGAATTCGGAACGGAACATGTGATATATTACCTTAGTTAGACGTTAAATCCAACTGAGCTAAAATACTCACATCTGGAGAAATTGGCATTGGCAGTCGTTCAAGCTGTCCAACGTTTTCGTCACTACATTTTACTACGTAAAACTACAGTCATTTCGGATTGCAACCCTATGATTTACATTTTGACCAAACAATTGCTAGGGGGAAAGTACTCTAAATGGATTGTTATCCTGCAGGAGTTCGACTTGGAGTTTGAGAAATCTAAGTCTAAGAAATCTTTAGTTTTCGCGGAGTTAATGTGTGACTTCCCGCATGCTGACACGGAAACTGTGGCAGAGGAGCCCATTGCGGACGAATCTTTGTTTCTAATCAGCACTTTAGATCCGTGGTATGGGGATATCATCATCTATCACCAGACCTAATCCTTTCGGCCCGAAGTTTCAAAGTCGGAACGTCGGAAAATTCGATTCCAGTCCCAACAATACAAAATTATTGGAGATACTCTTTATCGTCGTGGGGCGGACTTGGTTTTTCGATGTTGCTTAACTCACGAAGAGGCTGAAAGGGTTCTGAATGACTGTCACTCTGGAGCGTGTGTCGGTCATATGTCTGGGTATGCCACAGCCCAAAAGATATTGCGCACTGGCTACTTCTGGCCGTCCTTGTTTAAAGATTGTATTACTGCGGTCTGAAAATGCTACAACTGTCAAGTGTTTGATCGAAAGATGCGCGCTCCACCTGCTCCTCTCCACCCTATAATTTCCGTTGGTCCTTTTTCCAAATGGGGTATCGATTTTATTACATGTAACCCTCACTCGGCCAGGGGGCATGCGTATATCATCCTTGCGGTAGATTATTTTACTAAGTGGGCTGAGGCGATGCCTACATTCGAGGCAGACGGCAAGACAGCTACAATTTTTGTGTTCAATCATATAATTGCTAGGTTTGGTGTCCCACAAGCGATAATCACTGACCATGGGCGCCATTTTTGAAACTTCATGATGAAAAAACTTACAGGCCAGCTTGGTTTGCGTCACGATAGTTCAACTCCTTATTATCCACAAGCAAATGGTCTGGTTGAGTCCATCAACAAAGTTTTAGTTATCATGATCCGACGAATCATTGGTATTCATCGGTCAAATTGGCACAACATGTTATTTTCAGCGCTTTGGGCGTACCAAACCTCAGTGAAAACATCAACAGGGTTCACTCCTTTCCAACTAGTTTATGGTTTGGAAGCTGTGCTACCCATTGAATGCAAAATCCCGTCACTGCAAATGGCCATCGAGTTACTTCCAGCTACTTCCGAAGAGGAAAAGCATTTATTATACTTAGCTCAATTAGATGAGAATCGACGTGATGCTGCATTGGCGATTGAGACTCACGCAAAACGTATGAAAGCTCAGTATGATCGAAATGTGACCCCTCGAAATTTTTCGGAAGGAGACCTAGTGTTATTGTATGATCAAGCTAATGATAAATTAGGTGCTGGAAAATTTGTTCCTATGTCGCATGGGCCCTATATTGTCAAGCGAAAGCTAGCAAAAGGGGCCTATGAGTTGGTAGACTTTGACGGGGACTCTTTAGGTAAACCCAGAAATGGTCTTTACTTGAAGAGGTATTATGCTTAAAAGATGGGTATGGATAATTTTTAGATAGGTTAGTTTTTCTTTCTAGCTGGTGTGTTTGTTAGTTTAGACAGTGTGCTTAGCTTAGAGAGTGTGTTTTCGTCGTTATTCTAGCTTATCTTGGTTTTACTCTTGATATTGCAGATGTCGATGCCTCTCCAAACATACATTGGATTTGCTGATGGTGCTTGTCGTAGTACACGGAATATCTCTTCCGCAGCTTGGGTTATCTATTCCCCCTCTGACGAGTTAGTTTCTATGCATGGGGTGAGCCTCGGTCAAACAACAAACAACATTGCCAAATACAGTGCAGTGATTGAGTTATTGTCTGAATCTATTTCATTTGGGATTTGGAGTTTGATAGTGAGGTTAGATTCTGAACTCGTTGTATTATAGCTTAATAGAGTGTATGCCATTAGAAATCCAGTGTTATTAAGGTTATTTTTGAGAGTGTGTCTCTTGGAACGTGAGTTTGATTACATTGAATATCAGCATATTCCAAGGTCTTTAAATACATTAGCAGATACAATTGCTTCTCTAATGTTAAATAGACATTTGCAATAATCATACATGTAAATTTAAAACCATTCCATAACATGATTTACAAGATAAGCTAGTAATAATGATATATATATATATAGGAGTGTGTCAAAAAATACATCGTCTTCGATCATAGGTTGAAAAACACCTTATGATCGGCAAAAATGATAAGTACAAAAAACCAAAATGTCACATGTGTCTACAAAACGACCATCCAATCACTGGTGATGATCTCTATATGACACCACTGCACGGGCCACCCTACACAAGAACCTCCTAAAAGGTCCTGGGACCCCGACTACATAGCGCTGAAGCCTGATTGGAATGTCATCTATGGTAGTCTCTGGTATATCTGCTGTAAGACGCTCCAGGTCACTTTCCAACTCAGCCAAAGTCTCTGTGGCCTCGTCCTGTGGGGCCGGTGTCGGTGCAACTGGTAGTCTCCTCTCGTAAGGCCGGAGATTCGCTGGACGTCGTGGGCCTACATCTGCATTTTGAAAATTATTACTATCAGTTTTGAGATGATATAAAACAAACAAAAAAAAATAGATAGTTTAAAAACTTGTGGAAAATGAAGTTACCTGTATGATCCCATTGTTCTCCCGGTGGAACCATGTCCGGATCTCCACGAAAATCAACTCCGGCATAAGGAAAATCCTGTATAAAAAAGACCTGGTCTTCTAACCAGCGAAAGTACTCCGGAGTAAATCGGACAACCTCTGTTCCCTCATCAGGATGACGGGCCATAACCGCAACCCATCGCATCAATTTGGGCTCTCGGGGAAGCCCAGCCTCAACAGTGAGCTGCTGTGGGATCAGCATCGGAACCCTCTCTAAGCCAAAACTCACAACTAAAGCCCCATAACCAAAGGTCTTTAGCTGTTCATTTTTGGCTCTAGTCAGTTGGCCTTTTACGTTGGCCAACACAGCATCACACCAGTTGAAAATGGTACCTCGATAGCAATCAATCGCCATCCGCATCTGGGATCCAGTAGCAATGTGTAAAGCGGCAGCCCCGCAAAGTCTGGTAACTGTAAAGGCAATCACCATAGGTTCAGGACGGGATATAGTTTTGATCTCTATCCCCTTCTCCTGAGACTGAGTGTTACACCACTCTTGTCGGAGACTAGTGACAAACTGGCCACCTGGCCTAGTCCCGAACATAGTCAAGTGTTCGCCTCTCTTGGGCAAACCAGTGAGAAAGTAGATATCTGCCGGCTCCATCTCAAGTTGGTGCCCTCCAATATAAAAACACTAGTCCTGAACGTTCCATCTTTCTACCAGCCACTCTAAAAAGCTCACTTGGGCCCTCATGCCAGGTATGGCCCAGTATTTGTAAAGACTGCATGCCTTCAAAGCATCAATTGACGGTTGATGATTAATGGCCGCCAAATAAACATCTTCGTGCTCTCTCTCGCGCCAATCAAGCATGGTGAACAATCTACATGCCAAAAAACATCCATTAGATTCCATGAAATCAAAAAAAATTGGTCCATTTTGGAGAATTTGGGGTTTAAAAACTTGTTGCGCGGAGTACGCACCCCGCCTTTAGGAACAGAGCATGGGTACGTAGGGTCTCTGAAGGCAAGGTGCGTACCCCTAACATTTTTCCAAATGATAAAATGTCAGGGTACGCGGGTCCCTAGTGTGGTGCCTGCGTACGCCGAGAGGCGGTTTTTGAAACCACAAAACCTCCAAAAAATGAAATCTGGGGCCTAAAAAGAATTCTAAACGGATGAAATTGAAGAGGAGGATGTTGAAAATTACCTGGAAGAGACGGCGTTCGGTTTCGATGGTCGGATTCTCCGCAATGTCCACGGGAAGTTTCTTGCCAAAAGCCCTTTTTCTCTCCTCAACAGTAAAATGGTAAAAATGAATTGGTAAAAGCCCTTTTTATAGGTTTTTTGGGTAAATAAATGGTAAATTTGTTTATTTTTCACCATGAAAAGGTATTTTTCAAAGTATTTTTATCTATCTTGAAATAGGTATGAGTAATGTGTTGGTTTTTGTGCACGATAAAGGATTTTCAGGGAAAATTGTCATTTTTTACAAACAAAAACATCAGAGTCATCTTTAAGCCCTTTTCTGACTCCTAAAACATGAAAAGATTGCTAGGCGTTTCTTTTACACTCGTTAAAACGGAATTAAAAGACAGTCCTCTTACAGCCCTTTTCTGACCGTAAAAACATGAAAAGGTTGCCGGATTTTTTTCGTTTCAAATTCAATATTGGAAATAAAACGACGTGTCCTTGATCTCTTTTTACTTTTCAGGTCAGAGACACTAGTCATGAAAGTACTCCTTGGTCGTAAAGATCAAGCGGTTCTCTCAAGTATTATTTTATACTTTTTCGGGCTTGGGAGACACAAATTTACGAAAAAGTTCAACCTTGGAGTCTTCTTAAGTTTTTCAGACTCTCTAAAATTGAAAAACGCCGAGTTTCTCCTATACTGGACTCGTTAAAATTTCACAGTAAAGGACCTGTTCGATTACAAACAGGAACAGACCACTCCTTCTTAGGGTTCAAATTTAAACTAAGTTGGACTCATCCAAAGGATGAGCTTATAATCAAGCAAATGTTATCCTCCTCAAGCCTGTAAAAAATAAAGAGGTACTTGCCAGAAATGGTGGGGGAAAAGAGATAAAAATGAGCCTATTTGTTATCCTTTGTCTCGGAAAAACCTTATCACCACTCTTGAACACAACACTTTTCATTCACCTGGGTTGGGAAATCCTTTGCCTAACAGTTGATCAAACCACATTGAAATTCTTCAGCCGGTTTCTGGGTATTAACTTTGGGTCAATTGTCACCAAGCCATCTGTTGTGTCGTTATGTGTTCAAGAGGTCACTGCAAATAAACCATTCATCTGCAAAATATCTTTCATCCATCTTGACCATCCCTGAGTCAATCCTTACAACTAAATTTCTTCAACTTGATATATGATTCCGTGTTGTGGGCAGGTTTCTCGCCTTCGACGACAGTTTACATCATTGACTTTCGATCGAAGGATTCCGTGATATGTTCGACATCAACACATTCATTCACATCTCACGGATTGTATTGGGTACTTTGAGAGCCATTGACATCACCGGTGGTTTCTCTCACACTTGTTAACAATTTACATCATTGACTGGTAATCAAGTGGTTTCTACCATGTTCGACATCAACTCATTTATTCGCATGGATAGAATCGTACTATTTCGGGAAGTAGAAATAAAGACCCTGGATCTAGTTTCTGCCATCCAAGCTGCGAGGAGTTTTGTATTCATTATACAGTATACTAATCATAAACAGATGGTTGCACCCATACTGTGTCTACATATGTCTATGATTATGATGTATTGCGAAATCATTCCTATATCAGAGCAGTAGTTAGTTTGTTAGTTAAGTTTTCAATCTGAGTATGGGAATGCCTACCTCAGCGATGATACGATCTCATATATGTATTTTGTGTTGAATATTTGCAGGTTCCGACTGGGCTCTCCATAAGATAATCCTCAAAATGATAAAGTGCTTCACCCTTCCTAGATGATATAAAACCCTAATCTACTACAGACCTCGCACTTTAAGGGGCAATCTGTTACACTAAAATTTGTCACCATGACTATTTGCAGTCAGTATGGCTCCATCAATAACCATACTGTCCTCCTTGGCAAGTCTTATACCTCTGCTCCTCATGTCAAACTCCAAAAAAGAGAGAAAGTCTTTAAAAAACAATACAACTCTGGTTACGCAGTTTCTCTTACTCTTACCTGCGTGTACGCACCTCAAGTACATAATACCTGCATACTTGTACGCTCTGTCTGTAAAGGGGCGGGTGCGTACTCCTGTAAAGGTCAAAAGGCACAAGTTTTACTTCAAAAAACTTACTTGTGGTTGATTCTATAGCATTCTAGAAGATGGTTTGACGTGGATTGAGCGCCTACAGATGGTTCATGCATCCCAATGAAAGAGGAACTTATCCCATGAAGAGGGGAGCTATCCCTTTGAAAGAGGGGCTTATCCCATTGATGGTGGACCTAATTAACTTCCTCCAAAGCATTATAAATATAGGCATTGGGCCAGAGGGATGGGAGGTTAAAAGCTTAACATTCCTAAGGGTAAATGTTGTTGAAATTAGGACTCCCTTATAGAACTTGAGAGGAGAGATTCCAATCCTTTCTTAGCTTCATTTGGAAGTGGGTGAGCTGATCAAAGTAGAGGAGAACTCTTGCTGGACCCTGGGAGGGACCTGCACAACACCAAGGCACTGGTTGTAAGGTTTCTTTTGTTTCCAATTAATACAATTAAGTTCATTTTTCTCAACAAGTTGTTATATATAATTTGTTTCATAAACTCCTTGGTCTTTGTGATGAATATGTTTTATTATATGAGTTATTTAGGTGCTATGTAATCGTTTGCTTGTTAGTGAATGCAGGCTTCAAGGAGAAGGAGCTCATCTGGATCGGAGAGGCTTGGCTGCTACAAACAGCGTTGGACTAAAGGTAAGCCTTAAACACCTGGTTGCTTTTATTTTAAATGCATATTTAGGGAAAGATAGTGCTTGATTGTTTTGTTTGTCACTAGAAAAGCCTTGTTTTCTAGGGAGGTCGGTTTTGTCCGAAAAATTGACTCTTTCCGCATGACACATATGAAGAAGAAGATGAATGGTACATATATCGCGGATGCTCTCATCACATGGCTAGAGATAACGGTAAAATGGAGTCTCTTAAGCAAAACCAATATGGTAAGGTTATTCTTGGAAATAATGCTCCAGCAAAAGTTCTGGGAAAGGGTAGATCCAGAATTAATAAACATAGAGAAGCATATTATACTTTATTATTTCAAGGACTAAAGAAAAATATTCTATGTGTAGGTCAAATGGAAGATAAAGGATATATAATTGTGTTTACATCAACCAAGTGCAAGGTTATGGATGAAGAAACTAGAAAAGTTATAGCAAGAGGATATAGAAACCCAGAAAAATTATATGTGCTTGAAGAACGGAATTCTCGCAGATATGAGGAGGATTCATACTCAAATTAAAATAAGATGGTGCCCATTGCAGTCCATTATTCTTACCAAAATATTTCCCAAAGTGACTGCAGAAGTGATGTGAGGTACATGACCTCATAATAGTAGAAAATGATTATCAGGTCCTCAGGATCAGTGATGTATAATCTCAGGTGGAGAAATAATTATTTTGTCTTGATGATGATAACCATGATTGTTTTGATATTCGTGTTAGTTATATTACTCGCAATGTGTCTTATGTAGTAACAGTGAATAGGGACATACAGTATAGGCTTAGGGGGAGTTGAAGTTGTGAAGTTTCAGTGTTTTACTTTCTATACGGGGATCCTATGAAGACAAGTCGCATATATACGTGAGTTCTGACGTAGACAGTCTTGTATGTTTTACTATGATGATGAAATAATAGTACAGACTCAGGGAAAGGATCTGATATGCTTCAGACAATTATTATTTAGATTCTTGTTCTGATGTTGATGGTTACAGTTTGTGGATGCTACTTATAAGTGGTAATGATGGTTTACGAATTGTTGCAATATAACATTGATGCTTTGATGGATTTATTGATTAATGAAGATGCTTTAATTACCTAACTTATGGATGATTTGATGTGATTGGATCTAATAGTGAACAGTTGGCACGGGTTCAGGGGGATCATTTTCTATGCTTCTAATAGAGAATTGTTGGAATTATGATTGCTTGAGAATTTCTTGTTACATAATGATACTTATATTAATGATGTTTCTGAAGATACTTATGTTGCTAAAGTTTTTGACTAATGACTATATGTTGCATCATGCTATGTTGTTGTCATGGATTACCTATGATGAAATCATGGATGATACTTATATATTGCTTGAGCCACATAGTTTCTATGATCAGATTTATAATGATATAATATTTTGTTGATGTTGCATATGGTACATATGTTATGTTGATTACATGTTGATCTTCATAAGTTCAAGGAGATAAACAGAGCTTGATTATACGTCATTGTTTGATGATGAGAAGTGTCACTCATTACTTTTATGTTGCTTTCATTGTGCCTTCAAATATGCATAAGTTGTATATGGTGTAGTTATGGATGATGATTCCTATATTTCTTGGCTCTCACATGTACATGGTATATTATTTGAGGTTTGTTGATCTTGATGGTATCAAGGAAATGGGTTACTAACAAAGTTTGATAAATGATGGTGAGATCATGGTTTTCTATTGATGACTTTTCTCATTGATGAGAAGCTAGATACATATTACTATCTCTATGTCATGGGATATCATTGATGGGTGAATTACATATAACGATCTTATGGATGATTACTTAAGTTTCATGTTGGTGAAGTGGTGTTGGTGTGATAATTATTCTTGCATGAAAAAAATGGGCCAAGAGAATGGTGTTACTGCAGGTTTCATGAATACATCTGGTAAATGATACTTGGAGACATGGCATACTTAGTCACATATTAATGATGTTAAGGAATGATGCTACTTTGCCCTATCTTAATTTATGATGATATGCTTGGTTCTAAAATATGTTGATATGCTTTTATGAACATGGATGGAGGCTCTTCCTACTAAGGGAAGGATCAAGTTGACCTTGATGAGGTAAAGAGGATGAGTTGATACTAGATATCTATGGAAAATCTTATGATGCATACTTGGTCACAAGTTGATGATATTAAAGCTAGATTGTCTTATCTTGCAAATTGATGATGAAAATGTGCATGTTGTTGTTCATGTTGTTGTTTACATATGCTTATGATGTAGATATTATATGGTGTATGATAGTTGTTGATGAATATCATGGTCTTATTAATTTATTTTGTTTTGAATGTCATATCTGCCACTTTATCTAATGTTATGTAAAGGCCTATGTTGTAAAATTCGTTCATATATGGACTATTATGGTCAAGTCATGTAATACCATATTTTTGGGCATGTGATGTAGTTTGTAACCCCACTGTGATTGGGTGATTGATGTAAGTTTGAGTAATTGGTGATAGGAAAGGTCATGTTTGGTTGTGTCACAGTGTCATGCACTTCTTTGTATATTTTCATAAAATTCAACATGTGCTCAGGGGGAGCATGGTCAGTATTCAGTATACATACTCAACATATCAAATTTACATCGCTCATGTAAACAAAGGGAGACAAGCCTTCATTCAGCATTGGTCAACCCTTTGCCATTGATGTCAAAGGGGGAGAGAAGCTTGGTGTTTGGAGAATGCTTGGTATATTTATATATGTGTTTACAGGTATCTACAGGTGGTAGTGACCAAACACCAAAGTGGTTGCCATCAAGTCCAAAGGGGGAGATTGTTGGCATTATGACTAATGTGTTGTCCTTGATGGAAACCTACTTGATGAGTTTTCTTTTGATGGAAACCTACTTAATAAACATGTCAAAATTATGGTAGCAGGATAAGTATTCAGGCGAGTACATATGTGAAAGAAATATTGGACTAAGGAACATCAACTCAAAGACATAGGAATGATAAAGATAAAGTTTGAAGAAGTATACGCAGGTTCTATAAAGAAAAGTTGATTACATATGATAGTTTAGTGAAGAAAATTCACGTATACGCGGGTTCTATGAAGCAAACTCAAGTACATACACAGGTTTGGTGAAGAAAGGTCATGTATACGTAGTTTCTATGAAGCAAAATCGTGTACATACGCAGGTATGAAGAAGAAAAGGCGCGTACAGTTTCCGCACTATGGTATTATAAATACCAGGGGTCTTTTCCATGGTATTGGCCCATAGTAATGAGCGCGACAATGGATATTTGATCTTGTCTAAGAATATCATCGACATTACTAAGGATTTGACCTATGGTATTGGATAAGACCTAAGATATATAAGGAGATTAAGATCAAAGTGTTTAGGTGTCCAAGTGATGAATATTTCATGAATAGTTAGATCTTAAGCAAGTGTGCATGTAATGGGTTATTAATGAATTGTTTGATCTGAAACTAATTATGCACCCAGAAATTTGATGATGGATCAGATCCAATAGATCTGAAATGACTATCTTGATAATGGGTTGATTTGATATGTAATATTTATGTCTAACACATGTTTTATTATGTATGCCGAGATATGGGTTTGTTATGAAGGTCCGATGTCCAGTGAATTTATGAGTCAATAGTTGCAAATCTATATGCGGGTTTGATAACCTGAAAGGCACGTACATACGATGGTTTAATGTTGGTAAGTTGTGTATTGTTTATGCACTTTGGACATATATGTACACAGGTTTGATTCCTGAAAAGCGTGTATACACATGGAAGTGTTTTATGGAAAGTGCGTATATAAGTTAGGGTTTTGTTGAATAAGATGTCTAATCATTGTAATCAGTCTTGTTGTGTTTCTATTGTCTGTTAATGAAGTCTTACTTAATGATCTGGGTTTAACAGTGATGATTGAAGTTGAATTGACTGGTTGAGGAGTGATGTTGCTGATAGTTGTATGTGATTGAAATCTATGATGGTTCTATGGTTATTTCAGATTAATTCAGTGGTTCAAGCTGTTTGTTTCAGAATGAAAGTAATTCAATTTCAGGTTTCAATGTTTTGGGATCTGTACGCATGTAGTCTTCAAGGAAGTTGCATATATACGCGGATTTTCCAAATTAAAGTAACATATATGTTCTGGTTTTTAGTTGGTTCAATGATTTGATGCACTGTTTGGGTTCAGTGTTGTATTATGGTTACATAGATCTAACTACTTTGGTTGTTTAAGAATAAGTTGATTGATTTGGGTCTCAGTTGGTTCAGTGATTGGTTGATTCATTTGGTTCAATGATTGAGTGATTTTTTGTAGTGATCAAGTTTCAATTTTGATATTTGGTATTGGGCTTAAATGATGGTAGTGGGTCTAGTCTGAAAATTTGATGAAAAGTGGCCTACAAGTTGTGATGTTTTGTATCAGGTGGATCTAGTGTGAAAATTTATGAAACGTGCTCCACGGTGGTGCTGAGGGTTGGATCCTTCAGTAAGGGAGTCGAAGCTTCCTTCTAGTGGTAGTTGGTAAATCATATTAGTGGGTAGGAGCTCCCTTCCAGTGGGTGTCAATAAATGAGATCAGGGGGTTGGAGCTCCATTCTAGTGGGTGCTAGAGAATGAGAGAAGGTTGTAGCTTTCTGCAGGTGGGTGCCTGCATGCTAGTATGATTTTTCTCCAATACAAGATTGTAAGAATTTTTTCTTAATAATAAAAGAAGACAAAGACGACAGTAGCGGTGGTTTTCTCCCACATTTGGTTTCCACCTAAAATCCTGGTGTTCATGTGTGTTGCTTATGTGTGATCGTTTATTTTTTTCTTACTCCACATAGTTATTGTTTAACTATTTCTTAATGAGGTATTGATACACTAGTTCAAGACAAATAAATGATGACTTAATTAAAAAGTAAGTTAACTAGATATATGTTAGTTGTCTGCATAACAATCGTGTATATATGCAAGTTTCTTTCAGTAAAGTCACGTACAATAATATGAGTATGAAAAGAAAGTTTTAAGTGAGTTTTAAATACATATTTACCCCCCCCCCCCATTATTTTTCCCATCATTAAGCTCGGTTTCGCAACTCACGAAAGAAATTCCAGGATATATTATTTATGAAGACTTCATAAATAATAAAGTTTAGAGAGCACATTTCATTCCTATAGTAAAAATGTTTTAAGCTCCAAACAACAATAGTGGCAACCTACCAAAAGTTCAAAAAGTGTTTTTCCTGTCATAGCATTTGTGGCAACCATTCAAAAATCCAGAAACCTTGCCTGAAGAAAATTGTTTAGTTTTTAAACTGATTGTTTTTAGCTCCAACAGAAATCCTGTTTGTTTTTAGCTCCAGTGGACAATCTTGATTTGTTCTATCCCTATTATTGTTCATTATACTTTTTGGATATGTAGATCTGATCCAGTAATTCAATATTTCTAATATGTAACAAGTAGTCTGATTTAGTTTTTGTTGTCCTTCATTGCAGCTTTCTGTTTTTGTAGGAATTTCTAGACTGCAATTGGTATATATTCCATTCATTATATTATTTGGAAACTCTTCAGTATTTATGGGTGAGAAATGCATCTTCAAAAAAATAGCTATGTACTTCTTTTGATTCCTTGGGAATAACAAAACAGTGTTTCAATAGTGAAAAAAAAAACTTTTGTATTTGGTTGTTTCTCCTTTAATAATAATATATATTATCTTTGTATTCAGTAAAGGGATAACATTCATATCACCATTGAAATTTTTTACACCAATCAAAATTAAATTAAATTAATAATAATAAATTGTTTAATTATAATTTTATAAATATGTATGAGAGATTAGATATTGAATTTTTTATTATTATTAATTATTATATATTGTTCATGGACTTTGAAGTTTGGTAACTATAGCATCTACAGAATATTTGTATAAGGCCGATCCATCAAAAGGGATCAACTTCCTTCCAACTCAACCACAGAACTTGACCTCGATATTGTCAAGAGAACTGAACCCATGACCTCTCAATAGCAAAGGTACTTTAACGACAAGAACTTGATCAATTAAGCTAACCCTCAAAGCCATAAAAATTGAATACTAAATCTAAGGAGATAATGTAATTTTTAAATAAAACGTAAATTTTTATATTATTATAACTATATTTAATAAATATCAATAAGATACATAATATTTCCTTTGGATTTAAAATTAAAAATCCGCCAATATATTACCATGAATTATATTTATTCATTGTAATAATATATACTAGACATGAGTTTTGGCATGTAGGAAAATCCTATTGTACAATAATTGAAAAAATGTGTGTGGATTTTTCTAAGATCTTAAATAAAATCGAATTTGAAAGTGTTATTTTAAAATAAACAATTGCTACGTAGTAGCTAGTACCTACCACTTAGTTAAAATATAGCTAATTGGAGTCTAAACTGTTGGCAGGTTGTGAGTTAATCAATTAAAACCTTCATAAAAAAATAGAAATGAAAGTGAAAATGTTATGCTAAAATGGTTTTTTTTGGTAAGAACCCTACCTCATTGGTTGTAATGAAGCTTTATAACTTTATTTCTTTAGTACTATTTCATTCAAATTGATATGGAGAAACTTAGTTTCAACTGAATGAGATGTCAATTCCAAGAAACTTGTTTTGCACAACCATTTATTGTAAGACAATAAAATTGGAAACCAAATATTAATTATTGATCTCAACGAATGATGTACATATTGTACATAAAAATACATAAAGAAACCATTGAATCAGTTTCTGGGCCTTCTTGGACTCCAATAACTACTCACCAAAACATAAACCTAATTCTGAGGATTAGTTGTCTAACATTCCCCCCTTAATCTGAAGGGATGTATCAAAGTCCAAGAATGAGAGTTAAAAATGCATAAATGCATCTCAGCCAAGTGTTGAATATCTCTCAGAAATGGCTTTTAAGGATGACCACAAACCAAGAATGGTGTTTTTTAAGATCAATCAAAACAACATGCCAAAAGCATGCAATCATACACATTCTCATAGAGTGTAAATCAAAAAACTTTGTCTACAACTCTAAATTTGAACTCAGACTCTAGACTATAGCAGCAAAATTTTGATCTTTGCCTTAGGCTCACTTGACAAATCTTCGAACTTGTAGTAGACCAATCTTTGTCTCAGGCTCGCTTGAAAAATATTTGAACCTTCGAACCTGTAGAATACCATTAACAATTCCCTCCTTATCGGATACATGGTGAGAAGATGAAATATTCTTCATAACTATGAGGCTAGTCAACACTCTTGAACATATCCTGCGGTATGACATTTAAATCATCTTGGCTATTTTCAACCAATCCCAAGACGCAATCCATCCAAAATTTAGTTTCTCTATTGCAGTAGTATTCTTTCTAGAACATATGTTTGAATAGTGATTTCGCATTCCACAATTCTCACATAGGTGAAGATCAAACCACTGATATTTCACATGTCCAACTCTATTACATTGTTGGCATCGATCAACTTGTTCTGGAACAATACCATCTAGAAATCTAAAACTACAAAATCGTATAGCTTTAGAAAAATCAATAAGATGAAAATATACATCAAGGACATCTTTGTTAAATCCCAAACCAATTTTGTCTTTTTTATGCATAATTTATTCCCATAGTCTTATAAAGGTTTTGGAAACGATAGGCTTCACATTGTTGGAATTTCTAAGTCTAACTCGTTAGAAACCCTTCATGTAATTTTTGATTTATTTATGCCTACTTGTTCTGATTAATTAACAAGTTATTTACCATGTAAATACTGAAAATAAATACAAGTACATGCTCAACACATTACAGATCGTCAACTGAAGGAAACAAAACAAGCACACAAGTGACACTGTTTTTTTTGGACCAATGTCCCAGGAAGAACCCAATGCAGGAAAATCGGTGCAGCTATCTGAGGGTTTTATTATTATGTAGTTTCTGAATACAATATGGGTGCCAAAACCAGCTCACCCAACAGAGAACAATCTCAGCAATAGTACCTCTCTACTCAGAAGCAGATATTCCAGCTAAAACCCTGGATAAACACTCTAGCAGCTCCCAGCTCCAATCTGCCCCACGAAAACCCTAGCGTCAACCTCTAGGGACTGGGTCAACCCTTTCTAGCATAGCATCTGCCCAGTGTCAACCTAGCTTGCCCTGATTCAGCCTCTATAGGCACTACGTCAGCCCTTAGAGCCTTTGCATCACCCACGCTGGCTATTCTGAGGCACTACGCAGCTCCTGGATGCCTCTGCGTGAGCCCTGGATGGCACTGTGTGCCTCTCTCTCGGCTTCTGTGTTGATCCTCCAGGCACTATCTCTGCCTCTCCTCTTCTGTATTCACAGCCCCTCAGCTGCAACTTTGTTCACTCCTTCGATTTCCTCAATAATCTTAGCCCCAGAAAATCAAATTCTTGATCAACTCGATGTGTTCTCCAAGTGACCCTCAAGCCTCCTCTTATACTTTTCTCGTTGACAATTCAACGGCCGAGATTAAGCCCTTAATCAACAGCTAAGATTAACTCTGGCTCAATCCATGACTTTTGGACCCTTCAAACACAGTTTTATATTAATTCACATTAATATTTTATTTTCCCTACGTTTAGACTAAGGGACTCCATTAAAAATATTGATTATTTTAATATCTCCCAAATTGTTTAGAATCTGCCCAAACCATTATGGGAATTGGATATCTCATATGCTTTAGCCTCTCCACCAATTTTCGTGGCTAGAGCACATCCGATGCTACCCCAAATCAACACTCCCTACTGATGTCCTTAGTTCTCCTGTGATCTACAACGACACTCTGATACCATGTTGGAATTTCTAAGTCTAACCCGTCAGAAACCCTTCATGTACTTTCTGATTTATTTTTGCCTACTTGTTTTGATTAATTAACAAGTTATTTACCATGTAAATACTGAAAATAAATGCAAGTACTTGCTCAACACATTATAGGTCATCAATTGAAGGAAACAAAACAAGAACACAAGTGACACCGTTATTTTTGGACCAATGTCCCTAGGAAAACCCAATGCAAGAAAATCGGTGCAGTTATCTGAGTGTTTTATTATTATGCAGTTTTTTAATACAATCTAGGTGCCAAAACCGGCTCACCCAATAGGGAACAATCTCGGCAGTAGTACCTCTCTACTTGGAAGCAGATATTCCAGCTAAAACCCAGGATAAACACTCTAGCAGCTCCAAGCTCCAATCTGCCCCACAAAAGCCCCAGCGTCAGCCTCGAGGGACTGTGTCAGCCCTTTCTGGCATAGCATATGCCCAGCGTCACCCTAGCTCGCTCTGTGTCAGCCTCTGGAGGCACTGTGTTAACCCTTAGAGCCTCTGTGTCACCCACGATGGCTCTTTTGAGGCACTACGCAGCTCCTGGTTACCTCTGCATGAGCCTTGGTTGGCTCTGCATCCCTCTCTCACAGCTTTTGTGTTGATCCTCCTGGTACTATCTCTGCCTCTCTGCTTCTGTATTCACTACCCCTCAGCTGCAACTCTGATCGCTCCTTCGATTTCCTCAATAATCCTAGCCCTAGAAAATCGAATTCTTGATCAACTCGATGTGTTCTCCAAGTGACCCTCAAGCCTCCTCTTATACTTTTCTCATTGACAATTCAACGGTCGAGATTAAGTCCCTAATTAATGGCTAAGATTAAGTTTGGCTTGATCCATGACTTTTGGGCCCTTCTAACATAGTTTTATATTAGTTCACATTAATATTCTATTTTCCCTACATTTAGACTTAGGGACTCCATTAAAAATATTAATTATTTTAAGATCTCCCAAACTGTTTACAATCTACCAAAACCATTTTTGGGTATTGGAGATCTCATGTGCTTTAGCGTCTGCACCAATTTTCGTGGCTACAGCATATCCGAGGTTACCCCAAATAAACACACATCTGTATGCAAATGACTCTCGCAGACACTTACGTGGACATGAGCTTCTGCTGCACCCAAATTTTCTCATGAAATGTCTTTACAAATTTGATTAAACTTTGACTATTAATGGGAGTCAAAATAAAAAAGAAAGTTCTAAACATAAACAAGTTCAAAATCACAATGCTTCTACTAGAGTTCATCTCTCTGGAATTGAGATTCGAGTTACAAAAACTCGACCTTATCTTGTGCATTTTGCAAACAAATTCTAATGTCATATAGGGTGTCTTTACTTATTTGTACACTGTTATGAACCGTAGATGACATTAGACTACTTAATAATTCTAAAAAATCATTGGCTCTCATCATTTTCTCCAGATTCCTATAAGAGAAAACTTGCAATGGTCTCGGCTACCACCGAGAATTCACCCAATAAAAATGAATTTATAATAATTTAACCAAGTGTCAGGTTCAACTAATCATGCACCCACTTTACAACATTGATGATACACTTTTAATTAAAATTTGAAACCATAACTTTAACTTTGAATCTTCAATTCAAACTTTGACATTTTTAGTTCAACTTTAACAAATTTAGTGGTAAAAAGCACAAAAAATATCATGTCAAGGATTTGAACTTGTGACCTTGTTATCTTTAACATACCAAATGAGCTCTTCTAACCACAATGCCTTTTCTTTCCTTGATTTTACACTCTTATATTTTATAATTTAACCAAATCAAAATCTATGCTCAATAAAATGAAAACCTGATGTGAACAGGAAAGGTCGTTGTCTACAAAACCGAAATTTATTGAAATCACAAGCTTGATGGGTAACCCATGCACAATCGAAGTGCCCTAGGGGTTTTCAAGGGTGCTAATCCATATATAAATTCAAAAAACCATATATACAGTGAAAAAAACCACTTTAAATAGCACAAATCAAGATTTCACCTCAAAATTTTCTGCTGGATTCCAGCACCGGAAAGTCCAAAAAGTCACACAAAATTTTAACTCCCTTAATTGTATTCATTGAAATGGAAGTTTTATTGTATAATTGTTGCCTTTAGGCAAAGAAAATTATAGCAAGGTGAAGGGAAAAAAATAAAGTCAAATTAAAAATTAACAACAACAAAAAATTATGATTATTGAATTGGAATTGAAAATAAAGGAAAGAAACCAAAAAAACATCTAAGTCAAACTAAAATGTAACAAAACTAAAAATTTAAAAAATATATATATTGGATTTTTTTTTAAATTATTTTTCCTCATTAAAACTTTATATCTTAAATTAAAAATATGGAGAAAAAACTATAATTCATGAAAATGGAAATTATATATATATATATATATATATATTAAAAATAAAAAATAAAAAAGTTAAATAAAAAGTAAACAAAAAATTAGTAACAAATAGAAAAATGGAAGTTAGTAAACAACATAAGACCTCAACCAATCATCTTACAAATAAATAAATTTAAATAATAATAATAAATAACAAAAATTGAGCCCCAAGGGTTAGCTCAATCGGTCAAGTCGGGGCCTCACCAGATGAGAGGTCAGAGGATCAATTCTCGAAAGCTCTTGGGGTCAGGGCTTGTAGTAAACTGAAGGGCGTAAACCCAGATTTTTCCAATGGACATAGCGCCACCCATTGACCGAAGGTGTCCGTGAACCACACACAAAAAAAAATAACAAAAATTGAATTCCCAATGTTAAACTACTGGCACAAATTTTTAGTCAAAAACAAATTAATAGACAATCAAAAGCAAAACTAAATGAGGAATACCATACTTGTCACAAGTATAATAAATTATATATAATATCATAAAAAAAATTTCGCATACAATTTTGTTTAATAATAATTAAACCATCTATTATCATTATTAAATTTTAAATATTATATAATATAATATAACTATTTACAATCTTAACATAATTATTTTCAATCTTTCACATTAACTTCATTCTTGGGCCAAATTATTAAAAAATATATGTAAACTTCATGAATGGGCTGAGTTGCCTTTAATGTCATAAATAACCTCTTCCGCATATGCCATTCCATCCCTTTATAATAAATTTTAGAATATAAAAACAAATGAATGTCAAAGTCACATTATAATTATATGTATACATAATTATAATTTTAAAAATGTGTGTATATATAATTTATTTTTTTGATAATTTTGGTAAGACTTTTTCATTCATTTTTTTTACAAAGTTATAATCAAAAATCTAGTGGTTAGATGGTCTCAATTTATCTATAAAAAAGTCAAATTTGTTGCTCATCTAATTGCATTATAAGTCATATAAAAACAAAAAAATTAAGGTTGTCAAATGGTACTATATATGATATATAATTGTAATTTTAAAAGAAGTGATTTTTAAGTAATTTTTAAAATAAATATGATTGAAATGAAGGTATTTACAAAATTTATAATGAATTTACTATAAAATAAAATGTAATATAAAAAATGTGATATCTAAACGCATCAGTATTATTTGGTTGACGTTTCGAACCAGCTAATGTAGTTCATCCTCATCAAACCTTTGTCTTGAGGATGAATCACATTAGCTGATTCAAAACGTAGATCAAATAATACTGATGTGATGCATGCTTACTACATTATGGATCACAAAAACCTAAGATCTAACAAAAATAATATTTAAATATTTTAAGGATTTGATATTTTATGAACATATAAAATAATGAAAAAAAATATCATATTTTCCTTTCAAAATAAATAGATTATTAAAATTATAAATATTAATGATGATGATGATGGTTAACGTCCACTGAGACCGAACTTTGGTTTATCAGACCTAAAGAAACAAATTATTTAGTTTGGTTTAAGATTTTATTCCCATGCTCAAAAAGCTTGGAGAGAAGCTTCCCGAGCTCACTATAATTTTGACATCGTAAAAGGCTAGGAAGGTCAGTATTGCGACAAAGATTATGAAACTGAGATCTAATGTGGTTGTACGCAGGATACTCTAAGAGGAAGTGGTTTTCATCCTCAATGTTCCTATTCTCACAGAGATGACAGATCCTTTCCATCCATGGTGTTTTAGGAATTGCCCAACGACCTGTTTCACTATGGAGCTCATGAGAATTTGTTATAATCTTCGTTATATTAATTTTCTTCTTTGAGCTAGTTAAAACAGAGAGAGACTTTTGATCTTCTAGGGTGGGGTTGATGACCTTCTTGTAATAACTTAATTTTCTTTTAGCTGCTAAATATTTCTCACACCACAATTTTTCTTTGAACATAGAAGTAACAATATTTTTAATTTTATTAATGTTTTGCAATGCATCATTCTCGTTGATCTCCCAATGGTTTAACCAGGCCCTCGTGTCTTTATACCACCCCCGCTTGAGCCTTAGGTGGTTTTGGCTGGAATTTAAAGCTAGCTTAGGAATTCTATGATCTCCTATGTTATTGAGTTTGTGCTTGTACAACAGAAGCCTAGTCATAGCTAGGCTCTCGATAGGGGAAAGACCTACTTCTATAAGGATAATAGGATAGGGTGTATTACTTTTAATTTTCAGGTTATACGTTATAAAACGCTTCTGGATTTGCTCAATCTTTCTCCAGGATTCTCTAGAGATGCTACAACCCCAGACCTCACATCCATATAAGATAACAGGAGTGACTAAAGTTTCAAAGAAGAACTTCTTTTTATCCCACATTACGAGGTTTGTCATTTTACAATTATTTTCAAGACCAAAATAAGCTTTCCACCCCCCATTAATCCTTTTCTCAATGCTATAGTTCCAGTTGAGCTTGTGATGAATATCAATTCCTAGGTACTTGTAAGAATACACTTCCTCTAAGATATTATTGTCATACATAAAATTAGCGTAAGGGTCCTTAGATTTGATAATCATAACTTTTGTTTTGTCAGTCTTAACAGTCACACCCATGGTAGATCAGAAATCCTTAAGAAGCCTAAGTTACGTATCAAGATCAGATGGACACCTTGCGAGAAGACCAATATCGTCAACATAGAGAAGAAGGATGATGACTATCCCAACTAAGATCGTGCCAGCACATCCTGCTTCCTCTAAATAACCTTCCAGCTTGTCGATGTAAATGTAAAATAGGGTAGGGGAGAGGGGGAAACCTTGTTTAACTCTGATATTACATTTAATATCTTTCAACCACCCCCCATTGATTTTTATCTTGGCAATTACATTCTCATATAACCTTATAGCGGCAGCTCTCAACTCGAAAGGAACCTTTAGCTCTTCTAATATATTCCAAAGGTTGTTTCTAGGAAACATATAAAAAGCCTTTCTAAAGTCCACAACGCAACAAAAGAGATTGGATTTATCATTATGACATTCCTCCACAATCATCCTAAGCGTAACGAGGTGGTCTGTTGTTGAGTGATGCCTTCTAAAATCCGCTTGGCCTTTAGCCTGCTTACCTTCACTTTCAAACCATATGCTCAACTTCTTTTCCAAGATAATACCATATAACTTGGCTAAGAGAGGGCTGAACATAGTTTTCCGATAATTAGAGGGGTTATTTGTATCCCCACTTTTAAAAATAGGGATAATGAGGCTCTCAGTCCAAGGTTTAGGGAACCCTTGCTTGACTGCTTGATTGAAAAGCTTGTGGATGTGGGGGATGAGGACAGGACCTCCAATTTTTAATATTTCTACATGGTAACCTTCAATGTCCTTAGCTTTTCCATTTGCCAGGCGTTTAATCCCAAAATCAATGTCTTCTAATGAGAAAACTTATTTCATTATAAGTAGGGTTTTAAAGTTATCCATGACATTTGGAGATTCATACAGATTTTTAAGATAGGAATTCCAATCATGTAAAGCAATTTTATTATTATCTTTAGTTTTCCCAGTCAGAATCTGCCTCCAAAATTTATTAGGAGCTACCTTAGAGAGGTGTAAGAGATTCTCTTGTCTTTTACGAATGTGCTGCCTCTTTTTCCTTTTAGTTAGGGCTTTGTATATTTTTATCTTTCTCATTTTAGGAGATTCATCAACAACCTCCTTAATTGCTCTCCTCGCACTTTTACAATCTTTATCATACCATGGGTTGGTTTTTCTATTTCTTTTACTATTTGAAACTTCAATTGAGAACTTGTTAATAGAATATGAGAGGGTTGTAGTAAAATTGTGATAGAGGTCTTCTATATTATCTATCCTAGATAAAGGAAGAAAATTGGTTTTTAATTCATTTAGAAAGAGATCATTTTTATTTCTATCAAATATTAAGTTATTTTGCCTATAAGGATTATTTTCTATGGGATCTCTATGCATGACAAAATTGAGAGTTATAAGTAAAGGCCTATGATCAGAGTCAGGCTCGTGGTCGTTTAAGATGTCAAAATTTATTATTTCGTTGTATAAAGGGAGATCGGGAATAACATAGTCCACCCCACTGCTACCAAACCCATGGATGCAAGTCATCTGGCTAGAATTGGGCCACTTCTTTAGACCGTTGCAAATTATAAGATCCTGAGCACTACAGAGCTTAACTAGCTCCGACCCAAACAAATTCTCCCCGAGGTCTTCAGAACTCCTTTTGTACCTATTAGCCAGAGTAGGGTCTTCGTCTAACCAAAGAGGATTAGGGTTGGAATGATTTCTTAGAATAATAGCTTGGTTGCTTGAAGTTCGAGCATTAAAGTCACCTATTAAAAGGATATTACCTTCATTCCTTAGGCTAGAAATATCATTCTCTAAACCATTGTAAGGACTATTTTTATCTAGATTCTTTTTCTTATAGAAGTTAGAATTGATGGGGGGGAATAACATATTGCTATGTAGGTCTTTTTATTATTAATGTTAGTGATCTCTATCCAACTATATTGGTTGTAAGGGTCGTTTTTATAAATCCTAGCATGGGGGGAGATGTTCTTCTTAATGTAACAAGCTATTCCCCCAATGCCTCTACGGGAGGATCGCTTGTTCCAAGTAGACCATAGCGTAAAGCCATCTATGTTAGGGACCTTAGATTCTTCGTGCTCCCAAGTTTCAACAAGAAAAATAATATCAACATCATTTGAGATCCAACTTAGCTTGGGGCCTTTGTTCCATGGAAAGCCCCGACAGTTCCAAGAAAGAATCCGGAGCATGTTGAATTTCTATTTATTACTATCTTTTTGGTTTCTATCTCGAATAAAGGTTTTTCTATTTCTGATTATTGTCCATTTTCCTTCATTCCTAGCTTCTTTTACCTTTTGAACCTCCTTTATTAATTTAGCTTGATCTTCTGGAATGAGATCTTCATTTATAAATATTCTCGTTCCTTTTAGACTTGAGGTTTTACTAAGTATGTCATACTTATGATCAGTAGAGCTCACCTTTATTCAGATCAGTCTTCCTTTATTCTTAGTTAATTTCCCCAACCTTGTTGCTTCCGTGAGACACGTTGTTTCAATTTGTAATCTATTATGTAATTCTGTCTGGGCTATGGCTAAAGTATCCTCATCTACCTCCTCTTTTAAACCAAAGATTATAAGGTTCAAGGCCCTTTTGTTACGCTCATGGTCTAATTCTATTAATTTTTTCATTTCATCTTTAATTGGTTTGATATCTAATTTATCTACCACATTATCTATTGTGAGGTGGCTATTAACTTTTTCTTCTAGTTATTTAAACATGTCCTTCATTTTAAGACTCTCTAAAGTATCAGCATCTCCTTGCTGGGATGTTTGGTTAGTATCTTGGTTTTGTTTTTGTATAACCTGCAACCTAGTCTCCATTGCCACCATTTTATTTTACAATAGTTCTATTTTATTTTCTATTTCTTTTTGGATCATGTCTTCAAGAGATGCAAATTTATTTTCCAGCATGACTTCTAACTCTTTTTGTAGCTTGACTTCTCTTTCTTCTTTACGTTTCTCTAAAGATTATATATACTCATAAAGGCCTTGTAGAGTAACTGTGCTAGGTCTGCCTTTGGTAATCTTTGGTAGTTGTGGTGAAATATTCATACTTGAAAATATATGAGCAAATATGTATTAGAAAAAGAAAAAGATAAGGAATGTGTGCACTTGATATCAGCAAACCTGACTGCAGATCGCACTTGCGCCGGGTTGGATTGACCGCAAATCTAAAGGTAGAAACCCATGAGTACAAATTTCTACAGGTCTAATGCCCCAAGTTTGCCTAAATGTCAACAAGTAGACTGCTCCAACCGATTTGTCAAATAAAACACAAAAATGATTCTCCTTTGCAAGATACTTAGAACTTTAAAGGACCGCAGGTACATGAAGATCCACAGAGATATATCTTGTTTAAGAAACCCTCGCTTTGTCACTAGATCAGCTCATGTCCATGTTCAACGTCTAATAAAATGAGAAGCGAAGTTCAAGGAAGACCAGATTAGGGAATTATTTTGCTCTTGGCTCCCCTTTTTTGTGCTCAGAATTATGCTCAGGATCCGCTCCAAAGAGAAGGCTAAATAGCCTTGGATGCCCACCATAGCCCTGTACCAAGCAGCCTTAGCCGCAGAGCTATCTTGCATTAGATTATCGTTCAAATCAGGTAAACCCTTCTACAATGTTTCGATCTCCTTCAAGAATAATCAAGATTACCCTAGCTGCAGAGCTATCTTGCATTATATTATCATTCAAATCAGGTAAACCCTTCTACAATGTTTCGATCTCCTTCAAGAATCAAGATTACCCTAGCCGCAGAGCTATCTTGCATTAGATTATCGTTCAAATCAGGTAAACCCTTCTACAATGTTTCAATCTCCTTCAAGAATAATCAAGATTACCCTAGCCGCAGAGCTATCTTGCCTTTCTAAAGTCCACAAAGCAACAAAAGAGATTGGATTTATCATTACGACATTCCTCCACAATCATCCTAAGCGTAACGAGGTGGTCTGTTGTTTAGTGATGCCTTCTAAAACCCGCTTGGCCTTTAGCCCACTTACCTTCACTTTCAAGCCATATGCTCAACTTCTTTTCCAAAATAATACCATATAACATGGCTAAGAGAGGGCTGATCATAATTGTCTAATAATTAGAGGAGTTATTTGTATCCCCACTTTTAAAAATAAGGATAATGAGGCTCTCAATCCAAGGTTTAGGGAACCCTTGCTTGACTGCTTGATTGAAAAGCTTGTGGATGTGGGGGATGGGGACAGGACCTCCAATTTTTAAGATTTCTACCTACTAACCTTCAATGTCCTAAGCTTTCCCATTTGTCAGGCGTTTAATCCCAAATTCAATGTCTTCTAATGAGAAAACTTCTTTCGTTGTAAGCAGGGTTTCAAAGTTATCCATGACATTTGGAGATTCATAAAGCTTTTTAAGATAGGAATTCCAATCGTGTAAAGCAATTTTATTATTATCTTTAGTTTTCCTAGTCAGAATCTGCCTCCAAAATTTCTTAGGAGCTAACTTAGAGAGGTGTAAGAGATTCTCTTGTCTTTTACGAATGTACTGCCTCTTTTTCCTTTTAGTTAGGGCTTTGTATATTTTTATCTTGCTCATTTTAAGAGATTCATCAACAACCTCCTTAATTGCTCTCCTCGCACTTTTACAATCTTTATCATACCATGGGTTGGTTTTTCTATTTCTTTTATTATTTGAAACTTCAATTGAACTTGTTAATATAATATGAGAAGATTGTAATAAAATTGTAATAATCAATATTACAAAATTAAATTTTAATAAAAATATAAAATTTAATTTAAATTTAATAATAAAAAATGTAAACCTTAAAATATTTATCCTTCTTTTATTACTAATGAATATATATATATATGCAAAATAGATAATTATCATTTTAAAATACTATATTAAATTATTTATAGAATGATTACTTTGCTTTTGACTTAATATTAATTGATGCTTTGTTCAAATTTGAACAATTTTTCAAAGTTTACATTGAGTTTTATATTTTTTTTTTTATTTTGAAATTCACTTATGTATTTTAGGACGGGTTGATTAATGGTCAGTGATATCATTTTTTTTCCGTGTGTTTTTTTCTTATTTTCAATTTAACTTTTATCAGATAGAAGAAAACGACTAAATTTGATTAGGGAAAGAAAAGGAAAAGTTTGATATTATTTAAATAAATTTTATTAATTTATTAATTGTTTATTTATTTTTATTAACTCAACGGTTATATTTGACTAGGGTTTTAATAATATTTATTTATTTACAAAACTATTTATTTTTACCTTATTTAAATATATATTAATATATTATCTTATTATGTCAACGGCTATATTTGGTTAGGCAATAAAATATACTATCTTACTATATTTTATTGCCTAACCAAATATAATCATTGAGATAATAAGATAATGTATTAATATATATTTAAATAAGCTAAAAATAAATAGTTTTATAAGTAAATAAATATTATTAAAGCCCTAGTCAAATTTAACCGTTGAGTTAATATAAATAAATAAACAATTAATAAATTAATAAAATTAATTTAAATAATATCAAACTTTTCCTTTTCCTCCCCTGGTCAAATTTACTCGTTTTGACCTGTCTCCCTATTTAACCTTCTTCCTAGATCTGTTTCTTCATGGTGTCTTGAAGATGAACCACACTTGTTGGTTCGAAATGCGTCGACCTAAATCTCCAATGTAACTTCTTCCGAAAAAATATTTTATGCATGATGATATAGATCACAGAGGCTTGAATTGGAATTTCATCATTAAATCACATCAATTCTCTCTCTATGATATGAAAATCAAATTTTAATAGATCAATACACTAAAAATATTATTTACTTATTATTTTATATTAATAAATAGATAACTATCTAGTTATTTAATATATAAGAAAAAATTTAAGGATGTAAGTTTATTTTTAAATTTAGAAATTTTAGAGAATCTTATTAGCCCTTGATATGTAAATTTTAAAATATTTGATGATATTTTTTGTTTAAATATTTAATTTCTTAATCATTTTATATTAGTCTATATAAATTTTTGGTCATTTTTAAGGTAAAATAATTTTATAACATAAAATTGGGCGAATCATTTTTAGAAAATGTGTAAATTGGCGAATTATTTTTCGCATAAAACATGGAAAATTAGTCCCCTAAGAGTATTAGCCCTTAAAATTTTTCATATTAATATATTATTTAAATATGATTTTAATATATAAAAAAATTATTTACTTGATCTTTTACATTAAGAAATGGATAAATATTTAGTTATTTAATATATTATTTTTCGCATCTTAACTTCGGATCTACCATTTAAGTCGAAGGAGTTTAGCTCAAGCAGTAGAGGCACATATTGTGTTTCTAGTCGTGGAAGGTTCAAATCTCCCTCCCGAGACATGTTCTACTTGGTGAAAAGTCCCTAAAGGGTAGTTTAATTGGCAATCATTGTGTTATGAAATTTTTGTAAATTGTGTGATTCAAGGTTCAAATCCCATAAATCAAATTGACAACAAAAAAATAATTATATTTTAGCGGCGGAAGAAGTAGCAGGGGTACTTTTTCGCCCCAACGAACAAGTTGAAATAAAGTATGCATGGGATTTAGTAGTGGAAAGTAACAATAAATTAGAATTGTTAGCTTTGTGGAAAGGGTTGGATTTAGCTCTCTCCCTATGGATAAATAAAATCAAAGTGGTTGGGGATTCCTTATTAGATATAAGTATGTTTTCTCTTATTAACGCAAATAAAAAGGATCTAAAATCTTCCATTGTTTCAAGGATAGAATACCAATTGGAAAATTTTGAAAAATATGCACTGTTCCATATCCTGCGTCATCTCAATCTTTTCGTCGATGAAATGGCGAATCGTGGGGTGTCTTTGGGTGTCAGTAAGTGTAAGACGAGTGGGAGGGAAGTAGGCCATATTCCCATACCATAAGAGAATGTCGGACGACGTTATTAATGCTCCCCTCGAGTTTGATGAGGGTTGGATGATGAAAGATCCCATGGTAGGAAGGCAGGACAAATGGGTCGACGAGCGTGAGCCTTCAATGCATGGTGCTCCCTTCGATCCCAAGACCATCCCCTTTGTCTACATGCACAAGGTAATACTTAAGTTCATGGCGAGAGCAACAAACCTGTCATCTCAGGAAGGAAATCAGACTGTATATTGCTCAAGCAAATTAATGGTTAAATGATGAACAAAAACTTGATCATTGGTGAATTGGATATAAGGATGGTTTGGCAGATCCATCGGGCAGCAGAGTTATTTAATGGGCATGCAGATCGAGGATCTTCAGGTGCTCATGACACGAGCAGAGGTGAATTAGGTGAATGAGGAGAAGGAAGACATAGGTGTTTATAAGAGAACACAGTCTCCCCCGAATCCATATGTTGTGGCAAGTGTAGAGTGTCAGTTTGAAAGTAGTGTGGGCTGGAAGGATATAGCTATGGAGTAGAGGAAGACGTAGGTCGGGAAACCCCTTGAGAAGGACCTGGCCTACTGGAAGAGGGTCATTGATTGTTGGTCAAGCTACTTATGGGTAGGTTGGATCTTATCACCCATCACGTAGAACTCCTAGAAAAAGACCGGGCAACGAATGAAAAGCGTATCAATGTGACGTTCAAAAGCGTGGAAGCATCGTTGGAAAGGAAAATTGTGAAAATGGAGACTGATATGTTATCCTCCAACTCGGAATGGATAACTGATAGAAACTTCAGTGAGGTATATAAATTTATTGTAGGGTTTCCTAAAGAGGTCGACGTCCAATTGCAAAATCAAGAAGGAGAAAGAGATGTAGGAGCAAGACCGAACAGTTGAGGAAAGGAAGAGCGCGAGGAAGTGAGGAAGTCCAACCTTAATTAATGTATGTCTTATGCACTGTCATTTTGTTTTTATCTTGGGTCTCTTCTTTCAAATTTATGGGAAATTTCAATGTTTTGTAATAGTATTTAAGACATGTAGAAGGACAAAATTAGTAATATGGATGCATTAGGACTTGGGAATAGATGCTCAAACAGATGTCAGTTTTGCTGAACTTTTGTAAAATCGGTTATGGTCGCATAAACCCAGATTTTGAATATAAAAAGTATTTGTTATATATATATATATATATATATATATATATATATATATATATATATATATATGATATTTGCTTTTATAATTAGTTATGAATTTTTATCTTATTTATTCTATTTCAATTTGATTGTTTTTTAACTTTGATTTTTTATAGTTTTACTTTTTTCTCCCTCATTTCTCAAAAGTTACCTTAATCTTAATCTTAAAAAATAGGTATCACAAAATAGATAACATTTAATTCTCATTGTTAATTATTAAAAATAAGTTCTCACTCTAAGTTCCAAAATCATTTGGATTTAAAATAATTCAAAGTAAAGATAAAATCATTGCACATTAATCATTAAAGGGATGTGGTATTGATAATCCATGATATTAGAGGATGGTATTGTAACAAATCCTATTTATAGGTTAATAATATCCATGGTAAAGAGGGGATGAATCTCAAAGGTTAAGAATCTTGTTACATTTTTTTTTAAATGTATATATATATTTAACTCATATCTTAATTATTTTTATAATTAATAATAACAATCAATTTAAATACCCATCAAAGGATCTTAGCTCAAGTGGTTTGATGAAAAATGTGTTTCCCTAGTTGCATGGGTTCAAGTTTTCATTACAATTAAAAAATAATAATAATAAATTTAGATACCCATATCGAGTGTTAGAATAGGAACACATAGGGGAGGGCATGGCCACCATCCCACTAGGAATAAATGAGGGGGATGTGGCCAACCCTCCCACGAGGTTTTAGTTGTGAGATTATTTGGAGAATGGTGCATTTGGGAGGTGGTACATGATTCCGTATATTATGATGTCATACGCTCATAATGCAGGGCATGACATTCATGCCAAGGTGTGGTGGCATAGGCAATAATCTCACGATGCGACCCTACAAATTGTTTCCATCCTAGCCTGTTGTAACCACCCCTCCTACATTTACCCGCATCAACTGGCCTACCAAGGTAAACATGAGCTAATGGATACTATGACATGACCCGACCTCCTAGCTTCATTAAGGAAATCGAGTTGACAAACTGAAACTATATTGACCTCCCTTAGGAGCTACAGGACCCCTAGGAGCTAAAAAACCACTCCATGTGCTCAAACCCTAATCTATTGCCTTTTTAGTGATATGGGCCCCCAATCACATGCATGAAAAGGCCTCTAAGAAACTATAGGCCTCCATTCACATGCATAAGCCTAGAAGGTAGTGACTACATCCCAGAATTTCCATTTTTGAGCATGCGACCCCAGAATCAGTGCCACCTTTTCAGGGCCTAACTCCCAACCACTGCCTAGAACTTAATGAGGCTTTCTAGAATGATAAATAACATCGAGAAAAGTAATTCATACAAAACTTGATCAATAAATTAAGCTAATTAGGCCTAACCATGACAGTCATTTTTTCAAACATATGGTGAACATGAAATATACAGGTCATGAATGCATATCTGAACATAAGGGCCTGAAACTTATCTGAGATTCACCAAGAAGGTCTAATTCCCTCTCTTAATAGTTACAATAACATTTGTTAGTTCATGCATTTATCAACCAACCAAATACATATCAATTCATGAACAAGTCATAGCTAGATTATATAACATATCCATGCCTATAACCAACAAATAATCATCATCGTAACCATGACATAATAGGCATCAAATCATCATATTAGCTAGTACACATGCTTCATAGATTTCCATAGAGAAATAACTCTCATTAAATGATGCAAAAGACAACCAATTTAGGGACTTCCATGTACCACCCAACCATAGATTGGGTTGAACCAAATATTTCTTTCATCCAATCGCCCTTGTGCCATATTCCAATCATGAATGTGTGATCTCGTGGGATAAACCAAGACATAAATAACAAAGGGAACCCAAAGATTAAACCACCTCCACCCTCACATTGCCGTGATCTCAGCTACACCAGTCTTGAGATCACAAAACCAAACCAAGCTTTGATGCCTTAGAAATCCTTCACCATCCCTTGAGGATTTTTCATGTATCCACCCACATGTTTAGGGCTTCCAGGAGAAAACCATCTCCCCCCAACCCTTGGGATTTTCTTGAGACCACCTCACTCGGATCTAAAACCTTCCAGCAATCTAAAGCTCAACCAAGAATGAATCCCATCACACCATGGCTATCTAGGAATTAGCAAGGCAAGGCTGAATCCATTGTCAAGCCAAGAAAAACCCATGCCAATGATAGCAAATTAACCAAGTACACAAATGGATGCACCATTCATTCACACTTCAGCTAGGAAATCACACATGCAACATGTTACCTGCAAGTCCTCCTATTGAAGTTGCTTGATCCAATCCTTCCTTACTTGTCCTTCCTTTGCTTGTCCTTGCTTTCCTTTGCCTTCCTTTTCTTTCTCACTTTCTTTCTCCTCTTGGTGTTCTTCTCCTCTCTCCAACTAACTCCAAATCCAAACTAATAAAAGCCCCAAATTGATGCTCTAATTCCTTTTTATTATTAATGCCTCTAATTTCTTCATTTATCCTTTATTTTCTTTCAATTTCCTCCTCATGCAAACATGTGACCTTTCGTCTCCCTTTTCTCCTATTTTCTTTTATTTTCGTAAATATATGCCAATAATTGCCACTTTTCCATTCCAAAGCCTTTTCCAATGCCTTTGCCAATTTCCTTAGCCATAATAAACAACAAGTGATGCCCACAAGGATGTTTTTGCCCATTCAGCTTGGAATAAGTTTCCCATGACCTTGGTCTTATTTTTCCTTTATTAACTTTATTACATGAACTTTTAACCCGGGGCTTTTATAGACCCCTTACCCTTAGGGGAACACCATCCTGAGTGTTCAATGACACTTATGACCAGCAAGATCACTGAAAATAAAAACATATTGGCCATGGAGCTTTATAACTTAACTCGATGTATTATTTAGAATGAACCCGCTAAAAAGAAAAACCAACATGACAACCATACCTCTTATTGGAGCTTTATAACACATCTCATTGCGATATTCATAATAACAATGATACATGAATATGTACATATACAAAAAACTCATATGATTAGCCATCTCACGTGTAGCTTCATCCACCCAAAGTGCTTCCATTGCAATTTAACTTGCTCGATTGCTCGGTTCTGGAGCATGAGTTATTTCCGCTGCAATATGCATTGAGGTTGTGGCTGGAATTCTTCTTCTAGATCCACCTACAATACAGACCGTTCAGTCACATGATTAGCATCCTTCACATATATTTAGCAATGAAACATGGAAAACATCATGTACTTTCATTTTCGGAGACAGTGGAAGTTTGTAGGCCACTAGTCCAATCCTCTCAAGGATCTGGAAAGGCCTGAAATATCAAGATGCCAACTTGGCACATGATCCAATCCTTAAGGACTTATTGTTTGGCTTGATGTCTAAGTACACATGCTCTCTAACCTAAAACTCCTTAAATGCCTTGTGCTTATCTGCATAACTCTTCTATCTATTTTTTTGTCTCTATATTCTGCTTGATAACCTGTATTTCCTGTTCCGTCTTTGCCAATATATTTGGTCCAATCAGTACCTTATTCATTGGATCACTCTAGCTGATGGGAGTATCACAACTCCACCTATAGAGTGCCTCAAATAGACTCATCCTTAGTGACTCTTGATAACCATTGTTGTAAGAAAACTCCACTAGTGGAAGAGACTCCTCCCACCTCATCTGCTGATGCATTACATACATCCTCAGCATATCCTCCAGTATCATATTGATCATCTCTTTCTTTCCATCTATCTGTAGATGATAAGTTGTACCGAAGGCCAACTTTATACCCAAATCTACAAACAACTCCTTCTAAAGCCTGGAAGTGCACTTGGAATCTCTATCTGATGTGATCTTCTTAGGAATACCATGTAATCTCACTATCTCCTTGATGAAGATCTAAGCTACCTCGTTGGATGAATTAGTGATCTTCACTGGAATGAAGTGAGCTACTTTGATCAACTTATCAACCACAGTCGTGATGGAATCATGCTTCTTCGATTTCCTCAACAAAATTGTAATGCAATCCATGGAAATGACCTCCCATTTCCACTTTGGAATCGAAATAGGATGTAACAAACCATTTGGGTGCTTACACTTAGCTTTCACCTACTGACAGTCCATACATATAGCAACAAACTCTGCCACCTCATTGTTCAAATTCAGTCAATAGTATAACTTCTTCACAGTTGTCAACATCTTTTGTTATCCCAGGTGACCTGAATATGTCTTCACATGATACTCCCTCAAGATAATCCTCTTGAGCTCACTGTCATCTGGCACACAGATCTTCTCCCTAAATCTCACCAAGCCATCTACCATGAGATGATAATCCACATATTTTTCACCTATACCCTATTGTAACATGTTCTTAAGCAGATTATACCTGGCATCATGCTACCTGACTGCAAGACCTGCTCTTGCAAATTTGTCCCATAAGATTTCATAGTTGGAACATGGTTTACCTGCACTCTCACAACGAGAGCATATGAAACCTTGTTCTACTTTCCTTTAATGTATCTGATCTCAATTTCAAACTCACTAAGGGTAGCCAACCATCTAGCTTGCCTGGCATTCAGATTAGGTTGGTCAAATAGATACCTGAGTCCATTATGGTCAGTCATCAAAATAAACCTCCTGCCAATAAGATAATGTCTATGCATCGTCAAGGCATGAATAATAGTTTCCAACTCAAGATCATGAGTCATGTTATCACAAAATCACTACTGAGGGCTGCAACCAAGCGAGATTTCATGTAACTATTTCAACCTATCTTTAGACCAAAGATTAGCCTCTTTGATCAGAGAGGGCTCTCTCACAACTCTTGATAAAATCCTTCAAACACTAGATGGCTAACTCTTTATTCACTTATGAAAGCATAACTGGTTGGAAACACATCAAACTGGTTCTCATTGGGCTATGGAGTCTATAATATTAAGTAAACAAGGAAAACACAGTGATCTCATGGAAATCAAGGCTCTTAGCATTACATGTCAAACATACTCCACCAAAACATAGCTTGCTGAATACACAGGAAGTCAGAGCATATAATTATGAATTCTGAGTGATTGCATTACAACAAGACTATAAAAGAACATAAAGTATAAAACACCATCACTACATTTGAACATGACAATCCTTCGAGAATCTTGAGAAGAGAATAACTCTGTTTTACTATTACTGTTAAAAAAGGTCTTACAATGGCCCAAAACAACACTGTTTTTCTATAAAGTATCCAACCCTTTCTACATTCTCCTTTCCTCTATTTATATGAATACATTCCTCCCTTTCTAGAGGGAGCTCGAAAGCCCTATTAACTACTCCTACATGCTACTAACTAATGCATTAATTACAAACATGCTGGGCTGTAATTACATAAAGTCCTAATCAAACTAAAACACTAATTCTTTTCTCCTCGCAGGCTTGATGCTTTCTTGAATGCTGTGACAGCTGTCCTCCTTTAGTTAAGTTGAGATGGTTGAGCTTACAGATGCGATGAATGCTGACTTGGGATGATTGAAAGCGCTGATGACTCATTTAATGACCAGAAGGTGTGCTCCTATTTATCGGTTTCTGTCTCCCAACATTCTCCTAAAATATAGCAGCCTGCTCCCAAATCTTTTAATAACCCCAAGTATGGAATGATGCCAGGTTTCTGATGTGCTGTAGGTGGTATTTGATAGACAGCTATTCCTCTTCCTCAACTCCCGCTCACCGTGTCAAACTAGCTGCTCACAGTATCACACTAGCTGCCCTGCGCTTTAAATCATCACCTACAGCAGTTTCGTAGCGCGCTACGAAACTGCTGTGTGATTTAAAAAACACAGTCCTCCTTTAAACTTCTTACAAAATTGAATAGCTGATGTTGCCAATCCTCGGTTTCACCTTTGCTATGCTGAGATTCAGAATCACATTCCCTGTAACATGAACCTCCAATAGATGAACCAACTGCAATTAATGAGACCACCATGATTTTACCATCCCACTGACTCAACACAGCGTCATATAAGCCAAAACAGAGCAAGTTTGCTAGAGATATGCTATCTGCACAAGTGTGATGGGGAGGTATCTGAAACCCATCAAGCAGAGGATGTAATCCATTGTTTTCAGCCCGGGCTATTTGGATGGGTACAAGACAAATAAGTTGACAGATCCAGTTTCCAGAAACATCAATGTTGAACAGATGGTACAAACCATGGTTGCCATGATGAGCAATGGCATTATCTTTCCCAAACTGCATGGTATCAAAATGTGGTTTATATATATTTGCATCATTGAATCAAACCTGAATGGCTGCATTGGTTGATGATGCAATTGCTAATCGAAACTTATAAAGACTGTTTTGTTCCACACTTCTTAGCTGGAATTTTATTTGCCAAGTTTCGGGACGAAAGCTTCCATCATTTTCAATCCTGCAAGTGTGTGCAAAGCACCAATCTCTTCTCCAGTCACTAGTCCCAACTGTATATATCAAATCGTTGTCTTTGAAGATTTCAGAATATCTTTCCCAAAGGCCATATTGCCGGAACCTTTCAGGATGATTGAGAAATAGTTTGTTGATGTGGCAAGGCTTGGGATCTGGAATGAAAAATTCTGCAGCAGCGCGATCTGGTAAACCTATCTCCCATATAGTAGGGCCATCTCTTGGGGGCTCATAGATCAAAATCCCAACATCTATCCTACAACTTGAATATATGTTAATCAAGCCTTCTTTCATATAATCACCAAGAACACCCGGCACCCAACCATAGAGATTTTAGGTACCAGGGCAAACATTTTCTATAGAGAAAAGCCCATTCTCATCAGCTTGACTCCAAAATTGGTAGCTCTTACTCTCTAAATATCAATATTTTTCCAAGAGAACACAACTATATTTTCAGTCCTTGGTTACAGAGCTTGATTTCAGAGCTGCATTCAGCCCAGAAAATGGCCGCAACACCAACAATGTGTAGACTCAGGGTCAGAGTGAAGATCATCTCCTCCGGGTAGCCACATAAAGATGATACCCCAGCCACTCAAATCTGTAATGAACTCGGCCCTTGATATCTCAGCACTCAGTCTTCAGTCTAATCGCTCTTATCTATGTGCATAGACTCATTCCCTGCAGAGAAGATGCACCATATTACAGGTTTATGAGGGAGCTCCACTCGCTGCAATGCATAACATATATCGATCTCTGTTATCAAGTCACACTTTTTTTTTAATGCATACTTTCTCACTATGACTCAATTACTGGCACATCAGTACAAAATCTGAGAAACTTCAACATGCTCCATTAATCGCACTGTCAGTATGAGATTAGTTTACATTTGTTTTCACTGTTATTTGCTTGCCGTGATTGCACAAGTTCTGTGATGCACTGCTCTAGAGTGCGCTCCAAGATACCACTGATCAACCAACCCACGACTAGACTATCCACAATCTGACCATTGGGTTGGAGATGAAGGGTCGCCTCACTACAAAACATGATCCCCTCTGTTCGTTTCTTTGTTGAGAATTTCGAGCAAATTGTCAAGCCCTCCATAACGTATGCCTGTAACTATCCCCGCTGGTTTTGATATGGTGACTCGCACAATTCCATTATCTAATGCAATGTGAGCACCCTGATCCACAAAATACACATCGCCCTCCTAACACTTCCGCTACAGAGTGCAGAACTAATAGCATACTTATCAAAAGTGTGATAAATGTAATCTAATGTAGCGCAAATCTTCTGAGAGCCATGGTTCTTGAAATATTTACAATCTCCCTCTGAATTTAACTTGTGCTTTGGTAATTCTTTAAACTCCAAAACTTCTGTGGAGCTTGAGAAGTTTCTTGGTCGCCAGCTGGAGCATGTAACCGGCACGTTACCACGTTTGTAGAAGACAATATCTAAATAATACCATCCACCTTGACAAAGGAAATTCTTCTATTTCGAGCTCTGCCATGTGCTTCCTTGTCTTTACGACAACGATTTCTCCTCTCTTTCTAGGAATGGCATCATCCTTCTTTTGTTTTTGTTTAATGCGCACTTATCTTTTAACGGCACCAGTTAATCTAATACCAGCTCTTGTGCCACTAATAATGGCGGTCTTGTAGCAATCAAACTATTATAAAACTACTTGACACCTGGCATTGATCACCGCATTTCAAAAGAGCACTTTCATGTCTTCAATATGTGCATTAATAATGAACCAACGTGCATTAAGGAGGTTTTGTGTATCTCAGTTTAAAAAAAAAACGTGATCCCCTGCAAAAATAAACACAACGCTGCCTATTTGTAACACTGGCTGTAATTTCATATATTCTGCAAGCAGCATAGAATCTACAGGAGTAGAACGACCAATATGAAGAAGAACCCTTAATACAGCATTGGATGCGTTGGGTTTGTCATGCCTCAGCTTCCATAATAGCTTCGGAAACAAATTGACCATTTCTCTTAGAAACACTAAAAGAAGACTTATCTCGTACATCATGAAAAAGCATGTTTTCAATTGACGAGAGGTATAAGAGCTTCATTGTCGAACTTGAGTTACACTCTGCAAATGCTCGTGTAAAAGCCTTCAATAGCCTTTCTTTCCAGTCTACGAATACATTCAGTATGAGATTTGGAATGAAAGGAACTAAAGAAACAACATGCTTTTCAAACAACCGCTTTGAGTCTGCTGGCAGCATCTGGCCCTCTAATGAATTCTCCATGAATTAAAGAACTCTTTCATTAGGAAGACAATTAATGACAACCCAATTTGTAATCTCCAAAGCGATCTCACAAATACCAGTATTTAAGGTGACAAATCATTCTTCAACCATTATGTGAACATTGAAATGATAGACTAAGAGGAAACAGAATAAGCAACCGGTGTATTAGAAAAGGCAGCAAAGCCTTGAGCCACTTCTCCATTACCACCTTGATTTATATTGCTGATGTAGTTCCAGTTAATAATTCACTTTAATCATTCGCTTCCATCCTTCTCATGCATTTGAATACAAGGTTTAACCCCTGAAGTCTGGGCCTTCAATGAAAACTCGAACAAATCCCCAGTTTCGTAGCACGCTACGAAACCACTCAAACAGGTAGCGCTGCGAAACTGCTGAAAAGAATTCAGGCGCTGCGAAAACACCCACTCTTTGAGCCAAGCTAAAAAAAATTTTACTATAGCATTTTTAGTGATAACAGTGGCTCCACTTGGGATAGTGTGCCCTTGTGGTACACTAAGAACATGCAGCTCCAGTGCCTTATCCATTTTTGACAAACTAAAATTTGCTTGACAAGCATGACTGTAGGAGAAAGAAAACTATATCTACTGAAAAATAAATGCTCAGCCAACCTTGAGCTTATTTACAATTACCTACCTACCTACCCTAACCATTTCAACTTCTTCAGCTTAATCAATATGAAACTTCCAATGCAGCCAATCATTTGCCTCATCTGATATTTGATTTCTTTGACTATCCTGGAGTTCAGGACCAATATGACAGTGTAATGACCGCTGCCACTGAAATTTTCTCTGACTGTATCGGATTTCAGAACTAATGTGATAGTGTAAAGACCGCTGCCACTGAAGTACTCTCCGATCTTCATAGGTAAACTGAAACACTGGAGAGTAAAACTCTTCCATATAATCAGCTACAGGATCCCAGAACACATGATCAGCTTGTCCTTCCACGACACTTTCCAGCTGTGCAAACTGATCTTCAACCACAGTGTTCAGTTCCTCAATCGTAAAAGAGAGGGGAACCAGCATAGTCTCCTTGCGTTCAGTCATAAAAAATTTTTGGGAATAATGATCATGATCATGAAAATTGTATGCCTGAATTTGTCCTTCTAAACCTTCAATTTCTTTCTCAATGTCTTTGGCAAATTCATCAAAAAATTTCATCTTATCCTCTGACTTGCAGTCAAAAGATTTCAGATATGAGGACAGGGACAAAGAAAAAGATTCATTTGTTTCTTCTTTATTATGGTCATCATTCCACTGTTTAAAACCTTCAACTGAAGGAGAGTTTACTTCCACCTCTGACCTATCTATCCATTCCTCCAAGAACATAAGCCAAAAGTCTGGCAATGACTTAATGGACTTGGCAGGCAAGCATTCAACCCACTGTTTGCATTTCCCTTGGAGTGAATCATAAAATAACCTTATGCAAACATCCTCATGTTTAATTCTAACAAGCTCAGCAAAATGACAGAAATCTGAAATATGATCCAAGGTTAAACTCAAATCTTCTCCGTTGTATTTGGGACCATTCCTTAGAAAATATTCATCCTTGGGAAAATGGTTTGGAAAACCATGAATTCCTGAGAAATCTATGCATGCATACCTTGAACAAAGAATGTCAACTTCTGGGTCTTTCATAACTCCAGTGGAATCACCATGAATATATAAACCTTGAATTCTTCAACAATGGAGTCGCCAAGGTAGTTTTGCAGCCTTGAAAATCATTTGAACTCCTGCTACCTTCAGAAATTCAATCTTAAGCTCCCGGCAGACGCACCAAAATGTTATCACAAAATCACTACTGAGGGCTGCAACCAAGCGAGATTTCATGTAACTATTTCAACCTATCTTTAGACCAAAGATTAGCCTCTTTGATCAGAGAGGGCTCTCTCACAACTCTTGATAAAATCCTTCAAACACTAGATGGCTAACTCTTTATTCACTTATGAAAGCATAACTGGTTGGAAACACATCAAACTGGTTCTCATTGGGCTATGGAGTCTATAATATTAAGTAAACAAGGAAAACACAGTGATCTCATGGAAATCAAGGCTCTTAGCATTACATGTCAAACATACTCCACCAAAACATAGCTTGCTGAATACACAGGAAGTCAGAGCATATAATTATCAATTCTGAGTGATTGCATTACAACAAGACTATAAAAGAACATAAAGTATAAAACACCATCACTACATTTGAACATGACAATCCTTCGAGAATCTTGAGAAGAGAATAACTTTGTTTTACTATTACTGTTAAAAAAGGTCTTACAATGGCCCAAAACAACACTGTTTTTCTATAAAGTATCCAACCCTTTCTACATTCTCCTTTTCTCTATTTATATGAATACATTCCTCCCTTTCTAGAGGGAGCTCGAAAGCCCTATTAACTACTCCTACATGCTACTAACTAATGCATTAATTACAAACATGCTGGGCTGTAATTACATAAAGTCCTAATCAAACTAAAACACTAATTCTTTTCTCCTCGCAGGCTTGATGCTTTCTTGAATGCTGTGACAGCTGTCCTCCTTTAGTTAAGTTGAGATGGTTGAGCTTACAGATGCGATGAATGCTGACTTGGGATGCTTGAAAGCGCTGATGACTCATTTAATGACCAGAAGGTGTGCTCCTATTTATCGGTTTCTGTCTCCCAACATTCTCCTAAAATATAGCAGCCTGCTCCCAAATCTTTTAATAACCCCAAGTATGGAATGATGCCAGGTTTCTGATGTGCTGTAGGTGGTATTTGATAGACAGTTGTTCCTCTTCCTCAACTCCCGCTCACCGTGTCAAACTAGCTGCTCACAGTATCACACTAGCTGCCCTGCGCTTTAAATCATCACCTACAGCAGTTTCGTAGCGCGCTACGAAACTGCTGTGTGATTTAAAAAACACAGTCCTCCTTTAAACTTCTTACAAAATTGAATAGCTGATGTTTCCAATCCTCGGTTTCACCTTTGCTATGCTGAGATTCAGAATCACATTCCCTGTAACATGAACCTCCAATAGATGAACCAACTGCAATTGATGAGACCACCATGATTTTACCATCCCACTGACTCAACATAGCGTCATATAAGCCAAAACAGAGCAAGTTTGCTAGAGATATGCTATCTACACAAGTGTGATGGGGAGGTATCTGAAACCCATCAAGCAGAGGATGTAATCCATTGTTTTCAGCCCGGGCTATTTGGATGGGTACAAGACAAATAAGTTGACAGATCCAGTTTCCAGAAACATCAATGTTGAACAGATGGTACAAACCATGGTTGCCATGATGAGCAATGGCATTATCTTTCCCAAACTGCATGGTATCAAAATGTGGTTTATATATGTTTGCATCATTGAATCAAACCTGAATGGCTGCATTGGTTGATGATGCAATTGCTAATCGAAACTTATAAAGACTGTTTTGTTCCACACTTCTTAGCTGGAATTTTATTTGCCAAGTTTCGGGACGAAAGCTTCCATCATTTTCAATCCTGCAAGTGTGTGCAAAGCACCAATCTCTTCTCCAGTCACTAGTCCCAACTGTATATATCAAATCGTTGTCTTTGAAGATTTCAGAATATCTTTCCCAAAGGCCATATTGCCGGAACCTTTCAGGATGATTGAGAAATAGTTTGTTGATGTGGCAAGGCTTGGGATCTGGAATGAAAAATTCTGCAGCAGCGCGATCTAGTAAACCTATCTCCCATATAGTAGGGCCATCTCTTGGGGGCTCATAGATCAAAATCCCAACATCTATCCTACAACCTGAATATATGTTAATCAAGCCTTCTTTCATATAATCACCAAGAACACCCGGCACCCAACCATAGAGATTTTAGGTACCAGGGCAAACATTTTCTATAGAGAAAAGCCCATTCTCATCAGCTTGACTCCAAAATTGGTAGCTCTTACTCTCTAAATATCAATATTTTTCCAAGAGAACACAACTATATTTTCAGTCCTTGGTTACAGAGCTTGATTTCAGAGCTGCATTCAGCCCAGAAAATGGCCGCAACACCAACAATGTGTAGACTCAGGGTCAGAGTGAAGATCATCTCCTCCGGGTAGCCACACAAAGATGATACCCCAGCCACTCAAATCTGTAATGAACTCGGCCCTTGATATCTCAGAACTCAGTCTTCAGTCTAATCGCTCTTATCTATGTGCATAGACTCATTCCCTGCAGAGAAGATGCACCATATTACAGGTTTATGAGGGAGCTCCACTCGCTGCAATGCATAACATATATCGATCTCTGTTATCAAGTCACACTTTTTTTTAATGCATACTTTCTCACTATGACTCAATTACTGGCACATCAGTACAAAATCTGAGAAACTTCAACATGCTCCATTAATCGCACTGTCAGTATGAGATTAGTTTACATTTGTTTTCACTGTTATTTGCTTGCCGTGATTGCACAAGTTCTGTGATGCACTGCTCTAGAGTGCGCTCCAAGATACCACTGATCAACCAACCCACGACTAGACTATCCACAATCTGACCATTGGGTTGGAGATGAAGGGTCGCCTCACTACAAAACATGATCCCCTCTGTTCGTTTCTTTGTTGAGAATTTCGAGCAAATTGTCAAGCCCTCCATAACGTATGCCTGTAACTATCCCCGCTGGTTTTGATATGGTGACTCGCACAATTCCATTATCTAATGCAATGTGAGCACCCTGATCCACAAAATACACATCGCCCTCCTAACACTTCCGCTACAGAGTGCAGAACTAATAGCATACTTATCAAAAGTGTGATAAATGTAATCTAATGTAGCGCAAATCTTCTGAGAGCCATGGTTCTTGAAATATTTACAATCTCCCTCTGAATTTAACTTGTGCTTTGGTAATTCTTTAAACTCCAAAACTTCTGTGGAGCTTGAGAAGTTTCTTGGTCGCCAGCTGGAGCATGTAACCGGCACGTTACCACATTTGTAGAAGACAATATCTAAATAATACCATCCACCTTGACAAAGGAAATTCTTCTATTTCGAGCTCTGCCATGTGCTTCCTTGTCTTTACGACAACGATTTCTCCTCTCTTTCTAGGAATGGCATCATCCTTCTTTTGTTTTTGTTTAATGCGCACTTATCTTTTAACGGCACCAGTTAATCTAATACCAGCTCTTGTGCCACTAATAATGGCGGTCTTGTAGCAATCAAACTATTATAAAACTACTTGACACCTGGCATTGATCACCGCATTTCAAAAGAGCACTTTCATGTCTTCAATATGTGCATTAATAATGAACCAACGTGCATTAAGGAGGTGCTGTGTATCTCAGTTTAAAAAAAAAACGTGATCCCCTGCAAAAATAAACACAACGCTGCCTATTTGTAACACTGGCTGTAATTTCATATATTCTGCAAGCAGCATAGAATCTACAGGAGCAGAACGACCAATATGAAGAAGAACCCTTAATACAGCATTGGATGCGTTGGGTTTGTCATGCCTCAGCTTCCATAATAGCTTCGGAAACAAATTGACCATTTCTCTTAGAAACACTAGAAGAAGACTTATCTCGTACATCATGAAAAAACATGTTTTCAATTGACGAGAGGTATAAGAGCTTCATTGTCGAACTTGAGTTACACTCTGCAAATGCTAGTGTAAAAGCCTTCAATAGCCTTTCTTTCCAGTCTACGAATACATTCAGTATGAGATTTGGAATGAAAGGAACTAAAGAAACAACATGCTTTTCAAACAACCACTTTGAGTCTGCTGGCAGCATCTGGCCCTCTAATGAATTCTCCATGAATTAAAGAACTCTTTCATTAGGAAGACAATTAATGACAACCCAATTTGTAATCTCCAAAGCGATCTCACAAATACCAGTATTTAAGGTGACAAATCATTCTTCAACCATTATGTGAACATTGAAATGATAGACTAAGAGGAAACAGAATAAGCAACCGGTGTATTAGAAAAGGCAGCAAAGCCTTGAGCCACTTCTCCATTACCACCTTGATTTATATTGCTGATGTAGTTCCAGTTAATAATTCACTTTAATCATTCGCTTCCATCCTTCTCATGCATTTGAATACAAGGTTTAACCCCTGAAGTCTGGGCCTTCAATGAAAACTCGAACAAATCCCCAGTTTCGTAGCACGCTACGAAACCACTCAAACAGGTAGCGCTGCGAAACTGCTGAAAAGAATTCAGGCGCTGCGAAAACACCCACTCTTTGAGCCAAGCTAAAAAAAATTTTACTACAGCATTTTTAGTGATAACAAGTCACATAGTTATGTTCGTTCTCATTTAGTTTCCTTGACTCATGGCATACCACATGTCCCTCCTACATCAAGAGCCCACCAAGTGTTGTCTTGCAAGCATCTATACATACAATGTATTCTTTATCTGGATTTTCAATCTTTATAACTGTGGAGCTGTAACAAGGGTCTTTTTCACCTCTAGTTATCTCACATTACAAGTCAATCCGGGAGCATTTTGTTATTGTAAGGGACATCTTAATTTGAGGCTATTTGTCAGGATAATGCTTCGTAGTGTAGATCTAAAGAATACAAGAGTAAACGGATGCTAATGCTAAATTACTTTTGCATAAAGAAATCACACACGCAGCAACTTCGTCAGTCGAGGGTATGGAATTAATAACCTATCCCCCTAGAAACTGATGAAGGAGTATGGATCATGATCTGGGAGCATTATAGCGTCTGCTGTATCTCACAACAGTCTTGAACCTCCTCTCATGCCACTTCAATAAACGCAAGCGAAAGGAACAGCAAGAAACAGCAACTTCAGAAATGGAATAGCAATAAAAGGAACGGCAGTAAATGGAACGGCAATAAAGAAACTAAGTCTCGTGAGGTCTACACTTCCAATCCTTGGCACACACTTGCATACAAAAAGGAAAGCAATCATTTATACAGGTTTGCAGCTTGATCAAATGGAACAGCAAATCATTAAAGACAGGAAACGTCAATCATATATATATCAAATGGAACAGCAAATCATTAAAGACAGGAAACGTCAATCATATGTACACGATCTGCAATAGTCACCAACAATCCATTAACCCCAATCACCTGTAGCTGAAATATTCTACTTATGAATTCTATAATTAGTGCAAACAACTCAGATCAACAGTATGCGAAGAATCCTTTATTACAGAGATTTATAACAGGAAAGCTACAGATGAATAAATATGAAACAACATGTAACCATAACAGATTATGAGAAACAAACCACACAAAGCAGAATTGTAATGGTACAATCAGCCAGTGTCCGTTGGAGCCGGGCCCAAAGCTTCCAATGGCGCGCTGCCGTAAACTACTTCAGACGCACGGAGAAATTAACACCGAGATATTATATTAACGCATCAATGAAAGTACAAAACTAAGTCTCAGAGAGACTCAATAGTCTGAGTTCAACTGACAGTAAAATTCATGAACAGAAAGTAAAGATACAAAAGTCCTCTCCTAGTTTCAATGCTACCCTCCTTTTATACAATTAACGGCGGAGTTCATCGGTCGACAAAACGATTGATCGTAGCGATCCCTCAGGATCAAAGATCCTGAGGGATCCGCTAAACTGTTAACGCTTTCCTTTATTCGGCCTGTAATTCCGAACTGGCAGTCCTTCATCTCGTTTCGGACTGATCTCCCTTGATTTACTCGACCTGGTCTGAACCTTATTTAGAATTGGAGGGACAGCCGTTATCTTCTCGTCAAATCCTCGTTTCGCATTGCGCCTTCCTGCTTTTACCTTTTCCTGCGTAGAGAAGACAACTGTTAGTGATTGGATCATTTTAGACTCGTTGTCTTTGCATTTCCCCTACTTTATAATAAAGAAAATATTACAACTATTGCTTAAAACATCACTAAATCATTTATTAAAACATACCTTCCCAATGCTCTACACACCCCCCGACTTACTCTGTTTCATGGCCTCATGAAACCGTTATAATTAACATGGAGAGCAGTAAGAGAATAGGCTGGAGAGGGTACTTCATGAGGGGGTCTGCAACCATGATAGGCAACCATATTATCAAAGAAATAATGCAACTGATCTGCAGGCATATCATACAAGGCCTGGTACCCTGGTGCAGGGTGCCAGATAATTGGGCTATGGAACCGATATCCTAACCATGATGGTTCAGCTTGCAGAATGCACTGGCCATAAAAAGGCAATCGTTCAGCAGCCAGCTCAAAGTTCTCATATCTGAAGGGCTCCCTGAGCTGGATGCTTGGGGTGGAAATCCGATAATGGAATTTGGCAGCCTCCAAGGCGGAATCTTTAATAACCAGGAAGTATTCTAAGCTATTTCGGATCAACTCCTCATGCATGGGTCCTAGTAGTTTCATAACACCAGGGTTTCTCATAAGGCTTTTATGTGATTGCCATAGGCAAGCTGGATCTCGAGGCTCAGCCCTGACCCATAGATCCAGGCTGTGCTCCTGCCTCTGAAAGGCATTGTAAGCCCTGAGCCATTTTAACTGGTTGACCCCAAATGAAACAAAGGCTTGCAGCTGTATATCCCCCACAAAGGGGCCAGGGTTTAGATCAGTTTCCTGCTCAAGCACCATATTGTGCAAATAAAATTCGCATAATAATCGTTGGACCTCAACCCCATAATGTTTGCAACAATCAATAAAATCATTAACAGTGTTAATCTGAATGGGGGCACCTGCCCTGACAGCTTTTATTTTCAATCTTAAGTATCTTTCAAGGAGGAATAAAGCATAATTCTTCGCGGGGGCCCTGCAAGTCAAAACATCATCATACAACGAACATACAGTGTCCAATTGTTTAATAACAGCATCTAGTCGACGTGTTACCTTGGAAACCTTTTCCTGCTCCTTCTGCCATCCTTCAAAAGCCCGACTCTCCGATTCACTCATGTTTCTCAGCTGTTGTTGCAGTTCTTCATGTTTTTCCAGAGGGATCCTTTGTTGCTCTAACTGCTCAGCCCTCTGCTGCAATTCTTCGTATTTTTCTCGAGGAATCCTCTGCTCAACTTCCTGCTGCAGCTCTTCATATTTCTCTCGAGGGATCATTTGTTCCCGTAGCTGTTCAGCCTCTTGTTGGGCCTGTCTCATCTCGCGGTGCAAGGCCTTGGTTTTTGGATTTTTTTCCCATAATTCCCTGGAGGCCGGAAGTTTCGCCTGGACCTTTACATTTCGTCGCTTAATTCTCCCTGAAGGTGGTGTCTCAGTGTGAACTGCTCTATTTTCCCTTTCCTTCTTGACATGTACAAAGGGGTACGGTGGTCCCTCTGTAACTGGGATGTCGTCTTGTGGCTCAGTTTTAATTGGAACAGCAGTTGGTTTTAATGGGCTGTTTGGAATATCAGCCTGCTCCTCTATGTCAATAGGAACGGCATTCTGGTGCTCTGTTCCAGATGGAACAACATTTTGTTCCTCAGTATTAATTGGAACAGCTGCAGGCTTGCTAGCAGAGTATCGACCTACTAGATGCCTATAGGTGCTCTGTCTTCCTCTCTGAGAGGACCCAGCTGTATTTGCCCTTCTTTTTCTTCTCACAGTCCTCTTTATTCTCAAACTGGCTTTCAGACTTCGAAATTTCCTGCCGAAGCTGGGCTATAATGGTCAGCAATTTCTGCTGTTTTCTTCTCAACTTCTTAATTTCTTTTGCCTCGGCTGTGGGCACATGGGCGGCCCTCAGTTCTGCTCCTCTTTCATCGAGGGTTTCTTCCATCATTCGGGGAACGTCCTGTTCCCGACAAACATTTTCATCCACCCCGCCATCAGCGGGTGGATTTCCTTCTGGTGTTTTAGGAACGGCTTGTTCCTGATTGGTATTCACATTTTCTTTGTCGATGACAGGGGGGTTTTCTTCCCCTGCCATTCCATCATGCAATTCGTCACGCGTATCTTCCTCAAATGGTCCTTCGGGAGGCTCTGCCAGACTGGAGGGTGAAGGATAACCTCTAAGGCTGGCCAAGATGGTGGCCATCTCTTCTTCCTCCACAGGGTTTTGTGGATGGCTACCCCCCAATTGTTCCATCTCCTTCTCCCGAATTGGCTGCTCAGCAGCTCCCTCTGGATAGCTGGTCTCGGCCGCAGAGTCGTCATCCCTATCTCCTTCTTCAGCTCCTACTTCATTCTCTGTTTGTTCCAGGTTTTCCCCAGGTATTTGTTCTGGCGCTGGAGGGTCCTCTATTATTTCAATCGGCTGGCCTATGTTTGGCTGGATTTTTTCCAGCCTACCTCTTATCTTTGCCAACCGAACTGACTTTCTAGGCCTCCCGGGCTGTTCGGGTGTGCTGACCATTTGTTCCTCCGCCTCCACCTTTCTGCGTTTTTCAACCTGTTCTTCTGTGCCAGAGGAATGCCTTCGCTTTAAGGTAGCAGGTCTTTCTGCGGCCAATTCCTTACATTTTTCTGCATGTCTAGTTGCTTCAGGGGTGCATTTTTGTTTCCCTAGCTTTATGCGTTTCTTCGCTTGCTCAGTTGTGCCCGAGGGTTGCTTAGGTTTTGGCGATTCTCTGGGTTTTTTAGGTGTTTCGGCGGTGCTAGCGGGGTGCTTCATCTTTGGGGATGGTGATTCTACTTCCCCTTCAATTGCTGTAAGAAGTTCCCGCCAGCTGGTCTGCTGCCGAGCGAGACTGTATGTCACTATCAGGCGGATCAGCCCGTGGTGGCTAACCACTGCGTCTTCATGGTGTGCCTTTTTCAGGCTCCGAGAGGTATCATGCAACAATGAATTTAACAATGCAGGGAGATTCACAGCACATTTTCCTTTTAACACAGCTAAGAGCTTAAGGTGACGCGGCCTTACCACATCTTTTCGTCCTTCGCAGGTGATGTAGCTCTGTACTACCTTTGCCAGTTCGCTCCAAGGTTCTCCCAGTGTTGCCGGCAGCACTCCTTTTCCCTTCACTGTCAGCTCCTGCCCTTCATCTTGGAAGAGTTCTACGATCTTTTGCAGTCTTTCCTTCTTTGTTGTCCATATTGGACCTAAGTCTGGTAATCCGGTTACTTCCGCGATTATTTCCTTCGTGACTGCTATCTGCTTCCCACCTACCACTGAGTGTTCTTCCTGCAAATTCTGCAGGAATTCCATGGCCACTATTTCGTTTGATTTGCGCAGGCGGCCAAAATAAGTTAACCACCCTGCTTTTTCTAAGATCTTCCGAGCGGCTTCGGAAACTATGAGCTCGCTCGGCTCGCTTCTGATAGACTTTCCCCCCATGGTTCTGTTTCAGGGTCTAGATGGAACAGCAATGCAAAGAACGTAATTGCGGCAAAAAGAAAAGATACAGAGCATGCATGAATAATTGATCATAAATAACAACTTTTTCAAAAAATAGCATTGTCATGCCGTTAACGCATATCGTACCTCCGTATCATATCATTTCCGAATGATGTGTTAACACGTGGCCGGAGGAGTAATGAAGTCACCTCCCCCCCGCGCGAAATGATAGGCTGCCTCAGCCGTCAAATAGAAGAAGGCGGTCATTCCATCACCGAGTCATAATGGAGCAGCTTTTAAAATTTTGCCATGTTTCAGATTAGACAAAGAAATACCGAGATCGATGCGACAGATAGATCGCGTTTAACATAAGCCTTCGTGATGTGATGCAGAACATAAGGATAGGACGTCTAGCACTCATGGAAAGTCTGAGATTGTCATAGTCAATGCCTTTGCCATAATTGGTAATGATAAATGGTCATGTGACGTATCCATTAAGGTGTAAGATATAATTATTACAAGGATAGAAAGAAAGATTTAATAAGATCCAAATTGGTGTATATGTTTTGACTCCGATACCATTAACAGAGCTCTGCTGCCGACCGGTGTTTATAACCGTGGCAGAGTTGTTTATTTCACCCCGGAACCATAGTCCTTTGTGTAGTTTTGAAGAGAAATTCTTGTCAACATGCAGGCCATCATGCTGGCTTGGTAACCAGATAACCATGACGCCATTCACCAGAGAGGCGCGAAACGTGGGCAGGCTGGCTCGTGATGAGACCCCCTGTTCCAAGGTTTGTTTATATAATAAACCTGTTGGACCATATCCCTGGTGTGGTGGCCATGATGGGAATGCCACTTCGCTTCCAATCTTATGATCATAGTAGGCTGGTTCTTAATGAAACCCCCTATCCTGCATTTGACAAATAATTTCTTTTGGTTCTGCTGCTTTTTCTTTTGAGATAGACTTTTGCTCTTGTATAGTTACACATAAGGGTGGTTCAGCCCTCCTTAAGAGTGGGAATGGCGGAAGAAGTCTTGTTATCCCAATAGGAAGATATAAATTTTATATTCTTATTTCCAAGTAATAATAAAAAAAATTGTAGGAACGTAACATGATAAAGTTTTCCAACAGGGCAGAGGAAGTGAGACTTATGGCTGAAAGAATGATGAGTGTATGGTTCCCTCCTTTGTTGCATCAATACTAGGGCTGTTATAGATAGCGATTTATGATGTGCTGATCTTGATATATCATGCCTTTTATATTTGTCGCATAAATATATAGCTGCTACTTATGGCCTCGGGACAATGTTTTCTTCTTATAGAAAGGACGAGGGCATACTATTTCTTTCTTACAAGGGAGGGTGGGAGGGTTTTTTTTGATGCAATGTCCTAAGATAACAAAAGCACTCAAATGCTGCTTGCTAAAAAAAAGATTGAAAAAAACACACAAATGTTGCTCCTTAAACGGAATAAGAAAATTCAAAAGTGCTGTTCCTTTTGAAAAGGAACAGCAAAAATTCAAAAGTGTTGTTCCTTTTGGAAAGGAACAACAAAAATTCAAAAAGTGTTGTTCCTTTTGGAAAGGAACATCAAAACTCAAGGGTGCCGTTCCTTTTGAAAAGGAACAGCAAAACACGCAAGTGCTGTTCCTTTTGAAAAGGAACAGCAAAACACGCAAGTGTTGTTCCTTTTGAAAAGGAACAGCAAAACACACAAGTGCTGTTTCTTTTGAAAAGGAACAGCAAAACACGCAAGTGTTGTTCCTTTTGAAAAGGAACAGCAAAACACACAAGTGCTGTTCCTTTTGAAAAGGAACAGCAAAAACACGCAAGTGCTGTTCCTTTTGAAAAGGAACAGCAAGACACACAAGTGATGTTCCTTTTGAAAAGGAACAGCAAAACACGCAAGTGCTGTTCCTTTTGAAAAGGAACAGCAAAACACACCAGTGTTGTTCCTTTTGAAAAGGAACAGCAAAACACACAAGTGCTGTTCCTTTTGAAAAGGAACAGCAAAACACACCAGTGCTGTTCCTTTTGAAAAGGAACAGCAAAACACACAAGTGTTGTTCCTTTTGAAAAGGAACAGCTAAACACACAGTTGAAACATATATACAAAATTTACAATCTTATATACAAAATGTGGTAATAAAGAATGAAATTCTTACGAATCTATAGGGGAGGAAGTTTTTGCTTCCTCTCCCATAATCTTGATGTTAGTATCTTGGCGTAACTGCTGGCAAAATGATTCCCGAGTGAGCGGTTTGCGATACAGACGAACTCGGTGGTCGTTTACCTTAAATGTATATCCAGATCCGTCGATTGTAATCAAAGTAAGGGTCCCATTTTCATGGACTTTTTGAATCTCGTATGGTCCCAACCATCGAGTCTGAAGCTTCCCCGGGAAATCCTGAAATCTAGAATCATATAACAGAGCCCAGTCTCCTTCGTGAAATATCTTATTTTTGATGAGCGCATCATGCCATTTGGCTCGCTGCTGCTGGATGAGTGCTGTATTCTGTAATGCAGCGAGCCTTGTTTCGTCCAACTCATTAATTTGCTGTAATCGATTTTTCTGTGCTTCACTTAAATCTAATCCGACTTCTTGGGCAGTTCGCAGGGTTTGGATCTCAAATTCTATAGGAAAAATGGGTTGCTTTCCAAACACTAAGTGATATGGTGAATAGCCAGTGGTACTTCTCCATGTAGTTCGATAAGCCCACAGTGCCTCCGGTAGTCGGGCGGCCCAATCGTGGCGGTGTGAGGCAACAGTTTTTGTCAAGATGGACTCTATTATCTTATTACTATTCTCGACTTGCCCATTTGCTTGCGGATGGTATGGGGTAGTAATTTTGTGATGTATGTGATGGTTATTGAGTGTTGCAGCTAATTTATGTCCCACAAATTGTGGTCCTCCATCTGTAACCACTTCCCTTGGGAGACCATAACGTACAAACAAATGGAACAAGAACTGAATTACCGACTCCTCTATAGCTCTGGGTAATGCCTCCGCCTCAACCCATTTGGTAACATATTCAGTTGCCACCAAAATGTAAGTTTTCTGGTTTGATGGGGGGTTGATGGGTCCGACAAAGTCCGGAGCCCAGCGTTCGAAAGGTTCGATCACCAATTGAGGCCGCAAAGGCATTTCGTCTGCTGGGCCAGGTCGTCCTACACGCTGACAACTATCACAGGCCTGGACAAATTTTTTGGCATCTTTGAAGATTGTAGGCTAGTAATATCCCGTTTGTAATACTTTGTGTGCTGTCCTTCGTTCAGCGAAATGTCCTCCACATGGCCCGTCATGGCAGGCTTTCAAGATATCAAAGATTTCGTCTTCTCGAATACATCTTCTGATTTCCATATCTGCGCCTGTGTGAAATAGATAGCCCCCAACCCACGAAAATCGATTGCTTTTCGCAACGATCTGTTTCCGTTCATTGGGAGTTAAATGTTTTGGAAGCTTACCTACTGCAAGATAATTAGCCACATCAGCGTACCAGGGAGTCTGAACAGCGACTGCAAATAAGTGTTCATCTGGGAATTGGTCCTCAACTGCTGCTGTTTCAACTGCTTTTGGTATTCGTGACAGAAAATCAGCTACAGGGTTCTCCTTCCCTGGTCGGTCTCTGATTGTAATGTCAAATTCCTGCAACAAGATCAACCACCTGGTTATTCTTCCATTTGTAACAGGCTTATTTGCTAAATACCTAATAGCAGAATGGTCTGTATACAAAATAACGGGATAGCCTGTAATATAGTGTCTAAATTTATTAATAGCATGTATCACAGCTAAAAATTATTTTTCGGTAACAGTGTAATTTAATTCAGCCGGAGCCAAATTTTTGCTGATGTAATAGATAGCATATGGTCTTTTCTCTTCTTCTTGGCCCAACACTGCACCGATTGTTGTGTCTGAGGCGTCGGTTGAAATTTGGAATGGTAAGTTCCAATTAGGTCCTCTGAGAACTGGAGCTGTAGATAGCAACTTCTTTAATTCTGTGAAGGCTCGATCACATTTTTCTGTCCACAAAAAATCAACATTTCCAGTTAATGCATGTAGAGGTGCGGAAATACGTGAGTAATGTTGTATAAATCGTCTATAATACCCAGAAAAACCAAGAAAACTGCGTACCTCTGTTTGATTAGTGGGGGTTGGAATAAGCATGAGTATTTGAATTTTAGCCGGGTCTACCTGAATTCCAGCTGCTGAGATGTGATGTCCCAGAATGAGTCCTTCTGTCATCATCATGTAACATTTTTCGTGACTCAAGCAAAGCCTGGTAGCAATGCAACGCTCTAGAACTTTTTCGAGAGTGTCCAGGGCTGGATCAAAGTCATCTCCATATGGTGTAAAATCATCCATATAGACTTCCAATCCATCATTAATTAAATCTGCGAAGATGCTAAGAACAGCCCGTTGGAATGTAGCCGGAGCATTACATAATCCAAAGGGTAAGACTCGGTAGGCGAACGTTCCCCAGGGGCAAGTAAAGGTAGTCTTATCCTGGTCTTCAGGGGCGATCTGAATCTGGTTATATCCGCTGAAGCCATCCAAGAAAGAAAAAAATTTCTTGCCTGCTAAGGTGTCCAATACCTGGTCTATGAAAGGGAGAGGGAAGTGATCTTTTTGTGTAGCTTTGTTTAATTCTCTGTAATCAACACAGATCCTCCATTTCCCGTTCTTTTTAGGTACTACCACAAGTGGGGAGACCCATTTGCTGTCAGAAATAGGATAAATAAAATTAACGTCTAATAATTTCTGCAGCTCATCTTTTACAACATCTTTTAAATGGGGATTGAGTCTTCTCTGTGGTTGGCGAACTGGTCTTGCATCTTTCTCGATATAGATACGATGTGTACATAGCTGGGGATCAATCCCCTTCATATCGGGATAGTCCCAAGCAAATGCCTCCTGATACTTTCGTAGGAGCTGGATGAGTTTGGTCTCTTGTTCAGGTGTCAGATTAGCGTTAATGTTTAAAGTTTTGCCCGGTTCAATTTGTATTACTTTGCTGTTAGCAACAGAGGTTACAGATATATTTGGGTCATTGTCATCTTTTAGAGGATCTTCCTCTAATTCGTTATCAAATGTCGCTTTTATCATAAAGCATTGTGTATACGATGTGGACTCTGTTTGATTAATGAATTTATTGATGGCATCATCTTCCGTTTGATCTTTAAAATCTAGCGCTTCCTGAACTGTTAATGGTGGTCTAATATTATCAGTAATATATGAGGCAGGGCGCAGATTGGTCATCGATATATGAGGTGTGATGCTTGGCTGGGCTGGCGGGTACAAGATTAAATTTTTGATATCCGGTCCTCTGGTTATGGTCATGTTTCCCTGCCGGCATCCAATGTAGGCGTCAGCAGTAGCGAGCCATGGTCTACCTAGAATTAGCGGATGTCCATCTAGTCGGGTTTTGGGATTAATCACCAGAAAATCGGTCGGGTATTCCCAAGAGTCCACTGAAACCATGACATCATACAAGGTGCCTTCTGGTCTTATTACTGATCGGTCAGCTAGTTCTAGTAAAGTGGAAGTAGGCTCTACCGATGTAATTCCAAGCTTCTGGCAGGTTGATGTTGTCAGGATGTTAATCGCAGCCCCTAGATCTACTAAAACGTTGGTCAGGGTCTGCCCACAGACTTGAACAGTGACAATTGGGTTTCCAGGATCCTCATATTTAATTGGTGTTTCTTTCCCTGATAAGAGGTCGGATAAGGTGCCGACTACCTGGACTCTAGGGTTAGGGGTTATATTTCTTTTTGTTTTTCTGCTACACAGGTCTTTTATGGTTTTTGCATATATGGGGATGTCCTGTATAGCCTGAAGGAATGGAATTCTTATATACAAGTTTTGGAGTTCTCCCAGAATATCAAAATCCGGATATTGCATTTGTCTTGGAATGGCCAGTCGTTCTGGGAAAGGTGGAGAAGATGTAAGTACTTGCTGATGAACTTGGTCTTTACTTACTTCTTCTTGTTGTAACGGTTGTTCTATCGGTAACTAGTTTTCAATATGAGCGGTTCTATGTCCCTCAGTTTCTATTATTCGCCCAGATCTCAACTGAAGATCATTGCACTCCTGCAGAGCAGATTCAATCTCGGAAGATTCTATAATTTGAAGAGATTGAACTGGCCGATTATTTGGGTTCGGGTTGGGTTGGGCTGGGAGCTGCGGTCTTAGGTTGGGCTGGGGATTTTGTTGCAAGGCTGGCAGAGTTGGTTGAGGGAGCGGAATTGATCCTGGCGTTTGATATGTCGATCTTGGCCAGTTGCTCTGCCAGGGTGAACTTTGAGAAGTGGAAGGGGTCCACTGCGGAGGATATGAATTATTTGGCCAATATGGCGGAGGATAAGGAAAGTTTGGCCAACCAGCTTGGTTCATCCAAGGGTTCGGAGTAGGAAACATTTGAGGTGGCCAATTTGAAAACGGGTGCTGAGACTGATTTTGCCACATATTCTGTTGCTGAGCATTAAATTGCGGAGATTGAAAAGAAGAGGAGGGATCTTGAAACATACCAGGTTGCCTAGGTTGCCATTGACGACGCTGGTTGATAAAGTATGCTGATTCTGGTTCCTCTTCTGCTTCTTTGTACACCGCCTTCAAACCAGGGAGCGAGGGACAGCTTTCAGTCGGATGGTCCTTGGTACAAATAGCACATATTTGAACTGTATCAAGCGGGCATTCTTTCTGGCTATGTTTCTTCCTGCACCGTGGGCAGAAAATTGCCAGATTTTGTTCCGCCTCTGCTTGCTTCTGTTTAGCCTGCACAATATCAAGCTGTGTAGTTAATGTCCCCATGATATCAGTTTTAAAATTCTCTAACAGATTTCCAAGTTCCACTCGTGATACTCCTTCTGTTGATGTTCGATTGTCTCTAGTGAAGCGATCATATTCTGCTGGTTTTATCCGTGTGCTGCCTCTTGAGCTCCTGATACACAGATCAATGATGTCAGCAAAATTTTCCTGATAAATGTCTCCTTTACCCATAATATTCAACGTTTCAATCCATTGCTCCTTCATACCTCTAATCAATGCAGTTTTCAACACGTTATCGGGCAGAGGTAACGATGCATATGGAGATCTCTGCAAGTTATATTGGAAACGTTCTACATATTCTTCTAAAGTTTCATTTGGTCTGGCAGACATTTGAAAGATTTCATCCTTTAGTTCTCTTGATCTACAATAATCCTGATATTTTTTTAAGAAGGCCGCTTTCATTTCGTCCCAATTGTTTATGACTCCACCACCTAGACCCATGAACCATCTCAGAGCTGCTCCCTTCAAGGTAGAGGGAAACAGTTTTAGCTTCTGGGGATCAGTGGTGTAATCGTATCCCCTGCATAACACATCAAATTCAAATAGAAACGCATCAGGGTCTTCTGATGTGAGTCCATGAAACGTCGGAATATGTTGAAGCGGAATTGCCTTCATTGGTGCATTCGCAGCAGAATCTACTATGGGATATTGCAAAGTAGAGGTTTGGGTATTTGGCTGATTCTGCGCCATGGAATCAAATATATGCCAGTAATCTTCAGGAATTTCCAATAGAGTATTCCTTGGTTGAGGAGGGGTAATCTTAGCAGGAACTGTTTTTACAGCACTCCCTTTATCAGGGATAATGATGGCCCCTACGGTCTGAGGTGAATGAATTCCCTCAACAAGGATTTTTGCAGCGCTTCCTTTATCCGGACTATTTAAAGGTTGGTTTAGTTCAACAGGAGATTTAGGTTCCTCGATTTCCCCTGTTTCTCCTTCTCCTTCGCAAAGGTTACTAAAATTTCCTTCGTGCACTGGTCCAGGAGTCGAATTGTCAAATTCTTGAAAGTCCTGCTCCTCTGTCTGACTGTGCACCTCCGCAAAGGCTTCAGATGGTGATTCTGAGGCCTGAAGGGAACTAGCAGGTTGTTTAGAGTTTACTTTCTTATAACCTACTGATGGCGGAGATTCGGCTTTCTTGTAAATTTCGTCTATAAAGGTCTTTCGTCCAAGGGTCGCCGACCCCTTGGCTTTTTCGGTTTTGGATGGAGGCTTTTGATTCTTTTCTGGCTTTTTCTGCTTAGTCATGCACTCCAATTAAATTACTAAATCAATTCTGCTAGGAAAGCGGACGGTGGAGCAGGGCTTTTACATGCTCCGCACGCAGATTCTTACCTTCCGTTTTTAAAATCCAGTTCTCCCCTAATAGATTCACACACTACCCTGTTAAAAAAAACAAATGGCTATGCCCCTTCCCCGGCAACGGCGCCAAAATGTGGAGCTGTAACAAGGGTCTTTTTCACCTCTAGTTATCTCACATTACAAGTCAATCCAGGAGCGTTTTGTTATTGTAAGGGACATCTTAATTTGAGGCTATTTGTCAGGATAATGCTTCGTAGTGTAGATCTAAAGAATACAAGAGTAAACGGATGCTAATGCTAAATTACTTTTGCATAAAGAAATCACACACGCAGCAACTTCGTCAGTCGAGGGTATGGAATTAATAACCTATCCCCCTAGAAACTGATGAAGGAGTATGGATCATGATCTGGGAGCATTATAGCGTCTGCTGTATCTCACAACAGTCTTGAACCTCCTCTCATGCCACTTCAATAAACGCAAGCGAAAGGAACAGCAAGAAACAGCAACTTCAGAAATGGAACAGCAATAAAAGGAACGGCAGTAAATGGAACGGCAATAAAGAAACTAAGTCTCGCGAGGTCTACACTTCCAATCCTTGGCACACACTTGCATACAAAAAGGAAAGCAATCATTTATACAGGTTTGCAGCTTGATCAAATGGAACAGCAAATCATTAAAGACAGGAAACGTCAATCATATATATATCAAATGGAACAGCAAATCATTAAAGACAGGAAACGTCAATCATATGTACACGATCTGCAATAGTCACCAACAATCCATTAACCCCAATCACCTGTAGCTGAAATATTCTACTTATGAATTCTGTAATTAGTGCAAACAACTCAGATCAACAGTATGCGAAGAATCCTTTATTACAGAGATTTATAACAGGAAAGCTACAGATGAATAAATATGAAACAACATGTAACCATAACAGATTATGAGAAACAAACCACACAAAGCAGAATTGTAATGGTACAATCAGCCAGTGTCCGTTGGAGCCGGGCCCAAAGCTTCCAATGGCGCACTGCCGTAAACTACTTCAGACGCACGGAGAAATTAACACCGAGATATTATATTAACGCATCAATGAAAGTACAAAACTAAGTCTCAGAGAGACTCAATAGTCTGAGTTCAACTGACAGTAAAATTCATGAACAAAAAGTAAAGATACAAAAGTCCTCTCCTAGTTTCAATGCTACCCTCCTTTTATACAATTAACGGCGGAGTTCATCGGTCGACAAAACGATTGATCGTAGCGATCCCTCAGGATCGAAGATCCTGAGGGATCCGCTAAACTGTTAACGCTTTCCTTTACTCGGCCTGTAATTCCGAACTGGCAGTCCTTCATCTCGTTTCGGACTGATCTCCCTTGATTTACTTGACCTGGTCTGAACCTTATTTAGAATTGGAGGGACAGCCGTTATCTTCTCGTCAAATCCTCGTTTCGCATTGCGCCTTCCTGCTTTTACCTTTTCCTGCGTAGAGAAGACAACTGTTAGTGATTGGATCATTTTAGACTCGTTGTCTTTGCATTTCCCCTACTTTATAATAAAGAAAATATTACAACTATTGCTTAAAACATCACTAAATCATTTATTAAAACATACCTTCCCAATGCTCTACAATAACTGGAGCATTTGCAAGTAACTTCTTCAACTGCTTAAAACTTGTTTCACATTCCTCATTCCATTCAAATTTATTTCCCTTTCATTCTAAGGATGTAATAGGGTGGGGAGCCTGTTATAATTTCCTAATGACCCTCATGTAATAACATGTTAATCCTATGAATGATCTTACCTCATCCACATTCCTAGGAGCTTCCCATTCCATGATAGCTCTAATATTTTCTGGGTCCACTATTATACATTCCTTGGAAACAACATATCCCGAGTAAGGTACCTTTGTCTGAAAGAAGCTGCATTTACTAAGCTGAGCATACAATTGATGCTCTCTCAACAATTTTAACATTGTTTCCAGGTGTTCTACATGCTCTTCCTCATTTTTAGAATATATGAATATATCATTAATGAATATTATCATAAACTTGTCGAAGTAAGGATGCAACACATTGTTCATCAAGCACATGAAAGTAGTTGGAGCATTATTCAAACTGAAAGGAACCACAACAAACTCATAATTCCCATACCTAGTCCAGAAAGCAGTCTTATAGATGTCATCTTCTTTGACGTGTACATGATGATATCATGATCTAAAATCAATATTTGAGAACATTTTTTTTCCCTTCAACTGATCAAACAAGTCATCGATCCTTGGAAGTGGATACATGTTCTTGATCGTCACTTTGTTCAGTTGAATTTAATCAATGCACAATTTGAGAGTACCATCCTTCTTCTTCACAAACAATATCGGTGTGCCCCAAGGTGATACACTTGGTCTAATGCATCCCTTGTCAAGCATTTCCTTCAACTGCAGCTTCAATTCCACTAACTCTAGAGTTCTCATCCTGTAAGCTGCATTTGGTGTTGGTGTTGTCCTAGTACCAACTAAATAGAAAATTCCACTTCCCTCTGGGGAGGTGTTGGATACCTATAGTAATAGGTTTCATATTTCATGATTGATTATTGAAAATCCAAATATGCTCTGCTTTGTTACTACAAAGATTCCATATTTCCAGGAAATCAGAGGTGTAGGAAATACTTCAAATAGTGAGGACCTTATTACAAATTTTGTGGATGATTCAACAGTTCAAGCTGGATCATGCCATGTTTCAATTTTGAGTTATAGAATAGAGAAAGAAGTCTGTCCAAACAGCTTAATCTTGGCGGATAAGTAGTTCAGATAGAGAAACAAAGGTTCCCAAAAGTCTAATCTGGGACCTTGGAAGAGATAAGGGTAGAAGCAGATAGAGTAAAAGGAAAAAGCCAAAGAAAAGAAAAGGCAATTGAAGGTTGCAAGTCTAAGTGCCCCTCCAAGAAGAAACTAAAAAATGTTAGGTGAAATAGTTGGGTAGGCAGTTGTGGTTGCAGAAAGGACAGGTTCACCATTACATAGTTGTCAAAGATATTTTGCCAAGGCAATGGACATATCAGCAAAAAGGGTGGTGAATTTCATGGATTCACAGCAGAGAGCATCACTAACTTCACTTTTTCCCCTCTACTCCATCATTAACATCCCCTTTCTCAAAGATTCCCCTCCTTCACTTTACTAACTCCTAAATCTACTATTTAACTCCCTTATTCTACCCCTTGCCCTAATAGTAATAACACTAAGGTGTATAAAGCCCTAAATGTTATATATTCCCTCCCCTAGGCATAATAGCCGAGAAATCTGCAAAGAGGGATCATAGTGGCATCTGGCCACCATGGTGAACCTATCCCCGATACTCTCCCTTTGCCGCAGATCATTTCCCCTCAAAAAATACCTTTGCATGGGTAAAAACCCCTCTCTAAACCCCTCGAGCCCACAAACCCTCCGCAAACCTTATAAAAGGCAAAATTCCGCCTTCAGCACGCCCCCAAATGCAAGCGCGGGTGGTCAGAAGTTGAAACATTTGAAAACCATGTCAAAAAACCCACAAACAGTTAATATTTCCGCCGTCCTATCCGCCGTGCACCTTACACCTCCGCCAGCCGTCGGATCAAGCCTTCCAGATCCGACGGCCCACAACAATATCGAAGCGCTATCCACGTCCGCACGTTAATTCCCGAGAACATGACGTTGCGCCTCGTCACTCCTCCGCCACGCGTCGCCCGATGGACTATCTCGGAGCTCCCTCTGACACCCTGGGCACCGTACTCTAACCGCCCCGAGAAACCGTGACGGTTAGAGCCTTAACCATGACCGTCACGGTTTCACCTCCGCCCATCCCCGTTGACCTGTCTGCCACGTCTCGTACCCGCCTCCACCACGCGTCCAGCTCACCGCTGACTGGACTGCCACCTCACCCCCGTTGACCTGTCGTCTTCCGCCACGTCCTCCCCGATGACGTCAGCTGACGTCACATCACCGTGACCCACCAATGACGTCATGCTGACGTCATCATAAAAAAAGCGCCAAATGGGTAAAAATCTCATATTAACCAAATTTCACGCGTTTTTTCACCATTTCATTGTTTTGTCTGCCGAACTCTCTGTTTAACCGTTTCTGCCCGGATTTCCGCCAACCTGTAAATTCAACAAAGGCGACCACTCCAGCAACTGCAGTACACCTTATCACGACTTCTGCACGTCAAGTTACAGGTATTTACCCTACCCTGCCCTCCATACGACCTGCATTCTGCTCTAAACTGCTCACAGGCATAATAGGACCGTAAAACAGATTTTTTCACCGCTAGAACCGGGTTATACCTCCACCATTGTCTCTGTGAAGTCCAAAAATTCCCTGCAGAGTTGTAACAAACTGCAAATTCATCTGAAAACCCCTCGTCCTGCGTTTTCTCGGCTAAATGCCCCGCGGAATACCTCTGAATTACTACCAGGAGCTAAATTGGGCCCCAAAAGAGTCTCTGTAACCAATTACCAGCAGTATTTCAATTTCTAGCTGGTAAATTCCCCTCTGACAGTTCAGAAAATCAAGTTTTTACCACAGAGGGCGATCTGCAGTCTGTCTTTGCCAACTCACTTGTCAAATTGCATTAGTTTATCCCTTCACAAGCTATGGAGACTCCCATTGCTCTCAATATTAAGCCTATCAATGCCCCCCACCAAGAATTAGCATGGAAACCCCTGGGAGACATGGATTACCAGATGTTGGACTGGTTTCCTATGGGAACTAAGTATAATATCCAGATGTTAAATGAACTGAGAGCCCAGCACATGAGTGGAGCAGATATCCTGGGAATTTGGGAATCAAATTTGCCCATATACAACCTTCCCCAAGTTAATCCCATGCCAGAGCTTATCTACAGTTGCCAAGAGTGCTATGACCCCAGCCAAAGGGCAGTCATTAGCCCCACAGGCCTAGTCCTGTTTCAGATCACTCCAGAGAGTATAAATCAGATGCTGCATTTTCATACAGCCAAGAAATTGACCCCTCTTTCCATGCAAGATTTGATAAAGAGAGGAAATAACCTGTCTAATGACCAGATTGTGAAGATTAACCAGCTATTTGTCACACCTAGCTCTGAAGCAGTCAGAACCCCTCCCATTGGGTACCAATACCTGAATGAGTTGGGCAGGATGATGGTGGACTTGATTGGATATGTCCTGGGATTCAGAGGACTGGAAGATGTAGATGACAGCATATTGGCCATGCTGTCCATATTTGCCCCGGGTAAGCCTCCAGCTATCCACTATGATTATGCAACTTATATAGCTGAGAAGATTCATGACCAGTTCATGAACTTGAAGAGGGAGAGGCTGTTCAGATACACCTCCTACATATATCATCTGTTCTTGTTCAACCAGCCAGCTACCTTCTCTGTCCCTTTGAGGTCACTCAACGCCCAAGGAACCCCAAGATCAGTTGTTTTTTGGACCCCTGTGTTCCATCGTACCTCACTATCACCTTATACATACTGTGAGTTTATTGATTTATTTGTTCATCCAGCCCTAACAGTGCTGCAAGGTGCCCCTCCTCCTAGACTGACCGATGACATGAAAAGAATTCTTCATTTGAACAAGCTTTATAACATCGGCAACTGGTACTTCTACCAGAATCACACAGTCATTAGGGTGTATGGATGTGAATTAAATCCATTTAGGCTGCCAAGGTACGTTCCCATGAGACTGTTTGCCTTAGAATATTTCAGGCAATTTGGGAACTCAGATTACCTACACTTTCAGAGTAGAAACAAGAAATCACAGTTGAAAGTGAGAAATCAGCTAGGTCCCTTCTTATACAACAGGAAGGAGGAAGGCTGGAAAGAGGCAGACAGGATCCTGGAAGGACTCCAGTTGAAAACTAGTTTTGAGTGGATTCCATATGACCCTAACCACTCTATTTCCCTCAGGAGGATCAGGTATAAGTTAGGCAACTATGCTCATGCCAGATTACCTGAAATTGAAAAATATGCAAATGCACCAGATTGGGAAGAGGGCACATTAGTAGAGCAAATGACTAATGAAGAAATACTTGAGCAAGAGGCTAGAAACGTCCAAAAACAAGCTGACTTGGAAACTTGTGGACAGGTGCCTATTTCCTACAGGAGGCAAATTGGGGCAGCCACCACAACACCAGCAACACAACAGCGAACTGCCGAGCAGACAACCCAAGCAGCAAGCAAGGACAAAGGCAAACAGGTGGAACAACCACCTATATTAACAGAAGAACAGGTTGACACCTTGCTACAGCAGCAAGAAGAAATGGAAGAACGGGAGTTGGGGCAGCAACAAGATAAATCAAAAACTAGTGAGCAGCAGCCATTACAGCAAAATAAAGAGACAGATTTGCCCGGATCTACAGAACAGCAGCCCCAAACAGAGTTGTCTCCAAGAACAGACATCAATGTGGACAGCTCAGTCCTCCAAACACCCCAGAAGGAGGACTTAACCAGAAAGAGAGAGAGAGAGACTCCCCAGACTTCATCCTTTATCAGAGGAGAGAAGAGACAAAGATTGAATGACTCCCAAGAGGAGGACATAGCAGTAAGGCAGGCCATGGGCATGGGCCCACCCAGTGGAGAACTCTCGGCCAGCTCATCTCAAAGAGGACCAGATATGACAATGGGAGGAGAGGTCAGCTCTTCTGGCCAGCATAGAGAGGGGCACTCAAGTATAAAGCAGCAATTCATAGAAATCAAGAGAAGGAGTGATCCCATAAAAGTGCAACTCTATGATCACTTGTTAAAACTAGCTCCCAGCAACCAGCAGAGACTAATGTCTGCTTTTGATGTGAGTGAGGGAAAAATGATAATGAGCCATTTCATGCCCACAACTCTACATCCCCAGTCCACCTCAGACTATTTAAGAACCAACATGGAGGTTCTGGCTAAAGATATTCACCCCATGGATAAGATAGAGTTACACAAACAAACGGGTGAAATGGTGTATGCCTCCCTGGCAGATGAGACACTGGAAAATTACAAATTAAAGAGCAGCCTAGACAATACATCATCCCAGCTAGAATTGGAACGAGCATCCTCACAAGCCAAGGACAACAGGATCAAATCCTTGGAGGAGGTAATCATAGAGATAGGACATGATCCCAAGGATGTCAAAGGCATCCAAGAACTGCTGAAAATAAGGGATGCAGACATGGCAGCCCTAAGAAAGAAAATCAAACTCCCGGCCACCATCCATCCACAAACAGATGAAGTTGCCCAGCAACGGCAAGAAAAAGATACCACAGACTTGCTGGTATCCTTATACAAAGAGCTGGTTAGGACTCAAGACCAGCTAGGACAAACTGAAGCTGCAAAGGCAGCACTACAGGAAGCACTGAAGCAAAGAGAAGAGGGCCATCCCTCCCAGCCTCCTCCTGTGATAATAAATCTTGAGGAAGTCCCTCCAAAGACTGCTCCTCCTCCTCAGCAAACAGAAGCTACAGCACCAACTACAGCGCCATCCACAGCAGCAACAACTACAACATCAGAACAGGCTGCTAGTCTAGACATGCAAAAGCTGCAAGCAGAGATCCGAGCTATGGAAGCTCAAATGAAAGAGCTGGATGGGCTCAAACAGAACTTGGCTAATGTTAATGAGAAATTTGATAAAAGCAAACAAAATGAGGCAGCCAAGGAGAGAGAGGTGAAAACCCTTAAGAGAAGGATTGCTGAGCTGGAAAAAGAGCTTGCATTGGAAAAGGTAACTGCTCAGATGAAAGCAGTATTATGGAGCAACATTGGAAGATCCATTGCCAACCAGTGGCAATATATTGAGACTATGGATGAGCAAATGGTGCTCATCACCAAAGCAAACAAGGAGATACAGAGAGCCAGGGCAAGCCTTGGACACATGCCAGAAGCAGCTACCAGGATGATCAATATCCTGAATTACAAGACCAGCACTCAATTGGCTACCATGGGAATCAACAACAGGACAGAAACAATTGCCATAGCCAAGAGAGTTGTTACATTGAGAAACTTGGTTGGGACCCTGGAGAGGAGAACACAGGACATGCAGACAGAAATTAACAAATTCCTGGAGAAATTTGTAACACTGCAGAACAGAGGCCTCCCCAACATTTTGAGCAGCGTGGGAAGACTGCTCACCCTGGACAACTATAACAAGAGAATTGATGCCCATGCAGTAGCAGAGATTGCAAAACCTCCCAGCACTTCAGCAGACACAGGGCCAGCCACAGGGCAAATGATGTATGACAGGGTGGAAAACCTGTTTTTTCTCATGAATGAGATAGAGCATCTGTTTGATACACCACCCAATTTCTTCAAATTCACAGAAGCAGATGAGACTCTAGGCGCAATTTTGGCACATCAACTGCCCACACAGGATGTCTGGAGGCATTTGACCCAGACAATTTTGACAGGCCAGAACCAATAGCGCAGAAGGAAAAAGGCAGACACGCGCAGTGGCAATTTTGGGAATTAAAATTTACAGAAAAAGCAGAGGCTGAGCCAACTCAGCCAGACCAGTCACTCACCACCAGCAGCAGTCAAAGTCACAGCTGACAGGTCCGAGACATAGTGTACCAGCCTACAGTCGGGTTTTCTATGCATTAACTCCAAATATTCAGACCGACTTAGCTATTCTTATAAAGCTAAATATCTTCTGACAGAGCATTAAAATGCCTGTACTGTGTATTAAATGTGTAATAAATTTTCGACATAATATCTTAAAGAGTTGGTGAGAATGTAAAGACTGAGATAACGCAGAACTCAGATATTTCTGTAGACCACCGCTAGTATATATACACCCTTCACAGATGCTGAAGGGGTTGCTGGAATTTTCTCTTGGATAACTTCCATCTGCTGTAATATTTTCAGAGAATTAATACAAAGGAGGAATGGAACTTCCAGAAGTTTGGTGTATTTGATGTCTTGTGGTGAAGGATGCATGTTACAGGATTCCATGGGTGTTGCATAAAACTATAAGTATTCTCAAATCTCTTGTCGTGTCTGTTTTGAGTCTTTTGTTCTCTTTGTCGTTCTAATGTTGTACACTTGATAGCAAGGTGAAAGGATAGTACCAGGATTTAACCATGTTTACCCTGGACTCAAACTGAGCTATTATATATGTTTTCCTCATATACAGTAACAGAATTGTAATTCTTAATTGCTGCAATTCAAAACTGTGTTTTTATTGTAACAGTCATTCTCAGGGATTCAACTTTTGCCCCTAAGACTTCTGTTTTCTCTTCTTAAAGCTATCTGTTGGGAACATATAGATAAATAGTGAAAATTCTTAAATGCTTTCACTGTTTGTGCTACCTGTTACCAGTCTTTTAATCAAAAATCTGTTCTATTAAACACCCAAATGGCCCTGTAAGTTCCATCTTTCATCTCACAGATTCAAACACATTAAGCCACAGACTCCATTGCCCAATGATATTCAACATATCTAAAAACTACATCACTGAAGTCTAAGGGAATTTCATCAACCGAAACACAAACATGACCTGTACTCAATACCTAGCCTAAAACACCATCACTGTAGATATAAATCATAAAGAGAGAGCCCTCTCTGATCACTGTTTGGCTAGAAACAGTGATTAAAAGATTGGTTAGTGGTTACCCCGGCCGTATTCCCTTGGGAGTCATAGGGAACAACCTGGGTGTTAACATAATTGGCGACTCCACTGGGGACGAACTATTCAATTACTATCTATCTTCCAAAGCTTTCATCAAGCCTGAAACTAGCCAAGACATCTTAGGACTGTTTCTCTAATACAGGGGCAGTCTTAGGGAAGAGCTAACTAGGGAAACTTATCCTAGCCTTGAAACATATATAGTCATTCCAGAGTTCTTATTTTGCCCTTGTAAATACAAAACTTCTGTATAAAGTTCTGAAAGAACACTTAGAAGCTGGCTCCTAAAGCAAACCCAAGGCATACTAGGGCACACCCTGACCCTGATCAACCCATCATTGTTGATAACTCAAATATCATCCCAAAGAACATAAGGAAACAGCACAAGCAGGATAAACCTGCTGATTCAGATATAAGGTCAGACCAACCCATCCTCATTCCCACTCCTTGCAAAGTCCTTTTCCGTTCCACACCCAACTCCCCTAGTTCATCTTCAACCCCTCAAAGTCCTACCTTTCCATCTTCACCATCTGCACATACTCACTCAACCAGTTCTCTACTTGTTATCCATCCTATTAACCCCAGTACACCTGTAATCCCAGTTGTCCCATTTGTTCCTATCAACCCTATTAACCCTATAAACATGGCTAACAGATATGCACCATTGCAGATTCCAGCCAACGCTCCGGCTCTACCCCAAGACTACCAAACTAGACTCTCATTTTTTGACTCCCATGGCCCTTTGACAGCCATCCAGCATGCTAAAAAGATGCAAGACCACTTTGAGACCTATGAAATAGATGATGACAGTGTTAGAATGAGAATTTTTGTCCAAAGCCTAACTGGGGATGTCAGAACTTGGTTTAGATCCTTGAATGCAAATTCCATTGCAACCTCTGAAGTTCTATACCAGGAATTTACCAACAGATGGGAGAAAAAGAGAGATCCACACCATATACTTGGTGAATATAACACTATTAAAAGAGGTCCCCAAGAAACGGTGTTGGAATATTGTGCTAGGTTTAACAACATATACAATGCTATTCCCCAGAACTTAAGGCCCCCTCCTGATTTGGCCCTTTATAACTTCCCTGATGGTTTTGACTCTGATATGGCCTATCAGTTGAGAGAAAGAGACCCTCCAACCCTTGCAGAAGCCCAAAGAGTTGCAGTCACTGTAGAGGCCAACCTAATTGCCAAAAGAAACAGGGCAAAGCTGGAAAAGAAGGTTGGTTTCAAGGAAGAGCCCTCGGGCTTCGATCAAAAGTTGGATGCAATACTAAACAGCATGAAAAGACTAGGTGAGAGAGTGGAATCAGTAGAAAGAAAGTCATCATGGGAAGCACCACAAAACAATACTCCTAGAAACCCAAATTTTAGGAGAACACAGAACCCCAATATAGGAAAAACAGGTGCTGACCAAGATATCAGACCACCTTTTCAAGAAAATTATGCAGAAACTTCCTCGGCTAATCAACTCAATGAAGATCCAGAGATCAATTTAATAGGTCTGGATGGTAAAAGCCATGTTTTCCTAACACAAGAAGACCATGATGAGGATGAGAACAAAACATTCCAAACACAATCAGGAGAATCCTTTGACTTTAAGCAAGGATATGATACTGCTGTCTATGAAGTCCATAAGCAGTACAAACTAAGAAGTCGGACTGTAAATGCAAATCAGCCTGAAAAGGTAAAGGAGAAACAGCAATCTAAAGAAGCCTCAGTCACTGAACCTAATGACAAAACAAACTTGCCTGCAAAGGAAGTAGTGGTTGAGGAGGTCACTGAATTTCTGTCCACACCACAAGAGCCCACAGCAACATCATCCTCTCACCCAAATCCGAACATCACCCCTCAAGACATGGACATGGGGGGCAGATTCCAAAATCAAGATGAAATCCAACAAGAAGATTCATTGAACAAGAAAAGGACTGCTGTCCGCGACCCTAAAATTCAGGTGGATAAACCCTTTGACCTAGGAACAGAGATTGGCAAGTTAAAGATAGCAATTCCCCTTTTAGAGCTAGCCAAGCATGACATATATAAGCAACAGATCAAGAAATCCCTTCAGCTCACCAACAACAAAGATGATGTAAATGTGCTAGATGACACTCCAGAATTACTGTTTGGTCCAGAGGTAGATGGAAAAACAGTAGTCACAGGGGTTTTACCTTTTTATGTCAGCTTACACGTTCATGATAAAATACTGCACAATGCAATGTTTGACTCAGGTGCATCTCACAACCTCATGCCAAAAGCAGTCATGGAAAGATTAAATTTGGATATAACAAGACCATACAAAGACCTGTTTTCTTTTGATTCTAGTCAAGTAAAATGCTTGGGCCTGATTAAGGATTTATGTGTGTCCCTGGTCCAATTCCCCAACAAGACCATTTTGATGGATGTTGTTGTTGCTGATATCCCACCCAAGTATGGGATGCTACTATCAAGATCATGGGGAGCAAAGCTTCAAGGCTCCCTGCAGTTAGACATGTCATATGCAACCATCTCTGTCTTTGGACAACCAAAAAGACTTTATAGGGAAACACTCATGAAGTATATGGTTAGCAGTGAAGAGAAACCCCAAAATTTCCCAATATATGCAGTTCATTCAGACGTAGACTCTTACATCCTCTTTAATGACAGCATAGGCCTCTCGGGCAGTCACATTAGCACGGAGACATTTAAACCAGAGCAAAACATCCATCAAACAAGTGGCACCTGCCAAAATTTAATCAGCCCAACAATACCCATTCACCCTCCTTCAGTTGTAAAAAATTGTCAAACAAATGATGAAATTATCCTAGGAGACAAATGGGAAAAGAAACCTCAACTCATGCTCACATGGCCATCCCATGAGAAGAATTTAAGATTCCCTGACCAGCAAGATAGTCTGTGGGTCCTAGAGTTTGATGGCTCAGTTAACAAGTTAGGGGCAGGAGCTGGAGTATGGATACATAACAAAGAGAAAGCCTGTGCACAAGGCAGGGCATATAGACTGAACTTTAAATGCACTAACAACATGGCAGAATATGAAGCTCTGCTACTAGGTCTCAAGATTGCAAAATCATTACAAGCACATAGCCTCTCAATCATGGGGGACTCTGATCTAGTAATTCAACAAGTAAAAGGGGATTTTGTCACCAATGACAAAAGATTAAGGTCCTACAGGTCTGCTGTAATTGAAATGCTAGAAACTTTCTCCGAGTTTGTTCTCACAAAGATTCCAAGGGGCCACAATCTCCATGCTCACAGCTTGGCAACATTTGCCAGCACCTTCAAATTCCCACTACAACCCAACAATTGTTTCACAGCAGAAGTCAAATATAGGCCTTCTATTCCAAACAATGTCAAAGAATGGCAAGTATTTGAGAATGATAGGCAAATAAACAACTTTTTAACTTTGCAACAAGAGTTTACAGGATTAAATATTGACCTTGAGACAGCAAGTCAATCTCAAATTGTTGATGGAGCAAGTCAATCACAATTACAGTTTCAACAATCTGCTCACCCAATGTCACTTAGGACAGCAAAACAACTACTCAGCCCAACCATTTTCAACAATGAAAACATTCAACAAATTAAACAAATGGACTGTGAAGAGATGAGTAACATTGAAACTGAAATCATACAACTCAAAGACAACTTCCTCCCAGCAGGCCTTACCCCACTAGAGGACATTTTTGACTCAAATGATGTCCCCAGGAAACCAAAGATGCAGCCATTAGATGCAAGAGTTGAAGAATGTAATATTGGCACTATGGAAAAGCCTAAGATAGTCAAGCTGTCCGCCTCTTTGCCCCCCGATCAAAAGCCCAAATATGTTGATCTCTTTAAAGAATTCCAAGATGTCTTTGCCTGGGGTTATGAAGACTTGAAGTCTTATGATACCTCTGTTATACAGCACACCATTCCCCTCAAGCCTAATCAAAAACCATTCAAACAAAAATTGAGAAGAATCAATCCTGTGCTTCTTCCTTCCATTGAAAAGGAATTACAAAAAATGTTCAAAGCTGGGATCATAGCACCAATCAGGTTTTCTGAGTGGATTTCAAATTTGGTCCCTACAAGAAAGAAAACTGGTGAGATTAGACTTTGTGTAGACTTAAGGAATTTGAACCTAGTATCACTCAAAGACAACTATCCCTTACCCAAAATGGACCACATCCTCCAAAGAGTAGTAGGAGCCTCAAGAATATCATTGTTGGATGGCTTCTCAGGCTTCAATCAAATTTTAGTGCACCCTGATGATCAAGACAAAACTGCATTTACTACCCCATGGGGAACTTTCAAGTATGTGAAAATGCCATTTGGTTTGAAAAATGCAGGGGCAACATTTCAAAGAGCAATGGACATTGCTTTTGCAAAAGAAATTCATGATTTCTTGGTCATTTACTTAGATGATCTTACACCCTTCTCAAAATCTGACCAAGAACATTTGAAACATTTAAGACAGATTTTCATAACATGCAGAAAATATGGCATTTCCTTAAACCCCAAGAAGTCTTTATTTGGTTTGGAAGAAGGGAAACTTTTAGGACACATCATTTCAAAAGATGGCATAAGAATTGATCCAGATAGGATACAAGCGATCCTACAAATGCCTCACCCTAGGAGTGTCAAAGAGTTGCAAGGATTCTTAGGAAAACTCAATTTTTTAAGAAGGTTCATCCCAAATTTAGCAGAATTGATCAGACTGCTAAACAATATGCTAAAGAAAGATTCAAAGGTTAAATGGACTGTGGAAGCAAAGCAAGCCTTTGAAAGCATAAAACTGGCTTTAACCCAAACCCCGGTATTAACTAATCCTCAGTTTGACAAAGACTTTATTATTTTTTCCTTTGCCTCCCAGCATACTATTGCTGCTGTTTTATTGCAGAAAGATGATCAAGGGAATGAAAAGCCCATTGCCTTCTTCAGCAGAGCTCTTAGAGATGCTCCTTTGAAATACCAAATAATGGAAAAACAAGCCTATGCACTAATCAAAGCTATCAAAGATTTTAGGATCTATATCCTTTACTCTCATGTTGTGGCTTATGTACCAAGTCCTATTGTCAAAGACATTCTCACCCAAGAAAACTTAGAGGGTAGAAGAGGAAAATGGATTGCAAACATACTTGAATTTGACATTGAAATAAAGCCTACAAAGTTAATAAAAGGGCAAGGTTTGGCTAAGTTAATGACAGAATCAAATTTCCAAGCCTTAGATATCAACCAACTGGACAGTGAAACAGAGCTGGCGACTCCAAAGATCAATGTAGCCTTTGAACAATCTCCATGGTACTCTGATATCTGTTATGTGTTACAAAACCTGTGTGCTCCCCCAGGACTGTCCAGAACTAAGTCTAGGTTCCTAAAAATGAAAACATCCAAATTTTGTGTGTTAGATGAGAATCTACTCTGGAAAAACCATGAAGGTATTTTGCTGCACTGTCTTCTTGAGAATGAAACTGATAAAATTATGCAAGAATTCCATGCTGGAGACTGTGGTGGACATTTGTACTGGAAGTCCACTGTGGACAAAATATTAAGGGCCGGTTATTACTGGCCCACCATGTTCTCAGATGTGAAGAAATTCACAACATCATGCCACAAGTGCCAGTTGTTTGAAGGCAGAAGACAGTTGCTGCCACTTCCTTTGAGGCCCATTTCAACAGAAAGACCTTTTCAACAATGGGGCTTGGATTTCATTGGAGAGATTCATCCCTCATCTTCAGGACAACACAGATGGATTTTGACTGCAACAGACTACTTCACCAAGTGGATTGAAGCTGCCCCATGCAGACAAGCAAATGACTCAGTGATCATTCAATTTCTAGAAAACAATATACTGGCTAGATTTGGCTGCCCAGAAAAGATAATAACAGACAATGCTGCTGCCTTCAAATCCAAGAAAATGATAAATTTCTGTCATAAATTTCACATCACTTTGGGCCATTCTACAGCTTACTATCCTCAGGGAAATGGTCTTGCTGAATCATCAAACAAAAGCTTGATAAACATCATAAAGAAAGTATTGGAAGAGAACAAAAAGAACTGGCACAAGAAACTAGTAAATGCTTTATGGGCAGATAGATTAACCACCAAAAGATCAATTGGTACCAGCCCATATGAGTTGGTCTATGGATTAGAGGCCAGATTTCCTTCATCACTAGGGATGCCAGTTATGAAACTTCTACAAGAAAGTCAAGCAGAGCCAAATGATATGCAAAGAAGGATCAACCAGATAATCTGTTTACAGCAGACCAGAGAACAAGTTTTCAGCAGAGTGCAAATATTACAAGAAAAACTGAAAAAGGCCTTTGACAGAAGAACCAAAGCAGAAGATTTCAATATGGGAGACAAAGTTCTAAAGTGGGATGCAAGAAGAGAAGAGAAAGGGAAACATGGGAAATTTGATTCTTTGTGGAAAGGACCATTTGCTGTCCAAGCAGTGCAAGGTAATAACACTTATTTCCTTAAAAGTTTGACTGTAACTGAACTGGATGAAGGTCCTGTCAATGGCAGGATGCTGAAGCACTATTATGATGGTCCACTATGATAAGGATCCAAAGGTTCATTGTATATATTCAGGCCTATATATGTTTTCTATTTTTAGTTTGTAAGAAGAAGTTTTCCAAGTGCTGCACCTAGCAGCAAACAGGCACATAGAACCAGAGGTTCCCCATCAAAAAGCACACAATTTTGACAGGTTACATGTATCAGAGCTCAAAGATTAAGATGGACAATCGAGCAACAAGGCAATCTGACCTGTTGTTCTTGGTCTTTCAAAGGAAAAACCATCCCCATGTGGAGCCACTGTTGGATACCTATAGTAATAGGTTTCATATTTCATGATTGATTATTGAAAATCCAAATATGCTCTGCTTTGTTACTACAAAGATTCCATATTTCCAGGAAATCAGAGGTGTAGGAAATACTTCAAATAGTGAGGACCTTATTACAAATTTTGTGGATGATTCAACAGTTCAAGCTGGATCATGCCATGTTTCAATTTTGAGTTATAGAATAGAGAAAGAAGTCTGTCCAAACAGCTTAATCTTGGCGGATAAGTAGTTCAGATAGAGAAACAAAGGTTCCCAAAAGTCTAATCTGGGACCTTGGAAGAGATAAGGGTAGAAGCAGATAGAGTAAAAGGAAAAAGCCAAAGAAAAGAAAAGGCAATTGAAGGTTGCAAGTCTAAGTGCCCCTCCAAGAAGAAACTAAAAAATGTTAGGTGAAATAGTTGGGTAGGCAGTTGTGGTTGCAGAAAGGACAGGTTCACCATTACATAGTTGTCAAAGATATTTTGCCAAGGCAATGGACATATCAGCAAAAAGGGTGGTGAATTTCATGGATTCACAGCAGAGAGCATCACTAACTTCACTTTTTCCCCTCTACTCCATCATTAACATCCCCTTTCTCAAAGATTCCCCTCCTTCACTTTACTAACTCCTAAATCTACTATTTAACTCCCTTATTCTACCCCTTGCCCTAATAGTAATAACACTAAGGTGTATAAAGCCCTAAATGTTATATATTCCCTCCCCTAGGCATAATAGCCGAGAAATCTGCAAAGAGGGATCATAGTGGCATCTGGCCACCATGGTGAACCTATCCCCGATACTCTCCCTTTGCTGCAGATCATTTCCCCTCAAAAAATACCTTTGCATGGGTAAAAACCCCTCTCTAAACCCCTCGAGCCCACAAACCCTCCGCAAACCTTATAAAAGGCAAAATTCCGCCTTCAGCACGCCCCCAAATGCAAGCGCGGGTGGTCAGAAGTTGAAACATTTGAAAACCATGTCAAAAAACCCACAAACAGTTAATATTTCCGCCGTCCTATCCGCCGTGCACCTTACACCTCCGCCAGCCGTCGGATCAAGCCTTCCAGATCCGACGGCCCACAACAATATCGGAGCGCTATCCACGTCCGCACGTTAATTCCCGAGAACATGACGTTGCGCCTCGTCACTCCTCCGCCACGCGTCGCCCGATGGACTATCTCGGAGCTCCCTCTGACACCCTGGGCACCGTACTCTAACCGCCCCGAGAAACTGTGACGGTTAGAGCCTTAACCATGACCGTCACGGTTTCACCTCCGCCCGTCCCCGTTGACCTGTCTGCCACGTCTCGTACCCGCCTCCACCACGCGTCCAGCTCACCGCTGACTGGACTGCCACCTCACCCCCGTTGACCTGTCGTCTTCCGCCACGTCCTCCCCGATGACGTCAGCTGACGTCACATCACCGTGACCCACCAATGACGTCATGCTGACGTCATCATAAAAAAAGCGCCAAATGGGTAAAAATCTCATATTAACCAAATTTCACGCGTTTTTTCACCATTTCATTGTTTTGTCTGCCGAACTCTCTGTTTAACCGTTTCTGCCCGGATTTCCGCCAACCTGTAAATTCAACAAAGGCGACCACTCCAGCAACTGCAGTACACCTTATCACGACTTCTGCACGTCAAGTTACAGGTATTTACCCTACCCTGCCCTCCATACGACCTGCATTCTGCTCTAAACTGCTCACAGGCATAATAGGACCGTAAAACAGATTTTTTCACCGCTAGAACCGGGTTATACCTCCACCATTGTCTCTGTGAAGTCCAAAAATTCCCTGCAGAGTTGTAACAAACTGCAAATTCATCTGAAAACCCCTCGTCCTGCGTTTTCTCGGCTAAATGCCCCGCGGAATACCTCTGAATTACTACCAGGAGCTAAATTGGGCCCCAAAAGAGTCTCTGTAACCAATTACCAGCAGTATTTCAATTTCTAGCTGGTAAATTCCCCTCTGACAGTTCAGAAAATCAAGTTTTTACCACAGAGGGCAATCTGCAGTCTGTCTTTGCCAACTCACTTGTCAAATTGCATTATTTTATCCCTTCACAAGCTATGGAGACTCCCATTGCTCTCAATATTAAGCCTATCAATGCCCCCCACCAAGAATTAGCATGGAAACCCCTGGGAGACATGGATTACCAGATGTTGGACTGGTTTCCTATGGGAACTAAGTATAATATCCAGATGTTAAATGAACTGAGAGCCCAGCACATGAGTGGAGCAGATATCCTGGGAATTTGGGAATCAAATTTGCCCATATACAACCTTCCCCAAGTTAATCCCATGCCAGAGCTTATCTACAGTTGCCAAGAGTGCTATGACCCCAGCCAAAGGGCAGTCATTAGCCCCACAGGCCTAGTCCTGTTTCAGATCACTCCAGAGAGTATAAATCAGATGCTGCATTTTCATACAGCCAAGAAATTGACCCCTCTTTCCATGCAAGATTTGATAAAGAGAGGAAATAACCTGTCTAATGACCAGATTGTGAAGATTAACCAGCTATTTGTCACACCTAGCTCTGAAGCAGTCAGAACCCCTCCCATTGGGTACCAATACCTGAATGAGTTGGGCAGGATAATGGTGGACTTGATTGGATATGTCCTGGGATTCAGAGGACTGGAAGATGTAGATGACAGCATATTGGCCATGCTGTCCATATTTGCCCCGGGTAAGCCTCCAGCTATCCACTATGATTATGCAACTTATATAGCTGAGAAGATTCATGACCAGTTCATGAACTTGAAGAGGGAGAGGCTGTTCAGATACACCTCCTACATATATCATCTGTTCTTGTTCAACCAGCCAGCTACCTTCTCTGTCCCTTTGAGGTCACTCAACGCCCAAGGAACCCCAAGATCAGTTGTTTTTTGGACCCCTGTGTTCCATCGTACCTCACTATCACCTTATACATACTGTGAGTTTATTGATTTATTTGTTCATCCAGCCCTAACAGTGCTGCAAGGTGCCCCTCCTCCTAGACTGACCGATGACATGAAAAGAATTCTTCATTTGAACAAGCTTTATAACATCGGCAACTGGTACTTCTACCAGAATCACACAGTCATTAGGGTGTATGGATGTGAATTAAATCCATTTAGGCTGCCAAGGTACGTTCCCATGAGACTGTTTGCCTTAGAATATTTCAGGCAATTTGGGAACTCAGATTACCTACACTTTCAGAGTAGAAACAAGAAATCACAGTTGAAAGTGAGAAATCAGCTAGGTCCCTTCTTATACAACAGGAAGGAGGAAGGCTGGAAAGAGGCAGACAGGATCCTGGAAGGACTCCAGTTGAAAACTAGTTTTGAGTGGATTCCATATGACCCTAACCACTCTATTTCCCTCAGGAGGATCAGGTATAAGTTAGGCAACTATGCTCATGCCAGATTACCTGAAATTGAAAAATATGCAAATGCACCAGATTGGGAAGAGGGCACATTAGTAGAGCAAATGACTAATGAAGAAATACTTGAGCAAGAGGCTAGAAACGTCCAAAAACAAGCTGACTTGGAAACTTGTGGACAGGTGCCTATTTCCTACAGGAGGCAAATTGGGGCAGCCACCACAACACCAGCAACACAACAGCGAACTGCCGAGCAGACAACCCAAGCAGCAAGCAAGGACAAAGGCAAACAGGTGGAACAACCACCTATATTAACAGAAGAACAGGTTGACACCTTGCTACAGCAGCAAGAAGAAATGGAAGAACGGGAGTTGGGGCAGCAACAAGATAAATCAAAAACTAGTGAGCAGCAGCCATTACAGCAAAATAAAGAGACAGATTTGCCCGGATCTACAGAACAGCAGCCCCAAACAGAGTTGTCTCCAAGAACAGACATCAATGTGGACAGCTCAGTCCTCCAAACACCCCAGAAGGAGGACTTAACCAGAAAGAGAGAGAGAGAGACTCCCCAGACTTCATCCTTTATCAGAGGAGAGAAGAGACAAAGATTGAATGACTCCCAAGAGGAGGACATAGCAGTAAGGCAGGCCATGGGCATGGGCCCACCCAGTGGAGAACTCTCGGCCAGCTCATCTCAAAGAGGACCAGATATGACAATGGGAGGAGAGGTCAGCTCTTCTGGCCAGCATAGAGAGGGGCACTCAAGTATAAAGCAGCAATTCATAGAAATCAAGAGAAGGAGTGATCCCATAAAAGTGCAACTCTATGATCACTTGTTAAAACTAGCTCCCAGCAACCAGCAGAGACTAATGTCTGCTTTTGATGTGAGTGAGGGAAAAATGATAATGAGCCATTTCATGCCCACAACTCTACATCCCCAGTCCACCTCAGACTATTTAAGAACCAACATGGAGGTTCTGGCTAAAGATATTCACCCCATGGATAAGATAGAGTTACACAAACAAACGGGTGAAATGGTGTATGCCTCCCTGGCAGATGAGACACTGGAAAATTACAAATTAAAGAGCAGCCTAGACAATACATCATCCCAGCTAGAATTGGAACGAGCATCCTCACAAGCCAAGGACAACAGGATCAAATCCTTGGAGGAGGTAATCATAGAGATAGGACATGATCCCAAGGATGTCAAAGGCATCCAAGAACTGCTGAAAATAAGGGATGCAGACATGGCAGCCCTAAGAAAGAAAATCAAACTCCCGGCCACCATCCATCCACAAACAGATGAAGTTGCCCAGCAACGGCAAGAAAAAGATACCACAGACTTGCTGGTATCCTTATACAAAGAGCTGGTTAGGACTCAAGACCAGCTAGGACAAACTGAAGCTGCAAAGGCAGCACTACAGGAAGCACTGAAGCAAAGAGAAGAGGGCCATCCCTCCCAGCCTCCTCCTGTGATAATAAATCTTGAGGAAGTCCCTCCAAAGACTGCTCCTCCTCCTCAGCAAACAGAAGCTACAGCACCAACTACAGCGCCATCCACAGCAGCAACAACTACAACATCAGAACAGGCTGCTAGTCTAGACATGCAAAAGCTGCAAGCAGAGATCCGAGCTATGGAAGCTCAAATGAAAGAGCTGGATGGGCTCAAACAGAACTTGGCTAATGTTAATGAGAAATTTGATAAAAGCAAACAAAATGAGGCAGCCAAGGAGAGAGAGGTGAAAACCCTTAAGAGAAGGATTGCTGAGCTGGAAAAAGAGCTTGCATTGGAAAAGGTAACTGCTCAGATGAAAGCAGTATTATGGAGCAACATTGGAAGATCCATTGCCAACCAGTGGCAATATATTGAGACTATGGATGAGCAAATGGTGCTCATCACCAAAGCAAACAAGGAGATACAGAGAGCCAGGGCAAGCCTTGGACACATGCCAGAAGCAGCTACCAGGATGATCAATATCCTGAATTACAAGACCAGCACTCAATTGGCTACCATGGGAATCAACAACAGGACAGAAACAATTGCCATAGCCAAGAGAGTTGTTACATTGAGAAACTTGGTTGGGACCCTGGAGAGGAGAACACAGGACATGCAGACAGAAATTAACAAATTCCTGGAGAAATTTGTAACACTGCAGAACAGAGGCCTCCCCAACATTTTGAGCAGCGTGGGAAGACTGCTCACCCTGGACAACTATAACAAGAGAATTGATGCCCATGCAGTAGCAGAGATTGCAAAACCTCCCAGCACTTCAGCAGACACAGGGCCAGCCACAGGGCAAATGATGTATGACAGGGTGGAAAACCTGTTTTTTCTCATGAATGAGATAGAGCATCTGTTTGATACACCACCCAATTTCTTCAAATTCACAGAAGCAGATGAGACTCTAGGCGCAATTTTGGCACATCAACTGCCCACACAGGATGTCTGGAGGCATTTGACCCAGACAATTTTGACAGGCCAGAACCAATAGCGCAGAAGGAAAAAGGCAGACACGCGCAGTGGCAATTTTGGGAATTAAAATTTACAGAAAAAGCAGAGGCTGAGCCAACTCAGCCAGACCAGTCACTCACCACCAGCAGCAGTCAAAGTCACAGCTGACAGGTCCGAGACATAGTGTACCAGCCTACAGTCGGGTTTTCTATGCATTAACTCCAAATATTCAGACCGACTTAGCTATTCTTATAAAGCTAAATATCTTCTGACAGAGCATTAAAATGCCTGTACTGTGTATTAAATGTGTAATAAATTTTCGACATAATATCTTAAAGAGTTGGTGAGAATGTAAAGACTGAGATAACGCAGAACTCAGATATTTCTGTAGACCACCGCTAGTATATATACACCCTTCACAGATGCTGAAGGGGTTGCTGGAATTTTCTCTTGGATAACTTCCATCTGCTGTAATATTTTCAGAGAATTAATACAAAGGAGGAATGGAACTTCCAGAAGTTTGGTGTATTTGATGTCTTGTGGTGAAGGATGCATGTTACAGGATTCCATGGGTGTTGCATAAAACTATAAGTATTCTCAAATCTCTTGTCGTGTCTGTTTTGAGTCTTTTGTTCTCTTTGTCGTTCTAATGTTGTACACTTGATAGCAAGGTGAAAGGATAGTACCAGGATTTAACCATGTTTACCCTGGACTCAAACTGAGCTATTATATATGTTTTCCTCATATACAGTAACAGAATTGTAATTCTTAATTGCTGCAATTCAAAACTGTGTTTTTATTGTAACAGTCATTCTCAGGGATTCAACTTTTGCCCCTAAGACTTCTGTTTTCTCTTCTTAAAGCTATCTGTTGGGAACATATAGATAAATAGTGAAAATTCTTAAATGCTTTCACTGTTTGTGCTACCTGTTACCAGTCTTTTAATCAAAAATCTGTTCTATTAAACACCCAAATGGCCCTGTAAGTTCCATCTTTCATCTCACAGATTCAAACACATTAAGCCACAGACTCCATTGCCCAATGATATTCAACATATCTAAAAACTACATCACTGAAGTCTAAGGGAATTTCATCAACCGAAACACAAACATGACCTGTACTCAATACCTAGCCTAAAACACCATCACTGTAGATATAAATCATAAAGAGAGAGCCCTCTCTGATCACTGTTTGGCTAGAAACAGTGATTAAAAGATTGGTTAGTGGTTACCCCGGCCGTATTCCCTTGGGAGTCATAGGGAACAACCTGGGTGTTAACAGGAGGCAACTCTAAAATCTCTTCTAGGAATACATCATGGAACTATTGTAAAACAGGGTACCTCTTGAGGACTTCTACATATTCAAGATCCTTATCCTTGTCACTAGAAATATGAACTTCAAATAGTACATACCCCTTCCTGCAACTACACTTAGCCATCATAGTTGTAACCATCCTCATTGATGTAGGCATCATCTTTCCCTGCAATATTCTTTTTTTATCATTATCATCTAGGCACTCAATTTCCTTTTCATAACAATCTAATTTGGTCTTGTGGAGGTACATCCTATCCATACCCAAAAGCATAAGATATGATCCCAATGGAAGCACATTTAGATGTGATGAAGTAGGCATACCATTTAGCTCAAATGCACAAGCTCTTACCCAATGATGAACTCTATTCTTAGTACATGTGGCCAATTGCACCAACCAAGACTCTACATTAAGACTCTCAAACCACACTTATCCATCAAGTCAGGATTAACATAACTATAATTGATCGAGGGTCAATCAAAATAGAAACAACTCTATCACAAAGCTTACCTTCCATCTCAATAGTGGAAACCTGGTGATCTACTTGCTTTCTATCCACAAGTGCATAAATATGAGGAATGTTATGTCCAACATCCCAAACTATTTGTGCCACCTGAGCATTGTAGATCTAAGGCCTGCCACCCTGCTATAATGGGAAATCCTTTGTGCAATGATCTTTGCCACAAATCCAGCACTGCAATGGTCCCCTACCATCACCTCTATTCTACTACTCTCCAAGATGAGTTCCATGTCCCTTCTCAGTTGCATTATGCTTCTTGTAACAAGCAACATTTTCTTTCTCACCTAACAAGCCACTTCTCATTCCCCTTCAATTCACGCTTAGGCTTAGATTTACACTTTGATTTCTCATAAAAATGCTTCAGTTTCCTAACGGCTTCCTCCAGTGACTGAGGCTCATCAAAATGAAGTTGGTCTCTATATGTTGGTGGAAATCCACTAATTAACCTTTTAATATTTTCTTTCTCATCCTCGAGGTAAGGCACATACCTCAACAACTCTAGGAACCTACTAGTATACTCATCATCTGTCATAGAACTACATCTCGTGAAACTCCTTAGCTATGTCATTATAATATCTTTTTGATAGGTACTTCTTCTTTAAGAGTCTCTCGAACTCATCCCAAAAAAACTCTTCTTATCAAATTCCTTTGAAATTCTTCACATATTCCCACCATATATCTACTTTCCCTTTAAGACTTAAGGTAGCTATTTTTGTTATCATGTCCTTTGAATAGTTATGCAATCTAAATAATTTCTTCATCCCAAGAAACCATCCATCTACATCTTTTGAATTCTTCATCTCTCCATCAAATGTAGAAGGCTTGAATTTCTTGAAGTCCTCTAACAAGTACTCACTCCTCCTATAAGGATCATGGCGATGATTATGGTGATGATGTCTCATGGATGAAGAAATAGAATGAAACCCATACATACCAGTCCTCCTGTTAGATGTATCCAATGATTTTCCACCTTTGATTGTGTCCCCTTTATCCAACATGTATCATGACCAAGACTTGTTACCATATGCCCCAGTAGTCTTCTCTTCCTGTTCTTGACTAATCCTCAGTTGTCCATGTCTCTGCAAGTCTTACAAACTCTGAAGGATTACTGCATTGACCTCTTCTTGCTTTTCCTGAGCCCTTGAAATTATTTCAAGTCTTTCCTGGGCCTCAACCAACATGTCATTGCCTACCTTGTAGTTTTTGGTCTCTACCCATAAACTCCTCAATGTATCTTCTATATCAGGAGAATACTCATCTCCTTGCTACTCAACTATTTTGTAGGGAGTGTCACATGAACTATAGTCCACAATTTTTCTCATCGTCTTTGGTCCTCTTATTCTTGGAAATATTCCATGTTAGATAAACCAAATAGATACCATAATCAAAATCATACCTCAATGAAATTTAGGGGAGATTATGTCATCTGCAAAATCAATCAAAATTAACACGATACATGTATATACACAATCATATCAATATATCAACATCATGCATCAAAATGCTAGCTACATACAATGACCTCATGCATGATAACCAAACCATGACAATGCATGCATAACAACATGCATCTAGCCCATTTGGTCCAAGTGTTTGAACCATGCTCTGATACCAATCTGTAACCACCCCTCCCACATTTACCCACGTTAACTGGCATGTCAGGGTAAACATGAGTTGAGGGCTACTATGATATGACCCAACCTCCTAGTTTCATTAAGGAAGTGGATTCGACAAACTGAAACTTTACTGACCTCCCTTAGGAGCTATAGGACCCCTAGGATCCAAACAACCACTCCATGTGCCCAAACCTCGATCTAACTTGCCCTTTTAGTGATTTGGGCCCCCAGTTGCATACATGACAATGCCTCCATGCAGCTGTAGGCTTGTAGTCACATGATTAAGCCTAGAAGGTAGCGACTGCAACCCAAAATTTCTAGTTCTAAGCATGTGACCCTGGAATCAATGCCACATTTTCAAGGCCTGACTCCCAACCACTGCCCATAACTTATTGAGACTTTCTAGAATGATAATTAACATCAAGACAAAGCCATTCATACAAAATTATTCAATAACTTGACCTAACCAGGTATAATCATGACAGTCATTTCGTCAAACATATGGTCAACATGAAATCTATAGGTCATGAATGCATATTTGAACATAGGGGCCTAAAACTTATCTAATATTCACCAAGAAGGTCTAATGCCCTCTCTTAATAGTTTCAATAACATTTTTTAGTTCATGCATTCATCAACCAAACAAATACATATCAATTCATGAACAATCCATAACTAGAGTATATAATAGATCCATGCTTATAACCAGCAAATAATCATCATAGTAACCATGACATAACAACCATCAAATCATCATATTAACTAGTACAAATGCTTCATATATTTCCATAGATAAATAGCTCTCATTAAATGATGCAAAAGCCAACCAAGTTAGGGACTTCCACATACCACCCAACCATAGATTGGGTTGAACCAAATCTTTCTTTTATCCAATCACCCCCATGCCATATTCCAAGCATGAATGTGGGATCTCATGGGATAAACCAAGACATAAAAAACCAAGGGAATCCATAGGTTAAACCACCTCCACCTTCACACTACCATGATCTCACCTAAACTAGTCCTGAGATTACAGAACCAAACCAAGCTTGGATGCCTCAGAATTCCTTCACCATCCATTGAGGAAATTTTTCGTCTCCACTCACCTATTGAGGCCTTCTAGGAGAAAACCATCTCCACCCCAACCCTTGGGATTTCCCTAAGACCACCTCATCCGGATCCAAAACCTTCCGGCAATCCAAAGCTCAACCAGGAATGAATCCCATCACACTATGGTTATCCAAGAATTGGAAAGGAAATGTTGAAACCACTATCAAACTAGGCAAAAGCCATGCGAATGACAACAAATGAACCAAGTACACAAATGCATGCACAATGTAGTCAAACTTCAGCTAGGAAATTGCAAATGAAACTTGTTACATGGAAGTCCTCCTACTGAATATGCTTGATCCAATCCCTCCTTGCTTGTACTTTTCTTTCCTTGTCCTTGATTTCATTTGCATTCCTCTGCTTTCTTTCTTTCTTTCTCCTCTTGGTGCTCTTCTCCTCTCTCCAACTAACTCCAAATCCAAACTGATAAAAGGCCCCAAATTGATGCTTTGGTGCCATTTTATTATTGATGCCTCTAATTTCTTCATATTTCCTCTATTTTCATTCAATTTCCTCCTCATGAAAACTTGTGACCTTTCATCACCCTTTTCTCATATTTTCCTTTATTTTCATAAATAAATGCCAATAATTGCCACTTTGCCTTTCCAAAGCCTTTTCCAATGCCTTTGCAATTTCCTTAGCCATAATAAACAACAAGTGATGCCCACTGGGATGTTTTTTCCCAACATTCAAATTGGAATAAGTGTCCCATGACCTTGGTCTTATTTTGCCTTTATTAACTTTATTACATGAACTTTTAATCTGGGGTTGTTACGCCTGCAATTCCAATTCGTCATTCTGAGGATTGGAGAACTTGCAAAGGGGAAGCTAGTCAAGGTTAGCATGCTTTAAGGTCTTGGTTTTAGGCTTATTTATAGGTTCTTCACAAATTTGGATATAAATTGGATGGCCAAAACAACCTTTCTCTATTTTTCAGTTCTTTCTAGTTGGATCTCTACTCCTTTATGGAATTTTCACTACTTTTCTATGGTTTCCATTCCTGTTCCAAAGTTAGGTTCCCTTATGGGATCCTCTTGGTCCTTTTTTCCTATTCTTTCATATTGGTCTATTTGTATTTCCATTCTTGTCCCCTTTGTGTTCCATCCACGACTCCATGCTCCCTTCAAGCAATGTTTCACAAGCATCAGAGTGCTCCTGGTCATGTCTAGTATCTGTTAGGTCCCTATATTCCCCTTATTTCTATTTTTGTAGGCTCCTATTGTTATTTTTGTGCCCATGTATCCTCCATATTTTTATTGTTGTGCCCCATAAAAGCCCACTATTGTTATTGGTGTTCCCTTACATTATTATTGTTATGTAGGTTCTGATTATATTGTGACCCCTTAGAATCCTATATATACCAAGGAGGTCTTATCATTTGAATCATCCAAGAATTGTTCATTTATTTAATGTAAAGGAGGTTTCCCCCTCAAAGAGGATATTTATTAAGTCATTGATCTATATTTTCTGTGAGTTGGTTGCATAGCATTTGGTGTTAGAGCTTTGGATTCTAGCATTTTGCTTCTTCAAATAGGTCATCATGGCATTTGCGCTATATCTTTTTTTATATGAGGCTTCAGAAGCTTAAATTTTGAACACGTGGAGTCGAAACTTTGTTTAACTTTGTGTAAAGATTTCTGAGCTTGGTTCACTATATTTTTGGAGATATGATCTGAGGAAGTTAGGGTTTTTGCAGGCTCCTGAATTCAATCTCAAACATGTGACCTAAGTAAAATCATCACAACTTTCTCTTAGAGCATCGTACTTGAATTTCATAAAACGTGATTAAAATTGCATGGACTCTAGTTTTTGGTGCATTGTTTTCAAGGTTGAAGGTCAAAATAGTGACACATGGAACTCCGTACAAGTTTGCTCTACTAAACCAATCCATAATCAAGTCATATTGGTAGATATGCCATAACTCTATATTGAATAATCAAATAATGGTATTACTTAATGCATTGGATAGAATATTCATAGGGCTACCACAGGACTGAATTTCAGACCTTGAAGATCCAAAATTACAGATTTATAACAATTTCAAGATCAATCTCCTCAAAGCAAGAAAAAGGTGTGTATTTTTTAAATTGCATGACTTTTATTTGAAAAAATAGTTTGAAGTGATTCCAAGGCATATTGAAGCATAGATATCATTATTGGGTTCTAAAATTCCTCCCAAAAAAAAGAATTCTACACCCATTAAGCCCTCAGAAAGCTCTACTATGACGCATGAAAAATAAGGATTGCAACATGATATATCAAAATTACGGGACCAAGAGCAACAAATTTCACTCTCACAAAGATGGGGTCCCCTAGGTCTGTTTTGGGGTTAAAAAAAACCCAAGTTTTGATGTAAATTTTGGTAAAAAGATGTTGTGGATGTGGAGCGCATAGGTAATTAGGAGTAAAAGGGGTTTTAGCCCCTTGTCTATGTAAATTTGAGTCGGTCTTGAGTTCCACCCTTGGTCCGTGGACCATGGGATTGTATAAATAGGTGTGTCTTAGAAATTCTAAGGCAATGAAATGATGAGGATGGATGTAACAGGTCAATAGAAGATAGCGCAGAGAAGTGAGTCATAGAGGAGGGAAAGGCTCTGCAGTGCAGTGCGTAGAGGCCTTGAGTAGAGTCTGCAGCTGAGTGTGCAGACTCCTGCAGCTGAGTGCGTAGGGAAATTTTGAGTTTGTAATACCATATTGAAGATCAATAAAGAAGATTGTTGAATAATTCTTGTGTTTATCTGTTTACTGTTGTTATTTATGTTTGCGATATATGTTGTGATTAAATACTCTCTTTATGAAATAATGATCTATTGATGCGTGACTCTATGGGATAAGTCTTAATAACTATACATAATGCATGTTAAGTACATTCGTGAAGATTATAATACATTATGTTATATTTATTAAATACTTAAGTAGATCTGCACGAACTCAGATCTAGGGTTACTTCTTGATGCACCTAAGTGGATGATTCAACTGTTAAGGGTACACAAAGACCTATTGTAGACCTTCGCGAAGGTGTAGAAGCCTTTTAAGAGGAGTTGTAATACCAAGACCTAGGGGCTTATAGATCTGCATGAAGGAATATCTAGAGAAATAAAAGACATCACACTAATCTTTGGATGCGGAAACTCGGTTCTAGCATCCCCCCATACTGCTTCAGGTGAGACTTCATCCTGTGCTACGCGGGTTGATGCCAAAATGGACAGTAGTGTATGGTTTGTTTGGCACAATTAACTTTGAACCTAGGTCAGGACCCACTAAGCCAACAAATGGTTCAGTTGTTGGGACTGGGATCTACTTAAGGAGATGTGTGATGTCGCATCACTGGAATCCGACCAAGAAGGAAATTGACAAGTGATTGGATAGAAAAATTCATGAATTCGTGGCGTAGGAGAACAGAAACTCGTGCCTATCAAAGGAGTAGTGGTTGGACAGGTATTTGTATACGGAAATACACGAAATTTTCTTCTGCACCTTCCTGGTCGAACTATACGAGTGGATAGCTAAGTTGGCAGACAACCAAGGAAGGTGGAGGCTTGATGGTCCAATAGTGTGGACTCCAGAGCTAGTGTGAAAGTTGGAATCCTCTGAAGGCAAGATCGTGTGCATTATTGACCACTGGCTCGATCGAATTATAGGAGAATTTGTTACACAGTTCGCGGTTGATACCTCAGTCAGCTACATCAAAGCAGAGCGACGCTTATTCAAGGTACCGCGAGGTAAGTATCTGAAATCTCTGAATACTTGGATTAAGATGCTCTTGTGTGAAAAATGGGTTATTCCATTGCCTTGATGTTTGGAGCTACGTGAAGTGGAAAACTCTTTAGAAACCAAGAGAAAGTAGGTCCTCAATATAGTCTATTGATTGGACCTCCTTCGAGTGATGATGAGGGAATGGTACAGGCCTTGCCACGAAGTGTTTTCCAGTTGATAAGACAATTTTTTCCATGGATACATCATCCATCCACTCCACCTCCACCTTCACCTTCACAGCATACATCTTTTCCCACACCTCTGCCACCACCACAGTCGTTCAACATGTCGAACTCAATAAAGCTACCAATTTTCAAAGGTATATGGAGTGAAGATACATATCAGTTCTAGTTTGTTGTGAATGTTGTGTGGACCACACAGTAGATCACTTATGATAACATAAAGAAGACACATTTAGTTACTGCTCTACAGGATCACGCCCTGACGTGGTATGTTAAGTACAATAAGGATCATCCTATAGCAATGCTAGCAGGGACTAAGGATGCTTTAAACAAAGAGTTTAGTAAGCCTAAGTCTGACTCGCGGTTAGTGGTTGGATTTAAATAAATTACAATAAGGGTTGATGAAATGCCTTGGGAGTTAGATCAAAGGTTGAAGTGTGTGATCTGTGAAGCTAATATGCAACTCACATATGGTCAGCACTGCAAGTGGTTTATAGCCTCACTTCTGCCCCACCTGAGGATTTCTTTGTCATAGGAGAAGATAGGAACTCAAGTAGAAGCCCTGGAAATCATGATGAGATTGCACATGATGCCTATTTAGGACACGACTTTGGGAGTCCAATAGATTCACTCGTAGTTACAGAACCTCTGCTTGGAATTGTAGAGCTTGAAAAAAGAGGAGGGTAGTCGAGAGGTGTGCAAGGAAGTCTGGTGCATAAAGTGTAAGAGCCAGGGGCATGATAAATACCACTGCCTTGTCTTCGTAAATTATATCACAGGAGGGGGGAAAATTCCCCTAATGCTAGAAGCTCCAGTAGGACCAAGTGCGGGGGCCGTGTTATGGTGGCTATGTGTTAGGTGGCTAGAAAACACGCAATGGATAATTTCCATTACTTCAAAAGTTCATTCAGACGCCTCAAAAGTTGTTATGAAACTTTTTCAAATCAATGAGCCATTATGAGCAGCACTGTCACAACTATGAACTAATGATGGAAATAATGCCTACCTACTGAAAGCAAGCAGAAACTCGACCTCTGGATGAGAGTGATGGAGGAGCACAAGGAGGATATTGGGGACAAGGACAGGGTCAAGGGGGAGGAATACATACTAGAGGTCATGGTAAGGTTATTTTCTATAACTGTGGGACACCAGGGAACTATGTGTGGGAGTGTCAGAATCAGACGCACCTGTCCTATCAATTCTGCGGCCAGTTTGACCACATTATAGAAGAATGCCCTATGTTGATAGCCAAGATGCAGGAGAAAAAGGTGCAGCCTCAGCAACCTATGCAGAACTTACAAATGATGAGAGCCAAGCCTCGCGAGGAAGATCTGAATGTGAATGTCATGCTGAGAAGCGGGATAAAAACTGGGGACGATAAGGGAAAACAGCCTGGAGAGAGAGGTGGGTCCCCAAGGCCCCAGAAAAAGAACTTGAGTTTGATCTGGAGCATGCAAAGGAGATGTTTATGGAAGCCAAGAAAAGCTTCACTAGAGAATCTACCTCAGGAAGTCAGAACAAAGTACCAAAAACTAGCGTGCCTACATAGGTTGATCCCTCTATACTTACCATGTTCTTGGAGACCTGCATGAAACTTTTTCTCAATAGTAAAGCTAGGAAGGGCCTGCAAGAGTTAATAAACAAGTGTGCTGGTAAGGAAAACACTCCTGATGGACATCGTGTAGTCAAAAATATTGGGAAACATAAGGCAAGAATAGGGCACGAGATGAGGCTCGCCGCACCGATAGGAGATTATGAGATGGACCAGGGCATTCTGTATCTGGGGTTTGACACGAACGTTTTGCCTAAGCAGACATGGGAGAGAATGGGGAGACCTGCACTGCAGTGGTCTCCAATCCAGCTTAGAATGGAAAACCAGTAGAAGATCATCCATATGGGACGAATACATGGAGTAACATTGGATATAGAAGGTGCGAGTGCACTGACTGATTTTGAAGTGATAGAGATCATTGATGGCAGCGACCCATACCCCGCGCTCCTTGGAATTGACTGGACCATAGATATGAATGGAGTCATCAACTTGAAGAAGATTACAATGTCGTTTGATGGGAAATCACTTCGGGTGGTAGTACCATTGGACCCTACAAAAGGACCGTGCTATACTGAACCGGTCCGTGACTACGAAGAAAGTGATGATGACTTGGATCAGATCTACAAAATAACTGCATGAGATCAAGATTGGATTAATCCAATAGCTGATGGACAGATTTCATGGGACCGGGAAAGTTCCTATACCTCAGATTCATATGAAGAATTGGAGCATTAGAAGAATCGGTTGCATGAATTATCTACGTTGCGCTGCAACATGATGACTAAATAGTTGCGCTGTGTGTCATCAAAGGTGAGAAATTTACCCTATTATGGTAGTCTAACTAAATTCGATAAGTTTTTGGATGCTTTTGAATGAGAAGTCCCTAAGGATCATCGCTTCCAAGCACTGGATTTGGCGTTGCGTGCTATGCCCGCATGAGGTTGGGGTAAGAACAAGGACAACTTCGATGAATGGCGAGATTACAGAAGGACGATGAGGTTGTGATTTGGTCATCCTAAAGTTTGACTGGCTGAGAAATATGATGGGAGAAATGATCTGCATGATCATTTAGCGAAGTGGACTAAAGTTTATGGAACAAAGCCATAGCCGGAGTGGGTGCACTTATTCTATCATACTTTGGATACAATCCCTATGAATTGGTATCTATAAACAAAGCTCTACCATGGCATCACGGAGTGGGATATATTAAGGGAAGGATTCCTAATGACCTTCAGTTTTAAAGATGGGTTTGAGAGCATTGATGAAGCTCTGTAGGAGATTAAGGCAACGATCTTCATAATTCCACAGGAACCTTTGGAGTTGGTTCAACCAGATTGGAGCACCTAGCTACGCCATGCGTTGGAATGTTATAATGTGACCGCTGAGGGGGGAAGATGAATATCTAAGAAATATCAATATTCCAGAGGCAGAAGGTCATCACACGTCGAAGTTCTACAAATAGAAAACCCCAACATCACCACGCCATTGAAAACCAAGCAAGTGAACATTGGTACTGAAGCAGAGCCAAAATTTGTGAATATTTGGGATTAATGGGACAATGCCACAATGGATAAAGTTGATGAGTTACTCCGCGAGTACCAGGATCTTTTTCCTACAAATTTTTTGGACCTAAAGGGCATCATTGGCGACTTGGGTGTGATGAAAATCACTTTGAAACCGGACACGAAGCCTATTAAGCAGAGGTCGTATCACCTTAATCCCAAATACAAGTAAAGGTTTTCTTGGAGTTGGATAAGATGCTAGAAGCAGGCATCATCGAACCTGTGGAAGAACCTGATTGGGTGGGCCCGATGGTGGTTCAAGAGAAGAAACAGAAGGGAGAAATAAGGATTTGCGTAGATATAAGGAATATTAATGATGTCTGCGTCCACGATCCTTTCTCGACACCATTTACTGATGAGGTATTGGACAATGTTGGAGACAGGAGGCCTACTCCTTCACTGATGGGTTTTCGAGGTACCATCAGATCACGATTGCGCTAGAGGATAGGAGAAAAACAACCTTCACAACAGAATGGGGTTGTTTCCAATATAATCTAATATCATTTGGACTCAAGAATGTGCCTACAATATTCTATCATGTAGTGATAGCAGCATTTAAGGAGTTCATTCATAAGTTCTTGGACGTGTATTTTGATTACTGGACGGTGTTTGGTTTAGTGAAGTGTCATGTAGCAAGTCTGTGCCTAATGCTGGATGCATGTTGCAGATACCAAATCGTGTTAAATCTGAAGAAGTGTGTTTTTTGTGTCCCTTTTGGGATCTTGCTCGGTCATGTGGTGTGCAAGAAAGGGTTGATGGTGGACCCTTCCAAGATCATGGTGATAGTAAATTTGGAGGCCCCAAGAAGTGTCAAACAGTTGTGCGCAATGCTGGGACATACAGGATATTACAGGAAGTTCATCAAAGCTTATGATCAGATTGTTGTGCCCATGGAGAAATTGTTGAAGAAGGACACAACATTCTGTTGGGATGAAGAATTTTAGCGTAGTTTGGATGTATTAAAGGACAAGATGGACACCGCACCGATTTTGGTCTTCCCCGATTGGAAGAAGGAATTTCGTGTACATGTCGATGCATCTTGCGTTATGTTGGGAGAAGTGCTAACATAGGCCTATGAAGGAGAGATGGACCACCCTATAGCCTTCGCAAGTAGGAAATTATCAAAGGCCGAGAAGAATTACTCAACAACAGAGCACAAAGGATTGGCTATGGTATACGTGCTTCAAAAGTTCAGGCACTATTTATTGGGAGGACATTTCAAAATGTACACTGATCATTCTGACTTGAAATACCTAGTCAATAAGCCTATGTTGGGGGGGAAGATCTACCGATGGTTGCTGCTATTCCAGGAGTATGACTTTGAGGTGATTGTGAAGCTAGTAAGGTTGAATGCGCGACCTGGCCATCTGTCGCGGATCGAGACAGGAGAGGAGCCTAACAATTTGGAGGAAGGATTACCCGATCTGCATCTCTTCACAGTGCACGTAGTAGATAACTACTTTGCAAATATTATTCACTTTTTTACTACAGGGATGGCACCGGAGGGGTATACCAGTCAGGAAAAGAAAGAACTAGTAGTACACGTAGCGAATTTCTCAGTAATTGCAGGACATTTGTATAATATGGGTGGAAAAAAGCTATTGCGACGATATGTGCCATATTTTTAGCAGAATAGCATCCTCGTTGAAGTTCATGGAGGGCCTATAGGAGGACATTATGCAGGAAAGGTGACAGCACAGAAGATTTTGTGCACAGGTTTATGGTGGCCTACGTAGCATAAATACTCTAAAGCATATTGTAGGGCATGCCATCCATGTCAATAAATGGCAGACCATCACAGAGGGACGAGTTGCCACTGAATCCTCAAGTGTCATTGTAGCCATTTGAAAAATGGGCAATTGATTTCGTTGGGCCAATTTAGCCTCCAAGGAAGAAGGCAGGTGCGCACTACAATAGTGGCACAACTGTTTAAGGATTACACAGGGGCTACAACAGCGAATTTTTTGTTTGAGTATGTGTTAACCAAATTTGGCTGCCCAAAAGTGTTGATGAGTGATTAGGGTACGCACTTCCTGAATGAGACAATCAGCGCGTTGACTAAGGAGTTCCAGGTCTATCATCAGAAGAGCACCCTGTATCATCCTCAAGCTAATGGAACAGTAGAGGCCTTTACTAATATTTTGGAGAATTCCCTGATGAAGATTTGTAATGCATAGTGGAATGACTGGGATGTGCGCGTACGTGTAGTGATATGGGCATACATTACTACTTGTAAAAATCTGACAGGATAGACACCTTTTAGATTGGTCCATGGCGTAGAAGATATGATGCCTATGGAATATATCGTGCATAGTCTACACATAGCAGCATTCATAGGTATATCAGAACACGAAGCCTTGGAAGAATGGCTCACGCAGCTGATGGAGCTTGAAGAAGATATATTCTTGGCTGGATTCCATCAGCAAGTACAGAAGGAGCGTGAAAAGGCATGGCATGATCAACACATCAAGTTGTGCACATTCAAATTAAATGATCTGGTTTTATTATATGATAGCAAGTTCACTAAGTTTCCAAGGAAATTTCAGATGCATTGGCTCGGCCCATATATTATCAAAGAAATTACAAATGGAGGCGCAGTTCAACTGGCAAAGCTGAATGGAGAACCGTTTCCGAGAAGGGTGAATGGAAGTCAATTGAAACCACATACAGGGGATCCAGTTCAATGACTATATAACGGCAGGACAGTCTTAGTGCTCCAGGTAGTTGTAAGGGAGCACAGGACTATAAACTACACTACTAGGATTGGAGGACTATGCGGCTGGTGGGCTACATGGAAAATGGTGACGTCACAGTATAAGAAGTTTTGTGCAGGAAGTTGAGCTATGGAGGGAGGTGTCACGCAGCACAGCAGGAAAGTGACTGTTGGATTCATTGTTCATGATTTGACAACCAGAATATGGTTAAGGGGAGTGGGTTCGCGGAATTTAAGGCCAAAATCTTTGAAGATCTACTGCCAAAACAGCATTAATGGTCGAATTTTGGGGGGAACGGTGGGATTTCAATTCAAAAACCCCTATAAATTACGCGTGTTGGTCCAACATACAACACTTGCATCCTTAGATTTTTTTATTTGTGTTGTCTGTTACTTATGAACCATTCATTTTTCAAGGATTTGGTCACGAGCCTTGCATTTTCCAATTTACCAGAGTTGAATCAGAAATTCATCCTTGAAACCATGTTAGGACCAAGCCCTGTTGAGACTGTGAGCACTAAGGGAAATGTTGCATCCGAAGGAGTAGCTCTGGAGGTAATGAGTATGGAAGCTCTGGCTCCTGTGCCTACAGTGCCGAGGTCGCCTAGGCCGAAGCCTACCCCTATTAGAGAAACCCAGAAACTAAAGAAGGATAAACAGAAGAAGCTAGTGTCGGTGCACAAATCATCCAGAAAGCACTCTGCAGCTCAAAAGCAGAAGAAAGACAAGCAACCCGAGAGGGTTGTCGATTTGGAGGGTGAGGAAGGACAGGGCACCGAGGACATAGACGTTGAGGGAATGGAGCCCATTATAGAGTTTCCTGATTATATCCCTCCGCACAAGGGGAAGGCGAAGGTCACCAGGGACCCGGATTCCAGAAAATTTGTCATATCTACGCCCCTACTGGCAAAGCAGGTTCCCTTCGAAGGTTCGCACCTTGCGTGGATCCCCTTGCTGAAGATGGAACATTGGGACCTGGCAGGCGATGAGCGATTCCCTCACCTTGCAACATCCAACTATATGAAGCACGTCTACTACCCGGACTTAGGTGTCACCAAGCTAGAGACGGTGGAATGGATCCGTGGAGTGGAGAATTCATGATTGTTGAACCTATTGTGGGTGCCCCACTATCACCGCACCACTATCAATGCAACCTGTGTGCATCAATTTATTACTCTTGTGCACGATGGGTGCTTATGGATAGGAGGGCCTATATCCATCACTGACATTCTCATCCATAGGATTACGCACCTGCCACATGAGGATTTGAATCCGCCAAGGAGTTTGGCAGAAATATAAGAGAAAATTATTTAGCAGACAAGATGAGGAAGGAATTTTCCTTCGCGAAAAATCTGCGTAGATATTCAATTACCTCTATCAACAACCCCGCAGTAAAGATTTCCACACAAATCTTAGCAAGGAAGGTAATGAGGAAGTGTCGCGCGGACGAAATTCCGATGCATGTGGTTTCTCTAGCTGCACAATGCATGAAGAGTGTGTAGTTCAACTGGTCAAGGTACCTGTGCAATGAATTCCTCGTGAATTCCTGCGTGGTCCAGGATGAGACCAAGCCATTCCACTATGCTTGGTTGTTGCTCTCCATTGTATTGGTCACATGGGAGCTGCCAGAGGACAACCATTTTCCTCCATTTAAACAAGGATTGCCAGAGGCCATGCAGTTTACCTCCCTATGGGCCACAAAGGACCCTGCGCAGGTCACATAAAAAAAATATTATTGGTTTTGATGGAATCAAGCCTCTGCATGGCCATCAACCAATGCCCAAGGTTTTCCCTGACCTTGTACAAGAAATTGTTAGCTTATGCCGCGTTCAAGGCTGACTTCCACCGAATCTACATTCAGGAACGGAAGAACCCGCAACAGAAATGGTATGATTTACCATATTTGGTCACGGATAATGACATACAGGAGGTAGTCGAGCGATAACCAACAGAGTGGCACACCCCCTCAAACTTGGATGTCGGAACCAGTAAGGGCACGGGAAGCTCGGCAGAAAATAAAGGGAAGGATTGGCTGCACAAAATTTGGCCATGCAACGGAAACAAGAAGTCACAGGAAAGGTTAGGATGGAGAAGGAGTGTGCTACTAAGGAGGAGGCTGAGCAAGAGTAGCACGAATCACATAGAAGCGATAAATCCCCTTCGCCCGCGACCGAGGAGGAAGAACAATCTGAACAGGGAAGTGTAGGAGATGAGGGATAGAGCACCCCATTTCGGCTAAGGAAGCATGGAAAGGAGTAGCAGGAAGGTCCTCGAAAAAAGCAGAAATTAGACAAGTCGCAGGTTGATCCCATGGTGTTGACAGAGGGCGATCTCGATGAGATCACCGATAAAGTCCAGGACACTACAACTGAACTGTTGCAACAGTTTGAGCAACAGTATATGTAGACGCTGGGAAGCATCCAAAAGGATATATGTGGGCTACAAATCCAAAGTAGCAGGATACAAGTGGTGTGGGTCAAGCGAGCGCAGCACAAGTGAACCTAGCACTGGGGATGATTCAGACTGCGGAATTGGTAAGGACATTGGACCTTTGAACTATTGCTTTACAATAAGGGTCCCTACATGCAGAGTCAGTCGATGACCGCATCATCTTGATCACCCTTAAGAACATCGGGTTGAACATCGCAGCACTCCCAAATGAGCTTCTTCATGCGCTGCAGGCAGGGGTGATGGAGGAATTGAGGGCTCGGGAGCAACGCACTCTCAATTTGATCAGTGAATACAAGGTGAACAATGAACAGATGTTCATCGAGAAAACACAGGCCTTGAAGGAAAAGGAAACAATGAAGGAACATAGTTCCAAGCTGGAGGTTATGGTAGCACGCATGCAGAATAGTGTCGGAGCTGAACATTCCAGAGGACGCGCAGCTGGAAGCTAAGATCCAGAAGTTAGTTGAAGGAGTGTGCGAGGCAAAGGTGGGAGTTGGACGAGTTAAATTTGAACTCAACATGAAAATCACAGAGTTGTAGCTCAAATTACAACCTACGACTCTGCCCGAGGTTAGGGAGCAGCGTGGAGATGCCATCAAAGAAGGGATGGCCACTTTGGATGCCACAGTTGCTGACTGCTCAGCCTTATTTGAACAAGTGATCAAATTGGTAACAACTCTGTAGGAATACCCAAACCTGCAGATTCTGAATACAGAGGTTCGCAAGCTCCAGAAGCAGTACGATGAGGTCAGGGTCGCGGCACACTTAATTTCTCCAGTGAAGCGCCTCACCAAGTTGCAGGAGGGGAAGCAACTCCTTGCACAGGTAGAAGCAGCCCAGAAGAATGAAGTCATGCTTAAGGCTAGGTTGGGATTTTGGTTAGAAGAAGCTTACCAAGTCACCACCAACATTCAAGCGAAGCTGACAGGCTTGTAATAGACACAACAAATGATAAAATTGTTCGCAGAAGGCCTAGCTACATATCAATTAGTAGAAGAAGTCAAGCAGGTAGCTACACAGAGTGTTGTCGAGGTTGTAGTCGTGCAGGTGGAGTTGGGGGATCTTCACAGCAAGATTGCAGCGCCATCCGAGTGACTCGAGGGACAGTCGCGACCTTTGTGTTAGGGGCCTATTGGGATGGGATCCCCTGGGTCTGTTATGTAAATTCTTCATGATTTTTGGATGCAGAGCGTGTAGGTAATTAGGAGTAAAAGGGGTTTTAGCCCCTTTTCTATGTAAAGTTGAGTTGGTCTTGAGTTCCACCCTTGGTCCGCGGACCATGGGATTGTATAAATAAGTGTTTCTTGGAAAGTATAAGGCATTGAAATGATGAGGATGGATGTAATGGGTCAATAGAAGATAGCACAAAGAAGTGAGTCATAGAGGAGGGAAAGGCTCTGCAGCTGAGTGCGCAGAGGCCTAGAGTAGACTCCACAGCTGAGTGTGCAGACCTTACTGCTGAGTGCACGAAGAAGTTTTGAGTTTGTAATACCATATTGAAGATCAATAAAGAAGATTGTTGAAGAATTCCTATGTTTATCTGTTTACTGCTATTATTTATGTTTTTGATATATGTTGTGATTAAATATTGTCTTTATGAAATAATGGTCTATTGATGTGCGGCTCTACCAGATAAGTCTTAATAATTGTACGTTATGCATGTTAAGTACTTTCGCGAAGATTATAATACATTATGTTATATTCATTAAATACTTAAGTATATTTTCATGAGCTTAGATCTAGGGTTACTTCATGATGTGCGTAAGTGGATGATTCAACTGTTAAGGGTCCGCAAAGACCTATTGTAGACATTCGCAAAGGTCTAGAGGCCATTTAAGGGGAGTTGCAGTACCAAGCCCTAACGGCTTATAGATCTGCGCAAAGGAAGATCTAGAGCAATAGAAGACATCACATTGATCTCTGGATGTGGAAAATCGGTTCTAGTGTCCTCCCATACTGCTTTGGGTGAGACTTTAGCCTGTGCTACGCAGGTTGATGCAGAAAGGGCTAGTAGTGTAGAGTTTTGTTTGGCACAATTAACTTTGAACATGGGTCAGGACCCACTATTCCAACACCAATATTGGTATTATTTGTGGCATTGGAAATAATATTCATAGGGCTACCACAGGACTGAATTTCAGACCTTGAAGATCCAAAATTACAGATTTATAACAATTTCAAGATCAATCTCCTAAAATCAAGAAAAAGGTGTGTATTTTTTTTAAATTGCATGACTTTTATTTGAAAAAATAGTTTGAAATGATTCCAAGGGAATATTGAAGCATAGATATTATTATTGGGTTCTAAAATTCATCCCAAAAAAAAGAATTCTAGACCGATTAGCCCTCAGAAAGCTCTACTATGATGCATGAACAGGAAGAATTGCAACATGATATATCAAAATTATGGGACCAAGTGCAACAAATTTCGCTCTCACAAATAGCAACCAAAGATGACATGGATGGTTTGAAAACATGAATAAAAGGTGGCATGGATAGTTTAAAAGGTGATATGGATGGTTTAAAAGGTGACATGAATGGCTTGAATGAGATATGGAAGGTTTGAAGGAAGGTTTAACAAAATTGTTGCAAGAAAGGCTTCCCGGTAGTGACAAGGTAAACCATGAAAATCATGATGAGGACAAAAGGAATATGAATTATTATTTTAGAGACTCCAATGTGGGGTTTAAGAACCACCACATTCCAAAGATATATATGAGTAAGTTTGATGGCAAGGATCCTGTAACATGGATACTACATATGGAGCAATATTTTGATCTAAATGATGTGCAACGCACACAAAAGATTTACATTGAATCTTTATATTTAGAACCCAATCAATTTGTATGGTATCAATGGCTTTGTTCTTGTAAACCACTTGTCACTTGGTCAATTTTTATGGAGGAAATGGTAGAACATTATGAGGATACAAAGAGAAACACCTTCTTTAGCCAATTAATTAATCTCAAACAAAATGGTTTAATGGCAGAGCACGTTGAGGACTTCCACAAATTGAATACTAGGGTAATTGATATTCCATAGGAGTATAGGATTGATCTATTCATAAGGACTTTAAAGGATAACATTCAACATGATGTTCACCTTTGGGAACCTGATTCATTGGAGAAGGAATTCATGGTGGCAAGAAAAGTTGAAAGAAAAATTATGGCAACAAGGAAAGCTACCACTCATAACTATATAGATGGAAGTATTGCTGCTACTAGCCTTCCACAACCTACAAGATTGACGCCACAAAAATTGGAAAAAAATAAATAGAAAAATGACTTTGTTATAGTTGTAACGGAAAATACACTAAAGGTCATAAGTGTGCTGAGAAGAAATTATTCTACATAGATTGTGAAGAGGAGGAAGAAAAGGAACAAGAAACATCAAAAGAGGAGGATATACACTAGGAGCCAACCCCAGAGAAAGAAGAAATGAATCTAATCATATCTTGCAATGCATTGGCAGGAATTAACACTCCTAAAACTCTCAAGATAGAAGGATATATCAAGAAGAAAAAGGTAATAGTGTTGATTGATTCAGGTAGTACTCATAATTTTATTCATTGTAAGATATCCAAAGAATTGAATTTCTTCCTATATCCAGCACCCGAGTGTCAAGTGATGGTTGCAAATGGAGGAACTATAAATTTCTCTGGAAAGTGCCATAATATCAAGCTAACTATGGGGGAATATGTATTGAATAGTCCAATGTTTTCCATTCTAATGGGCGTTGCTGATGTTTTACTAGAAGTCCAATGGTTACAATCTTTGGGGACAATAGATTTTAAGTTTTAAGAACTTTTATTGAATTTTTTTGGGGAAGGAAATGAATATGAATTAAGGGGTATCACCGGGAAACCAAGAAAGATAATCAGCTCTAATGGCATGACAAAGCTTCTGAAGAAAGAACAACGAGGCATAATTGCACAATTATGCTTACTAGAGGTTCAAACATCAAAATCATCTGTTTCTCTAGATCTCCAAAAAGTATTGGATAATCATTCCAAGGTATTTGAGACTTCAAAAGGCCTCCCACCTATCCGTGATCGTGATCAAGCTATTCATTTGATTCCAAGAAGTGTTCCTCCAAACATCAAACCTTACAGATATCCCTATGCCCAAAATAGTGAAATTGAATGTATGGTTGCAAAAATGCTAGACGCTGGTATAATTCACCCTAGTCAAAGTTCTTTCTATGCTCCAATAATATTGGTGCACAAGAAGGATGGATCATGGTGTACGTGTCTGAATTGTAGGGAGATCAACAAGCTCTCTATTACATATAAATTTCCCATTCATGTCATTGAAGAATTGTTGGATGAATTACATGGATAAATTTACTTCTCCAACTTGGATCTTCATTCAGGATGTCATCTAACTAGAATGAAGACTGAAGACATTCTGAAAACATCATTTAGAACTCATTTAGAATGCAACTTTGACATTTCAAGGTTTGATGAATTCCATTTTCAAACCCTTCCTTAGAAAATTTGTGTTAGTATTTTTTGATGATATACTAATCTACAGCAAATCTTGGAAGGATCATGTTCAACATGTTTAGAGGGTGCTCAAATTATTAGAGTAGAAACAATTATATGCAAAAACCTCCAAATGTTTCTTTGGATTACAGGAGGTGGAATATTTGGGTCATATTGTATCTCATGAGGGTGTTAAGGTAGACCCTAAGAAAATTAAAGCCATTAAGGAATGGAAAATCCCCACAACCATAAAGCATCTACGAGTATTTCTCAGGTTGGCAGGGTATTATCACAAGTTTTTTAAGAATTATGGGATAATAGTAGCACCTCTAACAACACTATTGAAGAAATATGCATTTTCTTGGACTCCACAAGCGACTAAGGTCGTTGAACATCTTAAAGAGGCAATGTGCCAAGCACCAATCTTGGCTACACCTAACTTCACAAAAACCTTTATTGTGGAATGTGATGCCTCAAGAAATGGAATTGGTGTTGTTTTAATGCAATAAGGAAGACCCATTGCTTTTGAAAGTCATCCAATGAAAGGAAAGTATTTACACAAACCTATTTATGAGGAGGAAATGTTGGAAATACTACATGCACTAAAGAAATGGAGACCTTACCTAATGGGAAGACACTTCAAGGTAAAAAGGGATCATGATATTCTTAAATAATTTTTGGAACAAAGATTATCTTCATAAGAATAGCAAAAATGGGTCGCAAAGATGTTGGGCTATGACTTTGAAATCATCTACAAAAAAGGGGAGAAAAATGTTGTTGCAGATACCCTCTCAAGATTCAAGAATAAGGATGTAGAAGCATTTCTTTGTGCCATTTCTATTATCCAACCTGATTGGATAACTAAAGCAAGGGATGAATGGAAGAATAACAAAGAGGTGTGGGCTCTCATTCAAAAGTTGTAGCAAGATCCTAGTGCATCTGATACATTTAGCTAGAAAAATGATTCATTATGGTACAAAGATATAAGCAAGCTAAGAAGGATAGTAAATTATCACCCAAGTACTATGGTCCTTACAAGGCGTTGCAAAAGATTGGTACTATGGCATACAAATTGGAGTTGCTTGCATCTTCCTGTTGAAGCCTCGAAAATCGGGTCGACAACAAGGGGGATACCCACCCGGTCCCGACCTTGGTTGGCAGCTCCTTATCTGTTTGGTATAGCGGGTCCGACTGGGGATAATGGGACCAGTTTCCCAATCTAAGGGTGTGTGTGTGTGTAGAGTTGGATGATGTTGATCTAAGAGTACTTAAAGCTAATTTAATTCAAACTTTTAAACTAACTCTATGCTATTGTAATCTAATGAGAAACAACACATCTAATATATGCTAACCCGGGGTGAATTTCTTCTATTATGCGATCTAAAGATATTTCAAACAATAACTGGTAATAAAGATCATTCAGCTATCATAAGAATAGAAATCAATTAAGATAAACCACTTTGCATAAAAAGTTAGGCAAAAAAGTTGTGAACAGCATATCGCATAATAAGTTATTCATATATCATACATAAATAAATGGCTCCACCGTACAAAAGTGCCAAATGGTAACTCATACATTCATGCAGTAACATATAAACAACTAAAAACGGTATATAACTTTAAGAATATAAGCAGAAATGGCCAAGAGATAAAAGTACCATTTATGACTAATCCTACCCATAAGCTTCAAGCAAGAACGATTTATCTCTACTTGTTCTAACATCTACTAAGAGTACAAAAGTGCAACATCAGTAGCAGACATTAAAATGCAAACATTAATAAATCTCGATCCATCCATTCATCAAAACCTCCTCTGAGGGTGCAGAAGTGCATGTTCCGAGGACAAGTTTTTGACAAATTTTTGGACCCTTCTCCAAATGCAATGAGAAGGGTTAAAATACTACTTCCTAATTCTAATAATAGTGTTTTTACAAAATTTAGGATGCGGTTTTCAAATGACCGTCCTTTTTCTAATCTAATTTAAAAGAAAAAAACAACATTCTAAAATAAGGCTACTGATGAACTTGGTCTTTAAAGCTGCAATTGTTCATCATGGGCTTGAGGAGAGTTGGCTGGCTGATTTCTGCACTGAGCTGGGCTGCGAAAACAGAATCTATGAGAGCTGGCACTACTTTTTCGGCCGCATTTATAATTCATTTCACAGTCATCCATTGACTATGCAGCTTGACCAAGTATGCCCAGTAATACTCCCAATTCAAACTGTTTAATGCTTGGATCGCTTTTCCCTTTTCCTGTGCTTTCTGCTTCCATTATGCTTCCAGTCATAGCTTATTTGGTAGGTACCCTGGGGTGGTCTCTTCAATTAAATTGGCCCTGTGTAAATTCTCATTTACACAGTCGATAAGAATGCTTGCTTGTGTGGCCGCTGTCTCCGCTGCTTGTTCCGCCTGCCTGATTTGATCATCCCATTTATTAAAGAGCAATTCTTTATGATTCTCATTTATTCTGGGTGCATTTGCTCTTTTCCCTTCATCTTCATCCTGCCAAGCTAAATATTCCGTCACTCGTCTGTCACTCTGATCATAGTCACTCCGCAAGTCTACCACTTGATTATATCCGTATATGGTAGACTTTTGGGCCTTGCTGCTATCTGGTGAAGAAATGAACATGCTAGCTCCTCTAAGGACGTCTCGGAAGAGCGTTGTGAGCCCGCGACAGCATCAACCTTCATTATTCTAGGATTTTCTTCTTCAAGTAGCCTGTACATGCTTTCCCATGTCGATATCCCTGCGTCTCTATTACAGGCTGTGTCTGTATACAAAGGCGCCATCTCCTTCGTCTTTTCCTTCGCCTCAGAGCCTTGAGCTTTATTTTTCTTTCCCATTTCTTCCTGCGTTTGGCTTTGAATCGTCTTAGCTCTTCGTTCCTGCAGATTACGAGTGAAATGGAAATGACTGATCAAGAAAGGTGATGGGAGAGTTTTAAATGCAACAGATATATCAAATATGCCACCTTACGTGAAGTAATCCTTTACAAAAGCACGCGTCCTCATTTCATTTAATAGCTGACAACTAATTCATTTACTATCATTAAAAACGCATGATCTTGAGTCAGATTATGGTAAGTGGCTTTTCTTTGAAAGGCGTGCCCGAAGGATTCGTGATGAAGTGATTTATGATTTGCTTACGTAACATCGCAGATCGCGCCATCGCAAATCGCACCATCGCAGATCGCGTGAATATAATATCACAGTAATCGCAACATCGCAGGTCGCAGGAGTTTAATGTTGGTTGAATCTTGTCAGCCCATTTCTGCGATATGCGATCTTGCAATCGGCGTTATCGCAGATCGGTAAATCTTGAAGTTTTTCTTTATGAGAATTACTTTATTGCGATGTGATATTATGCTTAACACGAGAGTCTTGCGCATACCGATATTATAGAGAAATGGAGGCATTTCCTATCTTTTTTGCAGCGTGGCTTTAAAGATATTTCCCTTATCATAGACTTAGGTTAAAAAATATTCAAAGGACCTTTCTAAGCTTACGATGGTAACCTTATTTTGAAGAAAGGAAACTCTTACTCTTTTTTTTCTAAAATTTAACGAAGGGTCCCCATTCATTTAGTATTTTGGACAATACCTAAATGAACAAGGGGGGGGGTGTTGCTGGCCACAACACTTCCCAAGTACGCCTGGTTTTCCATGTTTCATGCTTAAAGAAGGTTATTGTTGATAAGCTCCTAATTCAAACAATGTTGCCAAAACTTGACGAAGAAGGAAAAATCATATTTGAGTCTGAAGCAGTCACAGAAACATGGACCCAATAGCTATGGAATCGATTAATTTCAGAGTATCTCATTAAGTTGAAGAACTTACCTATTGAAGATTCCACATGGGAGGATGAGAATTTTATACAGAAGAATTTAGAACTACTCAAGCGTTGAGGACAACACTTTTTTGAAGGAGAGGGGCATAGTAGGCCCCTATAATATTGGTGTATTCCCCTTATTGTTATTAATGTAGCCTCCTATTGTTATTGTTATGCCCATGTATCCCCCATGTTGTTATTGATGTTCCCCATAAAAGCCCACTATTTTTATTGTTGTGCCCTTACATTATTATTGTTATGTAGGCTCTAATTATATTGTGATCCCTTAGACTCCTATATATACCAAGGAGGTCTTATCATTTGAATCATCCAAGAATTGTTCATTTATGTATTGTAAAGGAGGTTTCCCCTTCGAAGAGGATATTTTTTAATCCGTTTATCTATCTTTTCTATGAGTTGGTTGCATCTATCAGAGCCTTTGGATTATAGGGTTTTGCTGCTTCAAACAAGTTATCGTGGAATTTTCACTATAACATTTTTTATATGAAGCTTCAGAAGCTAAAATTGCGACCACGTGGAGCTAAAATCTTGTTGAACTTTGTGCCAGAATTTCAAATCTTGGTTTTCTATATTTTCTGAGATATAGTCTGAAGAAGTTAGGGTTTTTGCGAGCTCCATAATTCAGTCTCAAATAGGTAACCTAGGGAAAATTGGCATAACTTTCGTTTCAGGCATCGGATTTGAATTCTATAAAAGTGGCTTAGAGTGCACAAACTATAGTTTTTCATGTATAAATTTCAGGTCTGAAGGTTGAAACAGTGACATGTGGCATCCCGTACAACTTCTCTCTACTGAACTAATCCATAATCAAGTCATCATGGGAGATTTTGCATAACTCTATATTGAAGAATCCAATATTGGTATGAATTGTGGCATTGGAAACAAGATTCATAGGGCTACCACAAGATCTATCACTCAGCATTATTACCTTTTTCTTCTTGATATATCCTTCTATCTTGAGAGTTTGAGGAGCGGTAATTCCTTCCACTACATTACAAGATATGGTCAGATTCATTTATTCTTTCTCAGGAGTTGGTTCCTGGTGTATATCCTCCTCTTTTGATGTTTCTTATTCCTTTTCTTCCTCATCTTCACAATATATGTAGAATAATTTCTTCTCAGCACACTTATGACCTTTAGTGTATTTGCTATCACAATTGTAACAAAGCCCTTTTTCTCTTTTTTCCTCCAAATTTTGTGGTGTTAACCTTGTAGGTTGTGGAAGACTAGGATCAACAACACTTCCATTTTGATAGTTGTGAGTGGTAGAGTTCCTAGTTGCCATAATTTTGCTTTCAATTTTTCTTGCTACCCTGAATGCCTTCTCCAATTAATCAACTTCTAAAGGCAAACCTCATGTTGGATGTTAGTTAGGCTTAACACGCTTTAAGGTCTTGGTTTTGGGCTTGTTTCCAGGTTCATCACAAGTTTAGATATAAATTGGATGGCCGACATAACCTTTCTGTATCTTCCAATTGTTTCTAGTTGGAGCTTTACTCCTTGATGGCATTTTCTCTACTTTTGTATGATTTCCATTCTTATTTCAAAGTTAGGTTCCCTTCTGGGATCCTCTTGGTCCTTTCTACCTGTTCTTTCATCTTGGTCTATTTTTATTTCCCTTCTTGACCCCTCTTCCTTCTTATCCAAAACTACATGCTCCATTCAAGAAACGTTTTATAGTCATCAAAGTGCTCCTAGTCACATCTAGTATTATTTTCCATATATCCTCGATACTCAACTCACTCACCCCTGTCTCCTCCTTTATGTGTTGGAGTTAAGCCCATGCTCTCCTTGTCCCTCTTGTCTAAATTAAAACTTCTATCTCACTTGCTTTATCCACCTCTTTGCATCTCAACTTTGACCTTGGCTTTTGGTGGAATACAACATGCCTCAACAACGTGCGAGGCCACATTGGGGAGTTGCTTATTACCAAGAAATGAATTATCATGCTTAGAAAATAACATAGGCTTCCACTTGAAGGTATCGAGATCACACTCCACCTCAAATTTAGGATGAGATAGCTGAAGCAGAATGAAATAGTTCTATGGAGAGGGAATGTTTGTCAAATATTGAGCTTGTTGGTGAATTCGTTGAGTGGATACCAAACACTAGGCACACCAAAGGAGAATTTAATCAGTACATGCGCATGACTTATATTTATTGGTACATGAAAATATTGTTGGGGGGGGTTTTGCTTAATTGAAATAAAACTTGTGAGGAGATCTTAATGATGCTTAATGAGCTCTAGATCATGAGTCAATGTTTGGATCAATGTCTACAACGAATTGAAGGCCACTTGGGCCTCTCTCTCGATCCGGGTTGCTCACCAAGAAGCAACAAAGAGCCCATCACTATCGAGGAATCATAATCTATAAAAGAGGTTTGATGATTTTTTACTATGTCCTTACTAATCTTTATGATATTTATATGGTTTATTGGACATGCTCCCTTTAGCAAATCTTAAGTGCGATGATTGTTATGCATATTTTTTTTATATACATAAAATCTTTTTGGATAGTCAAAAAGTTATGGTTTTGCCACTGCTTGGGTTTCACAATCGCCCAAATAGACAATATTGATATGTATACTCTCTTTAGTTTCTAATTAAATGTAATTTCTTTTGCCAACAATATATATATATAGATCAAAAGTATCTCTCTATTCTAACTAGCTCAAAAAAGAAAATTAATATAGCAAAGATTAGAACGAATTCTCATGAGCTCCATAGTGAGACTGGCCGCTGGGTAGTTCCTAAAACGCCATGGATGGAAAGGATCTGCCATATTTGTGAGAATAAGAGCATCGAGGATGAAAGCCACTTCCTCTTAGAGTGCCCTGCATACAACCACATTAGATCTCAATTTCACAACCTTTGTTACAATACTGACCTTTCTAGTCTTTTACAATGCCAAAATTATAGTGAACTCGGGAGGCTTCTCTCCAAGCTTTTTGAGCATCGGAATAACATCTTAAATCAAAATAAATAATTTGTCTTTTTAGGTCCGATAGATCATTATTTGGTCTCAGTGGACGTTAACAACCATCATCATCATCATCATCATATATATATATATAATTTTTATGATTTTTTAAATCTTGACAATATAAGATATACTATAAAGTAAGTATTTTAATGTTTATTATAAATTAAAATCTATAAATATTTACCAGAAATTTAATTTATATAGTTATTTTAATCATAATTATCATATAATTAAAAAAATAATTTATTTTAATATATAATTATATTTAATAAAATAAAAATATTGAAAAAAATAATTATATATATAACAAAATAAACCATAATAATATTCTAATTAAAATGATTTAAACATTAAAAATAAAATAACATAATATAAAATCATAAATTAACTTGAAAAATGAAAAAGAAAACGAGTATGGGAAAAAAATAAAATGATTTAAACATTAAAAATAAAATAACATAATATAAAATCATAAATTAACTTGAAAAATGGAAAAATAAAACTAGTATTGGAAAAAAATAAAATGATTTAAATATTAAAAATAAAATCATAAATTAACTTGAAAAATGAAAAAAAAGAAATTGAGTATTGGTAAAAAAAAATCATATACGATATGAAAATGGAGAAAACATAAAAACATAATTAAAAAACAATAACATTATATTATATAAGAGATTATCAAAATATCAAATTATTTTTGAATTTTTTAAAATTTAATTTTATATGATAATATCATAATTAAGAGTTAAAATATAACATGTTTATGAAAAATAATAACATCACGTGTAACATTTATATTATTCAATTATTTTTTAAATTTATTTATTTTTCAATAATATTATGATTAAAAATAGTGAAATGAGAAATTAGAAACAATTTAAAAATAATTAAAAATTGACAAAGGAGAAAATATGTTCATGAAAAATAATAATACTAGCATAAATTTATTTTAAATATAGATTTAATATGAGCTGAGAAGGATCTAATTTCTTTACATCTAAGTTTTTTTATGAGTCGATATTATTTAAATATTTTGTATAGTTATTTTTATTTATTTTTAGATTTTTTTCGTAATTTTAGATTTTTTGATGATAGACAGATATCATTACACGAGCTATAAAATGAGCCTCTCATTTCAATCACAAGATAATAAATTTATTTTGAAATTTATTTATTTTTCAATAATATTATAATTAAAAACTAAAATTTATTAATAAAAAATAAAATATAAAAACTGATCTTATTTAAAAATAATTAAAATAAATTGAAAATAAAAATTATTTTAAATACATGAAAAAACATTCACAAAACACACATAATTTTATATTATACTACAACAACAACAACAACTTCTTTACATAGCAAAAATTGAAAATAAAACAAAATTATCTTGAATAAATAACGCAAGAATGGCTACTGTAGCGTAAATACAAACAAACCTTGATATCTATAAGAATTTTCATAATTTGAATCGTATTTTTATAATGGTAGTTCTAACTATCATACCTTCCCACTTTAAAAAGAATGTTGTGTTATTTTTTGTTTCTACGTGTATTAGGTTTTTTTTAGATACCAGTTTTTCAAACTTGTTTGCATTTTCCACATCAAGAGGAGGGTAGTCTTGTAAACCAAAGACTTCCTTGAGAACCCCAATTATTATCGCTTCCACAATAACTTCGATGCACTCTACCATTCCAGCGAGAGTGTCAACTTTCGTTGCCAAATTCACTACCAAAAGTTGAAGCTTCTCAATGTCCTCCCTCATAATTTGGACTTCTCTCATCAGCAACGAGAAGTGAGATCTAGCCTCCTCCAGCATCTGAGCCCCAACACCACCATGATTGTTAGGATTCTCTACCATTATCGTCATGTCCTGAATTGCTCCCAACTCGACTGCACTTACAGGATCGGAGAATGCCAATCTCAGCTTCAAACTAATTGTTACAGAGACTAGATGAAGTTCCTCTCCAACTGTTGGCCATTTATAACAAAGCTTGATCCTCCTACCTATCTTGACTCTCCCACTTGAGCATTGCATGCCTTTGTAGTTCACTCACACGACAATTTTCATTATGTCTTGCATCCTTCCACATTCCAATGATTCATCTTTCCGCAATTACTCCGACTGCGAAGGAATACATGTATGGCTAGAGGGATGTTATGTTTTATGCACAGGGTGTTGAAAAGTGTGCAACAAGAAATTCTTGTTGAGATTGCAACAAGATGATGGAGCTTAGTGAAAAGAGTCGCCTTCACTAAGTGGGCCCACAGGCTATTTTTGGCGCAAGTCTATTTTTAGACTATGTCTATTTTTAGACATATGGATCATGTCTATGTTTATGGATGATTGATCAAGTTGGGAAAAATAGATGGACTTCTATTTTTTATGAAAGTGTGAGTGATCACAGTGTGAGTGATCAAAGTCTATTTTTAGACTGGCTGTCAAAAATAGAAAAGTCAAATATTATTATCTCACAATAATATTTGGACTATAAACTTGATCTTATTCTCTTGGAGCACTTCAGTTTGAGCTACAGAGGTGGCACATGCAGCTGTCAGAAGGAAATACGCTTTTCTTATGAGTCAGTTGAGTTTTTGCATGCATGACTTCAGTTAGAACTCAAGTGAGTTGAGTTTAGTGGACTCGAGGTACAGTTGATGGAGTTGTGTTCAGTTTGACTTAGTTAAACTAGTTGTAGTTAGTCTAACTGCAGATAGACTAATGATGAGTTTTTAAACTAATTAGTAACTCATAATACAACTAAAGAATACATCAGTTAACTCAGTTGCATGTCAGTGCATGTTCAGTTCAACAGGGACAAGTGGTAGAGAATCAGATTGCTATCAGTTGTGACTATAGTTGTGCATCAGATCTTGCACAATCAAGGGATTGAGTATGCCAATGAGTTTGCTCACGTATTTGGCCCACATTTTAGCCTTTGCTCACGTCCACAAAGAGTGAGTGACTATTTTGCAGGTGAAAAACGAGTTTGGGAAGCTATTCTCATCAGTTCTTGAGCAAGTATTGAGCAGTGGAGGCAGGCAAGCAGTGGAATAGATTTGGAGATCAAATCTGAGCTGTATTGTGTGTAACAGGTGGAGATACTTGTGAGAAGTATTATTCTTTGTAATGTTACATGATTCAATCAATATAATATACAGATAGTGTGGGGTTTTTAGCGAGATGCTTTCCCCGGGATACATACTGTGTTTATGAGTTTGATTGATGCTTCTATGTGTGCCTGTGAATGTTTTTGCTTCTGTAAATTGATGATCAACGTAGAGGAGATTATGTATTATACATGTTCCGCTTATAATTGTATGATCAGGATAATCTCTGTGAATATGTGTCATATTATTCAAAATTTCTACATGGTATCGGAGCTAGATTTGTAGAGAATTTGCAGGAAAATTTCTACATGGTATCGGAGCTGCTTGATTTGTAGAAGAGATTTTTACAGGATATCAAGCGAGGATTGATCATCGGATCTATTATTCAGAAAGTGTTTACATTTTATTTCTTCAGGCAGAGTCTGTAATCGGGCCAGGTAGCCTCTGGATTCATCCTTCTTTTGGAAGGTGAGATATCCGGTGAATGCCCATACAGTCGATCTCTGTACAAGAAATACTTTGTTCTCACGAATTCTAGATCAGAAGCGGTTGAGTTTTGAGCTGGTGGAATTCGGATTTAATTCCAAAGCAAGAGATAAAACTCATAAACATTCAGTGTGAGAATGGAGACAGTATGCCCCAGTATCTCACGAAGTTCACCCAATGCCGGGATGAGCTGGGAAGTGTGGGGGTGACTGTCGGATGAGGATGGTGAGTCTAGCACTCCTTGACCTTCCTAAGAGTTGGCATAACTACCAGGACTCAGTGAATGGAAGGGAGAAACTGCCAGGATGGGAGAGACTTTGGTCGGATCTTGAGCAGGAGGAGATTAGACGGAGCACCAGAGACGGTTCTTCATCCATGCAGGATGAGGAGAACTGTGCCTTAGCGAGTAAGGTGAAGAAGGGGAAGGAGAAGGGTTCTCTTTCCGAATCTTGTTCTTCCAGTGATGGGAAGAAGTTTGACAAGTCGAAGGTGAGATGCTTTCATTATCATGAGATTGGTTCATGGGTCAGGAACCTGTATGCTCTTGAGGTTCAAGATGCATGCAAAGCCTTGAGCAGCGAGGCAACTGATGGAGACTTGGTGGTTGAGAGGGAGCGTATATTACCTCTCAACATGCAGAGCCATAAGAAGTCTCAGACAATTGTGGAGGAGCCATGATTGGTGCAGCAGCTTCAGGAGATTGTGGAGGAGCCACAACAGGGGAAGCTGAGAGGAGATCAAGTAGAGACATCTACTCATCCAGAGACCTCCAGTAGGGGGAAACTTCGAGCCAGATGGGCTGAAGGATCACATGCAGGCATACCTCCAGGTAGGAGGTGGGGTGATGTGGATTAATTGTCCCAAGGAGGAGGGGCAAGATCCTTGAGGTACCCAACCTCTTGGATGAGACCTTGCTACGGGAGCCCCGATGTGTAGTAGCAGGAACTGACTGATTGGGTAGAGACAGATGCGGATGGAGCGGCAGAGAGAGCGACAGTGCAGGGAATCCCAGGACAGCGCATAGCTAGCAGGCTGTAGCAATGCGAGAGGCACAAGTGTTTTGCACAGTGCTAGGTGGCACAGAGAGGTGTGCAATGGTGCGAGATGCATGGAGATGTTGCAGTAGCGCAGATGTCAGAGAGGGAGCACTTGTCAGCAGCAGGTAGAGCTTCAGCATCAGAGGATGTTTCTATCCCAACAGGGAGGTCAGTTGGGAGGTGCAGTGCGGATGCAATGCTGGGAGATAGAACCAGCAGCAGCACGGATGCAGTCAGAGATCAAAGTGACAGAGGCTAGAGCAATCAGATACTGAAGAGCACAGAGATGCAGAGTTTCAGTCGACAGAGGCAATAGCAGTCAGAGACTTTGATGACAGAGCAAGTGGACCGGCCAGATGTGTTGCATGGAGAACATTCCAAAGTTACAGGATCGGGTTTGAGAGGAAGCCTTTCTTGTTGAGAGGGAGTGTTGAAAAGTGTGCAACAATAAATTCTTGTTGAGATTGCAACAAGATGATGGAGCTTAGTGAAAAGAGTCGCCTTCACTAAGTGGGCCCACAGGCTATCTTTGGCGCAAGTCTATTTTTAGACTATGTCTATTTTTAGACATATGGATCATGTCTATGTTTATGGATGATTGATCAAGTTGGGAAAAATAGATGGACTTCTATTTTTGATGAAAGTGTGAGTGATCACAGTGTGAGTGATCAAAGTCTATTTTTAGACTGGCTGTCAAAAATAGAAAAGTCAAATATTATTATCTCACAATAATATTTGGACTATAAACTTGATCTTATTCTCTTGGAGCACTTCAGTTTGAGCTACAGAGGTGGCACATGCAGCTGTCAGAAGGAAATACACTTTTCTTATGAGTCAGTTGAGTTTTTGCATGCATGACTTCAGTTAGAACTCAAGTGAGTTGAGTTTAGTGGACTGGAGGTACAGTTGATGGAGTTGTGTTCAGTTTGACTTAGTTAAACTAGTTGTAGTTAGTCTAACTGCAGATAGACTAATGATGAGTTGTTAAACTAATTATTAACTCATAATACAACTAAAGAATACATCAGTTAACTCAGTTGCATGTCAGTGCATGTTCAGTTCAACAGGGACAAGTGGTAGAGAATCAGATTGCTATCAGTTGTGACTATAGTTGTGCATCAGATCTTGCACAATCAAGGGATTGAGTATGCCAATGAGTTTGCTCACGTATTTGGCCCACATTTTAGCCTTTTCTCACGTCCACAAAGAGTGAGTGACTATTTTGCAGGTGAAAAGCGAGTTTGGGAAGCTATTCTCATCAGTTCTTGAGCAGGTATTGAGCAGTGGAGGCAGGCAAGCAGTGGAATAGATTTGGAGATCAAATCTGAGCCGTATTGTGTGTAACAGGTGGAGATACTTGTGAGAAGTATTATGCTTTGTAATGTTACATGATTCAATCAATATAATATACAGATAGTGTAGGGTTTTTAGCGAGATGTTTTCCCCGGGATACATATTGTGTTTATGAGTTTGATTGATGCTTCTATGTGTGCCTGTGAATGTTTTTGCTTCTGTAAATTGATGATCAACGTATAGGAGATTATGTATTATACATGTTCCGCTTATAATTGTATGATCAGGATAATCTCTGTGAATATGTGTCATATTATTCAAAATTTCTACACAGGGAATGTCTACATGTGTCCTATGTTATGCCAAGCGCCATCACCTTTGTACATTTGTACAGATTACCTGCCATGAGATCTGCTCCCGAGGGTCGCCACTTCATGTCTTCCACTAAATTCGTCACCATATATTTAATGACTTCTCATACTTGCCTTTGATCCCCATCAATCTGTCTCATCCTCCAACGTTTAATGATTCCTATTGTGTCTTTATTAGAATTAATAGATATGATGGCATATGAAAATATGTTTTGTCACCTTGATTAACTAATAAATCACCTTATTCTAGGCAAGCACCAATGTTTGCCTGCTCATTAGCAAATCCATTATTTTCTCTTTTTATGTGATAAAAAACTATGGAGTCAACCTTTGTTATTTTCTCTCTAATCCTTAAATCCACGGGAAGCTAAACGTGCTCATAGGGCTCCTTTTCTTCATGGAATTTTTTAATGTTTAACATCAAATCACCCATAGCAATTAACTGATGTATACCTTTGTCTATGGCTAGCTTCAGACCAAGCCATAAAGTCAGAGTTTTTGCCTAATTATTGGTGAAAATCTCAATCCCCAAGTGTATTTAATCTCTATTGTTCGTCGGGGAAAAAAATTACCCCTCCCTCTCCTGCCTCCTCTGGATTTCCTTTCAATGCTCTGTCAAAAAATGATTGGTGCATTCCCAGGGAGCTTTGCCATTTCCTAAATTGTTTTCCTTCGAACCTTATGATATATGATGGAAGAAGTTTTTGTTTTTTGAAGCTGTTAGCATGATCATTGGGTTTAATTAACTAGGACCATTCCTTTTCCTCAGAGTTGAGCTCTTCCAAGTCCACTGGGTCAAAGCCTTTGGCTAAGATATTTTCAAAGAGAAATTGAGTTATTTTCGATGCAGAGGTGATTGGGTTAGTGGTAATGCTATGGAAGATGGCTTGATTACACGATAAACAAATTGACCAATAGATAAATTTTGGTAAAACAACCCATCTTTGCATGACTACAAAAACATTCTTTCTTTTCCATGGGTATTGGAGTCTCTAGCTTTGTAGCATATCTGCCCAAGACTAGTGGATGGATTTGAGAGGGCTTATTGTTCAGTCCCAAACCGCAACAAAAAGAGGACATCTAAGAAAAACATGTTAGATACTCTCCTCCTCCTCTTTGCACAATACACATCTTGATGGTCCTTAGATTGACCTTGTCTTCAGATTATCCGCTGCTAGGATTTTACCATGAACTAATTTCCAACTGAATGTGTATATTTTGGGCAATCCGTCGTTCAACCGTATCTTCCCCAAGATACTAGAAGATATCAGATGGGGAATCTGAGATAGTAATATGTCATATCCTTATTTAACAAAGTTATCGATCGAACGAGAACTATTACCTCAAAATGAGAACTCTAACCCCAAAGAAACATGAAAAAATGGCCTAAAAACAAAAAGTGTTGATGTTAGAATAACATTTTTTTCCCGTGCATTTTCAACATTTTTTAAAAATGAAAGTAAAAGCCATTGTTTTTTGTGCAAAAAACACCCTGAAAATGAAAAGTGTTGATGTTGGAATAACGTCTTCTTATTTTTTCAGGGTAAATTGTCAACATTTTTTAATAATGACGTTAAAGATAAAATATCATGACTCTGAAAAGCCTTAAATTCCTAATATAGGCATAACATTAAAGATAAAATATCAAGTCTCCTTAAGATTCCAACGATTTTAGGCATGGTATAAAATATCATGTCTCTCAAAAAGACTTAAAATTCCAAGGATAACATTAAAGATAAAATATCACCTCTATGAAAAGCCTTAAAATTCTAACAATTTTCAGCAATGGTGTTAATATTATTTTAAAAAATTATTACCATTTAATTTATATTAATTTACTTTTGTTTTAAGTTTATCATATTAATAAAAAATTATTAAATATAATGTCTTTTTTATATAATGTATTGAAGGCACTAGATAGGAAATACTTTAGTTATGAAGAATGAAAAACTTTACAAAACAAATGAATTTATATGTGATTTTGGAGTTTTTGATACTCTCTGCATATAAACATTTGTTTTTTTTTTCGAAATTTGTGTAAATATTTTATTTTTAAATAATTTTAAGATTTTGAAATTTACAAATCATTTTTTAAAAACTATACCTCATCATTGAGAAATATATATATATATATATATATATATATATATGTATATATATATATATATATATATATATATATATATATATATATATATATATATATATATATATATATATATATATATATATATATATATATATATTAATTAATTCTACTAAAAGTGTTGCTCATCCTCTGAGCAACTTAATCTATGTCCATGTCTTTCATTGCTCTTGTGGCCTCTCTGACATCCCCTACTTTTGTTGACGTATTCTCCTCTTGTGGATAAAATCCTGCATGCTTCTCTATTTCCTCCCATTACTTTCTTTCCTCTTCTTCCTTTCTTCCTTCTAACATACCCAAGAGCAATGGTGGATTGAGTTTCAAGTCAATCCAGTTGAGTTTGAGTCTCTACAGTGCCTTCTTATACAGTGGGGTCCTCTCTAGTGCATCCCTCATTCTTTTAGGGGAATGATACTCCCTAATCCTTAGGTTGTATGGTAGGGTGCCCCATCTCTTTTGGCATGCTTGCTGGCTTTCATCCCCTAGGCATCTCGAGGTTTCCTCTTTACTTCCTTAGCCCTAGCCTCCTCATGACTCATCCATGATGCCAAGGCCATAGGTATAAGTCCCCCAGCTTTGGATTGGGGTCCCACACATTCAAGTCTATTAAGGTCGAGTTGTGTAAGTAGAATTCATATATCTTGGCCCTCTCCTCTAGGGTGATTTAGTCGCAAAGCTCAATGAACTGCTTATAGTCTTGGAAAGGCATATTCCCTCATTGTGTTAGGGTCTTTATCTAAAATTAAAGCCATTCATATTTTAGGTGCAAGGCATATGACTTTGATGGCATCTTGCACTATAGTGCCTCCATAGAGAGGATTTCCATAGTGGCCAATTAGCTCTCTTTTTTCTATACCTACCTCCTCAGCCATGTGTTTTCAGCCTCTAGTTGAGATTTCATAACTCTTTCCCTATCTCTTATCCTACTCAACTCTTCCCCCATATCTAGTAGCTTATCTTCCATATGGACGACATCCTCTATATTCTTTGATTTCAAAATTTGCATCCAGTGATGTGTCCTTTCTCTCTACTTCTCAAAATCAAAGAAGAGAGGGATGAAAAACTTTTGTGGTATTACTCTGCCTCCCCCATTGAATTTATAATAGGAGTTGAGATTGGGCTGTGGGCTAGGTTCCTGTGGCTCTTTGGATTCTCCATTTATTGCATTTGGAGCATCCGTCTCCCCTTGTACTTGTGTTTCTGCTTCCTTGCCTTTCCTTTGTCCTTATTGTCCTTCTTGCTATTTTTTCTATTTTTCTTGTAGCGCTGACAAAGTTTCCTATAGGACTGTTTGTGTTTCCTGTAGGAGGATTTTCCCTTTCTGAAATGGGGTCAAAGGTTCTTTGATTTACTTTTCTGAGGTTGACCTGGTCACTCAGCCTATTTTGATGTGCCCTCTTCACCTTTCATTTCTTAGGAGACTAGTTTTTATTTTGGTGAGTCTTCGATGATGATAGGAGTCTTGGTAGGTGTTTGTGGTCTCCCATGTTTTATCCTAGTGCTCCTCCTTGTTTTGAAATATAGGGGAGTCTGCCTCTGCCTTTTTCCTGTTGACTTTATGGGAGTGCTTAGGGCAGTCAAGGTAGCAACTGCCTCCTTCTCTGTGGGTTCAGGAGACAGCCTTGGAGATTCCTCCCCTTCCTTGGTATGTTCTTTAGGGCTTGTATCATCCTTCTGTACTTCTTCCCCACTTTTCTCTTCTCCCTCTGTTTTATTGGTATTGTTATCTTCTCCCTCTACCTCATCTTCTTCTTCAGGTTCCTCCTCTTCTTCTTCCTCCTGTTCTTCCTCTTCTTCTTCAAGTTCATAAGCTTCTTCTTCCTCCTCAAGTTCTTCTTCTTCCTCCTCACCACTAGATATTGGGTCTCTTTCATACTCAATTGCTTCAATTACAAGCTCCCTGTCCATGTCCCTAAATGTGGACCATAGAATAGGGACTCTGAATTGTCTTAAGGGATTTTCTAGTATGAGCTTGATTAGTCCATGATGTTCCAACTGTTGATGTTTTCCTTCTTGTACCTTTATGCTCATGTCTATTATTGATTGCAACAAGAAGTAGGGCACACTAAGCCTTCTGTTTAGGGGTAATTCTTCTCCAAATATCAACTCATGGAGGAGTCTAAATCGGTAACCATAGACTATACCAAGCCTTCCCTCACAAGAAATATACTTTAGAATGTGATAGCTTACTTTATCCAAAGTATAGGGAAGACTCGCCCTTCTAATCCCATTTTTGTCCTCAAATGGCCCCTCATGTCTCAAGAAAAAATTATTATTTGCATAAATGTTGCTAGCTTTGTCCTCCTTTCTCCATTGTAAGCCTAGAGGAAGTGTAGTGATTCTGCTAATGCTTTCAGGGGTAATTGTTACTGACAATCCTCTCACCACAGAAGTGGCACTGACTCTAGCCTAAGGTGTGAGTGACATGGAAAATTCCTGAGCTACATCATCATCATATCCTCTAAGCAGCTCGAAGAATCCCAACCATTGATGCCTTCTAAATATCTCTACCATAGGGGGATGGAGGTGTATTCTAGATGTCCTTGTGGGCTCCCTTCTGTTGAAACCTCATGTCATTTTCTCCTCTCTGTCAAGCTGACTATAGGTAGTTTGGTGGCTTAGATTTAGATATTTCCAAGGTGACTAAGGGTTTAGAGTTTAGGAGGGTGATGATTGCAATTCTTCCTTTATCCCCACACAATTTCTCCACACAATTATGTCTATCCTATAATTTCTCCACACAATTTTGTCTATCCCTATGCACACTTTAATTACTAGAAAAAATGAAGCTTTCTTTTCCTTTTCTCTTTCCTATCTATCAAGTCAAAACACAAAGGATATGGGCCACCTACCTTTCACTGTAATGCCCTGGTTGAGGAGAATTCCTGAATAGTTGGGCCCTAGGCATCCCCTTGCAGAGTTTTTTGAAAATTCACATTGTTTCTTGTATTTTTTTTGTGTTTCCTATAGGTGTTCACTATAGGATGGCCAAGACTAGCTTTCTTCTTCGATGGCTCCTCCAAGTGGTCCCAGTTCTCTAAATCTCGAAATGAACAATGTGTGCATGAAAGTTAGGATTTTTTTCTATTTATGGTTGATTCCTTGCAGTGGTGTGTTGGCTAGAAAGGTACATGATTTCTCCTTTTGGACCATTGGCCCACCGTTAGTTATCATGCAACCCTTTCTCGTAATCATCACCCACTCCTATACAACTTAACTCGACCACCTTTTTGACTTATTTTCTTTGATGTGACCTTGCCACGTGACCTGCTAAATAGAACTTCACTTTTTGTTTTTAGGTTGAGGGTGGCCAAGTTAATTGGCCACCTTCAGCGTATAAAATCAATGTTTTCATATTCTTACACTTTTATCATATTCATACTTAGGAAAGAGTGTGGATGAGGTGCCATACTTATGGCTTTCTTCGTTTGGTCAATGCATGCCGGAGGGTGGCTCTGCTACGCTTCTTCTTGTTCAAGTACATGTTCTCCTTTGCTCTTATTTGTTGATTTCACCCAGCTGATATGTTTGTCTTCTTTGTTGTGATGTGCAGGTGCTAGTCTCTTTTGATGTGGCTAAGATCTAGATAAGTGCCATAGTGCCTGCAGGGGTGTTGATACTCTTTCTCTACATGGATGCTAAAGGAGGAGCATGGAGACTATTGATGTCATAATACAAGTTGCTACAAGGTTTCCTGTAGTACTACAAGAAATCTTGTAGCTCACTCTTTCTCACTTTTTTTGTATTTTTTTCTTGGAGGAGGAATAGTTGTTGAAGTAGGAGTGGAAGGGGTGGAAATGGGGAAGATGGTGTGGTAGGTGAGGTAGGTTACTAATGGTATGGCTCTTATACTTTTCTTTGTTTTCCTTTTTTCCTTCCTTTTCTTTTGAGTGGTTTCTTTGATGGACACAGAGGGTGGAATGGTCATGAATTGGTGTTGGGTGAGATGTGGTGAGGTCAATGGCCTCCTCTTTCAACCCAAAATAGGCCTGCATCATTATTTCTCAACCAGGATTCCCTTCCTGTAGAGTTTCAAGACATCCTGTAGTACTATAGGAAACTCATGTACTAACTACAGGAAATCCTATAGAAGTCAGAAATTTGCCTGCAAATTGGTTTTTGATGTTTTGAGATGAGAATGGATGCTAGAGACATGGTGGGAAGGGAAGGTATGAAATGAATGAAAGAAGAATGGAGTGTTGCTTGTCTTGCTTCCGTCTGAAATTGGTGTCCTTTGTTGCCTTAAAAACCTGCAAAATCACAGACTTTTATTAGTGAGCAAGTTTGAGGTCCCTACCATAGCATATTTGTGTTTTTCTTTTTTTCTTTTTCTTTTTTTTAAAGACACACAAATCACCTCAAAGGAGTTTTTCAACTTGTTTTCCTGCCCTATGCACCTCAAGGGAGGTTTTCACCCAGGGATATTTTATTTTTCCTTTTTTCACTCTTGGGCTGCCTCAAGGAGGTTTTCAACCCAAAAGTTGGCCTTAGGTGCCTCATGGAGGTTTTCACCTAGGTCCCTTATTGTTTTTTCTTCTCTTTTTTTCTTCAAAATAAAACATTCTTCAAGAATTCAGTGAGGTGGAAGATGAGACACCTCCAATCACCATCACTGCCTTACAGATACTACTGACAAACTCTTCCTTTGACATAGGTCTTTTGTAGGCTTTCAATATGTACCCATTGATAAGCAAGGGGATACCTTCTTCATCAATGGTTCTTATCTTAACAACCCCATTGTCATGGCACTTTTATATCACGTATGGCCTAGCCATCTGGCCATCAATTTTCCATTGAAATCCTTGAACCTAGAGTCATATAGCAGAGCCCAATCACCCTCTTGAAAAACTTTGTCTTTAATATTTTTGTCATGCCAAACCTTTCTTTGTACTTGAGTCACCTCTCTGTGTAAGATGGCCTGCATCATGAATTCATCTAACCCATTGAGCTAGAGCATCCTCTCTTTTTGTGCCCTTGTAACATCTAAATCCAATTGTGTTTCCATTCTCAAAGTGTTGTACTCAAAATCAATGGAGAGCGGAGCCTTCTTCCCATAGAGAAAATCATAAGGAGTGAAGCTAGTGGTTGTCTTCTGAGTTGCATTATAGGCCCAAGTGGCCTCCACTAGTCTTTCAGCCCAATATTTCATGTTGCTTCTCACCACCTTTGTGAGAATGATTTCTAATGCTCTATCGGTAACCTCTACTTGTCCATTGGCCTGAGCGTGGTAAGGAGTTGACTTCATGTGCTTGATCTATGTTGGCTCAACATATTCTCAATCAAGTGTGAGGTAAATTGAGTGCCTTGATTAGTGACTAGCTCTCTAGGGTACCCAAACTTGTAAAACACATTCACCCTCAAGAACTTAGCCACTTTATCTTCTGTGGCTACCTTGACAGCCTTGGTTTCAACCCACTTTTTCAAGTAACCAGTGCACCCAATTATGTACTTTTTATGTCCTGATGGTGGCTCAATGGGCCCAATGAAAACCATGCCCCACCTGTCAAATGGCTCAAAATTCACTTGAGGTTTCAAAGGAATTTCATCCCTGGGAGTAGTTTTCCCCATTCTTTGGCACCGGTCACATTGGCTAGTATATCTTCTTACATCTTGGTGGAGAGTGGACCAATAATAGCGAGCTTGTAGTACCTTTAAGGTTGTCCTCTTCACTGGAAAGTGACCTCCACAAGACCCATCATGACAGACAAGAAGGATGTCAAAAAATTCCTCCTCCATGACACATATTCTCATAATTTGATCTGGGTCTAGCTTGAAGAGATTGCTCCCAATCCAAGTAAATGGTGCCCTTTTCCTTACAATTCTTCTCTTTTCCTTGGAGGACATATTTGGAGGGAACTGTGCAGCCACTAAGTAGTTGGCTATGTCAAAAAACCACAGAGAGAGAACTAAAATAGCGAATAAATGCTCATATGGCAGTTGATCATCAACCATTCCTTCCTTACCTGCAGGCAAAGCCAGTCTAGACAAAAAATCTTCAATTACATTTTCTCTACCAGACTTATCTATGATAGTTAGATCAAATTGTTGTAATAAAATCAACCATCTAATAATTCGGGCATTCACATCAGGCGTGTTCATCAAATATTTAATGGAAACATGGTGAGTATGTTCAAAGGTCTGGTAACCAGTGATGTAATGTCTAGATTTATTCAAGGAATGGATAACAACTGCAAGCTCCTTTTCAGTCACGGTATAGTTTAATTCAGCCCTGGACAAATTTTTATTCATGAAGTAAATGGCATAATGTAACTTGTCATATATCTATCCTAGAGTTGCTCCTATAGCTTTTTTAGAGGCATCAACATGGATGTGGAAAGGAAGAGCCCAATTTGGGCCTCGGAGTATAGGTGCAGTAGTCAACTTGTCCTTTAGGGTTTCTAGGGCCTCTTGGTAGCTTTTTTACCATAAAAAAATCGGAGTCCTTGGTCAATAGTCCAAAAAAAGGTGAGGCTACATTACTGAAGTCCTTTATGAATCTTCTATAGTATCCAGCTAAACCCAAGAAACTTTTGACATCCCTCTGCTTCTGAGGAGTAGGGACCCTCTTTATGATAGTAATTTTATTTGGGTCCACTTGCAGTCCTTCCTGGGATATTGAGTGACCTAGAACAGTCCCTGCAGTCATCAAGAACTCACACTTCTCAGGACCACGGGATAATTTCATTTCTATGCATTTGTTTAATACTTTTCCCAAGTTAGAGGGACCCAACAGGAAATCACACCTATAAGGGTTGAAATCATCCATATAAATTTCCACAGAGTCATGGACTAGCTGTGAAAAGATGCTCAGGAATGCTCTTTGAAAAGTGGTAGGGGAATTGCATAATCCAAAAGGAAGGACCCTATAAGCAAAGGTACCCCAAGTACAAGTAAATATAGTTTTATCTTGGTCCTCTGGGTTGATCTGGATCTTATTGAAACCACTAAATCCATCCAGGAAAGAGAAGAACTTCTTTCCTGCCAGACCATCTAATACTTGGTCAATGAAAGGTAGAGGGAAATGGTCCCTTTTTGTGGCTTTGTTTAGCTACAGTTCACATAGATCCTCCACTTCCCATTTTTCTTTGGAAATAGAAACAGAGGGTTGGGTCCATTCTCCTCTGAGGTTAGTGCATTAGCTTGCAGCCTTCCTTGATGTAAATGTGGTGATTACACACCGAAGGGTGCACTGCCTTCATTTCCCTATATCTCTAGGCAAAGGCATCCAGATGCTTTCTTAGCATTTCACATAACTCCCCTTCCTGATGTACATAGAGAGAGGGGTTGATTTTCAATGTTATTTATGGACCAAATTCTATCATCTTGACATGAGTAGCACTTGAGTTAGCTAGGCACAAATCAGTCCAAGGGTTATCTTCAACTTTCTTTACTAACTCCTCAAGAGACATGGTGTTGGGGGGCTAATTTTGGAGGATTTTCTCAATCAGGCCATCTTCAACAGGTCGCCCCCTCCTATAGTAGCATCTCGGGTACAGATTGGGGAAGAGTAGACTTCATCTTCCTCCTCCTCTTCTAGCCATAAAGGTAAGTCATGCTCCAAATATGGTTAAGCAGGAGAGTACAAGACCAATTGTTTGGACAAACGCCCATTTTTAATAGTCATATTCCCAACCCTGTAACTTATGTAAGCATTAGTAGTGGCTAACCATGGCCTTCCAAGGATGATAGGATAGCCATTGAACTTGGTCTTAGGTTAGAGAACTAAGAAGTCAACAAGGTATTCCCAGGAATCAATGGAGACCATCACATCCTCAACAACTCCCTAAAGAACTATTGTGGACCTATCTGCAAGCTGCAACATTGTTGTGATCTTCCTTAATCATCCTTGGAGATTCAGTTTAATCATAGTCTCCTTAGTCATCACATTGATGACAACCCTAAGATTGATCAAGGTCTGGGGGGACAATGATACTATCGATGTGCACATCTACCATAAGACTTCTAGGATCTAGATACTTCAAGAAAATCACCTACCCAAACATTAAGTCGGACAGTTGTCCAATGACATTAACGGTAGGGGTGTCTTTCTTTCGCCTCCTAGGATGTTTGAAGCATTTCTCCTTGATTAACTTGTTGTAGATGGAGACATCCTTGATAGCTTGGCAGAGCGAGATTTTAACACACAAGTTTTTCAATTCACCCAGAAGTTTAGTCTCTTTTGGGGTGTGTTGGATAGGATGGATTTCTCAGCAAAAGGAGGCGGATTGGCTTGAGGAAAACTCTCCTCCTTTTCCTCTTCAAGCTCCTCAAGTAGAGATGGAGGTTGATTATCTAGAAGCACTCTTCCAGACCTGAGGTTGATTTCTTGAATTTCCACAGCATAGGCAGGGTAAGATGTTCCCCATTGTAGACCCGTTGTTCCTATCTATTGTTCGGGTTTGGATTTGGTTGAGCAAGCATTTGAGGTTGCTTCGGTGGACTATGGTGAAGGATTTGTGGTTGAGATGGAGGTGGAGGCAATAAGGCTGGAAATTGGTTGTATGGGGGCCTCCACCCCTAGGATGGAGCATTCCACTTGTTATACAACAAATTGACCTCCTCATCAACTCAGAGGGGAAAGACATGATAGTTGAAACAAAGACCATAATCACAGGCCTTGATTCCACACTAACGTTGGTTGTGCACTAACAACCTACTTTATAAAGCTTTTTACCAACCTTGGAGGTGCATTAGTGACCCTACTAAAGCATGTTTCTAGTATGCGAACAGTGTTAGTGAAACTTGGTGAAGTTCCAAGGGTCAAATGAACAAATTGACTCACAAATATCTAGATATTTGTTCCTAAAAATACTCAAGAAAAGCGAGGAAACATCCAAATTCGACCTATTTGGAGGATTTCTAATATGAAAGAAGGAGGCAAATGGGAAAGAGCTGAAAAGCATGGAAAGTTCATTGATTTTTCCCTAGTGAACTCAAATTAGAAATCCTATCTAGTTCCCAGTTTACCTAGACGCTTCTTTGTTTTCTCCTCCTTCTAAGAGCTCGCTATACTTCTGCAATCCTTTTCTGACCCACCAAAAATCTTGCTACATCTTGCCTACAAGTATTCATCTCTAAATCTGATCTTGAAAGCCCTTTGTTTGACTGATTTCCCACACTAACACAGGTTAGCAGGCTACACAGAGCTTTATAAAGCATTGTGCCTATTCATAGGGAGCACTAGTGGACCTATTAACTTCTGTAGCCACTGTTATAGAGCGTTAGTCTCCCAAAACCTTGATTTTTAGCTGTGTCTAGAAGCCAAAAGGGATATGAAGCCTTCTCATGGACTGAAAGAAGATCTGTAACTGCATTTTGCTAGCAAAATAGGTGTCCTAGAAATTCATTTTTAGGAAAAAAGTTTTGTTTTCTTTTTTAAAAGCATTTTTTACGAAAGAAAGACTCACATTTTTATTCATCCTTCTGTTTAGCTAGTTAATACCTGCTCTATTTTGGTTTCAAGTAGTTGTTAAGAAACATTGGAAAGAAGTCTTTTGGTTATGCATGTGTTAAATGACTAAGATGCATGTAATGAATATGAATATGTAGAATACAGCTTGTTTTCATCGAATTGAAAATTTTTCAAAGCATTGTTTTGTGCACGATTTATCGAGTCAGAGTCTCATCACGTTTCATATGTCAACTCCCCTACCGAAGGAAATAATCAAGTACACATAAACTTTACCTAAAATCAATCAGTAACTCTTTATTGAGCAAACAAACATTAGTGCAGGCTAGGATCTTGGGCTAAGCAGTGTGAGTAAACTGCCCAAGGTCGAAAACCAAACTAGTGTCATTAAAAGAGAGAAAAATACCTTCTACACTCATACTACTGGGACCACTCCAGTAAAAGCAGAGAAAAATACGAGAAAACATCAGACTGTAAGTGAAGGTAGCCCATCTTCTCTTACAAATCCTTATGGTATTTTGTGTATTGGGGATCCCTTCTGGGATTTCGGAACTAAGTCGAGGACTCAAGTATCTTGGAAACACAACATGTTGTCTACGACTATGTCCCCCCCGGTGGTGTCTGTGATCTGAGGTATATTTAGTGGCCAAATTTTTAGGGACTTACACAAGGTGACTAGGAAAAGCTGTCCTGGTACCTAACACGGAAGGATCTACTCTGTCTTCAGTTTTTGGGAGGGTGCTCGTGTTCACGAGAGTACTTGGACCCTCAATCTAAGGTTCGAACAAAGCTCTAGAGTAACCGTAAATGTACATCTGGCCATCCTTCTCTGTTATTCATTGAGATACTGGGTTTCATCTCTAGTGATTGGTGCTTATCAGACAGGGAAATTTCCCTCTGTTTGATGATTGATCCATTTAGTGTTTTTTTTTTATTAGGCACCCGTGTGTTATCATTTTGAGACTTTAACAAATATCACGATAAAATTTATTGATAAAAATTAACGGTCACCGTGGCTACATCCGGCCCTTGTCATCAATATAGATGATTGCTAGGACTTCCTTCACTCATTGTGCAAGATCTGCCGAGCTCCAGTGAACCGGATTCCACATCTTCGGAGAATTAGTCTCCCAGATCTCACTTATGATCTGTTTGGACGACTGATGATTCAAGTTTTCCGAAGAATTTCTTTACCGAAGGATTCCTTCCTCCCTTCAACCCTCCGCTTACAAATCCGTCAGACCCAATCTTGGATCCTGCGGTACCTGTACTTCCTGCTTCAGTAGTTGGAACATTTCCATCTATCTCGTCGACGACTAATGGGTTGTGGGACTTTAGGGACACTTTTGGTCCTCCACCACTTCCCCAGTTGACAGTCACCACAACATCGGTAATGGCGAACCCCGCTATCCCATTTGTCCCAGGTACAACCACTCACATGACACCCTCTACGAGCAAGACCCATCCGATGCCGGGTTCCACTCCTTTCGTGTCAAAATGCATACGTTTGACAAGTGCCACATACAGCACTCCCTATAACGCTCAATGTGGCACTATGGGCATGGTTCCGTTCTACCAACAACATGGTCGGCCGCCTTTGTACAGTTCAAACCCCAGATCCATATACCTAGAGGGGTTCCCACTGTGCACATGCCGGTAGGGAACGTAACAATTCCCCCTACATTCTCAAGCATGCATGGTCAGTCGCTAATTGACATGAGCATTCACTCTGTCAATCAAGGACAAATGGTTAGTTCTCTGTCGAGCGGGAATCCTCAACGGGTTCCCAACCAAACCAGGGGGGCACCCTACTCACATATTCAAATGAGTCAAGGGGGCACCGCTTATCCTAGGGACAATTCTATACCCCAATATCAAAACCCTCATGGAAATCAACTCTACAATACCATACCTCAAAGCAACTTCTACACCACGCAACCCATGTATAATATCAGGAGTCAAACGATGGGAGGAGAGCAAGGCTCCTCAAGTCATATGTCATCACCATGGTCCGAGTTGGGGGCAACAAACTCTCTGCCTTTCTTGGCAACGTTGGATATACTTGACTTATACAAAGTGACGAACAACCCCATCTATCATAACTTACAATGGCCGCCGATCCTGCATAAGATACCAACGGATATCCCTAAGTTTGATTGAAAGCAAGGGGAGGATTCGGGCACCCATATCACCACCTACCATCTTTGGAGTGTTTCTAACTCCATGTTGGTTGATAGTGTCCAGTTACATATTTTTCCTCGCACCCTCACTGGAAACGCAGCGAAATGATATATTGAGTTACCACACGCGTCAGTAAATACCTTCGACGCTTTAGCGATGGAATTCCTAAAGCACTTCCATCTACCCATCTGCTATGAGACTAGGACAGAGCTCCTCACTTCATTTTGTGAGGATACCGCCACCCACATCTCCAATCATATACATGAATGGAGACATAGGCAGAGGTTAGTCAAAGCTCCCCTCCTAGACTTTCTCTTAACGAACTGGTTCTACAGGTCCTCACTCCCACAAATCACTAGAGATGTCGATTTAGGTGGTGCGGTCACAGAAGACCAATCCATACATCGTGCACAGCACTTAGATTTGATATATTCATAGTCGAGCATTCTTTACAACATAGTCCCCAATGCCCCTGGCAACCCCAATGATTCCACTACTACCAAATCGACTGCTCTTCCTACCACTGCAATAAACTCTGTACAGTCTACACAAAATCTCGGTGGTAAGAAAAAGAAGAATAAGAAAAAGACTGCTCCTTCTGAAGAGTAGTCAATAAAGCAGCAAAACCCAAAACAGAAGGCCATTGCGCCTCCTGACGAGGGAAAGGATAAACCCGCCATATTTCCTTGCAAAATTTGTGTTGAAGACCACATGACCTATCGTTGTCCATGTCTTCAGGAGTGCATAGAATACATTGCTCAAAAGGATACTGGTAGGACCACTGTTGTCCTGAATAATCCTTTCCCCACTCAGCAGTAGCAAAATCTTATTGCAAACCAACCGCAACCCCTGCAAGGGGGCAACGATGGTTTGCAACATCCTTCAATTGGTGAAGGATCTTCTACCGTTTACACATTTGAAATGGTAGAACTTGCCACAAGAGCCAAATCTTATGGAGCTCCTGTCACTCATGTAGTGGAACCTTCCTCAAGTCAAAACCCACCGCTGCCCAACAATTTTCATATCGAAAGGCCGGTTGTGGACCTTATAATTCGACCCCCAAAAGGGGAACTTCGACACACAACGCACAATACATCTGCATGTACCGCCCAAAACTAGCACATTGTATAAGATTTGGTGCAAGTGTCATCGGCTATGTCGGCGCTCGAAGTATTACAAACATGCCCAACACAACGGAAAGCTTTGCTTTTGGCTATTGGTGGTATCGACCCAGAGGATTCCATGCTTGCTATTTTCGACATGAACAAGCGTAAACCTCCCATTTCTCGCCAGCTTGCATTTTAGGTGCACATAACTTCGAAAGATAAAGGTATACACAGAACTATCATCGACGAAGGTGCTTCTACCTGTGTCATGTCGGCTTCATGTTGGCTCGCTCTGGGTTCTCCGACCCTAACCCTGCCATCGAATTCCCTTAAAGCTTTCGACAGCCACACTTTCACCCAAAAAGGTTACCTAGCTAGCTATCCCATCACCTTGAGTGGGAAAACGGTAACGGTAGATATTCAAGTCGTGGATCATAAACTCGACTATAATCTACTTTTGGGCTGCACTTGGACTTATGCCATGAAGTTCGTCGTGTCTTCGGCCTTCCGTATCATCCTCTTTCCCTTCGATGGAAAGATAGTCATAGTAGACCAGTTGTCCTTTTGCACCCCAGATTACTCTCCATTACCTAGCAGCTTTGTACCCTTAATGGGTGGGGTACCTAACTCTTACGTCAGTATCGGTACCAGTCTACTGAAGGCTTCTTCCCTCATGGGTTGTTTCCCTCTTCAGCCGTCGAGGGTTTCACAGATAGTCAATATCCTTTCATCTATTCCTCATGAATAGACCGATCCATGGATCCTACCGGCTCCTTCAGAAATTGACTCTTACAGAGAAAAAATGTCGCTGTCACCTGCTGAATTGGCCTGCGAAGCCATTCAAATTGCATCTGAATCTCCGGTCACTTTGGTTTCAACCATCGGTGTAATAGCCCCAAAATAACAACACATAATTAATTAGATTACTCAAGTGATTTATAATCAACACACAATTTATCAACTAGTTAACATTAACTTTCAAAAGAAAATGTGAGTAGAGACAACTTACCTATGGAACGCTAGTTCAATTCTGCTAACTGCAACAAAGTCTTGGGGACGACTCTCCACCCAACCACAAGCTCAATTGCACAAAATCTTGCTACAACTGGCCACCCCCAAGCCCTCAATCAATGTACTACTACCAGGGTATCCTTTGTCTCCTAACACTATTCTCCCAAAGAATGGATGATGGAATCATGGAATGATGGAATGCCTCTAATCTTCCTCCCCATCTACTAAATAGAGCAAACATTGGAAGTGGAACCACATGCACACACTCCATGTGTCAACATGCAACTTTACCGCTTTCTTGTTTTATTCTTTTGTTTTTACTTTTTGATAGCTTTACTGATTTTTACTGCTTTCTTGTTTTATTTCTTTTGTTTTTACTTTTTGATAGCTTTACTGGTTTTTACTATTTTCTGTTTATTCTTATTTATTTTTATTTAGAGCGTGTAATTAATTTATTATTATTTATTATTTATTTACTATTACTATTATAGTTTTTTAATTTATTGTTTATTATTTATTTAATATTATATTTATTATTTATTATTTTTATTATTTATTATTTATTATTTATTATTAAGGGACATTACATTTATTTTGTTATTTATTACTTCATGTAACAATTCTGACACCCTCTATTAACTAGTATAACCAGTAGGCATTGAAAGTTTCACAACACCCAGGAAATCCCAAGGAATCTCTATCCTTTTTCCCACTTTCGGAATCAGGCATAAGCCTCCTCAGTCTGTATCCTAGTCCAAGGCTCGCACCTGACTCAAACCTCATTTGCCCCAAGGTAGGCATCCGATATTGTGCTCAATGTCTTCGGGCATCTCGCAAGGTTGGCCCACTCCCTCCACAACTCACTAAGGCGCACAACCCCAGGCATCGAATTCATTACACCCCTACCAGACTTCAGCATCCCAATACAATAATAGGCACCTAGCCTTCAATATCACGCACTTGGCCTCCTCAAGATGGTCCCATATCCCTCAAGAGCTATCCATCAAGAGCTATACAAGACAAAGGAACCACTGGCATATGTAGTGTTGATTGAGTTTGTCCCCAGCCCATATGGTGTTACTTATTCTCCCTTGTGTGTATGGGCTCGCACAAGATCATCAAATAAACTGGCCCTCTTGGCCCATTTGTGGAGTCCTGTCAATCATCACACCTCAACATGCAACCAATGCATTATCTATACCATCATAGTATCATAGAAAATAATCCACATGCCAAGTCTTGCATGTCATCATGAGAACATTCATCATTTTTAATCGCAACATTATGAATAATAACGAACTGCATGCTCATGCATGTCATAAATTTGTATGCAACTATCACATGCTTCACCTCATGAAATACCATCATAAGTTATAACGTCAACATATTTGCATCAAAGACATATCATGACTTCACATAATAAATGAACCACATGTCAATAAACCTCATATTATAGCATCATAATTCCTATCCCAAGTTATTCATATCATATCCATCATGAGTATTCAACATTAAATACCTATCATCACGTAGTAAATGAATATGTCAATATGCCTGGACATAACATCATAATGCCTATGCATATTATCATCATCATAAGGATACATCATCACTATAAGAACCATATGTGCATCATTATTCTCCTACCATTATATCACGAAACTCATGTAACATTATACTCAACATCATAATAGTTAATTAAACTAACTAAAATCATAGTGTATGATTTAGATGTATCATAAAGTTTAAACAATAAAACATGATTTAGATGCTCCATAAAAAGTGTATGTCTTAGCTAAGTAAGCACTACTAATTAGTTCACCACACATTTTAATCAAGTAAATAAAGAAAGTCATTAAAAATAACATTTGCATCTTTCCAGGTAGCTGACAATGGGCTATATTGGTCCCACTGGACCTTGACTTGCTCAAACTCAGGGTTCATGAGTCGACGAACCCAGTGGTCCAGTATACAGAATTGTTCGACCTGAAGGACTCCCTCCTCGAAAACCTGCAATTTTCCAAATTTCAAAACATGGGATGGGTCGGGTACATATTTTATAAGCATAGAAACATGAAACACATTATGCATCCTTCTTAGATGGAATGGCAGCTCTAGCTTATAAGAAACTGGTCCAATCCTCTCTAGGATCATGAATGGCCCAAAAAATATAGGGGACAACTTTGTTCCCTTACCAATCCTAAAGGGACTTTTAAAGGGTTTGATTCTAATAAAAACTTGGCTTCCTTCCTCAAAGTTTCTATCAACTCTCTTTGCATCAGCATAACTTTTCTGGCGATCCCTGGCTTCTTTTAGTCTCTGCTTAATTGTGGCCATTTGTTCTTCCATTTCTTGGAGCATTTCAAGTCCCAACATGACTCGATCCCAACTTAATGGAGTACGACATGGTATTCCATACAAGATTTCGAAGGGAGATGCCTGAATTGAACTATGATAACTATTTTTGTATGCAAATTCAACTAAGGGAAGGTATTTCTCCCATTGGTTTTGTTGATCCATGACATACATTCTTAGCATGTCCTCTAATATTTGGTTCTCTTTCTGTTTTCACATCTATCTCTGGGTGATATGTTGTACAGAAGTTTAATATACAGCTTAATGAATTGTCCCAGAGCTTAATGAGTTAAGTATACAACTTAAAGAACTTCTTGATCAAGGATTTATCTGACCCAATGTGTCACCTTGGGGTGCACCAGTGATCTTTGTAAAGAAGAAGGATGGAACTCTTAGGTTATGTATTGATTACCAAGATCTAAATAAGGCCACCATTCGGAACAAGTACCCCATGCCTCGAATAGATGACCTCTTTGACCAACTAAAAGGAGCTTCAATATTTTTCAAGATAGATTTACAGTCAAGATATCATCAACTAAGAATCGAGGAGGAATACATACCTAAGACGGCATTCAAAACGCGTTATGGACACTATGAGTTTATTGTTATGCCATTTGGTTTAACTAATGCCCCGACAACCTTCATGAACTTGATGAATAGTGTCTTCTGAAAATATTTGGACTGCTTTGTCCAAGTGTTCTTAGATGACATCCTCATTTATTCCCGCAATGAGAAGGAGCATCTAGAACACTTGAGATTGGTACTTCAATGCCTTAGATAACATAAGCTATATGGGAAACTTGCCAAGTGTTCCTTCTTTGAGAAAGAAATTCAATATCTAGGCCATACCATTAGTGCGAAAATCATTGCAGTGGATTACAGTAAGATTGGAACTATAATGAATTGGCTACTCCTCGGAATGTCAAGGAAGTACGCAGCTTTATGGGGTTGGCAGGCTATTATAGAATATTTGTAGAAGGGTTCTCATAGATATCTAATCCCATCACCCACCTCGAAAGGAAAGGGGTTAAGTTTGAATGGACAAGTGAGTTTGAGAAAGCATTTAATAAGCTAAAACATCGACTAACAACTACTCCAATATTAAAGGCACCCGACATGGACAAGGACTTTCACGTATGCATGGATGCATCAGGAGAAGGATTAGGTGCAGTCTTGATGCAAGATGAAGGGGTGATCACTTATGCTTCACGTAAACTCAAGACCCATGAAATCTATTATGCTACTCATGATCTGGAGTTAGCGGCAGTTGTAATGGCCTTGAGACTATGGAGACATTATCTGATGGGGCGTCAATTTGAATTAAGAAGAGATCATAAAACTCTTGAGTATATCTTCACTCAAAAGGACCTTAATTCTCGACAACGACACTGGAGTGAGCTATTTAGTGATTATTATTTCAAGATATCCTACATTAAGGGGAAAGAAAATAAAGTTGCAGATGCTTTAAGCAAGAGACCTAGACTTCATTCAATATCGTCATTAAAGATAGACCTGAGAAGCCTGATTCTAAATCACCTAGTAGGGGACCTACAATACCAACAAATCAAATTTTCCTTATAAGAAGAGGTACCTGTGGCATCCAGGTGGGAAGGATACACCTTATATATTGATGAAATGCCTCTCATCTTCCTCCCCATCTATTAAATAGAGCAAACATTGGAATAAGGAACCACATGCACACACTCCATGTTTCAACATGCAACTTTATTGCTTTCTTGTTTTATTCTTTTGTTTTTACTTTTTGATAGCTTTATTGATTTTTACTGCTTTCTTGTTTTATTTCTTTTGTTTTTAATTTTTGATAGCCTTACTGATTTTTACTATTTTTCTATTTATTCTTATTTATATTTATTTAGAGCATGTAATTAATTTATTAATTTATTATTATTTATTATTTATTTACTATTACTATTATATTTTTTTATTTATTGCTTATTATTTATTTAATATTATATTTACTATTTATTATTTTTATTATTTATTATTTATTATTAAGGGACATTACAATCGGTACCACTACCCCTCCCATAACCGCTCCTTCTTTCGATCCACTCAATCAAGTCCTACCTATGGAAGAAGCTATTAGAGAGATCACAAGTTTAGAAGAGAAACCTTGGGAGGACTCGTACCATCATGTTTTGATATCTTATTCAAACATGATGCACATGAAATCATTTCCTCACCATACATGACTATCCAACCTTTGGACTTGGAAGGAAACAGGGGCAATATTTCAAAAACATTTCTCATCGATATTTCTGTCATGACAGTCATCGTGGAAAACATTCAAATTGGAGCCAATCGCAATCCTGAGGAAATTATGAGCTTCAACTACCCTTTTGAGGACTTCCACGATGTTTTCCCTTGGTCTTATGAGGAAATGCATGGCATAGACCCTTCTATTGTCAAGCATGAGATCAAGGAAAATGGAGCATTCTTTTTATGGTATTTTTCTTGCTCGTTAATCTGAAAAATTCTTTTTATGAACACTACAGAGTGTTAGGATACATAGATGCAATTACATCAGGGTATTTAGGCTAAACTCATAGGATGGTAGGATTCATATTTGAGAGGCCGTCACAAGGAAGGTTTATCTGAAGGAGTGCCATGTTCAAGGGAATGACTGCTGCCAAACCACACTTTATAATACTGAATGGAGCGGTATTGTCAAATTTCCCCGTCTAATTAGTTTAATGAGTCCAGACGAGTAAACTCATCGATCTTTTCATATTTAAAGAGTCTGAAAACGACTGCAAAAAGAGTGACTCTTTGCCCTATCTGATTACTTTAATGAGTCCAGATAGGCAAACTCGTCAATTTTTTCATGTTTTAAGAGTTTGAAAAGTATCATAAAAAGAGTGACTCTATATCTTGTCTATGTTATTTAAAGAGTCCATACTAGACAACTCGGTGGTCTTTTCATATTTAGATAGTCTGAAAAGATCGTAAAGAGCAACTCCATGGTGGTCCCTTTGTCATAGTTGTTAACCGAGTGTGACAAAAGGTTAATAGTATACTTGGATCGGTTACTTTTCCGTAAGTTAATCTATTGAACCCGGATAAAGAGAAACCTATGTTCAATAGATGTCGATCTCATTTTGTTACGAGTACGAGGAGATGGAATAAACTCATTTTTCGTTGTGAATTTTTAATGAGTCACGTGACGACAAACTCAATACCTTCATCAAATTTTAACGAGTCGAATGAAGGAAACTCAAGGTACCTTTTTCAGTTTAGTGAGCGAGGAAAAAGAGGTAAAATAACTGCTCATTACTCCTTCGATGATTTAACGAGTCTGAAGGAGAAAAACTCATGGATTTTTCGATTTAAGAGCGAGAAATGGTCCCAAAAAAGAAAGTGCTCTGGTTGTTGCCATATATTTTTAACGAGCCCGGTGACAAAAACTCGGGATTTTTTAGTTTAACGAGTGAGAAAAGTACCTAAAAAAGATGCTCTTTATAGATGTTTAACAAGCCTAAAGACAAAAATCGAGATTGTTTTCAGTTTAATGAGCAAGAAAAAAGCACCTAAAAAGAATTGCTCAAATGGTCTTTTTCAGTTTAATGAGCTAGAAAAATATCGAAAAAGAGTTGCTCAGACCATTGTCGTATATGTTTAACGAGCCCAACGATGAGAGACTCAGAGATTTTTCAATATTTTTAGAGCAAGAAAAGATCCCATAAAAGAGTAGTGCTCATATCTTCTTTGTAGTAGTTTTAACGAGCCCAAAGAAGGAGACTCGAGGTTTTTCAGATTAACGAGCAAGAAAAATACCATAAAAAGAACGCTTGATCTTCTTCATGGTAGTTTAACGAGCCTGAAGAAGGAGACTCGAGGATTTTTTGGATTAACGAGCAAGAAAAATACCATAAAAAGAATGCTCGATCTTCCTTGATCTCATGCTTGACAATAGAAGGGTCTATGCCATGCATTTCCTCATAAGACCAAGGGAAAACATCGCGGAAGTCCTTAAAAGGGCAGGTGAAGCTCACAATTTCCTCAGGATTGCGATTGGCTCCAATCTGTATGTTTTCCACAATGCCTGTCATGACAGAAATATCGATGAGCAATGTTTTTGAAATATTGCCCCTATTTCCTTCCAAGTCCAAAGGTTGGATAGTTGTGTATGGTGAGGAAATGCTTTCATGTGTGCTAGGTGACAGGATTTGAAGAGGCATCATGTCCAAATCAGATATCGAAACACAATGGTGTGAGTCCTCCCAACGTTTCTCTTCTAAACTCATGATCTCTCTAATAGCTTCTTACATAGGTAGGACTTGATTGAGTGGATCGAAAGAAGGAGCGGTTATGGGAGGGGTAGTGGTACAAATGGCCGAAACCAAAGTGACCGTAGATTCAGATGCAATTTGAATGGCTTTGCAGGCCAATTCAGTTGGTGACAGCGGCATTTGTTCTCCGTAAGTGTCAATGTCTAAAGGAGCCAGTAGGATCCATGGATCGGTCTGTTCATGAGCAATAGATGAAAGCATATTGACCATCTATGAAACCTTCGGCGGCTGAAGAGGGAAACAACCCATGAGGGAAGAAGCCTTCAGTAGACCGGTACTAACGTAAGAGTCAGGTACACCACCCACTAAGGGTACAGAGCTGCTAGGTAACGGAGAGTAATCTGGGGTGCAAAAGGATAGTTGGTCTACTGTGACTATCTTTCCATCGAAGGGAAAGAGGATGATACGGAAGACCAAAGACATGACGGCCTTCATGGCATAAGTCCAAGTGTGGCCCAAAAGTAGATTATAGTTGAGTTTATGATCCACGACTTCAATATCTATTGTTACTATTTTCCCACTCAAGGTGATGGGATAGCTAGCTAGGTAACCTTTTGGGGTGAAAGTGTGGCCGTCGAAAGCTTTAAGGGAATTCGATGGCAGGGTTAGGGTCGGAGAACCCAGAGCGAGCCAACATGAAGCCGACATGACACAGGTAGAAGCACCTTCGTCGATGATAGTTCTGTGTATACCTTTACCTTTCGAAGTTATGTGCACCTGAAATGCAAGCTGGTGAGAAAGGGGAGGTTTACACTTGTCCATGTCGAAAATAGCAAGCATGGAATCCTTTGGGTCGATACCACCAATAGCTAAAAGAAAAGCTTTCCATTGTGTTGGGCATGTTTGTAATACTTCGAGCACTGACATAGCTGACGGCACTTGTGCCAAATCTTCTACAATGTTGTAGTTTTGGGCGGCATGTGCAGATGTATTGTGCATTGTGTGTCGAAGTGCCCCTTTTGGGGGTCGAATTACAAGGTCCGCAACCGGCCTTTCGATATGCAAATCGTTGGGCGGCGATGGGTTTGGACTTGAGGAAGGTTCCGCTGCATGAGCAACAGGAGCTCCATAATATTTGGCTCTTGTGGCGAGTTCTACCATTTCAAATGTGTAAATGGTAGAAAATCCTTCACCAGCTGAAGGATGTTGTGAACCATCGTTGCCCCCTTGTGGGGGTTACGGCTGGTTTGCAATAAGATTTTGTTGTTGCTGAGCGGGGAAAGGATTATTCAGGACAGCGATGGTCCTACCAGTATCCTTTTGAAAAATGTATTTTGTGCACTCCTGAAGACGCAGATAGCAATAGGTCATGTGGTCTTCAACATATATTTTGCAAGTAAATATGGCAGGTTTATCCTTTCCCTCGTCAAGAGGCATAGCGGCCTTCTGTTCTGGGTTTTGTTGCTTTATTGGCTGCTCTTCAGAAGGAGTGGTCTTTTTCTTATTCTTCTTTTCCTTACCACCGAGATTTTGTGTAGACTGCATAGAGTTTATCACAGTGGTAGGAAAAGCAGTCAATTTGGTAGTAGTGGAATAATTGGGTTTGCTAGGGGAATTGGGGATTATGTCGTAAAGAGTGTCAGACTGTGAATATATCAAATCTAAGTGTTGGGCACAACGTATGGATTGGTATTCTGTGACCGCACCACGTAAAGCAACATCTCTAGCGATTTGTGGGAGTAACGACCTGCAGAACCAGTCCGTTAAGAGAAAGTCTAGGAGGGGAGCTTTGACTAACCTCTGCCTACGTCTCCATTCATGTATATGATTAGAGATGTGGGTTGCGGTATCCTGACGAAATGAATAGAGGAGATTTGTCCCAGTCTCATAGCGGATGGGTAGCTGGAAGTTCTTTAGGAATTCCATCGCTAAAGCGTCGAAGGTATTTACTGATGTGCATGGTAACTCAATATACCATTTAGCTACGTTGCCAGTGAGGGTGTGGGGAAAAATACGTAACCGGACACTATCATCCACCATGGAGTTAGAAACACTCCAAAGATGGTAGGTGGTGATATGGGTGCCCGGATCCTCCCCTTGCTTTCCATCGAACTTAGGGATGTCCATTGGTATCTTATGTAGGATCGGCGGCCATTGTAAGTTATGATAGATGGGGTCATTTGTCAGTTTGTATAAGTCAGGTATATCCAATGTTGCCAAGAAAGGCAGAGAGTTTGGTGCCCCCGACTCGGACCATGGTGATGACATATGACTTGAGGAGCCTTGCGCTCCTCCCATCATTTGACTCCCAATTTTATACATGGGTTGTGTGGTGTAGCAGTTGCTTTGAGGTAGGTGTTGTAGAGTGGATATCCATGAGGGTTTTGATATTGGGGTATACTGGGGTAGAGAAGAGTCTGGGTAAATCGGGAACTAGATAGGATTTCTAATTCGAGTTCACTAGGGAAAAATCAATGAACTTGCCATTCTTTTCAGCTCTTTCCCATTTTCCTCCTTCTTTCATATTAGAAATCCTCCAAATAGGTCGAATTTGGATGTTTCCTTGCTTTTCTTGAGTAATTTTAGGAACAAATATCTAGATATTTGTGAGTCAATTCGTTCCTTTGACCCTTGGAACTTCACCAAGTTTCACTAACGTTGTTCCCATACTAGCAACATGCTTTAGTAGGGTCACTAACGCACCTCCAAGCTTGGTAACAAGCTTTATAAAGCAGGTTGTTAGTGCACAGCCAGCATTAGTGTGGAATCAAGGCCTGTGATTGTGGTCTTTGTTTTAGCTATCATGTCTTTCCCCTTTGAGTTGATGAGGAGGTCAATTTGTTGTATAACACCATTGAGGTTATTGAGGAGTATATGGTTGAAATGATTGATTGGCAGGTTGGGAATGGTATTAAGGTGCAAAAGACTAAGGAGAAGGTGTGGACCATGAAGGATGAGGAAGATAGCACCAAGGGGGAATGGATGCATTCTTTTTAGGGTTGTAATATAAATAGGATGCCCCTTGCATGCCTTGCTGGTATGATCGAGATCCTTGAGGCCTCCTTTGGTTGATATAGTAGAGTTGTTCAGTCACCCCTTTAGTTACTTGATACACAACTTTCAATCTAGGTAGAGAAGGGCACTTATCTGTGGAGTGGTTCTCCTCACATACCAGGCATATCTCTATAAGATTCAATGGAAATTCATTTCGAGGGTGCCTTCTGGTGCATCTAGGGTGGAAGATAGCTAAGGCTCTTTTTGCTTCCTCTCGCTTTCATTCTTGAAGTCTTCCAACATGTTCCCGGTTTCACTTTTTATGGATGTGTTGGAGGGGGATGAACTGGCCAAAGCTTGAATAACCCTACCCTTCTTTCTAGCTACCCTAGAATGAATTTTTGAAAACTATCTTGATATTATCATAGGGTAACTGATAGATGTCCCTTATTGACATCATGTTTAGGGTTTATAAGAGATCTTCCCCAATCCCTCTAAGAAGGACTAGCTGAGTTGGAACCTTTCCTCATAATCTTCCAAAGACTCATCATGTCCCAAGGTCATTTTAAAATTTTCCTCTTTGGTATCTCTGGACCTACAATAATCCCTAAACTTATTGTTCAAGGCTTATTGCATTTGAGGCCAGGTGGTGATGTTGTCCCCAAGTAAACCCGTGAACTAGCGCAAGGTTGCATCTTTGAGGGTGGATGGAAACAATTTCAACTTCTAGTCATCAAAGGTATAATCATAAGTTCTGCATATGACAGCAAACTCAAACAAAAAGTTATATGGGTCCTGTTCTACAACCACCCTCCAAAATTTTTTCCTTAGCTTCGTTTTGGATCCTCCCTGCCAACCATCCTTAGCATCATGTCTTGCACTGTCCAAATACATAGGCTTCAGCTAAGTTTCAGTGGCATGCTAGCCTGTACTTGTCAACTTGATTGCCTCCCACCCGTAGGCTGAAATTCCAGACTCAGCCATTTTCTAGCTAAGGTACTCATCTAGAAAAATGCAGAACTATGGAAGGGAACCATCCTTCCCTCTAGAAATTGTGCAATACAGTTGGGCCTCCTGATGGGCTCCAGAAATGCACAATCCAACCAGGCAGCCTTCTATCTGGAAAATGCACAATTCAAGCCGACACTAGGATTCAACTCAAAAATTACACAATTATGACCGACAACCAGGGCTTCAATCTAGAAATTGCGTAATGCATGAGGGACAACCAATCTTTCTTAGCCCAGAAACCACGCAAATTTCATTCCCAAGCTTGCAAAATGTTGTATGTGCTCCGAGGTTAACCAGTTCCCTCCAGGACTGAGCAATCCTGATTTTCATGCATAGGTTTCTTTTTCCCGAAAAAACAAAAAAGATCCCTAAATTTTAGGGATCCATTTTCAGCAGCTGGAGGTCACATGCAAAAGTCATTTTAGAAACCTCCTGCCAAGTGTTGCTTTTTCGTAGATTTGTGGCATGCGCATCATAAGCCTGGATCTTATCAAACTTATTTATTCAACGCTGCAGATCTCATTCCTCGCATCGATTTTGGAGCCCTGACATCCCACATCGCATCTAGGAGCATTCGGCACATTCAACTCAACTTTTTCTAGGTAAGTCTCATTTTCATGTATTTTGTTGTTTTTCTGTCGCTTTTTGTATTTTGCTTTATGTGAATGATGTTTGCTTGGTTTTGTTGAACGCCTATTGTCATTTTAATGCATGTTAGCTTGTAGAATCATTGTTTCAATTTGTTCATTGCATCTCATTGTTGTTGCAAGCATGACACTATTTCTGCACTTATGGTCACCTTTGCGGCGACTCGCTTCACACACATGCTTGTTTTCCCATTTTCTTGAATCTTGCACTCACTATTTACATGCATGATTATTCACTCTTATTTGCACTAAGTTTTGCCATGCATTCAGAACTTTTCATGTTTTCAGTTGCCCGTTGGCGGGTCTGGGCTGCCTTGGCCTGGACCTTGCCTTGCCCGGCTGGAAATGTGCATTTCTAAGAGTGAAGTCTCTGCCTTCCTCCCAGAAATTGTGCAAAGTTGGCCCAACATTGGCCTCTAGAATTTCTCTATGCAATTCTAAGAGGCAGTGCCTTGCTAGCCCCAGAAACTACGCAAATGCAATTTTCCAGCTTGCAGTCCTTGTTGACAGAAACTGTGCATTGTGTAGTTTCAATCCTTAGCAAGCCAGTTTGGACTATGCATTGCATAGTTCTAGCAGTCATTCAACCTCCTGATAGCCCCGACTATGCCTTGCACAGTTTTGGCAGTCAGTTTCCTAGCCTCCCGATAAAAATTATGTAATCTTCCTAGTCAATCACCCCGGTATGTTGCATGTCAATCCTCAAAGTTGTTTTTGTTTTTATCTGACATATTGCTTTCCATGAGTGTTTCTATGTATCCACGTATTACAGGTGTCCGTCTGTCTCTCAACACTATAGGTACAATGGCCTCCAAGAGAGAAAGGTCAAAGGACATCATCGAAAGCACAACTTGAGATGCAGTTGAACAAGTGTTTATGAGCTTGCCTATCTAAAAAGACACCAAGTTGTTGATAGACAAATATATCAAGATGAAATGGAAAAACATCAACGATACATTCACAGACACATTTGAGGAAAATATGGAATACCACAGGGTCTATATCAACATTCACAAGTCTCTCTTGTACCGGATTGCATGTAGGTATCCCGTGTTTCCATGCGCGGACATGATCCACTGGATTGTCTCGCATACTAATCCCAAGACAATGGTGTTCAGTAGTGCTAGTGGAACATAACTTGCTACATTCAAGGAAAAGGACTTTAAGGAAATGTATCACTTGCCATAACTAGTGATCACAATGGAGAAACCCTTCAGCAGACCCAGCAATAGTGCAAACTCAAGGGATATCTTGAAGAGCTAGGCGAAAGAGCCAGCCAAGTTCAGGACAACACCCAGCCAGGTTTACAAGACGAAGATACTGCGGAAGGCATATGTCAAGCGGAAAGAGTCGATTGTGCGGACACAACCAACCTCCCTCGGAGCCTAAGACTCTCTAGTGACAAACAAGACAAACAAGAGCAATCCTTCTCTAAACATGCATTTACTATACGGGAAATCAAGTGTTTAGATCCTACCTGTAATCCAACGTTGTTGTAGCAGTCCAGCTCCGCTGATCCGGATGAGCTCCTCCTTCACTTTGAAACCTGCATACACTAACAATCAAACGATTAAATAGCACTTGATAATCTCATAGAATAAAACATATTTAACACATAGACCAAGGAGTACATGAAAAAACTCATAAATAACAAGTTATTGAGAAGAATGGACTCATTTGCATTAATAGGTAACAAAAGGAACAAATACAACCTGAGCCTTGGTGTTGTGCAAGTCCCTCCCAGGGTCCATCAAGAGTTCTCCTTTACTTTGACAAAGCTCACCCACTTCCAAATAGAACAAGCAAAGATGGCAATCTCTCCTCACAAGCTTCTAAATGGGAGTCCTAATTCCTGCAGCATTTACCCTTAGAAATGTATAGCTTTCAACCTCTTCTCCTTCTGGCCCAATGCCTATATTTATAGTGCTCAAGAGGAAGTTAATCAGGTCCACCATCAATGGGATAATCCCCTCTTTGGATGGGATAGCTCCCCTATTGATGGGATAAGTTCCTCTTTGGTAGGAGTGCATGAACCATCTGGAGGCGCTCAATACACGTCGAACAACCTTCTAGAATGCTCTAGAAATGACCACAAGTGACTTTTTAAAGATGAAACTTGCGCATTTTAACCCTTACAGGGGGATGCACCTGCCCCTTTACATACAGAGCGTCCAAAGACGCATCTTTTGTGAACATTGGGTGCGTACCCACAGGTAAGGTTGAGAGAACCTGCATCCCCAGAGATAAATACATTTAGAAAGACTTTCTCTCTTTTTTTGAGTTTGACATGGAGAGCAGAGGCATAAGACTTGCTTAAGAGGGTAGCATCACTGTTGATAGAGCCATACTAACTGTAAATAGTCATGGTGACATTTTTTAGTGTAACAGATTGCCCCCTAAAGTGCGAAGCCTGAAATAGATTAGGGTTTTGTATTATCTAGGAAGGGTGAAGTGCTTTATCATTTCAAGGATTATCTCGTGGAGAGCCTGGTCAGAACCTGCAATTTTCAACACAAAATACATGTATAATATTATATCATCACTGAGGTAGGCATTCCCATACTCATATTAAAACTTTAACTAACAGACTAACTACTCTGATACAGGAATGATCTTGCAGTACATCATAATCATAGACTTTTGTGGACACAGTATGGGCGCAGCCATCTGTTTATGATTAGTCTACTTAGATAATGAATACAAAACTCCTCGCAGCCTGGATGGTGGAAACTAGATCCAGGGTCTTCATTTCTACTTCTCGAATTGGTACGATTCTAGCCATGCGAATAAATGAGTTGATGTCGAACATGGTAGAAACCACTTGATTACTAGTCGATGATGTAAACTGTTAACAAGCGTGAGAGAGACCACCAGTAATGTCAATGGTTCTCAAAGTACCCAGTACAATCCATGAGATGTGAATGAATGAGTTGATGTCGAACATTTCATGGAATCCTTTGATCGAAAGTCAATGATGTAAACTGACGTCAAAGGCGAGAAACCTGCCATTGATGCATGCAGACTTCAAGGTACTGACGATTTCTAAGTCATCTCTCTAGATAATGTGCTGATGTCGATAGAAAGCGACCTGTTGCAGGCAAGCCCGCAACACGAAATCATTGTTCAAGTTGAAGAAATGTTGCTGTAAGGACTGACTCAGGGATGGTCAAATGTATGACAAGTATTTTGCAGATGAAAGTTTTGCTTGCAGACCTCTTGAACACATAACAACACGACAGATGGCTTGGTGCTGAATAACTCAAAGTTAATCCCCGGAACCCGGCTGAAGACTTTCAAAGTGGTTTGATCAACTGTGAGGTAAAGGATTTCCCAACCCAGGTGAATGAAAAGTGTCATGTTCAAGAGTGGTAATAAAGTTTCTTCTGAGACAAAAGGTAACAAATAGGCTCATTCTTCTCTCTTTTCCCCCACCATTTCTGGCAAGTACCTCTTTATTTTTAACAAGCTTGAGGAGCATAACATATGCTTGATTATCAGCTCATCCTTCGGATGAGTCCAACCTAGTTTTGATTCGAACCCTAGGAAGGAGTGGTTCGTTCCTGTTTGTAATTGAACAGGTCCTTTACTGTGAAATGTTTAACGAGCCCAGTATAGGACAAACTCGGCGTTTTGCAATTTTAGAGAGTCTGAAAAACTTAAGAAGACTCCAAGTTGAACTTTTTCGTAGATTTGTGTCCCTCAAGCCCGAAAAAGTATAAAATAATACCTGGGGGAACCGCTTGATCTTGCGACCAAGGAGTACTTTCATAATTAGTGTCACTGACCTGAAAAGTAAAAAGCGATCAAGGACACGTCGTTTTATTTCCGTATCGAGTTTGAAACGACAAAAACCCGGCAATCTTTTCCTGATTCTACGGTCAGAAAAGAGCTATAAGGGGACCGTCTTTTAATTTCATTTTAATGAGTGTAAAAGAAACGCTCGGCAAAAGATGACTCTGATATTTTGGTTCGTGAAAAATGACAATTTTCCCTCTAAGTCCCTTTGTCCTGCACAAAAACAACACATTACTCATACCTATTTAAGATAGGCAAAAATACATCGAAAAACATCCTTCCATGGTGAAAAATGAACAAATTCATCCAAAAAACCTATAAAAAGACTTTTTACCATGTCATTTTTACCATTTTGCTGTTGAGGTTGAAAAAAGGGCTTTTGGCAAGAAACTTCCCGTGGTCGCTGCGGAAAATCCGACCGTCAGAATCGAACGCCGTCTCTTCCAGGTATTTTACAACATCCTACTCTTCAATTTCATCCGATTAAAATTGTATTTTAGGTTTTAGTTTTGTTTTTTGGGGGGGTTTAGGTTTCAAAATGCACTCTGCGGTGGACGCAGGTGCCCTTCGGGTGACCTGCGTCCCCCGACTTTTTCCTATACAGGAAAATGGTCGGGGGACGCAGCCCACCTTCAGGCCAGTTGCGTCCGGACGCCCTGTGTTCTAAACGCGGGGTGCGTCCTCCGTGGAATGCGGAATTTGAAACCCCAATCCTCACAAACAACCATTCAAATTTCCCCAAATTAATTCTAATCATTGTTTCTTGGTGTGTAGGGCACTCACCATGTTGGATTGGAGAGAAAGAGAGCACGAGGACGTTGATTTAGCTGCGATTGAACATCAACCTTCCATTGATGCCCTAAAAGCATGCGGGCAATATAAATACTGGGCCATACCTGGCATGAGGGCTCAGGTGAGATTCTTATAATGGCTGGTTGAGAGATGGAACGTTCAAGAGCAATGCTTTTACATAGGAGGGCACCAGCTCGAGATAGAGCCCTCTGATGTATACTTTCTCACTGGCTTGCCAAATAGAGGCGAGCAACTCAATCTAGCCGGGACTAGGCCGGGTGGCCAATCCCTTGCTAGTCTCCGGGAAGATTGGTGCACACCCAATGCACACCATGCGAAAGGCGTGGAAATCAAACACATCTCTCTGCGTGAACTCAAAGTTATAGCTTTCACGGTTACCAGAATTTGCGGCGCAGCCGCTTTACATATTGCTTCCGGGTCCCAAATGCGGATGGCGATTGACTATTACCAAGGCACCGTTTTCAACTGGTGTGATGTTGTGTCGGCTAATATGAAGAGCCAACTGACTAAGGCAAAGAACGGATGACTGAAAACTTTTGGATATGGGCCTTTAGTCGTGAGCTTTGCCTTAGAGAGAGTTCCGATGCTGATCCCTCAGCAACTCACTGTTGATATCTTGGGTCCTCAGGAGCCAAAGTTGGTACGATGGGTTGTGGTGATGGCCCGGCATCCTGACGAGGGCGCGGCGGTTGTTCGATTCTCTGATAGTTATTTTCACTGGTTAGATGACAAGGTTTTTTCAATCCAGGACTTTCCGTATGCCGGAGTAGATTTTCGAGGTGATCCAGACACGGTTCTTCCACAGGGAGAACAATGGGACGACAGAGGTACTTTATTTTTCACAAGTTTTCAAATTATGTATTTTTTTTGTTTTTTATATATATCGTCTCAAAACTGACAGTAAAAATTTTCAAAATGCAGATGTTGGTCCACAGCGCCCAGCCAACCTCTGGCCTTTTGAGAGGAGACATCCAGTTGCACCGGTACCGGCCCCACAGGACGCGGCTGCAGAGACACTAGCTGAGTTGGAGCATGATCTAGAGCGTCTGACGGCGGATATGCCTGAGACTACTATGGATGATATTCCTTTCAGACTTCAGCGCTATGTAGTCGCAGTCCCTGGACCGTTTAGGAGATTTTTGCGTAAGGTAGCCCGTGCAGTGGTGTCGTATAGGGAGCACCACCAGTGATTGGCTAGTCACTTTGTAGACACATGTGACATTTTTGAATTTTTGTACTTTATCAATTTTGCTGATCATAAGGTGTTTTTCAACCTATGATCGAAGACGATGTATATTTTTTGACACACTCCTATCTATATATATATCACTATTACCGGCTTATCTTGTTTAACATATGTGATGAAATGCTTTTAAATTTACTTGCATGATTTATTGTAAATGTCTGTCCAACACTCGAGAAGCAATTGCATCTGCTAATGTATTTAAAGGCCTTGGAATATGCTGATATTCAATGTAATCAAATTCACGTTCCAAGAGACGCACTCTCAAAAACAACCTTAATAACACAGGATTTCTAATGGCATAAACTCTATTAAGCTGTAATACAACAAGTTCAGAATCTAACCTCACTATCAAACGTCGAATTCCAAATGAAATAGATTCGGATAATAATTCAACCACTGCACTGTATTCTGCAATGTTGTTTGTTGTTTGACCGAGGCTTACCCCATGCATAGAAACTAACTCGTCAGAGGGTGAATAGATAACCCAAGCTGCAGAAGAGATATTCCGTGTACTACGACAAGCACCATCAGCAAATCCAATGTATGTTTGGAGAGGCGTCGACATCTGCAATATCAAGAGTAAAACCAAGATAAGCCAGAATAACGACAAAAACACACTCGCTAAGCTAAGCACACTGACTAACTAACAAACATACTAGCTAGAAAGAAAACCTAACCTAACTAAAACTTCTCCATACCCACCATTTAAGCATAATATCTCTTTAGGTAAAGTCCATTTCTGGGTTTACCCAAAGAGTCCCCATCAAAATCTACCAGCTCATAATCCCCTTTTGCTAGCTTTCGCTTTACAATATAGGGTCCATGCCACATAGGAGCGAATTTTCCAGCACCTAGCTTATCGTTAGCTTGATCATATAATAGCACTAGGTCTCCCTCCGAAAAAATTCGAGGGGTCACATTTCTATCATACTGAGCTTTCATTCGCTTCGCGTGAGTCTCGATTGCCAATGCAGCGTCACGTCGAGTCTCATCTAATTTAGCTAAGTACAATAAACGTTTCTCCTCTTCGGAAGTAGCTGGGAGTAATTCGACAGCCATTTGAAGTGATGGGATTTCGCATTCAATGGGTAACACAGCTTCCAAGCCATAAACTAGCTGGAAAGGAGTGAACCCTGTTGAAGTTTTCACTGAGGTTCGGTATGCCCATAGCACCGAAAATAAATTGTTGTGCCAATTCGACCGATGAATACCAATGGTTCGCCGGATCATGATAACCAGAACTTTGTTGATAGACTCAACCAAACCGTTGGCTTGCGGATAATAAGGAGTAGAGCTATCGTGGCGCAAACCAAGCTGGCTTGTAAGCTCAGTCATCATGATGTTTCGAAAATGGCTCCCATGGTCAGTAATGATTGCTTGTGGGACACCAAACATAGTTATAATATGATTGAATACGAAAACTGCAGCTGTTTTGCCACTTGCGTCGAATGTAGGCATCGCCTCGGCCCATTTAGTGAAATAATCAACCGCGAGGATGATATACGCATGCCCCCCGGCCGAGTGAGGGTTACAAGTAATAAATTCGATACCCCATTTGGCGAATGGACCAACAGCAATTATAGGGTGGAGAGGAGCAGGTGGTGCGCGCATCTTTCGATCAAACACTTGGCAGTTGTGGCACTTCCGGACTGCAATGATACAATCTTTAAACATAGATGGCCAGAAGTAACCAGCGCGCAACACCTTCTGAGCTGTGGCATACCCAGACATATGACCGCCACATGCTCCAGAGTGACAATCATTCAAAACCCTCTCAGCCTCTTCGTGAGTTAAACAACGTCGAAAAACTAAGTCTGCCCCCCGGCGATAAAGTGTATCTCCAATAATTTTGTATTGCTGGGATTGAAACCGAATTTTTCGACGTTCCGCCTTTGAAGCTTCAGGCCGAAAGGTTTGGGTTTGGAGATAGATGATTATATCCCCATACCACGGATCTAAAGTACTGATAAGAAACAAAGATTCGTCCGCAATGGACTCCTCTGCCACAGTCTCTGTGTCAGTACGCGGGAAATCACACATCAATTCCACAAAAACTAAGGATTTCTTAGACTTGGACTTCTCGAACTCCAAGTCGAACTCTTGTAGGATAACGATCCATTTAGAGTACTTGCCCCCTAGCAGTTGTTTTGTCAAAATGTAAATCATAGGGTTGCAATCCGAAATAACTGTAGTTTTACGGAGAAGAATGTAGTGACGAAAACGCTGGACAGCTTGAACGGCTACCAGGGCCAATTTCTCCACATGCGAATATTTTAGCTTAGTGGGATTTAAGGTCCTACTGAGATAATATATCACATGTTCCGCTCCGAATTCGTCTTCTTGAACTAACACCATTCCAATGGTGGAATGCGAAGCTGCGAGGTATAAGAAGTAGTCCTGGTTGTATTTGGGAGGATGCAACAACGGTGCATGGGTCAACGCATGTTTAAGTGCATCAAAAGATTGTTGGGCAATCTCGTCCCAAAAGAATTGAGCGTTCTGTTTCAACAACCGTGTAAAACCTTTAGTGACCTAGGCGTAGTTTGGGATGAATCGGCGTAAAAAGTTCGCTTTCCCTTGCAAACTTTGGAGTTGGCGCAAACTCGAAGGAGGAGGCAATTTGATGATAGCTTCGACTTTCGAGGGATCGACGCGAATGCCGGCTTTTGAAACAACAAATCCCAGCAATCGACCTGTTTCTATACAGAAAACACATTTGTGGGGATTCAACTGAATTCGATAATGCCTACACCTCAAAAAGATTGCGCGTAAGTGGACAAGGTGATCAGCTCGATGTAATGAATGAACAGGCAAATCATCGAGATACGGTTGCACAATGTGCTTGATATCATGAAATGCGTAAGACATCGCCCGTTGAAAAGTGGCCCCGTCATTCTTAAGCCCAAAAGGTAATTTGCAATAAGCAAATGTCCCCCATGGACAAATGAATGCCGTTTTTGGTTGGTCGGCAGGTAGAATATTGATTTGATTATAGCCCGAAAAACCATCCATGAAGGAAAACATTTCACTTCCGGCACAATCATCAATAATTTGATCGATATAAGGCGTAGGATAGTTGTCTTTTGGACAAGCTCGATTGATATCCCTATAGTCGATACAGATTCTTATTGTTCCTTGTTTCTTGTTGACCGGAACAATATTCGATACCCAATCCATTAACGGGATCAGATAAATGAAACCTGCTTTCAACAGCTTTTCAACTTCTGCTTTAATCGCAGCCGCTTTTCGAGGGTGAATCTGACGCAACCGTTGCCGGACGGGTTTAGCATCCGGGTAGGTCTTTATTTCATGAACAACAATGGCAGGATCGATTCCCGGCATTTCCTCGTAAGACCAGGCAAACACATCGCGGAATTCTTGGAATAGGGCCTTGTAAGTTTGGATTTCATCTTCTGTACATGCGGCACCTATATGAATGTTCTCCTCAATTCCGGGCTTCACTGAAATATCAACGGGAATAGTGCGAGAAATATTCCCTAAATTCAACTCTGAATCAGAATGTTTCGTTGGATCCTGAGCGTCTTCGACATATTCAGTGGTAAAGATAGACGAAAAATCATTTTCAAATGCATCATCCTTAGGTAAAAACGAAGATCTGTGATGGAGATCTTCCCATGGTAGATAGTCTACACTTAGGATTTCGCGAAGTTGTTCGTCAGATGACACGACTTCGGGAAACGCTATCCGTTCTAAGGTTGAGGTGAAAAGTGATTCTTCACTAACAACATTCATTTGGTCGATCTCGGTTGAATGAGAGTCGGTAAAAGACATGACAGCTTCATAAGCAATTTCATATGGACTCAAAGGCATAGCATCACCGAATGAGTCTATCTCAGAGTCAAATGGGACAATCCAAGGATCATCATAAATAATGTTTTCTGATGTAATCATATGAATTGTTGCAAATGAAGGTTCTACGATGACTGGAGGGAGAGGAAAAGTTCCCAGTAAACCGGAATCCTTAACTAAACCTACACCAACGTCCCTATAAGGGATTGTCGTCTTACCGACATGCTGGATACTCTCTGAAGAGGCTGGGTCGGATGAAAAGTATGTCAGCTGATCAATAGTTGATGAGACCCAATTTTGGTACAATTTGGGCTCATTTTGGCCTATTTTGCTTGCTCAAACCATTCATTTTTATTGTTTATGCATACACTTCTTAGTTTATTCATGTTGTTTGTAGGAGAAAGGATAGGCACTTTATCTACGTAGCTAATGCATTGTGATTCCAGGTTTTGGCATTAAAAGGGAGCAAAAGACAACGAAAAGGTGGCAAGGAGACAACGAGTTGGCATTGCTGATGTAAGGAGAGGTTGTCCACGGTCTTGGGGGACATTCCTCGGGATCCTCACCAAGAACTCCGAGCCCCACTCCATCCTCCCTCCGAGCTTAATACACGGCCAGCTGTTCTACAGGAACAGCAGTTCAAAACTGCTCTACAGGAAACAACATTTATGATCATCCTACAGGATCAACAGTTAAACTATAGATTGAACAGCCGAGCTCCTAGAATCATGGATACTTGTTGGAGCATCGTTTTGTATAAGTATAGAGGCCTTAGCCTTGGTTAGGTTGTTGAAACTCTCGTGTTATTATTGTAATTTTGGAGCACAGCTCAAGTTTCGTTCTCTTTTGTAAGCCAATTTGGCATGATATCAGATTATGAATAAAGAAGACAGTTTGTGATCTAGTTATGAGTTTCTTAAGGAGACTATAGCTCTCAGGTTAGGGCCCAACCTGAGAGCCATAGATCCCCTCTGCTGTAGTGTTGTTTCCATTTCATTTCCAGCACTTTGAGCTTTTCATTTGTACATGCAATTCGAATTACAGGTTGTTGAGTTGGTCTTTTTCATGAGTAGATAGGATTTGCTTATGGTGAGTTTGTTTACAGTCGTTTAGTGTAGCAGAGGATAGATAGAGTCCATTGGAGCTCCAACAAAAAGGCTGTTAGGACTCACTGCCATCTTTCTTGAAGATTGGGGTGCAGCCCATAGCTAGCCACCAAAAACACGCATTTCTTCACTTGATGATTGCTGCAATACAGTCACTGTTACGTTAGATGCTTCCTTGTCATCCACTCATGCACTGCACTCCTTTACCACAGCTTCATGCACATTCTCCTTCGCGTTTTTGATTGTTGAACATTGAATTATGAGCACAGGTAGTTAGGTTGATGCACTTTCGGTTTGATAACAGTCATAAGCATTTGTTACATTTACACTTCTCCCTCTCGGCCCATTACCTTCTCCTCCACCTTGATCACACATGCACACACATCTTCTCGACCTTCACTCCGCTCTGCTATCTCTCCAAAGACTTTCACTCCTCGCATAGCTCCATTCTCTAGCCCTCGTTGTTGACCTAGTCCTCCATCTTCCAACCTACTCCCTACATTCACTCCCTATCCCATTCATTCACTTCTACATCCATCACCAGCCTCATCCCCACCTTGCACATCTCCCCCTACCATTCCATTACTCCTCCATCACTCCAACTACTCACGGTAGGTCATCCTGTAGCCATTTGTAGACATCCTGTAGAAAACAGAGTATCCTGTAGGATCCTCCACAGCCATCCTGTAGGAGGCCACTCTCTCGGTTGCTGAGCATCTGAATGCGAGGAACCTCTGTGGATGGATGCTAAGGATCCTTAGGGACCTCCCCTAGCCTTCCCAACCTGTCCCACGCTTTCCTTCCTTCTCCATCCCATCTGCACAACCAAACCCTAATTAGCACACAATTACAATCATTCCACACATTTAAAGGGAAAATACAAAAACATGTCTTTTATGATGCAAACAGCTTAGATCCATGCATTTCCACTTATTAGAGGTAACAGCAGCATTGGTAGAAGTTTCCTTCACATTCCTTGCAGTATAGAGGTTAGACTAGTTAAATTAGGGTTTCCTAGGTTTACATGCTTTGATTTGCTTTCAGATCATTTTCGCCAAGTAGAGTAGTTTTCTCTGAGTTAGCTTTCGTCCATCATTGATAAAGCTTCTTCTGTGAGCCTATAGAAGTTGACTTGAGCCCTAGCGGACTTGTGCCAGCTGGCCAAGTGACAGCTGCGACAAGAGCTAGTACTTGTGCATACAGCACCGTCGCTTCCAAGTTTGTACGAACTACCGGGTTGATAAAATGAGAGCCAGGAAGCCCCAAGAGTTGTAGCATTATTGCTACAATACTGGAGCTCACCATCTTTTTGGCGTCGTTGTCGGGGAAGCGTCAGAGTATTAGTAATTGTTGCTTTTCTTCTACTTTCGTACTCTTACTTCTGCTTAGTAGCTTATTTCATTTCCCTTCTGCAAAAGTAGCTTAGCATTTCCTGCTTTCATAGCTTAGCATTTCCTGCTTTCATAGATTAGCATTTCCTGCTTTCATAGATTAGTATTTCCTGCTTTCATAGCTTAGCATTTCCTGCTTTCATAGATTAGACTTTCGATTCTGCAAGTGTAGATTAGAATTTCAAATTTTGCAATCAATCTGTTTCATTTTTGCAGGTGCACAGAGAAAAACAAAAGCAATCAAAAAAGAGAATTATTTTCCATTTCATGCCTCGTAGGAACCGAGATAGATCAGGCAAATTCCTACCAAACACCCCCACCACATCACTTAGTCACCCTTCACTCTTCGGTGGTGACAGTGATTCAGAGGAAACTATAGGTGAACATCCCAAGACATACCGAAATCCTATAGAAGAAGAAGAGTTAGAGACCACTCCACCTAAAGCTATGGCTGACAATAGAGAGGATGAGAGGATAGAAAGAGCTTTCCCCATCCGAGAGACCAATGGTGAGATGAAAATGAAAAACATTAGCCCCTCTGCTTTGCCTCACTTCCATGGAATGACCACTGAGGATCCTGATACCTTCCTATTTGAGTTTGTTGTCCTCTGTAGAACCTATGACTATACTGAGGATGAACAAAAGCTAAAACTTTTCCCTTCGACTCTCAAGGATGCAGCACTACGTTGGTTCATGGGTTTGCCTGGGAATAGTATCACCACATGGGCTCAGATGCAGCAAGCCTTCAACACCAAGTACCGGGATTATTGTAGGTCCAAGGAAACAGAGGGGGAAATCTTTCGGATGACCATGGGAAACGATGAATCTTTAGAGGACTATGAGGAAAGGTTCCAACTTAGTTACAAGCGGGCCAGGTGCACACTTGACCCTGAATCCCTTAAGTTGGTTCTGCTCCGAGGAGTACCTGAAGATCTCTTAGATACCCTTCACATGTTAGCTGGGGGGGACATTTACCAACTGCCTTATGAGGACATCAAGACTGTGTTTCGAAAGCATTCCAGGGCAGCTAGAAAACGAGGTAGAGGAAACCTCCTCTCCACCGGTGTCCCTTTCTCCAAACATGAGCTTACAAACCAATTAGAAGATCTTAAGAGTGAGGTGAGACATACCATTGCCATGCAGCTGGACACATTCAGGATCCAGCAAAAGAAAGAGGAAGCTGAGAGAGCCTTGGCTGTCTTCTGTCCTAGGTGCACCAGAAGACACCCTAAGAACGAATTTCCATTGCATTCGGTTGAAGTGTGTTTCGTTTGTAAGGAGGACCACCCAACAAATCAGTGTCCAACCTTGCCTGGGTTTAAAGCCATGTACCAAGGAACTGAAGCCCCCACTGAACCTCTCTACTTCATCAACCAAAGGAGGCCTCAAGGATCTAGACCTTATCAGCAGGGGATGCAAGGGGCATCTCAAGCTTATTACAACCCCAACCACTTGACTCCCATGCCTTCCTGGGGTCCCCCTGCTCATCCTTCCTGGTCCATGCCTCCTCCATGGTCTTATCCACCTCAGTACCCTACTCAACCTACTTCTCATCCATATCACTCACATACCCAGTTGCAGCCTCAATGGAGTGCACCTCAGTCGGGGTGGAGGCCTCAATACAACAATCCTCCCGCCATTCTGCCTCCACCTCCAGTTCAGCCACAACCATTACCTCCTGCTCCTCCAAGGCAACCTCAAATGCCTGCTCAACCGAACCCGAACCCCAACAATAGACAGGCTCAGCAGGTATATACTGGGGAGACCTCATGCCCTACCTATGCTGTGGAGATCCAGGAGATCAATCTTAGATCTGGAAAGACTCTTCCAGATCGCCAACCTCCTCCCCTAGAGGAGGAGGAAGACCATCAGGAAAGTGAACCAAAGCCTGTTCCACCCTTTCCTGAGAGACTTACAGCCACCACACAACCCAACCCGGAGGAAGATGAGCTTCTGGGAGAGCTCAAGCAGTTGTGTGTGAAGATACCCCTTCTCCAGGCCATCAAGGATGTGCCAATCTATAACAAGCTGGTTAAGGAGAAGTGTTTCAAACATCCAGGCAGACGGAAGAAAGATGCTTCAACTATCAATGTCATAGGACAACTGTCTGACCTTATGCTAGGACAAGTCATCTGCCCAAAGTACTTAGATCCTGGAAGTCCTGTAGTAGATGTCCACATCAATGGCACCATCATACCCCACACCCTGATTGATCTGGGGGCTGCCATTAATGTAATGACCAGGGATACCATGTGCAAGCTCAATCTTCAAGGTTCCTTGAGGAAGACCTCGACAGTACTGCAATTAGCAGATCGCTCCACTGTGACTCCCGAAGGAATTGTGGAGGATGTCTTGGTCTCTATTGACTCTTGGGAGTATCCTGCAGACTTCCTGGTTCTGCAACCAAAGGAAAAGCTTACTGGATATCCCCTCATTTTGGGAAGGCCTTGGTTAGCCACTGCAGATGCCTATATCAGTTATCGTGCCGGAAATATGACCTTCAAAAATGGTCCTATGTCCAAGCAACTTGTCCTATACCCTCCTGCCCAACCCTCTTTAGAGCATGACTTACCACTCTGGTTGGAAGAAGGAGAAGAAGACGAGGTGTATTCAGCACCTCTATGTACCATAGAAACCAATAGAAGAAATCCCCCAACCGAGGATGATTTGATCGAGAACTTGATCCAAAACCCACCTACCAGTGCACTACCTTTAGAAAAATTGGTGGAGGATGCCCAAGCCAGCACCTTAGTGGATCTTTGTACAACCAACCCTGTCACTCCCAGAGTTAAGAATGTGGAGTTCGGCCCTGAGAGAGCATTGAAAATTAGCTCCTCCCTATCTCCTTCTCAGGAAAAGGAGCTGTGCAACCTGTTGGCCAGCCACTTAGATGCTTCTGCTTGGAGCTATAAGGAGATGAAAGGAGTCCATCCCTCAGTCTGTACTCATCATATATACATCAAAGAGGACTGTAAACCGGTTAGGCAACCGCAGAGGAGAATGAATCCAGCCCTTAAAGACATTGTCAAGGAAGAATTGCAAAAACTGTTAGATGCCGGATTCATCTACCCCATCTCAGATAGTGAATGGGTGTCCCCTCTAGTGTTGGTTCCCAAGAAGAATGGGAAGTGGAGGATCTGTGTAGATTACCGGGAGCTGAACAAAGCTACCAAGAAAGACCATTTCCCTCTACCTTTCATAGATCAAGTGTTGGATGGACTGGCAGGAAAGAAGTTCTTCTCTTTCCTGGATGGGTTCAGCGGGTACAATCAAATCCAAATCAGCCCGGAAGACCAAGATAAGACCACCTTCACTTGTCCTTGGGGTACCTTTGCCTACCGAGTCCTTCCCTTTGGGCTATGCAATGCTCCTGCTACTTTTCAGAGAGCTGTCTTGAGCATCTTCTAGGAGTTGGTCCATGATGCAGTGGAAATCTACATGGATGACTTTACCCCTTATGGGGCCAACTTCCAGGAAGCATTGTCCAACTTGGGAAAGGTCCTAACCAAGTGCATCGAGATGAACTTGTCCCTTAGCCCTGAGAAATGTGAATTCCTAATGACTGAAGGGACAGTGTTAGGCCATACCATTTATTCCCAAGGATTGCAGGTGGATCCTAACAAAATTGCTCTCATCAAGAGGGTTCCACCTCCTCAAAAAGTAAGGGATGTTAGGAGTTTTTTGGATTAGCGGGATACTACAGGAGATTCATTAAGGACTTCAGCAAGCTCGCCTCGCCATTGTTTGGCTTGTTGGCAAAAGATGTGGAGTTTAAGTGGACTGACGCTTGTCAGAAGAGTTTGAATGAGTTAAAGGACAAGTTGGTGTCAGCACCAATCTTGAGAGGTCCAAACTGGGCCCTACCTTTCCACATCCACACTGATGCCTCAAACAAAGCCATAGGGGCAGCTTTAGGACAAATTGAGGAAAAACTTCCATATGCCATTTACTTCGTTAGTAAGAACTTGTCCAAAGCTGAGCTGAATTACACTGTAACCGAGAAAGAGTTCTTAGCTGTAGTCCATGCACTAAACAAGTTCCGTCATTACATTACCGGATATCAAACATTTGTACATACTGACCATGCTTCTATTAGATATTTGATGAATAAACCAGATGTGAATGCTCGTATTATTAGATGGTTACTTTTATTGCAGCAGTTTGATCTAACCATTGTTGATAAACCAGGAAGAGAAAATGTTGTTGCTGATTTTTTATCTAGATTGGATTTGTCTGCAGGTGAAGATGAGACGGTGGATGACCAGATGCCTGATGAGCATCTATTTTCTATTTCAGTACTCTCTCCATGGTTTGCTGATATAGCAAACTATCTTGTTTCAGCTCAGTTTCCTCCGCACCTCTCTTCAAAGGAGAAGAGCAAAATCATCAGAAAAAGTGCCTCATTCACTTGGATCGGGGGCAACCTGTTCAAGCTTGGCCCTGATCAGATCTTAAGGCGTTGTGTAAGGGAGGAGGAAGTCTTTGACATTCTCCTCACCTGTCATGATGGGCCTTGTGGAGGACATTTTGCAGCAAAGAGAACTGCCTTCAAGATCCTGCAGGCAGGCTACTATTGGCCCACACTTCATCAAGATGTCAGAAGATATGTCAGCCAGTGTGACCAATGCCAAATAATGGGGAAACCTACCCAAAGGGATGAGATGCCTCTCCAACCTCAAGTGACTCTTAAGCCATTTGAGAAGTGGGGCATGGACTTTCTAGGTCCAATCAATCCCTCTTCGAGGCAGAGATCCTACATCATTGTGTGTACTGACTACTTGACCAAGTGGGCAGAGACTAAAGCAATCAAAGCAGCAACAGAAGAGAAGGTGGTCGAGTTCTTAAGAGAGAACATTTTCTACAAGTTTGGCTACCCAAGAGAGCTGGTGACCGATCAAGGGAGCCAGTTCACATCCAACTTGGTTGAAGATCTACTAGCTCATCACAAGATCAAGCATAGGACTTCCACCCCCTATCATCCTCAAGCAAATGGGCAGGTGGAAGTCACCAATAGAGCATTAGAAGGGATCTTGACCAAAGTGGTGAGCAGCAGCAGAAAAGACTGGGCAGATCGCCTAGTTGAGGCCACATGGGCTTACAACACCACTTGGAAGACCACCACCGGCTTCACACCTTATGAGCTGGTCTATGGGAAGAAAGCTTTGTTGTCCATTGAGTTTGAGTATAACACTTTGAGGATGGCAGCTCAGCTGGACCTAGATCTCAGCCATGCACAGCAAGAAAGGTTATTGCAGCTGAATGGACTGGATGAGCACCGCATGCAGGCCCTCCTTCACTCAGAAGTGGTTCAACTTCAGAGGAAGGTGTGGCATGACCAACATCTCCATGACAAGCAATTTCAGCCGGGAGATTGGGCCTTGTTGTATGACTCCAGATTCAAAGATTTCAAGGGGAAGTTGAGGACCAGATGGCTAGGACCATATGTGGTGGAACAATGCCATGACAACGGATCAGTCCTCATTCGAACCATCGATGAGGAAGCCATTCCCATGCTTGTCAATGGGCACCGATTGAAGATCTACAAAAGACCTCTCTCAAGACAAGAGTTTATCAGCACTATGGAGAAATCTCTTTTGGTCATAGAGAAGGGTTCTGCCTCCACTTTGGGCATACCCTGAAGGATCTAAAACACAAAAAAAAAAAAAAAAAAAAGAGAGAAAAATAAAGATCCTTGGGTGAAAACCTCTCTGAGGCACCCAAGGCAGGCAGTAGGGGTGAAAACCTCATTGAGGCGCTCCTATTGTCTTTCGAAAAAGAAAAGAGAGAAAAATAAAGATCCTTGGGTGAAAACCTCTCTGAGGCGCCCAAGGCAGGCAGTAGGGGTGAAAACCTCATTGAGGCGCTCCTATTGTCTTTCTAAAAAAAAAAAAAAAAAAAAAAGAAAGAAAAAAGGAAAAAGCAATCAGCACCATAAAAGGTTTGCATGCAGATGTTCTATGGAGGAGAAGAAGCCTCTCCACTCCAAGCCAGGGGCCTTCATCATGCTAGCAAAGGATGTCATCAGCACCTCCTCCAAGAACAGCAATGTTTTTAAAGGTATGTGCAATTATTATCATGCTTTGGATCTTCTACAGGAGGATACAGTTTTTCTACAGGAACAGACAGTCTTCCTACAGGAAGACGCGGATCTTCTACAGGAGAGTGCCAATTTTCTACAGGAAGCTCTGTGTTCTACAGGAAACTTCCTGTAGAAGGTTACGATGGCCGAAATGTGTTTCAAATGAAGATCTAGCGACTGAGGAGTGGATTGAATGCATGCATGCCAATGATGGCACCCCTGAACATTGCCATTATCGTCCTCCACCATCCTCGTCGCCATGCAACCAAGATCCCTGCAGCAGCACAACAAAGTAATCAGTTCTCGTGAGAAAGCATCTGTCAAAGAAAAACTAGGCACCGAGAACCATACCACATCCACGTTGATACATCAGAAGCGCTGGGATCGTGATCGAGAAGCTAGAACCGCTAGCATGCAGCATACACCCGAGGAGAAAGAACGGTGACAAGACCCCTCGCGGGGATCCTGTAACAGTTCAACCTGCTCAAGTGAAGACCGTTCACAGCACCGCCATCTGAGATCAAACACGGGCGCATGAACGCAGAACCATTCACTCCATCGCCAGCATCCTGTAACCACGAGCCTACAGGAATGTGCAGCCACATGCGGCAGGTAGATCCATCGCTCAAAAAACTGGAAATCATGTGCAGCCGCGCGCAGGTAAGTGTTCTAATCCTTCTCTCCATCAAACTGCATGATTATTACTTCGATTTGTTTTGCATGGCATAAAGGTGAATGGTTGAGCGGCCTAAAGGCCAGTGATTGGCCACGTCGGTTAGTAAAGGGATAGTCAGAGGACGAGGTGGCAGCCACGACGAAAGAAACACGCAGCAAGCACGTGAAGATCAGTCCCGTCAACCGAGAAGTGAAGTTTAACCGAAAAGGGCGGCGGCAGATCTGTGGAAATGAATGCGGCAACAAACGAATGTGCAGGCGGATGATGGGTGACGTCACCCAACGGTCCGGCGGGGACAGCTCACCCCCGCGCCACGAGCTGCGCCGATTCAAAATCTAATCGGCTCGATTAAGCGTGTATCTCCATCAACCTCACTTCAAAACTCGAGTCGATCCTCTGCTTACCTCTGCATGTTGATACGCCGAGCTCTCGGCTACCTGAACGCTGGTAAAGTACCTCTCGACCGCCAGCCAACTAAAGCTCTTCCCGAAGCCTGCGCACTGCTCCTACAAGAACAGTTTCTACAGGAACGCCGTCCTACAGGAAGCAGTTTCTACAGGAACGCGCCTCTACAGGAAGGTGAAGTCTTCACGTAAAAAAGGTGGCAGAAAAGAGGTAACCCTGCAACTCCTTCCGCAATTGTTTTCCAAAGGTGGCAAAGTCATTTTTTTTCACCAGCTGGTCATAAAAAAATTGGATTGCCGTGCCTATACTATCGCTCCTACAGGATAGTTGTATAATCAACTGTGGTCTGAAAATTCATTGCATGTTCTGTCTTTAAGACCGAATTTCCTGTGTATCCACCACCTCTGGTATAAACCACTGTGTTCATCATGCCTGGCGGGTTTATCAGGCGAGAGCCCACTAATTCAAATGCATTAAGGAGAAACCCGGCAGTGGTTGAGCTCTTCACTAGAGCGCAATGGATGCCTTTCTGTGATAAACTACAGGGCTACGATGATGAAGTAGTCGAGGAATTTTTGCAGGCTCTGCAGCCTAAATCACAGACATTGGCCACGGTAACCTTCAGAGGTCTCAGCCTCGAACTCACCCCAGATCATATCAGTCGGATTACAGAGCTGCCCATGGGTCTGCCGTGGGACAAAGAAGAGCGGAAGATGAGCCAGCAAGCAAAGAAGGAGTTCTTCCCACCGGAAGAGTCATTCACCGAAGACAAAAATGGAGTCAAAAGGGCAAGCCTGTTGCCGCCATGGAACAAAGCCAGTTTACAAATTATGAAATATATCACCTGTGAGGGTCGATATAGCATTGTATATGCGTATCACTTCAGGCTGCTTAACGAACTAAGACACCAGATTGACCTCCCTGCAGCACAGAGGTTGAGCATTCCTTACTTTCTACTACAGTCCTTAATAGAGTGTTCCACCAAGCTCAAGGACGGAATTCCAGACCAAATAGCCCACCATGGGCTAGTCAAGCTCCTTGTGGAGGATGCTCTCCGCTCATATAAAGTCCCCCTCGCTTGGGAATCATTTAGGAACTTATCCAGAACGGGGAACATAAAAATGTTGCTTGAAGAAGCGGAATCCTCTAACGGAGAAGAAGAAGAGCCAGCAGCCGGGAGTAAGAAAGGAAAAAGCCAAAAAAGTTCCGGCTCCAGCACAGAAAAAGGAACGAAAGAAGAAGGAAGAGGGAAAAGATGACAAAGTCAAAGAGGACACCCCCATCCTATCAGCAAGGGAACAGAGGTTGAAAAGCAGGGCAGTCAAAGCTGAGAGGGCCCCTGCCAGCCCAAGCACCTTGTCAGCTTCTGCAGTCAAAGCCAAATGCAAAAGCCACGAAACAAGGCAAGAGAAGGTGGTGAGAGTTGCATCTGCAGGAACGCAATCACAGGCTTCTACAGGAAGCCCGAAAACGCAAACTCAGGCCTCTAAAGGAAACTCGAAAACAAAGGCAAAGGTTTCTATAGGAAGCCCAAAGATCAGTAAGGACTAGGCTTCTACAGGAAGCCCAAGAGCAATGACCAAGGCTTCTACAGGAAGCCCGAAAATTGTTGGAAAACAGGCTTCTACAGGAGGCCCAAAGACGGAGACAAAGGCTTCTACAGGAAGCCCGACAATACAACCACAGGCTTCTACAGGAAGCCCGAAGACAGAGACAGGGGCTCCTACAAGAATCACAAGGCTGGAAAGAGGGGTTTCTACAAGAGGCCCGAAGGTCATTGCGAAACAGCCTCCTGTAGAGAGCCCGAAGACAAAGAAAGAATCTTCTACAAGAGGCCTGGAAGCAGGCAAAGCAGGGTCTTCCACAGGAAGCCTGAAATCAAAAAAGGAGGGACCCTCTACAAGGAGCTCCGAGGGAGCAAAACACAAGAAAGAGAAGGCTGACATCCTCGATAAGGAGGCAGCAGCGGCACTGGCTGCCCTCAGCACACCTCCAAAACCGAAAGAGAAAAGGGAGAGGGAGACCCCTCTGCCACCTGAAGCCAGGAGAAGCAAGAGGATGTCCCCGAGCAAGCCACAGCCTTCACACATCGGCCATACCACTTCAGGGGACGTACCTACTTCACCCAGTGCAAGAACCCCCTCTAAACCATTAGCTACCCCCGAAAAGGGGAGCCCAAAAATAACTTCCTGGACACGAAAGATAGGCCAGTCGCCTTCTGAAGCCAGACTCAAAGAAATAGAAAAAGGGAAGGAAGCATCACCCTCATCACCATCAGGGGCAGAAAAGGCAGGGCCATCAAAAGCAGAAAAGAAACAGCCTGTTCCGGTCCCGAGTCCTCGGCCAAGGACGAGGAGCAGGGGCAAGGTTGCTCAAGGATGAGCAAATGGTTCAGCTGGGGGGTGATGATGAGCCCCAATTTTGGTACAATTTGGGCTCATTTTGGCCTATTTTGCTTGCTCAAACCATTCATTTTTATTGTTTATGCATACACTTCTTAGTTTATTCATGTTGTTTGTAGGAGAAAGGATAGGAACTTTATCTACGTAGCTAATGCATTGTGATTCCAGGTTTTGGCATTAAAAGGGAGCAAAAGACAACGAAAAGGTGGCAAGGAGACAACGAGTTGGCATTGCTGATGTAAGGAGAGGTTGTCCACGGTCTTGGGGGACATTCCTCGGGATCCTCACCAAGAACTCCGAGCCCCACTCCATCCTCCCTCCGAGCTTAATACACGGCCAGTTGTTCTACAGGAACAGCAGTTCAAAACTGCTCTACAGGAAACAACATTTATGATCATCCTACAGGATCAACAGTTAAACTATAGATTGAACAGCCGAGCTCCTAGAATCATGGATACTTGTTGGAGCATCGTTTTGTATAAGTATAGAGGCCTTAGCCTTGGTTAGGTTGTTGAAACTCTCGTGTTATTATTGTAATTTTGGAGCACAGCTCAAGTTTCGTTCTCTTTTGTAAGCCAATTTGGCATGATATCAGATTATGAATAAAGAAGACAGTTTGTGATCTAGTTCTGAGTTTCTTAAGGAGACTATAGCTCTCAGGTTAGGGCCCAACCTGAGAGCCATAGATCCCCTCTGCTGTAGTGTTGTTTCCATTTCATTTCCAGCACTTTGAGCTTTTCATTTGTACATGCAATTCGAATTACAGGTTGTTGAGTTGGTCTTTTTCATGAGTAGATAGGATTTGCTTATGGTGAGTTTGTTTACAGTCGTTTAGTGTAGCAGAGGATAGATAGAGTCCATTGGAGCTCCAACAAAAAGGCTGTTAGGACTCACTGCCATCTTTCTTGAAGATTGGGGTGCAGCCCATAGCTAGCCACCAAAAACACGCATTTCTTCACTTGATGATTGCTGCAATACAGTCACTGTTACGTTAGATGCTTCCTTGTCATCCACTCATGCACTGCACTCCTTTACCACAGCTTCATGCGCATTCTCCTTCGCGTTTTTGATTGTTGAACATTGAATTATGAGCACAGGTAGTTAGGTTGATGCACTTTCGGTTTGATAACAGTCATAAGCATTTGGTACATTTACACTTCTCCCTCTCAGCCCATTACCTTCTCCTCCACCTTGATCACACATGCACACACATCTTCTCGACCTTCACTCCGCTCTGCTATCTCTCCAAAGACTTTCACTCCTCGCATAGCTCCATTCTCTAGCCCTCGTTGTTGACCTAGTCCTCCATCTTCCAACCTACTCCCTACATTCACTCCCTATCCCATTCCTTCACTTCTACATCCATCACCAACCTCATCCCCACCTTGCACATCTCCCCCTACCATTCCATTACTCCTCCATCACTCCAACCACTCACGGTAGGTCATCCTGTAGCCATTTGTAGACATCCTGTAGAAAACAGAGTATCCTGTAGGATCCTCCACAGCCATCCTGTAGGAGGCCACTCTCTCGGTTGTTGAGCATCTGAATGCGAGGAACCTCTGTGGATGGATGCTAAGGATCCTTAGGGACCTCCCCTAGCCTTCCCAACCTGTCCCACGCTTTCCTTCCTTCTCCATCCCATCTGCACAACCAAACCCTAATTAGCACACAATTACAATCATTCCACACATTTAAAGGGAAAATACAAAAACATGTCTTTTATGATGCAAACAGCTTAGATCCATGCATTTCCACTTATTAGAGGTAACAGCAGCATTGGTAGAAGTTTCCTTCACATTCCTTGCAGTATAGAGGTTAGACTAGTTAAATTAGGGTTTCCTAGGTTTACATGCTTTGATTTGCTTTCAGATCATTTTCGCCAAGTAGAGTAGTTTTCTCTGAGTTAGCTTTCGTCCATCATTGATAAATCTTCTTCTGTGAGCCTATAGAAGTTGGCTTGAGCCCTAGCGGACTTGTGCCAGCTGACCAAGTGACAGCTGCGACAAGAGCTAGTACTTGTGCATACAGCACCGTCGCTTCCAAGTTTGTACGAACTACCGGGTTGATAAAATGAGAGACAGGAAGCCCCAGGAGTTGTAGCATTATTGCTACAATACTGGAGCTCACCAATAGTCACGATCTTACCGTTATGTGGAAACTTAATTACTCTGAAGACCGATGAAACGACCGCCGTCATAGCATATGACCAACTTCGACCCAAAAGAAGGTTGTAGTCTAGAGGGGCATCAACCACTTCCACATCCAGACTAACGGTGTTACCTTCTACCCCTATAGGCAATTCCTATAGAATACCAAACGGACGGAACCCACGGCCATCAAAGGCCTTAAGGATGGTGGGCGATTGGTTCAACGAAGGAGAACCAAGGGATCTCCAACATTGAATCGACATAATACACGTAGAAGCTCCCTCATCAATCACAGTCCTATGAATAGGCCTGTTTTTTACTATCACTGGAATTTGGAAAGCCATTTGATGGGGGAGACGCGGTGTACTATTTTCTAGATCGAAGATTATTAGATTCGGGTCCTGAACATCAACAACTCCTATAGCCGACAAAAGTAATTTTCGTTGTGCTGGGCATGATTGCAGCACTTCTAACGCCGACATTGCTGAGGGTGAAACAGCTAAGTCCTCAACAATGTTGTAATTCTGGGCTGCTCTCGCATGTGGATTGAAATCAGACCTTCGAAGTACACCCTTGGCAGGCGGTTTAATTACTAAGTCCGGGTTAGGTTTCTCGATCTGTAGTGGATCGGAACCAGGAGCTGAGGTTGATGGGTTAGAGTGAGAAGATTCTTCTTCCTTACCATCAACAGGATTCTTACTACCATAATCTTGTGATCGAGTTGCAATCCGCACATGAGACATCATCAAAATGGGTTCTTCACTGGCATTCGAAGAAGAACCTATCATCTTATTCTCCTGCTCCGAAAATGGATTTTTTAACACAGCAGGAGTGGGAGAACCTTTGACTATTTTCACAACCTCGGCCCGATGAGGACAATCTCTCGTAAAATGATCCTCTTCACAAATAAGACAAGGATATCGAGGTTTGCGCTTTTCGTCATTGGTTTCTGGCTTTTCTGTTTTCTCCTTTGGAGCCTTGTCTGCTTTAGTCTTCTTCTTTCCTTTCTTCTTTCCGCCGTTTTTTGATTTGGCCGTAGATGACTCTACAACGTGAATATCGGCGGTAAGTTCAGGAGAAGACTCTCCTGTTGGGGAATCAGGCAAAGTGATAATGGAGTAGTTGAAGCCTTGGAAGACTTCTTCTTGCTCTTTGTATTCACGATACCAATCATACCATCAGCGGCATGAGATCCCGAAGGAGCAGCAGCGATTTGATTCGACTTTGGAAGATCCGGAATCTTCTCGCGTAACGTAACCGACTGAGTGTAAACTAAGTCAAGGTATTGCGCCTGAGCAATGACTTGCTCCTCAGTAACTACTCCGGCCTTAGCTACATCTTCAGTAATCTTCGGTAATAATGATTTAACAAACCATTCAGCTAAGATTTGGTCCGGGATAAAAACTTTCACTAGCCTTCTTTGACGTCTCCACTCATGAATGTGATCAGAAATATACGTGGACGTTGATTGTTTTAGTGAAGTTAATAACTCCGTGCCGTTATTGTATCTGACCGGCAACTGAAAGTGAGTTAAGAAAGAGGTAGCTAACTGGCTAAAATTGTAAAAAGAGGCCCGTGGTAACTCAATGTACCACTTGGCCGCGAGACCAATGAGTGTACGCTGGAAAAGACGTAAGCGGATCGAATCATCCGAGATAGAATTTGAAGCACACCAGAGGTGGTAAATCATCACGTGATTGGACGGATCCTCTCCAGACTTACCTTCGAACTTGGGTATATCGCTGGGCAACATATTTGGCATTGGCGGCCAGAATGAAAGATATTGAATTGGATCGTTTGTTAGGCGCGTCAAGTCTGGTAAATCCAAAGTTGCGATAAACGGTAATTGCCGGTTAGGATCTCTAAAACTCTGGGTCACAATACCGGCCCCAGGAGGAGGATATCCAGGATAACTAGGAACAGGAGTCGCATTTGGGATATTATATCCTCCTGGAAAACCAGGATTAACCGGACCGTACTGGGGTTGTTGAGGTTGTTGATAAGTGTACCCAGGATACAGTTGATGCTGGTAAACCGGTTGCTGGACAGCTTGCCCAGGTTGGTACTGTCCCTGGTACGGTTGGTGAACAAATTGAGGTTGAGTAGTGACAACCGTACTTATACCAGGCTGGCCTGTAGGCATCTGGACCGTGGTTTGAATCGTAGATCCAGACAACGGTAAAGATGTCTGAGGAGTGGTTACAGAGACAGTAGAAACCGGAGCCGTCGATACTCCAGAAGTAAGTATGGTAGATGTGGCGGTAGTTGCAGCAGTCGTTTGAGATGGAGTACTAGGTGCAATTGGCAGCTGAGTAACTACCGAAGTTACAAAAGTTTGAGCACTTGACTGGACAGGTTGCGGTTGCTGGGGTGGACCAGAAACTACGGGTTGTCCAGCTTGAGGTACCAACTGTATACTTGGCTGCAACACCTGTTGACCCTGTGACGGATCCCACACTAACATTCCCGGGTATTGACCCGTAACAGGTTGAGGATACTGAGATCCATAGCCGGATTGAGGATAGGATTGATAATTGTAAGGTGCAGTTCCCATACCTTGACCATATGATTGACCTTGAGGTGGTTGATAACCTTGACCTGAGTATTAACCTTGAAGTTGATAACCTTGAGGTAAATACGGATACTGGGGTTGACCTTGACCTTGAGGTTGGTACCCTTGAGGTTGATACCCTTGGGGTTGCCATCCTTGAGGTTTCCATCCTTGAGTTTGATATTGATACTGAGGTTGACCCTGGGGTACATATTGAGGCTGGGGTTGACCTTGAGGTATGTATTGCCCCATAGGCGCGTACTGACCTTGAGGTTGCCCCCCAGACACAAATGATGTACCTTGAGGTTTCCCCCCAGGCATTAACTGAGGCTGCCCCCCAGGCGGTAATTGGCCACCTTGAGGTTGGGAAACGGGAACTGAACCTGACATCATGTAAATGTCTCCTACACCCAATGGTATATTACCACTGTTTCCAACTAATAACCCATGATCAACGGGTTGAGGAGATGCCCCCGCAAAAGTACCAGAAAGAGATTGATACCCAGTGGGAACAGAAGGACCGCCATGTAAGAAAGATTCAGGACTTTGAGTAAACACGGACGATGGACCAGCCATATTTATAGGAGTGTGAATACCTCCAGGTGGAAAAGGAGTGCGAGGTGTAGAAAAACCTAGCCCAAAGTTGTCTAAATAGTTGGTTAACGAAAGGTACCAAGTAGTACTTCTAGGAGGACTATAAAAGATAGATTCACGCTCCCTTAGATCAATAGTAAGTTGATCTTCAAGGTTAGAGATGCCTATTTCTTCCTCTGGAGCAAGTTCTTCGATAGCAATCAAACCAGTAGGAATATTTTCGGTGATAATTCTTTCTATTCTCGGTGAATCAGGAACACTAGAAGTCGGATTAACAGGTTCAGATATTTATGGTTCTTCGCCTGTATCACTAGCAGACGAAAAACTACCAACAAGCTCAGAAACTGTAACAGCTTTGGGATTATAACCTATCTCTAAGCCTTGGTAATCTGAATGGACTACCAAGGAAGATTCTCCTTCTTCAGGTGAACCTACTCTACTGCCACTAGGAGGAGTTACAAGGACCTTTAAACCTTCTAGATTACCTGGGTCGTCTCGAGGAGGTGATCCCCTAAGCCTACGGGATCTTCTCAACAATTCGGCCACAGAAACAACTTCAGGAGACTGGCCCCGAAGTCTACGGGACTGTCTCGGTAATTCCGCCACAGCTAAAAACTTTTAACTACTACACACGAAAACAAAATGAAATTTCAAATCAAACCACCTAAAGTCTCTAAAGAACCAAACAAATTTGAATCACACGCCTAAAGAATCTAGGGCGTCAAACCAATCACAAACAATAGCCTTCCAGACCGAAAGCGCTAGTTGGTGATGAAGCCCAACATCGCTGGATTCAGTACAGAAGTGGCGAGTGGAACAGTTACCCCGACAACCTGCTTAATGAATAGACTGGACCAAGTTCATCCACTTTAACCGTCTCGAGTGAAGTGAACCCCCCAGAAAATCCAAGTGAGTCTAGCCGACGTCTGCTCCAGGTACAGTGGGACCTTCCCTCCACCGTCACCTCGGTAGAATCCTAAAGATAATGGTCACTAAGGTTACCAACCGTAACAAATGCACCTGGGGGAATAGTCTAAACTCCGACAGCACGCAAGGGCAGAGTAGCAAGCTCAATCCCCTTGCCGGCTCCTTGACAATAATCCAAGGTTTACCGACAAGTGACCCCTGGCTCCTCGACAATGGTTAATCCGAGGTTTACCGTTTGTAATACGTGCGTGTCTGGCGTCGTTCCCAACGAGGGGGGATTGATCCCCTCACTGGTTCAGACATGAGTTCGTGCTTCTCCTTTAAGAGGAGCTTTCCCAGAGTACAAATGAGACAATTGGATTTATTCTATCACAAGATAAGCTACTTGTTTGGTTTTGTTGTCTTGGAGAGTTAATTACTCACCTACTCCAAGACACTAGCCTGATCTAAATTGGTGTTTCAGAGCCCTAGTAAATAAAAGTTACTACGTCGATTTTACTTTAAGCGTTAATTTTATGGTTTTTCTTAAAGACAAAAGGTAGCGGAAGTGAAACCAATGGTGTGTAGACTCGACTCAAACCACTACAAAGATGCACCTAAGATGATTTACGCTACTTTCCTTTTTCAATGAAATTCTTGACTAAGAGAGTTGAGAGATGCAAATTTTATAGAAAACCACTTCCTTAGAAAAGACAATCAAAGAAACAATTCTCTTTATCTTTTCAAGCATACAAACATGAACACTCCTTACATGCACGAAAAACTCTTTTTCTTTCAAAACTTTTCAAAGCTACTTGAAACAAAACTTTTCAAAGGAGATGTTTTTGCATTTTCTCTTTTTAATAAAGCATATAAACCTATCTTAACAAAAAACAATCTCAAGAGCTATAAAATCCATGAAAACTTGACTCACAAACAAATCAAAAGGGAAATTACTCTAAGCAATCCTAAAAAGGCAAAAGCTCACAAAGATGATTCTAGGTTGTTTTACTTGACCAAAATCAAGTCAAGGACCAGCTAATGCAGAATCAAAAGACTAGTCAAAACAAAACTCAAATCTTTTTGTTCTTTTTGTAAAATGGAATTCAAGACTCAATCAACAAGCACTTCGAAATTTGCCCAAAGATACAACTCAATGGTAAGTTGCTCTCACAGGTAGACTTTATGACAGGTCTGACTTCTTAGAACGCTGACAAAACCAGAGAGATCTAAGGCTTGACAACTTCTACCGCCAAAGTCACTACAAGACCTACTCAAAAATCAAACCCTAGGGCTTACACTTCGATGAAATCCACTAAAACACTCAATGCTATCGAAACAAGTTCAGGTGAAGATCTTTGACAAGGGACTAATGAATCTGGGCAGTAAAAACTAAGAAAAAACAAAATCTAAGAGTAAAAATGCAAAAAATGGAATTTTCTCAAATTTTAGCAGGGGACGCGCGACCCGTTAGAACAGGTGCGGGCCCGCTCTGTGCACACAGCGACAGTGCGTCCAGGGACGCACTGTGCAACACTCAGAGGGTGCGTCCTACTGAAAAACTCAAGAAAAACCAAAATGAATCTAATCCTAAGCTAACCCACCCAAAGACCAAGTCACAGAGCCAAAACCAGAAAAATAAACCAGTTTTCTCAGAGCAAAGTTCACACAAAGGAAAATACTTTTCACATCAATGGAGTCCCCAGTGGAGTCGCCAATTTGTCAGGCGGAAAGAGTCGATTGTGCGGACACAACCAACCTCCCTAGGAGCCTAAGACTCTCTAGTGACAAACAAGACAAACAAGAGCAATCCTTCTCTAAACATGCATTTACTATACGGGAAATCAAGTGTTTAGATCCTACCTGTAATCCAACGTTGTTGTAGCAGTCCAGCTCCGCTGATCCGGATGAGCTCCTCCTTCACTTTGAAACATGCATACACTAACAATCAAACGATTAAATAGCACTTGATAATCTCATAGAATAAAACATATTTAACACATAGACCAAGGAGTACATGAAACAACTCATAAATAACAAGTTATTGAGAAGAATGGACTCATTTGCATTAATAGGTAACAAAAGGAACAAATACAACCTGAGCCTTGGTGTTGTGCAAGTCCCTCCCAGGGTCCATCAAGAGTTCTCCTTTACTTTGACAAAGCTCACCCACTTCCAAATAGAACAAGCAAAGATGGCAATCTCTCCTCACATGCTTCTAAATGGGAGTCCTAATTCCTGCAGCATTTACCCTTAGAAATGTATAGCTTTCAACCTCCTCTCCTTCTGGCCCAATGCCTGTATTTATAGTGCTCAAGGGGAAGTTAATCAGGTCCACCATCAATGGGACAATCCCCTCTTTGGATGGGATAGCTCCCCTATTGATGGGATAAGTTCCTCTTTGGTAGGAGTGCATGAACCATCTGGAGGCGCTCAATACACGTCGAACAACCTTCTAGAATGCTCTAGAAATGAACACAAGTGACTTTTTAAAGATGAAACTTGTGCATTTTAACCTTTACAGGGGGACGCACCTGCCCCTTTACATACAGAGCGTCCAAAGACGCAGCTTTTGTGAACATTGGGTGCGTACCCGCAGGTAAGGTTGAGAGAACCTGCGTCCCCAGAGATAAATACATTTAGAAAGACTTTCTCTCTTTTTTGGAGTTTGACATGGAGAGCAGAGGCATAAGACTTGCTTAAGAGGGTAGCATGACTGTTGATAGAGCCATACTAACTGTAAATAGTCATGGTGACATTTTTTAGTGTAACAACATATCAATACTTGGACATATTTTCATGTCACTTATACGGCCAAGAGAGCACATAGACCTTCCTACAGAGTTGGGTGATTGCGTTGGACCGACTGGCCAATGAAGGAAGACCTTGCAACTCATCCGACATGTTGGCTCTTAGGTTGAAGGAACAGGTGACAAAAGCCCGGCATCTGCCCAAGGGTCAACAAGAGAAGATATACATGTTCTTCTTTGAACCTATTTATGGAACCTATTTTGGTAGCAAAGATTCCTATAGGTGTATCTTAGAGAAAGCTTGGAGTGTATTGTAACGAGCCTTGGCTTCTCCACAGTGCAGAATTAGTATATCTCTTTGGAGGAGCAGGCGGTAGTGACTGTAATCTTTCGTTGTCAAGACTAGTGGTTGGTCATAGTTGTATGTATGATTGGATCTTTCACTTTCTTAATATAACAAAGCCAACACATTTCATGCATATTTTTTCATTGTAATTCAAATATCTTGGTTACTCTAATGATATATGTACTTGTTTCTTACGCATGAATGTATGGAATTTTCTGTATATGTTTTTATGGATCTTATCAAAATGTGTTTTTGGTATAACCATCACATTGGTCATTGGCTAACCTTCTTTCCATCTTATGATGTTTCGTTGTTTGTGTGTTCCCTTTCAAGCTACGTGCTACCACAGGTTTCCAAGGGGCGCACTCATTCCCTCGTTCCATGTGTTAGAGCCATTCATGCACCTTCCTTGACTTGTTGTGCATGTCACACCCTTGCCACCAACAAGGACATCTTACTCACATCTATGTGCATCCGCAGTCAAGGCGATACCATACTACCCATTGCGGGGACTCCTACACCAAACGGTCTGAGGTCTAGTTGGGAATTATTACTAGGGAGATCCCCTGACATGTTGGTGGGTCCAGCACCATCAACATTTCTTGCGCTAGAAGGAGGGCCAGATGACAAGATGAGTCCTCACATCCTGTTTTGAATCTTCACACATCTATCATGGATATCGTTAGACTCCTCCCTCCGCGATGTCTATCCAATGCTGAACCTGTCGACATCATGAGGTGTCAGAATTCACGTACAAGGGTGAAGGTGAAGTGGCCTGGCTTGAGTACTTACACGAATTTTTTGCATTGTTGGAGGATGCAGATGAGTTTGATGAAGTAGAGGTTAGCTTGCTGCTTTCACACACACTTGGTGAATCCCCACAACGATGGTGCCACAACTTGCCTCATGATTGTGTGCACTCACTTAAGCAGTTCAGTGATCTAATTGAATCTACTTTCCATCATTTTGATCCTGAACCTCTTGACAAAAAACTGTTAAAACAATGGAAGGCTCCGCAGAATCGCCTATGGATTTTTTGTAGTGCTTCCATGTACTTCAATTTGAAGCTCCGAAAACCCAGATGAAATTCCAATATCTTTGGGACAAATTCGAATATTGCCTTCACAAATCATTCTATCCCAAGATGAATTTGAAGTTCAAACCCCGCTCAGCATACTTCGGTGATGGAGTTGCGTAATCACGAGTGTACATAGTCATTGTCACAGGTGATTTTCTGTGTTCCCCTCATCAAATACCTCCACCACCACAGAGTGAAGTGAAAGAAAATGCACACACGTTTGTTTAACTGTAATATCCTCCTAGCATCACTTCTCTCAATTTTCGCACAGATTTGGTTGCGAATCCCATGGGTAATCACATGCATTTGTTACCTTAGCCTCCATCTTCACGTTCTACTGATCCTCTAGATTGCACTATCTTGTGTTCTTCCATTCCAAAGGAGTTGGTGTTCCACAACCAACCTGCACGGTCATTTATGATCAATATGAATGGGAACCTAAAAATCGACCTGTGGTGAAGGATGATCTCCTTTTGTCCACGCCTCCTCTGCTTTTTCCTGACATATTTGGTGATTCTGCTATCTCTAATTTTCCTTGTGTAAATCCATCCATGGATGCACCTACTGCTGATCATTCGCAAAATACACTTGATGTCAATACATCATTAGACAATAGAGAGGATAAATTATTCATTGAAAATCCACTTGATTTTTCATCTGATTTTTCGAGAAACGCAATGGGTAAACATTCTTGCTTCTCATCTACCCCTTTGTTTGATTTATCTGATCATGAGGATGCTAATGAAATCATTGATTTTTCTGATCGTAGCTATCATGATCCATTTACTCCCGTATTCGACATGATGTTGATCTTATCGATGTTGATATTTCAAAACCACCAATTTATGATGATTTATCTATCGAAGAATTAGAAACCCTGCAGATTGTCAACACACTTCAGCTTGAGTCGATGTTTATGTCAGGTCGTCATTGTCTTGAAGTTGGTTTCACTTCCAATCAGGAAATTGTTGAAACACCCAAGGCTCCTCATCACTCATCTCTATGCATTTAAGATCAATCCCACACATAGATTTCGCTTCCTCCATCTGAACTATATGATCCCATCGCTCATGCATTGGAGGAATCTTACATAGCAAGCACACTTGCGCGATGCAAGTTGTCTATATTTCTCATTTTTTCTTGCATGTCACAGTCAAGAGAGTGCATATTCTTAACATCTGCATGCAGTATAGCACAGGACCATGGTAATTCTACATAGTGAATTTCATGCGCTTTAACTTTTTTCTTTTCTGTGGACGCATTTAAACTCAGAGTGTGTTTGTCTTCATTGTTATATCTTTCATGTTTGTTGGTTCTCCTGACTATGTTTTTTGTGAACCATGCCTTCACTAACATGGGTTGACCAATGCATGGTGGCTGCATTGGAAATATCACTTCACATGAGCAGACCCATGCACTGTTAGCTTAGGAGTAGGAGTAGTTTTTGCTTTTGTCTTGTTTTTTTGCATGCATGTTTTCTTGCCTACTTGCCTTGCTTACTTTCTTTGCTTTCGCATTTGCTTCTACTCTCTGTTTTGTTTGTTTGTTTTCTTGTTTACATTCATAGGTTAGTTTCACATGAAACCATGTGCGACTCTTGAAACAAGCAAGGTAAAGTACAAGAGGACTTGCACAGTTATCAATACTCAGTTATCTACTATCTTATCTCTCTATGTAGAACTTTTTGTCTTTAGTCCATGATACACCAATGGAAAATACGTTCTGTTCGAAGTGAACCTTGATGAAAACACAACGTGTGTGCACTAACTAGTATCACCTACTCTAGTCGGTTGTTTTTGGGTTAACCCTTGTCAACTCAGTCAAGTAGAGTAAGGTGAGGGGGGAAATCCTAACAAGTATGTTATAGGTATATACAAAATTCTTCTCTGAAGGAACAACCTCTTATGCTCTCAATAAGTCGGGATCCCTCTTTTTCCTCTAAAATAAATAAGTGTTATGCACAGTTCATGAAAAAATGAAAAATAAAAAAATGAAAATGTGAAAAAATTGAAAAATGAATAAGGCGAAAGAAGAGAAAGGTTCCCTGCGTAGAGAGGTGACAAAGGTGGCAGTGGAACGATGCTTGTGTTCTTGTGTGACTTTGTTGGGGTACTTTCCACACCTTCTGGTAGCAGAGCAACACCAGAGATGAAACTTAAAATCTGAATGTCATATTTCTTGTGTACCAATATACCCCTCATCCCCAATCGAAACAACTGTGTTGAGTTGGCTTCGAATGTGTGCTAACCAACCAAGAGCATGGAAGGTGCTACATCCTTCAATCAAGCTAGTGTGGAAAACAAGATGATCTAAGAACTTAAAAATACTTCCAGAGGAGTTAGACTTTCTTTTCACGAAACAAGCTCCATTCAGAGAACTAGAGTTCTGCCAGTGTGTCGCCAAGTGTTGTAGCGGCTACAAACACCCTCCAAAATTTTTCCTTTAACTTAGTTTTGGAGCCTCCCTACCAACCATCCTTGGCAGCATGTCTTGCATTATCCAGATACATAGGCTTCAGCTAAGTTTCAGTGGCCTGCCAACCTGTGCTTGTCAACTTGATTGCCTCCCACCCACAGGCTAACATTCCAGACAACCATTTTCTGGCTAAGGTGTTCACCTAGAAAATTGTGCAATTATGGAAGGGAACTATCCTTCCCTATAGAAATTGTGCAATCCAGCTGGGCTGCCTACTGGGCTCCAGAAATGCGCAATCTAGCTAGGCAGCCTTCCCTCTCGAAAATACGAAATTCAGTCCAGAAATTGCGCAATGCATCAGGGACAGCCAACCTTGCTTAGCCCAGAAACTAAAAAAATTTCATCCCCAGGCTTGCAAACTATTGCATGTGCTCCTAGTTTGACCAGTTCCCTCCAGGACTGAGCAATCCTGATTTGCATGCATAGGCTTCTTTTTCCCGAAAAAAAGAAAAAGAAAAAAAGCAAAAAACATCCCTAAATTTTAGGGATCTGCTTTTAGCAGTTTGAGGTTACATGCAAAATCCGTTTTAGAAAACTCCCGCCAAGTGTCATTTTTTCTTAGATTTTTGGCATGTGTGTCATAAGCCTCAATCTTATCAAACTTATTTATTCGATGATGTAGAGCTCATTCCTCACATTGATTTTGGAGATCTGACATCCCACATCACATCTAAGAGCATTTGGTACATTCAACTTAGCTTTTTCCAGGTAAGTCTGCTTTTCATGTCTTTTGCTGCTTTCCTGTCGCTTTTTGTATTTCGGTTTGTATGAATTTTATTTGCTTGGTTTTGTTGAATGCCTGCTGTCATTTTAATGCATGTTAGCTTGTAGAAGCATTGTTTCAATTTTTTCATTGCATCTCACTGTTGTCGCATGCATGACATTGTTTCTGCACTTACAGTTTCCTTTGCGGTGACTCACTTCACACACATGCTTGTCTTCCCATTTTCAAAATCCTGCACTCACTATTCACATGCATGATCATTCACTCTTGTTTGCACTAAGTTTCACCATGCATTCAAAACTTTTCATGTTTTTAGTCGCCCGTCGGTAGGTCTGGGCTGCCTTGGCTCAGACCTTGCCTTGCTTGGCTGACAATGCGCATTTCTGAGAGTGAAGACTCTGGCTTCCTCCCATAAATTGCGTAAAGGTGGCCCATCACTAGCCTCCAGGCTTTCTTTGTGCAATTTTGAGAAGCCTTGCCTCGATGGTCCCAGAAACTGTGCAAATGCAGTTTGCTGGTCTACAATCCTTGCTGTTTAAAATTGAACATTGCTTAGTTTCAGTCCTAACCAGGCTAGGATGGACTGTACATTGCGTAGCTCTAGAATTTAGTTATCCTCCTGATAGCTCAGACTATGCCTTACGTAGTTTTGGCAAACAATGTCCCAACCTCCCGATGAAAATTGTGCAATCTTCCCAATCAGTCACCCGGGTATGTTGCATGTCATTCCTCAAATTTGTTTTGGTTTTCAAGTGACTGATTTCTTTCCATGAGTTTTTCTATGTCTCTAGGAATCGCAGGTGTTCGTCCATCTCTCAGCACTAGAAGTACAATGGCCTCCAAGAGAGCAGGGTCAAAGGACACCGTTGAGAGTGCAATTGGAGATGTAAATGAACAAGTGTATATGAGCTTGCCTACCTATGAAGACATCAAGTTATTCATAGACAAAGATATCAGGATGAAATGGCAGGACATCAATGATACATTCTCAGGCACATTTGAGGAAAATATGTAAGACCGTAGGGTCTATGTCAACATTCACAAGTTTGTCTTGTACTAGATTACATGCAGGTATCCTGCATTTCCATGCGCAGACATGATCCACTGGATTGTCTCGCATACTGATCCTGAGACAATGGTGTTGAGTAGTGCCAGTGGAACACAACTTTATACCTTCAGGGCGAGGGACTTTCAAGAAATGTATCACTTTCCACAGTCGATGATCACAATGGAGAAACCCTTCAGCAGACCCAGCAACAATGCAAACTCAAGAGATATATTGAAGAGCTGGAAGAAAGAGCCAGCCAAGTTCAGGACAACACCCAGCTAGGTTTACAAGAAGAAGATATTATGGAAGTCATATCGGTACTTGTTCATATTTGCATGCCACTTATACAGCCAAGAGAGCACAGAGACCTTCCTGCATAATTGGGTGATTGCGTTGGACCAACTGGATAGCAAAGGAAGACCTTGCAACTGGTCTGACATGTTGGCTCTCAGGTTGAAGGAACAGGTGACAGAAGCCCGACATCCACCCAAGGGTCAGCAAGCAAAGATATACATGTTCTCTTACATTCTGGATGCAGTCTGTGCCCGTCAGCAGTTCCTAGGCTTGGGTTAGGCATGGACACCTTCAAAAACCTCTATGCACACTTATTGCAGATTGTTCTCCAAATGCAGCTTCCATGGAGTTATGATACAATTGTCAAATCACTTTGTCACCCCAATGTACAAAATGATATTTGATCAAGATCCACCTTGCATGTCGTAGGCAGTGATGGAGGAATTGATCGACATAGCAAATTGGTATGCCTCACCCCTTGACACCTTCATACGAATGTATAGCGTGGAGAAGGCTCTGCGTGTTTTACTAAAGTTTTCCATGGACAAGATCATCATGCAAGAGGTTTCATATCACATCTCAACAGAGTTGTTAGCAAGACTGCACAGAAAGAAGAAGGCACCTTGGCCCGCTCTTCCTTTGCGGATTGAGTTGTATGAGATACATAATCTCAAGCATGTTAAGGTTGAAATAGAGGAATTCAAAATATTCACCTTCGGCACCATAAATTTCAATTTGTATGACCTGCATTTCTTAGTGAAGGACCATTGTACGAGACTGCAACTTCCTTGGATCCACGAGGCGTGTCATTGGCCTAAGGAAGACCCATGGAGATAATGTTATCACTCCTCCAGGCTCATTGAACTGGTCAGAATAGTTGTAGACTGGTTAGCAAAGTAGAGGGAAGTAGCCTCACAGAGAGAAGCATCATTAGTAGCCGCAGAGGGTAGTAGACATGCATGTGACAAAGGAAAGAGAAAGGTTGTTGATAGTGCAGAGGCAGAACAAAGATGCAAGTTCAAAGCAGATCCACTTGTGTCGAAAGCATCTTTGGATTTTGAGGCTAAAAGGTGGCAACGCGACAAGAGGATCGCCCAAAGGCTAAGAGAGAAACAGAGGATGGAGGAAACAAAAAAGGAGTCGTAGGTGTTAGAGCCTAGATTTGCCTCAGGCTGAAAAGGCAAGGTTCTAGGTCCACATCAAACCACGCTTAGCCTCATAGCTAGCCCTACGAGGACAGGAGAGGGCTCTCTCCAAGTCAATCTCAGCAAAAGATAATTAATGGGGCTGGAGATGACTAATTTAACAACTAATCTTAGGCTAGGTATGAAGTGCAAGGATTTGATTTGATTGTTTTGGGGGTTTTTTGTTGGAAAAAGGGAAAGGCAAATTGGGCTCGGGGATGAGGCATAGTTTCTGCAGAGTTCTGATTGGGGCAAGGAAGGCAATCATTTTTATTCTTTAAATTGAGTGAATGGATAGATCAGACTAGTTAGGAGCTAAGGAGAGCAAGAGAGTCTCAAGAATTCTCCTTAAACAGATGAAAACATGGAAATTTAAACAAATTCAAAGGCAGAGCATAACAGTTAATGGATTCTACCTTAATCACTCATTTGTTCAAATTCAGAAGAAGAGACAGGAAAAGGATACACATAACACTAATGAACTTACAATTACTTAGAGAAGAACACCATCAAAACATAAAGCCACATGGATCCCAAATAGTGCTGCAAAACCTGGTCTTTCCTTAGCCAAAAATGCAGAGATAGAATCTACAATGATATGCCAAAGAAATCCCTAGTGTCCAACCCTGAAAATGATTTAGGAATTACATGATATAGACTATCCCAACCTATTCCCTTGCCTCTAGGGGTCAAGCTCATCATTCTAGAAGTTGTTTCAACCAATTCTAAACAAAGCACTAAAATCTAGGCAATCAAAACAACTTGCCTCTATAAGGTAGGAAATTGATTCATTCATTAAATTTTCACTTTTTAGTGAATGAATCCTCTAGAACAAGTAAATAAGTGCCAAAATTACATCATGTTTATCCAATTACATCAAGATAGATCAAAAATTACATCAAAAATCAAAACTAGTCAAACTGGTCGAATTTCTGAGCTGGAAGGTGAAAAATTGAGCAAAAATCCTCTATGCGCCGCGCCAAATCCTCTATGCATCGCGCCACTTTGAGGCTGAGTTTGAGGCACTTCCTGAAGTCCAAATTGAGCCCAAGATATCTCATTGGAAATCCCTACCTGTCTACTTTCCAACCCAAGTGGAATTTTTCAATTTGGATGTCATTTTCCCCTCCAAAACTGCAATCTCCTAGGACTGCTTCCTGTGTGTCAAAATAGGGACAGAGAGGTCATTTTGTGAGTGTTTTTGACCTCCTAAGGACTCAAAACTTGCCCAAACTTCTTGGCCATGCACCAGAAGTCATGATTTTTCATGCCAAATCCAATGATGTAAACTTTTTGCAATTTGGAGCTCCCTAGAAAAAGCGCGCGCCACGTGGCACGGTGCATAGGGAGAAAAACCCTATTTTTTGTGCCAAAATTTGTCAAAATGTCAAAAATGCCCCAAATTTCTTGAAATTTGGGCTGGAGCTTCTTCATTAAGTGTCATTCTAGGCTAAAGAGGCTTTGGCCAATATTTGAAGACGATCAAGCTCCCTTTGCCTCTTTTGCTTCCTTATTACCTTCCTCAAATTTGCCTTTAAATTCTTGATTCGTGCCTTGCAGACCTTGTTCCATTCCATGTAGTGGAAATCCATGTGTCTCAGTAATGCATGGTCCTTATCGGCATTTTCCAACAGTATCTCTAAGTGAATGTTGACTCCCTCGAGATTAGATTCCCGATCATCATTAATCTCTTGCTTCAATGAAGTTAGCTCAACCCTTCTCCTTTGTGCAGCTTGGCGATTCTCGTGGATGTTTTGTAACTCCATGATAGCTTGTTGATCTTCAAGTTGTTTGTTCCTCTACTCCAATTATTTCATAGTCCACTTAGCTCTCTCCAAGTCAAGGGATAAGGCTTGGATCTCTGTTTGCTACTCCTGGATGATCTCCATAAGTTTGGCACTTTGTGGGCCCGTATCTGTATCATCATCATGAATGAGAATGAAGTCGGTCTCTCTTTCACCTGAAGACCCCTCATCCTGCATTGGCCTCTTGCCTTTATCCTGTACCTGTGATGCTGATGGAGGAAACGAGGCCCCTTCCACCCCAGGTGGAGATAACACTCGCTTCGCTGCTACAAACAAATGTCTAGTGCCCCTATGATATGTGATGACTACCGGCACACTAGCGGTCTCATGGCGCTCATATTGATGAGAAGGTCCACCTGTCTCATGCTTGACCTCTGATAATCCCTGTGAAGCTCTGAAGAAGTCACGAGAGATGAAATCATCCCAAGTGATGCCCTGTAATCCAAGCTGATGAATCACCAAAATCTTAATAAGAGCAAAATGATAAACATTGTTAAGTTGTTGCTGAGGGGTTTTATGCTGCACAAGTGTGGTCATCCTCTCTATATTCCGGCAAATGAAATACGGAATGTTCATCATCCGTACCCTGGTGAAATGCATGAGCAACCTGATGTGATAAGCATATATACGAGAGAACCCTCCCTCACAGCTGAAATATTTCAAGATCAATTTCATTTGTGGAGCATATTCATCTTTCAGATATCGGAATGGAAACACTCTCTTGAGCTGCCTCAAGAAACCGGTTTTAATGTATGGCTCATAATGCTATCGGTCAATCTTCTTCCTCTTGGTCCATGGTTCCCCAATGTTTGGTATGTCGGTTGCTAGTGAGACAGATTCTAGTGTGAGTGTGAAGGTGATACCGGCTAATGTAGCCTAATCTCCATGTAAATGCAGCACAAATAGACGAGCCAACTCATGATGAAATTGAACACTAGCCACCTTTTGACAAAACTCGTAGAATGACTGATGTTGAAAACAAAACATAGCAAGAGGGCAGGCCTGTAATTCAGTGAGGGTGACTGGTTCTTCTCGAATATGTCTACCTCCTCTATGAGGCCTCTGGGGTGCATGTTCCTCCATGGGGGAGTCACTTTGGGTTTCCATTTCATAATCCAATGAATGCTAAGATGCCATGACTGCTGTTTTTCAAACTGCCTTGGAGAAAAAGATGCTGGTGTAGGAAAATTGTGCTGAACTGCTCTTTTAGTGATGTGTTCAAATTCTGCCACCAAGGGGAAACAAATGAAACAAGGGACTGTTAGGAATAGGGAAAGTAGTAAGGGATTAGGGACTATTGGGACTATAGGGATTAGGGAAATGTAGGAGGGCTTTGAGGGATTTGATGTATAGGGTTAGGAATTGTTGTGTACGGTTTGAGGTGTGAGATTGGAGAATTTGGGACAGAGCATTTAGGAGAAGAAATTAATGAGCTTAGGGGGGTAGGAAATTAGGGAATGATAAATACAAGGGAGAAATGGGAAGGAGGAGTGACAACTTTGGTAGCAAAACACTGATTTTGAAACCCATCGCAATTTTCCTTTTCAGGTACTTGGAGGTAGGGTTTAAGATTTTTTTATCAATCGTTATCAACCATAAACCACCATAACTTATCACACAATTGGATGAAATACCAAGATAACAACCCTACCTGGAAAATCCATGCAAATAAATGGCAATTCGAAGAAATTTCAAACATTTTTGGGCTTTGGACTGTATGCGCTGCGCCATCCCAGTGCACCGTGCCTGAGGAAATTTACACTGGGTTTCTCCTCCCAGTGCGCCGTACCACCTGCTCTATGCGTGCGCCGACCAAGTTTACTCCAACTTCATCCAAATCGCACACTAACTCAACCAATTTGCTTTGAGTGGCTTCTCTTTGGTCTTGATATGCAAATGACATTGATCTTGATGAAAATATCTTTATAAAGACATGGATTTGATTTTTGACTCTCCAAGACCCATCTTTGTAATGTTTTGGCATTGGCACTTTTTGCATTTTAATACAACTCTGTTTTTAAATTTCCTTTTTGATTTTTTGACTGAAACGATGAAATTGTTGGCAATTTTGCAAGGATAGCTGACATGAAATTTGGCAAAGGAGACCAAGGCTACACCTGAAGAAATCAACTGAAAAACTATTGAAAATTATTACAAAAACGAAATGTTGAATTTTCTTCAAAACAGAGTTTTGAAGAAAAGTCTGTTACACTAAAAAATGTCACCATGGCTATTTACAGTTGGTATGGCTCTATCAACAGTCATACTACCCTCTTAAGCAAGTCTTATGCCTCTGCTATCCATGTCAAACTCCAAGAAAGAGAGAAAGTCTTTATAAATATGTTTATCTCTGGGTACGCAGGTTCTCTCAAACCTTGCCTGCGGGTACGCACCTATTGTTCATGAGGTCTGCGTCCAAGGACGCTCTGTATCTAAAGGGGCAGGTGCGTCCCTCTGAAAAGGTTAAAATGCGCAAGTTTTATCTTCAAAAACTTACTTGTGGTCATTTCTAGAGCATTCTAGAAGGTTGTTCGACGTGTATTGAGTGCCTCCATATGGTTCATGCACCCCTACCAAAGAGGAACTTATCCCATCAATAAGGGAGTGATCCCATCCAAAGAGGGGACTATCCCATTGATGGTGGACCTGATTAACTTCCTCTTGAACATTATAAATACAGGCATTGGGCCAGAAGGAGGGAGGTTGAAAGCTATAGATTTCTAAGGGTAAATGCTGCAGGAATTAGGACTCCCATTTAGAAGCTTGTGAAGAGAGATTGCCATCTTTGCTTGTTCTATTTGGAAGTGGGTGAGCTTTGTCAAAGTAGAGGAAGACTCTTGTGGACCCTGGAAGGAGCTTGCACAACACCAAGGCTCAGGTTGTAATGGTTCCTTTTGATTACCTTTAATGCAAATTGGTCCATTCTTCTCAATAACTTGTTGTTTATGGGTTATTTCATGTACTCCTTGGTCTATATGTTGAATATGCTTTGTTTTATGTTATAATCAGGTGCTATTTAATTGTTTGACTGTTGGTGATTGCAGGTTTTGGAGAAAAGGAGGAGCTCATCCAGATCAACAAAGCTTGGACTTCTACAACAGCGTTTGGACAAAGGTAAGAACGAAACACTTGATTTCTCATATCATAATGCATGTTTAGAGAAGGATAGCTCCAGTTTGTTTTGTTTGTCATTAGAATGTCTTAGACTTCTAGGAAGGTCGGTTGTGTCCGCACTCTTGACTGATTCCGTGTGACAAATTACCTTTTGGGCTTAAGAATGTCGGGGCCACTTTTCAACGGGCGATGTCTTACGCATTTCACGATATCAAGCACATTGTGCAACCGTATCTCGATGATTTACCTGCTCATTCTTTACGTCGAGCTGATCACCTTGTCCACCTACGAGCAATCTTTATGAGGTGTAGGCATTATCGAATTCGGTTGAATCCCCACAAGTGTGTTTTCTGTATAGAAACAGGTCGATTGCTGGGATTTGTTGTTTCAAAAGCCGGCATTCGCGTCGATCCCTCGAAAGTCGAGGCTATCATCAAATTGCCTCCTCCTTCGAGTTTGCGCCAACTCCAAAGTTTGCAAGGGAAAGCAAATTTTTTACGCCGATTCATCCCAAACTACGCCGAGGTCACTAAAGGTTTTACACGGTTGTTGAAACAGAACGTTCAATTCTTTTGGGACGAGATTTCCCAACAGTCTTTTGATGCACTTAAACACGCGTTGACCCATGCACCGTTGTTGCATCCTCCCAACTACAACCAGGACTACTTCTTATACCTCGCAGCTTCGCATTCCACCATTGGAATGGTGTTAGTTCAAGAAGATGAATTCGGAGTGGAACATGTGATATATTATCTCAGTCGGACCTTAAATCCCACTGAGCTAAAATATTCGCATGTGGAGAAATTAGCCCTGGCAGCCGTTCAAGCTGTCCAGCGTTTTCGTCACTACATTCTTCTCCGTAAAACTACAGTTATTTCGGATTGCAACCCTATGATTTACATTTTGACAAAACAACTGCTAGGGGGCAAGTACTCTAAATGGATCGTTATCCTGCAAGAGTTCGACTTGGAGTTCGAGAAGTCCAAGTCTAAGAAATCCTTAGTTTTTGCGGAATTGATGTGTGATTTCCCGCGTACTGACACAGAGACTGTGGCAGAAGAGTCCATTGCCGACGAATCTTTGTTTCTTATCAGTACTTTAGATCCGTGGTACGGGGATATAATCATCTATCTCCAAACCCAAACCTTTCGGCCTGAAGCTTCAAAAGCGGAACGTTGAAAAATTCGGTTTCAATCCCAGCCATACAAAATTATTGGAGATACACTTTATCGCCGGGGGGCAGACTTAGTTTTTCGACGTTGTCTAACTCATGAAGAGGCTGAAAGAGTTTTGAACGATTGTCACTCTGGAGCATGTGGCGGTCATATGTCTGGGTATGCCACAGCTCAGAAGGTGTTGCGTGCTGGTTACTTCTGGCCATCTATGTTTAAAGATTGTATCATTGCAGTCCGGAAGTGCCACAACTGCCAAGTGTTTGATCGAAAGATGCGCGCACCACCTGCTCCTCTCCACCCTATAATTGTCGTTGGTCCATTCGCCAAATGGGGTATCGAATTTATTACTTGTAACCCTCACTCGGCCGGGGGGCATGCGTATGTCATCCTCGCGGTTGATTATTTCACTAAATGGGCCGAGGCGATGCCTACATTCGACGCAAGCGGCAAAACAGCTGCAGTTTTCATATTCAATCATATAATAACTAGGTTTGGTGTCCCACAAGCAATCATTATTGACCATGGGAGCCATTTTCGAAACACCATGATGACTGAACTTACAAGCCAGCTTGGTTTACGCCATGACAGCTCTACTCCTTATTATCCGCAAGCCAACGGTTTGGTTGAGTCTATCAACAAAGTTCTGGTTATCATGATCCGACGAACCATTGGTATTCATCGGTCGAATTGGCACAACATGTTATTTTCGGCGCTATGGGCATACCGAACCTCAGTGAAAACCTCAACAGGGTTCACTCCTTTCCAGCTAGTTTATGGCTTGGAAGCGGTGTTACCCATTGAATGTGAAATCCCATCACTTCAAATGGCTGTCGAATTACTCCCAGCTACTTCCGAAGAGGAGAAAAGTTTATTGTACTTAGCTAAATTAGATGAGACTCGACGTGACGCTGCATTGGCAATCGAGACTCACGCGAAGCGAATAAAAGCTCAGTATGATAGAAATGTGACCCCTCGAAGTTTCTCGGAGGGAGACCTAGTGCTTTTATATGATCAAGCTAATGATAAGCTAGGTGCTGGAAAATTCGTTCCTATGTGGCATGGACCCTATATTGTAAAGCGAAAGCTAGCAAAAGGGGCTTATGAGCTGGTAGATTTTGATGGGGACTCTTTGGGTAAACCCAGAAATGGACTTTACCTAAAGAGGTATTATGCTTAAATGGTGGGTATGGAGAATTTTTAGTTAGGTTAGGTTTTCTTTCTAGCTAGTATGATTGTTAGTTAGTCAGTGTGCTTAGCTTAGTGAGTGTTTTTTCGTCGTTATTCTAGCTTATCTTGGTTTTGCTCTTGATATTGTAGATGTCGACGCCCCTCCAAACATACATTGGATTTGCTGATGGTGCTTGTCGTAGTACACAGAATATCTCTTCCGCAGCTTGGGTTATCTATTCACCCTCTGACGAGATAGTTTCTATGCATGGGGTAAGCCTCGGTCAAACAACGAACAACATTGCAGAATACAGTGCAGTGGTTGAATTATTATCCGAATCTATTTCATTTGGAATTCGACGTTTGATAGTGAGGTTAGATTCTGAACTTGTTGTATTACAGCTTAATAGAGTTTATGCCATTAGAAATCCTGTATTATTAAGGTTGTTTTTGAGAGTGCGTCTCTTGGAACGTGAATTTGTTTACATTGAATATCAGCATATTCCAAGGTCCTTAAATACATTAGCAGATGCAATTGCTTCTCGAGTGTTGGACAGACATTTACGATAATCATGCAAGTAAATTTAAAAACATTGCATCATACATGTTAAACAAGATAAGCCGGTAATAGTGATATATATATAGATAGGAGTGTGTCAAAAAATATACATCGTCTTCGATCATAGGTTGAAAAACACCTTATGATCGGAAAAAATGATAGAGTACAAAAAGTCAAAAATGTCACATGTGTCTACAAAGTGACTAGCCAATCACTGGTGGTGCTCCCTGTACGACACCACTGCACGGGCTACCTTGCGCAAAAATCTCCTAAACGGTCCAGGGACCGCGACTACATAGCGCTGAAGTCTGATAGGAATATCATCCATAGTAGTCTCAGGTATATCCGCCGTCAGACGCTGTAGATCATGCTCCAACTCAGCTAGTACCTCTGCGGCCGCCGTGTCCTGTGGGGCTGGTACCGGTGCAACTGGATGTCTCCTCTCAAAAGGCCGGAGGTTGGCTGGACGCTGTGGACCAACATCTGCATTTTGAAAAAATTTACTGTCAGTTTTGAGACGATATATATAAAAAACAAAAAAAAAATACATAATTTGAAAACTCGTGAAAAATAAAGTACCTCTGTCATCCCATTGTTCTCCCTGTGGAAGAACCATGTTCGGATCACCTCGAAAATCTACTCCGGCATACGGAAAGTCCTGAATCGCAAACACCTGGTCCTCTAACCAGTGAAAATAACTGTCAGTGAATCGAACAACTGTCGCACCCTCGTCCGGATGCCGGGCCATCACCGTAACCCATCGTACCAGCTTTGGCTCCTGAGGACCCAAAATATCAACAGTGAGATGCTGAGGGATCAGCATCGGAATTCTCTCTAGGGCAAAGCTCATGACTATAGGCCCATATCCAAAGGTCTTTAGTCTCCCGGTCTTTGCCCTGGTCAGTTGAGCTTTCAAGTTAGCCGACACCGCATCACACCAGTTGAAGATGGTGCCTTGGAGACAGTCAATTGCCATCCGCATTTGGGACCCAGTGGCAATATGTAAAGTGGCTGAGCCACAAATCCTGGTCACAGTGAAAGCTAAGACCATGAGTTCAGGCCGAGAGACGTATTTGATCTCTATGCCTTTCGCATGCTGTCGATCAGGTAGGCACCAATCTGCTCGGAGACTATCAAGGGATTAGCCACCCGGCCTAGTCCCAGCCAGATTGAGTTGCTCACCTCTATTCGGCAAGCCAGTGAGAAAGTAAATATCAGAGGGCTCTATCTCGAGTTGTTGCCCCCCGATATAAAAGCATTGCTCTTGAACGTTCCATCTCTCGACCAGCCACTCCAAGAATCTTACCTGAGCCCTCATGCCAGGTATGGCCCAGTATTTGTATAATCCACATCCTCTTAAGGCATCGAGGGAAGGTTGATGATTGATTGCAGCTTCATCAACCTCCTCATGCTCTCTTTCTCTCCAATCCAGCATGATAAGTGCCCTACACATGAATAAACAGGCATTAAAATAAATTTTGGGTAAATTCAATGGTTAATTTGGGAGCTTGGGGTTTCAAAATCCGCGTTTTGCGGAGGACGCACCCCGCGTTTGGCGCACAGTGCGCCGGGACGCAGGTGGCCTGAAGGTAGCCTGCGTCCCCCGACCTTTTCCCTGTGTAGGAAAAAGTCGAGGGACGCAAGCCAACCTTTAGGGAACCTGCGTCCCCCGCAGAGCGGTTTTCAAAACCCAAAACCCCCCAAAAATCAAAAATGAAACCTAAAATAAATTTCTAAACGGATGAAATTGACGAGGAGGATGTTGTGAAATACCTGGAAGAGACAGTGTTCGATTCTAACGGTCGGATTTTCCGCAGCGACCACGGGAAGTTTCTTGTCAAAAGCTCCTTTTTCAACCTCAACAGTCAAACGGTAAAAATGACATGGTAAAAAGTCTTTTTATAGGTTTTTTGGATGAATTTGTTCATTTTTCACCATGGAAAGATGTTTTTCGATGTATTTTTGCCTATCTTAAACAGGTATGAGTAATGTGTCGCTTTTGTGCAGGACAAAGGGACTTAGAGGGAAAATTGTCATTTTTTCACGAACAAAATATCAGAGTCATCTTTTAAGCCCTTTTCTAACTCCTAAAACATGAAAAGATTGCCAAGCGTCTCTTTTACACTCGTTAAAACGGAATTAAAAGACGGTCCCGTTATAGCTCTTTTCTGACCGTAAAATCAGGAAAAGATTGACGGGTTTTTGTCGTTTCAAACTCGATACGGAAATAAAACGACGTGTCCTTGATCGCTTTTTACTTTTCAGGTCAGTGGCACTAATTATGAAAGTACTCCTTGGTCGCAAGATCAAGCGGTTCCCCCAGGTATTATTTTATACTTTTTCGGGCTTGAGGGACACAAATTTACGAAAAAGTTCAACTTGGAGTCTTCTTAAGTTTTTCAGACTCTCTAAAATTGAAAAACGCCGAGTTTCTCCTATACTGGGCTCGTTAAACATTTCACAGTAAAGGACCTGTTCAATTACAAACAGGAACGAACCACTCCTTCCTAGGGTTCGAATCAAAACTAGGTTGGACTCATCCGAAGGATGAGCTTATAATCAAGCATATGTTATCCTCCTCAAGCTTGTTAAAAATAAAGAGGTACTTGCCAGAAATGGTGGGGGAAAAGAGAGAATAATGAGCCTATTTGTTACCTTTTGTCTCAGAAGAAACTTTATTACCACTCTTGGACACGACACTTTTCATTCACCTGGGTTGGGAAATTCTTTACCTCACAGTTGATCAAACCACTTTTGAAAGTCTTCAACCGGGTTCCAGGGATTAACTTTGAGTTATTTAGCACCAAACCATCTGTCGTGTCGTTATGTGTTCAAGAGGTCTGCAAACAAAACTTTCATCTGCAAAATACTTGTCATCCATTTGACCATCCCTGAGTCAGTCCTTACAGCAACATTTCTTCAACTTGAACAATGATTTCGTGTTGTGGGCTTACCTGCAACGGGTCACTTTCTATCGACATCATCACATTATCTAGAGAGATGACTTAGAAATCGTCAGTGCCTTGAAGTCTGCATGCATCAATGGCAGGTTTCTCGCCTTTGACGTCAGTTTACATCATTGACTTTCGATCGAAGGATTTCGTGAAATGTTCGACATCAACTCATTCATTCACATCTCATGGATTGTACCGGGTACTTTGAGAACCATTGACATTACTGGTGGTCTCTCTCACGCTTGTTAACAGTTCACATCATCGACTGGTAATCAAGTGGTTTCTACCATGATCGACATCGACTCATTTATTCGCATGGCTAGGATCGTACCAATTCGAGAAGTAGGAACGAAGACCCTGGATCGAATCTTTACCATCCAGGCTACGAGGAGTTTTGTATTCATTGTCTAAGTAGACTAACCATAAACAGATGGCTGCGCCCATACTGTGTCTACAAAAGTCTATGATTATGATGTACTGCAAAATCATTCCTGTATCAGAGTAGTTAGTCTGTTAGTTAAAGTTTTAATCTGAGTATGGGAATGCCTACCTCAGTGATGATATAATCTTATACATGTATTTTGTGTTGAAAATTGCAGGTTCTGACCAGGCTCTCCACGAGATAATCCTCGAAATGATAAAGCGCTTCACCCTTCCTAGATAATACAAAACCCTAATCTATTCCAGGCTTCGCACTTTAGGGGGAAATCTGTTACACTAAAAAATGTCACCATGGCTATTTACAGTTGGTATGGCTCTATCAACAGTCATACTACCCTCTTAAGCAAGTCTTATGCCTCTGCTATCCATGTCAAACTCCAAGAAAGAGAGAAAGTATTTATAAATATGTTTATCTCTGGGTACGCAGGTTCTCTCAAACCTTGCCTGCGGGTACGCACCTATTGTTCATGAGGTCTGCGTCCAAGGACGCTCTGTATCTAAAGGGGCAGGTGCGTCCCTCTGAAAAGGTTAAAATGCGCAAGTTTTATCTTCAAAAACTTACTTGTGGTCATTTCTAGAGCATTCTAGAAGGTTGTTCGACGTGTATTGAGCGCCTCCAGATGGTTCATGCACCCCTACCAAAGAGGAACTTATCCCATCAATAAGGGAGTGATCCCATCCAAAGAGGGGACTATCCCATTGATGGTGGACCTGATTAACTTCCTCTTGAACATTATAAATACAGGCATTGGGTCAGAAGGAGGGAGGTTGAAAGCTATAGATTTCTAAGGGTAAATGCTGCAGGAATTAGGACTCCCATTTAGAAGCTTGTGAAGAGAGATTGCCATCTTTGCTTGTTCTATTTGGAAGTGGGTGAGCTTTGTCAAAGTAGAGGAAGACTCTTGTGGACCCTGGAAGGAGCTTGCACAACACCAAGGCTCAGGTTGTAATGGTTCCTTTTGATTACCTTTAATGCAAATTGGTCCATTCTTCTCAATAACTTGTTGTTTATGGGTTATTTCATGTACTCCTTGGTCTATATGTTGAATATGCTTTGTTTTATGTTATAATCAGGTGCTATTTAATTGTTTGACTGTTGGTGATTGCAGGTTTTGGAGAAAAGGAGGAGCTCATCCAGATCAACAAAGCTTGGACTTCTACAACAGCGTTTGGACAAAGGTAAGAACGAAACACTTGATTTCTCATATCATAATACATGTTTAGAGAAGGATAGCTCCAGTTTGTTTTGTTTGTCATTAGAATGTCTTAGACTTCTAGGAAGGTCGGTTGTGTCCGCACTCTTGACTGATTCCGTGTGACAAAGTCATAATCCATCCATATGATGATGAAAATCTTTGAAATAACAACTTATTAAGAAACTCCCTCATGAGCCTGCTGGCATTATTAGACATTGTTGAAGACCAAATTGACTAACCCTAGACCTAATGACTGAAATGACCTTTGCTAATCAATAAACTAAAACAGGACTGTAAGTGATTTTAAAATTTGATTTTGACGGATAGACCTGAGCCAGCATGATAAGGCATGAGGGGCAATGTATGACCAAACCCTTCCGTCAAATTATGGCATGCCCTCAGCGGAATGCAACTAAGTGAATTAAGCGAGACACCTAAAAATGAAATGCAAAAAGAGAAATGATCTCTGATGGAGGGATGTAAAGACCGACTCTAACAGTAGGAGTTGAAGCGACAACTCGGGAAGAACAAGAGCTACGCAGAAGAGAGAAGGAAGCGCAGTAGAGACAGGTACAGCAGGAGGCACAACATGCACAGATTGATGAAACTGTGCCCATACAGGTTATAGATTCATCCGAGCAACTAGCACAAAGGAGACAGGGTGAGCAGTCGCAGGAGCAGGACTTAGCTCAATAGATTGAATAGATGCTAGAGCATATGGACATAGATATGGTTGAGCTAGAGTCAGATCAAGATATTAACCTCATGCCTCAAAACAAATAGGTCAACCCACCGGCTTCACCATATCTGGAAGCAGAGCAAGTCCCAAGCGATCAAGGAGACAAAATGTTGGGATAAGGTCCCTAGGGTCAATTTTTGACAGTTCTATAATAGTTTTTGTAAAAGAATGTAAAGTCTCTGCGAAATGAGGAAGCAGAGTGTGAAGCTTTGTAAGAGTCAAAGCGGCATTAGTCCCTTGTATGGGTAGGTGATAGGTCGGTTTTGAGACTCACCCATGGGTCGTGGGCCATGGTATTGTAATGAAAAGGTTATATATAGATGAGTCATAGCGAGTCTAAAAGACATGAACTCGGATAGAGAATCATTGTATGGGCAAGGTGCTAAGACATGAAAACTTTGTTTCTTGTGCTTAGGTGAAAAGGGAAGGCTCCTGCAGCTGAGTGCGCGGAGACCTTGGTAAGTCTGTAGTTGAGTGCACAGGCCCCTGCACCTGAGTGCACAGGGCGGAAAGAGTCTGTCACTAAATGCTAAATATAATAAACATTGTTTTGGATCAAATATATTGCATTTGTGCCTTGTTCCTTTTTCTGTTTAAGTTTATGCATGTTCACTTAATGATCTAATCTATATAACTTAATGTTTTATTTACGCGCGAAAAGTATAGATCTATAATGTTTATGCATGATAAGAGTAATTAACTACTTTCCGAAGTATTAGATAGATCTGAACTGATCGGAAAATGTAGGTTTACGCGAAGGCATATCTAAGGTATAAAGGCTGAGAAATACCTAGTTTAATGCACATAAGTAGTAAATCTACCTCTTTTATGCTTGTTAGGTACAATCGAATACCTTCACAAAGATCTGAAGGTCATCTCAATAGAGTTGCAAAATTTGAAAATCGGAAGGGATAGGTCTACGTGAAGGCATATCTAAGTTATAGATCCTTAGGAAGACCATCACACAAGCCTCTGGATGCAGAAACTTGGTTCTAGCATCCCCCAATACTGCTTCGGGTGAGACTGCAGCCTCTGCTATGCAGGTTGTTGCCTAAAGGGCCAACAGTTAAGGTTTTGTTGGTTGACATGAATAACTCTGAACCTGGATCAAGCCCCCTTAAGCCAACAAATGGTTCTGTTGTCAGTATTGGGATCAATATGAGGAATGTGTGATGTCGAATAAGTGGTTCCGTACAAAAAAGGAAATTGAGAAGTGGCTCGATCGAAAGGAACATGCGTTTGCAACTCAGGAGAACAGAAATTCGTAGTTATCCAAACAGCAGTGGTTGAGTAGATACCTATACTCAGACGAAACCGAGAACTTTTTATGTTTCTTCCCTAGCAAATTGCACAAGTGGCTCTCTAGATTGGCATACATTCAGGGTACGTGGAGACTTTACAGCCCTATTATGTGGACTCTAGAGTTGGTGAGGCACTTAGAAGCTTCAGAAAACAACATCGCGCAGGTTGTTGATCACTGGATTGACCGAACACTTGGAGCATTTGCGACTAAGTTCGCAATCAACACAACTGTCAGTTACAGTGAAGCATAGCATAGGCTCTTCAAGGGATTGTGAGGTAAGAACTTACGAGCTCTAAAAACTTGGCTTAAGATGTTGTTATGTGAAAAATGGGTTATGCCATTGCCTTGATGTTTTGAACTATGCGAAGTGGAAAACCCTTCAAAAGGAAGGGAGAATCAGGCTCTGAGTATAGTCCATTGATTGGATCCACTTCGAGTGACGACAAAGGGACAGTCCTAAGTACACCCCAAAGTGTGGTATAGTTGATTAAGTAAGGTATCCTGTAAATACCTCATTCATCCACTCCACCTCCACCTCCACCTCCACCACATACACCTTCACCTTCACCTCCACCTCCACCTCCACCATTCAACATGGTGAACTCAATGAAGATGCCAATTTTTAAAGGGGTAGGGAGCGAAGACCCCAAACAGTTCTGGTTCATTGCAGGTATTGTGTGGACAACACAACAAATTATGGATGATAACATCAAGAAAGTGCAGCTAGTCACGGCCTTACAAGACCGAGCATTGACATGGTACATCAAGTACTGCACTGATAACCCTAATGCAACGTTAGATGAAACCCAACAGGCGTTGAATAAAGAGTTTAGAAAACCTAAGTCAGAGGTGCAGTTGGTAACTGAGTTCAAAGAAATTCAAAAAAATGTAATTGAGTCATCCTAGGATTTTGATTAGAGGTTGAAATGCCTGATTAGGCAGGCCAATATGGTGATTACAGATTCCCAACATTGAGACTGGTATATCGCGTTGCTCTTACCACACTTAAGATTGTCGTTTTCATAGAAAAAGATAGAAACACAAGTAGAGGTTGTAGAAATCGTGATGAGGTTGAAAGCCTCACCAATACTGGATACAAACATCGGAGTACAGTAGATTCACTCGCAGTTGGAAAGCCTACACTTGGAGTTGCAGAGCTTGGAAGAAAGGAAAGGAGGCCTAGCCTGAGGTCCACACGGAAGTTTGATGCTTGAAATGCAATGGCCATGGTCACGATAAGGACTATTGTCTTGTTTATTAGAATTATCTTATGGGGGGAGGGGGGTGTTGTCCCCATGAAACTAGACAATACCGTTGGGCCGAGTGTTGGAGCAATGCCATGGTGCACTATATGTTAGGCTACAAGACAGGATGCAACGGAAAATTTCCATTTACTATAAAATTTTGTACAGACCCCCCAACAGTGGTTTTGTAATATTTGTAAATTTGCCGGCCGTGATGAACCTCATTATCGAAGTTATGAAATTATGATGGATAGGACCCTTGCCTACCGAATGTAGGCTGGAAATCAACCTTAGAATCAGGTGCAGGTGTAGCGCACGGAGGATTCCAAGGTCGTGGAAGAGGAAGAGTAGGAGGGGCTAGCGGAGGATGCGGACAAGTCATTTGCTATAACTGTGGCAAAGCTAGACATTTTGCGCGCGATTTTCCGAACCCTACGCATCCATCATGTCAATATAGCAGACAGTTTGACCATGTGATAGAATATTTCCTGATCCTTGTAGCAAAAATGCAAGATGCAAACCAAACAGCCTACACAGAACATCCCGTTGATGAGGGTGGAGCCTCGCGAAGAAGATCATAGTGTAAATATAGTGACAAGAAGTGGTATCACCACAGGAGAAGAGAAGGGAAAGCAGCCTGAGGCTGAAGGTTGGGTGTTTAAGGATGTCGAGAAAGAAGTAGACTTTGACCTTAATAAAGCTAAAGAGACCTTCATGAAGCAAAGAAGAGCTTCGTTGAGGCCTCCACCTCAGGAAGTCGGGGGAAATTTCTGGAAACTAGTACGACGTAGGAGGTAGATCCTTCATTGTTAGAGACTTTTCTAAAGACCTATATGAAGTTTCTATGCAATAAGAAGGCAGTAGAAGGACTCTAAGAGCTAATAGACCTTTGTGCAGGTAAGATTAAGCTTCCTTCATAACAGCCCACTGTAAGGAAGCTAGATAAGCATAAGAAGCGAACAAGGCATGAGGTGAGGCTGACCACACAGATAGGAGAATATGAAATGGACTAGGTAATCTTGGATCTAGGGCCAGATGCAAATGTGTTACCTTAAAAAATGTGGGAAAGGATGGGGAGACCTAAGTTGCAATGGTCTCTTATTTAGCTGCACATGGATAATCAACGGAAGATTATTCTAGTGGGGCGATTATATGGTGTGATGATATATATTGAAGGATCAAGTGCTCTAGCGGATTTTGAAGTAATAGAGATAGTAGATGGCAACAATATGTATCCTGCACTACTAGGAATTTATTGGGCTTTTAACATGGACGCAGTAATCAATTTGAAGAAGCGGAAGATGACTTTTGAAAGGAAGGAGATAATCTAGATCTTGGGGGGAGACCCCCAAGATCTAAAAAAATTGAAATGGATCTTGGGGGGAAGGCCCCCAAGATCTAAAAAATTACAATGCTAGAAAGAAAATGAGACAACACGCAGTAAATAAAACCACAAAGAAACTTTTTATTAAAATGGAGAATAATTGTAAAAGCTACATTGTGGTGGACAATCTGTCCTTTTAAAAAATGCAACTTGTTACTTGTAGCCTTTTTCAGTTACAATACCATGGGTAAATTCCATGGGTGAATGAATAGCATGGGTGGATGTCACAATACCATGGGAAAATACCATGGGCAAATGAATACCCTGGGTGGATGCCACTTACAATACCATGGGTAAATTCCATGGATGGATGAATACCATGGGTTGATGCCATTTTCCATTCGGATCATGCGCTTAGAATTATAGTGCCGCTAAACCCTTTTAAGGGACCGCGTTATACTGAACCTATTCATGACTTTGTGGAGGATGATCATGATCTAGATCAGATATACAAGATCATGATGCGATATGAATATTGGATCAATCCCATCGCAGATGAACAAATCGTGTGGGATAGAGATAGCTCTTGTACCTCATATTCACATGAAGAGCTTAAGCACTAGCAGAATTGGTTGCCTGGAGTATCTACGCTCTGATGCAATATGATGACAAAATCATTGCACTATGTCTCAATTGAGGTAAAAAAGCTTCCACATTATGATGGTTTCACTGATCTTGATATGTTTTTGGATGAATTTGAAAGGGAAGTGCCTGAAGAACATCACTTCCAAGTGCTTGAATTAGAATTGCATGCTACGCTTGCCCATTGGTGGGGTACACACAAGGAGAATTTCATTGGTTGGAAGGAATATATAAGCATGATGAAATTAAGGTTTGGATATGCTAATACCAGAATGACTGAGAAGTACAGTGCGAAGGATGATACTTGTGAGCATTTGGCACAGTGGACTAGAGCTTGGGGAATGGAGCCACAACCAGAATGGGTGCACATCTTCTGTCATACCTTAGATTAATCCCCATGAATTGGTATTTTCAAATCCGAACTTTGCCATGGGATAGTTGAATTGGACATATTGAGAGAATTTTTTTATTGACGTTCAGCTTTGAGGATGGGTTCGAATGCATTGATGAAGTGTTTCAGAAGATAAAAGCCACTATCTTCAGGATGCCTAAGGTACTGGTCGAATGGACTTAGCTAGATTGGAGTACACAGTTGTGCCATGCGCTAGAATGCTATAATGTGACTATTGAGGAGGAAGAAGAAGATCCGTGGAATATTAACATTCCATAATCAAAGGGACAACGTGAAGTTGAGTGACCTCAAACAGAGAACCCTAATGTAATAGAGCCGCTAAAAACCCGACAAGTAAATATTGGATCTGACGCAGAGCCTAAGTTCGGAATATAGGAGACTATTAGGACAAAGATACAATCGATAAGGTGGCGTTATTGTAGTAGATTTGGGCATTATGAAAATTACTTTGAACCCTGATGCAAAGCCCGTCAAGCAGAGACCTTCTTGGCTCAATCCGAATTATAAAGAAAATGTGCGCAAAAAGCTTGATAAGATGTGGGAGGCTGGAATTATTGAACCTGTTAGCCCCTACAATGTCCTAGGTAGAGGAGGAGATCGAAAGAGGTAATTTCAAACCACTTGCAGTTCAGCAGCTAGCCCTGCTAAACCAGAGAGGGATCTCTCAAAAATTTCTCAGTCAATAACTGGATAGAAATGAATTTTAGGCTAGATGTATAAGTTCTGTTTGAGTGTTTGAAAATTTAGGGTTTTCAAGGTTGTTGAACCAGGGATGAGAGCAAGCACTTAGGTCAAGCTTATAAAGGTTTGCAGTGGCAGACATAAAAGGAGCTAGATATCAATGTTTTGTGGTGAATTAAAGGTTTTGGTCAATGTAGTGTAGGGTCTGAAAACTTAAGAAGTCAGAATGAGCATCTATTAGCATGAATTCATTAATCTATAAGAATAGATACATAAACATGATTTTCCACATAAACAGAGCTTTGAATTAAAGAATAAGGCATATATGACGGTAAGGAAAATAACAAGAAGAAAGAAAAGAATTTTAAGAGATATGAATTCATGAATAAGAAACTGATATAGAAGGGAAACAACACCACAAACTCACTGAACAAGTATTCCTGAAACATAGTTGCAACTGCTCCTTGATTAACTGTATGAAAGCATAAAGATACAAGTCCTCTCCTCTGAAGTCCAACCCTTCTCTCTAAATGATAAATGATACATATACACTAAGATAAACCACTTCCCCACCTTGAGGGGTCGAATCCCTAAGTGGTGGAATAGCTCCCAAGAATCTCCCAACCAAAAAGAGAGTGAGAAGGTAAAAAAAAAAACTCTTCTCTTAGACTTTGATTTGAGTTTTGCTTCATTTATGAGGCCTAATTAAGCACAAAAACAACCTATCGTGATCATTTATTCCATAATTACATTATCAAGTCTTTAAAATATCAAAATTACATCATAAAACTAAGATCTGGAAAAAATGAACTAAAAAGGACTGCTACAGGTATAACACAACACATTTAGCCATAAGCATAGCGCACTTAGTTATAAGTGCAACGCCATCTTGCAATCAGATTTTGGAAGCCTTTCTGAAGTCAAATTTAAAATATGAGACCATGGTAAACCAAAATTTCTTGTCTCGTTTCCAAAACAACTTGAATTTTTGAAAATGACCCATGGTAAGTTCTTCACAAATTGATTCCCCCAAGGTCGCTCTATAAGCGCAGTGTCCATCTGAAAAAGGAGGCAAAAAGGTGATTCCTTGAGGGTCTTTTGCCTTTTCTACCTATCATAAGCTCGGATTTTGGAGTGCTAATAGTGAAAATTGCATGTAGAGATCATTATGAATCCAAATATGCAAGCCATTTTCCATTTGGAGGTCTCCACACTAAGCGCAACGTCTAGGTCGCTGCATTTATAGCTTACACCGTGTCTTTTTAAATTTCTGGGTTTTCTGCAAATATAGGTCTCAAAGATGAAGCTATATCACTCTAACCATAAGGCTTTTTGGAAACCTGAGCGAGATTTTTGTATATAATTATGTTTTAAAGAAAAAACTCTCTCATGTTCTAGAAATTCATTTTCATTTGCGCGAAATCTGCGCCATAAAATAATGACTAAAACAGGAAATTAACTTGATTTTTATTTTATTTTCTGACATAGGTCTCCAAGAAAGTTTCATATCTCCCAATATATGATACCTGTATAAAAACTAAAGGAGTTTTTTGTCCCTTGGTATATTATTCAAAAAAACCTCTTCCGTGTTTGCCAATGTCATCTCCATTTGGTCAAAAACACACTGTGAAGCAAAATCGTCCATATGTGCTGCAAATGACCTCTTGATGAGTTTGTGAGGCATTGATATCTTTGATGATAGATGGCTCAACTCTTGAGACATGTCCTCCATTATTGTACTTCTTATTTTCAGTGTGTGTGGTCTCTGCTTCCAAGGTGAAACCCTAGCTCACTAGGAGGAAGAATTAGGGTTTAGTTTTGGGAAAACAGGGGATTTTGATAGTTATGAGGAAATTTATGGAAATGAAAGGGATAGGGAACTATAAAAAATATGAGAAAATTTGGGGGGATAGTGAGGGAGGTTAGGGAGCTAAGGAAAGTGGAATTCCTAGGAATGAGTGAGGGGAAGGGGTAGTAAAGTGAAAAACATAGCCCTAGCCTAGGAAAGTGTCAAAAGTATAGCAATAGGCTAGGGTTTGTGGGAAAGTGAGGGAAATGAGGGGAATGAGCATGGGAAAATGTTAGGGGAGGTATATGGAGTATACGTGAGGGTGTTTGAGCATAAAAGGTAGGTTTTTACCACAGTAATGTAGTAAAATGACTAGGATAACAAAAGCGGAGCAAAACCCTAAGAGTGGGTGTTTCACTGGCTCTTGCTGAGAAAACTGATGAAAGGAAGGATGAAGGAGGAGTGAATGAAGTTCACTTACTTGATGATGATGTGCTGGACCTGTAAATTGATGGAGAAAACTTCTGCAATGAATGATTTTTCTCCCTTTTCAAAAGCGCAGCAAGGATGCCAAAAACGCAGCGAGGGGGGAAGAATGATACTATAGAGGCAAGAATGCACTCTTCTGGGGGCTGGAATGCACTTCAGATATCATTACAGAACATTTTTACCTATTACTACTCCCATAATGATGGCCTAGATGATTTCATGACTCTTTTTTGACCTTTTTGATGACTTGACCTAATGATGACATCTAATGGAGTATGAAACTGATGATTTGGACCTTGAAACATGACTAACCATGAGATGATGACTGAGATGGTGATCAAGACACTTCACTGATGACTCATCACAATGAGTGATGGCATGACTTAGATGACAATTTTACCATGAAATGAAGGGAGTAGTAACATACCTAGACACACTAACCAACGACCAAATTTTTATTTGAAATCCTATTGAAACCATAAAAATTTGACCTAGGACCCTATAAAAAATAATTGAAAGAGCACATTTGATCAATGGTGACTGGCAAGATTTACAGACACTAATAGAACCAGTAGAATAATCTAATTGGGAGATCCCAATGGTGGTCTAGGAAAGAAAAAGTAGGGTGAAATTATAATATGCGTAGACCTGCGAAATTTGAACGATGCATGTGTGCATGATCTATTCCCAACGTTGTTTATAGATGAAGTATTAGAGGATTTTAGTGGACAGGAGGCTTATTCATTCACTGATGGGTTCTCAAGATACCATCAGATTAAGATCGCACTGGAGGATCACAGTAAGACTACCTTCGCGACTAAGTGGGGTTGCTTTCAGTATACAGTAATGCCATTCGAATTGAAGAACATGCCCGCAATCTTCTCCAGGGTAGTAATCGCGACGTTCAATGAATTTATTCGTAAATTCTTTGAGGTATATTTTGATGACTAGACTGTGTTTGGATTAGTAAAGCGCCATGTTGCAAGTCTGCGCCTTATGTTGGATACATGTTGCAGATACCAGATCACATTGAACCTAAAGAAATGTATATTTTGTGTGCCTTTTTGGATTTTTCTCGGCCATGTTGTATGTAAGCAAGTATTGATGGTGGATCCTGCGAAGATAACATTAATCATGAATTTAGAAGCTCCTAAGAATGTTAAACAGTTGCGCGCAACGTTGGGCCGCACAGGATACTATAGGAAGTTTATCAATTCTTATGTCGAGATAACTGTACCCATGGAGAAACTGTTAAAGAAGGATGCGATTTTTGTTGGGATGAGTAGTGTCAGCATAGTCTCAATGTGTTACAAGATAAGATGGTGATTGTGCCCATCTTAGTATTTACGGATTGGAAGAAAGAATTCCATGTGCATGTAGATGACTCATGTATTGCGTTGAGTGAAGCATTGACCCAACTGGGTGAGGGTGATATTGATCATCCAATATCCTTTGCAAGTAGGAAAATTTCAAAAGCTAAGAAGAACTATTCCACTATAGAGCGCGACGGGCTGGTGATGGTCTACGCGCTGCAGGATTTTTGCCTTTATTTGTTTGGCGATCATTTAAAAATGCACATGGATCAGTCTGCTCTCAAATACCTGGTCAATAAGCCTGTCTTGGGAGGGGATATTTGTAGGTGGTTCTTGTTGTTTCAGGAATATGATTGAAGTGATTATGAAGCCCGAACAGTTGAATGTGGGACCCAGATCACCTAAGCCGAATTGAGACAGGTGAAGAACTAACTAATATAGATGAAGGATTGTCGGATGCGCAATGCTTTGTTGTGCACATTGTTAATGATCATTTTGCAGATATAATACACTTTCTAAGTACAGGAACAATTTCGGAAGGGTGTTCTACTCAGTAGAGAAGGAACTGGTGGTTCGCACTGCTGATTTTTATATTATATCGGGGCATTTGTATAATATGGGAACAGATGAAATATTGCTTCGATATGTCATGGAATTTGAGCATGCTAGTATCCTCGCTGAGGCCTATGGAGGAGTGGCGGGAGGACACTATGCAAGTGGAGCAACTACGCAAAAGATTCTGCGCGTAGGGTTATGGTGGCCGACAATGCATAAAGATTCTAAGGCATTTTTTAAAGCATGTGATGCTTATCAAAGGATGGGAAAGCCTTGGCGCAAAGATGAATTGCCCCTAAACCCTCAGGTTTCGTTACAAGTATTTGACGAATGGGAAATTGACTTTGTAGGTCTGATACAACCACTAGGAAGGAAGACAGGGGTGCAATACATTATTACTGCAACAACGTACTTAACTAGATAAGCAGAAGCGCAGTCAGTGAAGGATTGCGCTGATGCTACCATTGTGAAGTTCCTATTTGAATATGTCTTAATGTGGTTTGGGTGCCCTAAAGTATCGATGAGTGATAGGGCTATGCATTTCCTGAATGAAATAATCAGCGCGATGCTCGAAGAGTTTCAGGTATACCATCAGAAGAGTATGCCCTATCATCCCCAAGCCAATGGTACAATGGAAGCGTTCAATAAGATTCTGGAGAATGCGTTGACAAATATTTGTAACGTAAAGAATAACGATTGGGATGTGTGCATACCAGCAGTCCTATGGGCATATAGGACGATGTGCAAGAAGTTGACAGGCCAAACCCCGTTTAGGTTGGTCTATGGGATCGAGGCGGTGATGCCTATGGAATATATTTTTCCAATCTTGCACATTGCATCCTTAACAGAGACAATGGATCACGAGACCTTGGAGGAACGGCTCGCGTAGTTGACGGAGTTGGAAGAAGATCGATTTATTACATGATTTCACCAGCGAGTACAAAAGGAACTTGAGAAGGCCTAGCATGATAGGCATATTAAGTTGCACACATTTAAGGTGAATGATTTGGCGCTACTCTATGATAGTAAGTTTACAAACTTTCCACGTAAATTTCAAATGCACTGGTTGGGACCCTATGTAGTTAAGGACATCATGGATGTTGGTGCAGTTCAGCTCGTGAAGCTGAATGGTGAATGGTGAATTGTTCCCGGGAAGGGTGAATGGAAGTCGGTTGAAGTTGTATACAGGGGATCTTGCCCTTGCATAATGACTATATGGTAGCAAGATAGTCTTAGCGCTCCAGGTAGCTGAAAGGGATAGTGGGACTATAAACTACACTATCGAAGAAGAGGAAAATGCAATGAGGAGGTTGCACAATGGATGAAAAGATATGATGGAAGAAGTTGCGACGGAAGTAGCTAAGATAGAAGAAGTTGCGATGGATGAGTTATGCCTTGGGGATAAGTGTCACGCAACCAGGTCCAAAAATAGTCGTTGAAGTCATTGTTCATGATTGGATAGAAAAAATCCCGTTAGGAGGAGCGATAGGCTACATTATGGCAAAAATATTTGGAGGTCTACCGCCAAAGATGCATTTATGATCAAAAAATGGAGGGAATGGTCGGATTTGAATTCAAAATTGCCTATAAATCTGGCATGATGGTCTGCTGAAGAACACTTTGTTTTCTGAGAGATTTGTATAAGCCCTCTTGTTCCCACTATATGAATCGGTAGGTTTGGGAGGATTTAGTTTCCAGTCCGGCATTTGCAAGACTACCAGAGTGGAACCAAAATATTATCCTTGAACAAACGTCCAAGCCAGTAAGTTCTGGAGCCATTGTTTCTCAAGCGAAAGCCCCAGAAGTTGTGTCCATGGAAGCTACGCCATCTGTGCCTACGGTGCCAAGGTCACCTAGGCCAAAGCAATCAGCTGCTAAGGAGAAGCAGAAGAAACCTGTACCGGTGAGGCAGTCACCGAGGAAGAACCTAGAGGTTCGACAAAAAGAAAAGAAGGACAAGGAAAAGAAGCCGAAGGAACCAATGGATTTGGAAGTAGAAGAGCTCCACGAGGGCAATGAGGAACTGGATGCTGAGTAGGGTGAGCATATCACAAGGCTCCCGACATATATCCCTCTGCGGAAAGGGAAAGCAAAGGTAACCAAGGACCAGATTCGGGAAAATTCATGGTCTCTACACTGTTGTTACTAGAAGAAATAGTTTTTGAAGGCGCACTCTTAGCGCGTATCCCAGTGTTAAAGATGGAGGATTGGGATCTTGCCGACCATGAGAAATTCCCTCACTTGGCCACTAATAAATACATGACCAAGCTTTAAGTTAAAAAGAAACTAGGGTCACAAGGTTGGAGCCTATGAAATGGGTTAAAGGTGTCGAGCAAGCTAGATTACTGCATATGTTGCGTGTGCCACACTTCCATAGATCAATTACCAATACTGTCTATGTGCGCTAGTTTCTCGCGCTTGTGTATGATGGGTGCTTATGGTTAGGTGAACCCATCCCCATAACGAATATATTGATCCATTAAATTACGAAGTTTCCATATAAAGGGGTGGACCCCGCAAAGGAGTTTGGAGGCAAGAGCAAAGAGAAGGAGCTCATGGATAAAATTAAAACTAAGTTTGGGCTAATCAAGAAGTCATGAGGATATTCTATCCACTCAATTGAAGACCAAGCGTTGCAGCTTGTTGCTCAAATTTTAGCTGGGAAGATCATGAGAAAATGTCACGCGAACAAGGTTCTGGCGCTAGTAATTTCGTTGGCTGCACAGTGAACAAAGGGGATGCAGTACAAATGGGCATAGTACCTTTGCAAGGAGTTCTTAGCGAACTGCCACGAAGCGCAGGAGGAGAGCAAGGCATTTCACTATGCTTGGATCTTGTTGTTGATTGTATTAGTTGCATGGCAACTGCTGGAGGATAGCCAATTCCCTCCGCAGAAAGAAGATTTACCGTAGGCAAGGAAGTTTGCTTCGCTGTGGGCAATTAAGGATTCAAAGAGGTTCATGGAGTCCAAACTTTTTTGGATATTGGTTGAGATGGATCTCTGAATAGTAATAAGCCAACGGCCAAGGTTGTCTCCAACCTTGTTCGAGCAATTGAGGGCCTTCGTGGAGTTTAAGGATGACTTTCATAATGTCTCTATCAGGGCAAGGCGAGCCCTAAGAAGACATGGTACAAGTTGCCATATTTAGTTACAGAGGCCGATGTGCAGGAAATCGTGGGACTATGGCTAGTGGAGTGGTGGGAGCCCACAGACCTTGGTGCAGGAACTAGTAGAGGAGGAGAGAGCTCCTCCACATAGACAAAAGTTGAGCAGAAGAAGAAAGAAGCAGAGCAAGCAGTAACACGCGAGAAGGTCACTCAAAAGAAGAAGGACGTTGCTTGCTAAGGAAGCTACTGAAAAAGAACATGCTAAGAAACAGCGTGCCAAAAAAAAGACACAATGGAAGTTGAAGCATCAGCTTCCCAACATACCGAAGAACAGGAGTAGTTTGAGCAAAGAGGCGGGGGTAATGCATAGAGCACTCCCTTCAGGTTATAGAAGCGAAAAAAGGAGACACCTTCCGGACCAAGGAAATAACACAAGTCATAGAAGCAAGTGTGGATTGACCCAATGGTCCTCACAGAAGGGGACCTTGATGAAATCGGGGACAAGGTTCGAGATACCACAACAGAACTATGGAAACAGTTCGAGCAGCAATACATGCAGATGTTGGGAAGTGTCCAAAAGGATCTGTGCGAGTTGAAAATTCAGACAGGCAGAATTCAAGCAAGTGTTGGACAAGCAAGCAGGGTTCAAGCGAGCCTGCAACAAGCAAGCGTGAGCACCTTGGAACTAGAACGGACTCTGGACTTTAGAGTCATTTCCTTGCCAGAAGGAACATTGCGTGTGGAGTCAGAGGAAGAAAACGCCCAACTTGGAAAGATCAAAGGAGTAGGTATGAATTTAGCCATGCTGCCACTTCAAACCCTCCACGTGTTTCATCAAGGGGTCTCGAATGAGCTTTGAATGAGAGAGTAGCTCGTGCTATCGGTGATAAGCGAAGCTAAAATGAACAATGAGAAGATCTTCGCCGAGAAGGTTCAAGCTCTCAAGGAAAAATAAGAGATCGAAGCACGAAGCTAGAGCTTAGAAGAAGTCATTACACAAGCGTGTAACTTAGTACCAAAGCTACACATTTTAGAGGATGTGGTGGCATCGGCAAAGGTTCACAAATTGGCCACTATAGTGCGATAGTCGAAAGAAGAGGTAGGCTGAGTTACGTTCGATTTTTATATGAAGATCTCGGAACTACAATTAAAACTACAACTGACTACTCCGCTAGAGGTCAGGGAGCAATGCGACGCAACGATCAGGGAACATGTGGCTACCTTGGATAATGCAGTATCAAGATGAAATTATATCTTTGAACATGCAATGGAGTTATGGAACACTTTACAGGAAGAATCTAACTTGCAGATATTGGGTACAGAAGTCAGAGAGGCTCAGGAGAAGCTTGATGAGATCAGGGCGATTGTGCACACGTTGGCACCAATCTAACAGTTCAAGTGCTTACAGGAAATGAAGGTGCTACAGGCACAGGTTGAGGAGCTGCAACACAATGAATAAGTTTGAAGGCTTGAATTCAACCATGGATAGAGGAAGCAAGCCAGTTTACCTTGGCTATCCAAGATAAGTTGAAGATGTTCCATCAGACATAGAGGACCATGCACCTCGCGATGGAGGGGCCAACTATAGAGAAGCTGGTCGAAGAAGTGAAGCAGGCCGCAGTACAGAGCATAGCAGACCTTGAATCACTGAAGATGGAGTTCGGTGAGCTCCGCTGGAAAGTGGAGAAGCCAGCCGAGTGACTCGAGGGTGAGTCACCATATTTGTGTTAGGGGCCTGTTGGGATAAGGTCCCTAGGGTCAAATTTTGACAATTTTGTAATAGTTTTTGTAAAAGAATGTAAAGTCTCTGCGAAATGAGGAAGTGGAGCACAAAGCTATGTAAGAGTTAAAGGGGCATTAGTCCCTTGTATGGGTAGGTGATAGGTAGGTTTTGAGACTCAACCATGGGCCGTGCGCCATGGTATTGTAATGAAAAGGCTATATATAGATGAGTCATAGTGAGTCTAAAAGACATGAACTGGGATAGAGAATCATTGTACGGGCAAGGTGCTAAGACAAGAAAAGTTTGTTTCCTGTCCTTAGGAAAAAGGGGAAGGCCCCTGTAGCTGAGTGCACGGAGACCTTGGTAAGTCCGCAGCTGAGTGCGCAGGCCCCTACACCTGAGTGCACAGGGTGGAAAGAGTTTGTAACTGAATGTTAAATCTAATAAAGATGGTTTTGGATCGAATCTATTGCATTTGTGCCTTGTTCCTATTTCTATTTTAAGTTTATGCATCTTCGCTCAATGATCTGATTTATATGACTTAATGCTTTATTTCTACGCAAAAAGGATAGATCTGTAATGTTTATGCATGATAAGAGTAATTAACTACGTGAGTGAAGTATTAGATAGATCTGAATTGATTGGAAAGTGTAGGTCTATGTGAAGGAAGATCTAAGGTATAAAGGTTACATAATACCTATTTTATTACACGAAAGTAGTAAATCTGTCTCTTTTATGCATGTTAAGTACAATTGAATACCTTCGCGAAAATCTAAAGGTCATCTCAATAGAGTTGCAAAAGTTGACAATCGGAAGGGATAGATCTACGAGGAGGCAGATCTAAGTTATATATCCTCGGGAAGAACATCACAAAAGCCTCTGGATGCAGAAACCTGGTTCTGGCATCCCCCAATACTGATTCGGGTGAGACTGCAGCCTGTGCTACGTAGGTTTTTGCCGAAATGGCCAGCAGTTAGGGTTTTGTTGGTTGGCGTGAATAAATTTGAACCTGGGTCAAGCCCCCTTAAGCCAACACACATAAATCCTTGAAGACAATCCGGACGCAGAGCAAGTTACAAGCGATCAAGGACACACAGAGATCCTTAAAGACAATTCGGAGATAGAGATGCACAACATATCGTTCAACGAGTCATAACACATAGTTGTGAAGTCTGTTAGAAAAAAATATATATGACAAAGAAATGCAAGACATATAATATGCAGAAAAACACAAACACATAAAACCAGAGAGACACAAATATACGTGGTTCACCCAGTTTGGGCTACGTCCACCCCGAACAACCAGTCCTTCCTTTCTATTATCCAGTAAAATGAAGAGACACAACCTATAGCAGATCTGTTGTAATATCCTTTGTTTTCTCTCACATTCTCACCTCTCTGTTTCTCGCTCTAAGAATACACACATATTCCACAGCCTCAATACAATACCCTCATAAAGAGAGGGGTTGCCTTCTAGGGCAAAAAACCCTGAACTAAACATAGATTCTACCGTCAGATCATCCACCTAATGAACGGCCTAGATTGACTAAAAATTACTATACTTTTACAAGGCAATTTTACATCTGTTTTTAGCTTCGGGGGTGCTACCTTCGAAACCCCTGTCGGGGGACCGCTAGCCCTCGGACCCCCTAGCCAAGGGGGATTAGCCCCCCCGCACCCCCCTGTGTGGATGGGTGTACAATCTTCTTGGGGTATACATCTGGCTAAAACAAAGACCTCTAAATAATCATGTTCCACACCCAACAATCTCCCACTTGGAGAATGATTGTAGCAACTCCACTGCTGCTTCATTTGCTCAACAATGACTCCTCTTTGGACCTGGCTATTTCTCATCTTCATCGCCATCCTTGAAGACCAATTGAAACTGAGCATATTCTTAGTTTTTCCCTGGTTACAACTTTTGTTAGCATATCTGCAGGATTCTGGCTAGTGTGTATCTTTTCCAGCTTCAACTCTCATATCATGCTTCTTACCCAATTCATCCATAAACCTTTGTAACCAAATCATTTCTTTACTAGCCTCTGTAGCAGAAACATACTCTACTTCTATTGTTGAAAGTACAACAAAAATTTGGATTTTTGAAACCCAATTGACAGTTGTTCCACCTACAGTAAATACATATCCTATAGTGCTCCTCCTATTATCTCTGTCACTTGCCATATCTGCATCAACATATCCCTGTAGAGAAACGTTTGAACCACCAGAGCATAATGCTTTATTTGTGGCACCTTTCAAATATCTGAGAATCCATTTCACTGCCATCCAATGTTCTTTTCCTGGATTGTTCATGTACTTGCTTACAACTCCCACTGCATGTGCAATATCAGGCCTTGTGCAGACCATTTCATACATTAAGCTTCCAACTACTGATGCATATGGAACTTTAGACATATAATCCATGTCTTCATGGGTCTTTGGGCACACCTCCTTACTAAGTTTGAAATGGCTAGCAAAAGGTGTACTAACTCATTTTGCATTATGCATATTAAATCTTTTCAGCACCTTTTGTATGTACTCATTTGAGACAATGTTAATTTTTTATTTTTCCTGTCTCTAGTTATTCTCATACCAAGGATTTGTTTTGCAGCTCCCAAATCCTTCATTGCAAATGAATTTGCCAATTTTCTTTTGAGCACATTTATTTCCTACATGTTAGACCCTGCAATAAGCATGTCATGTACATACAATAAAAATATAATATAGCTGCCATCATTTTTCTTTTTCAGATAAACACAATGATCAAAGTGACATCTAGTATAACCTTGTTCAGACATAAACTTGTCAAAGTTTAGATACCACTGCCTTGGACCCTGTTTTAAGCCATACAAGCTCTTCTTCAACCTGCACACTAGTTTCTCCTTCCCTTTTACCTCATATCCTTGTGGCTGCTGCATATATATCTCTTCCTCCAAATCCCCATGGAGAAAGGTTGTCTTTACATCTAACTGCTCAAGGTGCAGATCTTCAACTGCTACTAGACTTAAAATAGTTCTGATTGAAGTCATTTTAACAATAGGAGAAGATATTTCATCAAAATAAATACCTTTCTTCTGTGCAAACCCCTTCACCACAAGTCTAGCTTTTTACCTCTATTTTCCTCCATCTTCTTCTTTCAGCCTGTAAACCCATTTATTCTGCAATGTAGTTTTACCTGCAGGCAACCTGACCAAGTCCCAAGTCTCGCTATGCATTAAGGAGTCCATCTCTTCTTCCATGGCTAGCTCCCACTTCTTCCTACTTTCAACCTACATTGCTTCTTCATAACATTCAGGTTCACCAGAATCAGTCAACAATAAATAATATAATGAAGGAGAGTATCGTTCAGGGGGTATACTTATCCTGGTAGATCTTCTAACACCACTTTCAGGTGTTTGGGGTGCCTGTTGCTGTTGTGGTGGTTATTGTTGTTGTGGTTGTTGATTATTATTATTTTCAGGCACCTTTACTTTTTCAGTGATCCCATCAAAAATTGTGTATTCCTTGTTTTCTTTTTCCTATTTCTTTTCCTTCAACTGATTCTTATACAAGACCTTTTCATTGAATATTACATCTCTACTCCTAATGATTTTGTGATTTTCATAATCATATAATAGATAACCAAAATCATTAACACCATATCCAATAAAGGTACATTTCTTTGATTTTGCCTCAAGCTTTGTTCTATTTTCTTTATTAATATGGACAAAGGCATCACAACCAAAAGGCTTTAAAAAAGAGTAGTTTACCTTTTTACTTGTCCATGCTTCCTCTGAAACACCACCATCCAAGGAACTTGAAGGCCCTCTGTTTATTAAATAAACAACAGTATCTATAGCATCTGCCCAAAATTGTAAAGGCAATCCTGCATGTAATCTCATGCACCTTGCACGCTCCATGATTGTTTTGTTCATCCTTTCTGACACACCATTTTCTTATGGTATTCTTGGAACTGTATTCTCTCTGCGAATTCCATGCTATGAACAGTACCTATCAAACTCTTTGCTGCAATATTCACCTCCATTGTCTGATCTGAGACACTTCAATTTCTTTCTTGTCTCAATCTCAACTAAAGCTTTCCATTTCTTGAAAGTATCAAATACATCAGATTTATTTTGAATACAATAAATCCAAGTTTTTCTAGTTGCACCTCAATAAAAGTAACATAATAACGAGAGCCACCGAGAGATGATACCTGAGTAGGTCCCCATACATCTGTATGCACAAGCTCTAATTTTTCGCTCTTCTTTTCTTTCCTAACTCTGAGAAATCTGACTATCTTCTGTTTTCCATAAATGCAATTCTCACAGAAGTCCAAATCAACATTCTTCAAACCTGACAACAAATTCCTTGAGTGAAGAATATTCATCCCCTTCTCACTCATGTGTCTGAGCCTATGATGCCACAATGTTGCATCTGCTCCTTTGGAAGTTACAGCATTAACAGAGTTAGAAATACCATTGCATAAATACAATGTACCAACCTTTTCACCTTCTGCTATTACCGGGGCTCCATTGGTGACCTTCCAAGCTTTATCTGTGAAATTGGTCACACAACCTTCACCGCCTAACTGCCCTGTTGAAATCAAATTTTTCTTCAAATGTGGAACATGCCTTACCTCCTTTAGTAGCCATTGGTTTCCATTTTGCTGTTTTACAAGAACCTTACCCATTCCAACAATTTTACAGGGTTTATCATCACCCAAATGGACTTGTCCAAAATCTCCTTGAACATAGTCATGAAAATATTTCTTATCAAGTGTGACATGGAATGAGGCCCCTAAATCTACCACCTAGGAATCAGAAAGAAAGAATCAAAGCATCTTGTAACACCTCACCTGTCACATTTGCTTCATGATTGTTTTCTTGCTATGCATCTCCTTCTTTTCCCTTCCAAGATCTATAGTCTTTCTTTAGGTGTCCTTTCTTTCCGCATTTCCAGCACACTATCCCCGATCTGGACTTGGATCTGCCTTTCCTTGATTTACTGCGATATCTTGAGCTCTTTCCTATTTCCATTCTTCTTCCCCTAGACTCTGCACTGAAAGCATTACCTGATGTCTCACCAGAGATTTTCCGTCACATTTCCTCGCTAAGGATAACACCGACAACATCATCAAACTTTAAAGTACTAGATCCAGAAACAGAGTTACTAATGGCCATTACTAAACCATTCCAACTTTCTCACAATGAGCATAAGAATAACAAAGCTCTAACTTCATCATCAAAGTTTACCCCTAGAGAACTTAACTGACTCGTAACTATATTAAAATCATTTAAATGGTCTACAACGAATTCACCTTCCGACATCTTCATATTAAATAACCATTTCATAAGAAATACCTTGTTTGGGGCCGAGGTTTTTTCATATAGTTTCTCCAACGCCTGAATCAAACCCTCTATCGGTGTTTCCTTCGAAATGTTGAAGGTGACCGACGCTTCGAGGCACAACCATACTGTTCCGAGTGCCTTTCTATCAAGAATTTTCCATTTTGCACCTGTCACAGTTGTCAGCTTCTTTGCTTTTCTGCTCAATGGTAGGTACAGATCTTTCTGATGTAGATAATCTTCCATCTGCATCTTCCACAGTGGGAAATTTTGGCCGTTAAATTTCTCGACCCTGAACTTACCATCTTCTGCCATTTCTCCCACTCAAATGAGGAACCCTTCTTTCCTACGAGTTTATCAACCAAATAGACCTTCGGCTTTGATACCAGTTGTTAGAAAAAATTATATATGAGAGAGAAATGCAAGACATATAATATGCGGAAAAACACAAACACATAAAACTAGAGAGACACAAATATATGTGGTTCACCTAGTTTGGGCTACGTCCACCCCAAACAACCAATCCTTCCTTTCTATTATCCAGCAAAATGAAGAGACACTACCTACAGTAGATCCGTTGTAATATCCTTTGTTTTCTCTCACAGTCTCACCTCTTTGTTTCTCACTCTGAGAATACACACATATTCCACAGCCTCAATACAATACCCTCATAAAGAGAGGGGTTTCCTTCTAGGGCAAAAACCCTAAACTAAACATAAATTCTACCGTCAAATCATATACCTAATGAACGGCCCAGATTGACTAGAAATTACTATACTTTTACAAGGCAATTTTACATCCGTTTTTAGCTTCGAGGGCACTGCCCCCAAAACCCCCGCCGAGGGACTACTGGCCCCCAGACCCCCCAGGCGGGGGGGATTAGTCCCCCAGCACGCCTCCCCCCCCCCCCCCCCGGTGTGGAGGGGTGTAAAATCTTCCTGGGGTATACATCTGGCTGAAACAAAGACCTCTAAATAATCATGCTCCACATCCAACACAGTCGTGCAGAGTGCCTACTCTAGATGTCCACATATCTCTTGCACCGTTCGAAGAACAAGTGAACATATCCGATGTGCGCAAGAATCTAGCAACATTGGCTGATGCTACCAAAACATATGCCAAAGCCACCATCTCGAGTGTTTGATTCTTGATATCCGAGAACAAGCGTATGGCTAAGTAGTTACAAGTGGCCAAGCAAGGAGGAGAACAAGTTACAGCGTTCGCCAAAGCAAATTTGAGGAGAGCGATACTAGATGAAGTATCATCTCTTGAGATAGTGATGCAGTTGTTGTACTCCTGATTCGCCACCATGCATAAGTCAATTGTCCATCTCAAACGGTTGGTAGCAGCACTATGCTAGGAGAGCATGTATCTTGTCAAATCTACACACTGTTGTTGATCACAAGAAAATATGGACAATAAGGTACAAAGGAGCCCCATTGCACTTGCCAAAGATGAAGAAGCCGAAGGCAGTAGAGTTGAAGGCACGCATCTCATCACTAGTTTGCAGGCTTCACATGCACGGGTGTTCAAAAGCATGGACGTCATTATGCGCAAACACTATGCATCAATATGTTGTTGATGTGACTACACTCAAGACTATGATGCGCATGTTATCAGACGATTTGGAAAGAGGTGCCAAATCAGTTTACCCGGATGCAATGGAGGCAGGAGTGCGCTTTCAGTAGGATGTCACCATTGAGCACGCAAACACCATAACGGACTACCAAGCTTGGCATCAGTTCGCCACCATAGATCATCACGAGGATGTTGAAGAGTTGGTCTTCCCATAGTTTTCTAAGTCTTAGTAATGTTTTGCATGGCTTACTCAAGCCTATTTTGTCTCACATGGGTACATGTGTAGATTGTAATGTAACATCTTGTAAAAGTGAAAGACCAAGTGTCGATAGTAGAGTGTAACAGTCATGTAGTAGTTGAAGAGTCATGAGGGTAGGTGAAGAGTCACAAAGGGGAATGTCAAGGGTCACCCCACCCTTTGATATTTATATAACCTCATAACTCATTGTACAGGTTTTTGGGAGCAAGATTTTTATAGGTGTATCTTAGAGAATGCTTGGAGTGTATTGTAACGAGCCTTGGCTTCTCCACAGTGTAGAGCTAGTACATCTCTTTGGAGGACTAGGCCGCAGCAACTGTAACATTCCATTGTCGAAACTAGTGGTTGGTCATAGTTGTATGTATGATTGGATCTTTCACTTTCTTGATATAACAGATCCATTACATTTCATGCATATGTTGTCATTGTAATTCAGTTATCTTGGTTACTCTAATGATATAAGTAGTTGTTGTTTACGCATGTATGTATGGACTTTTATGTATATGTTTGTATGGATCTTATCGAAATGTGTTTTTGGTATAACCATCACTTTGGATCATTAGCTAACCTGTTTTCCAGCTTGTGATGTTTCGTTGTTCGTGTGTTCCCTTTCAAGCTGCATGCTACCATAAGTTTCTAAGGGGCGCACTCGTTCCTCCATTCCGTGTGTTAGAGCCATTCATGCACCTTCCTTGACTTGCTACGCATGTCACACCCTTGCTACCAACAAGGAAATCTTACTCACCTCTGCACGCAACCATGGTCAAGGCGATACCGTACTACCCACTGCTGGGACTCCTATACCAAACAGTCTGAGGTCTAGTTGGGACTTCTTACCGAGGAGATCCCCTGACATGTTGGCAGGTTTAGCACCGTCAACAGGTCCTCTGAGGTTAAGCCATTGAAGTGAGGAAGGGAAAAGGGGCTTATGTTTTTCATCCTAGCATCTCCATTAGTTTCTTTGATGGGAAAAGCACCCTCGTATCTATTTTCATCTCCTTCTATTTTTTCAATCCCATTTCTATTTTCAGGCATGGTGTAGGGTGGTGGAATGGTGTCTTCTTCTTCTTCCCCAATAGGCTCTTCAAAGATCTTTGGTTGTTCACCTAATGGGTCCTCTAGCTCATAGCCATTGAAGAATATGGAAGGTTGGTTGTTTGATGCAGTGAGGGTATTTGGCAAATTTTTTCCTGAGTTGTCTCTACTCCTACGAGGCATGAAAGGAATTTGTTTTGTTTTTCAGAATTACTTGCGAAATTGGAAAGAAAGCAAAGATTGCAACCATTTGTTGAATGGAAAAAAAAAAAAAAAGGAAAGCAAAATTCACACCTACTTAGACAACTCCCCGGCAACGACGCTAAAAAGTGATGAGCTCCAATATTGCAGCAAGAATGTTGCAACTTCTAGGGCTACCAACTTTACTTCATCAACCTGGGGTTCGTACAAACTTGGAAGTAATAGTGTTGCATACACAATAGATGCAATGGTCTACTCTTGTCACTTTTCAACTGGGGCAATAGACCACTAGGGGCTTTTCAAACCAGCCTTCTATTGACTAGAAGGAGTATGACTACCAAATAACAAAGGGAATATTATTCTTAATGCAGAAAGGAAATGTTGCCTACTCTAGGAAATGAAAGTGCTGAATGGGAAGGTGCTATAAAGTGACATGAAATCATCTAGCTAAGCATCTACACATATTGCTTGCAAAAGAGACCTAACTTAACCTTACATCTAACATCTAGTTATCTGGACTAAATAAGCATGGAAATTTAACTAAAAACTACTATGATCATTGCGTGCATGTGCTAACTAGAAATTGTAGAAAAACCTTTTTGATTTCCAATTTTATGAATGCAAATGCTAATTTAACCATTTTTTTCTTTGGCAGGGGAGACAGGTTTGGAATGGTGTCAAGGGTATGGAAGCCAAGTGGAGGCCTAACCTAAGCTCAGATGACCATTTCTTCTCAATTCGGGCTTAAAACAGACTGCTACAGGGTTTCCTGTATTACTACAGGATGTCCTAGTTCTACTATAGGATGCCATGTTTTACTACAGGAAATAGGCCGAAAGCCATAGGGAGGTAGGAAAGGTAGAATGAAGTGTGGGAAAGGTGTCTGATGGGAAAATAAGGCACAGAGGAGGTGCACACTACCCAAGGCTCAGTCCAAGGCTTTAAGATGGTTGGACTTGCTCAAGGAAAATGTCCACTTTGCTACAAAACAAAAATTCGGATTAGGGTTTGGTAGACTCTAGTAGTGTAGGTGGAGAAGACTTGGATGAGGCTAACGAGATGATGTCTCCCTGTAGATCAGAAACTCCTTCAACAACATACATTCTTTCCTTCATTAATGCACAACTGCATTTATATATGGAAAATATGAGTTTAATTTAGAAAAACATAGTTATTAGTAGCTAATGGCTAAGTTTATGAATGGAAGTGCTTCTAAACCATAGAAAACTCAAGAGACCAAAATGAAAATTGTAGGTGCCTCTAAGAAATTTAGAAACAATGATCTATGCAACAAGAAATCTTAAGTTATGCAGTGATCAAACAATAAGTTTATTTTTGGGCTATGTGAATTGGACCCTCAAACCATGATCCCATAGAGGATATGAGACAAAGGCCACTACCACAAGATTTTCTAAAGTGTTTATTGTCACTATTGTACCACTAATCTATCTATCCAAAAATGGAAGCAAACTAAGTAATCATCCAAATACTTGATGATTAAACAAAACCAAAATCACTTCAGTAGTTAACTATGAATGTAATCTAAGCATACATGTACATAAATAGGAACCTTTGCTGCTAGGGTTGGGCCGTAACCCAAGAGCTTCAGTCCTCTGAGTCAAATCGGTGCTGGATCAAGGGAATGCTTTTCATTTTTATCAAAATGTCAAAAATACATAAGAGTTAGCGTCACAATGTCTTAGCTCGAAAATGCCTCTTGGCTATAACAAAAAAATTCGAATCCTAATGAGGCCCTATGCCTTCTTATTTATACAACTGAAGCTATCAACAACTTCCTTAAAATTAAGGAGGCTTGGCTCCCAACTCGAGATCAACTTGTCTTCAACTATCACTTGCTTGGCTACCAATGACCTTGGTGGGCTTGGCTGCTTGTAACTACGAGTTGTTGAGATTTGGTGGAGGAATCTTCGAGTGATTGAGGAGTTAAGGAGGGAGATCCAATCTCCTAAAATCCCTCTTGCTTGTCTACTTCAAGTTCCCGCACTTAAATTAGCCAAAATTGCTCCAATTCCTGCAATTAATGCACATTAGGGCACATGACATAACATCTCATATTTACCCTTCTCACTAAGCAAAATATAATAAAATATGTAAAGAAATGTGAAAAAATTTGATTTTAATAAGTTGGAGAGTGGAATTAAGGTCCATATGATTTACCTATTGATGATCCTCATTAATAAGGATGCCCAGTCTTGGCTCAACCACTTGGGGATAAAGGAGGAGATCATCTTGGGGAATAAGGATAGTATCAAAAATACTATTACCTCCAAATTTAAGGATAAATTGTGGGATGATAAGGAGTTGGAGGGAAAAAGGAAGCTAAGGTATTATAAGGAGGTGATCAACCCCACCCTTGCTAACCATAATTATCTCTCTGTCTTGACTAGTACTAAGAAAAAATGAACATTGCAAGGATAAGAACCAATTCTCATGAGCTTCGAAGTGAAACCGGGTGGTGGCCTATTCCCAAAACTCCCTGGGACAAATGAATTTGTCACCTTTACAATACTAAGAATATGGAAGATGAACATCACTTTTTTTAGATTTCCCTAATCTTACCCACATATGTACTTATCTCCATAACGTTTTCCACACTTCCAGTCTTCTTGACTTGTTAATTCAACCTAACTATAGTGATCTTGGAGCACTTCTTTCCCTTCTTTTTATCATAGAAATAAAATTTTAAAGAGACAATTAATTTCTTCCTTTCTTAAGGTCCGATAGACCGCATTGGTCTTAGTGGATGTTAATCATCATCATATATATATATATATATATATATATATATATATAAACTACAAAATAAATAATTATCACCTTTGAATAGTATATTAAATTGTTTATATAATAATGACTTTGCTTTTCAGTTAATATTAATTTATTCTTTGGTCAAATAATTTGAAAAACCATTCAAAGGTTTACATTAACAAAATAAGTTTTTTATTATTTATTATTTTGAAATTCATTTATGTATTTTATGATTGGTTGATTAATTGGAAGTGGTAATGTTTTTTCATTTTTTTTTCCTATTTTCAACTTAGCTTCCATCACTAAATTACAACAATTCTCTCCCTGTGATACAAAATCAAATTTTAATATATCAAAACAATAACAATAGTATTTACTTAATATTTTACATTAAAACATAAATAACTTATTTAGTTATTTAATATACAAGAAAAGTTTTAAGGATGAAAGTTTATCTCAAAGTTTAGAAATCTTGGAGAATCTTACTAGTCCCTAATATGCAAATTATAAAATGTTTAATAATATTTTTTGTTTAAATATTTAGATTTCTAATTATTTTATACTAGCCTATATAAAATTTTGGCTATTTTTAAGGTTAAATGACTTTATACTATGAAATTGGGAAAACCACTTTTAGAAAATGTGGAAATTTGTGAATTTTTTTTGGCATAAAACATGGAAAATTAGTCCCCAAATTTGCTTCTAACTCTAGCCAAAAATCCCACCTTCGGCTCAAGTGTGGATGGCACAAGGATGCCTAGTCTTGGCTCGACCATTGGGGAATAAAGGAGGAGATCATCTTGGAAAATAAGGATAATATTTTTTTATTAGCCAAATATTTTCATTAATTCTTCAAAAAGATACAACATTTAATCCTGAAACCCCCTACTCTCACAACTTCACTTTGACCGAATTTGTTAGCCAGGATATAGTGCAAAAGAAAAAAAGATATTTCCACTTTTTACATGAACCCCATAGACAGAAAAGCTCGATAGCCCAAAACACTTGTAGAACCAAAAAACAACCAACAAATAGCATGCATCAAGGGAGAGGATCTAATGCATGAGCTGCACCCGGGGCCACAAGAGGTCCATGCCCTTCGTGAACATGAAAATCAATATGAGCAAGTCGTGCCTCTATCTCATCTAGCCACTCATTAGCTCAATGCAGACTTCGACACGCAGATACTAGATGGTCCAGAATGTCCCCTTGACTGTATTGGATATCATTAATGTATGCAATAGTCTCGCTCTTGTCTTCATACCTCTGTTGGTGGATGAACTCTAGGGTAGCCAAGATATTTCAAAGCTGGTCAGCTTTAGAGGCCAGCATGGGCAGCTGGTACACCCATCCCAGTGACTGGGCATGAACATGAGCAACTTCCTCCTCCATGTCCATGCCCCCCCCCTCCGCCACATCCTCATTCATCACCTTCGCTCAGTCAACCCGCTCCCTAGGCTAGCCATGACGCCTTACTCCTCACCAAGCATGCCCATGCTGGTGTAACATAACCACCAGCTCGTTTAAAAACTAGGTCGTCAGAGAGAAAGAGACACACAACCCACTCCTGTAATTTTGATTATCCCAACCCTCTTGAGGGAGCACAATCACACAATAAGTGCAATATCCACTGGCACTTCCAAAAAATTGGTTGTGCTTCAAATTAACACTATTACTTTATGATGGGTCCTTTTCGAAGCCTCCAATATAGAGGGGCCACCCAATTCTACCTCTCTAGAAACTCAAAATGAAACTTTTCCACAATACTGGACCATCCAAAGAAAGGAACGAAGTCGAGGTAGCTAGACACTTTTGAAATCCATAAAACAAAAGGTAATTAAAGCATAAAAGAAATCACTCGCTTACCAATTTTCCATCGATGGCTCAGAGGCTACGCCCAAGGAAAAACTCTACAACTTGAAATTGTATCGTAAAAACTTTATTCAACATTCCAGGAACACGCTGTGTACACCCCCAAATCCACTCCTCTGGATCCCACACTACCCTAAAAGTCACTCGAGCAAGACCAACGTTGTAGGCATACCACCCACAACCAACATCCTTCGCTATAGAGCTACCCAAACCAACGGGCATGCACAAGTGATGAGCTTGTGCACACTCAACCTTAGTGAAGTCACTCTCCCTACTGCCCATGCCAAGAAACCAAATACTACTGAAAATTCTAAGCTACCTCGATATATATCAAGCCTTCATCTTTTCGAGGCATCAATCCAGATGACGCCACTTGGCTTGGAAATCTCCCCCCCTTGACACACACATCATGTATCATTGCTTCGCCCATCAAGAGCCAGGCTCTATATTCTCTATTCACCTACCCCCATTGGAGTTTTTAGATCTACCTCAAGAATACATTTCAATTGGTCCATCTAGTTAGAAGTGAAAAGAGAGGTCAGTCCATAGAAATCGATAGGTTTTCAGCCTGACTGCCACAATTCGGAAGCAGGTCTGTTCCTTTGTTTCTTAATCTCAATGAATGAGAAGTGATAACATATGGGATTGATAGAATTAACGATTGAATCCTCTAGACTAAGAGTTCTAATCGCCAACTCTTGCTGACCTTGTGCACTAGAGATTCGTTCAACAACTTCTTAACTATTGAGACCATCAATAGAGAGTCCCCATCCAACTGGAGCCGACAATATCCCTTCTCTAGTGCAATGGTTAGTCCTTGAGCAATGGATGAAAATTTAGCTACATTTTTGCTTTTGTTACCATAATATCCTGTGTAAGAACCTAGGGGTGACCTTCATCATCACAAAAGCTTCCACCACAACCCATTAGGTTTGGGTTTCCTTTGGAAGTGCCATCACAATTAAGCTTAATGAATCCTTGGGGAGGGTAAGTGAAGGACTCTGGAGAGTTTCCCAACATTTCCACCTATTTTACCAGGCCCAGAGCCACAAATCCTGCGATATCTCTAGAACTTTTAAAAATCCAGGCCTCTAGGCCCTCTACCTTCCAATCCTCCTCTGACCAAGTCTCTAAAAGCACAATTTCTTTGATATTTAATTTGGTTTTATCCCAGGTCTCATCTCCAAAACTCCTATTATCTTTAATCACAACATTGCTCCTTTCCTTCCAAACATTCCAAAGGAGGAATCCTAGAATCAAGAGCCAGAACCTGCTAACTACGGGATTGTCAAAGAGGTTGGATCTCCACATCTCAATGGTTTCCCCTAGGTTGTTTCGTGATCTATCTAGGTTCCCAAATAATGTTCAAATTCTATTCCATAGAACTTCCATCTGGGGACAAGTATTGAGTAGGTGTTCCATGGTTTCCTCCTATTCTTAAAAGATCGGGCACCGAGAGGGTCCAACAAAGCCTTTATGATGTAGCAAATCCCAGGTCAGCAAATGATGGAGACCAACCAACCATACTAAGAAACTCGCCACCTTTGGCCACAATTTCCCACCCCAGACTTTTTACCAAAAGGCTTCTTTAGGAAGATCAGCATGATTAGCAAAAAGTTAGTAGGCTTCCTTGATAGAGAACATCCCCTATGCTTGGTATCCCCATCTTAGTCGATTGTTACCCTAGAAAAATTGGACCTTATGTTCCTGTAGGATGCCATTCAAGTTGCACCATTCATGTTGACTCATTATTTGATTCCACTCATTGTAATCCTTCCACACCCTCCACTGGTCCTGGTTCCACCTAGTGTCCCAGTAGTCCACTACCACCGTCACCCCAAACCAATGGGTGGTATCTTTAATGTGTAGCAGTTCCTCACGATTTGCTAGCTTAGGAAATTGGTGCCATGAGTCTTCCCATAACCACATTGTGCAACCGTCTTCAATCTCCTAGAACAAGTGTTCCTAAATGAACTATCTCTGAGCCTTTGCTAAGTTCCAAATCAAAGATCCTTCTGAGAAATCATAGTCTCTAGCCATCTTCCCTCCCAGGGTTTTCCTTGCATTTCCAAATTTGTTTCTGTTGGGTCCCTATAATACTAGTGATTACCCCATTACTATTGTAGTTATACCCTTATTTATATTGTTGTGCCCCTGTTGGATCCCTATAATACTAGTGATTACCCCATTACTATTGTAGTTATACCCTTATTTATATTTTTGTGCCCCTATTACCCCCATATTGTTATTTTTGTGCCCCATAGAATCCCTCTATTTTTATTTTTGTGGCTTTATATTATTATTGTTAGGTCGGCTGGATTATGTTCTGACTCCTTAGACTCCTATATATAGAAAGGAGGTTTTGTCATTTGTATCATCCAAGAATTGTTCATTTATGTAATGTAAAGGAGGTTTCCCCCTCGAAGAGGCTGAATTCTAAGGCGTGGATCTCTCTTTTCTATCTTTTTGTGAGCTGGTTTCATAACATTTGGTATCAGAGCTTTGGATTCTAGGGTTTCGCTGCTCCAAACAGGTCATCGTGGAATTTTCGCTATAACTTTTTTTATGTGACGTTTCAGAAGTCGCAAAAAAAACCCATTTGAGAAGAATTGGCGCTGAACCTTGGGTCCGAATTTCAGAGCCTTTCGCACGATATTTTCGGAGATATGATCTGAGGAAGTTGGCCTTTTTGCAGACTCCTGAATTACATTCAAAACAGGTGACCTGGGGAAAATCATCATAACTCTCTCTCTGAGGATCGGATTGAAATTTCGTAAAAAGGTACATAAAGAGGACGGACTGTAGTTTCTTGTATGTGTGTTTCAGATTCAAAGGTTGAAACAGTGACTCGTGGTACGTCGTACAAGTTCGCTCTACTGAACCAGTCTAAAAGCAAGTCACTGTGGGAGATTTCACATAACTCTTCCTTGGAGAATCCAATTTGGCTCAGACTTGTGGCATTGGAAAGAGGACGCAGAAGGCTACTGCAGGTAGTAATTTCAGAACTGGATGATCCGAAATTACAGAGATACATTAGATTCAATATCAGGCTTCTATAAAGTGAAAAAAGGTGTGTAGTTTTTTTTTAAATTTTTGTGTAAGCTTGGTTTAACGGAATCCAAAGGGAATAGTAAAGCATTATTATCGGTAACTGATGCCCCGAGGAAAGAAAATGCAAACACCTAGTAAGGAACCTGAAAGCTCTAGCATGACTCATGAAGAAGAAGAAGAAATGCTACATGATATATCAAAATTACAAGAACAAGTGCAACAAATGTCACGCTCACAAAAGCTAACAGAAGCTAAGATAAGTGGCGTGGAATCTAAGATAAAGGGCATGGAAGCTAAGATGGATGATTCAAAGACAGATTTGAAGAGAGACATGGCAGATTTGAAGACAGATATGGAAGAATTGAAGAAGTTGCTACAAGAAAGGGTCACTAATGGTGAAAAGGTAGTAAAGGAAACTCATGATGAGAACAAAAGAAATGTTAATCATGATACCATAGACGCTAATGTTGGATCGAAGACTCAACATGTTCCAAAAATTGATATGAGGAAGTTTGATGGCAAGGATCCCGCCACATGGATATTACAGATGGAGCAATTCTTCGATCTCAATAATGTGCAAAACACACAAAAGGTACGTATGGCAACTTTATATTTGGAACCAAATCAGTTTGTATGGTATCAATGGCTTTGTTCTCGTAAACAATTTATCACTTGGGAAATTTTTACGGAAGAACTGATAGCACATTATGAGGATACAAAAAGCAACATTTTTTTTAGCCAATTGATAAGTCTCAAACAAAAGGGTTCAATAATGGAGCACATTGAGGAGTTCCAAAAATTGAACATAAGGGTAAAAGATATTCCAGAGGAGCATAGGATTGATGTGTTCATAGGGTCTTTAAAGGATAATATCCAACATGATGTGCGCCTTTGGGAACCTGATTCATTAGAGAAGGCATTCAAGTTAGCAAGAAAAATGGAAAGCAAAATTATGGCAACTAGGAAGCATACCATTCACAACTATAAAGACGGAAGTATTGTTGCCCATAGTCTTCCACAACCTACAAGGTTGACACCACAACAATTGGAAGAAAAAAGAACAAAAGGGATTTGTTACAATTGTGATAGCAAATACACAAAAGGTCATAAGTGTGCTGAGAAGAAATTATTCTACAAAGATTGTGAAGAGGAAGAAGAAAAAGAGCAAGAAAGGTCAAAAGAAGAGGATATATTCCAGGAACAAAGCCTAGATGAAGAACAAATAAATCCGACCATATCTTGTAATGCATTGGTGGGAATACCACTCCTCAAACCATCAAGATAGAAGGACAAATCAAGAAGAAAAAGGTAATAGTGTTGATTGATTCAGGAAGCACCCACAATTTTATGAAGCTTCTATGAAGTCAGCAAGGATATGTTCTAAGGCCCTGATCTCTTGAATGGAGGGTTTATCCAAAAACATAATTTCGTCCATGAATTGTTGGTGTGATAGAGGGAGATCATGACCCCACAACCTCAAATCTTTGACAATACCTTGATTAACAACATTTTATATATTTTTACCTAGGTCCTCTGCCACCAAAACAAAGAGAAAGGAGGACAAGGGGGTCTCCCTGGCGAAAGCCTCTAGAATCCTGGAATGTTCGAAAAGGGGAGCCATTGATGAGAATAGAGAAAAAAGGAGATTAGACGAGGGATCAAATCCATCAGAACCAATCAGGTGGAAAACCTAAGGCATCCAACACTCTTACTAAGTAGTCCTAGTTAAGTCTATCATATGCTTTCGTAAGATCTAACTTGATCATCATGCTCGACTTTCTGCTCTACCTTAGTGAATGCACCACCTCATGGGTGATGATAACTCCATCCATTATTTGATGACCCTCCATGAACCTGGTTATTCTAGATCAATGAGATGCTTCAAAAGAATTTTAAGCCTTTGAATGATAACTAAGGAGATGATCTTATAGATCACATTACAAAGATCTATGGGCCAAAAACCACTGGCTTCTTTAGATTAGTTTGTTTTGGGTATTAAGTTTAAGAGTGTGGCATTCAGGCCTTACCATACCTGCTTAACACAATGTGATTCCTCCATGACCGCATTCACCTCACTCCCGACAAAGTGCCAACACGCCTTAGAGAAATTTGTGGTAAATCTGTGTGGGCCCAGGGCTTTAGTGTTGGGCATTTGCTTGAAAAAGTTCCTCCACCTCTTGGAAAGATATTTCCCACATGAGGGACGCATTCTACTCTAGGGTGATCAGTTTAGGAATGTGTTCCGTTATCCTATTTATAGCCTCCATTCAAAAATAAGGATAATAATGAATACCATTACTTCCAAATTTAAGGATAAGTTTTGGGATGATAAGGAGATACAAGGGAAAGGAATCTAAGGTATTATAAGGAGGTGATCGACCCCACTCTTGCTAACCATAATTATCTGTCTATTTTGACCAGTGCAAAGAAGAAAATGAGAATTGAAAAGATTCAAACTAATTCTCATGAGCTTTGAAGTGAGACTGGGTGTTGGACTATTCCCAAAACACCCTAGGATGAAAGAATATGCCATCTTTGTGATAATATGAAGTTTAAATATGAAAAGGAATTTTTCTTGGATTATTCAACCCTTATTCACACCCATTCTCATTTCCAGGACATTTGCCACACTACCAACCTTCTTGACTTATTAAGTAAACATAACTATAGTGATCTAGGAATGCTTCTTTTCCTTCTTTTATATCATAGTAATAAAATATTGAAGAGTCTCAATTAATCTCTACTTTCTTAAGGTCCCATAGACGTCATTAGTTTTAGTGGAATTTAATCATCCGTCATCATCATTGTAACAACTCTGGTCAAAATCCATGTAAGAAAGTGAATAAAGGAAAAATAATAACCAAGGTCATGGGACATGTATTCTAAGTTGAATGTTGGGAAAAAACATAGTGATGGGGATCACTTGTGATTAATAAATGGCTATGGACATTGGAAAAGACAATGGCAAAGGCAAAGAGGCATTAATTGGCATTTTATTTATGAAAATAAGGAAAAATAGGAGAAAAGGAAGGTGAAAGGTCATAGGTTTCATGTGAGGAGGAAAATAATGGAAAAATGAAGAAAATAGAGGCCTCATTGATAAAAAGGCTTCTAAGGATAAGTTCATGGCTTTTTTTTCAGTTTTAGCTTGGATCTCTCTCTTCTATTCTCTCTTTCTCATACTCTTGGACACTTAGAGTTTTCTTGGAGCACTCTTGGAAGAGTGTGGCCTACTTGGGATTTGGAGCAAGGAGGAAAAATAAAAATAGGAAAGCGCAGGAGGACAACGAGGTCAACAGCCACAACAGGTTTTGCTTGCAGGCACAAAATTGCATGTATGATTTCCATGCTATTTTTGGCATGCATGGCACATGCATATGGTTTCTTGGCCATGATTTGTCATTGGCATGGAGGATTTCCTGCATTGACAATGGTTTTTCCTAGCCTTTCCATTTCCTGGATAGCCATGCTATTGTGGGTTTCTTTCCTTTTGTTTTTTGGTTGGTTCTCATGTTCCTTATGGTTGTGGGTTGAGCTATTATTTCCTAGAGCCTTGGTTGAAAAACGCTCTCGAAGCCCTATAACAACTTGGGTTGAGTTACTAGCCTTCGAAGTCCTGTGTGGAAAAACACACTGGATCCATTGGTGGGTTGAGTTACTAGTCCTAGAAGCCCTAGTTGGACAAACGATCTGGAGCCCGACACCAGCTGTGGGTTGAGTTACTAGTCCTTGAAGCCTTGGTTGGAACAAACACTCTAGAGCCCTAGATATCTTAGGTGGAGACCGGTCTAGTGATGGTTAGTGATGTCTGACCATGAGTTGGAATCAATGGTTGAGGGTTGAGGTGGTTTAGCATTTGGAAGCCTTGGTTTGGTCTTGTTTTATTTGTTTCATGAGATCCCATATTCATGCTTGGAATATGGCATGGGGGACATTGGCTAAAAGAGAGATTTGGTTCAGCCCAATCTATGGTTGGGTGGTATGTGGAAGTCCCTGACTTGGTTGGGTTTGCATATGTTAATAACAACTCCTTTTCCTTTGGCATTTTTATGAGAAATGTCATTATGTGGCTTTAATAGTTGTTTCATCATTGATATATCTCTCGTTATTTGTTGGTTATGAGCATGTTTTATGATAATCTTGATGTATGGATCTCATCATGTTTTGGTTAGTAGATGAAATAATAATGAATGAATGACCTAATAGATAACAATACCATTATTGGTAGGAGATATCAATCCTCCTTGACAATTCTCAGATAACTATGAGATCCCTATGTTTAGATCAAGGAAAATTTTAAGGATGGAAAATTTTCTTGAAGTTTAAAAACATTGGCGAATCTCACTAATCCCTAATATGCAAACTATAAAATGCTTATTGATATATTTGTAAAGCTATTCAAATTTATAATGATTTTATATAGTGTGTATATAATGTTGGCGATTTTTAAGGTAAAATAATGTTATATTCTAAAATTTGGGCGAATCATCTTTTATAAAAATTGGAAATTGACGAATCTTTTTTGTGGAAAAATCATGGAAAAGTAGCCCACTGGGCAAACATTAGCCCCTAAAATTTTCCAAACTTTAGATATGTTGTTATGACTTGTAGATTTCATTTTTACGATATGTTTGATGAAATTCATGTCATGGCTAGCAGGGGTCAGATCAAGTCCTTGTTCAAGTGTTTGCATCAGAAACCTTGTCTCATTGTCAATTATATTTTCTGGAAGTTTCATGAAGTTTTCGGCAGTGGCCTGAGTCATGGCCCTGAAAAAGTAGCACAAAATCTAGGGTTGTTTGCATAAAACTACTTGAAAAAGGCCACATTCGCATGCATACCTTGTTATGGGAGCGAATGGAGGGTCTTAGTCACATTCATGACTTGTCATGGGAGCGATTGGGGGTCTATATGAACAAAATATCAAGTTTCCTCAAGGGTTGGGCACCTGGAAGGGTTGGTTGTCTCCTAAAGGTTCTGTAGTTATTGAGGAAGGTCATATTGGTATTGTCTTGTCAGTTCCACTTCCTTAACTGTACTTGGGGATTTGAATCATATCATAGTAACTCTTCGTCACTTGTTTACCCTGGTGGACCAGTTAGCTTAGGTAAATGTGGGAGGAGGGAGTTAAAGAGTGGTATCAGAGCATGGTTATGTTCCCCTTGGGTGATGTCTAGTTTCCCTTTCTCTTTGGATGAATGTGTTGTCATGCATACATGCCATTTGCATATATGTTCATTATGCTTGTGGTATATGTGTTTTTTATGTATGCATGGTATTGGTATTTTCGTTACGATGTCATGTAGAAGATGATGTTGTTGTTGTTAAGATGTGTTTTCATGAATGTATGTCAATTTTGTATGTATTGTTATGCATATGTGTCATCCATATGTTTGTTATGCATAATAACTAGTCGGTGTTATAATTGTGGCATTATACATCGTAACTGGATGACGATTAAGATGATGTCTATATACTATGATGATTAAGATTATACATGTATTGTGCTAACCTATTTGATCTTGCAGACGAGAGATCCTCCCCTGAACTACACTAAGGTATGTTGTTTTGTTTATAATTTGGTTTAGTTGACATGATATACCTTGTAGGAAGAGAATATCAAAGATGAATAGAAATATGGTAGACTACAGCTCATGATATTCTCCCTATAGATCATATGAGCAACATGGTGAGGGATATCCTCCTGAAATAGCAGACACTTTGAGAAGTTTGAAGGCAAAAGTAAGGAGTTTCAAAGAATACAATGACAAAATAATTCAATCACAAGAGAGAATTTCTAGGGCACAAGAGAAACAAGAAAGGTCAATGTGATGATTCTTCAGAGCTTGTCGGACTTGCAGAGACAAGGACCACTTAGAATCAGTCATGGGTAGGAATATAGGACTAATGGAGCATATGGTAGCAAGTCACATGGTGTACATAGGTTAGATATAGATGACACAGTTAGAGATGGAATATTACTTGATACACCTGATAGACGAGGCAGTGGACATGAGATTTAATCTAGTTCTGGTTTAGACAGGTATCATGGTCATCATCATTATCATCCTTAAAGGAGGAGTGGTAGGGGATATTTTTCATACAAGTTCAAGAAATCAAAGCCACCTACATTTGATGGGTAAACTAAGAAGTCACAGGATGTAGAAGCATGGTTGCTTGGGATGAATAAGTTCTTCAGATTACATGATTACTCTGAGAACATGAACGGAAAAATAACTACATTTAGTCTTAAAGGTAAAGCAAACATTTGATGGGAAGAAGTGAAGAATTTCAGGGGTATTCATGAAGAGGAATTGACTTGGAGTGAGTTTGAGAGACTTTTCAGGAAGTAGTATCTATCAGAGAGATACTATGATGAGAAGGAAAAGAGTTTTATGAGCTGAATATGGGATCTATGACTGATGAGGAGTACAATAGCACATTCTTGGAGTTATTGAGGTATGTGCCTCATCTTAAGGAGGAGAAAGTAGATATTCAAAGATTCATTAGTGGGTTTCTGGTAGCATTCAAGGATAGGATTGAGTTTGATGAGCCTAGATCATTGGAAGAAACCATCAGGAAGCTAAAGCATTGTTACAAGCAATCAAAGTGAAAATCTGAAACTAAGTAGGTTTGGAAAAGTAATGAGAAGAATAAAGAAAAATGGGATAAGAAGCGAATAAGACCTCAGGACATAAGTAACAAAGAGAATGAAACACTCCGTAATAAGTTCAATGCAACTGACAAAGGATATGGATTTAAATTTGAGGAGAAGAACAAGGGTGATGGCAGGAAGCCCTTGTAGTGTTGGACTTGTGGAGAAGAGCATCACAGAAGAGATTGTCCACAACACCAGGGTGATAGAATGCAGATCTACGGTGCTAAAGAGGCACAGACAGTGGGGGATGTTGGATAGAGTATTCCTTGGATCTATGTAGTGTTAGGTAACATGCATGCAGATCACCAGGCATCTATTATCAAGATGGATGGTAAGCTTTGTGATCATGTTGTTTCTATTTTGATTGACCCTAGATCGAATTAAAGTTACATTCATCCTAACCTAGTGGATAAGTGTGGTTTGAATAAAGAAGTGCATGCAGAGTCTTGGTTAGTGCAGTTGGCTACAGGTATAAAGAAGAGACTTCATCACTGGGTAATAGCTTGTGCATTTGAGTTGAATGGTATGCCTACATCAGGGAATTTGAATGTACTTGGATCATACAATATGTTGTTGGGTATGGATTGGTTGTATCTCATAGGACCAAGGTGGATTGTTATGACAAGGCTATTGAGTGCTTGGATGACAATGGAGAATTGAGAATCTTACAGGGTAAGAAGGAAACATTAGTTAGAATGGTGACAATTATGCAGGCCAAGGATAGTCGCAGAAAAGGGTGTGTGTTATTTTTAATGCATATTTCTAGTAACAAAGGTAAGGAATTTGAGGATGTGAATGTCTTGAGGAGGTATCTAGTTTTACAATAGTTTCAAGATGTGTTCTTGACAGATATTTTCAGAGTTTTTGCCTCACAGGGAAGTGGAATTTTCTATTGAGTTGGTACCAAGGGCAACACCAACATCAAAGGCACAATACAGGATGAGCACACCAGATTTAGTAGAGTTGAAGTTGCAGTTGAAGGAAATGCTTGAAAAGGGATACATTAGGCCAAGTGTATCGCCTTGGGGTGCACCAGGGTTGTTTGTGGAGAAGAAGGATAGTACTCTCATATTTTGTATTGACTATAGGAAACTAAATAAGGTAACCATCAAGAACAAATATTTGTTGTCGAGGATTGACGACTTGTTTGACCAGTTTAAAGGAGCAACAGTGTCATCAAACATTGACTTGAGATTCAGATATCATCAGGTGCACATAAAATAAGAGGACATCTACAAGACTGCTTTCCGGACTAGGTATGGGAGTTTGTCGTAGTTCCTGTTGGTTTGAATAATGCTCCATCTACTTTTATGTGCTTGATGAATAGTGTGTTGTATCCTTATATTGACAAGTTTTTTATTGTATTCATTGATGATATATTGGTATATTCTAAGAATGAGGAAGAACATGCCGAACATTTAGCATCAGTGTTGAGATTGCTAAGAGAGCATTAATTGTATGCCAAGCTTAGAAAATGTAGTTTCTTTCAGAAAGAGGTACATTACTTAGGATATTTGGTTTCCAAGGAAGGCATAACAATGGATCCAGAAAAGATAAAAGTTGTTATGGAATGGGCAGCTCCTAGGAATGTGGATGAGGTAAGGACCTTTACAGGGTTAGCAAGTTATTACAGGAGGTTCATCAGGAACTCCTCAGAGATTGCTTATCCTGTTACATCGTTGCAAAGGAAAGCTATAAATTTGAATGGAAAGAGGAATGTGCAGCCAGTTTTGAATAGTTGAAGTAGTTGTTGACAAATGCTCTAGTTCTAAATATTGTAGATTCAGACAAAGTTTGTGGCTTGTACAAATTCTTGCAAGAGAGGACTTGGTGGAGTCCTGATGCAAGAAGGAAAATTAGTGTGCTATGAATCAAGGAAACTGAATGAGCATGAGCAAAATTATATGACACATGACCTTGAGTTGGAAACAATTGTTCATGCATTAAAGATGTAGAGGCACTACCTTTTTGGTAGGAGGTTTGTATTGATAAGTGATCACAATGGATTGAGATATCTATTTAACCAACCAAATTTGAATTCCAAATAAGCTAGATGGTTGGAAATAATCAGTGAGTTCAACTTTGAGATCAGGTATATTAAAGGTAAAGAGAACAAGGTTGCAGATGCCCTTAGAAGGAGTGTACACGTAAATCACATAGTAGACATGAATTCATACGGGACAAATCTATAGGATTAGATCTTGCAGGCAAGACAATAGGATGATAAGTATAGGGAGCTTATGCACGGGTTAAAATAGTGTACATGTGATTAGGATGTGGACTATCATCTCACATCGGATGGTTTGGTCAAATTTAGGGACAGGATATATGTGTCGAACAATAGTCAGTTCAAGAAGCTTATCTTGAGGGAATTTCATGCTAAGCCATATTTAGGTCACCCAGAACATTAGAAGACATTGACAACAGTGAAGAAGTTATGTTATTGGCCGAATTTGAAGAGGTAAGTGGTAGAGTTTGTGGCTAGATGGTTGGATTGTCAACAATTAAAGGTGGAATGTAAGAACCTAGGTGGATTAATATAGCCGATTTTGATTCTAGAGTGGAAATGGGAGGTCATTTCCATGGATTTCATTACAGGTTTGTCGAGGAAATCTAGACAACATTATTTCCATCATGGTTGTGGTTGACAAGTTGAAAAAGGTAGCTCATTTCATTCAGTGAAGTCTACATATTCAGCTAATGATGTAGCAGATGTCTTCATTAGAGATGTAGTGAAGTTGCATGGTGTCTCGAAGAAGATTGTGTCAAACAGATATTCCAAGTTCACTTCTAGGTTTTGGAAAGAGTTATTTGTTGGTTTGGGTACAAAGTTGGCCTTCAGTACAACTTATCATTCACAGACAGAGGGACAGATAGAGAGCATTAATAGGATTTTGGAAGCCATGTTGAGAATGTATTTCATGCATCAGTAGTGAAACTGGGAAGAGTATCTTCCATTGGTTGAGTTCACTTACAATAATGGGTATCAAGAATCTTTGAGGATGAATCTATTTGAGGCACTCTATGAGTGGAGTTGTAACAGTCCCTTCAGTTAGAGTGATCCAATTAATAGGGTGTTGATAGGACCAGACATGTTGGTAGAAATGGTAGTCCTATAGATATCTGTTGCATTATCTTCAAAGCCCCATGATGCAAATGGCCCAACCTCCTGTGCCACAACTCACCAATGTCTTGGCTTTGCACTAATTTTTCCTTCGTACTCAATGTTTCACAATCATCTACCTCTAGCTTATAGAGATTATTCACCTGAATCCCTATCCTCTTGGTCTGACCCGTGTCTATGTGTCTTAGGAACACCTTTCCTTTATTGAAGACAACATCATAGCCTTTGTCCTTCAACATCGCAATCGATACCAAGTTCTTCTTTAGTCCAGGCACATACATCACATTGTTCAAGGTGAGAGGAGCTCCATGCTCCCTCTGAAAAGAAATTGTGCCCACTCCTGAAACACTATACTTTCTGTCATCACCCATCTCTATGCGCATCTTGAGGTATTCCTCCTCCAAGGCACTGAATAAACTTTTATCGCTGGTCATGTGGAATGAGGCTCCATTGTCAATATACCAAACACAACCCATCACTAATGACACAATGCATGCGATGAGGGTAAATTCGATTTTGAACTAAGAGGATAATGCCTCACCTTCCGATCCTACCGAGGATCCCTTCTTGGACTTCTCCGATGGGCAATTAGTCGCATAATGTCCCATCTCAATTTGAAGTATGATATGAATTCAATTTTCTCCTGCAACCCTGAACTTCGAACGTCGAATTGTCTTCTCCGTATATTGTTCACTACTCTAATAAACTTGGCTCCGATACATGTAGAATTTCCTGCAAATTCTCTACAAATCTACCTCTGAGATCTATGTAGAAAATTTGACTGTAGATTAACTTGATAATGCAATATACCAAAGAAAAATATTATAATCTACTTCTACTATCAAACTTAAGGAAGCTTAAAGATTGAGCTAAATCAGAGTTGAACACATATAACCAGAAGAAGAATCAATACACATGAAACACATAAAATACTCAGGGGAAAGCCTCAGCTAAAAACCCCACTATCTGTATTATCATACAAGGTGGAAATGCATCAGAATTATACAAAGCCTTGGCTCTCACAAATAGCAAGCTCTTAGTACAATCCTCCTGGATGCTCACAGGCAAACCTGGCTTCTCACAAGCTTTCCTCTCTGACCTCCAAGCTCCTATTTCCTTGCGCAGTTTCTCCTGGGTGATACTCCTATTACCAAGTGGAAGACTGTCAACCAAGTGGAACACTAATCGCTCACACTGATCTCACACCCTGTAAAACTGCGCAATCCTCTTGTGCATTAATCCTTCTGCATGCATGAGTTTCCTTTATAGGAGAAAACATGCAACTGATAGTACACTATCCTTGACATTTAGCTCAACTGGGTCTTTCTCAAAACAGACATGCATGAGTTTCTAATGAGGGAATCTTCAATTATCTAGAGTACACTGGTTGAGGGCATGCAAGCATCAACTGACTCATAACTCACAATTAGTTCCTCAAATAGTTTGGAACTAATTTAACTAGACTTAACTCAGTAAATTGGGCTAACTAATTACAAATCAAATATAACTCAATCTTATATCCTTAATTAAGGGATAATCTCCTTAATTTAAGGGATAATTGTTGCATGAATTCAGAAAGACTTCTAACTTGAATTTCTCCAACTAATTAATCCATAATGGACTAATTAATTAATTCCAAGTAGCTGGTGAGACTAAATTTGAATTTTAATTCAAGGACAAATTAAAATTGGAATATTCTTGTTGCCACATTTCAACACTCCCTCTCAACAAGAAAGGGATTATCTGCCACCCTGATCCTGTCTCTATGGAACTTGAATTTACACTTTGACAATGCCTTTGTCAAAATGTCAACATCTTGCTTCTCTGTCGAAATATATTGCAGCAACATGATCCTCCTCGCTACACAGTCTCTGAGATGATGATACCGGATGTCGAAGTGCTTGGACCTATCATGAAATATTGGATTCTCAGAGAGTTTGATACAATTGTAATTATCACAATAGATCACAGTTTGATCCATCCTCTGATCAAACAAACCAACTAGGATTTTCCGCATCCAGATGGCCTCACGTGTTGCCTGAATTGCAGCCATGTATTCTGCCTCTGTCGAGCTGAGTGCAACCAACCTCTGTTTCCTACTGCACCAAGAAACTACCACTGACCCAAGGTTGAAAATCCCTCCTAATGTGCTCTTCCAATTTGATGGACTCCCTGCCCAATCTGCATCAGTGAAGCCCTGTAGCTTCACTCCCTCTCTCCGTCTATACCATAATCCATACTGAGATGTGCCTCAGAGGTATCTCAATACATGCTTTGCCGCTTTCCAAAACATCTTGGTAGGTTGAACGATCGCTTGACTCAGTTGGTTCACTGCATAGCACAAATCTGGTCGTGTGTTCACTAAGTACATCAATGAACCCACAACCTACCTGTACTCAGTAGCCTCCACTACTTCTCCTGAAGTAACATCCTCCTTCTCTAGTTACCTGCTAGAGGAGTCTGCCTGGGCTTGCACTTATCCATGTGGAATCTCCTGAGTATCTCATTGGTATACTTGCCCTAAGACACAAACAACTCCTCATCCTTCTACCACACTTCCATACCAAGGAAGTAATGCATGAGACCCATGTCTTTCGTCTCTAATTCTCTTGCAAGGTCCTCCTTGCCAAACATGATCAACTGATCATCACCAGTCAATATGAGATCATCAACATAAAGAACGATACTCAACAACTTACCTTTCACCACGATGTTGTATAGGTTTGCATCCACTTCACTCTTTGTGAAGCCCAACCCAATGAATTAGTTGTCTATCCTGGTGTACCAAGCATGAGGTGCTTGCTTCATCCTGTACAATGTTCTCCTGAGTTGGCACACATGCGACTCACAATCGAAGGTCTCAAAACCTTTTGGATGCTCTATGTACACTTCTTCGTCAATCTTGCCATTGAGGAATGCAGTCTTCACATCCATCTGATGGATCTTCCAACCCATCTATGCTGATAGTGCCAACATTGATCTGATAGATGAGTACCTTGCGACAAGTGCAAAAGTCTCATCACAATCAATCCCCTCGACCTGTGAAAATCCACGGGCAACAAATCTTGCCTTATGCTTCTCCACACTACCATCAACAACTTGCTTTACCTTGTAAAACCAATGGGAACTCACAACTGACTTGTTCTCCGGTTTTGGAACCACGTCCCAAACACTATTACGAACTATGGAGTCATACTCCTCCACCATAGCATCAACCCAAATCAGCTGCTACACTGCTTCCTCAAAGGAATATGGCTCGGTCTCAACACATTCCCAAGTAAGGGCCATGTATCCACTGTACCTCTCCAGTGACCTCCTCTGTTTGTGCTGAGAATATGGTACTCCCACATTCTTTCTCGCATCCTACAACAACCTGTCAGCTTCTTTTGTGCACTTCCGTCCATCTCTGGAAGACTCTGCTTGAGTGGATGTCTCCACTCCTGGAACCTCTGCATGTAGCTGCTCTGCATCAGTCTGAGGCTTTTCCTCCTTAGGAACCAACCGTTCCTCCACAGACTATAGTTGGAGCTCCCTCTCAAGGGAAACTTGCATGGCCTTTTACTCATCAAACTTGAGATCTTTGCAAACCACTATCCTCTGGCTAGTAGGCAAGTACACATGATAGTTGTGAGGTGTATCAATGTACCCCACAAGTATCCCCAACTCTGTTGTTGGCTCAAGCTTCTTCCATTCATCCTTTGTCACATGGCAATATACCGATGAGCCAAAGATCCTGAAGTGACCCACATTTGGTCTCTTACGGGAGAAATATTCCTATGGTGTCTTCATCCCAAGTATGCGATGTGGGCTTCTATTCTGCAAATAGACTGTTGTGTTGCATGCCTCAGCCCACAAGTGAAGTGGTAGGCCTTGGTCTTGCAACATTGCCCGTGTTGCCCCTACAATAGTTTTGTTCTTCCTCTCGGACACCCCATTCTGTTGTGGGTTATGAGGTGCCATCAACTCTCATTTAATTCCTTTCGCTGCACAGAAGTCTTTAAACTCTCGAGAGACATATTCTCCACCGTTGTCACTTCTCAAGGCCTTGATCTTCTTCCCTGACTCTTTCTCGACCAAAGATTTGAACTCACAAAACTTTGAGAAGGTTTGGTCCTTCTTCTGCATGAAATAAATCCAGCATTTACGAGAAAAATCATCAATGAAAATCACATAATACCTTTGCTTCGCTATGGATGCCGTCGAGAATGGTCCACACACATCTGTATGAACTCGCTCTAAGATAGCCTTTGCTTGACTATCTTGATAATGAAAGGAAGACTTAGTGTACTTTCACAAGGTACAACCTTTGCATGTGTCAACTTGCTCAAGTTTACCTTTGGGAAGTCATGTAGATATTTGTTGCATTATCTTCAAAGCCCCATGATGCAAATGGCCCAACCGCTTGTGCCAAAACTCGCCAATGTCTTGGCTTTGCACCAATTTTGCTTTCGTACTCAATGTTTCACAATCATCTACCTCTAGTTTATAGAGATTCTTCACCTGAATCCCTATCCTCTTGGTCTGACCCGTGTATATGTGTCTTAGGAACGCCTTTCCTTTACTGAAGACAACATCGTAGCCTTTGTCCTCCAACATCGCGACCGATACCAATTTCTTCTTCAGTCCAGGCACATACATCACTTTTGTTAAGGTGAGAGGAGCTCCATGCTCCCTCTGAAAAGCAACCGTGCCCACTCTTGAAACACTATACTTCCCGTTGTCACCCATCTCTATGCACATCTTGAGGTCTTTCTCCTCCAAGGCACTGAATAAACTTTTATCACTGGTCATGTGGAATGAGGCTCCACTGTCAATATACCAGACACAACCCATCATTGATAACACCATGCATGCGATGAGGGTAAAGTCCATTTCGAACTAAGAGGCTAATGCCTCACCTTCCGATCCTACCGAGGATCCCTTCTTGGACTTCTCCGATGGGAAATTAGTCGCATAATGTCCCATCTCAATTTGAAGTATGATATGAATTTGATTTTCTCTTGCAACCCCGAACTTCAAACTTCAAATTCTCTTCTCTGTATATTGTTCACTACTTCGATAAACTTGGCTCCGATACCATGTAGAATTTCCTGCAAATTCTCTACAAATCTACCTCTGAGATCTATGTAGAAAATCTGACTGTAGATTAACTTGATAATGCAATATACCAAAGCAAAATACTATAATCTACTTCTATTATCAAACTTGAGGAAGCTTAAAGATCGAGCTGAATCAGAGTTGAACACATATAACCAGAAGAAGAATCAATACACATGAAACACAAAAAAATACTCAGGGGAAAGCCTCAACTAAAAACCCCACTATCTGTATTATCATACAAGGTGGAAATACATCAAAATTATACAAATCCTTGGCTCTCACAACTAGCAAGCTCTCAGTACAATCCTCTTGGATGCTCACAAGCAAACCTGGTTTATCACAAGCTTTCCTCTCTGCCATCCAAGCTCCTATTTCCTTGCGCAGTTTCTCCCGGGTGATCCGCCTGTTACCAAGTGGAAGAATCTCAACCAAGTGGAACATGGATCTCTCACACTGATCTCACACCCTATAAAATTGTGCAATCCTCATGTGCATTAATCCTTCTGCATGCATGAGTTTCCTTTATAGGAGAAAACATGCAACTGATAGTACATTGTCCTTGACATTTAGCTCAACTGGGTCTTTCTCAGAATAAACATGCATGAGTTTCTGATGAGGGAATCTTCAGTTATCTGGAGTACATTGGTTGAGTGCATGCATGCATCAACTAACTCATAACTCACAATTAGTTCCTTAAACAGTTTGGAACTAATTTAACTGGACTTAACTCAGTAAACTGAGCTAACTAATTACAACTCAAATATAACTCAATCTCATCTCCTTAATTAAGGGATAATCTCCTTAATTTAAGGGATAATTGTTGCAAGACTTCAGAAATACTCCTAACTTGAATTTCTCCAACTAATTAATCGATAATGAATTAATTAATTAATTCCAAGCAACTGGTGAGACTAAATTCGAATTTTAATTCAAGGACAAATTGAAATTGGAATATTCTTGTTGCCACATTTCAACACATTTTACAGAGAAATATGCTCATGCTCCGGAACTGAGGAATCAAGCAGGTTAAAGTGCAATGGAAGCACTTTGGGTCCGATGAAACTACATGTGAGATGGTTGATTAGATGTGGGCTATATATGCTTCTCTATTCACTAGTTGAGTGAATGTGTTTTGGCATATGTTTTGGTGTGATGTTTTGATATATATATATATGTACTGATCTGAATGTGTAAACTTGAAGATTTATAACAATTTGCAAGTTAATTTATATGTGTTTTAGGTAGAGGATCAGTTTGCTAAACACATAAACAAGTAAATTTTAACCACAATTTACAACCAAACAAAGATAAAATAAGCATATATGAAACACATAACACAAAGCATGATAAAGGAGTTCACCCCTCTCCTGGTCCAACTTCCAATGTAAGGCCTCTTTCATTAAAATTCTCAAAAGTGTGTTTACATGCTTTTACAAAGCTCAAACAGAAAAAACGATGTCTCCAATGGATCCAACACTATCAAAAACCCCATTTTGGTTCTTTTTGCACCTCATTTGGCCAAAAATTGAGTAAGTTATGACTATTTCCAGTTTTTGCTCCATTCTACAACTAATAATCCTCCAATTTGGCCTAAACTTGGCTTGAGCGCCCCAAACTCGGAACCAGCACGCAATTCTGGCCTACACTCTTGCTCGATGGGAAAAATTGTATGACGGTTAGTCTGCCCAAGCCCCCAGTTCTGAAAATCTGGGTCATGTGGCATGCATACGACTTGGTTTAGGGCTAAGATTCTAGGGCCTATGTGCCAATGGCTTTAATCCCTCCACTTGGCATGCGCTCCTGGTTGCATGGTCACCTTGTGACCTGGGGCTAGTTCCCTAGGGGTTGTACCCCTTTCCTGTGCATGCTCCGGGTTCTATGAAAGTCATATGGCCTTGGGACTGGCCCCCTGAACTCCCACTCGGTCTAAGCACTAGTTCCTGTGTATGGTATGGGTCGCGGGTTATGGTGGTGGGTTGGGCTAAGGCCTAGTCCCTTGGCCCCCCTACCTGCGGTCCCGTGTCACTCGGGTGGCCAGGGGATAGCGCTTAGTCCGACCCCCTTCCTCCAATGGTGCATTAGATAAAGTTTAAATAAGGTTTGCGTCCATAGTTTAAGAAGCAACAACGTAGGCGAGCCGGTGGAGGGCTTGTCTAGCATGTGGTAGTTTGAACCTTACAGAGTCAGTTCAGCCTCAAACATAATTTTACATGGCTAATAAGAGGCCACATGGCAGCCAGGGATTGGCCCACATGGCATCTTCTGATTAGTCCACCCAATCGCACTTGAACCAATAACAAGCCACCAAACGAACCAATGAAAACATGCCACTTATCCTCATCCCATTAGATGATGGGAGGCATAGTCACCTTGTCCAATCATTGCCTAGTTAGCATGCAGATCGTTGACTGTGCATCCTTGCAAACTCATTTTTTAAATTTTAGTTGTTTGGTAATTTGATCAAAACACGATATTGGGAGCATACGATATCAGTTTTGAGTGAAACGATTTGCATTGGATTCAGATCGCCAAGATCTATCCAATCGTTCAAGTTTTGAGCTCTATCACGCACTTTTAATTTGAGCACTATTTTGATACCCTAGATCAAATACCACCATGAGTTGTATTATAAAGCTCCAATAAGCGGCATGGGTGTCATGTTATTATGTTGTCATGTTGGTTTGCTTTCAACAGTTGGATCGTTGTAAATATTGCATCAAGCTAAGTTAAAAAGACCCATGGGCAGTGTGTTTTGTTTTTCAATAGTCTTACTGGTTGTAGGTGTCATTGAACACTGAGGACGGTGTTCCCCCAAGGGGGAGCGTTTTGTAACATCCCTAATCAAAATCCCTGTAATAAATTTAATAAAAGAAAAATAATAACCAAGGTCATGGGACACGTATTCAAAGTTGAATGTTGGGCAAAAACATAGTGACAAGGATCACTTGTGATTAATAAATGGCTATGGGAATTGGCAAAGGCAAAAAGTCATTAATTAGAATTTAATTTATGAAAATAATGGAAAATAGGAGAAAAGGAAGGTGAAAGGTCACAGGTTGCATGTGAGGAGGAAAATGAAGGAAAATAATGGAAAAATGAAGAAAATAGAGACCTCATTGATAAAAAGGCTTTTAAGGATAAGTTCATGACTTTTTGTTAGTTTTAGCTCAGAGCTCTCTCTTCTACTCTCTCTTTCTCATACTCTTGGACACTTAGAGTTTTCTTGGATCACTCTTGGAGGAGTGTGGCATACTTGGGATTTAGAGCAAGGGGGCAAAGGAAAATCAGGAAAGTGTAAGAGGACAATGAAATCAATAGCTACAACGAGTTTTGTTTGTAGGTGTTAGGGTCTTATAATTTATAGGATCTCAAGGTGATTGAGTATTTTATCTCAGAAATCTCTTATTGTAAATAATTGTGAATCTGCAAATGATTTCCAAATAAAAGAAAAAATAGAATAAAAAATGAAAAGAGGGTATAAAAAAAGGAAAACAAAAAAACATTGAAAAAGAATGAAAGATAGAACCCCATCAAAAGAAAGAAAAAACAAATAAACAAATAATACTAAAAGTGTTGCAAGTCTAAATGCCACTACTGATAGATAGTTCTCTTATCATTGATAAATAAAGGTTGTGTGAAGATTGTTTCAAATGCCACAATGACTAGTTATTTGTTTAATCATACAGTATAATCATGGTTAAACAGGTTTAAATTTCTGTAAATTAGACTAAAGAATAAAGATTTTCCAAACAGTTTAATCTTGGTAAATCAGTAGTTAGGTAGAAAATGACATTGATTCAACTGTTTAATCTGAATCAATAGGAGAAATAAGTGATAGGATTTAGATAGTTTTTCATTTTTTATAAAAGAAAATAATTGTGGGTTTGCTAGTCTAAATGCACCCCCTTTAGAAAAATAAAATGTTAGCTTAGTTAAAGGGTAGGTAGAAATAGTTGTTTTATAAATATGCTTATGTGCCATTTTACTCTAAGTTTTAATGACATTGTAAAAAAGAAAAATTGCATGATGGGATAAAATGTTTTTTATATATTTCATATTTCAACCTTTATCATAAGTTCAAAAGCAAGAAATAAAGGTGCGTATGGACAAAGTTATTTTGTGGTTTGTGGTTAAAAGGGCTCGCAGTCAAAACTTTGGGATTCACCCATCTCCACGATCAACGATTCATATCTTTTTTCGGCCCCCCTTCTCCGTCCTACCTTTACCGCCGGGGGGGTGGTCCGCAAAAGCAGTTTTCCCTGTTGGGCCCCATACTAACGTGGCACCTCCTCCTCATTTCGCACCCCCCATTCGATATTGCTTACCACCTCTTACCCCCTCTGAAACCACCTTCCCCTCATCCACTTTATCGTGTCCCTACTTTGCCACCTCCACCACTCATGTTGCACCATGTTGCATAGTCGTTGCCCAATTGAATGCGTTCCCGGCAGAATTACCGTTGTGCATTAATTTCTTCCTCCCAAGTAACTGTTCAACCTTTAACGGTCCCACGCCAAACCTCCAATGGAAATTACCTCTCTGCCTATAAAAAGATTTCAAACCATCCTCTTTCTCCCTTTCACTATTTATTCCCTGTAATTCACAGTTTCTATAAGCGACCATTCTCAAAGCATTTGCTCAACCTGAACCGGATCAGAATTGTCAGTGCTCTGCCTACTTTCCCCTAATAATTCATTTACCTCAAATTGTTCCCGGTATGCCTTCCTTTCCCTCATTGTAATTGTTCATTGATCTAAACATGCCTCCAAAGAGAAAGAAGCAGGAGAGCCTAGTTAATCCACTAATCCCTCCACCCATAGATTTAGATCATATTCCTTTAGCTGATAGGGATTATAGAATTAGTGAAACACAGTGCGATTGTGAACTTTTGGAGCTCTACTATTGGTTGGAAGACAAACATGCTAACAAAACAAATGAAATTGGACTCTAGAAGTCCAATCTTCCTCATTACATTTTCCCTCTAACCTTCCATGACCCTGAATTTACCAGGAAATGTCAAGCCTGTTATGTCCCTAGACAAAGAACCATTATGGCCCCATCTGGTGACATCCTGTTTACCATTACTGCCCAATCTATAAACCAAATGATGTTGGCTCCCCCTATGGAAAACAATGCCCCTTTTTCCTTAGAAGCCCTCACCCAACTTTATCAGAAGCTTGATTTCGCTACAAGAGCCAAAATCTTTGAGATCTTCTTGCCTGAAAATGCCCAATTACCAAAGAAGAATCCTCCATACCCTTCCTCAATCTTCCCTGATCAAGCTAAATAGATTATAACCATAATTTCATACATTTTGGGTTATTATTCTGATCAGTGGGTAGATGAACCCATTTTAGGCTTCCTTTCCATCTTTTCCACAGACAACAAACCATCCATTTTGTTCAATTTCAGTCAATTTTTGGTTGATAGCATCCATGAGCAGTTTCTGAAATTTCCAACAGAGCAAGTGTTTAATTACACTTCAATTTTAATTTACATGTTTCTTTATTATCAAGTAGACAAGTTCAGTTTTGCTATGCAGAAGCTAGATGATGAGGGAAACCAGCAGCCTGTGATATTTTGGACTTCATTAGTCATGAAAGAGCAGCAGGAATTCTCATACAAGCAGTTTATTGAGGAGTTTGTTCACCCAACTATGAACATCCTTAATAGTTCCATACAACCCAGAATCAGTGAAGATATCAAAAGGATTTTACATCTAACAAATTAAGCCAAGACTGGATATTGGTATTTATACCAAAACTATACAGAAATCAAAGTTTATGGATGCGAATTAGCACCATATAAACTCCCAAAATACCTCCTCATGAGGATTTTTTTCATGGAATACATTAGACAAATGTTAAATTATAATGACATTCACTTCATGGTGGCAAAGAAGAAGTCTCAGTTTCGCATAAAGACATAGGTGGGTCCATTCATATGCAATACCAGGACAACAGGAGAAGAAGCAGACAAACTTCTTAAAGAAATGAAATACAACCTGAGTTTTACATGGTCTTATGACCCTTGGGGTATTATTTCCAAGATAAGAGTAGAAAACAAACTACTCCATACATTCATACCTCAAGGCCTGAAATAGAGAAGTATGCAAATCAATTAGAATGGGCAAAGAATACTTTGCAGGAAGCAGAAGAACAACTCTTTTCTACTTCAAATTTACAGACTCCCACCCCTCAGGAGAAAACAAGTAAAAGACACAGAGAGGAGGGATCATCATCAACAACATGTAGTGAGGCCAAGGAGTTCAGGATCAGTTACAGGAAAAGGGAAAAAGTGACTCCTAGGACAGATGTAGAAAATGAGGCAAAAGAACATGTTGCCATCATAATTGGAGACTCACCACCTTCAAGCAACAAGTTTGTTACATCTTCTACTGGACCTTCAATTTCACATGGTCAAAAGGAAACAAAGCTATCTTCTCAAGATGTCCAAGGAGAAAAGGAAAAGAGTGTTTTGACAGGTACCAAGAAATCAAACTTAAGAATGAGATTCTTAACAATGGTACTTATAATCTCTTTTGGAAGCAAACTTCCAGCTCATAAAGCAGATTACTATCAGTTTTTGATACAGAGCATGGAAAGATGCATATGGCCTTCCTTGAGGCCCAAATTCCACATCCAAAAACATCAGAAGATTACAGTAGTACTACATTTGAGTTCAACACGAAAGATATCCATCCCATTGATCAAATGAAGATGCATAAGCAAATCGATGAGATGATTTCTTCTACATTAACTAATACTGCCATGTCATTGTCTAAGTTGCAGGTTTCATATGCCAACATTCAGTCCCAATTGAAAATGGAAAAGGTATCCTCCTTAGCAAAGGATAATAGGATCAAATCTTTGGAAGATTTGGTAGTCAAGATAGGATATGATCCCAAAGATATAAATGTTGCAGAGGAGATCATCAAGAATAAAAATATGGGTATCACAGCATTGAGAAAATTGCTGAAGCTTCCAGCCACAAAGGATCCCTTGACTAAAGACATTGAATAAAATGAGACACAAAAGGCTGACATGATGAAGTTGATCATAGAGCAGAATATACAGATCAAACAGATGAAGGCAGAAATGGAAAAAATGATCAAAGAGAAGCAACAAAGTCAGAAGATGGCCATAGTCCCCCTGGATGCCATACCCATCACTCAGCTCCCAGCAACAGGAACAACAACTGCAACTACTTCTTCCACTCAAACTACTAGTGTTGAACAAGTGACAAAAACACTAGAGAACATGTCAATCCAGTCAGAAGAGATCAAGGCATTGCAAGGGCAGCTCAAAGGTCTGCAAGAACAGAAAGCCAGAGCTAAATCCTCTCATATGGTTGAAGTGCAGAAATCACAAAGACTATTGGAGAGATTGCAGAAGGTAGAAAAGGATACATCAATTGGTTAGACCTTGGCCCAAGCGATGGAAACCATTTGAATGGGTATTCTGGACCCTATGAATGAGATTTGGCCATGCATCCAAATCATTTTCGAACAAAGAGAATTGATAGAAAAGGCCATAGAAACCATTGTTCAAGTAAGAGAAAAGCTGGGAGATATGCCCACAGAAGCCTCTAATATCATCAGATTCCTGAATTTGAAGACTAAATATGAACCTGAAGAGTTAGGAACTACTGACAGGACTGCTACCATCTTGGAAGTCAAGAAAGTTTTGACTAAGAGAAACCTTTTTTATCAATTGGAAGAATGGTGCGAGACACTAGAGATGGGAGTGAACAGGTTTTGTAACAGAATTGAAGCATTAATCCAGAAAGGGTTTCCCAGCATATATGTGATTAATGATAAATTGATCACTCAAGAAGATTATGTTCTGAAGATGAAGGAAGTGGCCAAAAGTAACGTCAAGTTTAATGGCATAAAAGGCAGTATGACAGCCAGAGAATTCTTAGAAACCATGGAAAATGACTTCTATATCTAGAATGAGGTAAAACATGTCTTCCCATTAAAACAACATTTTCCAAATATACTTAGGTTGATGAGATTTACCAGAGGGTAATTAAATTAACCATACCTGATGAAAAAAGGTGGGAAGAACTTTGTGATTTACTGGATTAAAAGGTAACTAGGATGGAGTAAAAAACAACAACCAACATATCAACGCAACACCGTTTTGAGGTCGATTCATCAACCAAATCCACCAAAATAGAGCCACCTTTCCATGCAGTTTTCTACGTTCCCTATTTTTTTGCCAAAGATAAATTTTATTGTTTAGAATAAGGCTAATAATACATTGTCAGTTGAGACAACGATTTTGTAATTATTTGTATAAATACTTCATTGTTTGAAGTATTAAGAGTTGATTTTTGAATATAACTTTCCTCTGAAAAAAATTGTAATTTCCCAATTGTTGGACGCATCAATAATACAAAAACATTTTCACAGGATTCATGTGGTGGACCAAATGGATATGTTTTTCTTCAGTTTATGTGTTTTATCATTCTTTTCTTTTTGTGTAATTTTATGAAAATCTTAATTACTTAACAGAAACTGTGATGAATAGGATATGTTTTATAGAGCACCCTATTTTGGTTGTTAGTAATGAATAGGATATGTTTTATAGAGCACCCTATTCTGGTTGTTAGTAATTTACATGTTTTCTGTTGGAGTCAAATTAAGGAATTCTTCATTACTCCTTAATTTCTACTAAATCTTACATTTCTATTGTCTCATAATCCATTTAAATTTTTTAAAGATCCAATTAGTGCAACCTAGCTTGCCCTGTGAAAATCCTCTAAAATTTGATGCAAATCTAGTTTAATCTTTAGACTCCATAGCCCAATGAAATTATAACAATAAAATCAACCAAACAATCAAATCAAAATAATCAGTGCAGTCATAACTAGCCTAAAATTCACATCAAACATAGTTAAATTTTATAGAGAGATCCCTCTCTAAAGCTAGCAGGACTAGATCCCAACTTCCAAAGTGGTCTTGATGTTGTCCTATGTGTTTACTCCCTCAACCTCAAAATTATAGAACGACAACAGCAGGTACCCAATTGCATGTATGATTTTCTTGCTAGTTTTGGCATGCATGGCACATGCATGTGGTTTCTTGGTCATGATCTGTCATTGGCATGGAGGATTGCCTGGATTGACAGTGGTTTTGCCTAGGCTTTCCATTTCCTGGATAGCCATGGTGTTATGGGTTTCTTTCCTTCTTCTTTTTTCTTGTTGGTTCTCATGTTCCTTATGTTTGTGGGTTGAGTTACTAGTTCCTAGAGCCTTGGTTGGACAAACGATCTAGAAGCCCTATAAAAACTTGGGTTGAGTTGCTAATCATAGAAGTCTTGATTGGACAAACGCTCTGGAGCCCTTGGTGGTTTGAGTTACTAGTCTGGGAAGCCCTAGTTGGACAAACACTCTAGAGCTTGGCAACAACTGTGGGTTGAGTTACTTGTCCTAGAAGCCTTGGTTGGAACAAATGTTCTAGAGCCCTCAACAACTTGGGTAGAGACCGATTTGGTGATGGTTAATGATGTTAGATCTTAGACTTTTGTGATCCATAAAGATAATAAGTTTGTCTTTCAGATTAATCACATAGTGGATATTTGGTCGACGTTTCAAACCAACTAATGTGGTTCATCCTTAGGACAAATGGTGAAAAAATCAATCTTCACAAAGGTTTAAATAGCAGAGAAGCATCCTTGCCCAAAATTAGCCATTAGGAACCAGCCGTTAAGAAAAAGTTATGAACTAGCTGTTAAGGAAAAGTTGTTAAGAATTAGTTAGGGAAATATAATATTAAATTGATTATTAATTGTTTAATTATAATTTCAAGGTTCCAATGAAATCAATTAGGGTATATAATGTTATAATATAATATAATACTAAAGTAATGGGATATTTTTTTATTTTTTTATTAATAATTTAATGTCAATGTTAAAGCTTAAATTTTAAAAACTTAAAATTTTAAAAGAATTTATTTAAGGTTTAAAAAATAAATAATAATAATAATAATAATAATAGCGGTTATAATTAATGCAAATATTAAAGATAAAATTAAAACTTATATGGATTATAAATAAAGGAATCAAACATAGTTCTAAAATAATTAATAATAAAAGGATAGGGAACAAAAAACACAAAGAACGAGAAAGAAGGATAGAAAGAAAGGACCAAATGAAGAAAGAACAAAAGAAGAGAGAGAAATGAAAATGGACCAAAAATCATGAAAAAAGAAAAAAATCAAGAGGAGAGGGTCGGGATCCAGCTTCTACTTAATTTCCAACCATCATCCCTATTGAGATTGATAGACTACTTCTTAATATCAATGGCTTCTCTTAGTTTTCTATGATGGAAATGATCAACCCTAGCGATGACATGAGAATCCTCAATGCAGACATGGTGCTTCGATTTCACAACATGTCACCATGAGGTGGAATCACTAGTAGAGAGTTGAGGTGGTTTGGCCTTTGGAAGCCCTAGTTTGGTTTTGTTTGATTTGTTTCATGAGATCCCAGATGTATGCTTGGAATATGGCGTGGGGGTGATTGGCTAAAAGAGAGATTTGGTTTAGCTCAATCTATGGTCAGGTGGAACGTGGAAGTCCCTGACTTGGTTGGATTTGCATATGTTAATAACAACTCCTTTTCCTTTGGTATTTTCATGATCAAATGTGCTTGTCATTATGTGGCTTTAATAGTTGTTTCCTCATTGATATATCTCTTGTTATGATCATGTTTTATGATAATTTTGATGTATGGTGTTGTAACTTTTTCTGATACCTTTAAAAGTTACAATTTTTTTTTTTTTTGCCAAAATTTGTCACCTTCCTTCAATCTTATCCTTGCCTTCGCAAATTCCTTCCTTTAAATATCATTCCATCTAACCCTTTCCATTGCGAAGAGATGAATTGTCTCTGAGGTTTTTATAAATGTTTTTGAGTTGTTTTTAATAGTTTTAATTTTAAATAAAATTTAATTTTATAAAATATATATAATTATATTTTTTATAAAATTACTTATTTCCAATATTAAACTTACGTTAAAAATACTGAGTCATCCCAATCTCTAAGCATGAGAACCACATTTGTTACCATGTATTACAGGTGACCAAAAAATCAAAACCAATGAGTCAAATCAAACCTATGTCCCCACTTCACATTTCACACATTAAAACACCATTATATACATTACCTCAATCTATGGTTTGTGGGGGGGTTGCTTATCCAACCTTAACCTACTCGTCCCCCTGCAATTATGGTCTTAGTTTACCAATTTTTACATTTGTCTTCATCTCATGCATTGCAGGACCCCCCTACCTAAACCATTTACCTTATACTCCCCTTTGTAAGAACGTTGTAAAACCACTTTTTTACATTGATTTGAATTTGTAAATGTCAAGTGGGAATGTCTACAAGGTATGCAAGCAGGTTTAAAAATTATAAAGTGTGTGTCGAGGGCAATAATGGAGGGAGCATTTTATAGTTATTTTTATTGGAATGAGATTATGGGTGAAAGAGGAGGTTGAGTAAAATGCAGTAAAATGAGGATACATGTTCCAAAAATACACTTTAATACAAACACATGGAGTTTCCAATGCTAGTAATTTGAATGGAAATTGGCATCCACCCATGGTATTCATCAACCCATGGTAATTATCCACCCATGGAATTAAGTTGTGGTATTATAACTAAAAAAATACTATAAGTAACAAGTCACATTTGTAAAAGGACATATTGTCCACCACAATGTAGCCTTTACAATTATTTTCTGTTTTAATAAAAATAGTTTCTCTGTGGTTTTGTTTATTGTGCGTTCTCTCTTTTTTTTTTTCTTTTTTTTTTATCGCATTCAATTTTGTAGATCTTTGGGGCCTACCCCCCAAGATCCATTTCAATTTTTTAAATCTTGGGGGCCTACCCCCAAGATCTGGATCAGTTAGAAAAATATTTTTCCTCGTGGAGTAATTTTACAGAGGTAAAAATACAATTTTACAGAGCAAAGAAATAATGTTTTATGCTATGAATTTAAGGAGGAAAGAAATTATAAAGAGGAAAATGCACGTGAACATAAAATTTGGATAAATTCTTATCCAAAGATTTTACAGACATAAAAAGGGAAACTAAAAGATAATTTACCAATCATGGAAAAATAATACATGGTTTTCAAAACCATGGGAAAGAAATCAGTCGATGGTTTTATGAAATATGTTTATGAATCTTATTTATTCATAAATATATAAATTTAGGGAAAAACAAGACATGGATTTCAAACAATGGATGGTTTTACGAGATAAAATCATTTGAGGAAATATTTTGAGATTTCATTTATGAAATTCATGAAAATAGAGAAATATGAATTTACAGGTTAAAAAAATATATATATATTTGGGAAATATTTTATCAAAATATTTTCCTCCCAAATATTTTATGACAATGGTTAAGCACTTAAAAGATAATGAAGGCAAATACTATGGGCAAAAAGGTCAACATATAGTTTGGTTTAACTCCAAAATGAAAATAATTCCTTAATCAACTAAGTGGAAAAATATAAGCAGACATGAGATTATTTTTAGATTTTGGACATAGAAATAGCAGTCAAAAGGACAACTAGTTGATATAGGTGGTAAAGTTAACCAAGTTTGAAGGGAAGATAACAGATTTTGTGAAAACAACTTCAACCACTTCAGATTCCAAGGCAGAGGACGAGCATTAATAAAACAATTTCATATTTAAGGACAACATCAATGAACCAATTCCTAGATTTGAAGATAGAGGATTTTCCACCAGCTCCAAATCTCCTGCATATTATTTAGAGATTATTTTTATTTTAGGTGCATTATTTAGGATTTTATTCTTTTTAAATTGTAACAACTTAAGGAGTTGTAATATTTATATATTGTTTTATTTTTAATGTAAAAGGGTTGGCTTTTGATGCCAAAACCCTGTCATTTTTGTAAAGACTTTTATTACAGGATTTTTAATTAAAGGTTTTTTACTTGAGTTCATGACAAAATTTGTTTCTTCTGTACGTGTTTCCCTGTGATTTCATAATCTGCTTCTACATATGTTCAAGGTAACATATGAGTTAGAGCAAGGCTAGGTTTGAGTATCAACTTCCCTGACAACCCGCTGCAAAGTTATCATCTACATTGAGATTAGCTAATTGAACAATCTATTTAAATTAGCTCCTCTACATCATTTAATTGTTGCCTTATGTCATCTCTTGAATGCATACTTGTTTGGATGTAGAATTCTTCTACACAGATCTACTAAATCTGATTGATTGAGTATTCAGTATGAATGTTTAATTATCATATATTCTCTTCTGATCCACTATCAAACTCTCTAAAGTATGTTATTGTGTTAAAGCTAGATGTTGGGACTTTGAGCAAATTTTGCAAGAGAGGGATTTATTTATGAGCATAAATTAGATAATCATCAACAACCACCTACAAAAAATAATAGATATGGCCATTGTGCTTCATAGGTTGTTGTCCAGTGACAGTGAAAAATGTTAAAAAAAACCTTGTAACACTTGAGGGAGCCCCCTCTGATTCGAGGGCTAGATTGAACCTAAAGATTGGTCGAGTTGGTTTCTCGGTGTAGTTTCGCAGCCAAGAACTGCCTTCGAGAAATAGATACAACATTTGGCATCATTGTGGGGGAGCGAAGTAACGAAGAAATCTTCCCTAGAGAACGATCAATACTAGATCTATTCCTTGATGGTGAACACGGAGTAGGCATTTGATATTCGTTGCAATCCCTTCACCCCGTGGCTCCACTTTGTATATATGGCATTTCCACAAGGTTATCGATTCCTCTATTTTAAAATGATAATTACATCTCTTGCTATGATAATGGCATGTAATTGCATGTTTTTCTTCCCCATGGCAATGACAAGAAGTTTCAGATCTTTAAAAAGGATGCAATCTTCAAATTTCAGTTGTAAGTATCAGTTACCTATGGAGTTTGTCTTTCATATTGTAAATATATTTCATATCTTCAGCTGCATGCAAAGTGATCTTCTAGTTAATCCACTTCCCACGTGGTTACACTGGAAATTTGACTACACCTAACAATACATATTTTTAGCTCAGTTAGATAGAGGTGTGTGGGATTGAAGTAGTAGATCATTTAGTTTTGGTGTGCAATTTATAAATGGGTTTTATTTTCAGTAGTTGTTTCAATTTGGATTCCAGTTGTAGTATGTAGTTTGGTTTGCTTAAAGTGCAATAAGTTGCAGGAGATGGGAAGAAGAATATTTGTTGACTATTAACTCCACTAGCCCAATGGGTTAAGCACTGTTATACTTACATATTTTCAAGCCACAAAATGCAAGTTTGAGAGTGCAAATGATTAATTTTCTTATCGCAATACTCCATGCCCAACAGATTCAAGGCACATGTCTACAGGGTCTCTGCATCCCGGGGGGGGGGAAGCAGTCCAGTTGGAGCCTATGTTGTAACTTTTTCTAACACCTTTAAAAGTTACAATTTTTTTTTAAATTTGCCACCTTCCTTCAATCTTATCCTTGCCTTGGCAAATGCCTTCCTTTAAATATCATTCCATCTAACCCTTTCCATTGCTAAAGGATGAATTGTCTTTGAGGTTTTTATAAATGTTTCTGAGTTATTTTTAATAGTTTTGATTTTAAATAAAATTTAATTTTATAAAATATATATAATTATATTTTTTATAAAATTATTTATTTAAAATATTAAACTTACATTAAAAATATCGAGTCACCACATTTGTTACCATGTATTACGGGTGATCAAAAAGTCAAAATCAATGAGTCAAATCAAACCTATGTCCCCACCCCGCATTTCACACATTAAAACACCATTATATACATTACCTCGAGATGTGTGAAGTAATAAATCTATGGTTTATGAGGGGGGCTGCTTATCCAACCTTTAACCTACCCCCCAACCCCCCCGCGCAATTATGGTTTTACTTTACCACTTTTTACAACTATCTTCATCTCATGCATTGCGGGACCCCCCTACCTAAACCATTTACCATCTACTACCCCCCAAGAACGTTGTAAAACCACTTTTTTACATTGATTTGAATTTGTAAATGTCAGGCATGAATGTCTACAAGATATGAAAGTAGAGTTAAAAATTGTAAAGTGTGTATGGCAGTAATGGAGGGAGCATTTTTATAGTTATTTTTACTAAAATGAGATTATGGGCGAAAGAGGAGGCTGAATAAAATGAGGTAAAATGAGGATACATGTTCCAGAAATACACTTCAATACAAAACATGGGCTTTCCAATGCTAGAAAGATATTTTTCTTCATGGAATAATTTTACAAAGCAAAGAAATATTGTTTTATGCTATGAATTTAAGGAGGAAAGAAATTATAAAGAGGAAAATGCACGTGAACATTAAATTTTGATAAATTCTTATCCAAAGATTTTACAAAAGTAAAAGGGAAACTAAAAGATATTTTACCAATCAGGGCAAAACAAGACATGGTTTTCAAAACCATGGGAAAAAAATCAGTCGATGGTTTTATGAAATATGTTCATGAGGCTTATTTATTCATAAATATATAAATTCATGGAAAAACAAGACATGGATTTCAAAACAACACATGGATTTCAAACAATGGATGGTTTTACGAGATACAATCATTTGAGGAAATATGAGATTTCATTTATGAAATTCATGAAAATAGAGAAGTATGAATTTATAGTTTAAAAAGAAAAATATTTGGGAAATATTTTATCAAAATACTTTCCTCCCATATGTTTTACGACAATGATTAAGCACTTAAAAGATAATGAAGGAAAATACTATGGGAAAAAAGGTCAACATATAGTTTGGTTTAACTCCAAAATGCAAAGAATTCCTTGATCAACTAGGTGGAAAAACATAAGCAGACATGAGATTATTTTCATATTTTGGACTTAGAAATAATAGTCAAAGGGACAACTAGTTGATACAAGTGGCAAAGTTAACCAAGTTTGAAGGGCAGATAACAGATTTTGTGAAAACAACTTCAACCACTCCAGATTCCAAGGCAGAGGACCAACATTAATAAAACAATTTCAGATTTAAAGGCAACATTCGGGCATCTAAATCAACATCAATGAACCAATTCCCAGATTTGAAGGCAGAGGATTTTCCAGCAGTTCCAAATATCCTACATATTATTTAGAGATTATTTTTATTTTAGGTGCATTATTTAGGATTTTATTCTAGAAAAATTGTAACAACTTCAAGAGTTGTAATATCTATATATTGTTTGATTTTGAATGTAAAAGGGTTGGCTTTTGATGCCAAAACCCTGCCATTTTTGTAATGACTTTTATTACAAGATTTTTGATTGAAGGTTTCTGACTCCAGTTCATGATAGAATTTGTTTCTTCTTTACGTTTTTCCCTGTGATTTCATAATATGACTTTGCATATGTTCAAGGTAACATAGGAGTTAGGGCAAGGCTAGGTTTGAGTATCAACCTCCCTAGAAACCTGCTACAAAGTTATCATCTACACTGAGATTAGCTAATTGAACAGTTTGTTTAAATCAACTCCTCTGCATCAGTTAATTGTTGCCTTATGCCATCTCTTGAATGTATTTTTGTTTGGTTGTAGAATTCTTCTACACACGTCTACTAAATCTGATTGATTGAATATTCAATGTGAATGTTTAATTATCATATATGCTCTTTTATTCCTCTACAAAACTCTCTAAAGTATGTTATTATGTCAAAGTTGGACGTTGGCACTCTGATCAAGTTTCTGCGAGAAAGGGATTTATTTCTTAGCAGATTTTGGATAATCATGAACAACCACCTACAAAAAATAACAGATTTGGCCATTGTGCTTCATAGGTTGTTGTCCAGTGATAGTGAACAACGTTAGAAAAAAGCCTCGTAACACTTAAGGGAGCCCCCTCTGGTTTGAGGGCTAGCTTGAACCTAAAGTTTGGTTAAGTTGGTTTCTCAGCACCATTTCACAACCAAGAACTACCCTTAAGAAACATGTACAACATATGGCTCTCATCATGTTTTGGTTAGTAGATGAAATAATAATGAATGAATGACCTAATCGATAACAATGTAGCTATTGGAGGAGATATCAATCCCCCTTGACGATTCTCAGATAAGTATGAGATCCCTATGTTCAGATCTATTGTTATGACCTGTAGATTTCATGTTACCGATATGTTTGATGAAATGTATGTCATGTCTAGTAGGGGTCAGATCAAGTCCTTGGTCAACTATTTGCATTAGTAACCTTGTCTCAATGTTAATTGTACTTTTTGGAAGTTTCATGAAGTTTTAGGCAGTGGCATGAGTCCCAACCCTGAAAAAGTGGCACAAAATCTGGGGTCGTTGGCACAAAACGACCTGAAAAAGGCCATAGTCACATGCATGCCTTGTTGTGGGAGCGACTAGAGGATCTTAGTCACATGCATGGCTTGTTATGGGAGCGACTGGGGGTCTAGATCAACAAAACATGAAGTTGTCTCAGGGGTTGGGTATCTGGAAGGATTGGTTGTCTCCTGAAGGTTCTATAACTACCGAGGAAGGTCAAATTGGTCTTGTTTTGTCAATACCATTTCCTTAACTATACTTGGGGCGTTGAATCATATCATAGTAACTTCGTCACATGTTTAACTCGGTGGACCGGTTATCTTGGGTAAATGTGGGAGGAGGACATTACAATCATATTATATAAATCTGATCTTAATATAAACAAAATTATTTATTTGATCTTTTACATTATGAAGTGGATAAATATTTATTTGTTTTCATTTTTTCTTATTATTTCTATTTCTATTTTATTGTTTTTAAATTTTGATTTTTATAATTTTACTTTCCCCCCCTCATTTTTCAAAAGTTACCTTAGTTTTAAAAAATAGGTATCACAAAATAGATAACATTTAATTTTCATTCTTAATTATTAAAAATAAGTTCTAAGTTACAAAAACATTTGGATTTAAAATATTCAAAGTAAAGATAAAATCATTTCATGTTAATCATTACACATACAAGCTTGTCTATTTTGGAATAAGGCTTCGAGGATTTTCAATTAGTTATGAATAATTATTAGGTGAATGGTAGGGATTTAAACTCCATGGAATATTCTAAAATATTCTTAGTAGTAGCGACAAATCAAATGTATTTATCTTAAAAGATATTATCATTATAATTAAATTGATTAATCAAAAAAATATATCATATAAACAAGTGTCACATAAAATTTGTTATGGTATTTTGGGGAAGTGGTATTGATAAACCATGATCAAAAGTATCTCTCTGTTTTAACTAGCTCAAAGAAGAAAATTAATATAGGGAAGATTAGAATGAACTCTCATGAGCTCCATAGTGAAATTGGTCGTTGGGCAGTTCCTAAAACACCATGGATGGAGAGGATCTACCATCTCTGTGAGAATAGGAACATCGAAGATGAAAACCACTTCCTCTTAGAGTGCCCCGCGTACAACCACATTAGATCTCAGTTTCATAATCTCTGTCGCAATACTGACCTTCCTAGCCTTTTACGATGTCAAAATTATAGTGAGCTCAGGAGGCTTCTCTCCAAGCTTTTTGAGCATAGGAATAAAATCTTAAATCAAACTCAATATTTTGTTTCTTTAGGTCCAATAGACCAAAGTTTGGTCTCAGTGGATGTTAACCATCATCATTATCATCATCATCAACAAATCCTATTTACTCATTAAGAATCTCCATGGTAAAGAGGAGGTGAATCTCCAAGGTTTTGAATCTTGTTATATCTTTTTTTAAATGTATGTATGTTTAACTCATATATTGATTTTTTTTATGATTAATAATAATAATAAATTTAAATACACGTCAAATGATCTTAGCTCAAGTGGTTTGTTAAACAATTTGTTTCACTAGCTGTGTGAGTTCAAGTTTCTAGAGACATGTTGTAACTTACTCGTTGTGACATTTATGAAATAGTTGTATATGGTGTAATCTTAGCAGCTGATGTTTCAAAGTTATTGATTCTCCAAAAATATTCTCATTACAATTTAAAATAATAATAATAATAAATTTAGATATCCATATCGAGTGTTAGAGAAGGAACACATGGGAGAAGGCATGACTATTGTCCCACTAGGAATAAATGAGGGGGATGTGGATAGCCCTCCCTCGAGGTTTTAATTATGAGCTTGTTTAGAGGATAGTGCATTTGGGAGGTGGTACACGGTTCGATATATTGTGTCGTCATAAGCTCAGAACACAGGGCATGACATTCATGCCAAGGTGTCGTGGCATAGGCAACGGGCTCACGATGTGACCCTACAAATCATTTCCAGTCTAGCCTGCAATGCCAATTCATCATTATGAGGTTTGGAGAACTTGCAAAGGGGATGACCGTCAGGCTTAGCACGCTTCAAGGTATTGGTTTTGGGCTTTGTTGCAGGTTCATCACAAGTTCGGATATAAATTGGATGGCTAACATGACCTTTCTCTATTTTCTAGTTGTTTCCAATAAGAGCTCTACTCCTCTATGGCATTTCCACTTCTTTGATATGATTTCCCTTCCTATTCCAAAGTTAGGTTCCCTTATGGGCCCCTCTTGGTCCTGTCTGCCTATTCTTTCATCTTGGTCTATTCTTCTTGCCCATCCTGTCCCCTCCACCTTCCTATCCACGACTCCATGCTCCCTTCAGGAAACGTTTTAGAGACATTAGAGTGCTCTTAGTAATGTCTAGTAACATTTTCCTTATATCCTTGATACTCACCTCACGCATCCCTGCCTCTTCCTTTTTGTGTTGGAGTTAAGCCTCCGCTCTCCTCATCCCTCTTGTCCAAATTACAACCTCTATCTCACATCCTTTATCCACCTCTTCGTGTCTCAACTTTGACCCTGACATTTGGTGGCAACACAAGATGCCTTAACAATGTGCCAGGGCACATCAAGGAGTTTCTTATTACCAAGAAATGAACTCTTGTGCTCAACAAAGAGCATAGGCTTCCACTTGAAGGTATCAAGATCACACCCCAGCTCAAATTCAAGACGAGATAGCTGAAGTAGAATGCAAAATTTCTATGGAGAGGGAATGTTTGTTGGATAATAAGCTTGCTAGTGAATTTATTGGGTTGACACTAGATGTTGGGCACACCAAAGGACAATTTAATCAATACATGCATATGACTGATATTTGTTAACACATGAAAATGTTGTTGAGGAGGGTTTTACTTAATTGAAACGAAACTTGCTAGGAGATCTTAATGATGTTTGATGAGCTCTAGATCATGGGTCAAGGTTTGGATCAACATCTACAACGAATTGAAGGCCACTTGGGCCTCCCTCTCAATTCAGGCCGCTCACCAAGAAGCAACAAAGATCCCATCACTGTTGAGGAATCATAATCTCTAAAAGAGGGTTGATGATGTTTGACTATGTCCTTACTAGTTATCTTTATGATAGTTTATATAGTTTCTTGGACATGCTCCATTTAATAGGTCTTAAGCCTGACGACTATTATTTACAATTTCTTGTATACAAAAAATCTTTTTGGATGGTTGAAAAGATATGGTTTTACCACTGCTTGGGTTTCCCAATTGGCCAACTAAGGAAGAATGATATTTATACTATCTTTAGTTTCTAATGAAATGCACTTTCTTTTACCATCAAAAAGATTAATTACAATTTAGTTAATTTTTATAATTTTTTTTAATCTTATCAATATGAAATATACTATGAAATAAATGTTTTAATGTTTATCCTAATTTAATACCTATAGATTTAAAAAAAAAAAAAAAATTATATAATTATAATCCTAATTACTATAGAATTAAAAAATATTTATTAAAAACATTTTATTTTAACATATAATTATATTTCCTAAAATAAAAAAATATTAAAAAATAATCTATATGTATAAAATTTTAAAAATTGAACAATGATAAAGTTCTAATTAAAACATTAAAAGTAAAATAACACATAACATCAATGCCATATAAAATAACTTCAAAGATAAAACACGCATTTGGAAAATTAAAAACATTTAAAAATCATATACAACATGAACATAAACATGAAAATGGAAAAAACATGATAATTAAAAACAATGACATGACATTGAAAATTCAATATATAAGAGATTATCAAAATATCAAATTACTTTTTATTTTTTCAAAACTTATTTCTTTATAATAATATCATGATTAAGAACTAAACTATGAAAAAGAGAATTCATGCTCATGAAAAATAATAACATCACATGCAACATTCACATATAAGATAATATCATTTTTTAAATAATATTATGATTAAAAACTAAAAAATATTAAAATGTGAAATGAGAAAATAGAAACAATTTATAAATAATTTAAAGTAAATTGAAAGTAAATATTGCTTTAAATACATAATAACAAAAAAGCTGGTATAAAATACACTTAATTTAACCAAAAAAGAAAAAAAACAAAAACACTTAATTTAACCAAAAAAGAAAAAGAAAAAAGAAAAAAAAAAAAAAACAAAAAATTACATCTCAGAATTTTTTTTAGGAATGATCTAATAAAGATAAAACAGAATTATAAAGAATTTATTTTTTAGAATGATTTAATAAAAGATAAAACAAATAGCTCCACGGAGTTAGCTCAATTGGTCAAATCAAGTGCCTTGCCAATGGGAGGTCACAGGGTCAATCCCGAAAGCTCTTGGGGTTAGGTCAGTAAATAGGCTGAGGGGTGTTGAGTGTTTAAAACACTGGGCTACCCACTGACCAGATATCCATAAACCAGTACGTGAAAAAAAAAGAAAACGACTACCACTGATAAAATAAAATAAAACAAATTTATCTAAATGAAAAACGCAAGAATGACTGCTTGAGATTAAAATAAATGAGCCAGACAAACCTTTATATTCTATAGAAAAGACCAAATCCAGTTTTCCATAATTTGAATCGTATTTTCATAATGGTAGTTCTAACTATCATACCTTTCCACTTTAAAAGAATGTCCTATGACATTTTTTTATTATTTATTCAATCTCATAAAAAGCATAATAAAATATTTTTATTTTTAAAATCACAAATAATGTTGATATCTATTTTTATTTTTAAAATCACAAATAACGTTGATATCCCAGTTGTCAAACAACTCACTAATATCCAAGTTGTCAAACACCTAACCCATCATCAAGCTTGGTGGGCACCACTTCAGTGATTCAAAATGGGAACTTCATCCATTGGACGGAACCTATGTGTCATGCAAATCTTATAACACATTCACAATTCCAGAAGCCAACCTCATCTTCCACAGGTAATCAAGATATTTATGAGCAACTATCATTTTATCTCAATATTTGTGAAGGATGATGTCATTATGATAAACTAAGTTTAAATTTTAATTCATGATTAATTATAAAGTTAAAATGTAATAATTATTATTTTTTTTTTAAGTTTATTTGTCAATAATTTAATTATGAGATTACTAATTTTGAAGAGGAAATATTTAATTAATAAATAAGAAATCTCTTATAAGGATGTTATTCATATTCATTTGTATTTTAATAATTTGTATTTTAATATTTATATTTATATAGGAGATTTTTTATTCATTAATTAATTAACTAATTATATATATATATATATATATATATATATATATATATATATATAGAGGGGTATAGCATAAGGAATTTGGTTAAAATTAACTAAAAAAATGCCTTGAAATTAGATCATATATAACTCTAATTGAATAATATTTATATTTCATAAAATTTATGTTGGATTATAACTACACAACTTTTACAAGTATTTCATGTAGGTCTAGATTGATCAATATAAATTCTAAACTGCGATCCGAAATTATGCCCTATAGTAGGTACATGGGCATTGCATTGTTATAAAAATGTTAACTTGTAGATCCTCCAGAAAAGACCAACTAAAAATTGACACTTACAATATGGTTTATATGTAGGCTTAAGGAACTGGGGTTAAGCTTAGAAATCCATCCACTTCCATGTTCCCATTTGCTAGACAGACCTCCTCATTCTCGTGGAGGTCTGCCTCCTTGTTGTTGTGCCTATGGACATGAATAAATGATTTGGAGTGAAAGCTTCATAGCATATGATAGACCCTTTTTACAATAGCTTGGAGTTTGATGTCAGATGGAAGAGAGTCATTGATGAGGTGGCACAAAAGGATGATAGAGTCACCAATGATAATGAGATCTTGAATGTTTCTCTTCATAACAAGAGAGAGACCCTATATAAGTGTGTAGGCTTCTGCTTGATTGTTTGTGGCAATTCCTAGACCCCAAGAGAAGGTATTCCCAATGATCCTTGGATTGATAAATCACCCCCGCTCCTACCACCCCTTAATATAAATTGAAATTTATAATGAATACAAATTATAATTATTTTAAATTAATGATATTTGTAAAATTAGATTTAATAGTTTATTTAAAAATATTAATCACTGCCCAATTGGGTGCTTAATGCCGATGAGGAGGTGGAGGTGCATCATATGTGCCAACATACTAGTCGGACAATAGTTACCTTATTTGTGGCCTTAGACACCCCACTCCCCACCCTACATGGCTATTAACGTTTACTCTACTCATGCCTTCTTAGCCTCTAGAACTTTCATTATGGGGTTTATTGCTTCGCCCACGGGCTTGTCTTTTCATCTCACTCTGTTGACTACAACTGATTCCTTCACTTGTTATGGAATTTCTCTTTATCTCCCCCTTTTTCATGCCAAGATTTGTTGGTTTCCTTCGTCCTCTCCTCATGCCCTTCATGGAATTCACAACTCATACTTCGTGCTTCTGCTCATCATAGAATCTCTACTCGCTTGCATAGAAGGTCTCACCATTTTCACTTGGCTGCACTTTGTTCATCCTTGGGAACTAGGTTTATTAAATCTAGCACGACTCTTCCTCCCCTCTGCAACGATGACCCATCAGCATGCCTGTTGTTGCAGGGGAGGTGGAGGGCAAGGAGATGTTATTGGATCATGAGCTCGGTTTAGGAGAGAGGGTTGATTTATCAATTTTAGGACCACACTCCCTTAGAAATTTAATCTGAACTCAATGAAATTGAGGAAGTAGTGAGACACAATCGTCAAAGGATTTCATATACAAAGGTTCTAAACAACCTTGCACTTGAATTCACAACAATAGGAAATACTAGGGGAAGGTAAAATCATTATTTATATAGCATAGGTTTGTACTAACAATGAAAAACTCTTATAGGAAAGGTGTTATTGGATCATAGGGATATAAGGAATCAAATTTTGATCAAGTTGGATGATTTCAAATTGCTACTTTAGATATAGAAAACTGCCTTACTGATCTTGAACTTGCTTTACTTTCAAACCTAGTATATGCTCCACCCAACAAAGATGAAGTTCAACCCATTAAAATTAACACATCTTTTATTTTCTTAATATTTGTTTTCGAGTTATTTTCTATTTTAATTATAAGATTAAAACTCTATTTACTCATTTTATTATTCTTTTTATCGCTAGAGAGAAAACTCTCAAACTCTATAATTTATACTTTCGCTTAACTACTAATCAATTGTAAGATAATCTTCGGCAAAATCACATAGCGAATCTTTTGTCGACGCGTTTCGAACCAACCAGTGTGGTTCATCGTCAAGATAAGTTGAAGAACCAATCTAGCTTAGCGTGAATAAATAGAGTGTGCAGAGATCCCAACGGCTACTACTAATCAATTATTTATCTCTAATCCAATTTCCCCAATAATTCTTAATTAGATGAATCTTGATGAATTATTAATAAAACTTTAACTTGGGCAAAATAAAAAATAAAAAAATTTAATCATATTTTAAAGCATTGTATTAAGAAATATGAATGATTTTAGGTTATCCAACCACAACCAGATTTTATTGTACACCTTAGTTATCTTCTTACGATATTTTTGCATGACAACTGCTGCTACCTAAAGAGGAATAAAGCCACGCTAATTTGGGTCCCCCTTTTTTAATTGGATTAAAATATTATTAACGCCAAGGTATCCAATACCTTGGGGATTCGGCCAACTCACAAACGCCGCTGGCGTCATCTCCCAGCTAGACACGCATGGGAACGGGTCACCAGCCGGCTTTAGCGGTGGCCACAAAACTGCCGCCGAGAAATCTTTCGACAGCATGCGGGAAGCCGGCGGCGAGGACGCCCTTTCTGCCGGGTAGAAACCAGTGCAGGCCCGTTGGTAAGCTGTTTTTAAACCCGTTGAGGGTGGCTCGGGTGGGGTTAGGGTTTGCTGGTCAGAGCTGGCAGCAGATCTGACGGACGGAGGAGATTGGAGTTTTGAGCAACGGTCAAGATCCGGGTTGGCGATGAGCTGTTTTTGGTGAGGAGACGTGGTATTCCAATGAGCGGTTTTTCTGTCGTATTGGTTGGCACGAAAGCCTTAAAAAAGTTTTTTAAGGGCAGGGTCTCGCAGCAGTAGAATTTACTAATTAAGTGCTTCAGAACGGCAGCCTGGAGCTCTGCAAGACTTGGATTCGTGCATAACGAAGGGTGGAATCCATCGAAGCAAGTAAGATTTCTGCTATTTTGAGTGTGTATTTTGGGCCGTTTGAGGCTTTGTCTACTGAAACACGCATGGTCCTTGTTGTCTGCCCTTTTTCAGCTCAAATTCCGTCGACTCTTCTTGTATCTTGAGTTAGTTTCGGAAAGAGGGAGCAAGAACGGGTTTATATTGAAGAAAAGACAGTCGCAGGGCGAAAAACGGTTGGAGCGGGCTGCGCCTAAGCTCAAGGTATGATCGGACCATTCTTTTCTGTGTTATTCGAGGATGTGATGGATTTTCGGCGAGTTTGCCTCAGGAAGTGATTGATTGCTTGCATTTTTAGTCGTTTTTAGCACCAACAGGAATTTGCTATTTTCAGTACTTCGTGGTTCTGCTACGGCGGGCTTTGATGTATTTGAAATTCTTACAGGCTTTATGTTTTCGGTTATGTTTCAAGTATTTCGTTATTAAGGCTTTAACTATTTGTTCAAGGTGCTGTTTCGTCACTATTGCAAATCGCATGGAATTTAGTTTGGAAAACTGAAGGCTTAGTATATTTTACAAATTCCTATTCCGAAACTGAAGATTCAGTCTATTTTACAACAGATAATATTAATATCTCGAAGTTTTCTTTCTCCCCGTTTAGCTGATTGTTGCAAGTTTGCTCGCGTTTTAAGTTTTGCTTTGGTTTTATCGTCGGACAGTTACTTTTACTACGGATTATGTGGACTCAGTATTGAATCATTTGTTTCCAATACTGGCATCTCGAAGGGGGAAGTATAGGCTTTAAATGTTGAATTCAATTTTTCTCAAAGGCATCCACGTCAATTTATGTCACCTGTACGTGTTCCTAAGTTTATCCAGTAGCCGATAACCTTAATGGCCTTTCCCTCCCAGTTGAGCTAAGAAATTAGTAATCGGGTTTTGCCTTGGAAATTTAGCCGTTTCATTTTCTTTAAGTTTAGATTACTTCCAAATATCCTGTTTTTCTGGACAGTTGAAGCTCGACAGGTAAAGTTTGACTGTTTTTCTTCAGAAAATTCGTGTATCGTCTCAAGCCCTTTTGCATTCAATTTCATCGATCGACCAACGGATTTCATGGATTATCCGAAATCTGGTATCTGTATAAAGGATTAAAGGATTTGAGACTGTCAAATTGAAAGTTAGTTACCGAAGAAATTCCGCTAATGATTTCTTGTTGGTCTGTTATTGTCGATTGTCTTGAACCGGTCCGAACTGTCAGCCTGTTTTCAAAATTTAATCTTTCTCATTTGCTATGATTTTATCTCATGTTCTAGGTTATTATTAAATAACCTTTTTTGTTGTCTGTTTTCCTATTAACTTTAGGAACTCGCAGCAGACGATCAATGGCTGCCAGCACAGAACAAGCCCCTGCGCCAGCACCTACCACCGCGACTAATTCTGTAGCAGCGGAAGTGACTGAAACGGTGACGGAAGTAGCAGTACCTGTCTCGTCACCTGCGCCAGAGGCAATAAAAAACCAAGAAGAGACCGTGGGGGACAATGCTCCGAATGTAGAAAGCAGTCCCAGTGTGGATGCCCAGTATCCTTCCTTCAAAGAAGAAAGCTATTTTGTTGCCGACCTTAAAGAGTCTGAGAAAAAGGCCCTACAAGAACTTAAGCTCCGAGTTGAAGAAGCCATCAAGAACAATGAATTTACTGAACCCCCTCAGAAGGAACCTGAAAACAAAGAAACTGAGGCCAAGGAGGCAGAAGCCAAAGAGACAGAATCCAAAGAGACAGAAGCCAAAGAAGCTGAGACCAAAGAAACTGTAACGAAAGGGGAAGAAGACACTAAGGAAGACACCAAGGAAGAAGTCAAGGGAACCGTGGAAGAGGTGAAAATTATAGAAACCACAACTGAGACGGACGTGAAGGTTGGGGAAGCTGAGATAAAGAAGGAGGAAACAGAGGTTACAGTCACTGAAGAGATTGAGGTTCCAGCCCAAGGGGATGTTCCGAAGCATGAGGAAACTGTAACTGAAGCGGTGACTGTCTCAGCCCCTTCAACTGAGGCTCCTGCTGTTGATACTGAAACCGTAAAGGAAGAAGAAACAACATCTGCCCCTGCACCAGTTGATGCTGAAGCTCCAGTTGAGGTCACTGTTACCACGGTAACTGAGGAGGTTGTAATTCAACCTGTCGAAAACGTTTTCCTATGGGGAGTTCCTCTTCTTCACACCATGGGTGATGAATGTACTGACGTGATTCTGTTGAAGTTTCTCCGAGCAAGAGACTTCAAGGTTTCTGAAGCCTTTACTATGCTGAAAAACACAATTCTCTGGAGGAAACGTTTTGGAGCTGACAATATTTTGGAAGAGGACTTTGGTGCTGAGTGGAATGATGTGGCTTACATGCATGGTTATGACAAGGAAGGACATCCAGTATGTTACAATAATTATGGGGCGTTCCAGAATAAGGAGCTCTACCTGAAGACATTGAATGATGCTGGTGACCGCTTTTTGCGGTGGAGAATTCAGTTGTTAGAAAAGGAGATACAGAAGCTGAGCTTCAACCCTGGAGGCATAAATTCAATGGTTCAAATTACCGATCTTAAGAACACGCCTGGTCCTGCAAAGTGGGGTTTGCGACAAGTTACCAAAAAGGCATTGACAATTCTTCAAGACAATTATCCAGAGTTTGTTGCTAGGAAGGTAAGATTAGCATGAAACATATTAGAGATTCTTTGCAAGCCTTAGTTTTCTGACCTTTGCTTTTGTTCTGTGGTATTTGTGTTTGAATTTCCTGTGCATATGAAGGTGAACCAGAATGGAAGGTTTTGCACTCCTTTGTTGACAATTGTGCACTTTTCTTCTTCTTTATTCCCTGTTCGTGTGACTTCCTGTTCCAGAGTTTTAACAGAGTGAACTCAGTGAAGCATATTTTCTGTACTCCATAATCAACAACATGGAAACCTTTTCTCCCTTGTGTTTCTATGTCGGTTTTCAGTATGAGGTTTTTAGTTGGTATATGTTTTCCCTCGTCAAATTTGCTAGTTATAGATGTGAATTATTCGGTGTAGTCTACTTCTCATCCATATTTTTATAGTATATATGTGAATTATTAGATGTATAGTCTACATGCCATCCATATCACAATGGGGACTCTCTCAGTCACCATCTACTGCTTTCTAGTCAAGAAGTTTTTGTGCAGAATCTGTATATTCAACCTCTTTATGCTTTCTGTTCATGTCAGGGCTTTGCTAAATGGTGAACGTACTTAATGTGTATTGTATGCCTTTTTGTTCACGATTTGCTGTTATGCTGAAGAATTGTCATTTACCTTCCTTTTTTTCTTGTAAACCGTTTAACTCATGCTTCCCTTTTTTCTTGTAATCCGTTTAACTCAGTTGTCTTTTTATGGACAGATATTTATCAATGTACCTTGGTGGTATGCGGTAATGAGCACAATGATATCTCCATTTGTAACACAACGAACTAAGAGCAAGTTTGTTGTTGCTCGTCCTGCCAGAGTGACAGAGACCTTGTTCAAGTAATACATTGGTTCTTTTCTTACAGTTTCAGTTGTTCAACAGGCAGGAAAAATTGTTTTACCTTGATATCATGAGTTTTATAGAAGGGCTTGGCCACTCACACTGGATCATAACTTAGAAGTTATTCTTTCATATAGGTACATTTCACCGGAGTATGTGCCAGTACAGTATGGAGGTTTGAGCAGAGAAAATGACGCAGAATTCTCTGCAGCAGATGGGGGAGTTTCAGAGCTGTTTATCAAACCAGGGGTGAAACAAATTGTTGAGATCCCTGCTACAGAGGTGTGTTTTTGGTTTATGTTTCTCTAATTTTAAGCACTAACATAATTCAAGTCTAACAAAACAAGGATCAGGGTAACTGGATGGTTGAAATAGAACTTAGTTTATAGGATTGCCCGAGGCAAAGACCAGGAAAAAGAAAACGCATGCATATTTGCTTTAAAAACAGATGCATAGAAATATTCAGATTATTTTTGGACATCAAAGTGTTGGAATTTTAAAATTTAGGTGCTTTCTGCAACACCAGCTTGAGTTTGTACTTTTGATAACACCCTGCATCACGGGCTTTAAAAAAGGATGCATAGGAATACTTGGGAGATTTTCAGAAGTCAGTGTTGGATGTTTTAAAATTTAGGTTTTTTCTGCAACACCAAATGAGCTTATACTTGGTAATTGAGGGTGCTATTTGGTTTCATCTCATCAAATACTCATGCTTAACTAAATGAAAATGATTTGAAGATTCAGGAGTCCCTTAGAAGAGTTATATTCACTTCTGAACTCTCTTTTCAGTTTATTTATTGTTGTCTTGTTGAATATACAGGTTGGATCCACACTGGTTTGGGATATAGCAGTTGTGGGCTGGGAAGTAACCTATGGAGAAGAGTTTGTACCTAATGCAGAAGGTGGTTATACTATTATCATACAGAAAGTGAAGAAAGTGGCTGCTGATGAAGAGCCGGTTCGAAACTCCTATAAAATTGGTGAGCCAGGGAAAGTACTGTTGACGATCGAGAACACATCATCAAAGAAGAAGAGAGTTCTTTACAGAACCAAAGTCAAGAGTGATCAGTAAGAAATACCATGAAGGGGTTTATGCTGCTTTTTTCTTATACCCTATGGGAAGAGATACCAGCCTGTGATTAAGATATCAAAATTTCATATTTGTTCATGTGCATACACATCTTATGATTATTGTCATCTCCTCCTGTTTGGAGTTTATTTTTCAAGCTATATTTGGTGGCTTGTGAGTTTTTGGATTTGTCATAATCCCACGCCAAAGTAGGAGGCATATGGGTCTCTGGTTGGCCAAAAAAAAGTCTTTGGAGTTGGATCTATGTACACCTATAAAAGAGGTAAATGACAGCCATCAGGAGCGTCATGTGATCGCAAGCATTGGTCAACCAGTTTGGTCATGTAAATTGTCTGTACACTGTCTTGATTTTCAACTTGTTATTAGCAGTCTGTCTAGGAGCGATTTCATCCTGTCGGGTCCTCATGTATTTTTATTATTCCCATTGATTACTGGTTGTGCTACATTATTCTATTGAAATTATATGCTTGAAAGTTCTGTTAATACTTTGTCACAATGATCTTCACAGGGTTCTTGCATAAATTGAAGAGAAAAAAAAAGATTCAGATTATATGTTTTGACTTGGTGGAAGTGTGGCTAATCACTTCGCCATAACATTGTATGGTTCTAAATCTTTATGAGAGTAAAGTTGCAGGTTGTGGATTCTCCTGTTTATAGTTTATTTTTCAAGCTGCATTTGGTGGTTTGTTATTTTTTTTATTTGTCATAATCACATACCAAATAAGGAAAAGCATACGAGTCTCTGGTTGGGCAAAAAAAGGCTTGGGAGTTTGACCTTTGTACACCTGTAAACGATGTAAATGGCAGCTATCATGAGAGCCGTGTCCTGATCACCATCATCGGTCAATCAGTTCGGTCATGTAAATTCTCTGTACGCTGTCTTGATTTTCAATTTGTTATTAGCAATCTGTTGAGGAGAGATTGTCCAGTTGGTTCCTCGTGTATTTTTATTATTCCCACTGATTACTGGTCGTATTGAAATGATATGCGTTGCATTTAAAATTCAGTTATACTCCTGTCCCAATGATATTCTCAGGTTTCTGACACATGTTGAAGAGGTTGGTTTTCAATTTGTTATTAGCAATGTGTCTAGGAGAGGTTTACTCCAGTCGGGTCCTTGTGAATTTTTGTTATTCCTATTTATTACTGATTCTGCCCATACACGCATAAGCAATGCTTATAAAATTCTGTTATACTCGTCTGTCACGATGATCTCTTCTCAGATTTCTGACATAAATTGAAGAGAAAAATAAGTATGATTTGGTTTTCAATTTGTTCTTATCAATTTGTTTAGGAGAGGTTTAGCCCATATATTACTGCTTTTTTCATATGCATTGCATATAGAAATGATATATTCTTCTGTCACGATGATCTTCTCAGGTTTCTCGAAGGATTAGGAATGATTCAGATTGCTAACCATTTTGTCACAACATTAATTTTTGAAATGCTCTCTATTTATTAGCTCTACTGCTCTATGCTTGTGCTATTTGTTGGTCATAATATATGTAACTTATCTTATTTGTCCAATAATTATCTTGTAACATAAGTATTCAATTCTTGTCTGGAACTTTCCAGAGGCCCAGGGTAGGAAATTGTTGTCAATAGAGGACACCCCACTACAAAGTCATAAAAAAGGTAGTAGGAAGGAAGGATCCAAGGGTGCCTCCTCTCAGTAATCAACATAAATAGTCCAACAAGATACTTTGAACACAAGATGTCAGATAACCATGTGAGTACTGAAAAGTCAGTTAATTAGAATAATGGTGTTAGAGGAGTATTTTGCTTTGTATACTTAAGCAGTGTATTGTGATTGGTCTTTGGGTTTGATTTTGTCTTGGTAAGACTGCTCTAAAGGAGGTGCATGCTTTGAAAGGAGGTGCATGCTTTTTAGGTACATCGCTGGTTTGATCCACCATGTGCCAGAGGCTTCTGAATTTGTTCACTGCTTTTCAATGCTGGGATTGTCCCTGACAAGAAAAGAAAATTGCCCACTATCTCATAATACTGCAGACTATTGCACAGGCTGGATAATTTCGCAATCCCCGCTAACAGAGCCTGTGATTGAATGATCTGTGTCACTGTCAGGAAAAAAGACAGCCTGAAATGGTCCATGTTATTATTATCATTGCAAGGTTGCAACCAGTCTGTGGGGAAAGGTGGGCAGTATTTAATGAAGTAGACCACATGGCCTTTGATGCTTTTCGTGGGGTACAAGGAGATCATGCTTGTTGCCTAGACAAAACATTGAAGGTGGGTCTGTGGTCGGATAAGCCAGCTGTGTGTGATGCAGAAGGTGGGCCTGTTTACATATTTAGATAGGTTTAAACCGTAACGCAAAGCATAAGAAGCAAAGCTATTTGATGTGAGAGGTACTTGCTTTTTACTCATTAAACATTGTAAGACCCCACAGTGGGAGATTTTGAAAAATTAGGTATGCCAAAAAGTCGTTGATAACCCACCACATGGGGATCGCAAAATCCAATACGGCATCTTAGATTCCAACGGCGAGGTGCGTGTACCATCTTAACCTAAATTGCGCCGCTTTTGGGAATGGAACGAAGAGATCAGGGGCGATGGCCTTTTTGAATGGTGTTGACAGAGTATAACCCACGTGTGGTGGCGGGCCATGGAACATTTATAGTTTTTCTTGTATCGTCAATGATAATTTATTAATATATAGTAAGTATTTTCAAATATAATTACTATATATTAATGTATAGTAATTATTTTCAAATATAATTATTAATAATATTCCGTTTTTCCATTTTGAAAATCAGAATGGGAAAAAGTTAAGACGAAAAAGTAATCGTTGAACTCATTTTATTCGTAACTTCCCTGCTTTCTTCTCGAGGGTTGATCATTAGGTTTATAAGTAGTTTGTCGTTAGTTATTTGGTTTGGTGGAGGGTTGATCATTAGGTTTTTAATTAGTTTGTCGCTAGTTATTTGGTGTGATCTTACCCACTTTTAATGGTTTTTGTTCCATTTATTTAGTGTATTAATATTTGAATTTTTCAAGAAGAATAATTGAAGGGTGAGAAATCTTGCACTTAGGTTTTTTTTGCTTTTTAAAATTTTATTCTCGGCTTCACGCATTAAGCTAGAGCTAGAGGAAGTAGCCTACTATTCTCTTTTTGTAATGTGGTTTATGGTGATACTGAGTCAAGAGACAACAACAATTTTTCTATAATCTTTCTACAATCATGCATGTTTTCCCTTGTAATTCCACAAATCTATCGGTAGGTGGATCACGATGAGCTAAAAGGCCAGGCCATTGTTTGCCAAAAACAACTAAAGACTCTAAATTCCAGATAAAATCTTCTCGAATAGAATACATCATCTATTTCATGCAAGGCTATGCTTTGATTGGGGGAAATTTTTGGGCTTTTGGTCTATAGAACCTGTTCTCAACAAATGGAACCCTAAAGGACAAATAGATTTGGAATTGGGAACCTAAGGTTTTTTTCACTATGATCTTTGCTAATCTAGATGCTTGGATGCGGGTATTTGAAAGCAATCCACATTTCTTTATTTTTGTGGGATTTTACTTCTATAATGCTTTTGCACAAATAAAGAAAGCTTTACAATGGCCCCATTTTTGGATTATACTCTCTACCAAAGGATTTCTAAGTGGAAGAAACCCTAGAGGGTATATGCAACACTCGTGGTCACTTTGTCAAATCTTTCGAAGTCACCAAATGACGCAAATATACATATCTCATGCACGGATTTCTGTCTACATAGATATCTTTCAATGTTCATCGATCTCTATTTTAGGTACACACTTTGGCAAACATTGTTGGATTATGAACAGATCCCTTTTCACTGTCGACTTTGGCATGAATATGGCCATCTCTTCAAAGAATTCCCTCTTCACATTGCGATAACACAACCTAAGGACCCACTGGGCGATCTAGAAGGCTTCACTCTAGTCAATTCCAGTCGCAAGCACACAAAGTCTTTAGCTTCTTTCGAAATTGATTTAGGACTTCAAACTCGTACATTTTTTGAAGCCCTCACAGGCACATCTTTTGATGCATTTAGTTGTGGTTAATATTAGATCACACCAAGAGGACTCAACAATGCATACAAGCTCCTCCATCCCTTTAAGTCCCCACCAATCAGTGCCATTTACCAACCCTGAGATCTCGATGACAAAGGTGCTCTCTTAAGATATTCCAAATGGAGGTGAGGATATGGAACTATGTTCTTTAGATTTGAAGGTAATGGCAACCAACTACAAGAAAAAAAGATTCTAAGGCCATTCTTGAATATCAAGTCTAGATCTTAAAGAGAGCGCTCCTTAAAGCTAAAGACCAAGTTGCACTCATAATAGGTACACTCCAACCATTCTCCCAACAATCTTTAGGTCAATCTTACAAACCCCAATGACCAACATAAACCCTTCAAAGAAGATAGGTGTAAAGGTAGGCATCACAAGAAGCAACTTTTGCAAGAATTAGATGAAATTCTTGGTTAATTCAAGAAGAATTACTTTGATGAGTGGGACCTTTGCTCAACCCCCCCTTCTACTCAATGAAAATCATCTCATGGAACTTAAGAGACCTAAATTGTTGAGGTAAGAAAAAGATTTTTAAGACACTTCTTTGTCAAGATAAACAAAATACAACGATGATTTAAGAAACAAAAAGCTCTCAGGTAATATTCTCTTCTATTATGTCCAAATGTTGGAAATGAGCCCAAAGTTTAGACATTGATGCAAATAGTTTTAAAGCAGGGGGTCTGAAGAGATTTTGCTCACAGATTGTTGGGCAAACAACAAAGTTTTAATAGATAAATTCATAATTTTAGGTTCATATCAAGAGGTATATATGTATCCAATGTCTATGGACCACATATTCTCGATGGAAGAACAAACTTCCTTTGTGCTCTAAAGAGACTAGGTTGGATGTTGAAAGATATCCTATAGATAATTGGGGGAGATTTTAATATAATAAAATCCCTTTTTGAGAAAGATGGAGGTATTTGAAGGCTAGAGCAAGAGGTCGATCACTTCAAAGAGGCAAATGTAGGTCTTGAAACTAGTGGATCTAGAGACCATCAATGATGTTGCCACTTGGAACAATAGTTATAAAGGAAAGCACCAGGTTGGCTCCAAACTAGATCTCTTACTTATTTATGAGAATACTACGGAAAATGGTCTCTTTTTAGAAGCCTCCATCCTTCCTTGCAAAGGCTTTGATCACTTGCCCATCTGTCTAAGTATTGACATTAAAACTAGGCTTATGAATTGACCTTTTTGTTTTGAGAGTTTTTGGCTCTTCAACCCATTCTTCCTAAACAAGGTCAAAACATGGTGGATAGAAGCTCCTTTATATCCAAGCTCTCCTGTGAAGTCTTTTCAACAAAAACTCTCTGAACAGCCACATCAAAATCTGGAATAAGGAAGCATTTGTAAACATCTTTCAAGATCCATGCGCTCTTGAAGAACACATGCAAGAAATACAATAACAAATAATCATGAACAATAGATCAAAAGACCTTGTGGTAAAGGAAGCAACCATCATCACTTGTCTTGAAGATAAGAAAACATGACGAGATTCTTTAGCGTCAAAAATCACACATCAAATGGCTCAAAGAAGGTAAGAAATTTTTTTGCTTCTTCCATTACTCCATGCTTAAACATGGACGTAGAAATAGAATCTCCTCCCTAAAACAATCAGTGAATGTTAGGCTCTTAAAGCATGTTGATATTGAAGTTGAACTTGTTTCCCATTACCAACATCTCTTATTGGAGTCTCCCTCTAGAGTGAGAGCTTTTTGATGATATAAACTTTATCTCAATTTGACTCTCGAATTGAAAGTTATGCTCATTCAAAGTTCGACTAATGACATGGCGCCACATTAACATCACATTGCCATGTGGAGTCCATGTAGACTTAGGGTTGTAGGTCCCACCTGACTTGACCTTGTAGTGCTTTGTGCAACTATGCTTTATATCCATTTTTGAAAGGTATTTGAGGTGCACAATATTTGCCATAATGCATTATCTCCGAAATCCCCTCCTCAACGAGACATACTTTGGAGCCCACAAGCATCCACACAGTGATTTAAACCATTGCGGCACCCACCACCTTACTCACCTCGCGAGTCCCATAGTGTCAAGACATTCATACTTTATTTCATTTCCACATTATTTCTGGACCATAGGGTAAATTCGGTGCATACGCAAGTGTGCACCCTTGTTACACACCCAGATCCTCCAAATCTCAGATACTCATCCTCCCACTTCGATATTCGGCTCCGCAAACATTTTCACTATGTGCAACCCCCCAGATCGCAAAGATGCCAGATTCTTTAGTGACTTGTCACGCGACTACGCCCTAGTGGGGCCCTCACAAGATATGCCACTTGCTCGCCTTGTTCATGGAACGTCGAGACTATCTCAAATCTGGTGCCTTTCCAAAAATGCATGAGGCTTGCCTAGTATTAAGATTGGAAACTAGGGCTGAATTCCACTTTGAAAAACTCATTTGATGGATATGATTATTGCATTGAATTTCTCTTTTTGAGAGGGACCAAAATCGACCCAAAGATCATCAAGTCTGGACAAGGGAAAGTATACTTTTGAATTATGAGCCCACATGTGCATATTTGATCAGGTCGGCCATTAAGAAAATTGGACACCCTTGGAAGACTATAAATATAAGTGACCTCTACTTCATTTGGATAACATCATGAATCATTCTTCTATTCTCTTTCTTGTTTTTGCCTCGCACAAGTCTGAGGTAGGTTCGTAGATAAATGGGTTCGCTCGAAGGTGAAATTGCAAGGTCCGAAGCTTGCTCGTATTTTTCTAGGGTTTTGTTTCTCAGTTGCAGGCTTACTAAATGAAAGATTCCACTGGTCGCTGGCTTGCAGGCTCAAGGGAGCGACTGAAAGCTCATAGTCGCTTGCATGCCCACTTCCTCCTTGCAACTGGGACCTAAAGTTGTATTTTTTTGTTGATCGAAGTTTTCACTCTTTTATCGCAGGCAATGACAGTTCATTATAGGCTTTTGAATTAGGGTTTTTGAGTATGAGTATGAGCATGGTTGGGTCCATTTCATGGATATTGTTTAATTGATTTTCGCTGGATAGTTGTATGGATGAAGATATGGATCACTGTACTCTCTATTGTTGAATCATGGAATGACAATCTAATAAGGAGAAGAATTTGCAAGGGTTTTCCCCATAGTGGGTTTTGCCATGGTCTTCGACCAATCCTGGTGTCTCTATGTGTGAATGTTTTTCTTCTATTGTTCTTTTATGTTCCACTGCATTGATGATGATGGTATTGTTCTTTTTACATAGTTGCATATGTTGCTGAATAATGATGTAAATTTGAATAATGTTATGATGTTATGGGGTGAATTTAATGTGTAAATGAAGAAATACAATTATCAAAGCAAAGAAAAATATAGCTCTAAGAAAAATTAACATGGTATCAAAGTTGCGCTGAAGAAAAGTCATTGAAGATCACACCTATGAAGATACCTTTGATGGAATCATGACAAGATGGAGGAGACCTAAAAATATTCTAGGGTTTGAAGGAAACCCTAGGCAATTTGTGTGTTAGGGTTTGATGGATATTATGAGGTTAGGGTTTGGAAGAAACCTTGGTTTATGGCAAATATTTGAGATATGAAATCTAGAAACCCTAGCGTGGTCAATATAAAGATACTCAAGAACTTGTGATAGATTTAATGAAGCCCTAGATGGGATGGTCTCTTTTAGCTCTGATTGCTGATAAAGTTGGTAGAAATATTGAAGGACAATGGACAATGATGGCTCTTGAATGCTGGTTCAAGAAGGAGATGATCACCTCTCATGGAAGATAAGTATTTTTAGATTTATGGTGTCTTTACTTTCGTTTAGAGTTATTGATCTGATTATTACTTATACTGCTTGCATGTATATGTGAATATTTGGATACCTCCAACTTCTGGATGAGATGTGATAAGTGGATCCTTTTTGAGGATCACCTAAGATGCAGGAAAAAATGTCTAGTGTAGGAAGAGAAGCTACAGTTGTCCATGACAAAGAAGTTGATAAAGTTCTCCCGCTGCCAATGTCAAATAAGAAGGTGCACATGTTTATGAATACTACAAGGTATGTATGGTGTATTGTTTCATTGTTATGTCTCAACTGCAACATTGGATGACAAGGTAAGCCCTAAGGTATGGTGAGGGTATCACTTCACAAATGACTCATGTATGCATATGAAAGTAAGTTTGATTCATGGTACTTATGATGAGATGGTTGGCACTTGGTATTGGACAAATATCTTACATTCTATTAAGTCATACTTAAAAACATTGATTTTTGATATATTGGTATACTTGACATTTGGCAAAGCATCTCAATCTTAGACATGATGGATTTCATAAGAAGGCTAGCTCACTATTTTTGTTATATGGTAGTTTGATTCGATTAATAATGAATGTGATAAACATGGTAACCATGATTATAGAAGTGTAACAATGAGATTGATATGATCTTCTTGTTGCCCATGGGTTAGGTTTTGATGAGCTTACTTAAATTATGACATATGGTAAACTTTAATGACTTGACTTGATGAAAGTACTATTGTGTTCATGATCCTTGAAGTATAATGTTACACTTGTCTGTTGTCCTAATCATAAGACTCTAACTTTGGATGAAAGTTTGACACCACGTTCATATATGATGATGAAATAGTTGATGTTGACATGTTATGACCATGATGGATATACATTTTAGAACCTAATATAGTTCAATTCCATGATAAAACAATTATGTTGACGCATGATAGTATTATGATAGATAGATTGATGACGTGAATAATAATGGTTGAAGGCGCTGCTCCTTTAAAGGGAGAATCTCTCCATAAGATCCCTACACATATTATCATTTGCATTATATGCATAGAAGATTCTTTATTGTTGAAGTAAGATTGATGGACATGAGTAGACAAATATCTGATATTGTTGGTCTGTAGCAAAGTTCTGGTCTAAAAGGAATAATTTTCCTTACTTAGCCTCAATCATACGAAAGGAATCCTAAGGGTGCCCATATAGTCTTTCAACCGCATGGAAGAAGGCCTATGGGCGTGATTATCCCTGTAGGACACAAAAGTGAGGCTTTGTGCATGAAATTAGAAGTTCACCTAAAGGATGACAGTCCTACAAACATGGCGCTGACAACTGGAAGTTTTATGTGCAAGGAAGTTTGAATATTTGACTTACTATAAAGAATATGAATGTGTTGACTAAACTTATGTTCACTGGGGACTAGAATATGCATATCAATATGTCATTATGATTTAACCATTGAGGCTTGTGTATGACAACGTTTGATAATAGTTGCAAGGGTTTGACTAGATTTGGTTGATTGATATTAAGATGAACATTGTTTGAAGTTTTGACATGATGCTTGATAATAATTTAGAACTTTGACTTGATGTTGATATATGTTTTAGGCTATAGATCTCACTATGATTGCAAATTTGGGTTTTGACCTGATGACTAATGATTTGATTTGATGACTGATGATTTGCCTTGATAACAATGCTATATGGGCATAGTGACTTATATTAGTATTCAATAGATATTCTCTGTTGACATCATTGACTTTGACACATTGATTGAAGTATAAACAATTGTGATTCAATATGCAACAATCTCACTATGAATGGATGCAACTTGTATGAATGAAAATTATTTGAATTCTTCGATGTATCCATTCATATTTAGTAGTATAAATGATTCATGCAATGATCATGAGTATGGCTTGATAAAGTTTGATTGATAGTGTTGTAACTTGACATTTGGATATGAGTTCTACTAGTCACCTGAGCCAAAGAATTTGTTAAAATGATATTGATGAGTTTGATATTAGTTTTGATCTGACATCTAAACTTTGATAAGATGACTTAGTTGATTTGATTGCACAATATTGATTTGTGCAAGGCTAAACATATTGCTTTGGTCAAGTGTTATGTTTATAGAAAGCATTGTATGAAGCAAGCTCCCTGATCCTGATATGTCCGCATTTACAGTTATCTGGTGAAGCTAGGATGATGTGTCAATCCCAACCTGTACTTCAAAAGTGGTCTAAGGTATGGACTTGATTTTGGTTTTATATACTGATGGTCTATTCTTGACAGGAAATGAGCCTCTGATGATCAATATAAGAGGGAGATGACATTTAAAGTTTGAAATGAAGAGTCATGGCATGATGGATTACAAATTGAAGTTGGGAAAATAAAATCTATATAGTGAGGCTATTAAAGAAAGTGGAAATGCAAACCCTTGGACACTTCGATCAAATTTCAAGAAGTTAAGAAAATATATTGTTGAACCTAAATTGGCAACCAATAGTTGATTGAAGCATTGATGTTCCATGTGAACACCTGTCCGTATATTCTGAGTCAATGCATGATTGAGCTGCTTCATACACATTGAGTTACCGTCAAGCTCACTTCAATATATTTGCATGAGATGATCTATTTTTGGTCTGAGACATTCTTCTTGTGATATGTGACTACATGGATGTACTGATGCTATTTGGGATCTTTGTTGATGAGATAAGCACATTTGGGTGTTGCCTTAGTATGAGATCTACCATGATGTTTTGGATGAGAAGTCTATAGATTTAAGCACAACCGAGGTTGAGTACGATGTTGCTATCATGGCTAGTTGTGAGGCAGGATAAAGAATCTTTTTGGAGAGATGTTTGTGCATGTTCTGGATATGTCATGGATACATTGCGATGACAAAGGTGTTGGAACCGATTGACAAAGAATCTTGTATATAGTTGGGAATGAGATTCCTTCATATATTTAGACAGTGTTGCTCTACGAGACAACTTAGGCTTGTGGTTGCTTACTCCATAAGGAGGATGAATATGGTATCTTTTTTGTGATATTTTTTTTTGTTCTAATATGATATTTGATTTGATGCCTTGTATGAACAAGAGATAACTACTATTGAGACACGATGACTACCAAATGTGAGCACGATGATATGTTGTTGATCTAGAGAGAGCATCACTGATCGAGGACACTTAGCCAACTCTTCCCCCCTGTTTGAGCTCCCAGGGTGTCGAATTGAGATGGAGGGATTTTGAAGTTGAGGGATCTTTGGAAAATAGGGTATCACCCTTATCTGTTACCCATACGGTTGGAGATGTTGCTCCTTTAGCTTGGCCTTTGCAGAGTATACCCCAGTTAGCATCATACCCACAAGGCGGGCTTGTTTGGATTGCCCCTCTCCGTCTGGAAAAGGAGTTGAGGAGGTTTGGGGCATGTGATTTGTACCTGTTGGTAAGTCATGTATCTAGCCCAAGCTCAGATATGATGCATGTGTTTTACCAAATGACTCTTGAGGGTAATTTTTGGGAAGATCAATAGGCAATAAGATGGGTTGAAATGTACTTCCCTATATCGCCTATTGCTCGATATGGAGTTGCAGATGTTTATTTCCCCCATGAGATTCTGGGTTGAGATATGCTTACCGATGAGGTTTCAAGTTGAGATGAGCTCCATGATATGTTTTTGGGTTGAGATTAAGCTCCCAGATGTTGTTTTAGATTGAACTAATCTCTCTAATGTTTATGTGGGTTGTAGATTTGGCTCCCTTTTGATGTTTCCCAGGTGGTATCTATTATCACTCCAGGAAAATCTCCTAGGTTGCAGCTTGGAGATGCTTGGTAACATATAATCTTCAATATTATTCTCAGAACTATTGGAATGGATGATGGTTTGGTTCAAGTCAGATAACCATTTCAGCTCTATTCTCACTCAAGACATGCATGAACACCCTCAACAACACAAGGCTTTAGACCACTAATGCTCAATAGTTTGTAGATTTAATGGATAGATGGAGAATATTGATAATACCAACACATTGCATACATGAACATATATGAATGGCTGGCTACAGGCACCAAATGAGCTTACTGACTATACTGGAAGATGCATATATAATAACACATATAAATGGCTAGCTACAGGGAAAAAAAAAGCTTGCAAATCTAATATATCAAAGCATAGATAAGATAACAGTTATTTGGCCTTAAACACAAAGAAAACCTGAACAAATTGTTCAAGTGCAAGCATAGAACATAAGATAAATGAACATTGAACATATAACAACAAAATAAGCTTGTATTACTAAAGAATGCAGATGAGAAGCTTGAAGGAATAGAGGATGAATAATCTTCAAATGTTGAACCCTTATTTCATCTTGTTTTCAGCGATTTATATCTCGTTTACAATGGTCCTGAGCCTTTTAAGGCTTCAGGTGTCTTAATTTATCCCTATGTCTTGTTTAACTGTTTGATTCCCTCAACAGGCAACATGATTCGTAGGTTTCTTCTTCTGACATAAGACTAACCATATTTAGATATTTTGGGCAACTTGCTGTGATGCCTGGGAGCATCTCTCATGCCAGAGATGCCCCATAATGTTTGTTAAGATGGCTGTTGTGTTGGCTGAACCGTTGATGCTCTATGATCTCGGTTGATTCGAGTTGCAGCGTGCTGTGGCCCCTCTCTTTCCCTTTCCGGGATCTGTCCGCAGGCCACTGTATCCCGACCGAATCCCTCTTCTGGCATGTAAAAATTTCTGCACAACACTTCTAAGGATGGTTGGCCACCTGATCTTGCAAATGGAGTGGCTATCGGGTCTATGAAATCGTTGCAACAGTGCCTTTCAAATGATAACCATGAATGTTTTTTTATTTCATACATAAAATTTTGCAACTATGTAAATCCCGCCCTTCTTTGTTCCTTTCGAACCTTAAAATTCCTTAAACATGGCCTATTCTCTCATCGGTTTTTCCCCCTGGGTCGCTGTCGTAAAAAACACGGGAAATACATGAAAATTGGCCTCCCTCCAGACTTCAAATCTTATGGATTTCATTCCCGAACCCTTTCGGGTCCGGTACTCATCGCAATCAGCGTTACCACCTATACATAGGCCCTACTCCTTCGCAATATTCCGATGTGATTTGATCTGACCACATATCGCTCCAGTGAATGGTCTTCATATAACACGACGTATGTTCCTGCCGATTGTGAACCTGCGATGTGATGTGGGCTCCCCGACCCTTGGTAATGTTCCGCTGCGATGTAGTGATAGGATCTGATCGCAATCCCTGATCGCTCAACGTTGGGGCTTTATAGATTATGCTCTCCACCACCGCCACTGTCGATGTGACTCGCCGATTTACTGTCCCTTCAGCTTGCCCGATTGTGATTTAGCTGGTTAGATCTAGGCCATTGATTAGCCAAATCTAACGACAGCTGTGTGTTACTCTGTTCGCACCTGCAATACTCTTTTTTTTCGTTGTTTTGGAGTATTTTAGCCTCCCGATAGTGTATTTCCTCCCTTATAAGGGCTTTTGGCAATGATTGTTTCGTTCTTCAGATGATCTTAATCAACTCTTGAAGACTTCAGGAGTGTTTTGGATCTATTTTTGGGCCAAATGCCAACAAGGCTAACACTGGCTCTTTCTAGGGATGAAATCCTCCCTGTGAGGTTTCAAGAATCACAGAGCAATGCATTTCCTGTAAAATAAAATTAAATCTTCCCCCTAGTGTTCCATTGGGCATGGAGTCTTTTTAGCATAAACATAAAAACTCGAAAACAACATATTTACAATACCAAGGCTTGAAAGCCTTAACTGAAATAAAGTTCGAAGAACAACCCATTGAATGGGCCATCAAAAATATCTCCTCCTTCCTTTGATGCATTCCTTTTGAGAAAACAGTCACCAAACTAAAAATTGACCCTTTTTACCTTTCTATGAAAGGTTTCTTTCTCTTGGTCAATGTGTATATCAACGAATTCATCTAAGACTTGCAAAAGCCTATTGATTTGATCCTCTACAAAAAATTTCCAGAATTCAATATTATCAAGCATAGATGGTCCATATTTCACCTCATCTCTATATGCTTTCAGCCTTGGATGTTTTGCTTCGAAGATTTTGTACACCTGCTGAATGATAAGGTTTGCTTCATACTCCGCTGTGTCATTTGTGACTTGAAAAGTTAATATAAAAGATGAATCAATTCATTCTTGTGTGGGGGACACAAGGACTTCCCCTGTTCATGCAGCGTCCTTAGAGCAAGCCCCATCAAGGATCATGTCCCAAATATGTGAGCGTTCTCCCTTTGTGATCTGGAAAACTGGTTTTTTAAGCTACGTAGAGGTCGACTGATAAGGCTTGGTAATGTCAAGATTGAGCTTATCTATGACAGCCTTCGGCATTGGATTATGACTGGCTCTAGTGTTCAGAAGGCAATTATGAAAGATTTCATCATGAATAGATAGAGAAACATAGAATGATGGGGAGATGTCTTCACAATTTTCAATGATTGGGCTGATAATAACAACTAGTTGGTCATCTTGCAAATTTACATAGTCAGTGGGGGCTTGGATTGCTTTAGGCTCAAGATCCTCAAGGATGGATGCTTTGAAGGACTCATTCTTCACTAGTTCAATCAGAGGCATATGTATTCTTGGATTTTGAATTTTTGATTGAAAACTGAAAGAAGGGGACTTGTCAAGGCCTCTTACCTCTATGGCTGGAGCTTTGAGGATGATAGGATCAACCACTGGTTGCTTCTACTTATTCGCTTGCTGTTCTGCAGGGACAATAGCTTTATGAACATGAGTTTCCTTGGCATTATTCATCATAGACCTCAAATTATATTGGTGCTAAACTTCAGTTTGTAGAACAACTTCACCATCCCATTCTTGGTTGATCCGGTCATTGAATAATGACTTCTCATAGGCAGCTTTGGTTAAAAAGGTGGCGTTGCTTTTGTCTTCCATACAATGGATCTCATCATCTTCTTCAAACTTCTCTTCCTCCATGACTTCATTTTGAAAAGGATCCTTCACCCTTTGGTCTTCATTTGCATCTTTGTTTCGTTGCAAAATCTGCGACTGCTCATTAGCTCTTCTATATGGATTTGGATTTGGATTTCTAGGAGAAAAGGTATTATGAACCCTTCCTTTTCCAGAATGCTTCTCAACCTTTAATTTGGAAACTTCAGAGGCTAATAACTCTATCATTTTGGCCATTTTATCGATCTTGGGATCTGAGGATGATGAAGGCTCGCTCCTCTGTCTCCTTCTATCAGCATTACCTTTGAGCTTTTCTGCAGCCATGATGTTTGATTCTACTTCCAAGGTTGCATCTTGCATATCATCCAAAGAAGCACATCGCCTCTCCCTCAACAGTAAACAGAAGTCAAAATAAAAGGCGCTGGCATACATGAGTCTAGCAGAGGTAGTGGTTGGTTTCACCTCAGCGGGTATCTTGTTGTACATGCGGTTAAATCTCTTATTAAAATCAGACAATAGCTCACTATTTACCTTCTGTAAGTTCCCAAACTCAGTGTGATAGTAAAGGAGATCCTTCTTATCCCCCCAATTCTTTAGGAATGCATCATCTAAAGCTTCAATGTCTGATATAGATCTTGGGGTTAGTTCTCTAAACCATTTCCTAGCCTGTCTATCTAGGCTTTGGACAAAGACTCTCATCCACACATCATCTTCACTAATGTCCAGATTATCAGCATAACTATAAAATTGACTCAAGATGTTCTTCAACAGTAACCCTTTCAGTCCCAGTGAACATAGGCCTATAAAGCTGATATTTTCCAGTAGGCATGGCATTCAAAGGAGTGAGCAATATTAGAGGTCCATACCTAGCAACAATGATTTTTTCCATTTTGGTAGGTGCTTGTGGACCTGCCATAGCTGTGGTGGCTAAAAGAGTACTGGAAGTTTGAATGATAGAGGGCTGAGGAGTGATTGACAGGACTAATGGAGTATGATGGATAGGAGGTGAGGTTTCCTTTGGGCTTAAAGCAAAAGGAGAACCTAAAGAACAAGGAGTTTTATGAATTTCTAAAAGTTTTTCTTCACTGCTAGTATTAGATGCTATACTCTCAACATGTATTTGTTTTATTACAAGCCTTTCTTGATGAGATATAGGAGATTGTTTAGGTTTACCTGAACCTGATGCTCCTTTCTGCAATAATGTTCTTTCTTTGACGATCTTTTCAGGGTCAGTTATTGGGTCAGCTTGTAGCTTTTGAGGATGTCTCCGAGTATGCCTCACAAACTGAGCCAGAACTATCCAAAGGAGTTGCCAAGAGGTTTGGTCTCCAGTAGAGTCGCTAGATAGATGATTACAATCAGAAATGTGTCCAGACTTTTTCTATCATCAAATATGGATCGATGTCGTTTCCCAGGGAAGCTGAGCTTCAGTTTCCTCTCCCCGGAAACAACGCAATTATGTTATCACTCTAGGAAACTCTCCTAGGTTGTAGCTCGGAGATCCCTGGTAACATATAATCTTCAATATTGTTCTCAGAACTATTGGAATGGATGATGGTTTGGATCAAGTCAGATAACCATTTCAGCTCTATTCTCACTCAAGACATGCATGAACACCCTCAACAACACAAGGCTTTAGACCACTAATGCTTAATAGTTTGTAGATTTAATGGATAGATGGAGAATATTGACAGTACCAGCAGATTGCATACATGAACATATATGAATGGCTGGCTACAGGAAACAAATGAGCTTACTGACTATACTGGCAGATGCATATATAATAACACATAAATGGCTAGCTACAGGTAGCAAAGAAGCTTGCAAATCTAATATATAAAAGTAGATATAAGATGACAATTATCTGGCCTTAAATACAAAGAAAACCTAAACAAATTGTTCAAGTGCAAGCATAGAACAGAAGAGAAATGAACATTGAACATATAACAAAAAAAGAATCTTGTATTACTAAAGAATGCAGATGAGAAGCTTGAAGGAATAGAGGATGAATAATCTCCAAATGTTAAACCCTTCATCTTGTTTTCAGCTATTTATATCTCATTTACAATGGTCCTGAGCCTTTTGCGGCTTCAGGTGTCTTAATCTATCCCTCTGTCTTGTTTAACTGTTTGATTCCCTCAATAGGCAACATGATTCATAGGTTTCTTCTTCTGACAGAAGATTAACCATACTCAGATATTTTGGGCAGCTTGCTGTGATGCTTGGGAACTCTCTCATGCCAGAGATGCCCCATAATGTTTGTTAAGATGGTTGTTGTGCTGTCTGGACCGTTGATGCTCCATGATCTCGTTTGATTCGGGTTGCAGCGTGTTGTGGCCCCTCTCTTTCCCTTTCTGGGATCTATCCACCGACCGTTGTAACCCGGTCGAATCTTTCCTCTGGCATGCAAACATTTCTGCACAATGCTTCTAAGAATGGTTGGCCACTTGATCTTGCAAATGGAGTGGCTATCGGGCCTATGAAATCCCTGCAACAGTCCCTTTCAAATGATAACCATGAATGTTTTTTATTTCATACATAAAACACTGCAACTGTGTAAATCCCACCCTTCTCTGTTCCTTTCGGACCTCAAAATTCCTTAAACATGGCCTATTCTCTCATCGGTTTTGCCCCTTGGGTCACTGTCGTCTATCCCAGCTGGCCTAGTCCCTTTGTTCCTCTTGAATTTTGAAATACTTAAAAACATGGGAAATACATGAAAATTGGCCTCCCTCTGGACTTAAAATCTTATGGATTTCATTCCAGAACCCTTTTGGGTCCGGGACTCATCGCAATCAGTGTTACCACCTGTATAGAGGCATTTCTCCTTCACAATATTCCGATGTGATTTGATCGCAATTGCATACCTATCCAGCCAACGGTCTTCATATAACACGGCGTATGTTCCTGCCGATTGCGAACCTGCGATGCGATGTGGGCTCCCCGACCCTTGGTAATGTTTCGCTGCGATGTAGCAATGCGATCTGATTGCAATCGCTGATCGCTCAACGCTGGGGCTTTATAGATTATGCTCTCCACCACCGCGACTGCCGATGTGACTCGCCGATTAACTGTCCCTTCAGCTTGGTCGATTGTGATTTAGCCGGTTAGATCAGGTTGTTGATCAGCTAGATCTAATGGTAGTTGTGCATTTCTCTATTCGCACCTGCAATACTATGTTTTTGCACTATTTTGGAGTATTTTAGCCTCCCGATAGCGTATTTCCGCCCTTCTAAAGGCTTTTGGCATATGATTGTTTCATTCTTGGGATGATCTTAATCAACTCTTGAAGACTTCAGGAGTGTTTTGGATCCATTTTTTTGGCCAAATTCCAACAAGGCTAACAGTATTGTTGGGCTCCCCGATGGTAGAGATTTTGGGTGGTAGCACTGGCTCCTCGATGGATAGAGGGTGGTAGATTGAGCTCCCCTCCGATGTTAATTTATTTTTCTTTTATATTTGAGAATATTCAACATATTAGAAAGGACAATAAAGAGATAATCAGGAATAAGCAAGAGATGAACCAATATGATCAGTGACGACATTTAGATACTTGATATTGGATATGATACACATGACATGATGCAGGTGGAATTCTCCCTAGTTGAGATGGAGTTAATTGGAATCTAGGGCCAAATTCCACTTTGTAAAACTCATTTGATGGAGATGATGATTGCATTAAATTTTGAAAGGACCAAAATTGACCTAAAGATCATCAAATTTGGACAAGGGAAAGTGTATTTTTGAATTATGAGCCCACATGTGCATATTTTATCAGGTCAGCCTTAAAGCAAATTGGACACCCTTGGAAGGCTATAAATATAAGTGAGTTCTACCTCATTTGGACAACATCATGGATAATTTTTCTATTCTCTTTCTTGTTTGTGGTTCACACAGGTCTGAGGCAGGTTCGTAGAGAAATGGGTTCGCTCAAAGGTGAAATTGCAGGGTTCGAAGCTCGCATGTATTTTTCTAGGGTTTTGTTTCTCAGTTGCAGGCTTACCAAAAGACATATTAGACTGGTCGCTAGCTTGCAGGCTCAAGGGAGCGACTGAAAGCTCGTAGTCGCTCGCATGCCCACTTTGTCTTTGCGGCTGAGACCTAATTTTTTTATTTTCTATTCACTGAAGTTTTCTCTTGTTGACCACAGTGTTCAAATATGGTCTGCAGACAGTGACAATTCATTACAGGCTTCTGAATCAGGGTTTTTGAGTATGAGCATGGTTGGGTTCATCTCATGGATATTGTTTAGTTGATTTTTGCTGGATAGTTGTATGGATGAAGATATGGATCATTCTACTCTCTTTTGCTGAATCTTTCAATGAAAAATTAATAAGAAGAAGAATTTGAAAGGGTTTCCCCCATAGTGACTTTTGCCCTGGTCTTCGACCAATCCTAGTGCCTCTATGTGTGAATGTTTTTCTTCTATTGTTCTTTTATGTTCCATTGCATTGATGATGATGATATTGTTCTTTTTACATAGTTGGATATGTTGTTGAATAATAATGTAAATATTAATAATGTTATGATGTTATGGCGTGAATGTAATGTGAAATGAAGAAATGCAATTATCAAAGCAAAGAACAATATAGCCCTAAAAAAAATTAACACCTAGTCACATGTTCAGATTCCTGGATATATCTTCGCCTTGCCGCATCTATGGACACAGTCAAGCCTCTAAAACACGTTCACTTGGATAAATTATATTTCCAATAATTCGTTCGGCCCCGAATACATACCTCTATAATACTCTAACTTCTGAAATCTAAGAACTTTAAGGGATTTGGATAGAGTTTTCCTTGAAACAATGTAAAAATTATATTTCCAATAATTCGTTCGGCCCCGAATACATACCTCTATAATACTCTAACTTCTGAAATCTAAGAACTTTAAGGGATTTGGATAGAGTTTTCCTTGAAACAATGTAAACTTTGAAACGAGAACTCTAACAAAAAAAAACCCCAAAAAACATGAAAAACAACTTGAAAATGAGAAGTGTTAATGCTGGAATAACTTTTTTCTTTTCTAGGGTAATTTTTCAACATGTTTTAAAAATAGTGGTGAAAACCATTTTTTTTGTGCAAAAAACACCCTAAAAACGAAAAATGTTGATGTGTTGATGTTGAAATAACATTTTTTATTTATTAAAATCCAAGATAGGTTTTTAACATTTTGAAATAATGGCGTAAAAGATTTTATCATGACTCCGAAAAACCTTATAATTTCAAAAGAATAATGAAAAAAAATTTACAAATAAAAACAAAAATAAAAACCATGAAAAAAACAAGAAAAAAATAAAGTTAAAAAATAAATAAAAAAAATATTTAGAAAAAAACATAAAATTAAAAAAATGACAAAAAAAAAATTCAAACATAAAAATGTAAAACAAAAAAACAAAATTAACCTAAAAAGACAAAATAAATCAAACATAAAAATGTAAAGAAAAAACAAAATTAATCTATAAAAGATAAAAATAAAAATAAAAAATAAAAACAATTTAAAAAAGAGTTGTTTTTAGTGTGACTTTTTGGACTTTCTTGTGCCGGAATCCTAGGGAAAAATTTGAGGTGAAAACTTGATTTATGTTATTTAAACTTGGATTTTGACTATATATATGGATTCACACTCTGAAAAATCTCTAGGTCACTTCGATTGTGCAAGGGTTACCCATCAAGCTTGTGATTTCAATATATCACCGTTAGATTTTAAAGAAATTACACTAGAAAAACTTCCAAAAAATCGCACTACAGACCATTCAATTTAAAAAATACAAAGAAATAAATAATAAAAAAGAATATATTTTCAAAGAACATGATTAAAGAAAATAAATAATGAAAGAAACAAAAAAATTAAAAAATACTTTATTTCACAATTAAAGAAAAAACAAAGAAAATAAAAACATTAAAATACAAAAATAAATCTTATATTAACCAAACACATTTAAAAAAACCAATAAAATATAAATAAATAAATAAAAAAACACAATAAAAAATTCACAATAAAATAATAAAAAACAATAAACAACTTCAGAATAGAAAAACATTAAAAAAACCAATTAAAATTTTTTTACAGAAAAACAATTTAAAAATTTTAATATATAAAAAAATTAAAATAACAAAAAAAACATAAAAAAACTATAAAACCAATAAAAATTATGAAAACAAAATTATTATTAAAAAAAAAAAAATTGCACCCCTCGGGCCCTGGGTGGTCTCAACCCGATTCTGAGAATCGGATTAGGGGTTAGTCAACCCGATTCTGAGAATCGGATTAGGGGTTAGTCTGATTCTCAGAATCAGGGTGAGCCTGCCAAAGAGCTCGAGGTTAGTCTGATTCTCAGAATCAGGTTGACCCTGCCAAAGAGCTCGAGGGAAGCCAATTTTTTTTGTTTTGTTTTATAATTTTTTTTATAATGTTTTTATTTAAAAAAATACATTTAAATTATTATTATTATACATGGTTTTTATTTTATTTTTTCTTTTTAATTATATATGTTTTTTTGAATAATAATGTATTTCGGATTAATCACATCATTAAGATTTGGTCAATGTTTCGAACCAACTAATATGGTTCATCTTGAGGACATAAGTAAAAAAATTAGTCGATCCTAAAGAATAAATAACAAGGATGCATCAAGGTCCAAACATAAGCCTTAGAAAATTAGTTAATTTGTTATTAAATTAATTAAAAAAATATTTAGTTATAAATTAGTTTTTATGGAATAATGATTAAAATATTAATATTTCTATTATTTTTATCTATATATATAGAATTAAAATAAAAAAGGAATAATTGGTTTTTAATTATATTATTTTTATTATAATTAAAATAAATAAAAATTAGTTTTTAGAATATGAACATCGAGGATGAAAATCACTTCCTCTTAGAGTGCCCCGCGTATAACCATATTAGATCTTAGTTTCAAAATCTTTGTTGCAATACTGACCTTCCTAGCCTTTTACATTGTCAAAATTACAGTGAGCTCGGGAGGCTTCTCTCCAAGCTTTTTGAGCATAGGAATAAAATCTTAAATCAAACTAAATAATTCGTTTCTTTAGGTCCAATAGACCAAAGTTTGGTCTCAGTGGATGTTAACCACCACCACCACCATCATCAACTAATATCCTAACAAATATATATAGTTAAAATATATTAGAAAATTAATCGATTTAATAATTATATATTAGAAAATTATAGTTATTAAATATGTATTAGAAAATTAGTTTATTAGTTCTTAAATTAATTAAAGTAAGATTTAGTTATAAATTAGTTGTTAGGAATTAATTATTAAAATAATTAGAAAGTAGTTGCTATTTAGTTATTTTAATTATATATTTGTTAGGATGATTATAAAATTAATTAATTATGGTTATTAGTTATAGTCCGTGTTGATAATATTGGTATCCGCAAAATATCAGTGAGGGTCCAGAAAACATCTTGTCAACAATATTGGTGAAAATATCAGTAAGAATAAAAAATGTATAATATATTCATTTTTTTAAAAAGATTTTTAAACATATAAAGAAATAACAACATGAAATAAATACATTGGCACATAAATATGAAGAAAGCATTGATATATATATGATGTCAAATAGAAATGATCCATCAAAGGCGATACCAAATCCTGCTGATCCTTGATAATTGTCTAATCAAGGACTCAAATGTGGAGAACCAATACAAATAATATCACATATATAAAAGTATCTCATCATCATGAGTTATATCTAGCAAAACAAATAAAACTAGCAGCTCTCTATATGAATTTAGTGCCCTCACCCCTTTTTACGGGAAAACATGATGGGCTTTTGCCAGGCTTTCCCCTAGCAGTAGAAGGCCTTGGCCCTACCCCTGCACCTGATGTCAAATAATGAGTGCTAGGTATGGAGTTGTGCTCTCCTATATCTATAACAGATGGTGTTGATGCTAATGCTCCCACAGTCTCCTCCTCTGCCTCCTGCTCCTCTTGCTCCTCCTCCTCTTGCTGCCCCTATTCTAATGGATCATCTGGCTCTAACCATGAAGGTGACTCCTCCAAGATGGGCACCTCATGCTCCACCCTCCACTGAGACGACACATCAATATTGTTTAAGGAAATGGCATCTCAATCCATTGGTGCTTCTATTTGCTTCATTCGAAGTCGGATATTGTAATGCACATACACTAAATCATTGAGGCGTGTGAACTCCCACCTGTAAGAGTGTCAAAAAAATTAATGATTCTTGAGTCTTGACTCTTGACACTTGAGGGTCATAAATTAAAAGTTAAGAATTACAATAAATGTAATTCCTCAATTGAACACTACTCAAAGTTATACTTGTTGCGTTTTTTTGAGTGTATTTTCTCAAATACACTCCAATTGCACTCACACCCTAAAGAGATACATGTTTGACCCAGGATTCTTATGGAAAATTTCTACAAATTTTGTGCCCTTGCACCATAGCTTCGCCACCAAATATCTACAACAAAATAAAGGAATAAAAAAGTCAAAAACTTAAAATATAATTAAACTTTGAAAGAAAAGTTACATAATTGAATTTTAAAAACCTAGAATTATAAATAAGGAAATTCTAAATTGAAAATTCTAATGAGTGATGGCTTGTCACTTACATGGCATGAAGAGGGTCCTTTCCTTAATAGCATCATCAAAGCCAAATAGGCCAACCCAATCTTGATAAAACTGTATCTTGTGATTGATTTTTATATTAAGCTCAAGATCATGTACCATTCTCTGAATACATGAATGGAGCCCTTCCATCACCTCACCATCAAAATCAAAGGCACATTTGTATGAAAATGCGGGGTTGAGGAAGAGTTATTTTGCATGAATGGGTCGATGAAGCATCCCTGTCCACCAACTATCAATCACATCCAATGACATCATATCCCTATCAAGTCCAATAGAACCCTTGTCTGCATAATAAGAATGAATGGCCTCCTTAGCCATATCCATGGCCTCATAAAAATAAGCCATTGCATGCTTGCCCCCATTTACTAATCTCAGAACCTTTACTATAGGTTCACTAATTGAGCATGCATCTTCTAGTCCCTACCAAAACGTGTTAGAGTACACTATTTTTGCAATGTCTCTCCCGTATTGTCTCCTGCTATATCTACAATCAAGCCACTCATCAGAAACAAACATTTGCTTCAACTCGATTTGGCATCGAAGCAAAGACCAAAGACTAATAAAGTTGGTGGAAAAACGTGTGATTTCAGGATGCCTTAACTCCTTGTTTCTAGTGTACCTTCTCATGATGATAAGAACAAAAGCACGATTATAAATAAACTTGGGGACGCTCCTAACCATATAGATCACCTCCTTGATGAAGGAGAGTTTCCCCATATCCTCAAGCAAAAAATCGATACAATGTGCTGCACACGGAGTCCAGAACAATGTGCGGTGCCTCTCCATAAGCATCCTGCTGGCAGACACATAATTAGTTGCATTGTCTGTTATGACTTGCACCAATCTCCCAAATGAACCCATCTAACAACTCACATATCATTGTTGCATCTTTTATATGTGCTGATGCATCCACTGATTTAATAAACATGGTACCTTTAGGACAGTGTACCAAGAAATTTAGAAGGGTCCTACCCTTCCTATCTATCCAACCATCAGACATCACTGTGCATCCATAAACTTCCGATGTTTGTTTCAAATCCGCCAATCTAGAGTTGATGTCCTACATTTTTGCTTGAAGAATTGGCCCCCGCAACTCCTCATATGTAGCACTTTTGTACCTTGGCCCCACAATAACAATAACATCACACATTGGATACCAAAATGGATTGGTTTTGGTGATGCTGAGAGGTAAGTTGCTCCAGAAAAGATACCTCCCCATAACTCTATCTGCTTCTTGCTTCTCCTTTTTTTAAACAATTTATTTTATGGAAGGTTGTGCTCCATGTCTTGTTCATGGAACAAAAAATGATGACCTGGAACTAGCAGTAATAGGCGATGCTGTGGAGCCCCTCCTGCTACCCTCAACCTCAAAATCAGAAGAATATATCCCGAAATATCTACTTGCATGGTCAACATTGTTTCTTTTTACCTCTTCCTTCTTTCTGTCTTTTTCATCAATTGCTTCAAGAGCTTTTTGTATAAGCACCAGACTATAAACTGTACAAATCCCAACATCATGTCTAGGGAGTCTAGCCAGATGGTATTTTAATCGCGTAACCCCTCCTTTCATCCTGGTCCCACACATTTTGCATGATAGATATGCTCAATTTGTCCCACTATTAGGCTCCCCATACTCCCAAAATGGGTCCAAGGCTTTTGACATATTTGTAGTGAGCTAATTCAAACCTAGGGCACCAAAAAAACAAAAAATTGGAATTAATGATTAAAGTTACTCCACCCAGACACAAAAAATAATAAGTAATAACCACCTCATTTTACAAAATAATTTTTTTTGCTACATTATTTGCAATGTGAATTCAATGAAAAATCACAATAAGAGGGTGCATTTGAAACATTTTAAAAAATGGAGTTTGCTGTCCAAATATGGAGAAAACCCTTGCATTGGCTCATGGGCATGAAAATCATAGCAAATGGAAAAAATAAGAAGAAGAAAAATGTTGGTAGGCAAAGAGGCAAGCAAGAGTAACCCTAAATCTATGAAAAAAATCATTAACATAGGGGTTTTTAAGAACATACCTGTTAATGGGAGAAATGAAGATTGTCTCACTGTTCTTCAATCTTTGATCAACAAAAAATTCGTAGTTAGTGGTGGTAATGGCTCTTCAATCCTCAATTCCTCCTTGACAACTACCACAACGCTCTCCCTTTATCCAACACTCAGAGAACCAAAATGAGCAAAAAGAAATCGTTTTTCCATTTCCTAGGCCTGGGTTAGACAAACCAATGATATTTACTATCGTTGCACAATATTTTGAGAGATATCAGTGATATCTTGGAAATATCGCGATATTTCCAAGGAGCGAAAATATCGCAATATTTTATTGGCAATATTTCGGCTCCCCGAAAATAGTGCAATATTTTCAAGTATCAGTGATATATCACCGATATTGTCAACAACGGTTAGAGTTATTAATTCAATTTAATAACTATGATCCGATAACTATATATTTGTTAATTTTGGGTATGTTCTATCCTAGAGCAATTTATTTCAATTTTCACTGTTAGCTCAATATCTTTTTCAGATTAGTAATCTCATTAGCATTAAAGTAAACTGCAGATAGAACATAAATATAAATCGCAGAAGACAAGCTAAGACAAGAGGACACAAGATATGGCGCTAGCTATGGACAAACCCCAATGTGGGGAAACCCTTGATCAAATCTTCTTTTATGTTCTTCAATAATTCAATAGAGAAAGAGAGAGAGATAGTACATTTACAATAGAAGTCAACATTTTGACTTTCTATATCTACCTGAGATCAGTTGAAGACATGTTGCTTCAACTGATTCTCCAAGGTGACTCCTTCACCATTCACAGTGCTGCATCTCATCCACTTGCTGCACCTCTCTGTGCAACGCCATGCCACACTTATCATGACCATGCTATGCACTTCATGTTGCTGCTCCTATCACTGAGCTGCTCCAATTATTGAGCTGCTCTTTATCACGGATCTGTACCCAATATTGCTGATCTGCACTCAATGACTATTATGTTGCACTCATCATACAACATCAATTTGTTGCCCCCATCATGCTGCAACCATCACCATGCTACATTCTTGTTACAACATCATACTATGTTCCTGAGCTGCATCATGCTGCTCCACTGCTGAGTTGTTGTGCACAACTTTGCTGCTCTCCATCATCATGCTGCACACATCATACTAGCGGTCACTGCTTTATGAAATAGGACATAGTCAATAATAGATTTGCTGCTGTCATCATGATGACTGGTTAGGGCACCAAGCACTATTGAAACAGTCCTCCAACAATCATCAAAACAATCTAGGACAACTCTTTGGTTATGCTGTTGATTTGAGCATATATACAAGCCCTCAAATACCCATACACAATCCTTGACTGTGGTGTTATGGACTGCGGCTAACACACAGTCTTCCTGTAGCTTCTAGGCAGCATAAACCTTACTCCTTGTCCTTCCAACGAGACCCCAATAGATCTATTCCGCAACTCCTCTAACTCGGCTCTCCTACAAGAAGAGAACAACTTCATGCAGTCACAAAAGGATACCCAAACAATCCTGTCTCTATGACGGTGCTGTCACCTACAACAACTCGAAATTTTCTTCTTCTTTCATGATGTCAACAAGCTTCATTTAGCTGCGTTAGTGTCTATCCTTGGGGTGCGTATTATGCATACTCCTAGCTGTGGATTAGGCCTCTCTTAACAGGGCCTCCTTTGGTCAGTGGATATGGACTGCTTTAGACTGCGTATTAGGACTTCTTTAGCCTGCGTATATGAGCTTCTTTAGTCAACGTATTAGGGCTTCTTTAGGCAGCGTATTAAGGCTCCTCCTTGATTGCGTATAAGAGCCTCTTGGACAGCGGATAAGGGCCTCCATTAAGTGTGGATTAAAGCTCTTCTTTCAGTGGATTAGAGCCTTCCTTAAGAGCGGATTAAGGCTCCTCTTGACCTGCAGCTGGGGCACCTTCTACTGCGGCTAGGGAATCATCTACTGTGGCTGGGGCATCAACTACTGCTGCTAGGGCATCATCTACTTAGGCCAACATACTTATAGTCTCTCTCTCCTTCACCAAAAACCCAAAGACGTGGAGAGGATGAGATCACATGAAGAGTGTGTCCCTCAAATGACTTCAATTCCTCTCCTATTTACACTAAGATGCAGATGATGAATAGACATGACTATTGGGTTTCTGAGCCTACATAAGTTGCTGGCTGACTTGACAATTTGTCTTATAACACGAATAAATTCATAACTCCAAGAATACTTGTCAGAATCGGATGATCTTTAGATCAATCCTACACCTCTCAATGAGAGGGATCCAAGAAAAATATCAGCTGCCATAAATATGATGACCCACATGGATTTTGGCCCTAGTTGCCAAATTTAACACTCCCTCTCAACTAGGGAGAACTCCATTTGTTGATCCATATGTCCGACTGTACTATCTCTGCCATCAGTGCCCTGCACTGATCTTCTCTGCTCTGCTTTTCTAATCTCTGCTCTGCTTTGGTTTAGTCTTCTCTGCTCTACTCGAACTATGAAGAGGAATAAGTGATCGAGGATGCATCATACCATCCTCCACTGACCCGAAGTCAGTCTCAGAGTGTGTACCACTTTCATTAGTCCCAGACCAGTCCTCTATTGACTCGAAGTCAGTTTCAGAGGGTGTACCACTCTCACTGGTCCCGGACTAGTATTATTGATCCCAGATCAATGAAGGCCATCCTAGCATAGGGAGTATAGTAGATACAACGATGCGTCCATCGGCAGTACTATGGTCCCTATAGTTGTTGGGTGTGGAGCCTGATTATCTTCTATAGTACCGGCATATTGGACCCCAGTTCAAAATGGGGCGGCAACGCCGCCCGTAAAATAATCGCTGCCGCCCCCCCCCTGGCGGGGGGTTTCGGGGGCAGCGCCCCCGAAGCTAAAAACAGCTGTAAAATTGCCTTGTAAAAGTATAGTAATTTCTAGTCAATCTGGGCCATTCATTAGGCGGATGATCTGACGGTAGAACTTATGTTTAGTTTAGGGTTTTCTGCCCTAGAAGGCAATCCCTCTCTTTATATGAGGGCATTGTATTTGAGGCCGCGAGATAGATGTGTATTCGGTGAGCGAGAAACATAGAGGTGAGACTGTGAGAGAAAACAGAGGATATTACAGCGGTTTTGCTGTAGGTTGTATCTCTTCATTTTGCTGGATAATAGAAAGGAAGGACTGGCTGTTCGGGGTGGACGTAGCCCAAACTGGGTGAACCACGTATATCTGTGTCTCTCTTGTTTTGTGCGTTTTCTGTGTTTATATTTTTGCAATATTTTATGTGTTCCATTGCTCCGTAATATATAATTTTCTAACAACTGGTATCAGAGCCGAAGGTCTATTTGGCTGATAAACTCGCAGGAAAGAAGGGTTCCTGGTTCGAGTGGGAGCAATGGCGGAAGATGGTAAGTTTAGGGTCGAGAAATTTAACGGCCAAAACTTCTCGCTGTGGAAGATGCAGATGGAAGATTATCTGTATCAGAAAGATCTATACCTACCATTGGGCGGAAAAACAAAGATGCCGACGGGTATGAAAGACGAAGAATGGAACCTTCTCGATAGAAAGGCACTCGGAACAATACGGTTGTGCCTTGCTGCGTCAGTCGCCTTCAACATTTCGAAGGAAACCACGACAGAGGGTTTGATGCAGACGTTGTCGAAACTATATGAAAAACCCTTGGCCTCAAACAAGGTATTTCTTATGAAACGGTTATTTAATATGAATATGTCGGAAGGTGGATCTGTTGCAAACCATTTAAATGATTTTAATACAGTTACAAGTCAGTTAAGTTCTGTAGGGGTAAACTTTGATGATGAAGTTAGAGCTCTGTTATTCTTGTGCTCATTACCAGAAAGTTGGAATGGTTTGGTAATGGCCATTAGTAACTCCGTTTCTGGATCTAGTACTTTAAAGTTTGATGATGTTGTCGGTGCTATCCTTAGCGAGGAAATGCGACGGAAAAGCTCCGGTGAGACATCGGGAAATTCTTTGAGTGCAGAGTCTAGAGGAAGAAAAATGGAAAGAGGAAAGAGCTCAGGATATCGCAGTAAATCAAGGAAAGGCAGATCCAAGTCCAGATCGAGGATAGTGTGCTGGAAATGTGGAAAGAAAGGACACCTAAAGAAAGACTGTAGATCTCGGAAGGGAAAAGAAGGAGATGCACAGCAAGAAAACAATCATGAAGCAAATGTGACAGGTGAGGTGTTACAAGATTCTTTGATTCTTTCTTTCGAAAATATTACTAATTCCTGGGTGGTAGATTCAGGGGCTTCATTCCATGCCACACCTGATAAGAAATACTTTCATGACTATGTTCAAGGAGATTTTGGACAAGTTCGTCTAGGTGATGATAAACCCTGTAAAATTGTTGGAATGGGTAAGGTTCTTGTAAAACAGCAGAATGGAAACCAATGGCTGTTAAAGGAGGTAAGGCATGTTCCAGAATTAAAGAAAAATCTGATTTCAACAGGGCAGTTAGGCGGTGAAGGTTGTGTGACAACTTTCACAGATAAAGCTTGGAAGGTCACTAAAGGAGCCCTGGTAATAGCAAAAGGCGAAAAGGTTGGTACATTGTATTTATGCAATGGTATTTCTAACTCTGTTAATGCTTTAACTTCCAGAGGAGCAGATGCAGCATTATGGCATCATAGGCTCGGACACATGAGTGAAAAGGGGATGAAGATTCTTCACTCAAGGAATTTGTTGCCGGGTTTGAAGAATGTTGGTTTGGACTTCTGTGAGAACTGCATTTATGGAAAATAGAAGAGAGTCAGATTTCTCAGAGTTGGGAAAGAAAAGAAGAACGGAAAATTAGAGCTTGTGCATACAGACGTATGGGGACCTGCTCAGGTATCATCTCTCGGTGGCTCTCGTTATTATGTTACTTTTATTGATGATGCAACTAGAAAAACTTGGATTTATTGTATTAAGAATAAATCTGATGTATTTGATACTTTCAAGAAATGGAAAGCTTTGGTTGAGATTGAGACAGGAAAGAAATTGAAGTGTCTTAGATCAGACAATGGAGGTGAATATTGCAGCAAAGAGTTTGATAGGTACTGTTCAGAGCATGGAATTCACAGAGAGAAGACAGTTCCAAGAACACCACAAGAAAATGGTGTGTCAGAAAGGATGAACAGAACAATCATGGAGCGTGCAAGGTGCATGAGATTGCATGCAGGATTGCCTTTACAGTTTTGGGCAGATGCTGTAGATACTGCTGTTTATCTAATAAACAGAGGGCCTTCAAGTTCCTTGGATGGTGGTGTTCCAGAGGAAGCATGGACAGGTAAAAAGGTAAACTACTCTATTTTAAAGCCTTTTGGTTGTGAGGCCTTTGTCCATATTGATAAAGAAAATAGAACAAAGCTTGAGGCAAAGTCAAAGAAATGTACCTTTATTGGATATGGTGTTAATGATTTTGGTTATCGCTTATATGATTACGAAAATCACAAAATCATTAGGAGCAGAGATGTAATATTCAATGAAAAGGTCTTGTATAAGAATCAATTGCAGGAAAAGAAACAGGAAAAGGAAAACAAGGAATACGCAGTTCTTGATGAAATCACTGAAAAAGTAAAGGTGCCTGAAAATAATAATAATAACCAACCACAACAACAACAACCACCACAACAGCAACAGACACCCCAAACACCTGAAAGTGGTGTTAGAAGATCTACCAGGATAGGTAGACCCCCTGAACGATACTCTCCTTCATTATATTATTTATTGTTGACTGATTGCGGTGAACCCGAATGTTATGAAGAAGCAATGCAGGCTGAAAGCAGGAAGAAGTGGGAGGTAGCCATGGAAGAAGAGATGGACTCCTTAATGCATAACCAGACTTGGGATTTAGTCAGGTTTCCTGTAGGAAAAACTCCATTGAAGAATAAATGGGTTTACAGGCTGAAGGAAGAAGATGGAGGAAAACAGAGGTATAAAGCTAGACTTGTGGTGAAGGGGTTTGCACAGAAGAAAGGTATTGATTTTGATGAAATATTTTCTCCTGTTGTTAAAATGACTTCAATCAGAACTATTTTAAGTCTTGTAGCAGCTGAAGATTTGCATCTTGAGCAGTTAGATGTAAAGACAGCCTTTCTCCATGGGGATTTGGAGGAAGAGATATATATGCAGCAGCCACAAGGATATGAGGTGAAAGGGAAGGAGAAACTTGTGTGCAGGTTGAAGAAGAGCTTGTATGGTTTAAAACAGGCTCCAAGGCAATGGTATCTAAAATTGGACAAGTTTATGTCTGAACAAGGTTATACTAGAGGTCACTTTGATCATTGTGTTTATCTGAAAAAGCAAAATGATGGCAGCTATATTATATTGTTATTGTATGTAGATGACATGCTTGTTGCAGGATCTAACATGCAGGAAATAAATGTGCTCAAAAGAAAATTGGCAAATTCATTTGCAATGAAGGATTTGGGTGCTGCAAAACAAATCCTTGGTATGAGAATAACTAGAGACAGGAAAAATAGAAAATTAACATTGTCTCAGAATGAGTACATACAAAAGGTGTTGAAAAGATTTAACATGCAAAATGCAAAACCAGTTAGTACACCTTTTGCTAGCCATTTCAAACTTAGCAAAGAAATGTGCCCAAAGACCCAAGAAGACATGGATTATATGTCTAAAGTTCCATATGCATCAGCAGTTGGAAGTTTAATGTATGCAATGGTCTGCACAAGGCCTGATATTGCACATGCAGTGGGAGTTGTAAGCAGGTACATGAACAATCCAGGAAAGGAACATTGGATGGCAGTGAAATGGATTCTCAGATATTTGAGAGGTACCACAAATCAGGCATTATGCTTTGGTGGTTCAAACATATCCCTACAAGGATATGTTGATGCAGATATGGAAGGTGACAAAGATAATAGGAGGAGCACTACAAGATATGTATTTACTGTCGGAGGAACAGCTGTCAGTTGGGTTTCAAAAATCCAAAGTGTTGTTGCACTTTCAACAACAGAAGCAGAGTATGTTGCTGCTACAGAGGCTAGTAAAGAAATGATTTGGTTACAAAGGTTTATGGGTGAATTGGGTAAGGAGCATGATATGGGCACGTTATACAGTGATAGTCAAAGTGCCATTCATCTTGCAAAGAACTCAGCATTTCATTCCAGGACAAAACACATACAGCTCAAGTACCATTTCATACGATCAGTGTTGGAAGATGGAGAGTTGAAGCTGGAAAAGATACACACTAGCCAGAACCCTGCAGATATGCTAACAAAAGTTGTAACCAGGGAGAAACTGAGAATATGATCAGTTTCAGTTGGTCTTCAAGGATGACGATGAAGATGAGAAACAACCAGGTCCAAAGAGGAGGCATTGTCCAGCAAATGGAGCAGCGGTGGAGTTGCTACAATCAGTCTCCAAGTGGGAGAGTGTTGGGTGTGGAGCCTGATTATCTTCTATAGTACCGGCATATTGGACCCCAGTTCAAAATGGGGCGGCAACGCTGCCCGTAAAATAATCGCTGCCGCCCCCACCCCCCCCCCCCCTGGCGGGGGGTTTCGGGGGCAGCGCCCTCGAAGCTAAAAACAGCTGTAAAATTGCCTTGTAAAAGTATAGTAATTTCTAGTCAATCTGGGCCGTTCATTAGGCGGATGATCTGACGATAGAACTTATGTTTAGTTTATGGTTTTCTACCCTAGAAGGCAACCCCTCTCTTTATATGAGGGCATTGTATTTGAGGCCGTGAGATAGATGTGTATTCAGTGAGCGAGAAACATAGAGGTGAGACTGTGAGAGAAAACAGAGGATATTACAACGGTTTTGCTGTAGGTTGTATCTCTTCATTTTGCTGGATAATAGAAAGGAAGGACTGGCTGTTCGGGGTGGACGTAGCCCAAACTGGGTGAACCACGTATATCTGTGTCTCTCTTGTTTTGTGCGTTTTCTGTGTTTATATTTCTGCAATATTTTATGTGTTCCATTGCTCCGTAATATATAATTTTCTAACAATAGTCATTTACCTACTCATTGATAAGATGAGAGGTACTTCCCATGAGTCCCAAACTGCATGGGTATGAAGCCTCAATAGGAGAACTAATCATCCTATCCAGTGGATGCCATAGAGAACTAATCATCCTGGTCTACAGGAGAACGAATCATCCTGTTCCACAATCGCCATGGAGAACGAATCATCCTGGTCCACAGGAAAACGAATTATCCTGTTCCACAGCTGCCACAGAGAATGAATCATCCTGACCCACAGGAGAACTAATCATCCTGTTCATAGCGCACCACCAGGGGAGGGTAAGTCGCCCTGTGGTCGTATGTTGCTCCACTAAGTATCCCAAGCCCCCAGAGCTCCCAGAGCTCAATGTATGCAACATGCAGGACCCTTATAAGAAGGTCTCTCAGCAACTTAAAGCCATTTGGGAAAGTCACAGATTTGACCTTTCCTCGGGGCTTTGACAAAATGTCTACGATCTGTACATCAGTCTCAATGCGATGGAGCCTCCTTGCTCATTGACTTACCACATCCCAGATAAGGCAGTATCTGATGTCTATATGCTGGAGCAATCATCGAATACGAGATTTCTTAGTAATCAAATCCCACATCTGGTTGTCACAGAGAATCACAGTGGTATTCATCATGTGTACAAAAAACTCACTTAAGAGCTTTTGCAGCCATGCAGCTTCAAACGAGATCATACTTATAGCTATGTATTCGGTCTCGGCGGTGCTTATGGAAACTAACTTCTACTTCGGGCTCATCCATGATATCGAAGCTGAATCCAAAGAGAACCAGCACTAAGAAGTGCTCTAGTATTCGTCCATCCTGGCTGCCCAGTCAACATTTGAATAATCATGTACTTTCATATTTCTGGCAATGTATCTCAATCCATGAGAGATTGTTCCCGGAAGATATCTTAGAAGATTCTTGGCACCAATCTAGTGAGGCTCAACTAAATATGAGCTCACCATGCTAAATGAAAAACATATGTTCGGACGAAAGTTCACCAAGAACATCAACGTGAATGAGTTTATGAAACTCAGAGGCATTTCCCAAATCTGGTCTGACATCACTACCATATAACTTCTGAAGTTAAGATCCTCGAGGTAGTCACAAGCTTGCAATTTATCATTCTACATCCAAAATCCAACTCACTCTTACTTCTGCGAATGAGAGGGTCTGCAGTTGTCAAAAATAGGTCGTCCTCATAAGGTGTCGGTATGAGAGGTCTATCAACCACAACCTTCGGGTAATGGTTTGGATCGGTTTCACTCCTAGTGAATCTCAACTTCATCTAACAGTTATCAATCCTCTCATACTATGCCTGGGGAGTTTTGCTTCAAGCCATAGAGGGCTTTCTTCCACCTATATACATGAGATTCCCAATTATGAATCTCAAACTCCCCGGGTTGTTCCAAACCTATGGACTTGTTACATGAGGGGAATGTTCCCCTTGTAATATTTTCCTTTTTTACATCTCAGACATGTACTTTCATGCTATTTTTGAATTCATGCATCCCTGTCACCATCTGACTCACAGACCTTCGGTGCTATGTGTCAATGGACATGGTCCCCAGTGGACTTCCTGCAACTTGTTACAACCCTAAACTCAAAAACATCTTTGAAAATTCTATTTTCAAACACGTACCTTTCCATCAATGAGTGCCACCCTGAAACCTTTGTCTTCCATTGCTGAAATGGACACCAAGTTCTTCTTGCGATTAGGTACATAGAAGAGATTCTACAAATGAATTGAGTTACCCTCATTCAATTGAGGGATAACATTCCCTACACCCTTTCTGGGATATGTGGAATTGGCTCCAACTATAATCCCACGATTGTTTCCATCTCTACCAAATTATAGAGTGCACCCATCTATCCGATGAAGTGCCTTGAAGCACTACAATCAATAAGTCAGATTCCCAAAGAATCTGAAGGAGAGGGCCAATACAAGATAATGCTTATTTACCTTATTAGAAACAACATTTGATTCTTCATACCTGGGGTTCCTTGCTTTCTTTGAAGAGTCGACCATTTCCTCAATGACTTGCATTACCTGTCATTCCTTTGATCATTGAAGATGTCCCTGGAATGATTGTTATCTTCATCAAGAGATGGGTCTCTGCCATTTCAGACACTCCTTCACATAATGACCGAACTTATTGCAACCAAGGCATCCACCTTTCCTTCCACCCTTAGGTATGAACTTCCCAATGAAGTGATCTTTAGGTACGCCATCAGAAACTTCCATTGCGACATTCTTATAATTTTCTCTGCTTTGACTTCACCCTCGGTGAATTTGAAGAGGGATGAGGAATCCACTGATCCTTTTGTCCTTTCCCAACCGTCTTCGGTGATTTCTCTTTCACTCTTGCTTGGGCATTGTCTTCACCTCAGTTCTGATACCATGTTAATTTTAGGTATGTTCTATGCTAGAGCAATTTATTTCAATTTTCATTGTTAGCTCAATATCTTTTTCAGATTAGCAATCTCATCAGCATTAAAGTAAACTGTAGATAGAACATAAATATAAATCGCAGAAGACAAGCCAAGACAAGATGACATAAGATATGGCTCTAGCTAAGGACAAACCCCAATATGGGGAAACCCTTGATCAAATCTTCTTTTATGTTCTTCAATAGTTCAGTAGAGAAAGAGAGAGAGATAGTATATTTGCAACAAAAGTCAACATTTTGACTTTCTATATCTACATGAGATCAGTTGAAGACATGTTGCTTCAACTGATTCTCCAAGGTGACTCCTTCACCATTCACAGTGCTGCATCTCGTCCACTTTCTGCACCTATCTGTGCTCCACCATGCTGCACTTATCATGACCATGCTATGCACTTCATGTTGATGCTCCTGTCACTGAACTGCTCCAATTATTGAGCTGCTCTTTATCACGGATTTGTACCCAATATTGCTGATCTGCACTCAATGACTGTTATGCTGCACTCATCATACATCATCACTTTGCTGCCCCCATCATGCTGCAACCATCACCATGCTGCATTCTTGTTACAACATCATACTATGTTCCTGAGCTGCATCATGCTGCTCCACTGCTGAGTTGCTATGCACAACTTTTCTACTCTCCATCATCATGCTGCACACATCATATTAACTGTCACTGTTTTATGAAATAGGACATAGTCAATAATAGATTTTCTGCTGTCATCATGATGACTGGTTAGGGCACCAAGCACTATTGAAATAGTCCTCCAACAGTCATGAAAACAATCTAGGACAAGTCTTTGGTTATGATATTGATCTGATCATATATACAAGCCCTCAAATACCCATACACAATCCTTGACAGTGGTGTTATGGACTGTGGCCTAACACACAGTCTTCCTGTAACTTCCAGGCAACATAAACCTTACTCCTTGTCCTTCCAACAAGACCCCAACAGATCTGTCCCTTAGCTCCTCTAACTCGGCTCTCCTACAAGAAGAGAATAGCTTCATGTAGTCACAAAAGGATACCCAAACAATCCTGTCTCTATGACGGTGCTGTCACCTACAACAACTTGAAATTTTCTTCTTCTTTCACGCTGTCAACAAGCTTCATTTAGTTGCATTAGTGTCTATCATTGGGGTGCATATTATGCATACTCCTAGCTGTGGATTAGGCCTCTATTAACAGGGCCTCCTTTGGTCAACGGATATGGACTGCTTTAGATTGTGTATTAGGACTTCTTTAGCCTGCGTATATGAGCTTCTTTAGTCAACGCATTAGGGCTTCTTCAGGTAGCGTATTAAGGCTCCTCCTTGACTGCGTATAAGAGCCTCTTGGACAACGGATAAGGGCCTCCATTAAGTGTGGATTAAAGCTCTTCTTTCAGCAGATTAGAGCCTTCCTTAAGAGCAGATTAAGGCTCCTCTTAACCTACAGCTAGGGCATCAACTACTGCGGCTAGGGCATCATCTACTTAGGCCACCGTACTCTTAGAGTCTCTCTCCTTCACCAAAAACCCAAAGACATGGAGAGGAGGAGATCACATGAAGAGTGTGTCCCTCAAATGACTTCAAGTCATCTCCTATTTATACTAAAATGTAGATGATGAATGGACATGACTATTGGGTTTCTGAGCCTACATAAGTTGCTAGTCGACTTGACAATTTGTCTCATAACACAAATAAATTCATAACTCCATGAATACTTGTCGGAATTGGATGATCTTTAGATAAATCCTACACCTCTCGATGAGAGGGATCTAAGAAAAATATTATCTGCCATAAATATGATGAACCACATGGAGTTTGGCCCTAGTTGCCAAATTTAACAATATTAGAAAGATATAGTTATTAAATATATATTAGAAAATCACTTAGGTAGTTATTAAATTAATTAAAGTAGGATTAGTTATAAATTAGTTTTAAGGAATTAAAATAATTAAAAACTAGATGTTCTTTATTTATTTTAATTATATGTAGAAAGAAAGAAATTATATATATTAAAAATAATAGAAATAAAAAATTTGAAAATAGTTGTTGGTGAATTAGTTACTAAATTAATTAAAATGATATTTAATTATAATGCTATAAATATTTATTGATAAAAAAAGTTGGGGGGGGGGGAGGAGAAATAGGGGGTTGGAATTAATAATACATGGAAAAAATCCAGCTCTTACTTAATTTCCAACTATCATCCCTGTTGAGATTGATCGCATGCTTCTTAATCTTGATAGCCTCTTTGAGCTTCCTATGGTGGAAGTGATCAACCCTAGTAATGAATTTCGACTCCTCAATGCAGATGTGGTGCTTAGATTTCTCTGCATTTTCAGCTAGAGTTGATGAGTGGGAACGATTGTGCCTAATATCTACCACATGCTCTCAGATTCTCTGGTTACTAATGGAGCGACCAATTTCTCCAATTAGGAAACCCCGCATGAACAAGCGATCAAGTAGACCCCTTTCATGTCTCTGGGGTCTATAGGGTCCTTAATAGATCTAAGATATTTTTTAATGGTATTGAGAGGTTTGAATGAAGCTAAAGCTTTATTGTTTTTAAGAATATGGGCAATCCTATCCATGGTCCCTTGGATAAACGGAAGATGAACACTAGAGATGGGATCAACATAGATAGTCTTAACTCTAGACCCTTTGAAATGCCTTAAGGCCCTGAGTTCTGCTATATCCATTATTCTCAAATACTTCAAGTAAATGAGACTTCTCCTGCTCCAAGTGGTTCTCATTTGAAATTCTCTGAGCTCGGGTTGCAAGAGTGCTAAGAACTCCAAATTTTTGTGCTAGAAAATGATGAGAATTAGCATGAAGATATTGTATTGTGTGAGTCTTTTTATGTAAACTTGGTGATAAGTGAAATCATCATTCATTCTAGAGAGGAGGATGTCAAGGAAAGGAAGACACCCATTGACCTCAACCTCCATCGTGAATTTGATGGAGTCTGATTGGGAACTAAGATGACAGAGAAACAAATCTAATTTCTCACGACCATGATGCCAAATGACACAAGTATTGTCAACAAACCTCTTCCATTTCTTAGGGCGAAATTGAGCTGAGGCTAAAGCCTTGGTCTCAAAATCTTCCATGAACAAGTTAGAAACTATAGGGGAAAGAGGGGATCCCATTGCAACCCCATACGTTTGTTCACACAAAACACCTTGGAAACTAAAGAAAGTTGAGGTGAGGCAGAGGCAAACTAAATTGGCAGTGTCAACATCAGTGACCCGATTTATGACATCAACGTCTCTTGAATGGGGATTTTGGTATAAAACTTACTAGCAAATCCCCAGGCTCTAGCCTGATATCTTTCCATTAATTAATAAAGGAGGTATATTTCTTAACAAAGGAATCAATATGACCAACAAGGGGCTTAAGCTTTTGGGCCAAGAATTTAGCATGTGACAGATATTAGGCACAATCATTCCTGCTTATCATCTCTAGCTGAACATGCGGAGAATTCTAAGCACCACATATGCATCGAGGATTCCAAAGTCTTTGCTAGGGTTGATCACTTCCACCATAGGAAACTCAGAGGGGCTATCAAGATTGAGAAGCATGCAATCAATATCAATAGGGATGATGGTTGGAAATTAAGTAAGAGCCAGATTCCAACCCTGTCTTCTTAATTCCACCCTGTGTTCCCCTTTGGGCCTTATTTTTTAATCAATAAAGATTTATATTATTATAATTAAATATCATTTTAATTAATTTAGTAACTAATTCACCAACAACTATTTCTATTTTTTTTCCTTCTATTATTTTTATTATATATAATTAAAATAAATAAAGAACCTTTAGTTTTTAATTATTTTAATTCTTTACAACTAATTTATAACTAATTATACTTTAAGTAATTTAATAACTATCTAACTAATTTTCTTATGATGATGATGATGATGGTTAATGTCCGCTGAGACCAAACATTGGTCTATTGGACTTAAAGAAACAAATTATTTATTTTGATTTAAGATTTTATTCCTATGCTCAAAAAGCTTGGAGAGAAGCCTCCCGAGTTCACTATAATTTTGACATTGTAAAAGGCTAGGAAGGTCAGTATTGTAACAAAGATTGTGAAACTGAGATCTAATGTGGTTGTATGCGGGGCAATCTAAGAGGAAGTGGTTTTCATCCTCGATGTTCCTATTCTCACATATATGGCATATCCTTTCCATCCATGGCGTTTTAGGAACTTCCCAACGACCTGTTTCACTATGGAGCTCATGAGAATTCGTTCTAATCTTTGCTATATTAATTTTCTTCTTTGAGCTAGTTAAAATAGAGAGATACTATTGATCTTCTAGGGATGCGGTTGATGACCTTCTTATAATAACTTAATTTTCTTTTAGCCGCTAAATATTTCTCACACCACATTTTTTCTTTGAACTTAGAAGTAACAATATCTTTAATGTTATTTATGTTTTGCAATGCATCATTCTCGTTGATCTCCCAATAGTTTAACCAGGCCCTTGTGTCTTTATGCCACCCTCGATTGAGCCTTAAGTGGTTTTGGCTGGAATTTAAAGCTAGCTTAGGAAGTCTATGATCGTCTATGTTATTGAGTTTGTGCTTGCACAACAGAAACCTAATCATAGCTAGGCTCTCAATAGGGGAAATACCTGCTTCTATAAGGAGAATAGGATAGGGTGTGTTACTTTTAATTTTGAGGTTATACGTTATAAAACGCTTTTGGATTTGCTCAATCTTTCTCCAGGATTCTCTAGAGATGCTACAACCCCAAACCTCACATCCATATAAGATAACGAGAGCGACTAGAGTTTCAAAGAGGAACTTCTTTCTATCCCACATTACGAGGTTTGTCGTTTTACAATTATTTTCAAGACCAAAATAAGCTTTCCATCCCCCATTAATCCTTTTCTCAATGCTATAGTTGTAGTTGAGCTCGTGATGAATATCAATTCCTAGGTACTTGTAGGAAGACACTTCCTCCAAGTTACTATTGTCATACATAAAATTAGCGTAAGTGTCCTTCTTGGATTTGATAATCATAACTTTTGTTTTGTCAGTGTTAACAATCATACCCATGGTAGAGCAGAAATCCTTAAGAAGTATAAGTTTCTTATCAAGATCAGATGGGCACCTTGCTAAAAGAACAATATCGTCTGCATAGAGAAGAAGGATGATGACTATCCCAGCTAAGATCGTGCCATCACATCCCGCTTCCTCTAAATAGCCTTTGAGCTTATTGATGTAAATGCCAAATAGGGTAGGGGAGAGGGGGCAACCTTGTTTAACTCTGATGTTACACTTAATATCTTTCGACCACCCCTCATTGCTCTTTAGCTTGGCAATTACATTCTCGTATAATCTTATAGCGGCAACTCTCAACTCGAGAGGAACCTTTAGCTCTTCTAATCTATTCCAAAGGTTGTATCTAGGAACCGTATCGAAAGCCTTTCTAAAGTCCACAAAGCAACAAAATAAATTGGATTTATCATTACGACATTCCTCTGCAATGATCCTAAGTGTAACGAGGTGGTCTGTTGTTAAGTGATGCCTTCTGAAACTTGCTTGGCCTTTAGCCCGCTTACCTTCACTTTCAAGCCATGTGCTTAACTTATTTTCCAAAATACTACCATATAACTTGGCTAAGAGAGGGCTGATCATAATTGTCTAATAATTAGAGGGGTTATTTGTATCCCCACTTTTAAAAATAGGGATAATGAGGCTCTCAGTCCAAGGTTTAGGGAACCCTTGCTTGACTGCTTGATTGAAAAGCTTGTGGATGTGGGGGATGAGGACAGGACCTCCAATTTTTAAGATTTCTGCCTGGTAACCTTCAATGTCCTTAGCTTTCCCATTAGCGAGGTGATTAACCCCAAACTTAATGTCTTCTAATATATAGTTATCAAATCATAGTTATTAAATTAAATTAAATTAATAACTATAACTAATAACTATAACTATACTTAGTTAATTTTATAATTATCTTAACAAATGTATATATAATTAAAATAAATAAATAACAACTAATTTCTAATTATTTTAATAATTAATGCCTCACAACTAATTTCTAATTATTTTAATAATTAATGCCTAACAACTAATTTAGAACTAAATCCTACTTTAATTAATTTAAAAATTAATGAACTAATTTTCTAATATATATTTAATAACTATAATTTTCTAATATATAATTATTAAATCAATCAATTTTCTAATATATTTTAATTATATATATTTGTCATATTTTAATTATTCTAAAAACTAATTGTTATTTATTTTAATTATATATATTATCAATAATTTTAATGGAAATAATATAATTAAAAACCAATTATTCTATATATATATAAAATATAAATATAAATATTTTAATAATTATTCCCTAACAATTAATTTATAACAATTTTTTTCTTTAATAAATTTAATAATTAAACAATTAATTTTTTGACCGCTAATTTTTAATGGTTATTTCTGGACCCTAATGCATCCTTGCTATTTATTCCTTAGGATCAACTGATTTTTTCACCTTTGTCTTGAGGATGAACCATATTAGTTGGTTTGAAAAGTTGACGAAATCCTAATGATGTGATTAATCTGAAAGACATTATTATTCAACAATATGGATCACAAAAGTCTAAGATCTAATATGTTTTTTTTTTGTTATAATTCTTTTTTTTTTGTTTTTTATTTTTAAATTTTTTTAATGGTTTTTTTTAATGGCTTGGTTGTATTTTTTATTTTTAAATTTTTTATGTGTAGGCTTTTATTGTTTTTTTAATTCCATGTTTTAATTTTTTTTAAATATATCATAATTTTTTTTTGGAATTTTTATTTTTCAAATGTCATCATTTTCTTATTATATAAAAATATTGTTACTTCTAAGTTTAAAGAAAAAATGTGGTATGAGAAAGATTTAGCAGCTAAAAGAAAATTAAGATATTATAAGGAGGTCATCAACCCCACTCTAGAAAATCAAAAGTATCTCTCTGTTTTAACTAGCTCAAAGAAGAAAATTAATATAGCCAAGAATAGAATGAAATCTCATGAGCTCCATAGTGAAACGGGTCGTTGGGCAGTTCCTAAAACACCATGGATGGAAAGGTTCTGCCATCCCCGTGAGAATACGAACATCGAGGATGAAAATCACTTCCTCTTAGAGTGCCCCGCGTACAACCACATTAGATCTCAGTTTCAAAATCTTTGTTGCAATACTCACCTTCCTAGCCTTTTAGGTTGTCAAAATTACAGTGAGCTTGGGAGGCTTCTCTCCAAGCTTTTTGAGCATAGGAATAAAATCTTAAATCCAATTAAATAATTCATTTCTTTAGGTTCGATAGACCAAAGTTTGGTCTCAGTGGACGTTAACCACCACCACCATCATCATCATAAAATTCATAAAATTTGTTATTTTTCCTATTTTTTTTAATTCAAAATTTCTATAAATTTATTTATTTATATAAAATTCATAAAGTTTGTTATTTTTCCTATTTTTTTTTTAATTCAAAATTTCTATAATTTTATTTATTATTTTTTAGTGACAATTATTTTATGTGTATTGAAATATTAATTAATGATATATAAATATAACAAAAATCCTAATCTCATATATATTTTTTTGAACTTTGCAAAAATTTTTAAAATTTCATTATAAAAAAATAGTGCAAAGGAAAACAAAAAATTGGAAAACCCTTAAAAACCAAATATCTTAGGACAAAAAACATGAAGAGGAATAAGAGAACTTGAAAAATGGTTAAATAATCATTTTTTTTAAAATTATATATATACTTAGGACATAAGAAAATTTAAAGTGTCAAAAGTATGCCTTAAAAAAAAATTATTGATGTTTTTCTAAATCTGAATGAAAATCACCAACATTTGAAAAAATTATCCACACTTAATACATTAGGAAATTTAAATGTGAAAAATAAGTCCTCTAAAGAAAGGGGTTGATGCTGCATCAACACTTTTCAAAATTAACATGAAAATAACTGACATTTAAAAACACATGTTCATACTTGATAATAAGAAAATTTAAATTGTCAAAATATGCTAAAAAAATGTATTATGAATCAACATTTTTCAAAATCAGTGATTTTTTTGCTACCTCAAAAAAAGGGTAATTGTATCAGTTCCCATTTCAAAGTTTACATTATTTTGAAGTAGGGTGTTGCACAAAACACCAATTTCATAGGGTCAAAAACCTTGTCTAATCACTAAACATTCTAAACGTTATACAAAATTGTAAAACATTCCATGGACCTTTTTATTCTATAGGTTGAAATACAACATCATAAAAATCATAGAAATCACCCCAAGAAAAAACAATCGATGCCATTAACTTGTCATACATTGCACAAATCCTAGTCCTTTAACAAGGAAGACAATCATAGTCTTTAAACTATCAGAAATCCATGATATTCATAGCTTATCAGACAAAGGAAACTGCATTGTAGTAGTTTATTTAAGGACATCAAACAATCATACATGACCATGTAAATAGCTTTGCACTTCATATAAATATCAACAAACACAAAAGCCTTCAAGCCCCTCATAACCATGAGAACATATATATAGGAATCTCATCATAGACAAACAAAAATATCACATTCCTCATTAGTAATGATGATACATTCACTTCTATAATACATCAAACAATGTTCATCATTCATGGTTCAACATACATGTAAGCAAATACACTTATTTGATTAATTTGAATAACTGACAACTAAGGGAGGGGCTTTAACTCTCCACCAAAACATAGGAAAACTACACTGCAATATTTCTTGTAGTTGACTCTCCCTGAGCTGGATTCAGAGACTGAATTAGGTGTTAAAGGGAATTCACACTAATACCAATCAACCAGTTGAGGGAGAGTGTGATGTCTAGTTGGTTTATCAAATGCCTTCAACAGTAAGCACCATAGTGACTTTGCTGTTTCTCATAAAATATCACATGGATTCACTCTAGGCATACTGAAGGTTTTCTAAGTCCCATGAGTATGATCTCACTCTATAGGTGGTTTATCAACTGGATTTTCAAGGCAAGCATTATGGGAATCTAGAGCACATTGTCTAGGTGGTTTATCCACTATCTCCAGTAGTAAGCACCATAGTGTCTCCACCTGATAAGTGCTTTATTAGTCTTCCAACAAGCACCCCAATGGTTTAATCACCCTTCAAAAATATCTAAGTGGCTTATCATCCCAAGGAAAACACTTAAGGTTTATCAACCTAGATAACTAGCAATGGTGAGTCAAATTCTTCATTGGCCCATCAAAACATCGATACAAAACACTGGTCATACACAAAAAATTACACACATGGATCAACATCTTGTTTTATATTCTCTTCACACTCCTCCACGAGCTCTTGCATTCACTACTCTTCATGACATCCTCCCTGATCTCTCGACGCTTGGCTCTTGCGTTCACTTACACCCCATCTTCTCTTTTTCCGTCAGTCCCTTTTTCTGCCAACTCCATTCCCCGTCTCTAGAGTGTTGACTTCACCAACACCTCCCAAGAGGGTAGAGGCAGTAAGGGGTTCATCTTTTTTCTTAGGTAACTCGTACTCCACCTCCCTATTTGCTGTGTAGACCATTTATTTTAGTTAAGCAATTTGTCACATGAATAAATGAAGTAGCATGGGTTTAATCACTTCCCATGCAACTCCTCCTCTGTGTTTGGATCTGTGTCCACTTGTCCAACCTAGTAATTATTTGTATTTACACATGAGTAGCATGAATTAATATACAAAATGAAATTTATTTACACATGCTGCATCCCTGCCGTAGTCAGTCTGGAGCAAAATGAGACTCTACTTCGTCCTACTGTCATAGATAAAGTAGAAGCAATCATCTTTGGAATGCCCCAAAACAAAGCACTAGGCCATAATGGCTTTACCTTTGATTTTTATCAGCCATGTTGGTCGTTCATAAAAGAGGATGTCTGGAGAGTCATGGAGGAATCTTGATTAACAAATTCTATCCTACCAATGCTCAATGCTACTTTTTTTCCCTTGTTCCAAAAGAATTCAATTCAGAGGACCCTAGTGGCTTTTGTCCTATTTCTCTTTGAAACACTATCTGCAAAATGATCTCTATAGTCATTGTCAATCATTTAAAACCCCTTCTTCCATCACTCATCTCTTTAGCACAAACATACTATCTTGAACGAAGACAAATTTCGGATGGGATAACAATGGCCCAATAGCTAGTTTATTCCCTCCATCATTAAAAAAAGGGAGGTATGCTCATCAAGACTGATTTATATAAGGATTTCAATAAATTATGTTGGTCTTACATTTCATAAATTCTCAAAACATTTGTTTTCTCGGAAGCCTAGATAACTTGGATTCTTTCCCTTGTCTCCACCGCCGAATTCTGCATTTTAGTTAATGACTCTCCCTCTAAGGCCTTCAATCCTTATAGAGGAATTCGTCAAGAGAAATCCTCTTCGCCCTTTTATCTTCATCCTTACAACAAAAGGGTTGGGATGAGCCCTAAAACAAGTTGTTACTATTGGTGTCATCAAGGGTCTATGCCTCTCCAATTCTAATGAAAAATCTTCACACTAGCAATTTGTAGATGATAAAATGTTCATGGGTGTTCCAACTATCTAAGAAGTGTTATCCTTTCAAAAAGTCTTGGATTATTTCACGATTGCCTCAGGCATGGACATAAATTCACAAAAGTCTGAGATCTTCTTATTCAATACCCCCCCTGCTGTTCAACATCTTCTTACTAATCTCTTGGGCTTCAAGAAACACACCTTTCCTACTACTTATCTAGGTGCCCCTTTCGCTACCAATTCCTTATGTACCAAAATTTGGTCTAACCTCGTCCAAACGTTTACCAACTGAATGGATAACTGGACTTACCACTCACTTACTGATAGAAATATACTCCTTAAATATGTCTTGCATACCTTACCCATGTATCTTCTCTCTGCCTTTACAACACCCAAAAACATACTTCAAATAAACATCCTTCAACGAAATTTCTTATGGGGAGGATCAAAAAAAGAGAAAAAATTGGCACTTGTTTCTTGGGAGAAATTATGTCTTCCCAAAAAATCAAGAGGATTGGGCCTTCAGGATTCTAAAACTTTGAACGCTTTCCTGGGAGTGAAGCTTTGGTGGCATTAGTTGCAAGAAGGTCATGAATTATGGAAGAAAACATGGATTAGTAAATATAATAACCGCGTTCCTAATGAACAACCCATTTCCATAACTATATTTCCAACATGATCATTTATCTATAATTTGGCTCATGAAGGAAAACATTTAGAACGAGAACATTGCACCTGGGAAGTTAAGGATGGAAAAACTACTTGATTTCAGAATGATTATGGGCATCAATTCCCCAAAATTTCTACCGAAGAATACTTCAAGATATAAATTATGCTATGAAATCTTAGGGGAAGTTCTTGTGTCTAATTATTGAGAAAATGTCTCCCTAGAGACCAATTATTGCCGATGGCAATCTCCCTTGTCTTGGGACATTCCCTTATTACTCCAAACTCTTGAACAATGCAAGCAAAAATTATACGTTGACAAATCCATTTTTTTAAATATCTGGACAAACTTCATTGGGGATATCGACCATAGGGTTCTTTCACCATCAAATAATCTTTCTTCCTTACCGTTAATCACATTCACATTTTGAATCAATCGGTATGGTCTAAAATCTAGTGTTAGATTCCTTGACCTAAGATAGCTTATTTTCTCTAGTTTCTCCTCCATAGAAAAACATTAACTTGGGATAAGATTCTCTCTAGGGTTTATGTTGGTCCCTCACATTGTTTCTTATGTCAAGCCAGTGAAGAAAACCAAGAAATTTTTTTCCACTCTTCTCCTTTGGCCTAAGATCTCTGGAATCGATGCTTCAATTTATTTAGAAAACCTTTTCAATCAAAGACATGCCCCTTAGACTTGATAAATACTTGTAATCTTTCCTTATTCTACAATCCCATTCTCAATAGAGCTTAGGTTCTTGCACCTGGATTTATCCTCTAGATTCTTTGGAAAGAACACAATCAATGTATCTTCCGTAACTCTTAGGACCCTAGGCTTTTTCTTTGGAACACATTTCTTTGTATTCTCAAAGAAACCATCCTCATCTCTAATTGGTTGGCCTTAGATTGGAAAGTCTAAGACTTTAAGGTGCCTATTCTTGTTTCTCTCAATCTATCCTCTTCCCCTGCCCAACTCCTTCCCCCCCATCTACTCCTCCCCCTTGCACTAGTCTTCCCCTCTTAATTTGATCAAACTAAGCTTCGATGGTGATTCCAAGGGAAACCCTAGTTCTAAAAGCTATGAGGGAGTGCTTTACTCAGAAACAAGAAACATTAATCTATATTTTGGTTACATTGGCCATAATAGTAATAACACAACAAAACTCAAAGCTCTTGAAATAGGGTTGAGAAATTCCTCCACCCTTAGTTTCTATCACTTAATTCTCAAAAGTGACTCTCATCTTGTTATTTTCGTGACTACGAAGCTCCTCTATGGATCTTCCTCTCTCAAAATTGCCAAAATTTTAAGACTCAAAATCTCTCTAAGTCTCATTGAACAAATCCTTCCTTGAATCTCTGCTATCATTCCCTCACATAGTTTTAGGTCGGCTAATCGATTTGTGGATAGATTAGCCAACAAAGGTTGTGATTCACTCTCTATGTTCAACCGTTCTTCTTGGTATTCCTTACCCTCTTCCTCATTAAAACAATAATTCCAGGTGTTGGAAATACTGGGAGGGCGGGTGAATCAATATATTGATATTTTTGACAATTTTTCACCTTGTTAATATTAAAACCAAATTCACATCACATAATCAATCATACATAATGTATGAGAAAATATTGAAGCACAAATCAAAATTTGAAAAATAAATACTCAAAAACAATGTTTAATTTATTACAATCTCTTGTGAGGACACCAATCCTTTGTAAGAACAAACATACAAATATACCAAGCTCCAACTTGTCAAGAAGATGAGGACACCAATCCTTAGTAAACATCAACTTACAATAATTTTAGGCTCTAACTCAAACTCAACCTTGAATATACTATAACTTGGACTTCAAATTAGGTCTAAACTTGGTCTTCAAGACACCAAGACTTACCCTTCAAACTAGGCGTGACTAGATCTTCAAACAAAAAAACTCAACCCTAAACCTTGGCCTTGAAATAGTATAACTCATCCTTTGAAATTAAGCCTTCAAACAACAATACTTAGAATTGAAACTCGGTCTTTATGGGAACATAACTCAACCATCAAATCATAACTACAACTCGGCCTTAAGACATGCCTAAAACTTGGAATCTATAGGGACACAATTTCACCCTCAAGGTAGGCCTAAAGCTCAACCTTCGCCTCTCCAGAAATTGGCCTAATCGGCTTCCAAATACACCTACACTCGACCCTAAAAAACATAACTCAAACAAACCATAAACCCTTCCCAATAACAATGCCAAAATCCCATAAAAATATATGCCAAAACCCTTCCACAAAAAGCTGCTTCAATTTGGCTTGGCTTCACTTCTTCTTGGTTCATGAGGTATGAAATTTGGACCCACTCCTTTGCTCTCCTAAAGGCATAACCAAATTCTTGAGTCAATTGGTTAGAAATTCTCTTTCTCATGACTAATTATTGTGCATTTGAATGCCAGGTTAAGGCTGACTTGTCCACTCGCTGCGTCGACTGGTGCCATTAGAAAAATGTATAGTGAATATTCAAACAATCATTTCTCCTTAACTATGAGGGGTTGGAAGGTGTGCCATATATCATTGTAAATGTCTCTGAATAATATTTCCAACCATATATTCTATGCTCCCATTTGAGATAGGTAATTGGAGTAAAAATTATGTTAAAGATATGGTATCCAAATGGGGCCTACTTGTACTTTGGTTGGGTCATCTTGAAAAAATATTTCATATCTCCTCATTCTTATGGAATTAAAGGGAGTTCCATATACCATCGGAAAGGTCTCAGAATATGAAATTTGAATTTATAATTTCGTCTTTAATTTGAACAACCTTTGATATTAGTAACAACCATTTTCAACAATATCCTACTTTTTTATTGATGGCAATGCTTTAATATTTGCTTCTTCCGATGGTTGCTCCCCTTATCTGAATTCTCTTCATATTTATTTTTAGTTTCTCCCACTATATTCAATCTCTCCCCCTTTGACACCAATATTAAAGAGTGCCCCCCCTGAGGTTGTGCTTCCTTTACTGACATAAAGGAGATATCATTCCCAATTTCTTCTTGAGATATTCAAAAGTTTCTATGGGCATAGGTTTGGTAAATATGTTAGCAATATGTTTTTTGGTGCAAATATATTCCATCTTGACATTCTGCTTAATGACTTGTTATTTGAGGAAACGATACTTTATTGGAATATGCTTTTCTTTTGAGTGCATGGAAGGATTTTTTGAGATATTGACTTCACTAGCATTATAAAAAAAAATAACAACGGGTTGATCATATTCCACTTTGATGTCGTGTAAATTTTTCTGCATCTAGAGAACTTGAGCACAATTGTCTACTACTGCCATGTATTCGGGTTTAGCTATAGAAATAGAAATTGATGATTGGTTTCTATTTGACCAAGATACAAGGAAATCTCCCAAGAAAAATTCACTCCCACTAGTTCTTTTTCTATCATTAATGCTACCTTCTCAATCAACATTTGTGTATGATGTTAATGTAAAATATGTGCTCTTGGGATACCAAAGCTCAAAATCAAGTGTTCCCTTTAAGTATCGAAATATCCTTTTTTCCACTTGCATATGTGATTCCTTTGGTGTTGATTGTAATCTTTCAACCATTGAAACTTCCTACATAATGTTTGGTCTTGAACCTATCAAGTGTAGTATACTCCTAATGATAGATCTATAAAGTGTTGAATTGACTTTAGGAGATTCATCATCCTTGCTTAACTAACACATGGTAATCATAAGGGTGCTAACTGGTGCACATTATTCCATTCCAAAATGTTTGAGCATCTTCTCGAGGTATTTGGTTTGGGTAATGAATATTCCTTCATTAGTTTGAGAAACATGTAGTCCAAGGAAGAAGGATAATTTTCTAATGACTGAAATTTCAAATTCCTAGGGAATTTCATGGGAAAATTCATGACTCACATCATCATTATTGGTTCAAAAGATCTTATCATCCACATATACAAGTGTGATCAATAAAATGTCATTTTCCATATTGATGTATATATTATTATAAAAAAACACTGTTTTGAAGCCTTGTTGTTGAAGATAGTGGTGATGAGCCCCAATTTTTGGTACAATTTGGGCTCATTTGGCCTACTTGCTTTGCTCAAACCATTCACTTTTTACTGCTTATACATGCATTTCTTAGTTTATTCGTGTTGTTTGTAGGAAGAAGGGTAGACATTTTATCTACGTGACTAATGCATGATGCTTTCAGGTTTTTGGCATTAAAAGGGAGAAAAAGACAACGAAAAAGGAGACAAGGAGACAATGAGGTGGCACTGCTGGTTTTTAGGAGAGGATGTCCACGGTCTTGGGGACCTTCCTCATGATTCCCACCAAGAACTCCGAGCTCCAATCCATCTCCCCACCGAGCTTAGAAGCAGCCAGCTGTTCTACAGGAACAACAGTTATAACTGTTCTACAGGAACAGTAGTTATGACTGTCCTACAGGATCAGCAGTTAAACTTCAGTTGGACAGCCGAGCTCCTAAAATCAAGGACACCTGTTGGATGATCGGTTTTGCATAAATACTGAGGCCGTAGCCTTGGATAGGGGCTTTTTGAACCTTGGCATTACTCTTGTAGTTGGAAAGTACGAGCTAGAGCTCAGTCTTTGTTCCTTTTTGTAAGCCAATTTGGCATGACATCAGATTATGAATAAAGAAGGCAGATTTTGATCTAATTCTGAGTTTTCTCAAGGAGCTATAGCTCTCAGGTTAGGGCCCAACCTGAGAGCATAGATCTCCTCAGTGTTGTAATGTGTTTGCATTTCGTTCCAGCACTTTGAGTTTGTTTATTTTCACATGCAATTCGAATTCACAGTTTGGTAATTTAGTCGTTTTCATGAGCATAGATAGGACTAGTTTATGGTGATTTGCTTTCAGTTGCTTAAGGTTGATAGGAGGATAGATATAATCTCTTGGAGCTCTAGCAAAAAGGTTGAGGAAGTCTCCACTGCCATCTCTGTTTGGAGATTGGAGTGTAGCCTATACCAGCCACAAAAATACGTAGTTCTTCACTTTATACGCTGCAACATAGTCTCGTTTATGATAGATCTTTCCATGCACTTCACTCTTGCACCATACACCTTCATCATCGCTTCATGCACATTCCTCTACACGCTTTATATTGCTGTTCATTGAGTTCAGGTAGCTTAGGTTAATGAATTTTCATCTTGGTGACATTCATAAGCCATTTGTTTTATTTACACTACTTTTCATCGTTCTATTACCTTCTTCTTCGTCTTGATCACGCATACAACCACATCCTTGACCTCTGCTCCGCTCTGTTATCTCCCAAACTCCTCCACTCCTCACGTAACTTCATTCTTTATACATTTCGTTGTTATAACCTTCCATCCATCAACCCCCTTCATACACTCGTTCTCCATCCTAATTCTCCACTCCCGAACCATCACCAGCTTTATTCCTACCTTGCACATCTCCCCCTACCATTCCATCACTCCACCATCACTTCAAACACCCACGGTAGGTCATCCTGTAGCAATTTGTAGACTTCCTGTAGAAACCCCTGCGTTTCCTGTAGAATCCCCTGCAGACATCCTGTAGGAGGCCACTCACTCAGTTGCTGAGCCTCTGAACGTGAGGAACCTCTGTGGACTGATGCTAAGGATCTCTGGGGACCTCTCTTAGCCTCCCCAACCTTTCCCAAGCTTTCCTTCCTTCCACATCACATCTGCACAACCAAACCCTAATAAGCACAAAATCACAATCACTCCATCCACTTAAAGAAAAAATACAAAAACATGTCTTTTAAGATGCAAGTAGATTAGATTCATGCATTTTCACTTATTAGAAGTAATGGCATCATTGGTAGAATTTTCCTTCACATTCTTTGCATCATAGAGGTTAGACTAGTTAAATTAGGGTTTCCTAGGGTTTCCACGTTTTGATTTGCTTTCAGTTCATTTTTGACAAGTAGATTAGTCTTCTTTGAGCTAGCTTTCGTCCATCATTTAACAAGCTTCTTCTGAGAGCCTATAGAAGTTGGCTTGAGCCCTAGCGGACTTGTGCCAGCTGACCAAGTGACAGCTGCGACAATAGCTAGTACTTGTGCATACAGCACCGTCGCTTCCAAGTTTGTACGAACTACCGGGTTGATAAAATTAAGAGACAGGAAGCCCCAGGAGTTGTAGCATTATTGCTACAATACTGGAGCTCACCATCTTTTTGGCGCCGTTGCCGGGGAAGCGTCAGAGTATTAGCAATTGTTGTTTTTCTTCTACTTTCTTACTCTTACCTTCTGCTAAGTAGTTTACTTCATTTCCATTATGCAAAAGTAGCATAGCATTTCCTGCTTTCATAGATTAGCATTTCCTGCTTTCATAGATTAGAATTTCCTGCTTTTCATAGATTAGCATTTCCTGCTTTCATAGATTAGTATTTCCTTTCTGCAAGCGTAGACTAGCATTTCCATTCCTGCAATTTCATTTGAGCAAAGTAGATTATTCCTTTCCTTCTTTCAGTTAATTTTGCATCTTTCATAGATAGTTGTAGATCAATCTGTCTCAGTTTTGCAGGTACCAAAAAAAAAAAAAAGCAAAGCAAAATCAATCAAAGAGAAAAAAGAAAGTCTTTTCCATTTCATGCCTCGTAGGAACCGAGATAGATCAGGCAAATTCCTACCAAACACCCCCACCACATCACTGAGTCACCCTTCTCTCCTCTTTGGTGACAGTGACCCAGAAGAACCTATAGGTGAACATCCTGAGATATCCAAAGATCCTATAGTAGAAGAAGAGTTAGAGACTACTCCATTTGAAGCTATGGCTGATAATAGAAGAGAAGATGAGAGAATAGAAGGTGCCTTCCCCATCCGAGAGACCAATGGAGAGATGAAAATGAAAAACATTAGCCCCTCCGCCTTACCTCACTTCCATGGGTTGACCACTGAAGATCCAGATACCTTCCTGTTTGAGTTTGCTGTCCTCTGTAGAACCTATGACTATACTGAAGATGAGCAAAAGTTGAAACTTTTCCCTTCCACTCTCAAGGATGCAGCACTACACTGGTTCATGGGTTTACCTGGGAATAGTATCACTACTTGGGCTCAGATGTAGCAAGCTTTCAACACCAAGTACCGGGATTACTGTAGGTCCAAGGAAACAAAGGGGGAAATCTTTCTGATGTCCATGGGAAATGATGAGTCCTTAGAGGATTATGAGGAGAGGTTCCAACTAAGCTATAAGCGGGCCAGGTGCACACTTGACCCTGAATCCCTCAAGTTGGTCCTACTCCGAGGAGTCCCTGAAGACCTCTTAGATACCCTTCACATGTTAGCTGGGGGGGACGTTTACCAACTGCCTTATGAGGACATCAAGGCTGTGTTTAGAAACCACTCCAGGGCAGCTCGGAAACGAGGTAGAGGAAACCACCTCTCAACTAGTGTCCCTTTCTCCAAACATGAGCTTGCAAACCAATTAGAAGATCTTAAGAGTGAGGTGAGACAAACCATTGCCATGCAGCTTGATACATTCAGGATTCAGCAAAAGAAAGAAGAGGTTGAGAGAGCCTTGGCTATCTTCTGTCCTAGGTGCACAAGGAGGCACCCTAAGAACGAATGTCCATTGCATTCGGTTGAAGTGTTTTTAGTTTGTGAGGAGGACCATCCCACAAATCAGTGTCCAACCTTACCTGGGTTTAAAGCCATGTACCAAGGGACCGAAGCTCCCACAGAGCCTCTCTATTACCTCAACCAAAGGAGGCCACAAGGATCTAGACCTTATCAACAGGGGATGCAAGGGGCATCTCAAGCTTATTACAACCCCAACCAGTCAACTCCTATGCCTTCCTGGGGTCCCCCTGCTCATCCTTCATGGTCCATGCCTCCTCCATGGTCTTATCCACCTCAGTACCCCACTCAACCTACTTCTCATCCATATCACTCACATACCTAGCCAAAGCCTCAATGGAATGCACCTCAGTCGGGGTGGAGGCCCCAATACAACACTCCTCCTGCCATTTTGCCTCCACCACCAGTTCAACCTCAACCATTACCTCCTGCTCCTCCAAGGCAACCTCAAATGCCTGCTCAACCGAACCCGAACCCCAACAATAGACAAGCCCAACAGGTATACACTGGGGAAACCTCATGCCCTACCTATGCTGTGGAGATCCAGGAGATCAACCTTCGATATGGAAAGACTCTACCAGATTGCCAACCTCCTCCCCCAGAGGATGAGGAAGATAAACAGGAAAGTGAACCAAAGGTTATTCCACCCTTTCCTGAGAGACTAACAGCCACCACACAACCTAACCCAGAAGAAGATGAGCTTTTGGGTGAGCTCAAGCAGTTGTGTGTAAAAATCCCACTTCTCCAAGCCATCAAGGATGTGCCAATATATAACAAGCTGGTTAAGGAGAAGTGTTTCAAACACCCAGGCAGACGAAAGAAAGATGCCTCAACTATCAATGTCATAGGACAACTTTCTGACCTTATGCTAGGACAAGTCATCCGCCCAAAGTACCTAGATCCTGGAAGTCCTGTAGTAGATGTCCACATCAATGGCACCATTATCCCCCACACCTTGATTGATCTGGGGGCGGCCATCAATGTGATGACCAGGGACACCATGCTTAAACTCAATCTTCAGGGTTCCTTGAGGAAGACCTCGACAGTACTGCAATTAGCAGATCGCTCCACCGTGACTCCCGAAGGGATTGTGGAGGATGTCATGGTCTCCATTGATTCTTGGGAATACCCTACAGACTTCCTGGTTCTGCAACCAAAGGCCAAGCTTAATGGATATCCTCTCATTTTGGGAAGGCCTTGGTTAGCTACTGCAGATGCTTACATAAGTTGTCGGGCAGGAAACATGACCATGAAAAATGGTCCCATGTCCAAGCAGCTAGTCCTATACCCTCCTGCCCAACCTTCTTTAGAGCATGATTTACCACTCTGGTTGGAAGAAGGAGAAGAAGACGAGGTGTACTCAGCACCTCTGTGCACCTTATATACCACTAGAAAAAACCCCCCAACCGAGGATGACTTGATCGAGACCTTGATCCAGAATCCACCTTCCAGTGCACTACCCTTAGAGGAATTGGTGGAGGATGCCCAAGCTAGCACCTTAGTGGATCTCTGTACAACCAACCCTGTTACTCCCAGAGTCAAGAATGTGGAGTTCGGCCCTGAGAAAGCATTGAAGATCAGCTCCTCCCTATCTCCTTCCCAGGAAAAGGAGCTATGTAGTCTGTTGGCCAACCACCTAGATGCTTTTGCTTGGAGCTATAAGGAAATGAAAGGAGTCCATCCTTCGGTCTGTACCCATCATATATACATCAAAGAGGATTGTAAACCGGTTAGGCAACCTCAGAGGAGAATGAATCCAGCCCTTAAAGACATTGTCAAGGAAGAATTGCAGAAACTGTTGGATGCCGGATTCATCTACCCCATCTCAGATAGTGAATGGGTGTCCCCTCTAGTGTTGGTTCCCAAGAAAAATGGGAAATGGAGAATTTGTGTGGACTACCGAGAACTGAACAAAGCTACCAAGAAGGACCATTTCCCTCTACCTTTCATAGATCAAGTGTTGGATGGACTGGCAGGAAAGAAGTTCTTCTCTTTCCTGGATGGGTTTAGCGGGTACAATCAAATCCAAATCAGCCCGGAAGACCAAGATAAGACCACCTTCACTTGTCCTTGGGGTACCTTTGCCTATCGAGTCCTTCCCTTTGGGCTATGCAATGCTCCTGCTACCTTTCAGAGAGCTGTCTTGAGCATCTTCTCGGAGCTGGTCCATGATGCAGTAGAAATCTATATGGATGACTTTACTCCTTATGGGGCCAACTTCCAGGAAGCATTGTCCAACCTGGGGAAAGTCCTAACCAAATGCACCGAGATGAACTTGTCCCTTAGTCCTGAAAAATGTGAATTCCTAATGACTGAGGGGACCGTGCTAGGCCATACAATTTCTTCCCAAGGATTGCAGGTGGATCCTAACAAAATTGCTCTCATCAAGAGGGTTCCACCTCCTCAAAAGGTAAGGGATGTCCGAAGTTTCTTGGGATTAGCAAGATACTACCGGAGATTCATTAAATATTTCAGCAAGCTAGCCTCGCCATTGTTTGGTCTGTTGGCAAAAGATGTGGAGTTTAAATGGACTGACGATTGTCAGAGGGCTTTAAATGAATTGAAGGACAAGTTGGTGTCAGCCCCAATCCTGAGAGGTCCAAACTGGGCCCTACCTTTCCACATCCACACTGATGCCTCGAACAAAGCCATAGGTGCAGCTTTAGGACAAGTTGAGCAGAAACTTCCATATGCCATCTACTTTGTTAGCAAAAACTTGTCCAAAGCTGAGCTGAATTACACTGTAACCGAGAAAGAATTCTTGGCTGTGGTCCATGCATTGAACAAGTTCCGACATTATATTACTGGTTACCAGACCTTTGTACATACTGACCATGCTGCTATTAGATATTTGATGAATAAACCAGATGTGAATGCTCGTATTATTAGATGGTTACTTTTATTGCAGCAGTTTGATCTAACCATTGTTGATAAACCAGGTAGAGAAAATGTTGTTGCTGACTTTTTATCTAGATTGGATTTGTCTGCAGATGAGGATGGAACAGTGGATGATCAGATGCCCGATGAACATCTGTTTGCTAATTCAGTACTCTCTCCATGGTTTGCTGATATAGCAAACTATCTTGTTTCAGCACAGTTCCCTCCACACCTATCTTCTAGAGAGAAGAGCAGAATCATCAAAAAAAGTGCCTCATTCACTTGGATCGGGGGCAATCTGTTCAAGCTTGGCCCCGATCAGATCTTAAGGCGTTGTGTAAGGGAGGAGGAAGTCTTTGATATCCTCCTCACTTGCCATGATGGGCCTTGTGGAGGGAATTTTGCAGCAAAGAGAACTGCCTTCAAGATCCTACAGGCAGGCTACTATTGGCCCACACTTCATCAAGATGTCAGAAGATATGTCAGTCAATGTGACCAATGCCAAAGAATGGGGAAACCGACCCAAAGGGATGAGATGCCTCTCCAACCTCAAGTGACTCTTGAGCCATTTGAGAAGTGGGGCATGGACTTTGTGGGCCCAATCAACCCCTCTTCGAGGCAAAGGACTTACATCATTGTGTGTACTGACTATTTGACAAAGTGGGCAGAGACCAAAGCAATCAAAGCAGCAACAGAAGAAAAGGTGGTCGAGTTCCTAAGAGAGAACATCTTCTATAAGTTTGGCTATCCAAGAGAGCTGGTCACCGATCAAGGGAGCCAGTTCACCTCCAACCTGGTTGAAGATCTCCTAGCTCATCACAAGATCAAGCACATGACTTCCACCCCTTATCACCCTCAAGCAAATGGGCAGGTGGAAGTCACCAATAGAGCATTAGAAGGGATCTTGACTAAAGTGGTGAGCAGCAGCAGAAAGGACTGGGCAGATCTCCTGGTAGAAGCCACATGGGCCTACAACACCACTTGGAAGACCACCACCGGTTTCACACCATATGAGCTGGTCTATGGGAAGAAAGCTTTGTTGTCCATTGAGTTTGAATACAACACCTTGAGGATGGCAGCTCAGCTGGACCTAGATCTCAGCCATGCACAACAAGAAAGGCTGCTGCAGCTGAATGGCCTGGACGAGCACCGCATGCAGGCCCTCCTTCACTCAGAAGTGGTTCAACTTCAGAGGAAGGTGTGGCATGACCAACATCTCCATGACAAGCAATTTCAGCCGGGAGATTGGGCTTTGTTGTATGATTCCACATACAAAGATTTCAAGGGAACGCTGAGAACCAGATGGCTAGGACCATATACAGTGGAGAAATTCCATGACAATGGATCTGTCCTCATTCGAACCATTGATGAGGAAGCCATTCCCATGCTTGTCAATGGGCATCGATTGAAGATCTACAGGAGACCTCTCTCAAGACAAGAGTTTATCAAAACTATGGAGAAATCTGTATTGGTCATAGAGAAGGGTTCTGCCTCTGCCTCTGACACACCCTGAAAGAAGATCTGAAAAAAAAAAAAAAAAAAAAAAAGAAAAAAAGAAAAAAGAAATAAAGATCCTTGGGTGAAAACCTCTCTGAGGCGCCCAAGGCAGGTAGTAGGGGTGAAAACCTCATTGAGGCGCTCCTATTGCTTTTCGAAAAAAGAAAAAAAGAGAAAAGGTTGAAAAATATCCTTGAGTGAAAACCTCTCTGAGGCGCTCAGGGCAGATGGCACGGGTGAAAACCTCCTTGAGGCGCCCCTGTTATCTTTCAAAAAAAAAAAAAAAAAGAGAGAGAAGAAAAAAGAAAAAAGAAAACACAATAAGCAAAATATGGTAAAAATTGCAGGTTGCAGATGCTCTATGGAGAAGAGGAAGCCCTTCAACTCACAGCCAAGGGTCCTTATCATGCTGTCAAGGAACCTCATCAGTACCTCCTCCAAGAGCACCCATGTTTTTCAAGGTATGTGCAATTTTTATCATGGTTTGAATCTTTCTACAGGAAGGTGCAGTCTTTCTACAGGAAGGCGCGGATTTTCTACAGGAAAGTGCAGACTTTCTACAGGAAGGCCGAACTTTCTACAGGAAGCTTTGTGTCTACAGGAAACTTCCTGTAGGAGTTTTGGACGGCCAAAATTCATCTTAAAAAGAGATTTCACGACCATGGACTGGTTTGGATGCATGCAAGCCTCTGTTGGCATCCTTGCACGTTGCTGTCACCATGCTCCACCACCCGTGTCGACATGCGGCCAAGTCCCTGCACAAACAAAGAAAATCGATGAGTTCTCACGGGAAAGCCATTTCCAAAGATTAACAAATGATGGAATCTCATACCACATGCATCAAGAGCTCCAGGATTGTGATCGAGAAGCCAGAACCGCCATCGTGCAGCATGCACCCAAGGAGAAAGGACTGTTACGAGACCCCTCGCAGGGATCCTGTAACAGTTCAACCTGCTCGAGTGGATACCATTCACAGCACCGCCATCCGAAATGAAACGCTGGCACATGCAAGCAAAACCACCCACTCCAGCGTTGGCAGCCTGTACCCACGAGCTTCCGGGTCTGTGTAAGTCGCACACAGCAGGTAGATCCGCTCACCATCGTTCGAGAACTGGAAAAATCGTGTGCAGCCACGCAGGTAAGTGTCTCCACCCTTCCTTCCATCAAATCGCATGAATCTAACTTTGAAATTGTTTGCAAAGCGTAAAATTGAATGGTTGAGCGGCCGTATGGCCAGTCGACTGGCCACGTCGGCTAGTTAAAGTGTAACTGGATGTTTGGGTGGCGGCCATGACAAAGAGAATGAACGGCATGCACGTGGGAACACTCTCGTCAGAAGCATAAGTTTAACAAGAAAGGCGACGGCAAATCTGTGGGAATGAATGCAGCAGCAAGTGAATACGCAGGCGGAGGATGGATGACGTCGCCCAACGGTTCGGCGGGGACAGCTCATCCCCCACGCCACGGATTGCGCCAATTCAAAATCCAATCGGCTAAATCATGCGCATGCATTTATCATCCAACACTTCAACTCGGATAGCTATTCTGATCTCCTCTGCACTTTGATACGCCGAGTTGTTGGCTACCAGAACGCTGGTCAAGCATACAGCGAGCGCGGCCAACTACAGTCCTCCCCGAGAATTGCGCACGGCTTCTACAGGAACGCAGTTCTACAGGAACGCAGTTCTACAGGAGCGCAGTTCTACAGGAATGCAGTCTACAGGAACACAGCCATCTACAGTAAAGCGGGTGCCTCGCGAAAAAAGGTGGCCAATTAAGGAGGTAACCCTGAACTCTTAATGTAACTGGTTATTAGAAGTGGCAAGACCATCGTCCACGGTCGGGTTATAAAGATATTGGTGGAATTGTTGTTTGCTGTGTCGTTGCTACCATTCTACATGATGTTGGTATAAGTAGTCTGTGTTGAAATTTTGTATGTGCATGCTCTGTCTCCATAGACCAAATCTCTTTTGTAGCTGCCACCTTTTGTTAAAACGTCCGTGTTCATCATGCCGGGTGGGTTTATAAGACGAGAGCCCACAGATTCAACTAAACTAAGGAGAAACCCAGCAGTGGTAGAGCTCTTCACCAGAGCACAATGGATGCCTTTTTGTGATAAGCTGCAGGGCTATGATGATGAAGTAGCCGAGGAATTCTTGCAGGCTTTGAAGCCTAAATCCCAGACACTGGCCACAGTACACTTCAGAGGTCTAAGCCTCAAACTCACCCCAGAACATATCAGTCGGATCACAGAACTTCCTATGGGTCTGCCGTGGGATAAAGAAGAGAGAAAGCTGAGTCAGCAGGCAAAGAAGGAATTCTTTCCACCTGAGGAAGAATTCTCGGAGGATAAAAACGGGGTGAGAAGAACGAGTCTATCACCACCTTGGAATGAAGTCAGTTTGCAAATCATGAAATACATTACTTGTGAAGGCCGGTTCAGCATCGTGTATGCATATCACTTTCGGCTACTCACTGAGTTGAGGCACGGAATTGACCTTCCTGTAGAGCAAAAACTGAGCATCCCTTATTATCTCCTGCAGTCCCTAATGGAGTGTGCTACAAAGCTAAGAGAGGGCATACCTGATTAGATAGCCCACCATGGGTTAATAAAGCTGCTTGTGGAAGATGCATTGCACTCATATAAGGTCCCCCTCTCATGGGAATCCTTCCGCAATTTGACCAAAGATGGGGATATTAAAATGTTGATCGAAGAAACGGGTTCCTCCAGCAGTGAGGAACACGAAGTAGTGGCCGAAGAACAAAGGAAGAAGCATGACGAAAAGAAGGAACAAGAAAAAGGTGGCACACCTATCCTGTCAGCAAGGGAAAAGAGGATGAAGAGCAGAATGGACAAAGCATAGGTGGCCCACGTCAGCCTAAGTACCTCAACAGCACCTGCACCCAAAGCAAAAAGCAAAACTCAAGCAGGCAAGCAAGCGGAAGTGGAGACACCTGTATCTACAGGAAAGCAAAAGCAGGCTTCTATAGGAAGCCCGAAAACACAAACTCAGGCTTCTACAGGAAGCCAAAAAATCATTGAAAAACAGGCTTCTACAGGAAGCCCAAAACCAAAAACAAAGGCTTCTACAGGAAGCCTGAAGATCAGTGAGAAGTAGGCTTCTACAGGAAGCCCAAAAGCAAAGACCAAGGCTTCTACAGGAAGCCCGAAAATCGTTGGAGAACAAGCTTCTACAGGAAGCCCAAAAACGGAGACAAAGGCTTCTACAGGAAGCCCGAAAGTGCAAAAACAGGGTTCTACAGGAAGCCCCAAAAAGGTAAAACCCAAAGAGAAGAAGGTGGATATTCTGGCACGGGAAGCAGCAGCAGTATTAGCTGGCCTTAGCACGCCACCTAAGCAAAAAGACAAGAGGAAGAGGGAGACCCCTCTGTACTTTAAAGCTCGGAGAAGCGTTAGGATAAAAATGGGCAAGCCACCACCTCAATCCAGCAGCCCGATTGTCATCGAAGATACACCTGCTTCTCCCAAGGAAAAATCACCCTCTAGGATCACAGTTACCTACGAGAAGGGGAGTCCAAAGAAGAATACATGGCAAGAGAAGTTAGAACAAACTCAGCTACAAGAAGCTGAAAATGTTCTACAGGATACTCTGGCCCGGCTATAGGAAACAAAAAAGAGGGAAGGAGAAGGGCCCTCATCACCAAGGGAGGATGAGGCAGAACCGCCTGAAGAAACAGCAAGAGAACATATACCAGAACCTAGCCCTTCGCCCAATCTGAATTCATATTACACCTTTTTAGAGGCAGGCAAAATCATACCATAAAAATTTACTGTACCTCTATTTTTTTAACTAGAGAAAGAAAGAGTCCGTTCCCACACATGGATGCAAATCGCCAGATCAAAGGGGGTGGCGGACATAGGCCCTCTACAGGATCAACTCAGGGAGGTCAGGAGTGAATTCACCATGGCTAAACATGTGGTTAGTTGCCAGCAGGCGCTTCTACAGGAAGAAAATCAAAAGTTACGGTTGCAGCTACAAGAACTAAAGGCAGGGGCAGGAACATCCTCCAAGGACATCACAAATGAACAAGAAGGAAAAAAGGAGCTGACCACCAGTCTTGAAGAGCCAATGACACTTCTACAGGAAGCAGAACAATAGACAAGAATTGAAGTGCAAGCCTTAAAGGAACATCTGCAACAAAAGGAAGCACAATTGGCCTGCATGGCCAGTTGGGCCATGGAAGCAATTCAGTGCAGAACGCCCGCAAAATCCTATGGATTGTTTTTAAAGGATCAATGGCTTCAGTTCCAAATAAACACCTTGGCCCAAAGAGGTATTGCACACATCCAAAACCCACAACAATTTTCTGAATTATGCACTGCTAGTTCGGTAGAAGACAAAGCCAAATTGGCAGAGTTTTACCTCCACAACTTGGCTTTGCCTAATGAAGTCTCATGGGATCCCAACATTGCCTTGGGTGATATGCAATTGATGGCCCTCGCCTCATGGTTAAACCATGAAGATCAAAGAGCAGCTGAAGCAAAATCGGTCATGAACCGAGAAGTGAGCGAACCACTGTTAATTAGGCCGGAACTAGAGGACTCGGTGGCACTCATCTCAACCCACCAACAGTTGGCTACGGATCCCACAGCTTCCTTGAGGTTTATGGACCAACAAGCCCAGGCCATAGCTCACTTTGAAGACATGGAAAGGTTGTTGGGAGAAAGTGCTGCCCAGGCTTGTGCACGCAGATGGAATACCATGGCCCACAGCTTGAAAATCCGAGAGTACCATACCCCCATTCGGATGAGAGAAGCTTTGGCAAGGGTTGAGCTTTACAAGAAGTCCATGCAAAGCCTCCAGGCCAGCTGGATTGGCCTTAAACTCAACCCACCAATATTGCTGGGATTGACTGAAGGAAATACAAAGGAAGATGACAGTCAACAATGGGAAGAGGTAAACAGAAAAGCAGGGTTTCACATCTACAGAGAGGACCCTACCACAGAGCCTTGGGATGCAAGAGAAGCAGTGAAAGAAATGAAAGATGAGGACTTGGACTAAGTTGCTCAAGGATGAGCAAATAGTTTAGCTGGGGGGTGATGATGAGCCCCAATTTTTGGTACAATTTGGGCTCATTTGGCCTACTTGCTTTGCTCAAACCATTCACTTTTTACTGCTTATGCATGCATTTCTTAGTTTATTCGTGTTGTTTGTAAGAAGAAGGGTAGACATTTTATCTACGTGACTAATGCATGATGCTTTCAGGTTTTTGGCATTAAAAGGGAGAAAAAGACAACGAAAAAGGAGACAAGGAGACAATGAGGTGGCACTGATGGTTTTTAGGAGAGGATGTCCACGGTCTTGGGGACCTTCCTCGTGATTCCCACCAAGAACTCCGAGCTCCAATCCATCTCCCCACCGAGCTTAGAAGCAGCCAGCTGTTCTACAGGAACAGCAGTTATAACTGTTCTACAGGAACAGTAGTTATGACTGTCCTACAGGATCAGCAGTTAAACTTCAGTTGGACAGCCGAGCTCCTAAAATCAAGGACACCTGTTGGATGATCGTTTTTGCATAAATACTGAGGCCGTAGCCTTGGATAGGGGCTTTTTGAACCTTGGCATTACTCTTGTAATTGGAAAGTACGAGCTAGAGCTCAGTCTTTGTTCCTTTTTGTAAGCCAATTTGGCATGACATCAGATTATGAATAAAGAAGGCAGATTCTGATCTAGTTCTGAGTTTTCTCAAGGAGCTATAGCTCTCAGGTTAGGGCCCAACCTGAGAGCAATAGATCTCCTCAGTGTTGTAATGTGTTTGCATTTCGTTCCAGCACTTTGAGTTTGTTTATTTTCACATGCAATTCGAATTCACAGTTTGGTAATTTAGTCGTTTTCATGAGCATAGATAGGACTAGTTTATGGTGATTTGCTTTCAGTTGCTTAAGGTTGATAGGAGGAAAGATATAATCTCTTGGATCTCCAGCAAAAAGGTTGAGGAAGTCTCCACTGCCATCTCTGTTTGGAGATTGGAGTGCAGCCTATACCAGCCACAAAAATACGCAGTTCTTCACTTTATACGCTGCAACATAGTCTCGTTTATGATAGATCTTTCCATGCACTTCACTCTTGCACCATACACCTTCATCACCGCTTCATGCACATTCCTCTACACGCTTTATATTGCTGTTCATTGAGTTCAGGTAGCTTAGGTTAATGAATTTTCATCTTGGTGACAGTCATAAGCCTTTGTTTTATTTACAATGCTTTTCATCGTTCTATTACCTTCTTCTTCGTCTTGATCACGCATACAACCACATCCTTGACCTCTGCTCCGCTCTGTTATCTCCCAAACTCCTCCACTCCTCACATAACTTCATTCTTTAGACATTTCGTTGTTATAACCTTCCATCCATCAACCCCCTTCATACACTCGTTCTCCATCCTACTTCTCCACTCCTGAACCATCACCAGCTTTATCCCTACCTTGCACATCTCCCCCTACCATTCCATCACTCCACCATCACTTCAAACACCCACGGTAGGTCATCCTGTAGCAATTTGTAGACTTCCTGTAGAAACCCCTGCGTTTCCTGTAGAATCCCCTGCAGACATCCTGTAGGAGGCCACTCACTCGGTTGCTGAGCCTCTGAACGTGAGGAACCTCTGTGGACTGATGCTAAGGATCTCTGGGGACCTCTCCTAGCCTCCCCAACCTTTCCCAAGCTTTCCTTCCTTCCACATCACATCTGCACAACCAAACCCTAATAAGCACAAAATCACAATCACTCCATCCACTTAAAGAAAAAATACAAAAACATGTCTTTTAAGATGCAATTAGATTAGATTCATTCATTTTCACTTATTAGAAGTAATGGCATCATTGGTAGAAGTTTCCTTCACATTCTTTGCATCATAGAGGTTAGACTAGTTAAATTAGGGTTTCCTAGGGTTTCCACGTTTTGATTTGCTTTCAGTTCATTTTTGCCAAGTAGATTAGTCTTCTTTGAGCTAGCTTTCGTCCATCATTTAACAAGCTTCTTCTGAGAGCCTATAGAAGTTGGCTTGAGCCTTAGCGGACTTGTGCCAGCTGACCAAGTGACAGCTGCGACAAGAGCTAGTACTTGTGCATACAGCACCGTCGCTTCCAAGTTTGTACGAACTACCGGGTTGATAAAATTAAGAGACAGGAAGCCCCAGGAGTTGTAGCATTATTGCTACAATACTGGAGCTCACCAAGTGGTCTAGCCTAGCATACAAGCTCTTGAAGCTTGATTTAACCCATAAAGATATTTATTCAAATTTCACACATAGTCTTTATTTTCAGACAATTCAAAACCTTTTGGCTATTTAATGTATGCTTCCTCCTTCAAGTCTCCATTTAGAAATGATGATTTGACATCCATTTGATAAAATTTTAAGCCTTTTGAGCATGCAAATTCCAAGAACATTCTTATCACTTCTAATATGACAATTGGAGAATTTTTTTCTTCGAAATCATTTTTTGCAATTTGTGCATAACCCTTATTCTTATTCCCTTGTTTTTGACAATCTGTCCCTTTTCATACATCTTGTTTTTGAATACCCACTTAATCCCAATTAGATTTTTATCTTTTGGTCATGGCACAAGTTCCTAGGTTCCATTTTTCTCAATTTGATTCAATTCTTCTTCCATACCATTTACCCATTGCTAATCCTTACTGGCTTTTGCAAAGTCCTTTGGCTCTATTTTGGATAGCAAAGAAAAATTGTATTTTCTTGGTGAATTGATCATTCTTTTGTAGATTTGTATTCCTACATCAACATCTCTATTAATTTGGTTCTCTAGGTGATGTTTTTGCACAAATTTAAAAGTTATCTTGGTTGGAGATTGTTCTTCCTCTTTTTTGTGGTCGTTGTAGTAATCTCTTCTTGGTCCACATAGAGGGTATCTTCTAAATTCTCATTTATTTGTTTTGCTTCTTTCTCTATCCAAACTTCTTCTATTCGTACATTAATAAATTGTGTAGTCTTTTATTTTATTATAATCCTCACACCTTAAAAATGATAAGAAACTAATAATTACAATCCACTTCAAAGGGGAAACTTCCTTTTACAAATAATACAATATTTGATGATCCTACGACTAGGTCTCCTTAGTATATATATATATATATATATATATATATATATATATATATAAGACAAGATACAATTGTAATAAAATATGACCATGAGGGGTTCTAACCTACATAACATTATAATAATATAAATGTAATAACTCAATATCCATGGCTTAATAAGGGGTTTTTGGTTAACATGAGGCATATATAGAGCTTAACATGCCCCTCCCCTTCAAAGAAGTTTTCTCTTCAACACTTGAATATTTATGGGTGTTTCTACATGATACACTCATCTTACCATCACTTCTTCCATTGGTAAGTTCTTTCATTTGATGAGGTACTCAGTAATTTCTCAATTTCTCAGCTGCTTAGTCCTTGATTCCAAAATTATTTCTAGTCCTAGTATTATTTTCACTTCTTCATTAATCTATGGTAGAAGAGTTTGGATTGAGATATTACCACTGATGGCCTTATTTAAGTAATAAACATCGAATATTGGATGTAAACGTGAAGATGGAGGCATATCCAATTTATAGGCCATACTTCCAATGCTCTTTCACATCTTATAGGGTCCATATACGTTGGAGCTAATTTATTGACATTGTTTTGCTACTTGAGGGATATCTGTTTATATGGTTGTAGTATCAAAAATACACAATTCCCCCACTTTGAATTCCCTTTCACTACAATGTTGGTTTGCTTGTTGTTTCATCCTTTTTTGTGCCATATCCAAGTTTCCCTTTAATAGTTTGAGAACCTTTTGTTGGTGTTGGATGTGGTCCTCTACTTCTTGAACCTTTATAGTCCCTTTCAAGGGTGATGTGATGGATGGAGGATGATATCCATAAAGTGCCATAAATGGTGACATTTTTGATGAAGTATGGAAGGATGTGTTGTACCACCATTTTTCCAAGGGAAACCATCTAACCTATTTTATGTGTTTATTAAATGCAAAGAAACATAGATACCATTCTAAAAATTTATTCACAATCTCAGTTTTCCCATCAGATTGAGGATGGTAAGATGAGTTGTGAGCCAATTGAGTATCAAAACAAGAAAATAATCAATCCAAAAATTTCCAGTGAAAATTGTTTCTCTATCACTTATAATAATATTTGGTATTCCATGTAGCTTTTGGATTGTTTGCACAAATGCTTATGCAATAATACTTGCTTTAAGAGGATGAGAAAGAGAGCAAATGTGGGCATAATTTTTCATTCGATATACCACAATGATAATAACAAATTTTCCTTTAGATTTAGGTAAACATGTAATAAAATCCATTGAAACTTCTTCCAAATGCTGAATTGGTATGAATAATGACTGGAGGAGCACTGGAATCTTGATAGTCTCTCCTTTATTTTGTTGAAACACCACACATTCTGTCAAAAAGTTTTGCACATTTGCTTTATGACCTCAATTTTTTTTCTTAATCCTATGGTATGTATTCAAGAAACCTGAATGTCCTCCTATAGGAGAAATGTGTAATTACAATAGGACCTTATGTTTGATTTGAGAATTATTACATAATTATAAGTGATCTTGATACCATAACAAATCATTTTTCCATGTAAATTTCTCTACTCCATTAGGGTCCTGTTGTAGCTATTGAATTATCTTGAATATCTTTTCATCTCACTGCCATTCTATAATTTCTTCTTCCATCTAGTGATATTCTGGAATTGAAATAGTACATAGTAAACCATTCATGTCTTCCTTTTTCCTTGAGAATGAATATGTTAGGAGTTGCCAACTATTTCACTATATTCTTGGGATAATAGCTAAAACTGACTCCTATGGTTCAAGTTGTTTTTTTTCTAATCTTATTTTAGGAAAAAACAAATAAAATGAACCATTTTGTTTTATGTATAAAGTTTCTTATGTAATTGCTTTAAAAGATGTGGACAGATTTATAAAAAATTGATAGGTTGATATTTATCCATGTAAGCTTGTAGAGGCAAAAAAGAACACATAAATGAAAGAAGAGTGTGTTAAATTGTTGGATAATGTATGCCTATGATTTGGTTGTTCTAAATATCCCTTGAATAATAAGAATACCGATTATCATTGTCCCATGGATGTTTCCCTCACAAGGAGGGTTTTACCACGTACAACACTGTGTCAATTTATGTGTTTGATTATTTTGTTATCTTGTTTATTTGCCATTATTTTATGCAATTAAATTTATTTTCAGGTTATGCTTTCATGTCTCAACTCAACAACATCTGCAACAATATTTTGTTTTCCCATCTTCTATATAAATTCAAAGTCATAACCCAACATCTTTGTAACCCATTTTTGCTGCTCTTTTGAAGATAATATTTTCTCAAAGTACTTCAGAATATCATGATATGTTTTTACTTTGAAGTGTCTTCCTATTAGTTATGGACGCCATTTCTTAACTGCATGTAGTATGGCCAACATTTCTCTTTCATAGATGGGCCTGAATAGGTTCTTTTCTTTAAGTTCACTATTTTCAAAGGTAAGGGGCCTTCCATATTACATCAAAACTACACCAATTCCATGACCTAAGGAATCACACTCAACAATAAATATTTTTGTGAAGTTAGGTGTCATCAAGACGATATTTGTACACATAGCCTCTTTAGGGATTGAGCATTCCCTTATATATTTTATTTTGTTACGATTCACCTTGACACCATTGTGTGATACCATATGACCAAAATATTCCAATTCTTAAACCCTAAAGGCACAGTTGGAATACTTAGCATATAGTTGTTGCTATTCCAATAGTGTCAATACCTTTTCAACATATTTCACATGCTCTTCCGAAGATTTGCTGTAAATTAGCATAAATACTAGCACAAATCTTCTAAGGAAGGGTTTGAAAATAAAATTCATCAAGGTTTTAAAGGTTGAAGTTGCATTTGTAAGTCCAAATGGCATAACCAAAAACTCATAATGATCATCACGTGTTCTAAAGGATATTTTGGGAATGCCTTCTGGCCTCATTCTAATTTGATGATATCTAAAACAAAGATCCAACTTAGTAAAGAAATTTGATCCATGCAATTTATCTAACAATTAATTAATGACAAGAATAGGAAACTTATCTTTGATTGTAATTTTGTTGAGCTGCCTATAGCCTGGAAACATATGCCATGAACCATCGTTTTTGATAACCATAACCACTAGTGGAAAAATGTAATCTAGCCAGGCTGAACGATTCTTGCCTATGGCATTTCCTGAACCATATGGTCAATCCCACTCTTTTATGCATGTGGATATATATAGGACGTAATGTTGTGTGGTACACTTCTAGGATGAAAATGAATAACATGGTCATGATCTCAGACAGGTCGAAGACCACTAGGCATTTCTCCAAATACCATAGCATGATTGTTGATAACTTTTTGAAGATCGATTGGAGAAAAGGATATAGATATTTGAACATCTAATGAATAGTACTGTGCAACTACACCTTGGTTTCCCTTTTTTAGAAATTTTGTCATGCTATTAGACCTTATCACTTAGAGTTTAGAGGGCCAGTTAACCAGGTAGTTTATATAGCAGCTTAAGAAGCAAGGGAGCTAGCATTGAGTTTCCATTGGATACCTCTAAGCTCATTTTCCTTTCCTTCTAAAAAAAAAACTTAAGAAAAGATATTGGAAATTAAGGTCCACTGTTCCCAATGAATGTAACCATTGGACCCCTAAAACAAAATCTGCACCACCCATTTGGATTACAATAATGAGACAAACCAATAAATACTCCCCCATATTCAACTTAATATTATTTCACTTCCATACGTAATTTATCTTACCTCCATCTTCAATTATCACTTGAAATTATGGTGTTGGAAATATAAATAAATTAAGAAGGTTTTCCAATTTGTAATTGATGAAGTTATGGGTACTACCTGAATCAATCAATATTGTTACCCTTTTCCTTTGATATATCCATATATCTTGAGGGTTTGTGGATTATTAATGTTAGCCAATGCATAACAAGAGATTGTTGGAGTAGTTTCTTCTAGCTGTAGATCTTGTGACGTTTCCACTTCTTGATCTTCATTATCTTCACAGTCTATGTAGAATGATTTCCTCTCACTATATTTATGCCCTTTAATATACTTTAGTCCCTTTGATATTATTTCATCCATTTTATGAGGATTGAACCTTGTCAGTTTAGGAAAGGGAGCCAAATTTTTCCTATAGTTATTAGTGAATGATTTTCTAGTGGCCATATTTTTACTTTCAACTTTCCTTACCAAAATGAAAGAATTCTATATAGGTTTAGGTTAAAGTTGGATGCTTTCCTTTAAAATATCCATAAATAATTCTAACAAGTTATCCTATGAAATGTTCTTTAGTCTAAGACTCAAATTTTGGAATTTTCAAATACGCTATATAACAAGACATTTTGTCAAAGATTTAATAATTGAATAAAGAATGTGTTTCTATTGATATTCCCATAATGTGCTATCAATTCCTATGTAAAAATGGACCAAGATATAACAAAATCCTTTTGTATTTCACCAAGCCTAGTGATACCATACATTTTTGTCTTTCTCTAATAACATGGATTTAAATATTTACATTTTATAAAGATGCCACTTGATGTATATAGAAGTATTGCTCCATCTGAAATATCCAAATTATAGGATCATTACCATAAAATTTCCTCATATCAATATTCAGAATGTAGTAGTTCCTTGGTGTTGACTTGAAGCCTTGATGATGTGGATCATTGACTGAAAATTCATGTGTATGGTTTTGCGATTCAACATTTGTGCTCTCCAATTTTTATAACATACTCTGCATATGAGATTGATTCTCAACAACATGATTCTCCTTATTTTCAAGATTTCCTTGGATCTCCACATCTCTTTTAGGAATCCTTTTCAAGATAATAATCATGGATTTTTGTATTTCTTCCTTATTTTCATTCATCTTCTTTTCCATTTCTCTTTCGATATTTTCTTGAGAACCTGAGAAATCCACCTTTTTTTAACATACTACCATCCATTTCATTAATTTTCTTCTCTAATTGAGATAACCTAAATTCTAAGTCTTCACTTTCTTCACGGGTCAAGGATGGGTCTTAAATATATTTAATTGGTGTAGTATCTTTGTTTAGAGGCATTTTGGAAAATAGTAATAACCCTCCTCTTTATAACAACAAGAAAGGGACCTTCTAATGAATAGTTAGGTCACTAGTAAGTTATGTACCCTTTTGGCCTCTTCACACAAGCAAACTTGTATAGTGTGCCACATGTCCAATTATTAAAATATAATTCTCTAACATGTACTTTAGGTACTTCTATATATATGATGCAGGAGCATTCAACACAAGGAAAATCATTGTAATTGAGTAGACATAGGGGGTCATGTATTTTTAGGAAGTTGGATTCCTAAGTGATAAATTGATGTAATATTAGGCTTTTGAGTGCATAAAATAGAAATTAATTAGATAGTGAGAGGAAGTTGTAAATGCTCTCAAATAAATGAGAACATGAGTGGTGAATAAATGACAAGAGTTAGAAGTCAATCAGGACTCTTAAAACAGTTTCATGATTTGAGGGACGAGAGAGAGCTTTTAGGAATTAATTGAAGTAGAAGTGGACAGAGGATTTAGGAGTCGAACCAGGATTAGTTCAACAAAACTTTCTAGCATAAATGTAAGCCTACAGGCAGAGCACAGGGAGGCCACGATATTGAAGAACAGGCCTGTGCGAGACACAGAGTCTCAGATATGTAATTGACTGTTTATATATATATATATATATATATATATATATATATATATATATATATATATATATATATATATATATCTATATATATATATATATATATATATATATATATAGATGTTTATTCCTGACTGTGTCAGTGTGTTGAAGAGTATTTCATGAATGAATTACTTGTGAATTCGTAGGCTCTGTAATAGGTTGCAGGCAGAATTCTGAAGGACGTAGAGGAACATAATGATTCAAAGGAATCATGAATGGATCCTTGAATCTAATTGAGGAAACAGAGGGAAGCTGTGGGGTGAAATAGCGAAGTGGGATTTCGCAGAAGAGTAAAGCTCAGAGGTAGCTGAGCAGCGGAAGCAGAAGGTAGAGTTCTGAAGGATTGCACAGAGGAAAGGAGCGATTCAGAGGATCATAATGGATTGTTGAATCCATTAGAGGGATTAAAGCCAAAGCTCAGGAGGAGTCATGCAGTAAAACATCAGAAAGGGCGTAACCTTAGAGAAGCTGGAACTATAGAAGAACTGAAGAAATGGCGTAAAACTTTAGGGAAGTGGAAGAGCGAAGGAGTAAAGTATCAGTGCATAGCATCTGTTTGATCTGGAAGATCAACGGTCTAGATGATGTCGTTAAGGAGCAAGGTGAAATATCACATCGGCGAAGTTTAATATACAATTTAAGTTCCGCAAGCGAAAAACCCAACTTACACTAAGAATCGACACAAAACATAGTTGGATTTGAAATTTGGACTTGGAATCCTATAAAGAGTGGCCAATATCCATATCGGGTCTGTAAGGATATTGGATCGGCGCATGGAAGTGGAAGGGGTCTGGCCTTGAGGTTGAGCAAAATGTGATAGCGCGAGTTAATCACAACTGTTGGATCATGAACCAAATCGACAGTCATGATTTGATCGTTAATTCGTAATCGGAGGAGTTAAGGTTAGCGTTTATTGGAATGCTGATGTGCCGATAGTGATAAAGCGCTGATCAATGATCCGAGGTTTCGAAGATCGGAGTTGCGGAAAGGGTCGGAGCGAAGAATGGGCCTGACAAATATATAGATCCGGGTGAATTGTTTTTGAAGTCCGAACAAAGGGTTCGGGCGGGGTTTTTCCTTTGTATTCATGAAAGTATTGTGTCGAGCCTTTTTAAGGCTAGAACATATGTTAACTATTCCGATAGTCACGGAGTCAGAGAAGTGGTGAGGCATATATGTATGCATGACTCGCGAAAGGAGCGATGGCCTATTGCGATAAAGATAGCCTCGGGAATTGTGTAGAAGCCATATAAAGGCAGAAAAAGGTGTGTTTGCGTATGTTTTCCTTTGTAAACAATTTTATAAGGAAAATAGCGCCGATGGGTAAGTTTTATGTATTAACCATATATTACCAATGATAAAAGGGAAAGGTTATATATATATGCGGTTGAAAGAGTTGTATAAAGGTTACGAAGGGTTTTAATAGTCCCGATAAGAGAGATTTTTGGAAGGCTTTAACAAAGGTTCAAATGAAGGATATGAGGAGGTAAATAGTCCCGATAGGAGGTTTAAGCGGGGTGATTGAGTTCCGATATAAAAGAATTGGAAAATAGGGACTTAACCCTTTATGGTAGAAGATTTGACTCCTTTGAGAGTTAAATACCTGGGACAAATGTGTGGATGCATTTTACATGCATACTATAGGTTTAAGTTGGGGTAACCCTGCGTCATTTGGTATCAGAGTAAAATTTTAATTGAAACAATTGGTGTTAAAACAGAACAAAGAAATTCTATGTGAAAGAATTGAGAACAATGTATGTGTTAAAATGTTTATGAAAGAAAGGAAGGATCAGATTATAATCTGACAGAAGAAGGAACACAGAGGTGATGTGTAGTAGAACTTGCAGATGCAAGAGACAAAGGACAATCCATACAAAGTACAGGCGGAATGGTGAAACAAGATCATGTTGAGATCTTGAATGTGAGGTAATATGTTCTATTTTAAACTGAGAATGTGTGCTTTTATACTAATGCACATGTGACAACAAGAGAAGCTGTGAGAGGAGAACCATATGTTTTCTTGAAGATAGAGTAAGGAAAACACTCTGACGGAAAGTGGCAGTGAACTTGAAAAATACAATAAGAGATTGGATAGAGAGGATAGTTGAAGTGTTCTCAAGAGAGAGTGAGAGATTGCAGAAGCCTAGAAGGAGAAAACGTGTTTCTCAAAAAGAGGTTCCAGACAGAGGACCCATGCTTACCAAAAGACTAAGTGAGGAGAGCTTAGTGAGGTAAGACTGCAGTGAGGAGGACTAGCTGTTACAAAGGTTTATTGCAGATAAGTAAGGAGATCATGAAGAAAGAGGAGAAGAAGATGAATATTGATAGTCATAACAGAGGTTTAGAGAGAAGCCACAGTGGAAGAAAGAGGATGCAAAAGTAGATGGCAAGAGGAAATTGAAAAAGAGATTGCAGAGTTAAAAGAACAACTCGATGCATTAAGGAGGATACTAGAAGAAAGCCAGAGACTAGGTTTGGTTTTGAGGAAGAAGGCAGTGGAATGGCATAAGTTGCAGAGAAGGATACAACAAAAGCAGGTAAGGTGGCTGATGGAAAAACTCAAAGACGCTGAGTTGGAAATGGAAGAGTCCATTTGTGAACAAAAACAGGAATAAATTCTGTGAGAAAGTGAAGATGAAGACTTGAATACTGAAACTTCAAGTGAGGCAAAACAGTCACATGATTTTAAATCTGGAAATTTGTGTATGTTTGCATGTGAAACATGTAAAGAAGGAAAATTTGTTGATATTGTCATAAAGGAGAAAGAAGACAAGCAGAATCTAAATTCTGTTATGAAAGAAGATGAGATAGATAGGTCTCATATGCAGTTGAGAAAAGATATCAAGCAACTAAGTGACGGGCTTGAGGAGATTGAAGAGGAGACAATTGAAGAATTTCTGAATCATATGAAGGATTTAGAACAACAAGAAGATATGGTGGTTGAACCATCAAGTAGGACCATAGAGTCTTATGTTTTTAAGACTGATAGTTTGTCTGTGGATGCAGAACAAATGCAGGAGAATGATAATGCAGATGGTGAGACAAGGATAGCTCTTGGAGAAGATAAACAACAAGAGACCGAAGGCAAACTTGAAGAAGAGACTATGTTAGCTGAAAACATAGTAAAGGATCATCAATCCAACATGATGATAGGCACAGTAGAAATAGCATGGAAGCTGTTAAGATAGTCAGTGAAGAAGAAGGACATCTACTGAAAGATGTTAAGGAAGAAGAATTCTATGCAAAAGACTTAGCAAAGAAAAAAATGACATCAGATGAATTGTCAAAGGAAGTTATGGAAAACTATGTGAAATTTACAAAATCTACTCCAACTGAAATTATTGAGTTATATAGAAAATTAAACTTTCAAAGAAGGGAGTTAGAGAAACAGAGAATAGATGTTCAAGAGAGATTGTTGAAAAAGGAAAACAAAAACATTGTCATGAATGAATATCATAACAAAAAAGAGATGGATATGAAAATTCAGCAGATTGACACTACAAAGGAAAGAGTTCACTATGGTGGACAAGAGCAGGAAGACATCATTAGAGCAGATGATGTGGAAGAGAGACTAGTTGATAGTCTCATGAGTTCTTTTGAGAATTCAACAAAACATATTGATGTGCTGACATAGGAGAAAGAAACAGGGCAACAAACTGAATTGTTGTCAAAGGAAGATAAGGCACAAAAGCTTTATGTTTTTAATTCTAACAAGTGTTTTATGAGTGTAGGTTTTGTTGCAGATGTTGAAGGAAATTTGGCACAGCTAAACAACAAAATAAAGATGAAAGAAGAAGAATCTATTGAAGAATTCAATCCATGGAACAAATATGTTAAATAGTTGGAAGGAGTGCTAGACAGTCATGATTCAATACAGGAAGCGGTAATCATGAAAGAGGGTAAGGATGTGTTGAAGCCCGAAAATTGGGTCTACAACAAGGGGGATACCCACCTGGTTCGAACCTTGGTTAGCAGCTCCTTTTCCATTTGGGATGGTGGGTCCGACTAGGGATATGGGACCAGTTTCCCAATTTATGTGTGTGTGTATTGAGAATTGATATTTCCTTTCTAATAATGTCTAAGTAAAATGATTTTATTCTGAATCTAACCTAACAACATGCAATTGTATTCTAATAAACTGAAATATCTAATTCTAAAACTAACCCATGATTTAATCTTTCAATTATGCGATCTAAAATATATTCTAACAACAATTGGTAATAAAGATCATTCAATTGCTATGAGAAAAGAATTCAATAAAGATGAACCGTTTCGTATAAAAATTTAGCCGAAACAGTTGTGAAAAGCATATCGCATGATAATTCATTCATATATTAAGCATAAATAGAATAGCCATCACTGTACAAAAGTGCCAAATGATAACTCAAACATTCAAACATTCATATATAAATAATTGAATATAAATATCACTTAAACACATAAGCAGAAATCGTTAAGAGATAAAAGTACCATTGATAACAAGTTCTACTCATGAGCTTCAACAATAATGATCTATCTCTTCTTAGTTCAACATCTACTAAGAGTACAAAAGTGCAATTTCAGTAGTAGATATTAAACACATATATCAATAAACCTTGTTCCATTCATTCACCAAAACCTCCTCCGAGGGTGCAGAAGTGCATGTTCTGAGGAAACGTTTTTGACAAATTTCAGGACCCTTCTCTAAATGCATGAGAAGGGTTTAAATACTACTAGCTAAATCCTAAAAATAGTCAATTACAAAAATGTAGGAGGTGGTTTAAATGACCATCCTCATCTAAGGCAAAAATAAAATTAAAACTAAACTAAACCTAAATCTAAAAATTACTATCTATGTATATGTTCTCTGTGGTCGCAAGCATTCAGCATCAGCTTGAAGAGAGTTGGATGGCTGACCTCCGACTTTAGTTTTCCTGTAAAAACAGAATCGGCAAGCGCTGGCGCTATCTTCTCGGCAGAGTTAGTGAGGCATCTGAGAGTCATGCATTGACTATGTGGTTTAACCAAGTACTGCCAGTAAGAATCCCAATTCAACTTGGTTAACCTATTGATGGAATCTGCTCTTTCTTCAGCCTTTTGCCTCAAGCTGTTTCGTAAATGTTGTGAATTTGAGATAAATTTACATACCATTTAAATATATCCCTGATAAATACCACCGTTTTTAGAACTCGAGTTTTTTTTAGCTTTTAGCACTTTTTCCTGCAATTTTCCAGACTTTTTGGCCACTGAGCGTTCAGAGGCTTTCCTTCTCAAGGGGTTTTGCCCGACAATGCGCGATTAGCGCTAAGCCGCTAATAGTGCATCGAAAATTGCCTCCGTTTCTTGATCCGGGATTCTCTGGTGCCATTTTTCGCCTCTTGTGCGTTTTGTTAGATGACTTCGGAAATCAGAGTTTCTCTTTCTTTTCCCATTATACTCTGAACATTTCTACATATGCCTTTCTGTTTTCGGCTCCTGTAATTTACGAAATCAGGAAAGAGTAATGATATGAATAAGGTGGCGGGAAAGCTTTAAATGTTGAAATCATATAAAATATATCACCCTACGTGAACTGACTTCTTGATCAAATTGAAACCTTGTGTCATTAATGATCATCAACTAACCTATTAAATTAACATTAATGCAAATGACTTGACCTTGGATTACGAAAAATGTTTTTGGAACGATGTGCCTTGCAGATCTGCGATAAAGCAATTTTGCGATTTGCTTCGCAATATCGCAGATCACAATATCGCTAATCTGTTATATTTTGACAATCATTCATTACCATGTGTTTCTGCGAAATGTGATTTGCGAGACATGTTATCGCATATTGCCAGCTTTGAAGTCTTTCACCTTAAGTGATATTTGAAGCATATGAAAACTGCGATGCGATGAGTTCCTTCGGTGTGCAATCTCGCATCGCGATTTCACATTTGTAGGAGTTTACTTATATGATGTCATTATTTCCTTTTTGCAATACGATGCCTTTATCATTGAGAGAAAGATTTTGTTCAAACTCATCATAAAATTAGGTCCTTTTGGATTTTTGCGGGTATTCTCCTAAGTTTATGATAGTAAGATTTATTCAAAAAGGAAATGCAAGTTCTAATTTATTGTTATTTTCTAGATGAAGGGTCCCCACTTATTTAGTAGTGATATAAAAACTAAAATAAGAAGGGGGGTTGTTGTTGGCCACAACAATTGGCGATTCACTTGGAAGAACCAGTTATCTCTGATTTTCTTTTGAATTTTCTAAACTTCTAAAACAGAAGAGATTTTTGGAAAATCAAAATTTATGCTAGTTTATTTCTTCTATGTTAACTTTGATTATTTACTTCCTAAAGCTAGTCATTGTATTTACATCAGCCACTATTTAATTTGTAAAGATAAAAACAAAGTCTCCTCTGTAAATCAATTTTAAATATGCTCGTTTGTCATAGGTAGAGCCTCTGTTGCCAGCAGGAGTTCATAGCCTTGAAAGGGTTACCTGTTACCCAGCAATGATCCTGTATCCTACTTGGAGAAATATACAATTTTCAAAGAGAAATCCATATCCACACTTATTGCTTTTATTTTCTTTTAATTCTTAAAGAACAATGCCTTGGTTTGGTAGCCAAATTATGACAATGCCACTCACTTGATTTATAACTTTGCTAAACAAGCTGGATCGTGATGAGACCCCTTGTCTTTTGATTGCAAAAATCTTGTGTCATTGCCTTGTTTTGGTATGCAGTTTTGGCAAAGTCAGCAAGATATAATATCTATGATCATGATAAGTCGGCTCGTGATGAGACCTCTTATTCTTTAAGTTTAAAGTGTATCATTGGATTATTCCTTGAAGCTCATAATTCTCTAGATGGGGAGCAAGTCAGTGGTCCTTAAGAATAGCTCTGGACAATAATTATAGAGTTTTTGGAAAGAGATTTTCTACAGAGAATCCTTGTTTTTGTTATTGATGCTTTTCGTTGACCGATATAAAACAAATTCCCACTAAAGGCTGCCTTTTTATCAAAATTCACAAAGTTGAAACTATTATCATTTCCAAGCTTATAGCCTTTTGACTGTAACTTTAAATAGTAATGACCAATTTTCCAAATCAGTTCTATTTATACAAGCGAAAAACAAAATCTAAGAGAAATACTAGTCTTTTTCATGAATTCCAAATGTAACCATTTACAACTGGTTCTATTATCAAAATAAAAGGAAAAACTAATCTACAAAAATAGGAAGATAATTTTCTATGGAAAGTATTTTTTAAGGATCTGCCCATTAACAGGTAAAGATTCTCTTTTCCCTGTTAAATCTTGCAACATAAAAGTGGATGGGCCTATGATTTCCGCAATTTGGAATGGGCAAAGCCACATTCGTTGGAACTTCGTATGTTTGCCTTTTTCTTCGTGAGCCTTATCCCATTTTAAACTAAATCTCCAATTTGAAAGTCCTTTCTGGATACCATGTTTGAATCAAAATAAGCTTTTACTAATGCTTGATGATGAGCATGAGTTATTTTAGCCTTTTCTCGTTGTTCTTCTAGCTTAAGAATTTGCAGTTGTCTTAGCTGTAAGGATGAAGTTGGTGTTTCATCAATAAACTGAACTAAGGCCAAAGAGGGAATTGCTAGATGAGTTGGGAGAACCACTCCTTTCCCATAAACTAAATTAAAGGGAGAAGTGTCAATGGAGGCTTTCTGTGTTATTCGATCTTCCCATAAAGCATACGTCAAAGCTTTGTGCCAATTCTTATGATTTTGGTCAATGGTTCGCTTAATGATTCTGATTAAATTTTTATTTGTTGATTCAGCTAACCCATTCCCCTGTGGGTAATAATTGGCAGAGTATTTAAGTTTAAAACCTCTTTTGAGTGCAAATTCAGTCATAGTATTGCCAGAAAAGTACGATGCATTATCAAACATTAAAGTAGAGGGTAAACCAAACCTGGTGATTATGAACTAATCTATGAAATCGATGATGTGTTCAGCATTAGCTATCTTGAGAGGAACGACTTCTACCCATTTAGTAAAATAATCTGTAGCTGTAAGGATATACCTATGCTGTTTGGAAGAGTGAGGAACGATCTCACCTATTATATCCAATCCCCATTGATCAAAGGGTTGATTGATATTGACTGGTTGCAAAGGAAATGATGGTTTCTTTTGTCTTCCAGCAGTAGTTTGACAAACTTGACATTTCCTTACATAGATATGCACATTTTTAAATAGTGTAGGCCAATAGTACCCTGCGCACAAGATCTTATGTGCCGTAGCATCTCCAACATAATGTCCACTTGCCAGTCCATCACGGAGTTCCTGCAACACTTTTTCAACTTCAGATTTCTCAAGACCTCAAAGGAGAACATAATCATAATTCATCCTAAAAAGTACATTGTTTACAAGTTGATATTACTTAGCCTTCAATCTTAGAGCTCTTTTCTTTGTATAATCCAGGTTTGAAGGAGCATATCCATTCTTTAGATAAAATATGATATCAACATATAATGATTCAATATCGTTTAGGCTTACCTCATACATTTGTACTTCCGAAGATGGTATTTCGGAAATAAGTGATGCTCCGGCCAACATTTTGCAAAAGCCCTGACCTTTTACAATATTTGCTGGTTTAGTTTTAGCATCATATTCTTGTAAGGCGGTAACCCAATTTGCACTTTTCTCACCCACGTCTTTCTGTACTAAGAGATTTCTTACCGCTGGAAACGGTACTATGATCTTTGTATGGGTTTTAAGCAAAAAGGGTCTAAAGTGCTTGATTTCTTTGAAAACAACATATGCTTGTTTCTCTATGTCAGAATAATTTAATTTCGCCCCTTGTAGATTTGAACTGAAAAAGGCAATTGGGGCTTCCGCCTTATCTTGATTTTCTTGAGTGAGTATCGTAGCATATGATCTATCAAAGGCAAATGTATACAAAATGAAAGGATTGGAAAAATTTGGAGTTGCTAAAGATGGGGCATTTATAATCGCTTGCTTAATCAGATAGAATGCTTCATATTCCTCTTGGCCCCATTTGAAGATTGAATTCTTTTTAATCATTGCTTGTAAGGGAGATACAATCCTTGAGAAGTCTGGAACAAACCTCTTAACAAAGTTAATTTGGCCAAGAAAGGATTGCATGGCTTTCTTGTTGTGAGGCAAGGGTATTTCGGAAATTTCCTTAATTCTATCGGGATCAATATGGATTCCAGATTTTTACACTATAAATAAAAGAAGTTTTCCTTCAATTAATGCAAAAAAGGACTTTTTTTGATTAGGTGAAATCCCATACCTTTGGCAACGTAGGAAGATTTTCTCTAAGTCTCTGAGATGATTACCATGTTTCTTAGAGTATACAGTTATATCATCCAAGTAGATTACTACTGATTTGTTTACTAATCCCTTAAATGCGATGTCCATGGCCCTTTGAAATGTGGCGCCAGCATTGATCAGACCAAAAGGCATCTTTTGATATGCTAAGTACCCGATTTGGTTCTGAAAGTAGTTTTGAATTGATCATCGGGATGGACCAAAACTTGGTTGTAGCTGAAGAAACCATATAAAAAGGACATTAATTCTGATCCTACGACTGCTTGCAAAATTTGCTCCATGGGAGGCAGGGGAAAGTTATCCTTTTGGCAGGGTTTGTTAAGATTTCGAAAGTCAATACAAATTCTAATGTCTCTGTTTTTCTTTATGATGGGAACTAAGTTAGAAACCCATCTATAATGTCAAATGGGAAAAATAATTTTGGCTTTCAATAATTTGTTGAGATCAGACTTAATTTGGCTTTCCAGATTAGGGTGGATCTTCCTCAACTTTTGCTGGACGGGTTTTTCATCGGTTATCATTGGGATAGTATGCTGGATGATAGAAGTGTCGTAAGTCTTTAGATCATCATAGTTCCAGGCAAAGACACTTTTGTATTGTTTCAAGAGATGAATATAAGCTAATATTTCTTCTTTGGTTAGGCCAAGACCTAAGTTGATATTCTGCGGCTTGGTATCAGTTCCTAGATTTACTAATTCATAGTTCAGAGTTGAATTCTGAAGTTTTGAATTGGTAGATCTCTTGAATCAGTCTTTCAAATCATATAGGTCTTCCAACTTGACTACTGACTTTGGTATAGCATTATTAGTGCTTTCTTGTTGCAACTGTTTGTCATGTTGGTCCTCGTCAATTATCTGATTAGTGTAAGATCCTTCTGATGTGAGGAAACTTACAATATCAGGATCGTCATTGAAAATTATCCAGTTTGTAACATCATCAGGAATTGAGGGTCTAAATATTAATTCGATTGAAAATCTATCTAGGCTACAGTCTTCTGAGGGAATGAGCTTGGAAGCTATGTTTGCAAAGAGGTCAGCACTAGCATTTTGGATTCTGGGAATTTATGAAATATTGAATGCTATAAAATGTTCAGTCATATCTTGCACTAAAGATTGATAATGCTTTAAATGACTTGATAGGAAATGTATAGTATTTCGTACCTGTCTAATTACAATTTCAGAATCTTCGAAGACTTGTAGATACTTGATATTTAATCCAATTGCCTTGTATAATCCTTGGACTAAAGCCTCATACTCTGCAGTGTTATTGGTGCAATCAAACTCGAGTCTACAAGTTAGCATAGTTTTGTTTCCCTCTGGACTAACTAATACGCATCCTGCTCCTGCTCCATCGTTAGACTTTGAACCGTAAAAAAATAACTTCCAAAATAAAGATTTATTTACAGGACTATCTATAAAATTAACACATTTAGAACTATTTGTTTGGGAAAAGTTTTCCACTTGAGACAAAACAAAATGTTCTAAGTAAGGTGAAGTATGAGCATTAAAATTTCCTATGAAATAATCAACAGAATAGTTGCCAATTATATTGTTGCTATATGCTACAGGTTCATTCTCTCTGTTACCGGGAAAAGTGTCTATTTAGAACTGCTCTATCCCACTAAGGTGTGACAGCTGCCTTAGAAACAAATAGAGAAAAACTACTTTTGTATTTCCTTTATGAATTCTAGATATAGAGGAATAGAAAGAACCAACCTGTGTCTTGCGCTAATCCTTTGATCCAATCCTTCTCTTCTTTGATAGTCTCCAGCTACCTGCTCTCTTGCTTGTCCAGCTTCACAAAGTACCTGTAAGATCACAGAAGAAGAGCACTATACAAAGACATGGATCTATATTCATAAACAACTTAGGATCAGATTTAAGTTAACCATACAAAATGTAACAAACATCAATGATACAAAAGCATGGTGGAAAACTCAAATAGTTTTTATTGATAAACAAGAATAGATCCAGGAGGAGTTACAACCAGTGGTTACGACCTAGCATCAACCTCCCAGCAAAGAAGCCCCTCTTCACCTCAAACAAAGCATAAATCACCCAAAAATCTGATGTTTGTCTCTAGAAACCAACAAAAATTCCTTACAATATGCAAAATTCCAGCCTCTGGATCTCTGGGATGAGGGACCCATATATAGATATCTGTAAGGAGGATGAGTCAGCTTGTGATTTGATTAGTATCTTCTCTCTATCAGTTCTTGCTTCCACTTGGAGACTGAAGGCCTCTTACTCATCCTTGGTCGAATTCAGTGAGGCAAGTGTCACAGGAGAAGATTCTGGAAGCTTCCATTGTCTCTCCACCTTGCGGAATGACACTGCCATTTGTCATTTCTCGCCCATCACACCCCACAGAAGGGACTTTTGAAATGCAACACACCCTCACAGTGTATTTAGATGCAATGCAACGCACCTAGCCAGTGGAGCAGCTGAAATGATCCTGTTTTGACCAATTCTGAGCAGTTTTTGGTGGAGAACTTCTGGGAGAAGCTATAATCTGTTTACCTTGTTCCTTTAGGGGTTAGAACAACAATTTTAGGGACTTAGAAGCCCTTGGTTTATGGACATTTCATGCTTGGAGTTGTAGGGCACAAAAATATCTATAACAGTTTCCCCCTAAAGTATGAGGCCGTTAACCTTTTGGTGTCGGGTGAAATGCTTTATTATGAGGATCTGAAGTTCTTTCAATGCTGGGAGGAGACCTGTAATAAGATACAATACAATACATTATCTTCATACTGTTTTCATGATCTAGCTGAGGTGGGCATTCCCATGCTCAGCTTTATAAATTCATTTTCATGTACATAGGACAGAAAATTGTCTGAGTGTAGACTGATGATTCTGATAGAGCCATCATCCTTTTGGTAGGATGATTATTTGTGCAACAATGATGTACATTTAATATCTTTATTTCCCTGAATATATATCGCAGCCCGGATGGATGAAACTAGATCCAGGGTCTTCAATCTCGTCCGATCTTCACTCGAAGTACAAGTCGATCCATGTGAGAAATGTTCTGAAGTCGAACATGGAAAGACATCGCTTGCTTACCAGTCAATGATGTAAACCATTAACAAGCACGAGAGGAATCACCGATAATGATAATGATCCTCAAGGAATTGCAGTACAATTCACGTGGTGTGAATAAAGGACTTGGCGTCGAACACCACACAAAATCTTTCGGTCGAAGTCCATTGATGTAAACCTGTCGCTGGAAGTGAGAAACTTTCCATTGAGGCATGCAAGCTTCAAAGTACTGAATGGGGTGTTCCTAGATCAACTTCTTGGATAATGAGCTGATGTCGACAAGAAGTGATCCGTCACCGGAGGGCCTTAATGAATCCCACATCAATGACATAGAACAGAGCAAATGATTTTGATGGAGGTGAAAATGATCTGGTGATATAAGGTTCAGGGCGGCGGTCATGAAAGAATGGAGTATAATGTATGGTAGTGGGTGAGACACAGGCGACTTCTCCGGATGACTTCTCTTGAACATATCGGTGACACTGATGTGATGGATTGGTAGCATTAACCCCAAGTGTGGATGGTATGGCGTGACCATGGCGATGTGACCGGTGAATGAAACAACCCAACCTGACTCGGACACGGAGTGGAAGTGTCATGTTCAAGAGCGACTTGCTACCAACAAAGTTTCTTTGAGTTTTCTTCCCAATTTTCCCCCAGTCATTACTGACCAGTACCTCTTTATTTTTGTCAAGCTTGAGGAGGATAACATATGCTTGTTCTATAATTTTCCCTTCAGGAAAACCCATCACTATGTTTTAACGAGCCTAGCGATAGTGAAACTCGTTCTCGTCTATAGACAAGTTTGTCGCTATTAATCTTTTTAACGAGTTTAACGACAAAGATAACTCGGTCTTTTCAATTTTAGAGAGTCTGAAAAGGAACATAAAGGTAACTCCAAAATTCCTTTTTCGTCATCTAATCCCTTAAGTCCGAAAACGTATAAAACAATACAGAAGGGATGAATTTTCGATAGTTTTAACGAGCCAAACAAAACAAGCGCTCGATCTTTTTGTGTAATAATCCCTCAGGTCCAAAAAGATTAAAATCTAGAGGAGGGATAGCACTTCCTGTCCCTTTAACGAGCTGGAAAGGCCAAGGACTCGGCAATCTTTTCATATTTTACGAGTCAGTTGAAAAGAGCTTAAAGGAGACTCGTCTTTTGAGGAACAAGTGATAAAAAGGGTAGCAGCTGATTCCAGGTAAGGTTTGGAATTTTCCAATCACGGTAGTGTCACAAGGATGGCTAGTGAAATCACTCTTCGCAGCTGTTCCTCAAAATGGGTAAACAATCAAATGGAGGTGAATGATCGGCCAATGAAAAGTGGAGGTGACAGTGCAAACATGACCAAGGCTTTAATAGCTGAAGTACTACATTCACGATGGTTATTTACCAGGGAATAGTTCAATTTTTAATGAGCTTAAACGCGGGTGGAAACATTTGCTCATGTCTTATGTTTATTTTTTAACGAGCTTGAACTATGTGCTAAAACTGCTCGATTAGATGGTCTTGTTTTGATTTTACCATAAATAGCTTAGTTCTTTCAAAGATTGTACTGCATTTTCAACTGCTTCATCAAACTAGTCAGAAATGAACCATATATGTTTGAAAATGAGTTAGAACACTAATATTTTACTTTGAACTACGTAAAAAGTAATGAAAAAGTGTTTTTACCTCTCATTTTACCATTTCATTTGAACTTTGGTTTGTTGGAGCTTTGGAGGTGCTTTTTCCCCTTGATTTTCATCAGCTGATTTCGGGAGATTCTGTGGACGATTCTCGGCACCGTCTGGACCAGGTAGGAGCTAAACCCGATCTCTTTCATTTCATGGTTTCCATTTTTCATTCTGAGTTTGATTCCTAGTTTTTCTGAGCCCCTGGGGTTTGAAAAGCGCGTTCTGCCTTCAGCGCACCCTCTGTGTATCGAAAGGTGCGTTGAATGTTGGCCATTGTGAAGGCCATCTGACATGCAACACACCCAAAGTACTGCTGCAGGTGCAATGGGCGCAGAGAAGGAATTATTTGCACAATTTTTGATGGAAATTTTGCCAGTTTCTTGCCAAAATCAGGATCTAACTCTTCTATTGTTTGTTTTTCAGAGATCTTTGGAGCAAGATGACCATTACATGGCGAGAACGTGAGCATGAAGAAGAGGACATGCTTGCCCTACATGATCCAGTTACAATGAACGTGCTACGGAACTGTGGCTTGCTGAAGTTCTTCCGCATTTCTAGCATGAGACAGCAGATCAACTTACTGCAGTATTTGCTCGATGCTTGGGATCCTACCAATCAGGTCTTCCAGATCAGGGGCAAATCTATCCCCTTGACTGTAGTAGACATCTATTTCTTGACCTGTTTGTCGAGGCGAGGTGCCCCCATCTCTTTGTCAGGTTCAGCCCGAGGAGGCGATTCTGTGAGAGATTATGTCCGCCGGTACTGTAGAGAAGGATCTCAGCCGAGTAAAGACGGCAAGATCATTATCCATGATGTCACTGACAGGTCCCTCAGGACTATTCTGTTTACTTTTGGTAGGATGGCCGGTGGTGCGGCTCTTCATGTAGCCAATCGATCTTACATGTAGCATGCCTTGGAATGCCTCCAACCGAAGGTTTTCAACTGGTGCGACGCAGTACTTCTTGTGATGAAAGAACAGTTGACCAAGATAAAGAGCGGGAGGTTGAAGAACTTTGGGTATGGTTCTATTTTGACCGCCTTTGCCTTGGAGAAGATACCACTGATGCAGCCGCAGTACATTGCACTTGATTTACCTTCTCCTACTGAACCACGTATGCAGAGATGGGTTGACCATATGTCTAGGCATGCTGGCCAGTCTCAGATTTCATTTTATGATACCTTCTTCAGGTGGTTTGATCGTCAGGAGATGGTTTATTCTGAGTATCCATATGCTGGCATGGACTTCCGGGGTGATCCAGATTTAGTACTGCCGGATGGCGAGCAGTGGGGCGCCATTGGTAAAATCTTTGACCATATTCCTGTTTATCGTTTTCTTTTTGTTCGTAATGTCCTTGTACTTTATTCTATCAAGACTTTAATCAAACTCATGTGTACATGCAGATGTTGGTCCTGTTCTTCCAGTAGTTCGCTTGAGAGTACCAGCTGCTGCCCCAGCAGGAGAGGCCGTCGGAAGGGCTATTCTTCATGACCTCGATGTGGCCGAGACTCTCACAACATTACAGGAGCAGGTTGAGGGCCTGACTCTCGGTATTCTAGATGTGAGGACTGACGATCTACCTTTGAGGTTACAACGACATACTACTGGTGTACCCAAACGATGGACTCATCTCTTACGCATGATCGCACAGGCCGTGACTTGCTATCACGAGCATCATTAGACTAGGGTGCCCCCTAGCATTTTGAGTTTTTGGGCCATTTGAACGATTTTGTCTTGGTTACAGAACATTATGTGCAAACCATAAACAGTTATATATATCTTTGATTTTCGGAGTTTTATTTTGGTTGAGCTACATGATCCACATGCAAAACATTGATGATGTGTTTCTTTTTATAAATATTGCAAATGTCTATCTAACACATAGTTTGCTAATGAGTTAGTTAATGTGTTTAAGTTTCTGGAAACATGTTGATATTGAATAAGATCAAATTGTCTTTCCAAAATCTTAACCCTTAGGAACATGCGATAAATAGCTGGGTTTTGGACGGAATATATACCATTGAGTTGTAGTATTACGAGTTGTGAGTCTAGCCTGACAATTAGTCGGCGTATACCATGTGTGATGGCATCAGAGAGAAGTTCTATCAACGCGCTATATTTAGCGATGTTATTCGTTGATCGACCAATACATACACCTCTGAAACTTACTAACTCGCCACTTGGATAAAAAATGGCCCAGGCTGCGGAGGATAGGTTCCGCGAACTACGACTTGCTCCGTCGGCATATCCAACACACGACTCCAATAGGTTTGACATCTGCGACAAATGTAAAAAGTGGATTACTTGACCAAAATAAACACTTTAGCGAAAACAAAAATATAAAAAAAGCACACAGGTTACCATTACGCATAGTAACGCTTGAGGTACAATCCATTACGAGGTTGCGCCAGCGGAATTCCATCATAATCCATTAACTCGTAGGCTCCTTTTGCTAACACTCGTTTAACAATATAGGGGCCCATTCATAGAGACTTAAATTTACCTGCTCCCAATTTATCGGATTCTTGGTCGTAAAGCAAGACTAAGTCACCTTCTGAAAAGACAACGGGTTTGACATTTTTGTCGAACTGCGCCTTGACTTGTTTCTTGTGGGCTTTGTTAGCCAAAGCGGCATCACGACAGGTTTCATCCAATTGGATTAATTCCAAGAAACGAGCTTCTTATTTTGAAGTTTCGGGGAGGGGATCAATTGCGAGTTTGAGAGACGAGATTTCACACTGGATTGGTAAGACTGCTTCCAGGCCATATACCAGTTGGAAAGGTGTGAACCCGGTTGCATTCCTTACCGATGTTCGGTAAGCCCACAAGGCTGAGTACAGGATTAGGTGCCATCTTCTTTTGTGAACTCCAATCATCCTTTGCAGCATGCGTTTGAGGACCTTGTTTATTGCTTCAACTTGTCCGTTGGCTTGCGGATAATATGGAGTAGAGTTGTCGTGAGACAACCCTAGTTTGGCAGCTAATTCGACCATCATGTGATTGCGAAAATGCGGTCCATGATCTGTGACTATAGCCTGTGGTACGCTGAATCTGGCGACTACATGATTGAAAAAGAAGAGGGCAGCTGTTTCACCAGTATTATCTAATGTAGGCATCGCCTCAGCCCATTTGGTAAAATAGTCAACTGCGACTATGATATACCCATGCCTCCGGGTCGAGGTGGGGTTACATGTCATCAAATCGATGCGCCATTTGGCGAATGGCCCAACAACAACTATTGGTTGCAGAGGTGCTGGTGGTATTCTGGTTTTGCTATCGAAAATTTGACAAGCATGGCAACTTCTGACTGCGGTTATGCAATCTTTGAACATTTTTGGCCAGAAGTATCCTGCTCGTAAGATTTTTTGTGCCGTAGCATATCCAGATTGATGTCCCCCACACGCGCCTGAATGAAAATCATTCAGGACTTTTTTGGCCTCCTCATGGGTGAGGCACCTTCTCAAAACTATATCGATACCGCGACGGTAAAGTGTATCACCGACGATCATGTAGTCTTTTGCTTGGTATCGAATACGTTTTTGTTCAGAGTTGGAGGTGTTGGGCCTATATTTTTGGGTTTGGAGATAAATGATTATATCCCCATACCACTCATTTCTTGTAGATATCAGAAACAAATTTTTGTCCACGATTGTTTCTTCGGATGTGTCATCGTTGGACGATGATGGGAGATCGCACAATAATTCTGCGAAAACTAAAGCTTTCTTTGACTTGGATTTTACAAATTCCAGATCAAAATCTTGTAGGATTGCTATCCATTTTGAGTATTTGCCCCCCAGCAACCGTCGCGACATTATATAAGTCATGGGGTTGCAATTTGACAGAATGGTAGTTTTCCGAAAGAGGACATAGTGTCGAAATCTCTGTATCACTTGAATAGCTGCGAGTGCTAGCTTTTCAACGTACAAATACTTGCTTTCTGTATCATTTAAGTTTTTACTTAAATAATATATAGGATGTTCAATTCCATCGACTTCTTGAACTAAAACCATTGCGATGGTCGTATCCACTGCAGCCAGATATAGGTTAAAATCTTTTTGATAATTAGGGGCGTACATTAATGATGCTTTCATTAGGGAATCTTTTAAAGCATCAAAGGAAGCGCAACCTGATCCCAGACAAAGGGTACCTCCTTTTTCAAAAGACGTGTATAACCTTTAGCAAGTTCGGCGTAATTTGGAATGAACCTCCTTAGAAAGTTCGCTTTCCCTTGGAGTTTCTGAATCTGAAGCAAATTCGAAGGTGGAGGCAAATTTATGATTGCCTGGACCTTACATGGGTCGAGACGAATCCCGTCCTTGGAAACTACAAAGCCAAGTAAACGATCGGAACTGACGCAAAATACACATTTGTGTGGATTGAGTCGTATCTTGTAGTGTCGGCAACGTAGAAATATCGCTCTTAAATGTTGCGAGTGATCAGTTCGCTTTCGCGAATGAGCCAGAAGGTCGTCGAGGTATGGTTGAACGATGTTTTTGATGTCATGGAAGGCATAATTCATTGCCCTCTGAAATGTCACCCCTGCGTTCTTTAATCCAAAGGGTAATTTTCGATATGCGAATGTGCCCCACGGACAAATAAATGGAGTCTTTGACTGGTCCTATGGGCAGATATTTATTTGATTATACCCGGAGAATCCATCCATGAATGAAAAGATTTCTCATCCGGCGCATTCATCAATTATCTGGTCAATGAAGGGTTTAGGGTAGTTGTCCTTTGGAAAAGCTTGATTTACATCCCTATAATCAACGCACACTCTAATTGTTCCTTGTTTTTTCATAACAGGGACAATATTCGATACCCAATCGGTTAGAGGAACCAGGTAGATGAAACCAGCATGGAGGAGTTTTTCAACTTCTGCCTTAATTGCAGCGGCTTTCTTGGGGTGCACCTGCCGTAGCCGTTGTCGTACTGGTTTGACATCTGGATACATCTTAATTTCGTGTTCAACGATACTCGAGTCAATGCCCGACATTTCACTATATGACCAAGCAAAGACATCTCTGAATTCACGAAAAAGAGCGTTATATATTTCCAGTTCTGAAGGAGAACAACATTTGCGAACATAAATATTCTCTACAACATCTGTTTGGTCGAGATATTTATGGCTATAGTCTCTTCAATGTTGGACAAGTTTCACTCAAAATCCACCGTGTTTACAGTATTTGATAGGAAATCAAAGACTGAAGGATGATAAAGATCACCTTGAGTATCTTCTCCACAATCCGGAAGAAGGGAACGATGGTGGGAATCATTCCATGGTGCTCCTTCAATTACCATTGATTGGACAATTCCTTCGTCAGTGACATGCACTTGCGACCAAGGATCTGAAGGGGTATCATATTCTCTAGACCTATCTATCCAAATGCTTGATGAGCGCTGATTTGGGTTTGCCTCCCATGCTAGGAACATTGATTGCTACAATATTTCCGTTGGGCTTGGGGGCAAAACCATTGCATGATCCATGTCGATATCGTTTTCTGAGACCTTTTTAGAAGATATCATGTTGCAGGTTCCTATCGACGCTACTTCCGCCAGATTGATTGGAGGTGGAAGAGCGAAAGTTCCCATTAGTATAGGATCTTTTAGTAGACCTACTCCGATATTCTGAAGCGAATGGGGGCTTCCATGGATCATGGGAATGCTTCCAGTAACTTGAGAACCATTGGGGAGGAAGTTTTGTTGATCGACGATTGTAATCCCTCCTTGAAAAGGAAATGCAATCTTTCTAAAATATGTCGACACAACAGCTACCATGGCATATATCCATGGTCTTCCTAGTAGGATGTTGTAATCAAAATTCCCATCGATGACTTCAACATCTATTTCTACCGTTTTCCCTCCTAGTTCAACTTTCAAGTTACTTAGGATACCACATGGGGTATATGTCCTTCCGTCGAATGCTTTTAATGTTGTCAAAGATCGGGACAAGGTTGGAGATCCTAAAGTTTTCCAGCAACTCATCGACATAATGCATGTAGATGCCCCCTCATCAATAATCGTTCGATGAACAGTTTTGTTGAGGGCTTTCACTTGAACAAGGAAATCTAGTTGAGATGGTAATTGAGGATTGTATCCTTTATGATCGAAGGATACAAGATTGGAATCCTTTGGGTCAATCCCACCAATGGCCGATAATAAAGCCTACCTTTGGGATGGGCAATTTTGTAGTACTTCAAGAGTCGACATAGTGGATGGCGATTGGGCCAAATCTTCCACTATGTTATAATGCTGTGCCGCTCTAGCACGAGGATTAAATGTCGACTTGTGTACTACTCCCTTTTGCGGTTTTATCGTCAATTCAGGGATGGTAGGTGGCACAACTTTTGTCGAAGTTGTTGTCGAACTACTTGGTTGATCTTTATCCTTGTTATTCGACATCTGTGGATTCCCATAATCCTTGTTCCTTGTCGATATCAAAGCATCATTTTTCTATTTTTAAACCGACAACATTAGCACTTGAGACGGGGAAGCATTTCCACTTTCAACCAGATTTGTTCCTGGATTTGGAAACGGATCAGTTAACACTGCGGAGGTTTTCGAATTCTTGAAGAATTTCTTAAGCTCAGCCCTGTGTGGACAATTCACGGTCCAATGATCCTCATCGCATATAAAGCATGGATTTTTTGGTTTCCTATCTCCAGGAGGGTTTGAAGAAGATTTTTCAGGTGATGATTCCTCCTGTTTCTTCTTCTTCCCTTTGCCTTTTTTCTTGCTCCCTGATTGTTTGGTTTCTTTGCCTTTATCTGTCGATACGACATTTACTTCCGAAGCAAGAAGTTCATCCTTTGCATTTTGACTTGAAATCTTACGGGCCTTTTTGGCTGTAGCCTTTGTCGATTTCGTGTCTGTTGTGCCAATCATGCCATCGCCGACATGAGAGTCATTGTTCGATTTAGGAGGAGGAGGAATTGAGAATTCCGGTCTAGGGGCGTCAGGTATTTTATCATAGAGCATGCCGGACTGAGTATAAATCAAATCCAGATATTGCACACAAGCGATGACTTGCTCTTCTGTTACGACTCCCCCCTTCGCCACATCTTCCGTGATGGAAGGCAGTAATGACTTGATAAACCATTCAGCTAATAGCTGATCGGGGACATATGTTTTTACCATTCTACGACGACGTCGCCACTCATGTATATGATCAGATATATGAGTGGCCGTTGTCTGTTTGAAATTGGTAAGAAGTTCTGTTCCCGTTTCGTACCTTATTGGTAACTGAAAATGGGTTAAGAAGGTTGTGGCTAAGGTACTGAAGTTGTCGAACGAAGCTCTAGGCAATTCGATGTACCATTTTGCCGCCGGACCCGTCAATGTCCTCTGAAAGAGGCGAAGTCTTATCGAATCATCATTTAGGGTGTTTGATGAACACCACAGATGAAAGGTCATCACGTGATTCGATGGATCTTCACCCGGATTTCCATTAAATTTAGGAATATCCGATGGGAGTTTATGCGGAATCGCTGGCCACCAAGGGGCATAAGCGATTGGATCGTTTGTTAACCGATTTAAATCAGGTAACTCTAAAGTTGCCACAAAGGGTAACTGCTGATTCAGGTTAGGTGAAGCATACCCAGGGTAAGATGGGATTGCCTGAGCAGTCGATCTTTGCATGCCGACATAATGCATTTGATGCTGGTATGTTTGGTAAGGTTGGTGGACATGACCATTGTAAAATGGTTGATTTTGACCATTTTGAATGTACGACTACCCACTATTAGCAAAGATTTGTTGCTCAGAACCTTGGTATACTTGTTGGAATTGCGGTTGTTGGTATTGTACTAGCCATGGTTGTGAAGCCATGTGCTGTTGATAGACACTAACGGTCTGACCAAGATGAGGGGTAATTGTACCCGTCTGAACCTGTGTCATCCCGCTAGTCGGCGATTGTGGTTGAGTCGCAGGGTCAAGGGGCTGTTGCATTACAACCTGAGAAACTTGAGGTTGGCATACAACAGGCAGTGCTTGAACTTGCGACACTGTCACAATAGCTGGCGTAGTCGGGATATTCGACATAGGTACGCATTGTTGCATTGAATATACAACTCTTGGTTGTTGAGGTAGTATAGGTACCCAACCGCTTGAGGTAATTCCAGTATAACCTGAATGTTGTTGTGAACTCACGTACGGATATCCTCCCGGAGGGGATAATGAAAGGGCATACTACCCCCCATACAGTGGTAATCCAGAACTCAAGGGAATGTTTTTCCCTTGGGGGTCGGACTGCCCAAATTGACTTCCAAATGGATCAATTTTTTGAGACTCAACATAAGAGTTTCCGGATATTATTCCGGATGAACAAACAGGAACAGACCATACTGTCGAAATAGCCCCTGGGTGGGCTCCTTCTAGCGGTTGAGAGCTAGTCGGGACAGATGGTATACCGGCGAACATTGTCAGAATGATAGCAGGGAGTTCTTCCGTCACTGTGTCAGACGACACAGTCCTAGATGTTGACGGTTGTTCAGAAATTTGTAGTCTATCCAAAAGATTACCTAGCGATTCTACAGGAGCTTCCGCTGGTGGTAGACTAACTTCTGACGAAGAAGGATATTGAGTGATCCCGACTCCAAATTGCGTTGGAGTACTTGTTTGAGGATCTTCTACAATTTCTTCTATGGCAATCAGACCAGGTGGAAGGGGAAGACCGTCAGGTGCCGAAGAAGGGGTGAAATCGGAAGCGACAGATGTTTGAAGAGCAAGACTCTCCGAACCGGTTGTAGAGGGATCTGGTTCGGTAACACAAGTGTTTACTCTCAGACTAGGATCAGTATCACTGTCCTTCTGTGGCTGCTGAACTTCCTCTGTAGAGGCAGGGTTTCCAGAAATGTTTGGAGTAACCGGAGTCTCTGATGTCGTTGGAACACTTGTTCTAACTTTAATAGGAGATTTGGAACCGGTTAAACGAGTTCGCTTTGTCCGTACTGGCTTCGATTCCGGAGACAAAGACGGTTGACTCGTAAGCCTCTGCGAACGACGGGGTTTCAATTGACTTTCTTCCACGATTGCGGATTAATCGATCAACTAAAATAAAGGGGAAGTATGTTTCCGAATTAAATGAATTTTAGACGCTTTGACACAACTTGTTTTTTCAGTTTTTAAGAGTCGAGAAAAAACAAAAGATGACTCTAGTCTCCTTTGATTTTTAATGAGCCTGAAGTGACAAGTGCTCAGATGGACCTTTTCCGTTAAGGAGTCTGAAAAGGAACGAAAGGGACTACTCTGGAAGTCTAGGTAGAGGGAGTACCAAACCAATCACAAAACTGCAGAATACTTTTTACGGTACGACAGTCAATCTTCCCGAATGCTGCGTTCAGTGCATTGCAATCGATAGGGCAGTAGACACGACTTCCTATGGATAAAGGATTTAATCCTATAGGGGTCTCCCAAAATATACTCGACGGTACGTGGGAGTACAAGTCCGTACTGGCACTTATCGTCTCAAAGTGGAGGAATCACCCAACCATCAGTGAGGACAACAGTTACCAGGCTTTACGACGCCATAATACATCTCTAGCCTAGACCTCTAAATGTTGTGCGTTAAGTTCCAAAGCGTTGTTAGATGCATTGAATTTATTTTAAGTTGATCTTGCTTATGAAGTTTTCCTTTTGGGTTCACCACGAGATGTAGATGTAATTCCTAAAATGCAATCTAAAGATGATAAACAAACTTTTATCTCTTTTGTGCAATGAAAATCCTAGCTACAAGGGGAAAAGAAAGACATAATCTTTTCACAAAGAGCAAAGAGCACACTGTAAATGCACTTTCCTAAATCAAGCCAAACAGACTATCTATATGCAAATGCACATGCATGTATTTGTTTTCGGCTTTCCTAGTATTGATGCTAAAAAGAAAGTTGATGTACAAATCTGAATTTCTTTTCAAGCGACAAATATAAACAAGCTCTTTTTTCGAAATAAAAAACAGAGATGATTACGACACCTTACGATTTTGAAATGAACACTTGTTCTTGACACTAGAAAATCACAAATTCAGACCAAGGGCAATAGTAACATCATAATCGACCATCAACAACAATCAAACTTTCTCCTATGATCGAAATCGACACTTGCGACAGATCCAAATCAAACGACGACCGTACGACTATTCTACTTTTGCAATGGAAAACTGTAAACGACTCAACAAACACACAAAAACATCTACAACTCTTTTGTACAAAGGAGGCAAAATAACAGCAAGGAAAAGAGGTTTCAAATAGACATATACTGATCACAGGCAGCAAAATCCAGGGATAGAACTAGAAAGAATGAAGCACGAGAACCATAGCTGCACAGAGCTAGTCTGATCAGCGCACCTGTAACACAGAGAATCTGAAATGCAGCGCAGGTTGCCCCTTCGGGAAGTGCGCTGAAATTTAGAATCTCTTAGCAGTACCTGCGCTGGGCCAGAAACGAGACTCTGTCCGGGTTCTGGGTCACAGTTTGCAGTTCAGTCCTTGGTTTGCCGAGTAAAAAACAATCAGTAATGCAACAATCAGGGGTAGATCTAAGGAGGGTCTAAGAGCTATCACAAGGGCAATCAGATAGTTTGTGAATCAGCTGTTTAAATCATAAACAGATCCAGTGAATGGATTGAAGCAGCAGTTATCTACTTTGCATTTGTTATGGAAAATGCAGTTTGAAAGCTACTTATAAGTTTATGAAACAAACAACAAAGAATGATACACAAACAAACTAATTAGACAGTCCCCTACGGAGTCGCCATTTTGTTACCGGGAAAAGTGTCTATTTATAACTGCTCTATCCCACTAAGGTGTGACAACTGCCTTAGAAAGAAACAAAGAAAAACTACTTTTGTATTTCCTTTATGAATTCTAGATAGAGAGGATAGAAAGAACCAACCTGTGTCTTGCGCTAATCCTTTGATCCAATCCTTCTCTTCTTTGATAGTCTCCAGCTACCTGCTCTCTTGCTTGTCCAGCTTCACAAAGTACCTGTAAGATCACAAAAGAAGAGCACTATACAAAGACATGGATCTATATTCATAAACAACTTAGGATCAGATTTAAGTTAACCATACAAAATATAACAAGCATCAATGATACAAAAGCATGGAGGAAAACTCAAATAGTTTTTATTGATAAACAAGAAAAGATCCAGGAGGAGTTACAACCAGTGGTTCCGACCCAGCATCAACCTCCCAGCAAAGAAGCCCCTCTTCACCTCAAACAAAGCATAAATCACCCAACAATCTGATGTTTGTCTCTAGAAACCAACAACAATTCCTTACAATATGCAAAATTCCAGCCTCTGGATCTCTGGGATGAGGGATCCATATATAGATATCTGTAAGGAGGATGAGTCAGCTTGTGATTTGATTAGTGTCTTCTCTCTGTCAGTTCTTGCTTCCACTTGGAGATTGAAGGCCTCTTACTCATCCTTGGTCGAATTCAGTGAGTCAAGTGTCACAGGAGAAGATTCTGGAAACATCCATTGTCTCTCCACCTCGCGGAATGACACTGCCATTTGTAATTTCTCACCCATCGCACTCCACAGAAGGGACTTTTGAAATGCAACGCACCTAGCCATTGGAGCAGCTGAAATGATCCTGTTTTGACCAATTCTGAGCAGTTTCTGGTGGATAACTTCTGGGAGAAGCTGTAATCTGTTGACCTTGTTCCTTTAGGGGTTATAACAACACTTTTAGGGACTTAGGAGCCCTTGGTTTATGGACATTTCATGCTTGGAGTTGTAGGGCACAAAAATGTCTATAACACTCTCCTTCCAATTCTGTTACTATGTATTTTTGATGTCTTCCTTGCTCAACCTTTATCTTATTCGGTTTACCATTATAAGAGAGCCACATATGTGACCAATCGGTAGCAAAGTATCCATGAAACTTTTTAGACCAATCCCTACTAAGAATTAAGCCATAAAATTCTGGAATGTCTGCAACTAGAATATCAATAACTTGACATACCTTTGGATTCGATGACAGCCTTATGGTAACTTGATTTAGTTTCTCCGATCACTTCCACCTGTGACCAATCCAGCTGAACTATACGTACTGCAGAATTTTTCTGCTGAACATCCAACTTTGCACATATTGATTTAGGCAAGATATTAGATGAAGCTCCTGAATCTAAAAAACAATTATGCAAGTTTTTGTTGAAAACTTCATAAGTAAGAAGAAATGGGGGGGTATGAGATCTAGAACTTCCTCCAATTAAAGTGATATTGTTTGGATTAACTTTATTAGTCACATTAGTTGGAGGTCTTCCCATTTCATGGGAAGCTTGTGAGATCATAGCTGCGGGCAGAGGCGCAATAGGTATCGCGTGTAATTCTTTCAAAAGGAGCTTTTGTTGATGTTTTAATTTGCTCAATTCATGAAAGGTAATATTAGCCATAGTCTTCTTCATGTCTTCTACAATATTATACTCCATTTCATCAGAAAATATCAAGGTTTTGGATGGAGTTGGTGAATCGGATTGGACTAGGCTTGTTTGAGTCACTTTGGGTGACATTTTCTTACCTGCGACTTTATCTTTAGGTATCGAGCTTGCGCTCTTCTGTTTAGGAGTTGGTTGTGGAGGACTGAGTTGATTTCTTCTTCTGGTACTAACTGGTGATGCATCTTGATCCTCGTCGTCAAGGAGAATGAAGTCCCACATTCCCTGCACTTCTACAACTTCTTCTTCATCAGTGGGCTCTTCATTGGAAACTTCCTCTTCTTCTTCTCCCGATTCTGCATTTGTAATAGCATTGGGAGGTTTTGAATCAGTTGAAGGATTTCTTCCGTAAGACTTTTTAGAAGAAGTCTCTGCTACTTGTTTCTTAATATCAACCATCTCGTTAGACATAGTTTTCAAAAATTTTTGCCATCATTCTAAATCGAATGGGTCCTTGGGTTGTTTTTCTTGGGATCTTCTTTGAACATGACCTTATTTGATTTACGTTCATCAACAATGTTTTTCTTTTCTAGGGCTATGATACGTTTTTCTACCGCTATTGCTTCTTTCATATTATCAGCCAAAGTTGTTTTGGTAGCCCTATCGGCAAAGATTGTTATGTTTGATGGTAGAGCTGATATGTACCACTCACTTTGAACTTCTTCACTAGGCTTGGAAGCAGCAGGAATTTTATTCAAAAGTTTGTTGAAATGTGAGTTAAGATCTTTGATAGGTTCTCTTGTTTCGGTCTTAAGATTCGATAGGTCATTGATCAATGTCGCAGTAGACCTATCATCACCAAACTTAGTCAAGAATTGTTCTTGGAAAATATCCCGACTAATGATAGATACGAATGGTAATGAAAAATACCAAGATCCAGCTACTCCTTGCAAAGTGTAAGGAAAGAGTCGGACAACAACATCTTCATTAGTGACTCCATTGATATTTAGAGATAACATGAAGTTTTTGATGTGTTATTCTGCTAGCATGCCTACTTCAGGGTTAAACTTAGGCAACCATTTTTCAGGATGGGTCGGTAATTGACTCAAGGGCGCAGGCATTAAGACTGCCCCTGGGTTATTCCATGGATTTTGGGCCATCGTTGAACTACTAATAGAAGAAAGTGTAGAAGATGTTCCTTGCGGTTGGGAAGATGAGGATATTACAGTTCCAAATGATTGTGAGGGAGATGTTGAAGTTCCAGTATTGTGTTGGACAATAATTTGAAGTGGAGGAGTGGATGGTTGATTTCGTAGTGGAGAGGTCAAGATGGATGACGATGATGAAAGAGTCTCACTATCAGACCCTTTAGGTGATTTCCTTGCTCTTTTCCTTTTATGTAGAGGTAATTCAGTTGGTTCGATACCAAACTTTTCACTCTGCAATCTGGTAAGAGGATGAGAAGGGTTATAGTGTGAAGTCACATTACCTTGAGATATTTCAGATTTCTGGGGCGATATAGAAAATCGCTGAAGTTTATGGATCAAAGATTCAAATTCAGGAGGTTCAATAGTCGATTTCTCTAAAATGTTCAGGTTTGTGGCAATGGCTATTATTTTATCGACTTCTCTCTCAAGATTTATAGATTCTAAGTGCAATGGAGAAGTCGGGGGAGATGTTGAGGGCGATTTACTCTTAGAACAGTATTTGGATTTAGAATTATAAGCCATTCATAGTTCGGGCCCTCCTTCTAGCGCCAAATATGTTGAAGCCCCGAAAATCGGGTCTACAATAAGGGGGATACCCACCCGATCTGGACCTTGGTTAGCAACTCATTTTCTGTTTGGGATGATGGGTCCGACTGGGGATATGGGACCAGTTTCCCAATTTATGTGTGTGTGTGTTGAGAATTGATATTTCGTTTCTAATAATTCCTAAATAAAATGCTTTTATTCTAAATCTAATATAACAACATGCAATTGTATTATAATAAACAAAAATATCTAATTCTGAAACTAACCCCGGATTTAATCTTTCAATTATGCAATCTAAAATAGTTTCTAACAGCAATTGGTAATAAATATCATTCAATTGCTATGAGAAAAAAATTCAATAAAGATGAACCGTTTCGTATAAAAATTTAGCTGAAACAGTTGTGAAAAGCATATCGCATGATAAGTCATTCATATATTAAGCATAAATAGAATAGCCATCACCATACAAAAGTGCCAAATGATAACTCAAACATTCAAACATTCATATATAAATAACTGAATATAAATATCACTTAAACACATAGGCATAAATCGTTAAGAGATAAAAGTACCATTGATAACAAGTTCTACTCATGAGCTTCAACAATAATGATCTATCTCTTCTTAGTTCAACATCCACTAAGAGTACAAAAGTGCAATTTCAATAGCAAATATTAAACACAAATATCAATAAGCCTTGTTCCATTCATTAACCAAAACCTCCTCCAAGGGTGCAGAAGTGCATGTTCTGAGGAAACGTTTTTGACAAATTTCAGGACCCTTCTCTAAATGCATGAGAAGGGTTTAAATACTACTAGCTAAATCCTAAAAATGGTCTATTACAAAAATATAGGAGGTGGTTTAAATGACCGTCCTCATCTAAGGCAAAAATAAAATTAAAACTAAACTAAAACTGAATCTAAAAATTACTATCTATGTATCTGTTCTCTGTGGTCGCAAGCATTTAGCATCGGCTTGAGGAGAGTTGGTTGGCCGACCTCTGACTTTAGTTGTCCTGTAAAAACAGAATCGACAAGCGTTGGCGCTATCTTCTCGAAAGAGTTAGTGAGGCATTTGAGAGTCATGCATTGACTATGTGGTTTAACCAAGTATTGCCAGTAAGAATCCTAATTCAACTTGGTTAACCTATTGATGGACTATGCTCTTGCTTCATCCTTTTGCCTCCAGCTATTCCGTAAATGCTGTGCATTTGGGAGAAATTTACATACCATTTAAATATATCCCTGATAAATACCACTGTTTTTAGACCTCGAGTTTTGCTTTTAGCCTTTAGCACTTTTTCCTGCAATTTTCCAGACTTTCTGGCAACTGAGCGTTCAAAGGCTTTCTTTCTCAAGGGGTTTTCCCTAGCGATGTGCGATTAGTGTTAAGCGCTAATTGCACATTGAAAACTGCCTTCATTTCTTGATTCAGGCTTCTCTGGTGCCAATTTTTGCCTCTTGCACGTTTTGTTAGATGACTTCAGAAATCAGAGTTTCTCCTTCTTTTCCCATTATACTCTGAACATTGCTACGTATACCTTTCTGTTTTCTGCTCCTGCAATTTACGAAATCAGGAAAGAGTAATGATATGAATAAGGTGACAGGAAAGCTTTAAATGTTGAAATCATATAAAATATATCACCCTATGTGAATTGACTTCTTGATCAGATCGAAACCTTATGTCATTAATGATCATCAACTAACCTATTAAATTAACATTAATGTGCATGACTTGACCTCGGATTACGAAAAACTTTTTTGGAATGATGTGCCTTGCAGATCTGCGATAAAGCGATTTTGCGATTTGCTTCGCAATATCGCAGATTGCAATATCGCTAATATGGTATGTTTTGACAATCATTCATTACCATGTGCTTCTGTGAAATGCGATTTGCAATACGTGTTATCGCATATCGCCGATTTTGAAGTCTTTCACCTTAAGTGATATTTGAAGCATATGAAAACTGCGATGCGATGAGTTCCTTCGGTGTGCGATCTCGTATCATGATTTTTCATTTGTAGGAGTTTGCTTATATGATGTTGTTATTTCCTTTTTGCAATGCGATGCTTTTATCATTGAGAGAAAGATTTTGTTCAAGCTCACCATAAACTTAAGTCTTTTTGGATTTTTGCAGGTATTCTCCTAAGTTTATGATAGTAAAGATTTATTCAAAAAGGAAATACAAGTTCTAATTTATTGTTATTTTCTAGATGAAGGGTCCCCACTTATTTAGTAGTGATATCAAAACTAAATAAGAAGGGGGGTTGTTGCTGGCCACAACAGGATGATAGGGAGGAAGCAAGCAAAACAAAAGTTGGAGCAAGCAAAGAAAAAGAAGAAGAAAAAGTAAGCCAAAAACTACAAAGAGAAAGTAACCAACATCAGTTTAAAGAGTTAATGGACAACAACAACAACCTGAAGCAAAGAGAAAGAGGAAGAAGTAAGGGGTAGAGTATGGACTAGCCCAAAGATGTGTTGGAAAAAGAAATTGAAGAAATGTGGCAACTAATGATGAAGCAGTCCAAATGGAGGAAAATGGTAACAATAGGGAGCATGATCAATCAGAGTTTGAACCTGATTGACAAGAAGAAGAAGGTGGAGCAAAAGATAGTAGAAGTGCAGCAAAAACAAAGGAACAAAGAATTTAGATAGTTACAAAACAAAGTATGGGATCTAGCAAGACAAAGATAAAAAGACACATGATCAGGAGATCATGAATACTTTCTACTTTCGGAGTCTGATGCAGGAGCATTCAGCCCAAGGAAAATCATTGTAATTAAGTAGACATAGGGGGTCATGTATTTTTAGGAAGTTGGATTCCTATGTGATAAATTAATGTAATATTAGGCTTTCGAGTGCATAAAATAGAAATTAATTAGATAGTGAGAGGTAGTTGTAAATGCTCTCAAATAAATGAGAACATGAGTGGTGAATAAATGACAAGAGTTAGAAGTCAATCAGGACTCTTAAAATAGTTTCATGATTCGAGGAACGAGAAAGAGCTTTTAGGAATTAATTGAAGTAGAAGTGGACAGAGGATTTAGGAGTCAGTTCAGAGGATTTAGGAGTCGAATCAGGATTAGTTCAACAAATCTTTCTAGCATAAATGTAAGCCTATGGGCAGAGCACAGGGAGGCCACGATGTTGAATAATAGACCTGTGTGAGACACAGAGTCTCGGATATGTAATTTACTATTTATATTTATATATATAGATGTTTATTCCTGACTGTGTCAGTGTGTTGAAGAGTATTTCATGAATGAATTACTTGTGAATTCGTAGGCTCTATAACAGGTTGTAGGCATAATTTTGAAGGATGTGGAGCAAAAAAATGATTCAGAGGAATCATGAATGGATCCTTGAATCTAATTAAGGAAACAAAGGGAAGCTGTGGGGTGAAATAGCGAAGTGAGATTTCACAGAAGAGTAAAGCTTAGAGGTAGCTGAGCAGTGAAAGTAGAAGGCAGAGTTCTAAAGGTCTGCACAGAGGAAAAGAGTGATTCAGAGGATCATAATGGATTGTTGAATCCATTAGAGGGATAAAAGCTAAATCTTATGAGGAATCGTGTAGTAAAACATCTGAAAGGGCGAAACCTTAAAGAAGCCGGAACTATAGAAGAACTGAAGAAATGGTGTAAAACTTAAGTGAAGTGGAAGAGCGAAGGAGTAAAGTATCAGTGCATAGTAGCTATTTGATCTGGAAGATCAATGGTCCAGATGATGTCGCTGAGGAGCAAGGTGAAATATCACATCTGCGAAGTTTATTATACAGTTTAAGTCTTGCAAGCGAAAAACCCAACTTACACTAAGAATTGGCGCAAAACATAGTCGGATTTGAAATCTGGACTTGAAATCCTATAAAGAGTGGCCTATATCCATATCGAGTCCATAAGGATATCAGATCGACGCATGGAAGTGGAATGGGCCTGGCCTTGAGGTTGAGCGAAATGTGATTGCGTGAGTTAATCACAATCGACGGATTGCGAACTAGATCAACAGTTGCGATTTGATTGCTAATTCGCAATCAGAGGAGTTAAGGTTAGTAGTTATTGGAATGCTGATGCGTTGATAGCGATAAAGTGCTGATCAGGGATTAGAGGTTTTAGAGATCAGAGCTGCGGAAAGGGTCGCAACGAAGAGCGGGGTCGACGGATATATAGATCCGGGTGAATTGTTTTTGAAGTTCGAACAAAGGGTTCGGGCGGGGTTTTTCCTTTGTATTCGTGAAAGTATTGTGCTGAGCATTTTTAAGGCTAGAACATATGTTAACTATTCCGATAGTCGCATATCAGAGTTGGAGAAGTGGTGAGGCATATATATATATATATATATATATATATATATATATATATATATATATATATATATATATATATATATATATATATATATATATAATATATATATATATATGCATGACCCGTGAAAGGAGCGATGGTCGATTGCGATAAAGGTAGCCACGAGAATTGTGCAGAAGCCATATAAAGGCAGAAAAAGGTGTGTTTGCATATGTTTTCCTTATTAAACAATTTTATAAGGAAAATAGTGCCAATGGGAATGTTTTATGTATTAACCATAAATAACCAATGATAAAAGGGAAAGGTTAGATATATGCGGCTGAAAGGGTTGTATAAAGGTTATGAAGGCTTTTAATAGTCCCGATAAGAGAGATTTGGGGAAGGCTTTAACGAAGGTTGAAATGAAGGATACGAGGAGGTAAATAGTCTCGATATGAGGTTTAAGTGGGGTGATTGAATTACGATATAAAGGAACTGGAAAAGAGGGCCTTAACCATTTATGGTAGAATATTTGACTCCTTTGAGAGTTAAATACCTGGGACAAATGTGTGGATGCATTTTACATGCATACTGTGGGTATAAGCAGGGGTAACCCTACGTCAATATCTCCTAAAATATCTAGAGATTTCACAATTTGAAAATTTCCAGACAAGAATATATAGAGAAAATACCAAGCTGACCTGTTTAAAATTTATTTCTGAACTGTTCACAAACCCTAACTTCCGTCAGGTATAAATCCTAAAGTATAGTGAACAAAATTGTGGAAATGGAATATGATATTCCCAAAGATGTCTCCTTAATATGTTCCAAGTTTAACTTTATGAATCCTTATAGAAAAAAGCTATAGAATAAATGCTAGAATGACCTTTTTGAGACTGAATTATGGAGCATACAGAAATCCTAACTTCCTTGGATAATTTTTAGAAAAATATAGTGGAAAAAAAATCTATAACTTGGTGTAGATGTTCAACAAGACATATTCTCAATGTGGTCTGATTTTCACTGTATGAAACCTCATAGAAAAAAATTATAGCGAAAATTATGAATTGACCTATTTGAGACAGAATTTAGGAGCCTTAAAAAAACCTAAATTCCTTGGACCATATCTATGAAAATATAGTGAACCAATATATGAAGCCTTAACAAAAGATTCCTTGGGATGTCTTCTAAATCTTCTCTAGGTTTTGCCATTTGAAACCACACTGAAAACATCGGGATCAATAGCCCTGATACCAAATGTTATAATCCTTGAAAATTAAAAATGATGAGAAACCAATAATTACAATCCACTTAGAGGGGGAAACCTCCTTTTACAAACAATACAATGAAAAATATAATATTTGATGATTCCAAGACAGTATCTCCTTAGTATATATATAGGAGAAAAATGATACAATTATAATAAAATGGGACCATGAAGGGTTCTAGCTTACATAACAATATAATAATACAAATGTAATCACTCAATATCTAGGGATTAATAAAGGATTTTTGGGTTAAATTGGGGCTTAACATATTGTAGAATATGTGAGCTTTGCTTCTTGTTGGGTATCCAAGGAAGATTCCCCCATTTACTCTAGAATTAAAATTTTCCAATTTACCATCATTTATCTTCATGTAGCATTTGGTTCCAAAAATTATGAAATACTTAACTGAAGCTGACCTACCTTTCCATAGCTCATATGCTGTCTTGTGACCATTAACTCGAAGTTGTGCTCTGTTCATGATGTAAATTACTACAACAATCACTTCTTTCTGAAACTTGTATGGTAGTTTGGCTTTTAGCAACATTATTCTCACTGATTATTGTAATGATATATTATTTCTTTCTACAAATCCATTCTATTGTGGATTTCTTACAACTAAAAGTGGTCTCTTGATTCCATATTTCTCACATAATTCATTAAAATCATTTGAGGTGAATTCACCTCCTCTATCTAGTCTTAGGCATTTGATTCTTCAATCACTTTCATTTTCAATTAAGGCTTTGAATGATTTGAAGGTATTTAGTTCTTCTGATTTTTATTTGAGAAATGAAACCCAATCCATTATAGTATAATAATCAGTAAACAACATAAAGTACCTTTCAACTTGCAGGGTTGGTGTTCTTGTTGGTCTGCATAGATTTGTGTGAACAAGATCTAGTGGCCTTTATATCAAGCACTCCTTTGACTTGAAGCTCAATCTTGTATATTTCCCATGTTGGAAAGATTCATAGACGACGATTGTTGGTTTTGATATTTTAAACATATCTCTCACTGCTTGTGTTTTGCTGATTTTTACCAAACTGTCAAAGCTCAAGTGTCCTAGTTTTTTATGCAATAACCAACCCTCACCTTTTTGTCTAATGTATAATTTTTCTCCTTGAATTTCATCAAGAATATATACATTTCTTGGAGTCCTTATTTCTCATCCCACTAATTGCCCTGAATCAATCATCCTTTTTTCACAATGTTTAACATGACAAGTGAGATCATAACCTTGATCACACAACTTGTTGTCACTTAAAATATTGTTTTTGAGTCCTTCAATGAAAAAAAAAAAACATTTTTTGATTTAGTGCTACCATTGTCAAGGCTTATGGTACCTCTTCCACTGATTATTGTGGATCCTATGTCTCCAAAAGACGTATTTCATTATTTTTCTTATTTTAGAGTATTAAATTTCTTTTTATCTTTGGTAATGTGTCTAGAGCACTTTCTATCAATGAACCATTGAATTTGATTGTTTTGAGAATACATAACTAGTCCACATTTTTATGTTGGTGGTTCTTCCTATTTTCTCTTCCAAAACCTTTCTTTTGATATTGTAGGATAGTCTCATGGCACATGTCCAAAATTGTTGCATTTATAACGCTCAATCCTATATATGTATATATATATATATATATATATATATATATATATATATATATATATATATATATATATATATATATATATATATATATATATAGATACATATATAGATATATAGATATATATATATATATATATATATATATATATATATGTTATTTATTTATTATTATTATTTTTTTAAGGCAACCATGGTTCGCGGTCACTGAGTGGATGCTATGTCCACGGGCAGTAATCCACACAGATCCATTAGAGGCGGCCTAATATATCAGGCCTAATTCCAAGGACATCAAGGAGATTTGAACTCGTGACCTCCCAATAGGAAAGGTACTTAGGAATGAGGGCTCCACCAATTGAGCTATCCCTTGGGGTTTACTCTATCCTATACTTGGATAATGGTGAAAATGAATTATGATTTTTGTTATTATAGGTATCTCTGATTCTAATGTGCATGAGCTTATTTTTAGAGGTTTGATGAGAACCTCTTTCATAATCAATTTTAACATAATATTTAAAATATCTTGCTTGATGAACAAACTGTTTGCATGAAAAGAAATGATCTAGAAAAATAGTTTTATACTTGGTTGATTATGGTTGCCTTAATGAAATAATTATTCTAAATTTCATTTGCTTTGGAGATGATCTCGATATTTGTTGGTCCTTGTCCCTTACCATATCTCATGCTGCATTATGAATATACCCCTTGGGAGAAATAAAATAGATTTTTGATGTAGTATTGTTTCTAGACTCCTCCTGTCTCTTATCCTTACTCGTGCTAAGATTCAAGATTTTAGGTTTTTCTTCAACATCCTTACCTGGTGACCTGGTGTTTTCATCTCAATATTTGTTGGTCCTTGTCCCTTACCATATCTCATGCTGCATTATGAATATACCCCTTGGGAGAAATAAAATAGATTTTTGATGTAGTATTGTTTCTAGACTCCTCCTGTCTCTTATCCTTACTCTTGCTAAGATTCAAGCTTTTAGGTTTTTCTTCAACTTCCTTACCTGGTGACCTGGTGTTTTCATCTTCTTTGTATGAGGTCTCACCTGTATAATCAAGACCCATATTTTCATATGGTATTACTTTAATCTTGAGAATAACATCTAGGGTTTGAGAGAATTTCATGTTTTCGTTTAGCTTATCTAGCTCTTTCCTTAGTGGGACAATTTTTTCTTCAAGCTTTTCATTGTTTTCTTCCTTTTCTTTCAGCTAACATCCACTCTATTTTCTAGCTCCCTTTCAATCTTGATGAAGATTATTTCCTTGGATAGTCTCTCATTTGTAGGAATTTACAGGGTAAGTTCCTTATATAGAACACCAAAGGACACCGCTCACAAACAAATCATAGATCAATGCACCATGACCTGAGCTGACGTGACCACTTCAGGCAATTTATTAATGTAAAAGAAAGAAAATTTACATAAGCTTCTCTCATGAACGATCACCTAACAAATGACCCTCCATGCTCTTTAAATAGATATCATGGACCAATCAGGTGTTAAGCCACATATCAAGTGTCAATAATACCAAGGAGAGAATGAACCGTCAGATCACTTCATGTATAGAACATATCGTAACCATTGGATTGTAAGTTACAAAAAGTACATACTAAAAAAACACACTTACCTAACTATACACTAGACCAAGTTGTACTTAATTATTTCCAATGTGTCGAAATATCCTAACATCCACCCTTAAGAACAACTTGGTATAGGATTGAAGGATGAATAAAGATGACACAATAGGATAAGGAAGGAAGCATTAGAGCCTAACCCCCCTTAGTGACAACTTCCTAAACTCCAACCATAAATCAAAGTTTAGTAAACTTCCCCTCTGTGAGAGCCTTTGTAAAGATATATGTTGAACTTGATCATTGATTGAACAATATTGCACTTCAAGAACATGGTCATGAATGAGCTTTTTGATGAAGTGCATGTGTATTTCAACGTGTTTTTTGCAGTGATGTTGGATTGTATATTTGCATAGTTGAATGAAACTTTGATTATCACATCAAAGTGTAGTTAGATTCTGTCGCTGAAAACAAAACTCTGACAGGATCTGCCAAAGCCATAGGGCTTACTTACTAGATTCAATGATGCCACGATACTCTTCTTCTGCTGAAGAAAGAGATGGCACTTTGTTTTTTGCAAGACAATGTAATTGGTTCGGAACCAAGAGTGAAGACATAACCTGTAGTAGAATTTCAATCATCAGGGTTACTAGCCCAATCAGAATTAGTGAACCAACCAATGGAGGAGATGCTTCTAAAATGTAATGAATCCCAAATTGAACTGTACCTCAAACATAATGAAGTATTCTTTTAGTTGCTTTCCAATGAATTTCATGTGCGTTTTTCATAAAGTGAGCAACAAGGCCAACAAGAAAGGAAAGGTCAGGATGAGTATGGGTTAGATACAACAATTTTCCAACAAGTTGACAGTATAAGGTAGGATCAACTTCATGGGAAGTACAAGTGACTGAAAGTTTAGCTCTATAATGAAAGGGAGAAGGGGCTGGCTTATAGTCTTCCAGGTGAAAGTGGCGTAGAAGATCACATGCATACTTGGACTAGGAAAGGGAAATACCTTCTTTCGATTGCAAGAGTTGAAGACCAAGAAAATAATGCAAGTGTCCTAAGTCTGTCATTTCAATATGATTTTTAAGGCTGGGCTTCACATGGTTTATAATGTTGAGATCACTACTAGTAAAGATAAGATCATCAACATAGAGAACAAGAATGATAAGAGACTTACCCACTTTCTTAGTGTAGACAATATTGTTAGAATGACACCTAGAAAATCCAATATCTAAAAGAAATCTATCCATTTTGACATACCAAGCCCGAGGGGCTAGCTTGAGACCATAAAGGGATTTCTTAAGCTGACATACAAGGTTGGATTCTGTTTTTATAAATCCAGGAGGTTGTTAAATATATATTTCTTCATGCAAGTCCCCATGAAAGAAGGCGGATTTAACATCCATCTGATGGACTTCCCATTTGAAAGAGGCAACAAGGGAAAGAACAAGGTAGATATAGTTCATTTTGGAAACAGAGGAGAAAGTTTCAGTATATCCTATGCCTTCAACTTGTGAAAAACCCTTAGCAACTAGACAAGATTTATGTTTATCAACTTTTCCATCTGGTCCAAACTTGGTTCTGTAAAACCATTTTCATCTATCAAGTTTTTGTCCCTTTGGAAAAGGAACAACGTCCCATGTATCATTTTCCAAAAATGAACAAATATTCTTCATTCATAGCTGAATCCCAATATGGATGGCCTGAAGCTTTTGCAAATTTGTCATGATCATGATTCTCTAAAGCTTGAGCTAGTGTTTAGTCAATTTAGTGTTCCTAAATTGATGTCATTAATTGTCAACCCGGGGCTCGTAAGCTGATGAAGTGAAGGTGTACTATATGTACTTAAGCAACCTCTTAGAGTTTTTGTCGTTTGGGGGTGTTGTTTGTGGTTGATTTATCTTCCTAAAATGGAGTGATGATTATAGACAGATGAGTGCAAGTGTGTGATTGGTGATTTCTAATTACTTGCTGAATTTGTAAAGGAAAAGAACTTGAAAGAAATGAATAACTTGAAATGACTTGAAAGCAAATGACCACGTTCTAATGGCATTAGTCTCTACTCATATTGCTGCAAATAAAAGAAACAAGAAAATCACTTCAAGGACTGATGATAATGGTTATCTCTTCCTAACTCCCTGCTTCTACCACATAGTACTGTGTAAAACACGATTAGGAAGTAGCTGAAGACAAATCCAAGAATTGATAAAAACTCTAAATGACAAATTATAACACTACTAAGCCTTTTCCATCATACTGCTTCCTACATATGTGATTATGTGTAACAAGTGGAAAAATTATTAGTGCCACAAGCCAAGACTACTTAAAAACAAGCTTCTATTAATTAGTGTTCTGTTCTCTGAAAGATAAACCATTCATGATAAAGAGAGCATAAAATAGTTAGCATCCAACTTGTAAAACTAAGCTAAAAACTAATCTAGAAAACAGAGTAAAAAGGGCAGCATTACGAATAAGACAACTGCAACTACCATTAGATATTAAAGCAAATACAACACACTCAATCCCGGGTTAAAACCTGCAAAGAAGCAAATCTGATCAGCGAAAATAAAGGCTGCAGCAATGAAAAGAAATCAAGCTGTACATAACTCAAGAAAAGGAAATGTTGTATGTGAAATAAAGAAATTGCAGAAGTATAAACATGAAATACTTATACAAGGGCAGTCATGAACGGGGGCCCTCCATCCATACAACCCACAGAAAACTCAGATGCTTTAAAACTTCAAAACAACACTGTTTCCATTACTTCATATGCAAAAATACATAGTCAAAAGTGCTGGAACAGCTCTATAAAAACAGAGTTCAGAAAGGTGCTAAAATTCTCACAAGTTCATAAACTACAACAGCTAAAAAGTTAACATAAGCGTACGCAGACGCAAGTATTTATAGGCATCTGCAAGATGGCCTAATGCGTAAAGCATAAAACAGAAAATAAACTGAATATCATGCGTATTAAAGGTGCAGTGAACACGTCATATGCTTCATGGTCGAGCTGGAGGTCCTGGTCGTTATGGGCAATGAATCTAGCGTTGGATCATGTTCCCCACAGCTTACAAAACACGGACAAGTCATCTTTTCCACCGACGTGACCAAACAGCTTACGCATCAACGTTAAGCTGCCTTTATTTGACCGTAACTTGACCCCCTTTGACCGGAGGTACAAATGACGTGGCTGGCTGAATTGATGGCACAGGAACCTCGAGCACATATATTCCAACATGCCCATGTGGCTCGTTCTGCAAAATAGCACGTGGAACCTTGAGATCAACAAAATGGCTGCGGAATCGCTGAATGGCTGCGGAATTGCCAGACAGCTGCGGAATCTCTGCAAATATGTCAAAAACTAAACAAAACAGTCACCCATTAGCAAATCTCACTTGATCATGTTTAATGACAACTAATGTAATGATCTGGGTGGAAAATGAGGCAAAAGAGAGAGGAAAGTGATGAAAACAGTAGGTAATGATGGATGATAAGGTGTAAAGTAGAGGCTCTACATACCCCCACTACGAGGGCATTGCATGTCCTCATGCAAAAACACTGATTAATCAACCTGCTGTGATGCCTCTGCCAAGACATCCAATCTCCTCTTCTTTCTCTGTGTAGACACATTGACCCTTGGCTTCTTTACTAAGAATCTGAACTTTAGGTTGATCAAGGCTCTGCTTAGCCTTTTGCATTTCTTCCTTAACTTTTTGTTACTTCTTTGCCACAGGCCCAAATGTAACATGGTGTTATCATGAATCATCTTATCCAATTTGGCTTGCTCTTTCAACTTTTCATTTTCTTGCATGATATGTCGATTTAGAACCTCAATCTCAAAAATTTCCTGTTTTAAGGAGTGGACTTGTTGCTCTAAAGGTTGAACATTGCTTGGGCCAACAGCTGCTTGCTCCAATGTCTCCAGATAATTATACACTTTCTGCTGATCCGGGTCAACCTCAGGTGACTTTTTGGGACTTGGTTCATAATCAAATTCAGATCCGTGTTCATGCTCAAGTTCATGTTCAAAAGGACTTTCCTCACGTGGAGGACTAGTCTCAATATGCTCAGCGTGTGGAGGGCTTGTAGCCACCTTTTCAGGTGTGCTCAAGTCAATGATAAGTGACTTTTTAACTTTTGTGGCCCCTGCTCTATCTTGTATTCTCCTGCTCCTCCTCACGGTGGTAGTACTCTGTTTTTCTTTTTGCACTTTTTGCTTTTGTTTTTCCACCTTTTTAGAGAGAGCAGTTTCATGGAGTTTGGCCATTCTTTGAGCTAAGGGCTGAGTGTCTTCCTTACTAGAATTCTCAGGAGTGACGTAAGTTTCTTGGACTACAGATTTACCTTTATCTTGCTTTTGTTTCTTCCTCCCTTATTTTCTTTTCTGAGCAATTTCTTGAGCAAGTTCTGAAAGAGTTTCAGTGATAATTCCTTGGGCTGCTTGGTTATCATCTTCAGTAAATCCAGGATCAATTTCCTGTCCAGGATGCTGTATATCAGTTTCCTCATCAAACTGTTCTTGAACAGTTTCCTCTTGGGCAGTTGTTTCAGGAATAGTGGTATCAGGAACAATAGTTTCTGTTTGGGCAATAGTTTCTTGGTTAACCCCCTCTCCTCTTTTTCTTCTACTTCTTTTTGGTACTTGAGGGGACCCTCCAGAAGTTTCTCCTAATTCTTGAAAATGATTTCTTATGAGAAACCTCTTCCATGTGTCTCTTTTTGATTTCAATTGTTCCTCAACTAGCAATTTCACAAGACCGTGATGATATAAATGTGCTTCAATATTTCTGGGGTTCCTTTGGACAATTGCACACATTTTCTTAAGACTTGAAAGTAGAAAGTATGGGAGGTTAATATCATCTCCTAGAAAATGCATCATAACCTTTGCATGGTAAACATATAAGACCCCAAATCTTCCCTCACAAGTGAAAAATTTTTGCACTAATAAGAGTAAAGTTGTCCATTCCTCCTTAACATAAGAAACAGGAATCCCTTTTGTAAAGATGCTGGTATCCATACCTGGGTTTTTTAAGATTTGTTTCCACTGCTGATATTGAACTGACCGGTTCTTAAACCACCTTTCTCCAGTCTGTGGAAGTGAGGTAGCTTGTGCTATGCTGCTCTCAGTGACTGTGAATTGTAAATCCCCTATCTCCACGTGATTATCTTTTTCTCTGAAGGACCGGGCAAAGGCCTTCGTAACCTCCTTATGGTAGCCTCTGAACTTCTGGATGCATTGTAACCAGTTTGCCTTTTGCAATGCCTCTTTAACCTGAGGATAACCCTCCAGAAACTTTGAACCCTCCGGTTCTGCCCTTAAGAGCTTCCCCATTGGCTCTTACGGCTCTGTTCTATTTAAGACACGGCTTCAAAACGGCCTTACACAGTCAATTCACTGCTTTGTTCTAGAACACGGCTTAAAAACGGCCTTACACAGTGGATTATGGTTTTAGCTCTGGATATGGCCGTAACAGACCTCCACTGGTGATTAGAATTAGCGGAGAGGAAAAACAGAGTATGGTGAATGGTAGCAGCGTAGTGAGCACAGCGTAAATGGAATGAAACAGTGTGAGTGGAAATGAAACAGCGGAAGTGAAATGATATGAGCGTAAGAGGGTAGAAGGATTATGGAATAATGAATGGAAACGGCTATGTCCTTAGGTTTCGGTTTCAGAGTTACACTTGGCTGCGTGAGTTAATGTCATATAGAGACGTAGTACATTAGGCTACGTCACTTAGGTACGGGATCTTAATGGAAGAAGCAGCCGCAAGTGAAATTCAAAATCGTGGTAATCAAGGACTGATAGACTTGGGAGATACGTGGGTATATGGTCGCATGACTGGTAATCATTACATTTAGTGGCAAGAAACATAACGTATAAAACTTTGCATAATGAAATAACTGTAAGTTTAGGATTTAAACCATACCTCAGATTCCCGCTTAGATTTGCCTTTGATGACTTGCCACTAACCCTTCACTGATTTATGGCTGTTGCATGACTATTTTCCATTTATTATTGATGACTACTGAACTGTAACTTTTCAAACAGACTGTGTTTTTTATGCAGGTGCAGAGAGCTGCGGAATCGTTAGATGGCTGCAGAATCTTCAGATGGCTGCGGAATCTGCAGTAGTACCCTCCGGCTGCACAAAATAACTTTAGTTGTAAAAAAAAATGACTTTATTGATGGAGTGAAATGTAATGAATGGATTAATGAATGGATGGATGATAGAAAGAAATGAGGTGAAGTGAAAGTGATGAGATGGTGAATGAGGTGGATGAAATGGTGAAATGGAATGGAAGAGAGAGAGATTTTTTTTTTTTGGAAAACATGAGGTGTCAGGTGACCCTGATTTTCACCTCAGGTTTTCTGTATGAGACTGCCAATCAGAGATTGGTTTTCAGGCTCATACATTTATTTATTTATTTATTTTTTTCAAAAACCAAAGATTAGGCTGATGGAGGAGAAGAATCCTTCTCCACCAACCTGATTGCAGAATCTTCTTTGAACAATTTGACAAACTCTTGTTTTGAGAATGGCTTCTGGTAGATTTTCAAGCGGTGGCAATTCACAATAAGAGGAGTATGAAATTCATCAATAGTTTTTACTCGAACTGCTCCATTGCTAAAGACTTCATCAATCTCATATGGCCCAAGCCAATGAGTTTGAAACTTTCCTTTGAAGTCTTTGAACTTTGAATCAAACAATAGAGCCCAATCTCCTCTCTGAAACTTTCTTTCTTTGATATGACGATCATGCCATTTAGATCTTTGATGCTGAACTAGATCGGTCCTTAGAATTGCATCTTGTCTTATTTCATCTAGCTCATTTAGCTGGTCCATTCTGTGTCTTTGAGCTTCTGAGAGGCTCATTCCCAATTGGACTGCCATCTTGAAGGTCTTGATTTGGAACTCAATGGGGAGCAGGACTTCCTTCCCATAAACAAGTTCATAGGGAGAATGTCCTGTTGTGTTCTTCCATGTAGTCCTATAGGCCCATAAGGCTTCAGGGAGCCTTTCCGCCCAATCTCTTCTATGAAGATGAACAGTCTTGGTGATGATGCCTTCAAGAACTTTATTGGTAGATTCCACTTGACCATTTGATTGTGGATGGTATGGAGTAGATGTTCTGTGCTTGATATTATATTCCTCCATCAGTTTCTCCATCAATTTAGATGTAAACTGGCTGCCTTGATCTGTCACAATTTCCCTTGGGACACCAAAACGAGTGAAAATATCCTCAAAAAGAAATTGAACAACTGAATTTTCAGTGGCAGAAGGTAATGCTTTTGCTTCTACCCACTTAGTAACATAATCAGTACAAACCAGTATATACCTCTTTTGCTTTGATGGTGGATTAATTGGTCCAACGAAATCTAGAGCCCATTTCTCAAAGGGTTCGATGCATACCTGAGGCTGTAGAGGCATTTCATTTGAAGGAGTTGGTTTCCCAACTCTTTGGCAGCTGTCACACCTTTTAACATACTGCTTTGCATCTTTAAAGAGAGAAGGCCAATAATATCCTAGAGAAAGGATTTTATAGGCTGTCCTCTTGTCCGCAAAGTGCCCGCCGCATGGTTCATCATGACATGCCTTAAGGATGTCAGGCATTTCATCTTCCCGAACACACCTTCTGATTATACAATCTGGCCCTGTTTTGAACAATTCATTAGAAATCCAAGAATAATGTGCACTCTCCTGAATGATTTTCCTTTTCTCATTAGGAAACAAGTGTAGAGGAAGCTTCCCTGTAACAAGATAATTAGCCATATCTGCATACCAAGGAGTCTCGGTAGTCACTGCAAACAAGTATTCATCTGGAAACTTATCTTCTACTGGAGAATCCTCATTAGTGTTTTGGATTCTAGACAAGAAATCAGCTACTGTGTTTTGTTTTCCAGGTCTATCTAACACAATAATGTTGAATTCTTGTAAGAGTAAAAGCCATCTTGTAACTCTACCATTAGTGACAGGTTTGTTCATTAAATATCTTATGGCAGAGTGATCAGTATGGACAAAGGTTTCATAGCCGGTTATGTAATGTCTAAACTTGTTGATTGCATGTACCACAACTAAGAACTCTTTTTCTGTAACAGTATAATTTAACTCAGTGGGAGTCAAATTCTTACTTGTGTAATAAATGGCATAAGGGATCAAATCCTTTTGTCCCAAAACAGCTCCTAGAGCTGTATCCGAAGCATCAGTAGAGATGTGGAAAGGGAGTTTCCAATTTGGCCCCCTTAAGATGGGTACTTCCGATATTCTAGACTTTAAAGCTTCAAAGGCAGATTGACACTCAGGATCCCATTTAAACTCACAGTCTTTGGTAAGCAATTCGAAAATAGGAGATGCTATCCTAGTGAAGTTTTCAATAAATCTTCTGTAATACCCAGTAAACCCAAGAAAACTTCTAACATCCTTCTGGCAATTTGGAACAGGTAACTTAGAGATAACTTCAACTTTGGATTTATCAACCTTAATCCCATCTCCTAAAATATGATGTCCTAAAACAATCCCTTCAGTAAACATCATAAAACACTTTTCATGACTTAAAGAAAGATTTGTTTCCTTACATATTACCAGTACTTTTTCCAAATTTTCCAAAGCTTCTTCAAATGTATTACCACAAACTGTGAAATCGTCCATGTATACCTCTACACAATCATGAATCAGATCTGAAAAGATTCCTAATACAACCCTTTGAAATGTAGCAGGTGCATTGCACAATCCAAAAGGGAGTACTCGGTAGGCAAAAGTTCCCCAAGGACAAGTAAATGTGGTTTTGTCTTGATCTTCAGGTGCTACCTGAATTTGATTGTACCCACTAAAACCATCCAAGAATGAGAAATACTTTTTACCTGCTAAAGTGTCTAGTACCTGATCAATAAAAGGTAAAGGAAAATGATCCTTTAAGGTTGCCTTGTTCAATTCTCGATAATCAATGCAAACTCTCCATTTACCATTCTTTTTGGGCACTATAACCAAGGGAGAAACCCATTGGCTATCTGAAATGGGGTAAATGAAGTTTACCTTGAGCAATTTCTGGAGTTCTTCTTTCACAATTTCCCTAAGGTTTGGATTCATCCTTCTTTGTGGTTGCCTAATAGGTCTGTTATTCTCTTCAATGTAGATGTGATGAATACAAGTCTTAGGATCGATTCCTTTCATGTCAGTGTATTCCCATGCAAAGGCAGTGGAATGTTTTTGCAACAGTTTAGTTAATTCTTCTTGTTGTGGTCTTCCCAAGTTTTTGTTAATGTTTAATGTTTTTCCTGGAAGGATTTCAACTGTAGAACTACCAAACTCTTCCATTGAGAAGAGAGACATCTGTCTAGAGGAGAGATATTCAATATCTGCATCTATCTGAAAATGTGTAGAGTCATATTCTAGAGATACTTCAAAATTTTCTAATGTATTTAGAATTTGACTGTCTTCACTAATCTCAGAGATGGTTAGAACAGGTTGTATAGTATCTTCATCCTCTACCCATTCATCTTCTCCTATTTCTGTTATAGCCTTTGCTGGAGGATACAAGTTGAATTTCTTGGTGGAATTACCATCTGATATATACATGTCTCCAGACCTACAACTTATGAAAGCATCAGCTGTGGCCAGCCAAGGTCTTCCTAAAATAAGAGGATGTCCTCCTAGATTGTTCTTGGGAGTTAAAATCATAAAATCAACTGGATATTCCCAAGAATCTAGAGAGACTGGAATATCTTCCAATACACCATCAGGTTTAATGATTGATCTATCTGCAAGCTGCAGCAAAGTAGGTGTAAAGAGAAGGTTAGGAAGCTTTAACTGATCCATGGTCTGTCTACTCATGATGTTGATCGCGGCCCCTAAGTCAATCAGAGTATTTGGGATTTCAACCCCATTAATATGAGTTTTGACAATAGGGCTACCGGGATCTACATATTTTTGCATGGTAATCTTACCCATCATTATGTCTGCAATTTTTCCAACTAGATGTATCCTTTTAGTATCTCTGGTTCTTTTTCCTGTTTTCTTCAAACTCAACTCCTTTATTGTCTTCGCTAGAATGGGAATTTCCTTAATGGCTTGTAACAAGGGAATCTTGATACATACATTCTTCAATTCATCTAGGAAGCTATAGTCAGGCACCCATATCTGCTTTTCCACCCCTTTGTCAATTTGTAATCTTTCAGGAAAGGGAGGTGTAGCTAAAGGTGTAGGTTGCTCAACTATGGGAGTTGTAGAGGTTGATTCTTTTTCTTTTTCTTTTTGGATATTTTGGTTTTGAAGTGATACTTCAGAACCTTTATTGACTTTGAGAGATTCCTCCTCAGAAATGCTTGGTTGTTGAACACTTGTAGAAGGTTGATCTAAGATTCTACCTGATCTAAGTTGTACTTCATTGAGAGGAACAACCATATAGGTAGGGAATGGTTGACCTTCCATCATGTAAGAATTTTGAGGGTTCCTATTATTTAGATTTGGTAATGGCTGAGAGGGAAGTTGATTTGATTTCTGCTGGGGTTGAAGTGCTAGTTGAGAATTTTGATTTTGTGGAGGAGGTTGTTGTTGTTGAGGGTATGGCAATGATAGTTGTTGACCTTGGTTTGGAAGTTGTGGAGCTTGCTGATTCTGAAATGATGGAGGATATTGATAGAATTGAGCAAATCTCCCATAAGGATTTTGCATGCTTTGCATCCATGCTTGGAAAGCATTTTGAGGTTGAGGCCAAGGTTGTTGCCAAGGATTCCAATTTGGTTGGGATTGAGAATTCATAGAGTTGTTAAACCCTTGATTCTGTTGTCCTTGCCAAGGTCTCCTTGCAATAAAACAGAGAGATTCAAGTGTATCTGGATCCTCTTGAAAGACTGCTTTGAGGCCAGGAATTGAGGGACAATCCTTGGTCTCATGAATTTCTGAGCAAATTACACATGTTTCTACAACGTGTGCATCTAAGGGACATTCCCTTAAAGCATGTTTCTTTCTACATTTCGGGCAAAAGATAGCCAAAGCCTCAGCCTCTGCTTTTTGTTTATTGTGAATCTTAAGGGTATCAAGTTGTTCACTAAGACTCCCTAAGATGTCAGTTTTAAATTCATCAAGCATACTGCCGATTTCAGCCCTACTCACTGATCCCGTTGCAGATTTATTCGCCCTAAGGAGAGAAGGATCTCTAGGCCCTTTTTGAGTTTTTGATTTGCCCCTCGAGAGATGGATACAAAATTCTGCTATGTCATTGAGAGAAAGTTGAGAAATATCCCCTTTCCCCATCATGTTTAAGATGTCTATCCATTCATCCCTGATGGCTTTTAATAAGAGGGCTTTTAAGGTCTCTTCATCCAAGGTATTCATTTTTGCTCTTTTCAAGTTATATTGAAACCTTTCAAGTAAATCTTCTAGACTCTCATCTTCTTTTTGTATCATTTTAAAAACCTCGTCCTTGTGATTAGTAGGCATGCAATAGTCTAAATACCTATCCAAAAATGTCTGTTTCATCTCATCCCAAGTCCTAATGGATTGAGTGAGTAACCCCATGAACCATTTCAAGGCTTGATCCTTCAGTGTTGAAGGGAACAACTTGAGTTTCTGAGAGTCATCCAGGTAGTCATAAGTTCGACACACCACTTCAAACTCAAATAAGAATGTTTCAGGGTCCTCAGTCCTTAACCCATGGAAGTTAGGGAGGACAGATGGTGATATGTTTTTCATAGTGGCTCGGGAATCCTCATTAACAATGGGAAACCCAAATGAATTATCCCCATTTCTATTTCCTCCTCCAATGGGACCTCTACCTCCATTATTGTTATTGTTATTTCCTCCTCCTCCTCTACCTCTACCTCTACCTCCTCCTTCTTCCTCTGCCATGATGATTCTCCTAGGGATTTCAAAATCTTCTGGTTCCTCTACAAAAGGTGAATGAGAAGAGATTTGTCCTTCTTCTTCAGATGATTCCAATTCCTCAATTACAATTGGTCTTCCTGTAGGAGAAAGAGAAGAGTCTCTTCCTGGTTCAAACTCAATAGAAGGTGTAGGAGAGTCAACTCTTGGCTCTTGAATTCCAGGAATTCTAGGACTAGGAGTTTTGGTTGGAGATAAGGGGGGTGTCTCTTGTCTATCCCTTAAAGCAGATGGACTTGTAAAAATTGAACTTCGAGCTCTAGCTAAAAATCGTCCTCTAGAATCTCTAGATCTATGCATGTCATTTTTTTTTTTTTTCAAGTCAAGTTAATAGTTCTTTTTCTGATCTTGTAGGTCACTCTAGGTGCAAGAAGAGAGCATACTCAAGAAACTACTAAATCAATAACTTTCTCCTTTCTGATCCTCCAGATCACTTTGAAGTGCAAGAGGAGAGCATACTTGGATAGGTTATTAACCTCTTTCCTTGAAATTTTTATGTTTTTTTTCTCTAAGTATGGCTACTTAATTTCACTTCCCCGGCAACGGCGCCAAAATGTTTAGTCAATTTAGTGTTCCTAAATTGATGTCATTAATTGTCAACCCGGGGCTCGTAAGCCGATGAAGTGAAGGTGTACTATATGTACTTAAGCAACCTCTTAGAGTTTTTGTCGTTTGGGGGTGTTGTTTGTGGTTGATTTATCTTCCTAAAATGGAGTGATGATTATAGACAGATGAGTGCAAGTGTGTGATTGGTGATTTCTAATTACTTGCTGAATTTGTAAAGGAAAAGAACTTGAAAGAAATGAATAACTTGAAATGAATTGAAAGCAAATGACCACGTTCTAATGGCATTAGTCTCTACTCATATTGCTGCAAATAAAAGAAACAAGAAAATCACTTCAAGGACTGATGATAATGGTTATCTCTTCCTAACTCCTTGCTTCTACCACATAGTACTGTGTAAAACACGATTAGGAAGTAGCTGAAGACAAATCCAAGAATTGATAAAAACTCTAAATGACAAATTATAACACTACTAAGCCTTTTCCATCATACTGCTTCCTACATATGTGATTATGTGTAACAAGTGGAAAAAGTATTAGTGCCACAAGCCAAGACTACTTAAAAACAAGCTGCAATTATTTAGTGTTCTGTTCTCTGAAAGATAAACCATTCATGATATAGAGAGCATAAATTAGTTAGCATCCAACTTGTAAAACTAAGCTAAAAACTAATCTAGAAAACAGAGTAAAAAGGGCAGCATTACGAATAAGACAACTGCAACTACCATTAGATATTAAAGCAAATACAACACACTCAATCCCGGGTTAAAACCTGCAAAGAAGCAAATCTGATCAGTGAAAATAAAGGCTGCAGCAATGAAAAGAAATCAAGCTGTACATAACTCAAGAAAAGGAAATGCTGTATGTGAAATAAAGAAATTGCAGAAGTATAAACATGAAATACTTATACAAGGGCAGTCATGAACGGGGGCCCTCCATCCATACAACCCACAGAAAACTCAGATGCTTTAAAACTTCAAAACAACTGTTTCCATTACTTCATATGCAGAAATACATAGTCAAAAGTGCTGGAACAGCTCTATAAAAGCAGAGTTCATAAAGGTGCTAAAATTCTCACAAGTTCATAAACTACAGCAGCTAAAAAGTTAACATAAGCGTACGCAGACGCAAGTATTTATAGGCATCTGCAAGATGGCCTAATGCGTAAAGCATAAAATAGAAAATAAACTGAATATCATGCGTATTAAAGGTGCAGTGAACACGTCATATGCTTCATGGTCGAGCTGGAGGTCCTGGTCGTTATGGGAAATGAATCCAGCGTTGGATCATGTTCCCCACGGCTTACAAAACACGGACAAGTCATCTTTTCCACCAACGTGACCAAACAGCTTACGCATCAACGTTAAGCTGCCTTTATTTGACCGTAACTTGACCCCCTTTGACCGGAGGTACAGATGACATGGCTGGCTGAATTGATGGCACAGGAACCTCGAGCACATATATTCCAACATGCCCATGTGGCTCGTTCTACAAAATAGCATGTGGAACCTTGAGATCAACAAAATGGCTGCGGAATCATCAGATGGCTGCGGAATCGCCGAATGGCTGCGGAATTGCCAGACAGCTGCGGAATCTCTGCAAATATGTCAAAAACTAAACAAAACAGTCACCCATTAGCAAAGCTCACTTGATCATGTTTAATGACAACTAATGTAATGATCTGGGTGGAAAATGAGGCAAAAGAGAGAGGAAAGTGATGAAAACAGTAGGTAATGATGGATGATAAGGTGTAAAGTAGAGGCTCTACAGCTAGTAAACAAGAGGCTCTATCAAACTGAGAACATGTACGACGCTGATCTGTAGGATCACCTGCAAGAGAATCTGCTGCATCCTGAGTAGCGAAAACCCATTTTGGAAACTGAGGAGTTGAAGGAAGATCCCGAGAATGTGGGGGAGGATTGTTATTATTTGAAGAAGGAATATTTTTAGAAGTAGAAGGGATAGAGAGAGGTGGCACGTCCACCAAACTAGGCTCATAGGCCGATATATTTTCAAAAAAATTTACTTCTCTTCTAATGATAACATTTTTGGATTTAGGTTGAAGAAGTCTATATCCTTTGACATCTTTAGAATATCTAACAAAAATACATTTTTCACTCTTAGGTTCTAAGGATTTATGTTTCTCATTTGGAATATGGGCGCTTCACTTCCAAAAACACGAAGGTGACTTACATATGGTTTAATTGAGCTCCATGCTTCTTCTGGAGTGATATTTTTTAAAACCTTAGTAGGAGTTCGATTTACTATGTAATTTGCACAGTTAATTGCTTCTACCCACAAATTAAGACTAAGTCCTTTAGATTGGAGCATACAATTAGCCATTTTCTTTAAGGTGCGATTCTTACTTTTAGCTACACCATTTTGTTGTGTAGTATATGGAACAATATGTTGCAATTGAATTCCATGCTCTGTGCAAAAGTTGATGAATTTGCTTTTTTTGTTTTTGTTTTTGTTTTTTTTTTTCCCTTGGAAAAAATTGTAATTTTCATTAATATTAAGGAAAATCACATGTTGTAAAAGCTGTGCGCATATGAAGTTTAGGAGGCTATAATCCTGTCAAAAAAAGAGAAATTAGATATATATAAGTTCTCCATGTAGGGAGACTTTATCCTTTAATATATTCTTGTTTTGTTGCAAAATTTAAAGTTACTTTACGTAGAGAGTACTTTTCTATACATAGTACCTGAAAATATATAAGAAAAATAGTAAATATAACAATAAATAAAGTAGCATATCATAGAGTTTCTGGCTCCTGTTGAGCCTATGCAGCATGGTCCATAAAGGGTCAATGATAATATTGGTAGTGATCCCCATCCCTTTGTTCCTATATCATCCAAAGGTCGCGCGGCCGGACTGCTGCCTCTTTAGAAAGTTGGTCAACGAGTGTGTTTCGTTCTATGTATATATGAAAACATGCTAATTTGTCAAAAATTCCTATATATCTATGGACCTCATCCAATATGTGCCTCAGAGTGTAAGCATGACATATTGATGTTTTATTTATCCAATTGCATACAATTTTTGAGTCCCCAAATATTTGTAAATTTCTGCAGTTTTTTTCAATAGCAAATTGTATGAGATGTTTAGCTGTGATGAGTTCTACATAGTTATTCGTGCCTCCTCCAAGTCCCATTTGTATATGATAGTGATGGGAATTAGTTAAGTAAAGAACGACACCACCCCCACATCCTGCTTCTTGCGCTGATCCATCAAAATATGCCCAAGGCTGGGTGTGATCTATGGTTTCCAGAATGATATGTCTGGGAGGTGTATTTTCTTCATCTTCAGGAATGTTACTGTAATCGGCCATGATTCGGGTAGAGATGGTGGGCCAGTGAGGGGCGGTATCCTGAAAGATGAGGTGGTTTTGGGCAATCCAGATTTCCCAACTAAAGAGAAGGGGGAGGTTCCTGGATTTCGACGGGGATGTTGTTGTCCACCAAGTGGTCCAAACCTCCCTTATGGATTGACCTATCCCTATGTTCATAATAGCGGTGTGTGAGAGGGTAGTGTTCCAGAGGCCAATAGTAATGGGGTAGGTAAGAAATAGGTGGTCCACCGATTCTGTGTTGTCTTTGCATAGGCAACACCAGAAGGGCCCATGTTGACCTCTCTTGATGAGGTTGCCTCTGGTGGGAATTTTATGTTTCAAAATAGACCACATGAGTAGTCTTGTTCTAGGGGGGGCTTTGAGCTTCCACATACCTTTCCACCATATATCAATTTGCTGCGGTCTATGTATATTTGCAAGGCATAGATATCCCTCTTTGGGAGAGTACCGGCCATTTTTAGCATGTGCCCATATAATCTCATCCTCCCCTTCCAAAATTATGATATGAGATTCAGTTAGAGCCGTTGTGTAATCTTCCCAATGGTGATGCCATTGATGAGGTATGAGTAGAATGTGGGCAGATTTCCATGCTTGGTGAAGAAAAGTAGATCGCTATGTGGCTAATGTGGGTGATGCCAGAATCTATGAGGTGGTGCTTTAGTCCTTCTGGTAATATGTGTGCGTTCCCACATCCAATCCAAGGGTCAAGGCCAATGTGAACAGATGTGCCAGCATGAATTCTCCAAGTGAGCCCATCTCAGATCAATGACAATGAATTTAGTACTGCTTTCCAAATATTCGAGATCCCTGTTTTGTTCCAGCTTGTCTGTCTCAGCCAATCCATCGAGCTTAGTGGATCTATGTATTTGGAGGAGGCTACTTTGGTCCAGAGACTGTTAGTGGTGATTAATTGCCATCCTAGTTTGGCCACCAGTGCTGAGGAGAAATCTTCCAATTTTTTAATACCCCAGCCTCCCCATTTCTTTGGGATGGACAACAAATCCCATTTTTCCCATGCAAAAATCCTCCCCGATTGTTTGCCTTTCCATAGGAATCTGCAGCAAAGATTTTGTAATCTTGATAGGATTCCTCTTGGTATCCAAGCTAGGGACATCTAGTACACCAGAGTGGCTTCAAGAACAACTTTAATGAGCACTAGTCTTCCGGCCCTGGAAAGATACTTATGATACCATATATTAAGTCTCCTTTCTAGTTTTGAGATCAACCATGTCCAATCAACTATTTTGTAGCCAAGTGGCTTCAGCTTGTAGCCCATATAAATGAGACATTCTTCCCACTGTAACAGGGTGAAAGGAAACCTTTGTAGGGCATACAAAATCTCGTGAGGGGAGCAGTTAGATACGGTGAGGGTGAATTTCAAGTCATTGATGACCATTCCAGTTGCAGATTGGAAAATGATGATAGAGTGCTGTAAAGTAGTCAGATCTCCAATTCCACCATTGAGGAAGATCAACACATCATCCACAAAGAGGAGGTGTGTTATCATGCACCTGTCCGTGATCCTGATTCCCATTAGCCTGCCTCTGAGGTGCATATCCTTGATAAGTCTACTGAGCCCTTCCATTACCAGTAAAAAGAGCAGGGGAGATAAGGGGCATCCTTGCCTAAGGCCTCTTTTAGAGTGAAAGAAAGGAGATGCAACTCCATTTATCAGAACACTAAAGGATATATTTGTGATACAACACATAATCCATTTTATGACTCCCATAGGAAATCCTAAATGTGTTAGGAGCATTCTGATATATAACCAACTTACCTGATCAAAAGCCTTAGATAGGTCATCTTTGAGGATCATACCTTTGATCTTCTTTGTCTGTATTGAGTGTAATACTTCTTGGGTTGTGCCTACCACTTCATGTATTTGTCGATCTTGTAGGAAGGAAAATTGTTCTGAGGAGATGTGAGTGGAGAGTATGGGTCGGAGGCGATTTGCAATGATTTTTGAGATGATTTTGTATATGCAGTTGCACATGGATATGGGCCGAAAGTCATTGAAGGTTGATGGGTTGTCTAATTTGGGAATGAGGGCTATGAAAGTGGAATTGATGGCCCCATGCATTCGTCCAGTTATCCTGCATTCCTCTATGACCTTGAGTAAATCATCTCCAAGGATTTCAAAGAATGCCAAATAAAACTCCACCGACCAACCATCTGGTCTGGGACTCTTGTCCTGCTTGAACCATTTCAGGGTAGCCTCCAGTTCCCCAAGAGTGACTTCTCTATTCAGGTCCATAGCATTCTCCTGATCGACAAACCAAGGAAAGAGTTGTGCTACTCTTATGACTTCTACTAGGGTGGCATTGGGGGGAGCCTGATAAATTTTTTTAAAATGAGAGGTGGTGAGGGAGGCCAGATGAGGGAAGATATCCACATCTATTCCCTACTCGTTGGTCAATTTCCAAATGGTATTGAAATCCTTTCTTCCATTAGAAAATTTGTGGAATAATTTTGAGTTATCATCTCCCTCCTTCAGCCATATTTCTCTACTTCTCAGTCTGTTAAATTGGCAACTAGGGCCAAACTCCATGTGGGTCGGCTTATTTATGGCAGCTGATATTTTTATTGGATCCCTCTCGTCGAGAGGTGTAGGATTGATCCAAAGATCATCCAATTCTGATAAGTATTTATGGAGATATGAATTTATTTTGTTTATGTAATTATTATCAAGCCGACCAGCTCTTATGTAGGCTCTAGAAGCCCAACCGACATGTCTATTCATCATCCTCGTTTTTAGTATAAATAAGAGAGGATTTGGAGTCATTAGAAGAAGACATTCTTCATGTGAACTCCTCCTCTCCACGTCTTGGGTTTTTGGAGAAGGAGAAGACATTAAAAGAATACGTTGGATGCCCTAGCTGCCGATATTCTAAACACAGGCAAGAGTATATGTAATAGAGGAAGCCGCAGTCATAATCTCGTAAACATTGGAGACATCCATGCAGCTCCTGTACAAGTAATATCTATGCATAGCATGGTAACTACACATTGTCCATATGTTTTCTGCGCATAATGGTAACCACACGCTGTCCATATGCTATCTGCGCACAGTATGCTGAAATGAATATCTACGCACAGTATGGTAATATATTCATATTCGATGCAACTGTTGAGACCCTAATACTCTACTCACGCCTTGTCAAATTGGTCTACGATATTCCATAAGGTCTGTCCTTTGCTCGACCCGCAGTGGAAACGTGGGTTGAGGGTCGAATATTTTTTTAGTATTACACTCCCGACTGAATGATTGATTGTTCTTGCCACTACCACGATGGAGTCTGATGCGAACTCTCCCAATATTCCGGACGAGCCAATTGAGCAGCCTCGTCCAGAGGTCACGAGTTTTAATTCGAATATCCCTGAGCAACAATCAGACGGTAAGGTTGATGATTGTCGACCCACTCTGTTGGTGACAAACGACGATGGAATTGATGCTCCCGGCATAAGAGCTCTCGTTGAAGTTCTCTTGGAGACTGGCCGCTATAATGTCAGTGTTTGCGCCCCTGATTCGGAAAAGTCAGCTGTTGGTCATTCTGTTACTGCACGTGGTAATATCACTGTTCGTCAAGTTGAGATCAAAGGAGCAACAACCTTTGAATTATCTGAGCACAGGGTCATGATAATGAAGCCGCAGTAAGTAACAAAGGTGTTGTCAAGGTAAAGGAATCCGCAGTAGGGCATGGTGCAGTCATGGCACGCAGAAATCGCTGACACTTTCAATGTATGTGGATTTCGTAGCGTAGAAGGGTATGGTGCAGTCATGGCACGTAGCAAATTGTTGACACTCTCAATGTATGTGGATCCGGCAACATAGATCCAGGAATAGAAAATCTAGTCACATAGTTTCATGAAGACTTATTCATGGAGACAGTTAGCAGTCTATGGAGACTCTATACGATGCAGGTCATGGAGACATCAAAGCACTGTCATGGATATACACAGTCATGGAAATATACATACGCTGTTGTACACAGTCATAGACATATGTTGTAGTAGACAATCATATATATAATGGAACGATGTAAACAGGGATTATATACTGTGTGCAGAAAGTGATATTGCTTAGGTATATAAACTTCGGTGACATAGAGATAAGAACGTTGTGTGATCTGGGAACATATAGATAATGCAGTCTTGGGAAGCAACATGATATATTGTAGATGGGCTGTGCAACGAATACATGGAGCATGGGCAGCAACATGATGGGAAACATTATGAGATCATGTGCATGGGCAGCACAATGATACATTAGCAGGGGTAGTAGCATGATGATGATGCAACATGAGACTAGTCTGGGACCAGTGGTACATACTCCGAGACTGACTTCCTGTCAGTGCAGTACTGGTCTGGGACCAGTGAGAGTCGTACATACTATGACGCTGACTTCGGGTTGGTTGAGACTAGTCTTGGACTAGTGGTACGCACTCTGAATCTGACTTCGGGTCAGTGGAGAATGGTATGAGACATTCTCGATCAATTCTTCTTCTTCATAGTTCAGCGGAGATGAGCAGAGTAGAGCAGAGCCAACAGAGCAGAGCTGAGCTGAGCAGAGCTAGCAGAGCTGAGTTGAGTAGAGCAGAGCTAGCAGAACTGAACTAAGCAGAGCCAACAGAGTAGAGCTAGCAGAGCTGAGCCGAGCATAGTAGAGCAGAGCCAACAAAGCTGAGTAGAGCTAGGCAGAGCAGTGCAAGGCACTAGTGGCCGAGATAGTACTGTTGGACATATGGATCACCGGATGGAGTTCTCCCTAGTTGAGAGGGAGTGTTAAATTGGCAACTAGGGCCAAACTCCATGTGGGTCGGCTTATTTATGGCAGCTGATATTTTTATTGGATCCCTCTCGTCGAGAGGTGTAGGATTGATCCAAAGATCATCCGATTCTGATAAGTATTTATGGAGATATGAATTTATTTTGTTTATGTAATTATTATCAAGCCGACCAGCTCTTATGTAGGCTCTAGAAGCCCAACCGACGTGTCTATTCATCATCCTCGTTTTTAGTATAAATAAGAGAGGATTTGGAGTCATTAGAACAAGACATTCTTCATGTGAACTCCTCCTCTCCACGTCTTGGGTTTTTGGAGAAGGAGAAGACACTAAAAGAATACGTTGGATGCCCTAGCTGCCGATATTCTAAACACAGTCAAGAGTAGCTGTAATAGAGGAAGCCGCAGTCATAATCTCGTAAACATTGGAGACATCCACGCAGCTCCTGTACAGGTAATATCTACGCATAGCATGGTAACTACACGTTGTCCATATGTTTTCTGCGCATAATGGTAACCACATGCTGTCGATATGCTATCTGCACACAATATGCTGAAATGAATATCTATGCACAGTATGGTAATATATATTCGATGCAACTGTTGAGACCCTAATACTCTACTCACGCCTTGTCAAATTAGTCTACGATATTCCATAAGGTCCGTCCTTTGCTCGAACCGCAGTGGAAACGTGGGTTGAGGGTCGGATATTTTTTTTAGTATTACACTCCCGACTGAATGGCACTACCACGATGGAGTCTGATGTGAACTCTCCCAATATTCCGGATGAGCCAATTGAGCAGCCTCGTCCAGAGGTCACGAGTTTTAATTCGAATGTCCTTGAGCAACAATTTGACGGTAAGGTTGATGATTGTCGACCCACTCTGTTTGTGACAAACGACAATGGAATTGATGCTCCTGGCATAAGAGCTCTCATTGAAGTTCTCTTGGAGATTGGCCGCTATAATGTCAATGTTTACGCCCCTGATTCAGAAAAGTCAGCTGTTGGTCATTCTGTTACTGCACGTGGTAATATCACTGTTCGTCAAGTTGAGATCAAAGGAGCAACAACCTTTGAATTATCTGAGCACAGGGTCATGATAATGAAGCCGCAGTAAGTAACAAAGGTGTTGTCAACGTAAAGGAATCCGCAGTAGGATGGTGCAGGCATGGCATGCAAAAATCGCTGACACTTTCAATGTATGTGGATTTTGTAGCGTACAAGGGTATGGTGCAGTCATGGCACGTAGCAAATTGTTGACACTCTCAATGTATGTGGATCTGGCAACATAGATCTAGGAATAGAAAATCTAGTCACATAGTTTCATGAAGACTTATTCATGGAGACATTTAGCAGTCTATGGAGACTCTATACGATGTAGGTCATGGAGACATCAAAACACTGTCATGGATATACACAGTCATGAAAATATACATACGTTGTTGTACACAGTCATAGACATATGTTGTAGTAGACAATCATATATATAATGGAACGCTGTCAACAGGGATTATATACTGTGTGCAGAAAGTGATATTGCTTAGGTATATAAACTTCGGTGACATAGAGATAAGAACGTTGTGTGATCTGGGCACATATAGATAATGCAGTCTTGGGCAGCAACATGATATATTGTAGATGGGCTGTGCAACGAATACATGGAGCATGGGCAGCATTATGAGATCATGTGCATGGGCAACACAATGATACATTAGCAGGGGCAGTAGCATGATGATGATGCAGCATGATAATAGGTATCATGCTACGAAATTAGTCAGTTACGACTACCTCTCATGGAAATGGTCATACGTTTGAATGACTTACTTAACGCAGTTGAATCCCAAAAAATGATATCTAATATAATGCACTGCGTAAATCCCCCATGCTTAAATTCAAAAAGAGTCAAGGGATCTCTACTTGAATGATTCATGAGGCACAATACTTGCTAAGGTTTTGCAAATGGGGTAGCAAACTAAGTGGGCTTGATTGTGGGAAAAACTCCACAGTTAAGTGCGCTTGAGCCAGAGGAGTTCTGGGATGGGTGACCTCCTGGGAAGTCCTGGTTACCGGGTGCAAGCCCCGGAAGTGATGATTGATGCTATGTGATTCGTTCTCCACATTTCACTAGTTTCAATCCCACTTCTTCACCCCTGTGATCATCACCCGATGCAATGAGTGCTAAGTGAACTATTCAAAAATCATGAGAAATTAGTCAGTTACGACTACCTCTCATGGAAATGGTCATACATTTGAATGACTTACTTAACGCAGTTGAATCCCAAAAAATGATATCTAATATAATGCACTGCGTAAATCCCCCATACTTAAATTCAAAAAGAGTCAAGGGATCTCTACTTGAATGGTTCATGAGGCACAATACTTGCTAAGGTTTTGCAAATGGGGTAGCAAGCTAAGTGGGCTTGATTGTGGGAAAAACTCCACAGTTAAGCGCGCTTGAGCCAGAGGAGTTCTGGGATGGGTGACCTCCTGGGAAGTCCTGGTTACCGGGTGCAAGCCCCGGAAGTGATGATTGATGCTATGTGATTCGTTCTCCACATTTCACTAGTTTCAATCCCACTTCTTCACCCCCGTGAGCATCACCCGATGCAATGAGTGCTAAGTGAACTATTAAAAAATCATGAGAAATTAGTCAGTTACGACTACCTCTCATGGAAATGGTCATACGTTTGAATGACTTACTTAATGCAGTTGAATCCCAAAAAATGATATCTAATATAATGCACTGCGTAAATCCCCCATACTTAAATAGGTATCAGTTGAAGCAAAATGTCTTCAACTGATCTCATCATTATAGGAGATGATCTATGCTTAGATCTAGATAAAGTCAAAGTGTTGACTTCTGTTGTAAATGTACTCTCTCTCTCTCTCTGCTGAAATTTGAAGATAAAATAAGATTTGATCAAAGTGTTTCCCCACACATTGTGGGGTTTGTCCCTGGCTCGCGCCACATCTTGTGTCCTCTTCCCTTGGCTTGTCTTCTGCGTTTTATATTTATGTTCTATCTGCAGTTTATCGTAATGCTGATGTGATTACTAGCTGTGAAAATTTAAATAAATTGCTCGAGCATAGAACATACCTAATCTTAACATGGTATCAGAGCTGAGGTGAAGACAATGCCCAAGCAAGAGTGAAAAAGCAATCACCAAAGGTAGTTGGGACAAGACAGAAGGATCGATGGGTTCCTCATAATTCACCTCGGGTGAAGTCAAAGCAGAGAATGTCATCAGAATGGCACAACGGAAGATTCTGATGGTCCATCTTAAGATCACTTCATTGGGAAGTTCAGATCTAAGGGTGGAAGGAAAAGCGGATGCCTTATTGAAATAAGTTCGGCCGTTATGCGAAGGAGTGTCCGAATGGCAGGTCATCAAGGAAATGGTCGACTCTTCCACGAAAGCAAGGAACCCTGAAATCTCTTTTATGTACCTGATCGAACCTGATGTCCATCTCGGAAATGGAAGTCAAAGGTTACAGGGTGGCACTTATCGATAGAAAGGTACGTGTTTGAAAATAGATCTTTTAAAGATACTTTTGAGTTCAGGGTTGTATCAAGTTGCAGGAAGTCCACTAGGGGACCATGTCCATTGACTCAGCACCGGAGGTTTGTAAGTCAGATGGTGACTAGGATGCGTGAATTCAAAAAGAAGCATGAAGGTACATGTCTGAAAAGTACCGAAGGAAAATATTATAAGGGGACCATTCCCCTCATGCAGCAGGTTCACAGGTTTGGAACAACCCGAGGAGTTTGAGAATCATGATGAAGGAATCTCATGTATACAGGTGGAAGAAAGCCCTCTATGGCTTGAAGGGAACACCTCGTGCATAGTATGAGAGGATTGATTGCTGTCTAATGCAGCTGAGATTCATTAGGAGTGAAACCGATCCAAACCATTACTGGAAGGTTGTGGATGATAAACCTCTCGTACTAGTACCTATGTTCAACAGGTGTAGACCCTCTCATTTATAGGAGACAGAGGGAGTTGGATTCTAAATGTGGGAAGATAATTTGCAAGCTTGTGATCGCCTCGAGGATCTTAACTTTCAGAAGTTATATGGTAATGATGTCAGAGCATATTTGGGAAATGCCTCTGAGTTTCATAAACTCATTCCCGTTGATGTTCTTGGAGAACCTCCGTCCGAATATCTGTGTTGCAGTTAGCATGGTGAGCTCATATTTGGTTGAGCATCACTAGATTGGTGCCACGAATCTTCTAAGATATCTTCAGGGCACAATCTCTCATGAATTGAGATACACTGCCAGAAATATGAAACCACATGATCATTCGAATGATGAGTGGGCAGGTAGTATGGAGGATCACTGGAGCACTTCTCAACGCTGTTTCTCTTTGGAATCTGCCTCGATAGCCTGGATAAGCAAGAAGCAGAAGTCGGTGACTCTGAGCACCACCAAGGCAGAATACATTGCTGATAGTATGGCCTTCTGTGAGGTAGTCTGGTTGTTGAAGCTCTTCAATGAGCTGTTTGTACACATGATGAATACCACTGTGATTCTCTGTGATAACCAGAGATGGGATTCAATTATTGAGGAATCCCGTATCTAACAATGCCCCAACAGATAGACATCAAATACTGCCTTATCTGGGATATAGTAAATTGATGATCAAGGAGGCTCCATCGAATTGAGATGATGTGCAGGACAGAACCCTGAGGAAAGATCAAATTTGTGATTTTCCCGAACGACTTGGAGTCATCAAGAGACCTTTGAAGAAGGGTCCTGCATGTTGCATACATTGAGCTCTGGGAGCTCTGGGGGGCTTGTAGTTCTACTGGAGCAACATACGACCATAGGGTGACTCACCCTCCCCTGGTGGTGCGCACTGGAACAAGATGATTCGCTCTCTTGTGGGACAAGATGATTCGCTCTCTTGTGGAACAGGATGATTCGTTCCCCAGTGTAGCAGGATGATTAGTTCTCCTGTGAGGCCTGGATTGATGTGTTCTCCATGGCAGCCTGGATTGATGTGTTCTCCATGGAAATTGTAGCAGGATTGATGTGTTCTCCTGTGAGGACAAGATTGATTAAGTTCTCCTGTCGAGGCATCCTACCCATACAATCTAGGACTCATGGGAAGTACCTCTCATCTGATCAATGAGCAGGGAAATGAAGTTAGGGACCATAGTAGTACTGAGGGACACATCGTTGTATCTACCATACTCCCTACGCTAGGATGACCTCCATTGATCTGGGATCAATGATACTGGTCTGGGACTAGTGGTAGGAGTTGTACATACTATGACGCTGACTTCGGGTCGGCTGAGACTGGTCTGGGACCAGTGGTACATATTCCGAGACTGACTTCCTGTCAGTGCAGTACTGGTCTGGGACCAGTGAGAGTCGTACATACTATGACGCTGACTTCGGGTTGGTTGAGACTAGTCTTGACTAGTGGTACACACTCTGAATCTGACTTCGGGTTAGTGGAGAATGGTATGAGACATTCTCGATCAATTATTCTTCTTCATAGTTCAGCGGAGATGAGTAGAGTAGAGCAGAGCCAACAGAGCAGAGCCGAGCTGAGCAGAGCTAGCATAGCTGAGTTGAGCAGAGCAGAGCTAGCAGAACTGAGCTAAGCAGAGCCAACAGAGTAGAGCTAGCAGAGCTGAGCCGAGCAGAGTAGAGCAGAGCCAGCAAAGCTGAGCAGAGCTAGGCAGAGCAGTGCAAGGCACTAGTGGCCGAGATAGTACTGTTGGACATGGATCACCGGATGGAGTTCTCCCTAGTTGAGAGGGAGTGTTAAATTGGCAACTAGGGCCAAAATCCATGTGGGTCGGCTTATTTATGGCAGCTGATATTTTTATTGGATCCCTCTCGTCGAGAGGTGTAGGATTGATCCAAAGATCATCTGATTCTGATAAGTATTTATGGAGATATGAATTTATTTTCTTTATGTAATTATTATCAAGCCGACCAGCTCTGTAGGCTTTAGAAGCCCAACCGACGTGTCTATTCATCATCCTCGTTTTTAGTATAAATAAGAGAGGATTTGGAGTCATTAGAATAAGACATTCTTCATGTGAACTCCTCCTCTCCACGTCTTGGGTTTTTGGAGAAGGAGAAGACACTAAAAGAATATATTGGATGCCCTAGCTGTCGATATTATAAACACAGTGAAGAGTAGCTGTAATAGAGGAAGTCGCAGTCATAATCTCGTAAACATTAGAGACATCCACACAGCTCCTGTACAGGTAATATCTACGCATAACATGGTAACTACACGTTGTCAATATGTTTTCTGCGCATAATGGTAACCACACGCTGTCCATATGCTATCTGCGCACAATATGCTGAAATGAATATCTATGCACAGTATGGTAATATATTCATATTCGATGCAACTGTTGAGACCCTAATACTCTACTCACACCTTTTCAAATTAGTCTACGATATTCCATAAGGTCTGTCCTTTGCTCGACCCGCAGTGGAAACGTGGGTTGAGGGTCGAATATTTTTTTTAGTATTACACTCCCGACTGAATGACACTACCACGATGGAGTCTGATGTGAACTCTCCCAATATTCCGGATGAGCCAATTGAGCAGCCTCGTCCAGAGGTCACGAGTTTTAATTCGAATGTCCCTGAGAAACAATTTGACGGTAAGGTTGATGATTGTCGACCCACTTTATTGGTGACAAACGACGATGGAATTGATGCTCCTGGCATAAGAGCTCTCGTTGAAGTTCTCTTGGAGACTGGCCGCTATAATGTCAGTGTTTACGCCCCTGATTCGGAAAAGTCAGCTGTTGGTCATTCTGTTACTGCACGTGGTAATATCACTATTCATCAAGTTGAGATCAAAGGAGCAACAACCTTTGAATTATCTGAGCACAGGGTCATGATAATGAAGCCGCAGTAAGTAACAAAGGTGTTGTCAACGTAAAGGAATCCGCAGTAGGATGGTGCAGTCATGGCATGCAGAAATCGCTGACACTTTCAATGTATGTGGATTTTGTAGCATACAAGGGTATGGTGCAGTCATGGCACGTAGCAAATTGTTGACACTCTCAATGTATCTGGATCCGGCAACATAGATCTAGGAATAGAAAATCTAGTCACATAGTTTCATGAAGACTTATTCATGGAGACAGTTAGCAGTATATGGAGAATCTATACGATGCAGGTCATGGAGACATCAAAGCACTGTCATGGATATACACAGTCATGGAAATATACATACGCTGTTGTACACAGTCATAGACATATGTTGTAGTAGACAATCATATATATAATGGAACGCTGTCAACAGGGATTATATACTGTGTGCAGAAAGTGATATTGCTTAGGTATATAAACTTCGGTGACATAGAGATAAGAACGTTGTGTGATCTGGGCACATATAGATAATGCAGTCTTGGGCAGCAACATGATATATTGTAGATGGGCTGTGCAACGAATACATGGAGCATGGGCAGCAGCATGATGGGCAGCATTATGAGATCATGTGCATGGGCAGCACAATGATACATTAGCAGGGGCAGTAGCATGATGATGATGCAGCATGATAATAGGTATCAGTTGAAGCAAAATGTCTTCAACTGATCTCATCATTATAGGAGATGATCTATGCTTAGATCTAGATAAAGTCAAAGTGTTGACTTCTGTTGTAAATGTACTCTCTCTCTCTCTCTGCTGAACTTTGAAGATAAAAGAAGATTTGATCAAAGGGTTTCCCCACACATTGTGGGGTTTGTCCCTGGCTCGCGCCACATCTTGTGTCCTCTTCCCTTGGCTTGTCTTCTGCGTTTTATATTTATGTTCTATCTGCAGTTTATCGTAATGATGATGTGATTGCTAACTGTGAAAATTTAAATAAATTGCTCTAGCATAGAACATACCTAATCTTAACACAGTCTCCATGATTCCTCCCTCTCTTTAAGGATGTTACCCCTCTTTGTTATTAAGGTAGTGAGCTTATCCTTATGTTCACTTGATATAAAAAGTCCCTTGTGTTCTTCCTCCATATCAACAATTTTTGATTCAATGTCTCTTAGGTTTTGTTCTTCTTGTACCCTCTTGTTATGAGCCCAGATTTTTGATAACTTCTTCAGTTCTTTTAGATTGCTGATGAAGCCTTCAGTAATGTTCCTTCCATCACCAGGTGGATGAGCCTTCCAAAAGTCAGTGACTAACCGGGTATAGGTAACATCCTTCAACCAGGTGGAGTTGAATTTGAAGGGGGCTCGAGGTTTACTAATTTCTCCCTGAATATCAAGGTATATCGGCATGTGATCAGATATTCCCCCAGAGCCAACCCACTGGCGATATGTAAAGCCTCTCTCCAGGAATTGTTCCTTGATGAGGAAGCGATCGAGCCTTCTAGCGAGACTATTCACCCCACACCTTCTGTTCCTCCAAGTCGGGACAAGCTTTGCAGAGGGGATGTCAATATAACTGTGGGTCTCTAGGAGGTGTTCAAAGAAGGTAGATAGAGGGTCGACCTAGGCATGGTGCCCCCATGACTCTGAATATCCCAAAGAAAAATTTAGGTCCCCACCCAAGATGATGTTGTCAGGTTGCAGGATATCAGATGCCAGAAGATGCTCCCAGAAGTCCTCTCGATGGTGACAAGGCCCATAAACATTTATCAGTCTAATATCAGTACCCAGTTCTGTGGAGAAGGTATCAACCCCTATGAATCTGATACCATGCCAGGTGCTAATCAACTTTATTGAACAAGGATTATATCCTAATGCGATGCCTCCTAAATGACCATTTAAATCTATGGCTTGGAAGTGCTATCCTGGGAGCATGGTTTCCAGGAGGTGGGATATGACCTCGGCAGACTCGAGGGTTTCTTGTAGGAATATGTTATAGACATTTTTGTGCCTTACAAAATTGAGCATGAAATGTCCATAATCTAAGGGATCCAAAGTCCCTAAACATGTTTTTCCTACCCCTAGAGGAACAAGGCTAACAAACCACAGCAATTCACAGAAGTTCTCCACCAGAAACTGCTCAAAAACAAGTCAATTTAGGATCATTTCAGTGGCTACACTAGCTGTTTACGCTGAATGTCAAAGCCAACACTGGCTACCTGCATTGAATGTCAAAGGGAACACTGGCTACCTGCGCTGAACGAGAGTGGACATGTGGCAAGCTCATTTCTCAAGGTGTCAAAACCCAGGAAGCTTCCAAAATGACACTTGCCTCAGGGAATTCGACTGGTGATGAGTAAGAGGTTCCAAATCTCCAAGTGGAAGCAAGAACCTCCAAGTGGAATCAAGAACTGACAGAGGGAGAGGACACTAGTCAGATCTCAAGCTAACTCATCCTCTCTCCAAACATCTATATATGGATCTCTCCTCCATGAGATCTAGAGGCTAGAATTTTGTTATTGCAAAGAAGTGCTGTTAGTTTGAGATTGGAATCATTGGGTGCTTAATGCTTTGAAGCGGGTGAAGATAGGAATTCCATTTGCTGGGAAGGAGATGCTGGATTGGAGCCCTCTGGGTTGTATCTCTTCCTGAACCTTGTTATTCATCAATAAAGCTATCTTGGTTTCTCCTATATACTGATGTGTCTTTGATGTATGATTGCATTAGTGTATTTGGTTTATTTCTAATCCTAAACTAGTTATGAATGTGAATATCTGTCTTTGTGTAGTGTCCTTCTCTTGTCGCAAGTAGCTGTTCTCTTGTGATCTTGCAGGAACCCGTTGAAGCTGGACAAGCAAGAAGGCAAGTAGCTGTTCTCTTGTGATCTTGCATGAACCTGTTGAAGCTGGGCGAGTGAGAAGGCAAGTAGCTGTGAACTCCCAAAGAGAAGAGAGACAAGATCGAGGGACAAACGGAAGACACCGGTAAGTCTATTTATCTCTCTTCTTTCACATTTCATAAAGGAAGAAACCAGAATAGCTGTCCTTGTTTGTTGCTAAGGCACTGTCACACCTTAGGTGGATAGGATCGTCCTGCATAGGAATTTTCCCCACAACAAAGTGGCGACTCCACTGGGGAGATCTGTTTAGTCATTTTATTTGTGTTTCTATCATTGTTTGCTTCATAGACTTGAGAGCAACAATCGAACTGCATCTGCTACTCCCAGATGCAAAGTAGATAGTTGCTGCTTTGATCCAATCACTGGACTTGTCTATGATCTGAAAAATGGACTCACAAATGATTTGATGATCCTTTGTGATAGATCTTAGTACTCCCTCAAAGCATCCCTTCGATTACACCTTGCTTGTTGCTTTGATTTGGCCTGAAACTGTATATTAAATAGCAATCTGTGACCCAGAACCAGTGAGAAACTCTCGTTTCTCCTTCAACGTGACCCCTGTGAAGAGGTTCTGCATTTCAACGCAGGTCCCGTGAAGGCTACCTGCGCTGAATGTCAAAACCCCTGTGTTGAGGTTGCGCTGAACCAGTTTGGCCTTGTGCAGCTAGGGTTCTCTGCTCTATTTTTCCTTGTTTTGATCTCTGATTTTTGCAGCCTGTAACCAACATATGTACCAGTCTGATAACTCTTTTTCTCTGCTTTAATTCCGCCTCCTTTTGTACAAAAAGACTGTGAGTGTTTTTTTGTGTTTTTTGCATCATTTACAGTTTTCCTTTGCAAGAGTGAAATAGTCATCCTGTAGCCCTTGATTCAGATCTGTTGATTGTGATCTTAGAAGAGAGTTCATTGGCTGTTTGCAGTTGATTATACATTTACTCTTGCTTATTGGTTTGAGTTTGTCTCTTTTAAGTGTCGAAACAAGTGTTCATTTCGAAAATCGTTAAGTGTTGTAATCTCTTCTACCCTCTCTGATTTCGAAAAAGTAAAATTGTTTGTATTTGTCATTTAAAAGCAAATTCAAAGTTGTACAAAAAGCTTTCTTTGTAGGCATCAATACTAAGAAAGCGGAAAACAAACACCTGCATTGTGCATTTGCATCTTGATAGTTTGCATGCTTGATTTAGGAAAAGTGCATTAGAGTGTGCTGATTGCTCTTTGAGAAAAGATGGTGTCTTTCTTTTCCCTTAGTAGCTAGGATTTTCAAAGTTGAAAAGATATAAAGCTTGCTTATCATCTTTAGACTGCATTTAGGAATTGTATCATACATCTCGTGGTGAACCTTGAAAGGCAAACTTCTAAAAATATCAACCTAAAATAAATTGAATGAACTTAACAACGCTTTGCAACATAACGCACAACATAGAGGTCTAGGCTAGAGACGTGTTCCGATGTCGTAAAGCCTGGTGACTGTCGATCGCGTGGATGGTGGTTGATTCCTCCTGAGGGACGATAGCGCCAGTACGATTTGTGCTCCCACGTACAGTCGCGTATATATTGGGAGACCCCTATAGGCATAAGACCTTTATCCTTAGGAAGCCGTGTCGGCCGCCCTACTGATCGCAATGCACTGAACACAACATTCAGGAAGATTGACTACCCGTACCCAAAAAAGTATTCTGCGGTTTTGCGAAACGTTTGGCACACCCTCTGCCTAGAACTCCAGAGCAGTTCCTTTTGGCCTTTTTCAGACTCTATAACGGAAAAAGTCCATCCGAGCATTTGTCACTTCGGGCTCGTTAAAACATCGAAGGAGTTTAGATTCATATTTATCTTTTTCTCGACTCTTTAAAATTGAAAAAGCAAGTTGTGTCTAAAGCGTCGTTAAAATTTATTTTAAACGGAATAATCATCACCTTTCCCTCGTTGATCTTCGAAGTTAGTCTACCTTCATCACAAAGTTCTTGTAGAATCGCTAGGAAATATTTTGGATAGACTAAATATGTCTGAACAACCGCCGACATCCAGGACTGTGTCATCCGACACAGCAGCGGCAGAGCCTCCTACTGCTACTCCAACGATGTTCGCTGGTATACCATATGTCCCGGAAAATTGTCAACAACAAGCTGGAGTCCAATCAGAGACTGTTTCGACGACATGGTTAGTTCCTATTTCTTCATCCGGATTATCATCTGGTATTTCTTATGTTGAAACTCAACAAATTGATCCAATGTGTCTTCAAAGGCCAATCTACCCTTTAAGTACTGGATTGCCACCATATGGAGGGAAGTATGCCTTTTCATTGTTCCCCCCGGAGAACAACCATATGGGAGTTTACAACAAAGTTCAGGTCAAACTGGAATTACATCCAGCGGATGGGTACCGATACTGCCTCAGCAACCAAGGGTTGCATATTCAATGCAACCAGTCCACCCTATGTCGAATGTTGCCACTATACCTGGTATGGTGATTGCATCGCAAGTACAAGCGCTGCCTGTTGTATGTCAACCCCAAGTTTCTCAGGTTTCCATACAACAGCCTCTTGCCTCGACAACTCAATCACAACCTCCGGTTAATGCCTCCTTATCTGGAGCAACTCAGGCTCAAACAAGTACTATGACTCCTCATCTTGGTCAATCATCCAGTATTGGACAACAACAAATGGTCCAACAACCAGAGCTGGTTCAAACTCAACAACCCCCATTCCAGCAATCATATCGAGGACCTGAGCAACAAGTCTTTGTAAGTAATGGGCAATCGCGTTTACAAAGCGGTTACCAACAACCATATTATAATGGTTATGCCCATCAACCTTGTCAAAGTTGCCAACATCAAATACATTATGTTGGTATGCAAAGACCCACTACTCAGGCGATTCCATATTATCCTGGGTATGCTTCGCCTAACCTGAATCAACAGTTGCCCTTTGTAGCAACTCTAGAATTACCAGATCTGAATCGGCTGACGAATGATCCAATTGCTTATGCCCCTTGGTGGCCAGCGATTCCGCATAAACTTCCGTCAGATATTCCTAAATTTAATGGAAATCCGAGTGAATATCTGTCAAATCATGTGATGAAATTTCATCTGTGGTGTTCATCAAACACCCTAAATGATGATTCGATTAGGCTTCGCCTTTTTCAGAGGACATTAACTGGTCCGGCAGTAAAATGGTATATCGAATTGCCTAGAGCTTCATTCGACAATTTCAGCTCCCTAGCCACGACTTTCTTAACCCATTTTCAATTACCAATAAGGTATGAAACAGGAACAAAGATCTTAACCAACTTCAAGCAGACAACGGCCACTCATATATCCGATCATATACATGAGTGGCGACGTCGTCGTAGGATGGTAAAAACGTACGTTCCCGATCAGCTATTAGCTAAATGGTTTATCAAGTCATTACTTCCTGCCATCACGGAAGATGTGGCAAAGGGGGGAGTCGTAACGGAAGAGCAAGTCATCACTCGTGCGCAATATCTGGACTTGGTGTACACTCAGTCTGGCACGCTCTACGACAAAATACCTGACACCCCTAGACAAGAATTCTCAATTCCTCCTCCTCCTAAATCAAACAATGACTCTCATGCCATCGATGGCGTGATTGGCACGAAAGACACGAAATCGACAAAGGCTACATCTAAAAGGGCCAGTAAGATTTCCAGTCAAAATGCAAATGAGGAACTTCTTTCCTCAGAAGTAAATGCCGCGTCGACTGACAAGGGCAAACAACTGAAGCAACCAGGGGGCAAGAAGAAAAAGAAAGGGAGAAAAAGGAAACCCCCTACGGGGTGTCATATATGCGATGAGGATCATTGGACGAGAGATTGTCCACATATAGCTGAAGTTAAGAAACTCTTTAAGAGTTCAAAAACCTCAGCAGTATTGACTGATCCGTTTCCAAGCCCGGGTACCAAACTGGTTGCTAATCAAAATGCTTCCCGATCCCAAGTGCTTATGTTGTCTATCTCAAAGCAGCAAAATGATGCTTTGGCAAGGAATAAAGATTACGGGAATCCACAGGTGTCGAATAACAAGGCTAATGAACAACCTAGTAGTTCGACAACAACTTTGACCAAAGTTGTGCCACCCACCATTCCTGAACAAATGATAAAGTTGCCAAAGGAAGTAGTGTACAAGTAGACATTTAATCCTCGTGCAAAAATAGCACAGAATTATAATATAATAGAGGACCTGGCCCAATCGCCGTCCGCTATGTCGACGCTTGATGTACCACAAAATTGCCTCTCCCAAGAGCAAGCTTTATTATCAGCAATAGGTTAAATTGACCCAATGGACTCCAATCTTGTGGCCTTTGATCATAAAGGATATGACCCTCAGTTACCAACTCAACTAGCTTTCCTTATTCAAGTGAAAGCCCTCAACAAATTCATCGAACAATTATTGATGAGGGGGAATCTACGTGTATTATGTCGATGAGTTGCTGGAAGAATTTAGGCTCACCACCCTTGTCGAGATTGTCAACGACGTTAAAAGCATTTGATGGACGATCATACACTCGATACGGGATTTTAAGAAACTTGCAAGTTGAACTAAAGGGCAAAACAGTAGGAATTGATGTTGAAGTAATTAATGGAAACCTCGATTACAACATCCTACTGGGAAGGCCTTGGATATATGCCATGGCCGCAGTTGTGTCGACCTACTTCAGGAAGATTGCATTTCCCTTTCAAGGAGGAATTATAGTCGTCGACCAACAAACTTTCCTCCCCGACAGTTCACAAGTTACGGGAAACATTCCAATGATCCATGTAAGCAATCATTCGCTTCAAAATATTGGAGTAGGTCTCCTAAAAGACCCTACCTTAATGGGTACTTTTGCCCTACCGCGTGCAAGTAATCTGGCGGAAGTGGCCACAGTGGAAACCTACAATATGAAATCTTCTATATCTAATGGATTCGAAAGATTCCTAAACATTTTGTCAGCATGGATCATCGCCCTAATAGAAATACTATAAATACAGTGGGCTCCAAGGACGGTTCTCATCTCGTGTCAACCTCGTTAAAAAATGAAACAAGGAGTCACGAGGATAGTTCTTTTACTGTGTCAACCTCATTAAAAAATGAAATAATCTCCTTTCCAAATCTCAAAGGTAAACCTTCATTCCAACCACCAAGTTGAATGCAATGAAGCTTGGGGGGCATGCACCTCGATTTGCGTTGTTATGCTGGGGGCATGCAAACTTATCATCGAGCAGTTTTAGCACACAGTTCATGCTCGTTAAAAAATAAACGCAAGATTCGAGCAGTTTTAGCACACAGTTCATGCTCGTTAAAAAATAAATGCAAGATATGAGCAGTTTTAGCACATAGTTCATGCTCGTTAAAAAATAAACATAAGACTGAGCAAATGTTTCCACCCGCGTTTAAGCTCGTTAAAAAATGAACTATCCCGGTAAATAACCACTGTGAATGTAACCTTATCAGCCATTAAAGCCTTGGTCGTGTTTCAACCGTCACCTCCACTTTTCATTTGGCCGATCGTTCACCTCCATATGATTGTTTGCCCATTTTGAGGAATAGCTGCGAAGAGTGATTTCACCTAGCCATCCTTGTGACACTGCCGTGACTGGAAAATTCCAACCTGTACCTGGAATCAGCTGCTAACCCTGTTTATCACTCGTTCCTCAAAAGACGAGTCTTCTTTAAGCTCTTTTCATCTGACTCGTAAAATATGAAAAGATTGCCGAGTCCTTGGCCTTCCAGCTCGTTAAAGGGACAGGAAGAGCTATCCCTCCTCTAGATTTTAATCTTTTTGGACCTGAGGGATTATTGCACAAAAAGATCGAGCGCTTGTTTTATTCGGCTCGTTAAAACTATCGAAAACTCATCCCTTATGTATTGTTTTATACTTTTTCGGACTTAAGGGATTAGATGACGAAAAAGGACTTTTGGAGTTAACTTTATGTACCTTTTCAGACTCTCTAAAAATGAAAAGGACCGAGTTATCCTTGTCGTTAGACTCGTTAAAATCATTAAATAGCGACAAACTTGTCTTTAGACGAGAACGAGTTTCACTATCGCTAGGCTCGTTAAAACATAGCGATGGGCTTGCCCGAAGGGCAGGTTATAGAACAAGCATATGTTATCCTCCTCAAGCTTGACAAAAATAAAGAGGTACTGGTCAGCAATGACTGGGGAAAAATTGGGAGAAACTCAAGAAAACTTTGATGGTAGCAAGTCGCTCTTGAACATGACACTTTTCCTCCGTACCACAATCGGGTTGGGTTGTTTCATTCACCGGTCACATCCATGGTCTCGCCATACCATCCATATTTGGGGTAATGCTACCAATCCATCGCATCAGAGTCGCCATATGTTCAAGAGAAGTCGTTCAGAAAAGTCAACCGTGTCCCATCCAGTGCCATACATTATCCTTCGTCCTTTCATGACCGCCACCCTGAATCATATGTCACAGATCGTTTTCACCTCCATTAAAATCATTAGCTCCGTTCCGTGTCACTGATGTGGGATTCATTAAGGCCCTCCTGTGACAGATCGCTTCTTGTCGACATCAGTTCATTATCCAAGAAGTTGATCTAGGAACAACCCCTTCAGTACTTTGAAGCTTGCATGCCTCAATGACAAGTTTCTCACTTCCGGCGATAGGTATACATCAATGACCTTCGACTGAAAGATTTTGCGTGGTGTTCGACGCCAAGTCCTTTATTCACACCACGTGAATTGTACTGCAGTACCTTGAGGGTCATTATCATTATCGATGATTCCTCTCGTGCTTGTTAACGATTTACATCATTGACCGGTAATCAAGCGATGTCTTTCCATGTTCGAGTTCAGAACATTTCTCACATGGATCGACTTGTACTTAGAGTGAAGATCGAACGAGTTTGAAGACCCCGGGTCTAGTTTCATCCATCCGGGCTGCGATATATATTCAGGAAAGATAAAGACATTGACATGTACATCATTGCAACAGATAATCATCCTACTCAAAGGATGATAATTTCATCAAAATTATCAGTCTACCATCAGACGATTGTCTGTTCTATGTACAGAAAAATGAATTTATAAAGCTGAGCATGGGAATGCCTGCCTCAGCTAGATGATGAAAGTAGTATGAAAAATAATGTATTGTATTGTATCTTATTACAGGTCTCCTCCCAGCATTGGATGAACTTCGGATTCCCCTGATAAAGCATTTCACCCGATAAACAACCTCATACTTTAGGGGGAAACTGTTATAGACATTTTTGTGCCTTACAACATTGAGCATGAAATGTCCATAATCTAAGGGATCCAAAGTCCCTAAACATGTTGTTCCTACCCCTAGAGGAACAAGGCTAACAAACCATAGCAATTCACATAAGTTCTCCACCAGAAACTGCTCAAAAACAAGTCAATTCAGGATCATTTCAGTGGCTACACTAGCTGTTTGCACTGAATGTCAAAGCCAACACTGGCTACCTGCGTTGAATGTCAAAGGGAACATTGGCTACCTGCGCTGAATGAGAGTGGACATGTGGCAAGCTCATTTCTCAAGGTGTCAAAACCCAGGAAGCTTCCAAAATGACACTTGCCTCAGGGAATTCGACTGGTGATGAGTAAGAGGTTCCAAATCTCCAAGTGGAAGCAAGAACCTCCAGGTGGAATCAAGAACTGACAGAGGGAGAGGACACTAGTCAGATCTCAAGCCGACTCATCCTCTCTCCAAACATCTATATATGGATCTCTCCTCCATGAGATCTAGAGGCTGGAGTTTTGTTATTGCAAAGAAGTGCTATTAGTTTGAGATTGGAATCATTGGGTGCTTAATGCTTTGAAGGGGGTGAAGATAGGAATTCCATTTGCTGGGAAGGAGATGCTGGATTGGAGCCCTTTGGGTTGTATCTCTTCCTGAACCTTGTTATTCATCAATAAAGCTATCTTGGTTTCTCCTATATACTGATGTGTCTTTGATGTATGATTGCATTAGTGTATTTGGTTTATTTCTAATCCTAAACTAGTTATGAATGTGAATATCTGTCGTTGTGTAGTGTCCTTCTCTTGTCGCAAGTAGCTGTTCTCTTGTGATCTTGCAGGAACCCGTTGAAGCTGGACAAGCAAGAAGGCAAGTAGCTGTTCTCTTGTGATCTTGCATGAACCTGTTGAAGCTGGGCGAGTGAGAAGGCAAGTAGCTATGAACTCCCAAAGAGAAGAGAGATCGGATCGAGGGACAAACGGAAGACACCGGTAAGTCTATTTATCTCTCTTCTTTCACATTTCATAAAGGAAGAAACCATAATAGCTGTCCTTGTTTGTTGCTAAGGCACTGTCACACCTTAGGTGGATAGGATCGTCCTGCATAGGCATTTTTCCCCACAACAGAATACCACATCAATCAGTTCAGACTTTAGGAGCCTTCTCATTTCTAGTTTTTTTTTTCAGGACTAGCAATCCCTCTACAGTTGAAAGAGAGAACCTTCATGGGGGAGATGGATCCAGGGGATTCTATGCTCTAAGGACCTTGTCAAGAGTAAGTTGTCGACATGACGCGATATCCATCCCTGCATGCTGTTTAGCTTTTGACAGGGAGGATGGTCTTCCTTGAGGGATCTTCAAGGGGGTGGGAGAGGGTACCAGGCCAATGCCTATTGTATCAGGGGCCTGGGACCGAGAGAGGGGGAAGAGGGGGTAACGATGGGTAAGGGGATCAATTACAAGAGTTGTATTAGGTGGCACCTCCTCAGGAAAGGAAGGGGAGGTACATGATAAGATAGGAGGAGGGAGGATCAGGGGACATTCAAGATGGATTGGCGGAGGTGGTAGGGAATCAAGGCTTTGATGAAGTTCCTTAGATATATCCATATAATCAGAAGCATATGTAAAGGATATAGAGAAAGGTTTAGAAATCGACATACCCAAAGATAACGCGACTCCAATGACCGACCTTGACCTGGTTAGTGGTGGTGAAGGAGTTCAGAGAGATATTTTCCCGCGGTTCTTCGGTGTTGTCGAGGTCTGTATGGTTCCAACAGCTTCAATGGATGTGTGTTCAATGTCCTCAAACTATTTTACCTGTGCCCAATGATCCAATGAAGGAATTATTTTTCCTTTGTTCCCTGTCCTCGATTTCCCCAGAAGAGGGCAGTCTTTGAAGAGGTGGCCTACTTTGTGACATCATCTGCAATGAAAGGGAACCCCTTCATAATCAAGGATTTGGATCTGAGTGTAGTTCCTCCAGCGTAGGGTGACTTTCTCCTGTAACCCTCCACTGATGTCTAAATGAACCAGGATACGTGCATAGTCCATAAAATTGTTGGTGAGATATGACCGATCATATTCCAAGAAGGTACTGAGGGTGTTTCCGATTCACCTGAAGATGTCCTCGGTCCAGAATTGAAGTAGCAGGCCAGGGAGGCATACCCATAGAGGCCCAACCCCAAGCTGTTCTTTGTCTGGGTCAAATAGCGGGCTCCATCTCCTTAGCATTACAGGGGCCTACTCAATATGTTGAAAGGAGGAAAATATCCAATTTGTATGTTTAGCTCGTGCAAAATGTAATGCAAACCAACCTTGAACAAAATTTTGTAGGAAGAGAAGTTCAGCCAAGTTCTAACCCCATATTTCTGCGACCCATTGTTTTAATCTTGTCGCAGAGTAGTTCCTTCCCCTTACTCTTCCCACTAGGACTCTCGCAGCCATGTCCATGGTTTCTTCCCACTGGAAATCCTCTTCCTAGTTGATGATTACTTCTTGCGCCTTTGATTTCACGCACCTTATTTTCTTGCTAGGTCTAGGCTATGTGGCTGCAACGTTCCCCTGTACTCCATTAAGGTTAGGGTTAGGGTTCGGGGGAATTAGGCCAGGGCCAGATGGGAAAGCGTTTGGGAGAGGTGGAACATCTGTGAAGCTGCCAGAAGGGGGAACAGGTGTGGGGGTCGAGATGGGGGGAGTCAAATGGGGTGGAGGCATGCCGTGGAGAGAGTAAGAGGGGTAATGTAAGCCTACAGAAGGTTGGATGGGTGAAGGTCCAGAAGAGCCAGCTGCATGTTACGGGCCGATGCATCTAGCTTCAAATTGAAGGGTGGTCGGCGACAAATGAGGGATGTCAAAAGGCGGCTAGGAGGATAACGCCTCAAGCAAATCGATGACCACACTAGTTGGACCCATGAGTGATGAAAGTGGAGCAATGGCTTCAGTTAGGTCTCCATTGAAAGGAAATAAATCCTCTGTGCATGGATGCCAGCTAAAAATGGAAGTACCCTTGAGTGGTTCTTCTAAATAGTCTATAAGTCATGTCTCCATTACTATCCAGTGGTTACGCCAGCTGCCGCCATCTTCGGGAATAGTCGTCACAATGGGGGACCAGAAGCTACATACAAACGATAAATGGTAAGGCTTCAGCAAAAACCATGGGGAGTATGGTAGTCGCACAATAGACAGACGGAAGGGGAGTGAAACATAGTGTGGGATGCAAACTTCGCATAGTGAACAAGCCTAGCCTAGCGCGGACGGTGTAGCACCAGGTGTACTGTAGAAAACCTACCCCATGTCAGGGTTCGGTTGTGCCAGGTTTCCCATCCTCCTTTCCAGAAGATAGAATCAAATTGTAGAATAATTAAAAAAAATCCAATCCCCACAAGATTTGAACTCATAGCCTCCACTGAAGAATTTGTTGTTAACATATTCTCCACCATTATCAGATCTTAGCTTAAGAATTTGATGTCCAGATTGTTTCTCAACAAAGACCTTAAATTCCAAGAACATGCTAAAGACTTCAATCTTGATTTTTAAGAAGTATAACCAAGTGTGTCTAGAGAAATCATCAATGAACGTTAAGAAATACTTTTAGCCAGAGAATGAAACAACTAGAAGTGGACCACATAAATTACTATCCACAAGTTGTAAAGGGGATGAGGCGTGCCAAGAGGTACTTTTTTCAAAACTATCCCCATGATTTTTTTCGAGTACACGTCTAGAACAAACACCATCTCTGCAAGATACCATAGGAAGACCTATCACCATATTTTCTTTACATATGTTTTGAAGGGACCGATAGTTTAAGTGACCAAATCATTCATGCCAAAGTTTTCTCACTTCACCATTATGAGCAACAGACACGAAGGGAAGTGTTGATGACCCAAATTTGTTAAAATTATATAACCTTGTAGAATCATCAACAATTCCATAGCTAAAACATGTCTAGGATCTCTTAGGCCCTTAATTACAACACCATGAGGTGAAAATTCAACGGTTTTACCTTCACTTGAATGAGTTATCTGATATATAGATAGAAGGTTGTAGGATAAGGTAGGAACACATAATACATCATTAAATTGACCATTGTCTAGATAAATAGTTCTAGTCCCTACAAGAATAAGAGATCTATCATCACCAACATAGACATTTTTGGCATTACAATCATTTAAATAAGAAAAAATCGCTTTGTTTTTGGCCATGTGATAACAAGCTCCAGAATCAATGATCCACTCATGAGAATGAGAAGAAGAAGATACATTTAGTGCATAACCAGACCGAAATGCTTGACAACCACATGCAAAAATATATTCTTGAAGATGAAGTTGAAGTTGAAGAGTGCTTCAAATGGATGTTATGCTTCTTCATGGCTACTTCCAAGGCTTCCATATTCTTAAAGAATTTGGATTCTAAGTGGCCATGATGATTACAAAAGTTGCAATGACTATCAGTCTTGTTCCCTTTGTTTTTATTTGCCTTATCATTTCGTTGAATTGATTTTTCATTTTGAGGTTGAAAATGCTTAGGACCCTTGTTTGGTTTAGGACCATTCTTTTTAGGATGCTTCTTCTTAGGATTCTTTGAATTTGGTTGCTATTGGGATGCTAAGGATTTCTTAAAAGGGTTTCTAGTATTAAGAAGACCAATATGTAAGAGTTTTCTTGTTCTCTTATTAAATAATCAAAAAAGGCATCAATATAGGGGGACTTTTAGGTTTGTCCTTGAGAAATAAAGGCTTCTCTAGTAGAATGGATGATGGAAACAAACACAGAGTAGGCTGGTCCTAACTTAGTAAGAATGGAATGGATAAGGCTACCATCTTCTTTCATAACCTTAACACCTTCGAACAAAAGTCTAAGGGTCTTGAACTTGGACAAAAAATCTTCAATGGAAGAAAAATTATCGGGGTCCAATGTAATAAACTCATTTTCGAGTTAATAGACTCTAATTTCATTCTTAGTTCCAAAAACTTTATTGAGTTGTTCAATTGCTTCATCAGGGGTATCAATTTCTGCAATATGGAATCTAAGGTATGGAGAAATATACATCCCTATCAACCCACATGCTTGATCTTGCTTATTTTCCCATTTGGATTTCTTATCTTCATCATTAGGTTTAGACTCTTGGCTTGAGGCTATTCTATAGAACCTTTACTTCTAAGTAAACCCACATTGTAAGATAGCCATTGGAAGTAGTTGATGCTATCAAGAATAACTAGGCATGTAATTTCCATTTTAAAATAAACTAAAGCTGAATATTTTGAACTAAGTGTTCCAATGGAGATATCTCGAAAAATTAGGTCAATTAAAAAAAATTGCTCTGAAAACGACTTCCGGATGAAGAAGTTATGGTTTTTTGAAGAAAAGTTGTTGAAGATGCCAACAAACTACATGAATGTTGGGAAGTGAATTATAATGTTATATTTAAAAAAAATTCCCCTCCTTTTCCAAACTTAATTTAACTAGCTCACTTAAAAAAAAATTACTTTATGTGACCCACTTTTATAAATAAGTGAAAGTCACTTTTACAATGGAAATTTACGAACTATCCACTAAATTGTAATTTAAATAAAAGATAAAAAGACTTCGGAATTATAAGTGACTCACTTTTTATAATGGGTGAGAACAATTTTACATAAAGTAACTTTAAAACATAAGTTACATATGCTTTTTGAAAAAGTACCTCAACAAAAAGAAAGACTTGAACCCAAGACCTATATTCTCTTAAAGTAACTTTGGACCAAGTGAGCTAGTTTAAAAGGTTAGAAATTTTTGGAAACGAGGAAGTTTTTTTTTTTTGGCTCACTGAAGCTTTGGGGTGCGTGCTTACTTGAAAAACCCCTTTTTTGCCTACAAAATAAAAAAACTGTAGAAATTCTGCATATTCTTTACAAATATCGCTCTGAGACCATATAGAAAATTTGACTGTAGATTAACTCGATAATGCAATATACCAAAGAAAAATACTATAACCTACTTCTACTATCAATTTGTGGAAGCTTAAAATTGAGCAAGATCAAGCTGACCCACATAACAAGAAGAAGAAGAATTAATGCAAATGAAACACAAAAAATACTCAGGGGAAATTCTCAGCTAAAAACTCCACTATCCTATTATCATACAAGGTGGAAATACATTAAAATTATATAAATCCTTAGCTCTCACAGCTATCTATCTCTCAGTACAATCCTCCTGGATGCTCACAGGAAATTAAAGCTTCTCACAAGCCTTCTCCTTTGCCCTCCAAGCTCCTATTTCCTTGCGCAGTTCCTCTGGGATGATCTCCTTCAGCTAGCAGAACACTGCTCTCACACACTGCTCCAACACACTGTCAGAACTGCGCAATCCTCCAGGAACCTTACCTTGATCGCATGCATGAGTTTCCTTTATAGGAAAACACATGCAATTGATAGTACACTGTCCTTGACATTTAGCTCAACTGGATCTTTCTCAGAATAGACATGCATGCGTTTCTGATGAGGGAATCTTCAGTTATATGGAGTACACTGGTTGAGTGCATGCATGCATCAAATGATTGATAACTCACACTTAGTTCCTCAAATAGTTTGGAACTATTTTAACTAGACTTAACTTGGTAAACTGAGCTAACTAATTACAACTCAAATATAACTCAATCTTATCTCCTTAATTAAGGGATAATATCCTTAATTTAAGGGATAGCTGTTGCATGAATTCAGAAAGACTTCTAACTTGAATTTCTCCAACTAATTAATCCATAATGAATTAATTAATTATTTCCAAGCAGCTGGCGAGACTAAATTCAAATTTTAATTCACAATTTTAATTCAAGGACAAATTGAAATTGGAATATTTTGGATTCTATTTTTATCATTTCTTGTTGCTATTTTCAACAAAAACAAGCACAACCCAAAAAAAACAAACAAAATTAATCTAGGCCTTATGACTTAAAGTTAGATTTGGCCGAAAACTAAATATTTTCCTCAATGTTATGATTTTCTGAGATCACACTAAGGCGCAGCGGAAAAGAGCATACACATGAGAAAAATCCTTTCTTTATGTTTCTGGTTTGCCCAGATCGTACAGAGTCGCGGGAAAAAGAGAATACGCAGAAATTACAGGTATAGATCGGATAACACAAAAAAATATAGATGACTATAAATAGAAATAAACAAAGAGATAAATAAATACAGCTACAAATAAAGACTGCATAGCTCTAGCTCTTAAAAATAACGTAGCTAGGGCTACCAGAAACCTTTTCGAGTGAAACGAAAAGGGTTCTTCAATGGAAAAGATGCTCCTAACACAATAGAACAACCATCTCGGCCCAAAAGCGGTAAAGAACAATAAACATAGGAATCGTTAGTCTGATGTAGTTGTACCGACTTTAGATTTGGATCACCAACAGATGCGACTCTCGAATGACTTTGATACCATGTAGGAATTTACAGGGTAAGTTCCTAAGATAGAAAACTAGAGGACACCGTTCACAAACAGATCACAGACCAGTACACCAGTATTCTTGATGTGGTTAAAACCCTCAAAGAGGGAAACAATCTACAGCTTGAGCCAACGTGGTCACTTCAGGCAATTTATTAATGCAAAAGAAAGAAATTTTACGTAATCTTCTCTCATGAACGGTTACCTAACAAATGACCCTCCTTGCTCTTTAAATAGAGATCATGGACCAATCGGGTGTTAGGCCACAGATCAAGTGTCGGTAATACCGAGGAGAGAATGAATCGTCAGATCACTTCATGTTTAGAACATATCATGACAGTCAGATTGTACGTTACAAAAAGTACATACTAAAGAAACACACTTTACCTAACTATACACTAGACCAAGTTGTACTTAATTATTTCCTATGTGTTGGAATATCCTAACATTGTTATTCTTCCCGAGGTTATCAATTTCTTCTAATGCACTAATACATTTTTCTATGTGTTGGAATATCCTAACATTGTTATTCTTCCTGAGGTTATCAATTTCTTCTAATGCACTGATACATTTTTCGTTAAGGTCCACTATGCCTTCAACACTTTCTCTTGTTTATTTTCTAGGGCACAAAGTAGAAAACATTTTTTTTTAGAGAGATAACTAATTTCAATGATCCATTTAACATTGATTTAACATATTGTCCATTCATAATCATTAAATTTTTTTACAAAATAAAATATCAACCATTAAACCATGAAAGAGCAATAAAAATAACCACAAAACCATGAGACAAAAGACACAAAAATTAGGCCCAAGGCCAGGGAAAAACCCACAAGGGGAAAACCCAAAAGATTATTCCTTATGAAAAAGAGAGAGGGAGAGACTAAATTAGTACATTGGATACAACATCAATATCATATCCTAACCAATAACCAAGAATAAGAAGAAAACCCAAACCCTCCTAAAATTTTGACCCTCCTTCCTCCTCCTCTTGAACTTCACTGGAAAAAAATCATGTGATAATATATCGGTGTGTCCAAATAATAGAGGAAGCCTCTATTTATACAAAATTTTATGGGGATTGAATGGGTGCCTCTTATGGGTTCGTCGACCTAAGACAATTTGAGGTTGACCTGTAAATTTTGAGGGAAAATAGTAAATTGAAATTTACAGTTTTAATTTTCTTTTTCTTCATTTAATTTTTATTGATATAAATGCCAACCGTGGCTACAATTTTCAAAACTCTCTCTTAGTTATGGAGGTATTTTCATTCTTTCATCATGAGGAAAGTAGATAGCATCAAAATTGAATTTCAATGCTCCCTCTCAGATAGGGAGGTATTATCAAGGTTGAACGATACATCACATCTCAGTAGAACAATGGTGTCTCGATCATAGAAGATGAATAATACAAAAATGATGATGGGGGAGATCGATTTACCACAAATAATTCCATGGCAGTCATATTTGACATTGGTAAATATCACACACATCCTAGTGGTCTCCAGGTCAAGGTCCATGACCTAAAAGTGTATATCATAGATACCATCTCATATGTACATGACTCATCATAAAGAAAGCTAATAGTTGCATCGTCATCTCATCTCATCTCATCTTAGAAGAATGATATAGAGCTACAATAAGGGGGATATATTTACAACAACCAATTCCATGGAAATCATAAATGACCTTGGTAAAGATACACACCCTATGTCCACTGACTAACCCTCACCAAACTTGATCCTCAACGATCAAGTGGGAGAACACCTACATCCAACACTTAGGGGAGATAAAGTTATCAAAACCAAGTCTATGTAATGCACATCCACCTTTGGTAAATATCACACACACCTAAGTATCCTCACCCACTAGCCAGATAGGTGGAAATCCCAGCAAGCTTAACCATGTCCATGGCCCTTTGGTCAATAAAGAAAAAAATGTGACTTGTGGGTAGGATGCATATTGTGGCATGTACTCAACCAAGTCCATGGATTTAAAGAGTACCCTCACACCCAGGAGTCTCGCTACTCAATCCTACTTCACCAAGTCCATGTCTAGTTGAAAAAGTAGGAGAGAGAATATTCTCAATTTTCTCGATCAATAATATTCCCTTTCATGGAAGGATACGTTCTCTTTCACTCCAGGGTGCTCTCTAAAGAATACTAGAACTTCACTTTCAACAATATCTTGGTGAGAATGTCTGCAACTTGCTCAAATCCTACAGATTCACTACTTTAGTTTTGAAACAAGTCATTGTAAAAGCCTCGCTATTTTATCTGTGCTAGATCCTAATCACTTCCTCTATGTTGGAGCCTTAATGCTCCATTAGTGGCCCTATGTCTGACAATCCTAACTAGATAAATTTTGAAGCCACACTACTTGCAATATAATCGACTAATGTTATTGGAAATACTTGTGGGGGGGGGGGGGGTGAATTAGTATTTCTTAGCAATTAGTAACTTATTAATATTTTTTAGAGAATTAATTAATATTCAACATTAATTCAAAGCATAAATAAGAAATAAACAATTGACACCAAAGTTTTTAGTTGGAAACCCCCTTTGGGACAAACTACTGAAACTTTTCAAATAATTTTGTGAGTACATAAAATTCTTTAGCTCCAACTAAAAATGGAAGCCACAACTCCCTAGTAATTTAAAAAAAGCATTCAATTTTCCATCTTTAATTGGAATGACACTTCAACACCTTAGTTTTATCAGCTAATGCTGAAGGTATGCTCCAACACCCTTGAGATATCAAGCTTTCCCTAGCATCGCCCTACTGAAGTGTTTTCAGGCTCCAAATTTAAGGTGAATTCAACCACCTACCTAGCACAACCCAACCATCTTGAAATGATAATGAATTTGACACAAGTAGTGGTCTCCCGTACTAGGGATAATGACCCACTTACAACTTCAATGATGTCAACCTTCAATTTCAAGACCTGTATTCTAGAAGGCCAATTACTTCTTGTTGCAATATGACTAGGCTAAAACAATTTGATTAATGACAAAATACCTAAACTAGTGAAACCCTTAGCCAAAATTATCAAATATGAACCTCCCACTACTACTATATAAGCCACTAAACCATACTTTGTCAGAAGATGCCAACTGAGACTACTGTGCAAGATTATTTAATTCAAGGATGAAAGTCTTCCTTCAACTAATCAGTGGCTCAAGACCACTGCTCTTAAACCGCTTAATTCTACTACAAAAGATAGAGGATTCCTATGACCAAGATGACACTGCTATAATAAATATGATAATATAGCGCAACTGCTTACCACTGAAAGTATGAAACTCTAACCACAAATTTCTCCATTTTTTCTTGTAGATAATTCCCATTTAGAAACTTTTAAGCAATGTCAGACATACCCTTTTTTCTTATCAATTCAAATCATTTACTACCTTATAGTTTCTTTGTGAACATAACACCGTACATGCAGTGAACAAAGTTCGGACATTCTGCTATAGTCAACTTCTTTTGGTAGGAACAAAACAAGTATATGTATATATATTCAGAACACTTCAGAATCACATCACTGGAGGAAAAGGAAAACCTTTCACTATTAATTATATGTGTTGGAGAAAACACGTTGTTGTGGGCGTGGCAATTTTATGGATTACTACCTTGGAAGTTGAAATCATCAAGGATCCAGGAAATTGACAACAATGATAATGCCAATGGTGATACACCTTCAAAAATTATATGACAAAGATGTTTAGAGTATGCCAAGAAATTTAAATGATCATGAGTCTGTTTCATATTCTTTTACTTAGATATGACTTCAGGGGCTAATGCCTTTTTTCTTCAAGATTTGGATATCATTTTAAGGAGACTTAGGCCACAAATATTAACTATTACTTTAACTGTTACTATCTAAAGGAAGAAATATACCCTAAACGCAGGTCTAAATAGAGTTAAAATATTCAGAATGAGGCCATATGGGTAGTAAGCCTTTGAATTAAGAATGTAGGCTTGAAAATGAGAGTTTTAGTCCTTAAGATTATGTGCAAAAATTGTCTTGAAATATTACAAGTTAATCTAGGTCTTACATTGCGAATCTAGGGTTACCAAAGATATTAACACTTTATTTGGACTGTGCTCCATAGAATGGACACAACTTTTCAATAATTTGATGGTAGAAGAATCTGAATGATTTAGGCTTGATCATGTTGGAAACCTTTGAGCACTACTAAGAGGGAGGGTGAATCATTAGTGAAACGTATTACCAATTTTTTTCCTTTTAATTGCTTTACTGAATCAAACATATATTCATTAGAAACACATTAGATTATCTCATGAACATAAACCATATAAGCAACTAAAATAAGATAATCATATGAAAAACAATAATCAACACATCAAAACATCCACAAAATCCATCACACAAGGGACACAAGATATTTGGTGGAAAACCCTTCACTAAGAAAAAAACCACCCTTGTTGTTGTTGCACTGCTCTGAATATTTTATTAAGAAAAACGTGTCTTTTACATAGATTCACTGATTACCATCAGCATGCAGACTCAACCTCATATACAATCAGCTGACTTCGATCAGTCTAGAGACTCAATCCTACTGATCAACTCAGAAGACTATGTTCTCCACGGATCTATGGACTACCATCCGTTGAAAGCCACCATGATCAATTGATCCTTGCCCAACTCTGATTGAACTATCCAACTACCACTGGATTGAGAAACTTTTGCTTTCATTGAAACTTCGTAATCAATGCTCCACATCCATGAAGTCATTTCTCATGTCCTCTATGTGGACCTCCTTTCATCTATTTTCAAACTAGATCCCAAAAATTTCTGCTCAAACAGATTTAACTTTGTAATATGACCTCTAGTAGCAAGACACCATCACATCAATAAAAAAATAAGCACCACAAATATGTGCTCCCATCTCTAGCAAAATATTGGTCACAAAAAAACTGAATACTATTAAACCCTCACATCAATATGATGCTGCATAATACAAATAATATTATAACACACTTTGGCTATGTGCCAAATGCATCAGTAACTCATCCAAAAACAAATGTGAAAGTCACCAACAAAAACATTCTCTAGCGGCATACAAAAACACTCTAAACAATCTCTACTCCAACAACTTCAAATCTGATCTATTCTACAACATGCTTTAGAAAATCTGCATCACATAACCCTCACACAACTTGCACACCATCTTCCAATATCTTACTCACTCCATACACAAGGAGAATAAACCATACTATCAGTGAGCTTCCTCCAATATATAGATGAACCGAGGTGCTCAAATCAATAATTACCAAGAACTACTGAGCTCCACAATCTTCGTTCATATGCTTGACTTGATCTTGATTTATCTCATTTACTTGATCAATCCACTAACTCCACTCGCCTTTTTATATCTTCAATGTTAATAGCTTTTTGGAAGTTCCTTGACCTTTTCTGATCTTTCGATAAAAAGTTTCGAACAAGACAAGCTAGAAAAACCATTAATTAACCTAAGCAATGTGAGGAATGCAGGTAAAATCACTCCCATAATGTATACGCTACTCCTGTGAGGGAAACCTACATATGTACACTGTTCCTATGAAGGAAACTAGCGTATACCCTCAAAAACCAAGTTTTCCAACTCTTCTGGGCTCCAAACTTCTTGAAACTGATTCTCTTCTTCTCTAAGCACCTGTACAAGCCTCCAAAACTCTAACATAGCTTCTGACACATTTGCAAGTGGATCAAACATGGCTCCCAAGTTTCATTTGCCAAGTTGACCTAAAAGGCCAAAAAACAAGTTTGGCAAGAGTGCCAACAAGTCCTCCACTCTCCATCAATCATCTCCACAAGTTGCAACACCTCTGACAGACCTGCAATACTTTGTAGCACCATCATCAAGCCATCACATCACTACAACAAGTCATCCTCATAAGCATAAACATGAAGACCTAATGAAGGCATAGTTGAAAATTCAACTAGTATGCCATCAACCATCTCCATCACATGTTTATATGCATCATCAACTTATTGCAGCATCATAATCCAACCAATGCCATCATCTAACCATCATGAGTGACATCATATTGTTGACATCAATGCCAACATAATCATCCTAATGCCAACTCAACTAGTTGCAACCATTACAAGAAAGGCATCCATACATTAGCTAGTCTACATAGGGTTGACATCAATGCTAACATTAGCTAGATGCCATCATGAAATAATGCTAACATCAGCTAGATGGAACCATGCAAACCATAATGCCAACAAATCAATCCAATGCTATATCAAATATTAGGCCATAAATTCTTGATGTGATATGTGACATCAACGAATCCTTAGTTCTAGCCTTTAAAAGTTGCAACTTCAAGATCAAAAATATTTTCTTCACTAGTCCTCATAGGTCATATTATTAAAATAATAATAATAATAATATTAGATCATGCTCAAACTCCTTCCTTAGTTTGTAATAAATTTTCATGCACATGAATTGTATCTTTAAGAGAACCAGACCACTCCAAACTCCAGACAAATTATACATTGTTCTCAGATCTAAACTCTTCTTCAAATTTTCTATCTCGTTTTATTTAAAAAGAATCGAGACTACAGATTAATTTAACACATGACCTTCAGTCTCCACCTGCAATGAGTCACCCTAACAAAACCCTTAAAAAAACCAAAACAAAAAAATCACTAGCAACTTCATCTCATTCTGATTTTTTCTCCACAGGGCCAAGTATAATTGCATAACTCAGTAGTCAAAAGATATTAATTTTAGTGCATGCCTTGGATGATAGATCAAGTGGTTTTTTATAGAATTGGGAAGGGATTCAAGAGATGCAACGATTCCTATTTTAGAGGGAGGAATTTGAATTTAAAATTGAAATTTTGGAGCCAAAGTTCTTAATATCCTGTTGTCGCTGCCACAACCGCCTCCAAAAATTCACTACATTAAAATTTTGGAGCTTATCCAATTGTCGCATCAAGTATCGATTTCATGATCAAGTATTGTTTCAATTCATTATACATTTTTCAAGTGTTCTAGATCTTTCCTAAGTGTCATCACATTGTTTAGGCTCTAGTGCACTTCACAGTTATAACACCTTCGTTTGTTGTAAAATGACACTTTTGGTCATAATCACATACACTTAGTTCATTGTACTTGGGGAGTTCTTGATTTCATGTCTAAACTCATAGTGTTCGTTCCTTGTCCTCTCTTCTAGACTTAGACAAATTTGGTTGCATAAGTTTACCCATTAATATTAGGAGCGCAAAAGAACACTATTAAGACTTGATAAGGAATCATTTGTTGTTCAGAAGTGTGCCTTGTTCCCTTCAAGAGTTCATAGTGCAGCCTTTTGCATCATTCCCCTTCCCAGTTCAAAAATATCCCCAAAAAATCAACTCTTCCCTTAAGCACAGTTATTCGACCCGAAGAAAGTCATGAAGCTTAATATCTTCATCCTTCAGTAGTGTCCTTATGCTTTTTTTAGCTCTCATGGGCACATGAGTGCACCCCAAATTCTTGAAGCTTCATCCATTCAACCTTTGATAGTGCACCCTGTGCCCTTCCTGTCTCGAGTGCACAATGAACTTGGGAAGCCCAAATTATTTTCCTTCATCCCTCGAACCTACGCCCTCCCTTGAGTTTTATGTCTCCTATTGAGCACATGAGAATAACTCGAAGCATTGAAGCCTTGGTGCTTCCCCATTTCACAGTGTGCCATTGCGCCCAAAAGTTTCCTTGTCCTTTCTGAGCACGCTATTAAGTCATGAACATAAAATTTGCCTGAAACATGTTAGGATATGAGATTTTTTAGGATGGTGTTTTCTTTCCATGAGTGATTTGAGTTGCATATATTCTAAAACAACATGGAAAGGATGCATGAATAACATCAGACAAGGAGGGCAGCTAGAGGAAGCATTCAAGAATGAAGAACACATTGAAATCTTGATGATCAAGGCAACCCAAAAGACTCCATGTAATCAAAGACCCTTTGGAGGGTGAAGACATCAAAAAAATGTAAGCTACATGTAATATCAAAGACATACGTGGAAACCTTGCCACCTATCAAAGAAAGTCCATGTCATCAGTCACTATGAGTCAAAGTCATCAATGTTAGTGACTTGTCATCTCCTCACCATATTATGATGTGGAAATCATGATGCAATTTTGTAATTATTGTAAAGTCAAAGAAGTAGAAGTACAATATTCATATATGGACAAAAGAGCCATGTGTAGAAGTAAAAAAAACATGTAATTCCAAGAGTCATAGGTAATTCGAAAATTTATTTGGAAGTTCAAGAGTTATAGAAGTACAAATTTCATTAGAAGTTGGAAAGTAAATGTAGAATTTTCTCTACAAATCAGCTAGCTCACTAATATCATGTAGAAATTTCACCTGCAAATCCAACTGATATATGCAATGTACTAAAGCATAATACTAGATCTACATCTACCATAAACTTAGCGAAAGCTTAATTGAACATAAGCAACATCAAGCATAAACACATATAACTGATAAGAAGGGATCAATCACACATAACACAAAATATATCAGTGGGGAAAGCACCAGCATAAAACCCCAACTCTGTATTATCAATCAAGTGGAAATCCTCAACAACATACAAAAAGAATCAACTAAAAAGCTATCCTGTTCTCTCTATACTCTGATGATGTAGGTCATGGACTATTTTGGCCTGTATATATAGGCTCCATAAGTCCTCCAAGCCCCTATTTCCTTGTGCAGTTTTGGTTGGGGTCTAATTACAAAACACATGTAAATTGGTCAAATCATACATGCTATCAACCTCAGGTCCAACTACGCAATACTTGATGACAAAGATTCCTCTTACATGCAAGGAATATTTGTTATAGACATTTTTGTGCCTTACAGCATTGAGCATGAAATTTCCATAATCTAAGGGATCCAAAGTCCCTAAACATATTGTTCCTACCCCTAGAGGAACAAGGCTAACAAACCACAACAATTCACAGAAGTTCTCCACCAGAAACTGCTCAAAAACAAGTCAATTCAGGATCAATTCAGTGGCTCCACTAGCTGTCTGCGCTGAATGTCAAAGCCAACACTGGCTACCTGCGCTGAATGTCAAAGCCAACACTGGATACCTGCGCTGAGGGAGAGTTGACATGTGGCAAGTTCATTCCACGAGGTGTCAAAACCCAGGAAGCTTCCAAAATCTTCCTCAATGACACTTGCCTCAGGGAATTCGATTGTGATGAGTAAGAGGTTCCAAATCTCCAAGTGGAAGCAAGAACCTCCAAGTGGAATCAAGAACTGACAGAGGGAGAGGACACTAGTCAGATCTCAAGCTAACTCATCCTCTCTCCAAACATCTATATATGGATCTCTCCTCCATGAGATCTGGGGGGCTGGAATTTTGTTATTGCAAAGAATTGCTGTTGGTTTGAGATTGGGATCATTGGGTGCTTAATGCTTTGAAGGGGGTGAAGATAGGAATTCCATTTGCTGGGAAGGAGATGCTGGATTGGAGCCCTCTGGGTTGTATCTCTTCCTGAACCTTGTTATTCATCAATAAAGCTATCTTGGTTTCTCCTATATACTGATGTATCTTTGATGTATGATTGCATTAGTATGTTTAGTTTATTTCTAATCCTGAACTAGTTATGAATGTGAATCCATGTCTTGTGTAGTGTTCTCTTCTTGTGATCTTGCAGAAACCTCTTGAAGCTGGGCGAGCGGGAAGACAAGTAGCTGGGAACTCTCCAAGGGAAGAGGAACCGGATCGACGGACAAACGGAAGACACCGGTTAGTCCATCTATCTCTCTTCATTCTTAATTCATAAAGGAAGAATACTAGAATAGCTATCTCTGTTTGTTGCTAAGGAACTGTCACACCTTAGGTGGATAGGATCGTCCTGCATAGGCATTTTTCCCCACAACAAATTGACGACTTCGTTGGGGAAATCTATTTAGTCATTTTATTTGTGTTTCCATCATTGTTTGTTTCATAGACTCGACAACAACAATCGAACTGCATCTGCTATTCCCAGATGCAAAGTAGACAGTTGCTGCTTTGTGTTGGAAATAATACTGAGAGGGGGGGGGGGGGTGAATCAGTATTATCAGAAAAACTTTTACATTTTATGCTCAGAAACATATACACAACTTCAGTTAAGTGAAACAGCGTGTACACACAACTTTGTCTAAAGAAACCAACATATAACAATAAAACTTATGATTCAGTAGCTTATCTTCAGAAAATGAATCAGGACATTATTAACCATGATAGTAAAATAGGTGCAGTATAACAGAACAGATCATCACACAGAAAACACACACATGAACACCATGATATAAGGTGGAAACCCAATGTGGGTGAAAACCACCTGCTGCAAGTCGTGTCTATCTTTCTTTAATATGAAACTTCAGTTTACAATCTTTTGTACTGGTGCAGCCTTATACCAGTACGCAGGCTACAACCTGCTGAAGGCTTCAACCTTCTCTCGTTCTCCAAACTTTCTTGGAAGGGAGCTCCAACCCCCTTTGCTCTTGTACTAGCTAAGATACTAGTACGTAGGTGCTGGCCTACAATCTTCTTTCCTTCAGGTACCACCTTTCATGCATTTTCAGACTGGATATTCCTGAAGCACAACATTACAATCTGAAGACCACAATTCATTCAACTTTCATAGCAGATTACAAAACAACCAACGATCACTGAACCACTGAAACCCTGTCAAACCCAGTTACCAGAACACGGAGCAGACTACAGAACTCTGCAATAACAGTCAAACCCAGCTGCAACCCAAAAATCAAGCTCCAAAAGATATACGCTACTTCAATGAAGGCAACCCGCGTATACACGCGGTTTTACCGAAGACAACCTGCGTACAGATCTAAAAATAATTTTTCATAACTTGCAGCTGTACCAGACATCAGTTATACCCAGAACATAACATTGCGTCAGTATGCAGATCTAGAAATACGCATAATCAACCATATAAAGATAGTTCATTTCAAACCATTTGATCCCGATCTCTCCTTAGATCTTGTTCTCCATCAACCGATGAGATCTCTCCTTAGCAATACTTCATCAACCAATAACCTGCATACTGGATCTAATACTTCATCAGATATTCAAGACTTTTCAGATGCACTTGCCTAATGATTTCCTTCTCCTTATATAGCCTTAGGCCTTGTTCAATACCAAGAGCCAAAACCATAGAAATCCAATACCATCAACTTCAAAACTAGGGATCAACACGTCCGTCGAGACACCAAGGTCCAAAACCATAGGCACAACTTCCAAGGAATAACCGCCGTGGACAAAGATAAGTTTTCCACATACACGCGCTTTTACTGAAGCCAACCAGCGTGTACACGCGACTTGGTATATAGAGAACCTGCGTATACGCGACTTGGTATATAATGAACATGCTTGTATACACGATTTGGTATATAATGAACATGCTTGTATACGCGACTTGGTATATAGTGAACCAGCGTGTATATATTTTTCTTCATACTTGTAGACTGATCATCAATTCCTTGCTGCTATCCTTCTGCACTATGATTTGTTATCAATGTGATTTGCCATCAAGGACAATACTTGTCTCATAATGCCAACAATATCCCCCTTTGGACTTGATGGCAACAACACCAAATCAAATCACTCTCCCCCTTTGTCATCAAGGGCAAAGGGTTGTGCTCCCCCTGAGTACATGCTGATATCTTTGCTTGGCTGTGCTGAAACATGCTCCCCCTGATTGTATGCGAGATCTGCAAAAGATGTTCTTCAAAAGAACCAAGACTTATACACCATAAGGGACCTTCCTATCACCAAAATACTCAATCCATACTCCCAACCAAGAGGGGATACATCAGAAACAATCAATTATTATTACATCATTCATCCCAGGCATAGTGGGGAAACCAACATAGGCCGTTACATGACCTTGACACCATAAAAGAGATATCACAAAAAAATACATGACATAGAGACAACAGATCTAGACCAAGACTTATGAAGGTCACGAGCAGCATCTGATAAACATCTTTTTAGATCAGCAGACCAAGATTTCCTTCTGAGCTCCTTCTCCTGAAACCAACAACAGTTGTGTACTAGAACCAAAAGCATCTAAATGCCAACAATGCTTTATGAGACTTTAAGCTGCTCCCCTGAACCTGTGCCTGCTGCATTCTGGCATACCCATCTCAGATCTTCTCCAACCAGAGTCTGCCCTTGCTGTTCAGAACTCCATATACGCGACTTCTCCTGCATAAAACAGCATATGCACGCAGATATGATTTCTGCAACACGCGTACACCATACACGCGACTTTCCCAGCATAGATCGGCGTATATATGCGGATATCCCTTACGTAACTTGCGTATACCAACTTTTATGTAGAACAGACAATCTTCAACAGCAGGATGAAGCATCAACTACTCCTAGCTTTTGTCTGAGATATTCAAAAGTTTCCCTGGGTAGTGGTTTTGTGAGAATGTCAGCAACTTGTTCCTTAGAAGGAACATACTCCAACTTGACCTTCTGCTCAAGCACTTGTTCCCGAAGAAAATGGTACTTGATTGGTATGTGCTTGGTCTTTGAGTGCATGACCGGATTCTTTGAAATGCTGATTGCACTTGTATTATCACATAAGATAGAGACTGGTGAAGTGCAGGTGATTTGAAAATCCTGCAAGGTCTGCATCATCCAAAGAAGTTGTGTGCAACAAGATGCCGCAACCACATATTCTGCTTCAGCTGTAGATAAGGTAATCGAGCTCTGTTTCTTGCTAAACCAAGATACTAATCTGGAGCCCATAAAGAATGCACCACCACTTGTGCTCTTCCTGTCATCCACGCTTCCGGCCCAATCTGCATCTGTATAAGCATGAAGTGTGAGATCTGTATCTCTAGGATACCATAAGCCATAATTTTGTGTCCCTTGAAGATACTTGAAAATTCTCTTCACTGCTTGAAGATGAGTCTCCTTCGGATTTGCTTGAAATCTTCCAACTATTCCGACTGCATGCATGATGTCTGGTCGGGTACCTGTCAAATAAAGCAAACTCCCAATCATGGATCTATAAGTTGGTTGATGAACTGCTATTGATTCATCATTTGCACTGAGGCTGCATCCTGTAACCATGGGTGTACATACTGGCTTTGACTCTTCCATGCCATACTTCTTCAAGATCTGCTTGAGGTACTTGGTTTGAGACAAGAAGATGCCTCCTTCATTTTGTTGGATTTGCAATCCAAGGAAGTATGTCAATTCTCCAAGTAATGACATTTCGAATTCTTTCTGCATAACCAAGGCAAAGTTTTGACTCATAGTCTCTTCATTGCTGCCAAAGATAATATCATCTACATAAACAACAAGTATTAGCAATTTGTTATTTTCAACTTTTATATAGAGATTGCTATCTGCTGATCCTTTTGAAAAGCCTTGTTGGTGAAGATATTTGTCCAACCGATAGTACCAAGCCCTTGGATCTTGTTTGAGACCATAGAGAGCCTTTTTCAATCTGCATACAAGGTTTGAATCATTCCCAAGAATGAAACCATCTGGCTATTCAATATATACTTCTTCTTCTAAGTCTCCATTCAGAAAGGCTGATTTCACGTCCATTTGAAATACCTTGAAGTTTTGAAAGCTTGAGAGAGCAAGGAACATTCGGATATCCTCAAGTCTTGCAACAGGAGCAAATGTCTCTTCAAAATCTATTCCTTCTTGCTGCGCATACCCTTTACAAACAAGTCTGGCCTTGTTTCTAATTACTTCTCCATTTTCATTCAATTTATTTTTGAAGACCCATTTAGTCCCTATGATATTTTTATCTTTTGGTCTAGGAACCAATTCCCAAGTATTGTTCTTTTTGATCTGCTCAAGTTCTTCATCCATTGCTTTGACCCAACATTCATCTTTGCATGCCTCTTTCACATTTTGTGGTTCAGTGGAAGAGAGTAATGCCAAATAGCTTGAAGGTTCTGCAATTCTTCTTCTTGTTTGTATTCCTGCTTCTTTCTGCCCCACAATCTGAGATTCTGGATGATTATTTTGAACATATCTGGATGGAGTCTTCTCTTCTATTCTTGTCTGCTCCTCTGGTTTTTCTTGAGTTTCTTCTTCTTCTTGAGGTTCTTCTTCTTCATCATTCTGCCTTTGAGGGTAGCCTTCATCTTCTTCAATGTCTTCATGATGAACTTGCCTAGGAATATATCCCTTCTCATCAACCACTACATCAATGCTGTCAACAATTCTGCCAAGTCTTTTGTTGTAGCACTTGTATGCTTTGCTATGTGGAGAATAACCAAGAAGAATGCCTTCATCTGCTCTTGGTTCAAGTTTTCCAAGTTGCTCATCAGTATTCTTAATATAACATTTGCTCCCAAAGATTTTGAAATGCTACACCGAAGGAGTCTCACCACTCCAGAGCTCATGAGGTGTTTGAGTGTTGTTTACTCGGACATTTGTTTTGTTAAGGATAATAACTGCAGCATGTGCAGCCTCACCCCAGAAATTTGCGGGAGTACCTGATTCATCAAGCATAGCACGAGCCATTTGTTGGATTGTTCTGTTCATTCTTTCCACAACCCCATTTTGCTGAGGAGTTCTAGCTGTAGAGAATTCTCTTCTTATCCCATGTTCTTCACAGAAATCGAAAAATTCATTTGAGGTAAACTCCCCACCTCTGTCAGATCTGAGGCACTTAATTTTGTGTCCTGATTCATTTTCAACCAAGGCTTTGAAGGATTTGAATTTTTCGAATGCTTCATCCTTGTGCTTCATAAGCCCTAACCAGACAAACCTGGAGAAATTGTCAATGAATAATATCAAATATTCTTCTCCTCGAGGTGTCCTTTTCCTAAATGGACCACATACATCTCTATGGACTAGCTCAAGAGGTATGCTGGCTGATCCTTCCTTCTCTGGAAAGTTAGTTCTGGTTTGCTTTCCAAACTGACAAGATTTGCATATAGTGTTGTCTGGAATTTTGATATCTAGAAGACCACGAACTGCCTGATATTTGCATGCTTTCCTTATTTGTGAAAAACTTAGATGCCCCAACCTTCGATGCCATAGCCAGTGTTCATCATCCTTGCTCAAATAGCATTCTTGTGGTCCTTCTTCAAATATGTATAGATTATTTGGAGTCCTTCTTCCTTTGATCACTGTTTTACCTGTATCAAGGTCATGAACACAACATCCATTTGATCTAAATATTACTTCTGTTCCTTGATCGCACATCTGACTGACACTCAGAAGATTATGCTTCAATCCATCAACATACAAAACATTTCCAGCTTTGACCTTCTCTTTCAATGGAGCAACACCTTTTCCTTTTATGGCTGTAGAGATATCGTTTCCAAAAGAAACTTTCTTCCCCTTTTCTAATGCGATATATGACTCAAGCTTTTCTTTGTCCCCTGTCATATGCTTCGAACATCCGCTGTCAATGTACCATAGACTTTCTTGACCTTCTGCATAAAAGGCTATCCCACATCTTTCTGGTTGCGGTTCCTTTATTCTCCATGTTCTGACATTTGAGGTTTGTTCCTTCTGAGTTGTCTTTCGGAACCTTCTCCTGCATTCAGAGTCTTCATGACCAAAGTTATTACAAATAGAGCATTCAACTTCATTTTCAAGAACCGAAAAGTTGTTATAAGTCCTTTTCATGGTTCCAGTCATTCTCCCTTGCTTTTGAGCTTCTCTAGTCATGATTGTCTTGTAGGCAACACATTGAGCTGCTTTGTGACCAAAGTTATGGCAAGAAAAGCATTGGCCATTAAAGAAACTTCTGCGATAATCAGATCTATCATCCAACCGATTGTAGCTTCTATTCACATTCATTCTTGGAGCAAATTGGGAAGATTTTACCTGAGGCTGATTGTAGCTTTTGTTTGTCCTTAAGGCAGTTTGTCCCCGAATTTCTTGATGGTATTTATTTGTTCTTGAGGTAAACTGTCCCTGATTCACCTGATGACTTTTATTTGGCCTTTGCTCGCTTCTCCTTGCTGCATCAAGATAGCTTTTAGAGGTAGAGGCTTGAGATGTTTCTCCATTATATCCAAGACCTGTCTTGATCAAAGGAGATCGCTACACATTGATAATCTCATCCAAGGTTTCAGATCCTTTAACAAATTTAAGATTAATCGCTTTTGTTTTCTCAATCTCCTTTCTAAGACAAACAATCTCACATTACAATTTTTCAAGATGTTTTTCCTTTTCAGCTAGTTGACATTGTAGAGAATCAATAATAGCACTCTTCTCTTCTAAGCAAACTTTGAGATCTTTCATTTCTTCAAAAAATCCTTCTACATCTATAGCATCCATATAGTCATCATCTTCAAAAGCCATTAAAACTTTATATCTATTACCTTGTTCATCTTCATCACTATTTGAAAGACCATCACTATCTTCATGAGTGTAATAGCTTTTCTTCTTTTCATTTTGTTTCTTGTTCCATTTAACAGGTTCCTTTCCCTTGTCATTCTTATTTTTGTGAGGACATCTGGCAGCATAATGACCTACTCTTCCACAAGTAAAGCATTTAAAAGGTAACTTACCTCTGAACCTTCTAGAACCCCTTTGAAGATTTCTGACAAAATTTGATTCCTCTTCTTCATCTTCTGGCACGTGACTTGCTTCATAATAATCTTCTTTGCCTGAAGCTTTGAAGGAAGCTTCTCTTCTGTCTGATGGACCTCCCTTTCTCATTTCATAAGCGGTTAGAATTCTGCGAAGCTGAGACATAGTAAGAATTTGCAGATTTTCCTTTTCTTCTATGGCAGACACTTTAGATTCAAACTTGGGGGACAAAGATCTTAGAACCTTTTCAACCACAATAGCCTCTTTTATTTCTTCACCCAAGTTTTTCATGCAATTAACAATCTCATCTACCCTAAGGAAATAGTTAGCCACACTTTCATCATTATACATTCTGAGAGTCTCATACTTAATCCTGAGAGTTTGAAGTTTAGCACGCTTTACCTGTTCGTCTCCTTCATAGCTCGTGACAATTTTGTCCCATATTTCTTTTGCAGATTTATAGTGCATTACCTTCATGAATTCTGATTGAGATATACATCCCAATAGAGTATTGACTGCTTTTGCATTTGTTTCATATTTCTTTTTCTCGGCTGCATCTGTAGGTGTAGCTGAAGGAAAAGTGTAGCCTGTTTCTACGATGTCCCAAACTTCTGTACCAAGAGATTGAAGATAGGTAGTAACTCTTACCTTCCAATAATTGAAGTTTGTCCCATCAAAAACCGGTGGCCTGATTGATGCTTCTCTCTCGTAGTTGCTCATGATGAACGATCTACCTTCAAGCGATCAAGCTTCTCTGAAGGACCTGCTCTGATACCAATTGTTGGAAATAATATTAAGAGGGGGGGTGAATCAGTATTATCAGAAAAACTTTTTCATTTTATGCTCAGAAACATATACGCAACTTCAGTTAAGTGAAACAGCGTGTACACGCAACTTTGTCTAAAGCAACCAGCGTATAACAATAAAACTTATGATTCAGTAGCTTATCTTTAGTAAATGCACCAGGACATTATCAACCATGATAGTAAAATAGGTGCAGTATAACAGAACAGATCATCACACAGAAAACACACACATGAACACCATGATATAAGGTGGAAACCCAATGTGGGTGAAAACCACCTGCTGCAAGTTGTCTCTATCTTTCTTTAATATGAAACTTCAGTTTACAATCTTTTGTACTGGTGCAGCCTTATGCCAATACGCAGGCTACAACCTGTTGAAGGCTTCAACCTTCTCTCGTTCTCCAAACTTTCTTGGAAGGGAGCTCCAACCCCCTTTGCTCTTGTACTAGCTAAGATACTAGTACGTAGGTGCTGGCCTACAATCTTCTTTCCTTCAGGTACCACCTTTCATGGATTTTCAGACTGGATATTCCTAAAGCACAACATTACAATCTGAAGACCACAATTCATTCAACTTTCATAGCAGATTACAAAACAACCAACGATCACTGAACCACTGAAACCCTGTCAAACCCAGTTACCAGAACACAGAGCAGACTACAGAACTCTGCAATAAGAGTCAGACCCAGCTGCAACCCAAAAATCAAGCTCCAAAAGATATACGCTACTTCAATGAAGGCAACCCGCGTATACACGCGGTTTTACCGAAGACAACCTGTGTACAGATCTAAAAATATTTTTTCATAACTTGCAGCTGTACCAGACATCAGTTATACCCAGAACATAACATTGCGTCAGTATGCAGATCTAGAAATACGCATAATCAACCATATAAAGATAGTTTATTTCAAACCATTTGATCCCGATCTCTCCTTAGATCTTGTTCTCCATTAACCGATGAGATCTCTCCTTAGCAATACTTCATCAACCAATAACCTGCATACTGGATCTAATACTTCATCAGATATTCAAGACTTTTCAGATGCACTTGCCTAATGATTTCCTTCTCCTTATATAGCCTTAGGCCTTGTTCAATACCAAGAGCCAAAACCATAGAAATCCAATACCATCAACTTCAAAACTAGGGATCAACACGTCCGTCGAGACACCAAGGTCCAAAACCATAGGCACAACTTCCAAGGAATAACTGCCGTGGACCAAAGATAAGTTTTCCACATACACGCGCTTTTACTGAAGCCAACCAGCGTGTACACGCGACTTGGTATATAGAGAACCTGCGTATACGCGACTTGGTATATAATGAACCTGCTTGTATACGCGACTTGGTATATAGTGAACCAACGTGTATATATTTTTCTTCATACTTGTAGACTGATCATCAATTCCTTGCTGCTATCCTTCTGCACTATGATTTGTTATCAGTGTGATTTGCCATCAAGGACAATACTTGTCTCATAATGCCAACACTTTGATCCAATCACTGGACTTGTCTATGATCTGAACAATGGACTCACAAATGATTTGATGATCCTTTGTGATAGATCTTAGTACTCCCTCAAAGCATCCCTTTGATTGCACCTTGCTTGTTGCTTTGATTTGGCCTGAAACTGTATATTAAATAGCAATCTGTGACCCAGAACCAGTGAGAAACTCTCGTTTCTCCTTCAGCGCGACCCCTGTGAAGAGGTTCTGCATTTCAACGCAGGTCCCGTGAAGGCTACCTGCGCTGAATGTCAAAACCCCTGTGTTGAGGTTGCGCTGAACCAGTTTGGCCTTGTGCAGCTAGGGTTCTCTGCTCTATTTTTCCTTGTTTTGATCTCTGATTTTTGCAGCCTGTAACCAACATATGTACCAGTATGATAACTCTTTTTCTCTGCTTAAATTCCGCCTCCTTTTGTACAAAAAGACTGTGAGTGTTTTTTTGTGTTTTTGGCATCATTTACAGTTTTCCTTTGCAAGAGTGAAATAGTCATCCTGTAGCCCTTGATTCAGATCTGTTGATTGTGATCTTAGAAGAGAGTTCATTGGCTGTTTGCAGTTGATTATACATTTACTCTTGCTTATTGGTTTGAGTTTGTCTCTTTTAAGTGTCGAAACAAGTGTTCATTTTGAAAATCGTTAAGTGTTGTAATCTCTTCTACCCTCTCTGATTTCGAAAAAGTAAACTTGTTTGTATTTGTCATTTAAAAGCAAATTCAAAGTTGTACCAAAAGCTTTCTTTGTAGGCATCAATACTAAGAAAGCGGAAAACAAACACCTGCATTGTGCATTTGCATCTTGATAGTTTGCATGTTTGATTTAGGAAAAGTGCATTAGAGTGTGCTGATTGCTCTTTGAGAAAAGATGGTGTCTTTCTTTTCCCTTAGTAGCTAGGATTTTCAAAGTTGAAAAGATATAAAGCTTGCTTATCATCTTTAGACTGCATTTAGGAATTGTATCATACATCTCGTGGTGAACCTCAAAAGGCAAACTTCTAAAAAGATCAACCTAAAATAAATTGAATGAACTTAATAACGCTTTGCAACATAACGCACAACATAGAGGTCTAGGCTAGAGACGTGTTCCGATGTCGTAAAGCCTGGTGACTGTCGATCTCGTTGATGGTGGGTGATTCCTCCTGAGGGACGATAGCGCCAGTACAGATTGTGCTCCCACGTACCGTCGCATATATATTGGGAGACCCCTATAGGCATAAAACCTTTATCCTTAGGAAGCCGTGTCGGCCGCCCTACTGATCGCAATGCACTGAACACAGCATTCAGGAAGATTGACCACCCGTACCCTAAAAAGTATTCTGCGGTTTTGCGAAAAGTTTGGCACACCCTCTGCCTAGAACTCCAGAGCAGTTCCTTTTGGCCTTTTTCAGACTCTATAACGGAAAAATTCCATCCGAGCATTTGTCACTTCGGGCTCGTTAAAACATCGAAGGAGACTAGAGTCATCTTTAGCTTTTTCTCGACTCTTTAAAAGTGAAAAAGCAAGTTGTGTCTAAAAAGCGTCTAAAGAATTCATTTAATTCGGAAACACACTTTCCCCTTTTGTATTTTGGTTGATCGAGTAATCCACAATCGTGGAAGAAAGTCAATTGAAACCTCGTCGTTCGCGGAGGCTTACGAGTCAACCGTCTTTGTCTCCGGAATCGAAAACAGTATGGACAAAGCGAACTCGTTTAACCGGTTCGAAATCTCCTATTAAAGTTAGAACAAGTGTTCCGACGACATCGGAGGTTTCGGTTACTCCAAACATTTCTGGAAACCTTGCCTCTACAGAAGAAGTTCAACAGCCACAGAGGGACAGTAATACTGATCCTATTCTGGGAGCAAATACTTGCGTTACTGAACCAGTTCCATATGTAACCGGTTCAGAGAGTCTTGCTCCTCAAACAACTGTCGCTGTCGATTCAACCCCTTCTTCGGCACCAGAAATATTTTACGGACTTGACGGTCTGCCTCTTCCACCTGGTTTGATTGCGATAGAGGAAATTGTAGAGGATCTGCAAGCAAGTACTCCAACACATTTTGGAGTAGGGGTCACTCTGTTTCCTTCTACATCAGAAGTTAGTCTATCACCAGTGGAAGTTCCTGTAGAATCGCTGGGCAATCTATTGGATAGACTCAAAATGTCTGAACAACCATCAACATCTAGGACTGTGTCGAATGACACAGCGACAACAGAACTCCCTACCGTCACTCCGACAATGTTTGCCGGCATACCATCTGTCCCGACTAGCTCTCAACCGCTAGAAGGAATCCACCCAGGGACTATTTCGACAGTGTGATCCGTTCCAGTTTTTTCCTTCGGAATAATATCCGAAAACTCTTATGTTGAAACTCGCCAGATTGATCCATTTGGAGGTCAATTTGGGCAATCCAGTCCCCAAGGACAAACAATCCCCTTGAGTTCCGGATTGCTACCGTATGGGGGGCAGTATGCCCTTTCATTACGCCCTCTGGGAGGGTATCCATACGGGAGTTCACAATAGTATTCAGGTTATACTGGAGTTACATCAAGTGGTTGGGTACCTATGCTACCTCAACAACCGAGGGTTGTATATTCTATGCAACAATGTGTACCTATGTCGAACATCCCGACCACACCGGCTATTGTGACAGCGTCGCAAGTTCAAACGTTGCCTGTTGTATGTCAACCTCAGATCTCTCAGGTTGTAATGCAACAGCCCCTTGACCCTGTGACTCAACCACAATCGCCTAGTGGTGGGGCGACACAGGTCCAAACGTGTACAATTACCCCGCACCTTGGTCCAATGGTTAGTATAGCGCAACAGAGCATGGCTTCACAACCGTGGCTGGTGCAATACCAACAACCACAATTCCAGCGAGTGTACCAAGGTTCTGAGCAGCAAATCTTTGCGAACAGTGGACAACCGTACATTCAAAACGGTCAAAACCAACTGCTTTACAGTGGTCAAGTCCACCAACCGTATCAGTCATACCAACATCAATTACATTATGCTGGTATGCAAAGGTCGACTGCTCAGGCAATTCCATCGTACCCTAGGTATGCTTTACCTAACCTGAATCAACAGTTACCATTCGTGGCAAATTTAGAGTTATCCGATTTACACCAGTTAACAAACAATCCAATTGCTTACGCCCCTTGGTGGCCAGCGATTCCTCACAAACTTCCATCAGACATTCCTAAATTTAATGGAAATCCAGGTGAGGACCCATCGAATCACGTGATGACTTTTCATCTATGGTGTTCATTAAACACCCTAAACGATGATTCGATAAGGCTTCGCCTTTTTCAGAGGACGTTAACGGGTCCAGCGGCAAAATGGTATATTGAATTGCCTAGAGTTTCGTTCGACAATTTCAGCACCTTAGCCACGACTTTCTTAACCCATTTTCAATTACCGATAAGGTATGAAACGGGAATGGAAATCTTAACCAACTTCAAGCAGACAACGGCCACTCATATATCCGATCATATACATGAGTGGCGTTGTCGTCGTAGGATGGTGAAAACATACGTTCCTGATCAGCTATTAGCTGAATGGTTTATCAAGTCATTACTTCCTGCCATAATAGAAGATGTGGCCAAGGGAGGAGTCGTAACGGGGGAGCAAGTTATTGCTCGTGCACAATATCTAGACTTAGTCTACACTCAATCTGGCACGCTCTACGACAAAATACCTGACACCCCTAGACCGGAATTCTCAATTCCTCCTCCTCCTAAATCAAATAGTGACTCTCATGCCGGCGATGGTGTGATTGGCACGGCAAATGCGAAGTCGACAAAGGCCAACTCCAAGAAAGCCCGTAAGACTTCAGATCAAAATGCAAAAGAAGAAATTCTCGCTTCGGAAGTAAATTTCGTATCAGCAGATAAAGGCAAAGAAACCAATCAACCAGGAAGCAAGAAGAAGCAAAACAAAGGGAAGAAGAAGAAACAGGGTGAGTCATCCCCTGGAAAAACTTCTTCAAACCCTCCTGGAAAAGGGAAACCAAAAAATCCATGTCAAATATGTGATGAGGATCATTGGACAGGCAACTGTCCATACAAAGCTGAGCTTAAAAGGTTCTTCAAAAGTTCGCAAACCTCAGTTGTGTTAACTGATCCGTTCCCAAATCTAGGTCAAAATCTAGTTGATAGTGGAAATGCTTCCCCGTCGCAAGTGCTTATGTTGTCGGTTTCAAAACAACAGAATGATGCTTTGATTTCGACAAGGAACAAAGATTTTGGGAATCCGCAGCTGTCGAACGACAAAGGTAAAGATCAACCAAGTAGTTCAACAACAACTTCGACAGAGGTTGTACCGCCCATCATTCCTGAATTAACAATAAAACCGCCAAAGGGAGTAGTACACAAGTCGACATTTAATCCTCGCACCAGAGCGGCGCAACATTATAACATAGTGGAAGATTTGGCCCAATCGCCATCCGCTATGTCGACTCTTGAAGTTCTACAAAATTGTCCATCCCAAAGGCAGGCTTTGTTATTGGCTATTGGTGGGGTTGATCCTAAGGATTCCAATCTTGTATCCTTCGACCACAAAGGATACGATCCTCAGTTACCAGCTCAACTAGCTTTCCTTATTCAAGTGAAAGCCCTCAACAAAATTGTTCACCGAACAATTATTGATGAGGGGTCATCTACATGTATTATGTCGATGAGTTGCTGGAAAAATTTAGGGTCTCCGACCTTGTCGCGATCTTCGACGACATTGAAAGCATTCGACGGAAGGACCTATACCCTGTGCGGTATCCTTAATAACTTGAAAGTTGAACTAGGGGGAAAAACAGTAGAAATAGATGTTGAAGTCATCGATGGGAATCTTGACTACAACATCCTACTGGGAATACCATGGATATATGCCATGGCAGCTGTAGTGTCGACTTATTTTAGGAAGATCGCATTCCCTTTTCAAGGAGGGATTACGATCGTCGACCAACAAGACTTCCTCCCTAATGGTTCACAAGTTACAGGAAGCATTCCCATGATCCATGGAAGCAACCATTTGCTTCAAGACATCGGAGTAGGCCTACTGAAAGACCCCACATTAATGGGAACTTTCGCACTTCCACCTCCAATCTATATAGGAGAAGTAGCGTTGGTAGGAGCCTGCAACATGATATCTTCCATGAAAATCTCAGAAGACGATATCGACATGGATCATGCAATGGTTTTGCCCCCAAGCCCAATAGAAATATTGTAGCAATCAATGTTTCGGGCATGGGAGGCGAACCCAAATCAACGCTCATCAAGCGTTTGGGTAGATAGGTCTAGAGAATATGGTACCCCATTAGATCCTTGGTCAAAAGTACATGGGACTGACGAAGGAATCCTACAATCAATGCTGATTGAGGGGGCACCATGGAATGATTGCCACCATCGTTCCCTTCTTCTGGATTATGAAGAAAATACTCAACATGACCTTTACCACCCTTCAGTTTTTGAATTCCTATCAAACATTGTAAATACGGTGGATTCCGAGAGAAACTTATCCAATATTGAAGAGACTATAGCCATAAATATCTCGACTAAAACAAATGTTGTAGAACTGGAAATATATGTCGGCAAAGGTTGTTCTCCTTCAGAACTGGAAATATATAATGCTCTTTTTCGCGAATTCAGAGATGTCTTTGCTTGGTTATATGATGAAATGCCAGGCATTGACTCGAGTATCGTTGAACATGAAATTAAGATGTATCCTGATGTCAAACCAGTAAGACAACGGCTTCGGCAGGTGCACCCCAAGAAAGCCGTTGCCATAAAAGCAGAAGTTGAAAAGCTTCTCCATGCTGGTTTCATCTACCCGGTTCCTCTAACCGATTGGGTATCGAATATTGTCCCTGTTATGAAGAAACAAGGGACAATTAGAGTGTGTGTCGATTATAGGGATGTAAACCAAGCTTGTCCGAAAGACAACTACCCTACACCCTTCATTGACCAGATAATTGATGAATGCGCTGGATGTGAAATCTTTTCATTCATGGATGGATTTTCCGGGTATAATCAAATAAATATCCACCCACAAGACCAGTCAAAGACTGCATTCATTTGTCCGTGGGGCACATTCGCTTATCGAAAATTACCCTTTGGTTTAAAGAACAAAGGGGCGATGTTTCAGAGGGCAATGAATTATGCCTTCCATGACATCAAGAACATCGTTCAAACTTATCTCGACGACCTTCCGTCTCATTCGCGAAAGCGGACTGATCATCCGCAGCATTTAAGGGCGATATTTCTATGTTGCTGACACTACAAGATAAGACTCAATCCGCACAAATGTGTATTTTGCGTCGGTTCTGGTCATTTACTTGGCTTTGTGGTCTCTAAGGATGGGATTCGTCTCGACCCTTGCAAGGTTTAGGCAATCATTAATTTTCCTCCACCTTCAAATTTGCTTCAGATTCAGAAACTCCAAGGGAAAGCAAACTTTCTGAGGAGGTTCATTCCAAATTACGCAGAACTTGCTAAAGGTTATACTTGTCTTTTGAAAAAGGATGTGTCTTTTGAAAAAGGATGTGTCTTTTGCCTGGGATCAGGTGGCGCAAGCTTCCTTTGATGCTTTGAAATATTCTCTAGTAAAAGCATCATTAATGTATGCCCTGGACTATCAAAGAGATTTTAACCTGTATCTGGCTGCAGCAGATACAACCATTGCAATGGTTTTAGTTCAAGAAGTCGATGGAATTGAACATCCTATATATTATTTAAGTAAAAACTTGAATGATACAGAAATAAAATATTCTTACGTTGAAAAGCTAGCACTCGCTGCTGTTCAAGCGATACAAAGATTTCGACATTATGTCCTCTTTCGGAAAACTACCATTCTATCAGATTGCAACCCCATGACTTATTAATTGTCGCGACAGTTGCTGGGGGGCAAATATTCAAAATGGATAGCGATCCTTCAAGAGTTTGATCTGGAATTTGTAAAATCCAAATCAAAGAAAGCTTTAGTTTTCGCAGAATTATTGTGCGATTTCCCATCGTCGTCCAACGATGAAACATCCGAAGAATCAATCGAGGATGAAAGTTTGTTTCTGATATCTGCCAGCAATGAGTGGTATGGAGATATAATAATTTATCTCCAAACCCAAAAATTCAGGCCTAACACCTCTCACTCAGAACAGAAATGTATACGATACCAAGCAAAAGACTACATGATCGTCGGTGATACGCTTTACCGTCGTGGTATCGATACAGTTCTGAGGAGGTGCCTCACCCATGAAGAGGCCGAAAAAGCCCTGAATGAGTGTCATTCAGGCGCATGTGGGGGGCATCAATCTGGATATGCTACAACACAAAAAATCTTACGAGCAGGATACTTCTGGCCAACCATGTTCAAAGATTGCATAACCGCAGTCAGAAGTTGCCATGCTTGTCAAATTTTTTATAGCAAAACCAGAAGACCACCCGCACCTTTACAGCCAATAGTTGCTGTTGGGCCTTTCGCCAAATGGGGCATCGATTTCATGACATGTAACCCCACCTCGACCGAGGGGCATGGGTATATTATATTCGCCGTTGACTATTTTACCAAATGGGCCGAGGCGATGCCTACATTAGATAACACTGGTGAAACAACTGCCCTTTTCTTTTTCAATCATGTAGTCGCCAGGTTCGGCGTACCACATGTTATAGTTACAGATCATGGATCACATTTTCGCAATCACATGATGGTTGAATTAGCTGCCAAGCTAGGGCTATCTCACGACAGCTCTACCCCGTATTATCCACAAGCCAACGGACAAGTTGAAGCAATCAACAAGGTCCTAAAGCGTATGTTGCAAAGGATGATCGGAGTTCACAAAAGAAGGTGGCACCTAATCCTGTACTCAGCCTTGTGGGCTTACCGAACATCGGTAAGGAATGCGACCGGGTTCACACCTTTCCAACTGGTGTATGGCCTGGAAGCAGTCTTGCCAATCCAGTGTGAAATCTCGTCTCTTAAACTCGCAATTGATCTCCTCCCCGAAACTTCAGAAGAAGAGGCCCATTTCTTGGAATTAATCCAATTGGATGAAACCCGTCGTGATGCCACTTTGGCTAACGAAGCACATAAGAAACGAGTCAAGGCACAGTTCGACAAAAATGTCAAACCCCGTGTCTTCTCAGAAGCTGACTTGGTCTTGCTTTATGACCAAGAATCCGATAAATTGGGAGCAGGTAAATTTAATTCTTTATGGATGGGTCCCTATATTGTTAAACGAGTGTTAGCAAAAGGAGCCTACGAGTTAATGGATTATGACAGAATTCCACTCGCGCAACCCCGGAATGGGTTGTACCTCAAGCGTTACTATGCTTAAATAGTAACCTGTATGCTTTTGTTGTATTTTTTTTTTGCTAAAGTGTTTTTTTTGGTCGAGTAATCCGCCTTTTTACATTTATTGCAAATGTCAAACCTTATGGAGACATGTGTTGGATATGCCAACGGAGCGAGTCGTAGTTCGCGGAACCTGTCCTCCGCAGCCTGGGCCATTTTTGATCCAAGCGGCGAGTTAGTAAGTTTCAGAGGTGTATGTATTGGTCAATCAACGAATAACATCGCTGAGTATAGTGCATTGATAGAACTACTCTCTGATGCCATCACCCATGGTATACACCGACTAATCGTCAGGCTAGACTCACAACTCGTAATACTACAACTCAATGGTATATATTCCATCCGCAACCCAGCTATTTATCGCATGTTCCTAAGGGTTAAGATTTTGGAAAGACAATTTGATTTAATTCAATACCAACATATTTCCAGAAACTTAAACACATTAACCGACTCATTAGCAAACTATGTGTTAGATAGACATTTGCGACATTTATAAAAAGAAACACATCATCAATGTTGTACATATGGATCATATAACTCAACCAAAATAAACCCCGAAAATCAAAATATATATATATATATATATATATATATATATATATATATATATATATATATCTATATATATATATATATCTATATATATATATATATCTATATATATATATATATATATATATATCTATATATATATATATATATATATATATATATATATATATATATATATATATATATATAAGTTGTTTATCGTTTATACATAATGTTCTGTAACCAAGACAAAAATCGGTCGCATGACCTAAAAACTCAAAAATGCTAGGGGGCACCCTAGTCTAGTGATGCTCATGATAGCACGTCACGGCCTGTGCAATCATGCGTAAGAGACGAGTCCATCGTCTAGGCACACCAGTAGTATGCCACTGCAATTGCAAAGGTAACTCATCAATCCTCACATCGGGAATGCCGAGAGTAAGGCTCTCAACTTGCTCCTGCACAGCTGTAAGGGTCTCGGCCACATCAAGGTCGCGAAGAATAACCCTCCTAGCAGTCTCCCCTGCTGGGGCAGCAACTAGCGCTCTTGGGCGAACTGCTGGACGAACAGGACCAACATCTGCATGCACACATGAGTTTGATTAAAGTCTTGATAGAATAAAGCACAAGGACATTATAAATAAAAACAGTAAACAGTGATATGGTCGAAGATTTTACCAATAGCGCCCCACTGTTCGCCATCCGGCAGTACCAAGTCCGGATCACCTCGGAAATCCATACCAACATATGGATACTCGGAATAGACCATCTCCTGACGCTTGAACCACCTGAAGAAGGTCTCAGTGAAAGAAATCTGAGATTGACCAGCATGCCTAGACATGTGATCAACCCATCTCTGCATGCGTGGCTCGGTAGGAGAAGGCAAGTCGAGTGCGATATACTGAGGATGCATCATTGGTATCTTCTCCAAGGCAAAGGCAGTCAAAATAGAACCAAATCCAAAGTTCTTTAACTTCCCGTCCTTTACCTTGGTCAACTGAATTTTCATCTGTAGAAGTACTACATCACACCAGTTGAATATTTTCAGTTGGAGGCACTCCAAGGCATGCTGCACATAGGATCTGTTGGCAACATGAAGAGATGCACTACCGGTCATCCTACCAATAGTATACAGAATGAACCTGAGAGACCTGTCAGCAATCTCACGGATAACGACCTTGCCATCTCTACTCGGCTAAGATCCTTCCCTGCAATACTGATGGACATAATCTCTCACGGAGTCATTCCCTCGGGCCGAACCTGACAAAGAAATGGGGGTACCCCGCCTCGACAAACCAGTGAAGAAGTAAATGTCTACCATGGTCAAAGAGATGGATTTGCTCCTGATCTGAAATACTTGGTTGATAGGGTCCCAAGCATCAAGCATATACTGCAGTAAGGAGATCTGTGCTCTCATACTAGAGATACGGAAGAACTTCAGCAGACCACAGTTCCGCAGCGCGTTCACCGTGACAGGATCATGGAGGGAAATTATGTCCTCTTCTTCATGTTCTCATTCTCGCCATGTAAGGGTCATTTTGCTCCAATAATCTCTGAAAACAAAACATGAGAGGAGTTAGATCCTGGATTTGATGATAAATTGGCAAAATTTTCATCAAAAACTGTGCAACAAAACTGTTTTTCTATGCCCAACGCAACTAGCCAGTGTTCCACCTGCATTGAAGGTCAAACTGCCTTCATGCAGCTTGACATTCAACACAGGTTTCGAGTGAACCACCTGCGCTGATGGTAGAGTGCCCTAGAAAAACCCCAGGGGCTCAGGGGAACAGGAAAACAGGCACAGAATGGAAAAAGGAAACCATGAAAAGAAAGAGCTAGGGTTTAGCTCCTACCTGGTCCAGACGGCGCCGAAAATCGTCCGCAGAATCTCCCGGAATCAGCTGATGAAAATCAAGGGGGAAGAGGCACCTCCAAAGCTCCAACAAACCAAGTTCAAATGAAATGGTAAAATGAGAGGTAAAAACACTTTTTAATTGCTTTTTACGTGGTTCAAAGCAAAATATTAGGGTTATAATCTCATTTTCAAGCAAATGTTATTCATTTCTAACTAGTTTGATGCAGCAATTGAGGATACAATACTATCTTTGAAAAGGGCAAAGCTAGCTATGGTAAAAAATCAAAAAATTTGACCATATAATATCGAGCAGTTTTAGCACACAGTTCATGCTCGTTAAAAAATAAACGCAAGATCTGAGCAGTTTTAGCGCATAGTTCATGCTCGTTAAAAAATAAACATAAGATCGAGCAAATGTTTCCACCCGCGTTTAAGCTCGTTAAAAAATGAACTATCCCGGTAAATAACCACTGTGAATGTAATATCATCAGCCATTAAAGCCTTGGTCGTGTTTGCACCGTCACCTCCACTTTTCCATTGGCCGATCGTTCACCTCCATATGATTGTTTACCCATTTTGAGGAACAGCTGCGAAGAGTGATTTGACTAGCCATCCTTGTGACACTGCCGTGATTGGAAAATTCCAACCTTTACCTGGAATCAGCTGCTAACCCGTTTTATCACTCGTTCCTCAAAAGACGAGTCTTCTTTAAGCTCTTTTCATCTAACTCGTAAAATATGAAAAGATTGTCGAGTCCTTGGCCTTCCAGCTCATTAAAGGGACAGGAAGTGCTATCCCTCCTCTAGATTTTAATCTTTTTGGACCTGAGGGATTATTGCACAAAAAGATTGAGCGCTTGTTTTGTTCGGCTCGTTAAAACTATTGAAAACTCATCCCTTCTGTATTGTTTTATATTTTTTCGGACCTAAGGGATTAGATGACGAAAAAGGACTTTTGGAGTTAACTTTATGTACCTTTTCAGACTCTCTAAAAATGAAAAGGACCGAGTTATCCTTGTCGTTAGACTCGTTAAAATCATTAAATAGTGACAAACTTGTCTTTAGACGAGAACGAGTTTCACTATCGCTAGGCTCGTTAAAGCATAGCGATGGCCTTGCCTGAAGGGCGGGTTATAGAACAAGCATATGTTATCCTCCTCAAGCTTGACAAAAATAAAGAGGTACTGGTCAGCAATGACTGGGGAAAAATTGGGAGAAACTCAAGAAAACTTTGATGGTAGCAAGTCGCTCTTGAACATGACACTTTTCCTCCGTACCACAATCGGGTTGGGTTTCTTCATTCACCGGTTACATCCATGGTCTCGCCATACCATCCATATTTGGGGTAATGCTACCAATCCATTGCATCAGTGTCGCCATATGTTCAAGAGAAGTCGTTCAGAAAAGTCAACCGTTTCCCATCCACTACCGTACATTATCCTTCATCCTTTCATGACCACCACCCTGAATCATATATCACAGATCGTTTTCACCTCCATCAAAATCATTAGCTCCATTCCGTGTCATTGATGTGGGATTCGTTAAGGCCCTCCTTTGACGGATCGCTTCTTGTCGACATCAGCTCATTATCCAAGAAGTTGATCTAGGAACAACCCCTTCAGTACTTTGGAGCTTGCATGCCTCAATGGCAAGTTTCTCACTCCCGGCGACAGGTATGCATCAATGACCTTCAACCGAAAGATTTTGCATGGTGTTCGACGCCAAGTCCTTTATTCACACCACGTGAATTGTACTGCAGTACCTTGAGGGTCATTATCATTATCGGTGATTCCTCTCGCGCTTGTTAACGGTTTACATCATTGACCGGTAATCAAGCGATGTATTTCCATGTTCGACTTCAGAACATTTCTCACATGGATCGACTTGTACTTAGAGTGAAGATCGAACGAGTTTGAAGACCCCGGATCTAGTTTCATCCATCCGGGCTACGATATATATTCAGGAAAGATAAAGACATTGACATGTACATCATTGCAGCAGATAATAATCCTACTCAAAGGATGATAATTTCATCAAAATTATCAGTCTACCATCAGATGATTATCTGTTCTATGTACATAAAAATGAATTTATAAAGCTGAGCATGGGAATGCCCGCCTCAGCTAGATCATGAAAGCAGTATGAAAAATAATGTATTGTATTGTATCTTATTACAGGTCTCCTCCTAGCATTGGATGAACTTCGGATCCTCTTGATAAAGCATTTCACCCGATAAACGGCCTCATACTTTAGGGGGCAACTGTTATAGACATTTTTGTACCTTACAGCATTGAGCATGAAATGTCCATAATCTAAGGGATCCAAAGTCCCTAAACATGTTGTTCCTACCCCTAGAGGAACAAGGCTAACAAACCACAGCAATTCACAAAAGTTCTCCACCAGAAACTGCTCAAAAACAAGTCAATTTAGGATCAATTCAGTGGCTCCACTAGCTGTCTGCGCTGAATGTCAAAGCCAACACTGGCTACCTGCACTGAATGTCAAAGCCAACACTGGCTACCTGCGCTGAGCGAGAGTTGACATGTGGCAAGTTCATTCCACGAGGTGTCAAAACCCAGGAAGCTTCCAAAATCTTCCTCAATGACACTTGCCTCAGGGAATTCGACTGGTGATGAGTAAGAGGTTCCAAATCTCCAAGTGGAAGCAAGAACCTCCAATTGGAATCAAGAACTGACAGAGGGAGAGGACACTAGTAAGATCTCAAGCTGACTCATCCTCTCTCCAAACATCTACATATGGATCTCTCCTCCATGAGATCTGGGGGGCTGGAATTTTGTTATTGCAAAGAATTGTTGTTGGTTTGAGATTGGGATCATTGGGTGCTTAATGCTTTGAAAGGGATGAAGATAGGAATTCCATTTGTTGGGAAGGAGATGCTGGATTGGAGCCGTCTGGGTTGTATCTCTTCCTGAACCTTGTTATTCATCAATAAAGCTATCTTGGTTTCTCCTATATACTGATGTATCTTTGATGTATGATTGCATTAGTATGTTTAGTTTATTTCTAATCCTGAACTAGTTATGAATGTGAATCCATGTCTTGTGTAGTGTTCTCTTCTTGTGATCTTGCAGAAACCTCTTGAAGCTGGGCGAGCGGGAAGACAAGTAGCTGGGAACTCTCCAAGGGAAGAGGAACCAGATCGAGGGACAAATGGAAGACACCGGTTAGTCCATCTATCTCTCTTCATTCTTAATTCATAAAGGAAGAATACTAGAATAGCTGTCTCTGTTTGTTGCTAAGGCACTGTCACACCTTAGGTGGATAGGATCGTCCTGCATAGGCATTTTTCCCCACAACAATATTCACAATGAATATCCGAGCATCTGATAGTACACTGTCCCTCATCTGAGCTCAACAGGGTCTCTGACAGAACTGACATGCATCAGTTATCCATGAGAAAATACTCAGTTATCTAAAATAATAGTTGTCACATGCATGCAAGCATCAACAAACTATATCTCCTTAATTTAACAACTTGTTAAGTTAATCTAAATGAACTTGACTAAGTTAAACTAAGTCAATTTATCCTCTCAATATAGAACTCATCCTTAATTCCTCAATCGGTGGAGCAAATCAAGGACACATTCCCTAATCAATGGAGAGATAATAGCATGTTCTCACAAAGACTTCAAGTTTGATTTTCCTTAACTAATTAACTCATGGAGAATTAATTAATTAATATTTTAAACTGTTGCTAAGACCAAAATCGATTTTAATTCCTATAGTTAGACCAGGGAATGATAAAAATAAGAAGGGACCCAAAAATGCTATTTTTAGAAGATTCTATTTTTAATAGTTTCACCTCTCACCCAAGGTGGCCAAAATTCTCATTGGCCAAACTGTTATTTTTAGCAGTGCTACTTTTAGCACTTCTATTTTTAGCATTTCTTGTTGCACATTTTTCAACACTCCCTCTCAACAAGAAAGGATTCCTCTCGAACCCGATCCTGTAACTCTGGAATGTTCTGCATGCAACACATCTACCAAGTGCAGTTGCTCCAATAACACTCAGAACAAAAAACTCCCAACTGACCACTCTGTTGGGCTAGAAACATACTCTGATGCTAAAGCTCTACTTGATGTTGACAAGTGCTCCCTCTCTGACCTCTATGCTACTTCAACATTGCCATGTAGCTCACACCGTTGCACCCTTATCTGTCCTACCCTGCACTGTGCAACACACTTGTGCCTCTCGCATTGTTGCAACCTGCATGCTCTATGGTGTCCTGGGATTCCCTGCACTGTAGCTCTCTTTGCCGCTTCATCCACATCTGTCTCTACCCAATCAGTCAGTTCCTACTACTCCACATAGGGACTCCCGTAGCAAGGTCTCATCCAAGAGGTTGGGTACCTCAAGAATCCTGCCCCTCCTCCTTGGGACGATCAATCCACATCACCCCACCTCCTACCTGGAGGTATGGCTGCATGTGATCCCTCTGCCCACCTGGCTCGAAGTTCCCCCCTAGTGGAGGTCTCTATATGAGTAGATGCCTCTACTCAATCTCCTCCCAGCTTTCCCTGTTGTGGCTACTCCACAACCTCCTGAAGCTACTGCACCAATCGTGGTTCCTCCATAATCATCTGAGACTTCTTATGGTGCTGCATGTTGAGAGGTAACATACCCTCCCTCTCAACCACCAAGTCTCCATCAGTTGCCTTGCTGCTCAAGGCTTTGCATGCATATTGAACATCAAGATCATATAGGTTCTTGGCCTGTGAACTGATCTGCTTCACCTGTCTACTGATGATGTGTCTAAGGAAAACCTTTCCCTTACTTAAGACTACATCATAGCCTCTGTCTTCCAGCATCGCGATTGACACCAAGTTTGTCTTCAGTCCTGGTACATACTTGACATCGGTCAAGGTAAGGTGAGCTCCATGCTCCCTCTGAAAAATAACCATGCCTACACCTGAGACACTATACTTCTCATCATTATCCATTGCTATGAGTATCTGGAGATATTTCTCCTCCAAAGTACTGAACAAACTCTTGTCACCGGTCATGTGGAAAGAAGCTCCACTGTCAAGAAACCAATCACTTCCCATCACGGATGAAACCATGCATGTGAAGAGTGTGAAATGCAACTCAAACTATGAAGCAAGTGCCTCACCTTCAGATCCTTCCCCGGATCCCTTCTTGGATTTCCTCTGTGGACAATTTGCAGCATATTGAACCACCTCTTGACAACGAAAGCATTGCACTTTCAATTTGTCAACCTTCTTCCCACCATTGGAAGAACTGGATTCGGAAAGAGAAACCTTCTCCTTCCCATTATTTTCCTTACTCGCTAAGGCATAGTTCTCCTCATCCTCCTTGGATGAAGAATCGTCTTTGGTGTTCCGTATGATCTCCTCCTGCATCAAATCCAACCATAGTCATTCCCAATCTAGCAGTTTCTCTCTTCCATTAACCGAGTCCTGGTAGCTATGCTGGCTCTTAGGAAGACTGAGAGTGCAAGACTCACCATGTCATCATCAGAGGTCATGATCCCTACGATTCCAAGCTCATCCCTACATGAGGTGAGCTTGTTCAGATACATAGAGATCGTGTCCCCACTTTCACACTTGATCTTTCAAAGTTTGTCCTTCAGTGCCAGCTTCCTCTGATCACTGCTATTCCGATAAAGATCTTTCAATATTTTCCACATTGAAAACGGAGTCTCCTTCCCATGGAGGCTCGAGATAATGTGATCTCGAACTCCCTCCAAGAGGATTCTCCTAGCTCTAGCCACACACTTCTTCCATTCTGCCAGTTGAGTAGCATCAGTAGGCTTAGGGTTTTCTTGATCAATGAAGTCCTTAAGGCCGTTATCTTCCAATACTGCCTCCATGCGATCCTTCCAAGCTATATATTTTGAGCTACCATCAAGGGCATACTCAAACCTCAAACCATAGAACGCCATCGGTGAAATAGATGTGATAAGAACTTGAGATCTATATCCCGAATAATAAACTTTGGGTTCCTTCTTGTATACTGTTCTTCCTTGATCACCTGTGCTCTATTACCATGTAGAATTTTCTCTACAAATCAGCTAGCTCACTGATATCATGTAGAAATTTCACCTGCAGATCCAACTGATATATGCAATGTACTAAAGCATAATACTAGATCTACATCTACCATAAACTTAGCGGAAGCTTAATTGAACATGAGAAACATCAAACATAAAAACATATAACTGATAAGAAGGAATCAATCACACATAACACAAAATATATCACTGGGGAAAGCACTAGCACAAAACCCCAACTCTATATTATCAATCAAGTGGAAATCCTCAACAACATACAAAAAGAATCGGCTCAAAATCTATCCTACTCTCTTTGTACTCTGATGATGTATCTCATGGACTATCTAGGTCTGTATATATAGGCTCCACAACTCCTCCAAGCCCCTATTTACTTGTGTAGTTTTGGCTAGGGTCTAATTACAAAACACATGTGAATTGGCCAAATCATACCTGCTGTCAACCTCAGGTCCAACTACACAATACTTGAGGACAAAGATTCCTCCTGCATGCAAGGAATATTCACAAGGAATATCCAAGCATCTGATAGTACACTGTCCCTCATCTGATCTCAACTAGGTCTCTGACAGAACTAACATGCATCAGTTATCCATGAGAAGATACTTAGTTATCTGAATTAATAGTTGTCACATGCATGCAAGCATCAACAAACTATATCTCATTAATTTAACAACTTGTTAAATTAATCTAACTGAACTTGACTAAGTTAAACTAAGTCAACTGATCCTCTCAATATAGAATTCATCCTTAATTCCTCAATCAGTGGAGCAAATCAAGGATACATTCCCAAATCAGTGGAGAAATAATTGCATGTTCTCACAAAGACTTCAAGTTTGTTTTTTCTTAACTAATTAACCCATGGAGAATTAATTAATTAATATTTTAAACTACTGTTAAGACAAAAATCGATTTTACTTCCTATAGTTAGACCAGGGACTGCTAAAAATAGGAAGGGACCCAAATGATCTGGAAGCACATATCGTTGATACTTTAATATCAAATGAGAAGTCTAAGTAGACAAAAGAAATGAATGAACTTGCAATGGTTGAGGAAAGTATAGGTATTGGAGTTGCAATTAATACTTTTTATTTTATTCTCAATACTGACAAGAAGAGTGTTGAAGCACCACCTCAAAGTGAAGCCCCTCCTCAAAAACAAATTGGTTGTTATAATTTGATGAGCAAAGGGCCCATTTCTAAACAAGAAGTGACGAGACAAGAACTAAAGAAGCAATTGTTAGGAAGGCTCACACCACCAACTAATCATGCTTAGAATACACAAAACAAGTCTAGAAATGTTACTACTTCTAAGAATGCTTCCACTAGGAATAAGAAGAAGTTTATCACCCCAAAAGTTTCATATAAAGCTACACCTATAAACACTTCAGAACTTCTTGCTAAGAATGAAACTATTGATTACAATATAGTCAAATATTTGAAGAGATCTCCTGCCAACATCTCCATCTTTGAGCTGGCAAAGATAGTAGGCCAACATGAACTACTTGTCCAAGCCTTCTCAAAACCTTCATCAGGTAACAATGATTCTAATTCTCAAAATGTGTCTGGTAAGTCTTCTGGAACTCTTGAATATGTGGTTAATGATGTATCTACCCCCAAATTTTTCTAACTTTTGAAATATTTAATCACAATGTCCATAATTTTTTAGTTGATTCGGGTGCATATGTGAATGTAATGCATTATTCTTGGCTAAGAAAATTAATGCTAAATGGGATAAAAATGATGCACAAATAATTCAGTTGGACAAATCACTTGTCTAGGCCATTGGTGGACTCAAGAATGTTATTATCTGCTTATCATCAGATCACTAGGTAATATTGTAATCGTTGACATCCCTGAAGCTTATGGCGTAATTTTGAGTAAAGAACGGTCTAGTAAATTACAAGGGTATTTTGCAACAAATTGGTCACACTTATGGATTTCATATAGGGGAAGAAACAACCATATTTGGGAGGAGAGTGAACCATACATGAAATATACTATTAAACCACTTCAGGGTTATAATGAGCTTGTTGCCTTTGCAGATATAATATTTGGAAATTGTTTCTTGGAAATCAACCATGGGTGTTATCAAGCACAACCATCACCTGTACCATCAGATGCATAATTGGATCTCTTTTCTTGTATTCCAAGTGGTGCTAATGAATCATGTAACATAGATGTACATAGTAATAATAATATAAGAACCAATTTAGTAGATGATAATATTTGGACTTTCTACTTTGATGGTTCAAAAATGCAGGATGGATTTGGGGGTGGTTGCATTCTCATAGACCCACATAATAATAAGAACATATTATCATGCTGTTTGGAGTTAGAGTGCACTAATAATACTACCAAATATGAAGCACTCGTTCTTGGGTTAAAGAAAGCCATAGACCTGAAGGTTGAACTCCTCAAGGTAGTTGATGACTCAAAAGTGGTTACTTGACAGGTATGAAACACTATCCATTGTGGCTCACCAAGTTTAAAAATCTACCAACAAGAAGTATGGTGATTAATTACTTATTTTCAAGATTTTAACATTATTTATGTTCCTAAAATTAGAAATGCCGCAACAGATACATTAGCTAATGTAGCCGCTAGAATATCACCTTTGAAAAATGATTTTTATATAGAGATTATATATAAAACATATGTGCCCAATAACATAACTAATTTTTGTGTTTTCAATGATGACCAACAAATTCTGCATTTTATGGCTAATGCATACGTGTTCAAAGATGCAACCATTGAAGAGGATGGGGATGAAAAGTATTTGCAGGAAGCATTTGATGCAATGAAAGGAAATGTTATGCCTAAAGGTTTGGTGTCCTTTGAAAATTTATATGACCTACAAAACCGATTCAGAGGGCCAATTAACACTAAGACTCAGAGCTCGAAGCTTTCATTTGAACAAGTCAACCTGGGAACTCAAGACAATCCAAAATATGTAAACCTAAGCATGTGCTGTTTTCCACAAGAACAACAAGCATTCATCCACCTATTAAAACAATTTTGTGATGTATTTGTATGGTCTTATGATTATTTGAAGGCATATGACACTCGTATTATCCAACATGTCATTCCCATTAAATAAGTGGTGAAACATTTTCAACAAAATTTAAGGAAGGTACATCCAACACTAGAACCCATAATCCAAAAGGAATTAAGAAAGATACTGGATGCTTGGATTATTTTTAAAGATAAATATTCTACACAGGTTTCAAATTTGGTCCATGTCAGGAAGAAGTCCAGTGAGATAAGGTTATGTGTTGAATTTTGCAATCTCAATTGGGCATTAGATAAAGATAATTACCCGGTTCTATCCATGGAACAAATATTTCAAAAAGTTTTTGGGTTTGATATGTTCTCGTTGCTACATGGTTTTTCTCGTTACAATCAAGTGCTAGTGCCAGAACGAGACTACCTCAAAACCACATTTAGGACCAAGTGCGGAAAATTCACCTTTAAGTGCATGCCATTCAGGCTTATCAATGTTGGTGAAACATTCCAAAGAGCAATGGAAATTGCTTTCCGTGGCCTAATCAGCCAAAGTGTAGAAGTTTACCTGGATAGTGTTATTGCGTTATTTAAAATAAGATCAAACCATATACATCATTAGAAACAAATATTTGAGTGGTGTCACAAATATGGGATTTCTCTCAATCCCAAGAAAAGCATCTTCGGTGTGTCAGAAGGCACTCTCTTAGGACACATCATTGCGAAGATTAGAATCAAGGTTGACCCAAAAAGGGTCAAAGATTTAACTCAAATCTCGTTCCCAGTAAATAAGAAGGCTATGAAATCTTTCTTGGGAAATATTAATTTCCTGCGCAAGTTCATCTCTGACTATGCTAAGATAGTTAAACCATTACAAGAGATGATAAAGAAATATGTAATCTATAAATGGGACAAAAGGGAAAATAATTCTTTTTTTCATATTAAAAGAGCTATTGTTGACGCACTTGCATTGTTTAGTCTTGATTATGGCAAGGATTTCCTGCTTTATGCTTTTCCCTCAGATTCATCTATTATGACCATATTGACACAAAATGATGTCAAGGGAAATGAATGACCTATTTATTTCGTGAGTGCTAGATTACAGGAGTCAAAGATGAATTACCCTGCCATCGATAAACAAGCTTACAATGTATATGAGGAAGTAAAACATTTTAGGCCCTACCTCCTTAAATTTCACACGATCATATATGTGCCTCATCCAACTGCCATAACACTCTTTGTGCCACAAGAGCTGGGTGAGAAGAGGGAAATTGGATGACCTAATTGCAAGAATATGATCTGGAGTTTAAGTTAGTTCATACTATCAAAGGTCATGGCCTCTATCAATTAGCAACAAAAGCGAGATATTATCCAGAGCAAGATATTTCAGGTCGGGAGCAGGAAATAGAGATGTACAACGTTGAACAAGTTCCCCAGTCAAGATCAACAACACCATGGTACTCAGTTATACGGTAATTATTATAGCACGACACCTTTTCCACACATTTATCAAACAAACAAAATAGGGCAATCCGCCTTAAAGCTCTATCCTATCAGCTTGTTCACGGAGTGATTTTTAGAAAGCACCATAATGGTGCCTTGCTAAGATAATTGAGCCTCAAGATACAAAGAAGGTATTTAGAGATATTCACCATGGACCGACAGGTGGACATTATGTTGGTGATAAAAATGCACATAAAGTAATGAGGGTCGGTTATTATTGGCCTACCTTATTTAAGGACACTCATGCTTATACCTGTAAATTCCCAGCTTGTCATAGATGTGTAGACCAAGATTAGAAGTTCGCTGCCCCACTACTACCAGTAGCAGTTGAGGAATTGTTCCAATAGTGGGGACTAGAGTTTATTGGAGAAATTTTCCCACATTCTTCAAAGAAACATCGATACATTTTGAAAGCAACATATTATTTCACTCGATGGACAAAAGTAGTTCCTTTAAGACAAGTTAACGACTAGGAAATCATCCAATTCTTAAAGAAGAACATTATAACAAGGTTTGGCATTTGAACATCTCTTGTCTTTGATAATGTGACTTAATTTTCTTTGTTGAAACTTTATGAATACACATTAGAAAATGGTATTATATTAAAGCATGCATCTAAATATTATCCATAGGGAAATGGTTTAGCGGAATCAATAAAAAAATTCTCATTCACATAATCAAGAAAATCATTTTGTCTGAGCAAAGGAACTGGAATAATGCTTTTATAAATCCATTAGGGGATGACCACGTAACTCCTAAGCCTGCCCTCAAAACCTCACCATACTTCATGGTTTATGGTAAAGAAGCTATCTTTCCTCCAAACCTATATCTCCCAACATTCTAACTCTCCCAAGAGTCCTAAGGCAGACCTTTCCTTCTGGTTCAAAGTAGGATAAATACTTTTACAAAACTTGAGGAGGAAAGGTTCAAAGCTAAAGAAATATTCTCCATACACCAAAGTCATATTAAGCGCTTACTCGACAAAAAATCTGCAGGGACAAAGAATTTTGATGTAGGTGATCCAGAATTATGTAGGAATGCAACATAACACAGATATAAACATAAACACAGAGATGAAGTAGAAATAAAACTTAATTTTATTAACATCAAAGAACTGAAATATGCTTACATACAAAATGAAAATAAACTAGCTTCGGCGATGGTAGGCTATCTATGAGAAGAGATGTGGTGGCTACATGCCTATGAAATATGTTACGATGAGGATTGAAGGCCTACTTAATTGAGAAACAATGGGAAACACTAAAACTCCAAAAACATAACCCTAGGATATGAAGCGCCAAAATAGTGGGCCCCATTGGGGTAAATTTGTACATCAACTTCTCAGGGCAGTAAATTTGGCATACTATCTTTGTTTGACATGCTAGATACCTCGTTAGAAAGATATATCCAAGGACTACAACTTTCAACTGCAAATGTGAGTAAAGACTCACATTTTCCAAAAAATTTCGTTTACTAAACGACTCCAGAAGCTCAAAACTTGAAAAATTGCCAAAAATAGTAAATTGTGCTGCAATTAAGGAAACTGAAAGAAACAATGGTGGGGGTCCAAGTGGAAAAGGTGGGTGACCACCAATATCCACCTGGATTAGTGCTTCCCACTTAGAAAGCAATGGTCCCCATTGCATTGAGTGCCTCCATGAGATGGGGAAACTTTTGCTGAACATGGTCCTTGGTGAGCCACTTGCCTTGTTGCAGGAGTTGGCCAGCTTTGACAACCTGATACAATTGGATATTCTGCTGGTGAGTGGTAATGATATTCATGTCCATGATCTGATCATTATAGGCATATTCCATGCAGTCGGGTTTAACTCTATTGGTGTGAGTTGTTCTGTAATGTCTAATGTGTCCAATAATGGTGGAAAGTATGGCCATAGGCAGTCTAGATTGAACACTAGGTGCAGGCCAAGGAATGGTGGAATGATGAGCTCGAAATAATTTTCTCCTACAACCTTAGTTATGGTGTAAGGCACATATCAGAGTGGGCGAAGCTTGCAGTGGGCCCCAATGAGGTGCTCCTTCTGTAAATGTAACCAAATTTTTTCACCCACCTGGAACTTGTGTCACACCCAATGTTGATCATGATGTTGCTTGTATTTTTTATTTTCTCTATCCAATATGTCATGGAGCTTCTGACAATGGTACTCGACTCTTGTGGACAAGAGGCTTTGAAATGACTACATCTTGATCCAGAATTTGACACCACTGTAGATTATCCTAGAAGGTAAGCAAGTTTCAGACTTTCACCTCTAGAACATGCTATTATGCCACCTGGGACACCTCTATGTACCTTTAAGTGTACGTGCCAAGATGATTTTGGAGGCACACTACAATAGAGTCACTGGACATTTTGGGGTAGAAAAAATAATGCCACTATTGCAGAAATATTTTTATTGGCCAAACCTTTGACAAGATGTTGGGAAGTACATAAGATCATAGACTACCTATTCGATTTTCAGACCTACAATCAAGAAGCAAGGCTTGTATTCTCCTCTACCTACTGCTAGTCGACCCTAGGAATCCATACTGAAGTGGGAAAAAGCCCATGAAGAGAAAGGAAAACACACGAAGTTCCAGTCCTTGTGGATAGGTCCCTACACCATAAAAGTGAAACTTGTTAATGAATATTTCAAGCTGAAATACTTAGATGGGAGGACTAACCCTCTTCCCATTAATAGCCGATATTTGAAACTCTACTTTCAACAATAGCTCTAAGCTATGTTGCGTATACATTTTTTCTTCTTTTTCTTTTTCTTTATGGTTTTTTGTCGGTCTTATGTTTGTTGTGTCAAGTCATGTCCCATACTATTTTTTTTTTTGGTCATTGACACAAATAAGACCTTGTGTGGAAAGAGTGCATGTCTAAAAAAGGCTTTGTAGTGCAATAAAGAGGAAATGTGACAACCATAATACTTGGCTATCTGTTAGTTCTTCTTATTTATTTTGGGAAGATTCCATAGGTTGAGCTTAGTTTGGATGAAAAATAAAATAAATATAAAATGAAAACCTTGAGGGAACCTATCAGATCTATATCTATTCTAGTATCCAAACCCCTTAACTTGGCGTGAAATCTACTTGGTGTTTTCAATGATTATCCAATATAGCAGAGAAGGGACAAGGGGAAAATATACAATGAGCAAACCAATATCAGAGGTTATATAAATAGTTATCTAAAGGGGCAACCTAATCTTCTCTCAATAAGTTGGGATCCCTCTTTTATCTATTGAAAATAAAAGTGCAAAAGCACAATAATATTAAATAAATAAATAAAGGGTGGAAGAAGAGAAAGGATTTATGTGTAGGGAGGTGAAGCAAGTGACTTTGTCAGGGGTACTGCTCAGGCTCACTAGAAGTGAAGCAACTTGTGCTCCTATAGTGACTCGGCCAGGGTATTGTCGAGGTCTGTTGGTAGCATAACAAGATAAGAGATGAAACTTGTACTCTGAATATCTTAAACTTTCCGCACATATAACCCTTTCCTAGATTGAAACAATTATGATATGGAATATATGTTTTGTGTTTGAACCAAGTAAAGGGAAGTAAGGAATTATGCATATAATCGATTAGAAAAGGGAAGTCGAGGTAATCTAACTGGTGAATCAATACTTCCTGAAGGCATAGACCTTTAACTAAAAAGATATTCCTTGGTAGAGAAGATGGAGTTTGTCCAATGTGTCGCCAAGTGTTTTTGCTACTACAACACCCTCTAAAACTTAACTACATTCAAATTTTGGAGCCTACCCAACTATCACATCAAGTGTCGCTTTGGTCGTCAAGTGTTATTTCAAGTAATTCTACATATTTCAAGTGTTCTATATCATTCCTAAGTGTCGTTGCATTTTTTATAACATTTGTAGTGCACTTCATGGTTATAACACATTTGTTTGTTGTAAAATGACACTTTTGGGCACAGTCGCATACACTTAGTTCATTATACTTGGGGAGTTTTTTTTAAACTGGCGTTTTGATGTGTACTTATAAATGTTCAATACTATATAAGTTTTATTGATGAGTTGGTATGTGTCACACCTGATTTCAAGTCTAGAATCATTGTGTTTGCCCCTTGTCATATCTTCTAGACTTAGACAAATTTGGTTGCACAAGTTTACCCATTAAGACTAGGAGCACAAAAGCACACTCTTAAGCCTTGATCGAGAATCCTTCATTGTTCCAAAGTGTGCCTTGTTCCCTTCGGGAGTGCATAATTTACTCTTAATCACCATTCCTCTTGTTCTAAACTATGCCCATAAAAATCAAGTCTTCCCTTGAGCGCACTCCTTCGACTTGAAGAAATATGCCCTCCTTGAACACATGTGCACACCACGAAGCCCGAAAGCTTCATAGCTTCGTCCTTCAGCAGTGCACCTTGTTCCATCCTTTTCTCTCTTGAGCACATGATAAAACTTCAAATCCCTAAGCTTCATCCTTTCAGCCTTTGATAGTGCTCCCTATGACCTTCTTGTATCCCTGCACACAATGTACTTGGGAAGCCCGAATGCTCTTCCTTCATCCTTGAGACCTACACCCTATGCCATCTCTTGAGATTTTTGTCTCCTATTGAGTGCATGAGCACAACCCAAAGCCTTGAATCCTCAACCCTTCCCCCTTTCAGAGTGTGCCCTTTTGCCAAAAAGTTTCCTTGTCCTTTCCGAGTTCACTATTAATTCATGAAAATAAATTTGCATTAAACATTTTAGGATAGGATTTTTTAGGCTGATGTTTGCTTTCCATGAGTGATTTTAGTTTCAGGTATTCCAAAACAACATGGAAAGGATGCATGAAGAATATCGGGAAAAGAGGGAAGTCAGAGGAAGCATTCAAGAATGAAGAACACATTGAAATCCTGATGATCGAGGTAGTCCAAAAAGCTCCATGTGATCAAAGGCCCTTTGGAGGGTGAACGTATCAACAACATGGAAGCTGCATGCAAGATTGAAGACATACGTGGAAACCTTGTCACCTATCAAATAAAGTCCATGTCATTAGTCACTATGAGTCCAAGTCATCAATGTTAGTGACTTGTCATGTCCTCACCACATTATGATGTAGAAATCATGATGCAATTATGTAATCATTGTAAAGTCAAAGAAGTAGAATTACAAGATTCATGTATGGAAAAAAGAGCCATGTGTAGAAGTCCAAAAAACATGTAATTACAAGAGTCATAGGTAATTCGAAAAGTTATTTGGAAGTTCAAGAGTTATAAAAGTACAAAGGTCATTAGGACTTGGAAAGTAAAGAGTCACGAGGATATGAAAGGTTATGCCTCAAGTTATAAAAGGAGCCTCATTACTCAGGAAAATGACTTTTAACCTTGGATTCTCCCACAAGACATTAGAGAGATATAAAAAGTACTTTTGGGGAGCAAGTAGTGGCTCTAACCTTCCACTATTGGAGCTAGTGATGTTCATTATACTGATGTATCTTGCAACTTTTTCTTAATACTTGAAGCCATTTGTCTAGCAATTTTCATGCATAGATCGTAGATGTTTTGAGACTACTCTTTTAATATTTATGGTTTATGTTGGCTTCCTTATGTACTAAAGTAATTGAATTATTTTGGTGTATTTGGCACTTAAATTGTTGGAATTGTGTTGTGATGATTTTAATGATCGTAGAATCTATTCGAGTTATTTTACTTGATGTTTAATGATTCTTTCTTGTTCATGTGCGTGCGTCTCCACTAGACTAGTACTATCACTTTTATTTTAGAAGCTCACTTTCTCTCACTCGTTGTGAAAGAACCTTGATACATATACAATTGAACAGTTCAAAAGGAATGCTCTCTTTCTCATTCAAATGAACATGCACGCTACTCTCTCATGCTAATTCCTTAATCCAAGGAAAATATCTAACTTAATGGAAGCTGAGCCATAATTCTAGATGGGACTCCTACACCAAATGGTGTGCGGTCTAATTGGGACCTCATAATGTGGAGATCCCCTATATGTTGGTGGGTCCAACACTGTCAACAAATCCTTAGGTCAACATTTGATGTCAACACATATTAAATTTATCCTTATTAATATTATTTTGTTTAGCCTTATGACATTACCCAATGATAAGAAACCACATCATGCACATCATCAACCTTTTTGGGGTTTTTACCCATAAATTGGGTCGTTCAACTTAAAAATGCATAACTCACAAACCGTGAAGATTCTTGTGGCGTGCCACATACCAACATAATCAACTCGACAAGGATAATCCAACAATGATGATTTAGACTCGAAGAACGATGAATTTCCATATCATTTTGTTCAACAAAAGCGGGGCATCTTTTGGTGCTACTTGGATTGACATCAATGACAACCATATATCAACAATCTCCCCCTTTGGCATTGATGGCAACATACGTGCTCCCCTTGTGATCACTGCTCCCCTTGACCGCATGCCTCTAATATTCCTGACTTTATTTCTCTCTCCATTTTACATCAATGGAAAATGGTGACTCCCCCTAACAATCTGATAACTACTATGCTCTTGTAACCTATTTTTTCTCCTTTGTCTAATTTTTTGAATAAAAAACATTTCAATTTGAACTTGAGAGAATCCAAATTTTTTTCGAAGATACTCAAACATCTAATGTGGAAATGGTTTGGTGAAGATATCAACTATTTATTCCTTTTTACCAATATATTCCACCTTGATGTTCCTCTCTGCAACCTGTTCTCGAACAAAGTGATATTTGATAGGAATTTGTTTTTTTTTTAATGCATGGTATGACTTTTGGAGATTCTTAGGTGCTGGTATTGTCATAGAATATTGGAATGGGCTCATCGAATTTCACTTGATTATCCTCCAATGTTTGTTTCATCTAAAGGACCTAGGTTTGACATGCTACTACTTCTATGTATTCAACTTCCATTGTGTATAAGGAGACTTAAGACTGGTTCTTGCTTAACCACGATACAAGACAACCACCTAGGTAGAAAGTTTCTCGGCTGGTGCTTTTATGATCATCAACATTGCCTACCTATTCTACTTCTATATAATATGTGGTGGTTAAGTCATTTTGTTTTGGATACCATAAGCCAAAATTTTATGTTCCCTTCAAATATCGAATGATTCTCTTTACTGCAATGACATAGGATTTGTTTGGTGCTACTAACATTTTCCCTATCCAACTTCTTGAATCACATCTAGCCTGGAAGATATCACATACAATAAAATGATAATAATATATCCAGACATTCTCTAGCCTGCATATTTGGATATATCATCCATGATCAACATTTAACCAATCCAAATTGGGGTGTTAACCAGTTTGAAATATTCCATATGAAATATCTTTAATATATCTTTAATATACTTAGTTTGACAGTTGAATATGCACTTATCTTCCTGATATATCTGAAGCCCCAAGAAGAAGGTCAAATCACCAAGTAATGACATTTCAAACTCACTCTATATATCTGATGCAAAATTATTTCTTAACCTATCATCATTGCTACCAAATATGATGTCATCCACATAAACCTTGATAATAGTCAAATTGTTTTACTCAACCTTCACATAAAGGTTTTTATCAACATTTCCTCTCTTGAACCCTTGTTTCTGCAAGTACCTGTCAAGGCAAGAATACCAAGCTCTAGGAGCTTGTTTAAGACCATACAATACCTTATTTAACCTGCAAATGTAATCCTTATTGTTAGTGAGAAAAAATCCCTCAGGTTGTTTTATATAGACTTCTCCCAATTCTCCATTTAGAAAGTTTGATTTTATGTCCATCCGATGCACCTTGATCTTCCTTAAACATGCATAGGCCAAGAACATCCTGGTGGCTTCCATTTTGGTGATAGGTTAAAATGTCTCTTTGAAGTCTATTCCCTCAACCACACATAACCTTTACATACCAATATTTCCTTATTCCTAGTAACCTATCCATCCTCATTTAGCTTGTCCTTGAAAACCCATTTTGTTCCAATGACAATTTTGTACTTTTCTCATGGAACCAATTCCCAAGTATCATTATTTTCAATCTAGTCCAACTCTTCATTCATATATGCCATCCAATGTTCATCGTGATTAAGCTCTTCAAAGCTGTTAGGCTCAAATGTGGCCAAGAGCACAAGATGGGCTTGTTCTAGCATGCGAAGATTTCTTCTAGTACCTATGCCTTCATTGATGTCCCTAATGATATATTTTGAAGAATGGTTCTTTTGATACCATCTATTGGGAGTCTTAGAAGGTGCTCTAGTCTCTTTAATCTTGAAGGTCCATGGGTTGAACTATTAATTGCATGATGCATCATAAAGCTTTAGCTACTTCATTGAGGTAATTTTTACATCATTCGGTTCATGAAATAACTCCCATAGCTTTGTAACTAAAATTCTCATGACTTAGCCTACACATTGCAATTAACCTATAGTAATTTATTAATATCTTTAAATTTATGATATGGGTGACTTATATTTATGGTAGAAGAGAGGATTGCATTGAAAAAATGCACTCACAAAATCTAATTACACCCAGATAACACTTTAAGAGATACATCATACTATAGTTGGTTGCTGATGAGCCCCAATTTTTGGTAACAATTTGGGCTCATTTGGCCTACTTACCTTGCTCAACCCTTCATCTTTTATCACTTATGCATCATTTCTTAGTATATTCGTGTTATTTGTAGGAAGAAGAGCAGGCATTATTCCTATGTGACTAATACATGATGATTTCAGGTTTTTTGACATTAAATGGAGCAAAGACCACGAAAATGGGGACAAGGAGACAACAAAGGTGGCATTGCAGGTTTATAGGGAGGTTGTCCACAGTCTTGAATGACCTCCCTCGTGATCTCCACCCCAACTCCGAGCTCCAACAGCTATCCCCACCGAGCTAAAAGGCAGCCAACGGATTCTACAGGAACAGCAGTTCACTTTCAGTTGGACAGCCAAGCTCCACTAATTGAGGAAGCCAGCTTAATCCTCATCATGTATAAATATTGAGGCCGTAGCCTTTGATAGGAGCTTTTTGAACTTTTGAACTACGGTTGCAATTTCTAAGCAGGAGCTACAGCTCGGTTTTTGCTTTTTGTAAGCCAGTTTTGGCATGTTGTTAGACTCATGATTATTTAATAAAGGCATGCATCTTTGGATTCAATTCTGAGTTCTTAAGGGAGCTATAGCTCTCAGGTTAGGGCCCAACCTGAGAGCAATAGACCTCCTTTTCCTTGTATTGTTACTTGTCTTTCCTTTCAGCACTTCATTTCTTTGTTTTGACATGCATTTGGAAAACACAGTCTGCTGATTTAATTTCTTTAATGTGATTGAGTAGGATTAGTTTATGGTTAAAGTGCTTTCAGTAGCTCAGATTAGAGTAGGAGGATTAGCATTCATTAGAGCTCCAAGAAAAGGTTGACAGTGCACTCACTGCCATCTCTGTTTAGAGATTGGGGGTGTAGACCGTACCAACCACCAAAAAATGCAGTCTTATACGTTCATGCAAGCTACAACACAATCATTTCAGTCATAGAACCGTCCATGCATTCTGATCTTGAGCAGTACTTCTTCGTTCCAACACCATGCATGATTTCTCTCTGAAGTTTACATTGATGTTCGTTGGTTTAATAACACAGTTAAAATAGGTTGATGGAATTCTCGGTTTTGTGCAAGACATAGAGGATTTGTTCCATTTACACTGCGCAACACTGTTCTATTATCTTCTTCTTCTTCTCAACCGCGCCTAAGCCACCTACTCATCCTCTGTTCAGCTCGTTTGCCTTCCAACCCTTCTACTGTTCACGTAGCTCCATCTTTTTGACTTCTCATTGCTTCCACCCTTCTATCCACCAACCAACTGCATGCACTCTCTCTCCATCCCATCTCTCTGTCCTTGAGCCATCACTAGCTCCCTTTTCATCCTACCTATCCACCCATACTGCTCCTTCACTCCTCCATCACCAAAAACTCCAACCGCAGAACATCCTGTAGAAGTTAGCAGACTTCCTGTAGAAATCCCGAGTTTCCTGTAGGATCCCCTGCAGACATCCTGTAGAAGCCTGCAACCTCGGTTGTCAAGCACCTGAACGTTGTGGACTTCCGTGGAATGATGTTAGAGATCCCCTGGAACCTCTCCTAGTTTTCATGACCTTTTTCCAGCCTTCCTTCCCTCCGAACTACCCCTGCACAGTCAAAACCTAATAAGAAACAAAGTCATAATAACTCCAACCACTTAAGCAAAAGTACAAAAATGTGTTCTCTTCAATGAAAGTAGTTTAAATTCATGCATCTCATCTCACTAGAAGTAATGGCATCATTTCTAGAAGTTTGCACTCCCACCATTGCATCATAGAGATTAAACTAGTCAGATTAGGGTTTACTAGGGTTTCCATGTTTGGTTGGCTTTCAGTTCATTCTTGCAAAGTAGGTTTTCCTTTAAGATAGCCTTCGTTCATCATTTACAAAGCTTCTTCTGAGAGCATATAGAAGTTGGCTTGAGCCCTAGCGGACTTGTGCCAGCTGACCAAGTGACAGCTGCGACAAGAGCTAGTACTTGTGCATACAGCACCGTTGCTTCCAAGCTTGTTACGAACTACCGGGTTGATAAAATTAGAGATAGGAAGCTCCAAGAGTTGTAGCATTATTGCTACAATACTGGAGCCCACCATCTTTTTCCACTACAATTTTCTGCTAAGTAGTTTATTTCATTTCCATTATGCAATTTCGTTTATGCAAAAGTAGATTAGCATTTCCCACTTTCATAGATTAACATTTCAATTCCGCAATTTCATTTCTGCAAGCGTAGATTAGCATTTCAATTCTGCAAGCGTAGACTAGCATTTCATTCTTGTAATTTCATTTGAGCAAAATAGATTAGTCCTTTCCTGCTTTCGTTTCAATTCCGCATTTTCATTTTAGCAAGATAGTTAGTTGTAGTTCAATCCATTTTAGTTTTGCAGGTACAAGAAGAAAAATGAAAAAATCAACCAAAAAGATTTCATTTCATGCCATGTAGGAGTAGAGATAAGTTAGAAAAATGATTGCACAACACCCCCCATTGCTTCACACAGCCAACCTTCTCTCTTCTTCGATGGCTGTGACTAAGAAGAACCCATGGATGGACATCAAGGCATATTTAAAGAACCTCTAGGGGAGAAGAAGAAGAAAACATTCCTCTGAAGCAAATGGCTACAAGCAGAAATGTTGGGAGCAGTACCTTGTCCGAACATGAATTTGCAAATCAGATCGAAGATTTCAAGAGTGATATGAGGTAGTTTCTTGCCATGCAACTGGATACCTTGCGGATCCAAAAGAAGCAAGAAGAAGCCAAGAGGGCTTTGGTCATTTTTTGTCCTAGTTGCACTAGAAAGCATCCTAGGAACGAATGTCCATTGTACTCCATAGAAGTGTGTTTTGTCTGTGAAGAATACCATCCTACAGATCAGTGCCCTTCCTTACCCAGATTCAAAGCTGCATATCAGAGAGCCAAAGGAGCCACTGAATCACTCTATTACATGAACCAAAGTTGGCCGCATGGACCTAGATCTTACCAGCAGGAACTACAAGGGACACCCGAGACCTATTATGACCCCTATCAAGCCACTTTCATGCCTTCTTGGGGTCCCCCTGCTCATCCTTCCTGGTCTACACCTCCTCCTTGGTCATATCCTCCTTGTTCCTTCACAGATCCATATTATGCCCTACCAGTTGCTCATTCATTTCACTCTTATGCTCAGCCACAACCTCAGTGGAATGCACCTTATCAGGAGTGGAGGCCCTAGTACAACTCTCATCCCGCTCATTTTCCTCCACCACCTACTCATCCACAACCATCGCCTCCTCCTCCACCAAGGCAACCCCAAATGCCTACCCAACCACAATGCCATCCATCTCCATCTCAATTTCACACCCCCACTCAACTACCCGTACCATTTCCAAAGCCATACAATGGAGTAGCTCAAACCAATTGCAAAGCTGAGGCACAACGTATCCAAACAACTCCTCTTGAGCCCAATGATCTTCACCAAAGCTCAGGAAGAGTGTTGCAAAGCAGAGATTATATTGACAACATTGAAGGACCAAAAGCAAAAGAAGATTCCAAAGAGGAGATCAAAGAACCATGGGCTGCACTTGATGAAGAGAAGAGATCAGAATCAGAGATCGAGAGAGTTCCCTCATGGTTACCATCAAATCTTCCATGTATTCAAGAGAAGGATCAACAAAAAGAGGAAGATGAGAAAGTCATGTTAGAAGGTGACATGAAACATGATCCAGATCAACAAAAGAACCAAGGATATCAGAGCTATATTGAGATATGGTTTCAGACGGTCACTAAGTTGCAGTGGTACTCTCTTCCTCAACTATGTTTGATCCCTTCAAGGTCAGATCATTTGGTCTCTGAGATCTGGATACCTATCAAAGCATGCATTTCGAGCCTCCACATCATTTTTTCTCTAATCTCGATGTGCACATGGCTCCATTGGAAGTATTCTTATACATGAAAATGATTTTTTTTTTCAAGTAGGGTAGGGTAGAAAAAAGAAAAAAAGAGAAAAAAAAAAAAAAAAAAAAAAAATGAAAAAAGAGGAAAATAGAAATCTAAGGTGAAAACCTCCTCGGAGGCGCCTTAGATTGGCTCATTAATTGAAAACCTCCATGAGGCGGTCAATGGGTTGAAAAAAAAAAAAGAGAAAAGAGAATAAGATCTCTGGGTGAAAACCTCCCTTGGAGGCGCCCAGGGCAGGCAATTAGGGTGAAAACCTCCATGAGGCGCCCTAGTTGTTTTTCAAAAAAAAGAAAAAACAAAAGAGAAAAAGAAAAAGAAAAATAAAACTAATTCCATTGGTTAATTACAGGTTGCAAGAAGGACGTTTCATGACAAGAGGAGCACTCAAATCAAGGTTAAAGGAATTTTTCTTGTGCCTTCTACAGGAAGCTCTGTATTTCTACAGGAAACATCCTGTAGAACCTTTGGACGAGCCAAATCCAATTTCAAAAGTGAATCTAATGGTGGGAATCTGTTGATTAGGCCTACAAGCACTTGTGTGTCCATCCCTTGCCTTTCTCCATCATTTTTTCCACCTCCTTGTGCTTCTCATTGTGCTTCTGCAGGAACTTCCTGTAGAAATTGTGGGAAACTAGACATGGACTTCAAAAAGTGGTTTGGTGAACATGGTAGCTTCCTCAAGGGTTCAGAAGCCCTCATGCAATCTTCCAACTCCTCCTCCATCATCTCCATACCTGCATCACAGCCCAAGCTCAGTTTTCCCTTCCATGCAAACACTTGCAAAATGCCTTGAAGAAAAAATCCATAGAACAAAATTTGTTTTTGCCATAACTTGAAAACCATGCATCCATTTGACAAACCGTTTTATGGGGAATTGTACAAGGGTGATGGCAACATGCTTGAGCAGTTTTAGCCAATTCCGGTGCACGGTTTCCAAGAAATCAGCCTCCATCACCATCAGCCATTTTTGCATTTTCTCCATAACCGTGCATCCGTTTCAAAACCTGTTTCATGGGGATATGCATATGAGTGATGGTAACCTACCCAAGCAGTTTCAGCCGATTCTGATGCACGGTTTCCGAGAAATCGATCTCTGAAATCTTCAGCCATTTTCCATTTTTCTCAAAATCCGTGCATCCATTGATCACGATTTTGCTATGGGAGATGCATCGTGATGATAGAAACATGCTCAACAAGTTTCAGATCAATCCGCTTTACCGTTTGGGAGAAATGGCGAAAACAAGTTCTAGTTCTGTGACATTGCAGCAGCAGCAGCTTGAAGGTGCAGATTTGAACGTGGAAACAAATGCATGCAGCTTAGATCTGGTCAGAGGACACCTGCACAAGGAAAAGCAATCAAAAATCATCAGCCAAGCCCTCATGCAATCAAAGGATCCAAGCATGCAGCAGCAGAATCAGAGCATTCAGCAGCAAAAAGCTTCACAAGCAGCCGTTTGACTTCAGGTACGTGACTAAACCTTGTTCATATATTGCATGAATCTAGTCTAAGCATTGCATGAACGAATGGAATGGTGGGATTAAGCCACGAATTATCAAGGTTAAGCTGATTGTCTTCTCTAGCACTCAAGAGATAGTCACGCAGCATGCATGGGTCAGTCATGCACGTGAAAATTAAAAAAAACGGACAGTGTGGGCAGCCTAACTCCAGTGCAACTGATGGACGAGATTACAGGCAAAGAACACACAGTTAACCACTACAGTTCATGATAGCACAACAGTTGCATGGGCCAACACCCGTCTCTGCCACCTCACTCCAAAAATCACGCAGAAATCTGAGCGCTCAGCTGAAACTCATAGACTGCTGTTAACTTGCACTTGCATGATGTTCAACTCGAGGTATACATCCTTTGCTTCCACAATCGGCTTAACCTATCGTCCTCCGCTAAGTTTCCTACCTGTTCTCGAATTTCACTCGTGCATCGGGCTCACTCAAAGGCAGAATCACATTCTACAGGAAACGGGTGGGGTCTTCTACAGGAAAGTGCAGCAGAGTCTTCCAGAGCAGAGAAGCCTAAGGTTCTTCATCCAGTTTGGAGCTTGAAGAAAGCTCTGAGATCCGACACCATTGTGGAATGAATCCAGTAGCAATAGCAGGCCATGGAGTCAGAAACGAAAACTCCAGAGTTCACTGGTGGTCAGGAGATTGCAAATTTTCTTGTCTCATATGGACTACTGCCCAAGGTTTGGGAAGAGTCTCTTCATGCAAGCAATTCAGAGGGCTTTACTGCAAATGAGCATGAAGATTTCGTATGTGTCGCTTTCGCTTCAAAGAGTAGAAGATTTCATTGTCAACCAGAGTAAACGTGGAGAGGACAATATAAAAACTGTTCAAAAGGTCTCCTCTGAATGCCTCAAGGGTGATGATGGTGAACCAGCCTTCATTCATCCAGGAGCTCTTATGTTGTTTCTCCATATAATCGAGAAAACAAATTTCCAAGCAAAGTTGCAGATTTCCACGGATTTCAAACAAAAGAAACTCAAGCCCATCATATTTGTGGGTCACTCCATAGGAGTGGCAGTTGCAACCTTGGCCACATTATGGGTTCTGGGAAAAGGCTAAGGCAAAGCTCTCCCTTTTGTATCACGTTTGGTTGCCCTCTGGTCAGACATGAAAGGCTTGTTGAAGCAGTTCGCCGTGAGAACTGGGGAGGAAACTTTTGTCACGTGGTTTCCAAGCATGATATTGTTCCTCGGATGCTCCTTGCACTGATTGAGTCCATTGCTAACTCCTTGACTACCATTTTTCCTTATTGGCAAGGCACAAATGTGCCTGATTCTTTAATTCAAGATGCTTGTAGGACTCTTCTGAAACAGATCTTTGTTTCTCCAAGTAGCCCATACAGACCTTTTGGCACTTACATGATTTGCTCAGGCAATGGTGTAGCTTGTATTCAAAACGCTCAGACGGTTTTGGAAATGCTTAGTTTGACTATGCGAAGCCAACAAACTTCTTTTGATGAGATTGTACAGGCCTGTCTTTCAGAGCACATAAGGTATGATTCTGTTTTGGAGGAGGTTTTTCAAAACTCCACAAGAGGGATACGATCAATAGAGAATTCCAATTCAGAATCCCCTTATGAGAGGGGTATTTTATTGCAGCTTGAAGCTATTGACGTTGGAGCTCAGGATGATCATGCACAGCTGGCCCTACGAAAAGCTGGAGAAACTGAAAAAGGGTATAACACAAATGTTGACAAGCTAGCTATTGAATTAAGTGTAAAACAAAGTAGCATGGCAGAGCTTGAATTGTATAAAGAGAGATGGAAGAAGGTTCAGTTGCATGGCGAACATATCATAATCCAAGGCCTCAAGTACCAGCCTCTACACCACCACCAATTTGTTTCTCAGCATATCCATCAGGCCTATCAGCATATTGATGAGCCTCGTCATTGAGTTTTTGGGAGAAAATCATGGCAGTTTTGGCTAATTAAGAGCAGGAACTTGAATGAGATAAGGAGGAGAGATCATAGGAGATAGATCCTCCTCATTAAATCCTCACTCATTCAAATATTACTTAATCAAATCGCACTAGCTCAGAGTTGCAAGCAGCCAAGCTGAAAGGAGAATCGCCCACAGCCAAGCAGGATACAGTGGTGCTGTCTGTTTCTACAGGAAGACAGAGGACTGTTTCTACAGGAAGCCAGCGAACTGTTTCTACAGGAAGTTTGAAAAGAGGGAAGCCAAAGGAGAAAACAACCGAGATGTTAGCCAAAGAAGCCACCAGGGCCATCAAAGATGAGGAGAGAGATTGGTTGCTCAGAGGATGAGCAACACTTTCAGTAGGGGGGTGATGATGAGCCCCAAAAATGGACAATTATTTGGGCTCATTCAACCTCCTAATTTGACTTAATCCACCATTCTCATTGGTTTATTGCATGTTTTTGATTATTTTTATGTTAATAGAGTGAATTTGGTTAGTCATTATGCCAACAAGTCTAATGGGTGCTTTGTGTAACCTTTTTGGTCAACTTGGAGACAAAATTGAAGGTCTTAATGAGCACTTGGCAGCCAAATTCGTGGGAGAACAAGCTAGAGGATTTGTAGGAAGGTGTCCCCTTCATTTATGGGCCCTTACCTCGAATTCTCCACCATCAGCTCGGAGTTCAAGGGCCACCGAATCAATCAGCACAAGGGCAGCCAAGCAAGTCAAGTAGGACTGCTGTTAACTCCAAGTTTTGGGCAGCCGAGTCCCTAAAGTTTAGGAGGACTGTTGGGTCCTCAATTTGTATAAATAAGAAGGCTTAGGGCCTCATTTTGGTTAGCCAGTTAGTCATTTTGTTAGCCAGTGGATGTTAGCTAGTTAGCCAGTAGATAGTTAGCTAGTGGTTAGTCATTTTGTAGCCAATAGTTAGCTAGTTTATAGTTCGATTTGTATGCAATAGATTAGCTTTGCTTTCAGCTCATTCTCAAGCTCTCCTTGTGGACAGTTTTGATGTAACTCTTCATTCTTGATTTATAAAGATGAATTTAGCTTTGCACCAGATCTAAATCTCTCTTGGGAGGCTGTAGCTCTTGGGGTTGGGCCCATCTCAAGCGCCCAGTACCTCCCCTGTTTATCTTTATGTGTGTTTGCTGCGTTCTTAAAATAAAATCTGCTCTTTAGATCTTGCTTTGTTATTTTGGTTGTTTTTGTTGTTTAAAGTAGCTTTTTATGTTTGGGAATCGATTGGTAGGAGTTTGTCATGCATTTAGATCTTTCGGAATGATCTTGCTCACGTGATGTACATGGTTCTCTTTCCAAATGAGGCTGCTGTTTATTCATTTCATTGACAGTTAGATTAACTTAGCTAGGACTTAGTTTGTTTGCAAGAATTCATTGATTCGGTTGAATGTGCATTGTGCAGGGCATCTCTATCACTCACTCACATGGTCAAGCTTCATCAGAGCCATCTGATTCATCCCATATCTAGGCTTCTCGCTTCACACCCATCCTCTTGCCCACGTAACCCTACCTTCTTCTCCATTGTTGTCTCAACTACCTTAAAGCCAAATCAGCCTTCCACATATCATCTCACCACTCCATCCATCAGTTCCTGGGTCACATCAAACCCCCATCCTACCTCCATAACCATCCGTGCATCTTCCATCAATCACCCATCCTCAAAAATCCCATTTCGAAACATCCTGTAGAAGAATTACAGAACATCCTGTAGAAACCCCTGCAGACTTCCTGTAGAAGCTCATAAACACGGTTCCTTGGCAGCCAAACTTTGTGAGACTCTTTGGAAGGGTGTTAGGGACCCCTTAGACCCTCTCTGAACCTTCCCAACCTTTCCCAAGCATTTCTCCTCCTTGATCCACCTCTGCACAGTGAAAAGCTAGTTAAAAGCACATGCATGATAATTCTAATAACTTAATCAAAAATACAAAAAGATGTTTTCTTCAGATATTGATAACTTAGACACATGCATGTTACCTTCCTAGAAGTAATGGCATCTCTTCTCATAGTTTGCATTCTCATTTTTGCATCAGTAGGACTAGTTGGTAGAATTAGGGTTTGCTAGGGTTTGTATTTCTTTTTGGCTTTCAGTTTCTTTCCGCAAGTAGATTAGCTTCCTTTGAATTAGCTTTCATCCATCAGTTAAAAAGCTTCCTATAAGAGCTCATAGAAGATGGCTTGAGCCCCTAGCGGACTTGTGCCAACTGACCAAGTGACAGTTGCGGCAAGAGCTAGTACTTGTGCATACAGCACCGTCGCTTCCAAGTTTGTTACGAACTACCGGGTTGATAAAATTAAAGAAGGGAGTTCCAGGAGTTGTAGCATTATTTCTACAATACTGGGGCCCACCATCTTTTTTGGCGCCGTTGCCGGTTGAGCCCCAAAAATGGACAATTATTTGGGCTCATTCAACCTCCTAAGTTGACTTAATCCACCATTCTCATTGGTTTATTGCATGTTTTTGATTATTTTTATGTTAATAGAGTGAATTTGGTTAGTCATTATGCCAACAAGTCTAATGGGTGCTTTGTGCAGCCTTTTTGGTCCACTTGGAGACAAAATTGAAGGTCTTAATGAGCACTTGGCAGCCAAATTCGTGGGAGAACAAGCTAGAGGATTTGTAGGAAGGTGTCCCCCTCATTTATGGGCCCTTACCTCGAATTCTCCACCATCAGCTCAGAGTTCAAAGGCCACCAAATCAATGAGCACAAGGGCAGCCAAGCAAGTCAAGTAGGACTACTGTTAACTACAAGTCTTGGGCAGCCAAGTCCCTAAATTTTAGGAGGACTGTTGGGTCCTCAAATTGTATAAATAAGAAGGCTTAGGGACTCATTTTGGTTATCCAGTTAGTCATTTTGTTAGCTAGTGGATGTTAGCTAGTTAGCCAGTAGATAGTTAGCTAGTGGTTAGTCATTTTGTAGCCAATAGTTAGCTAGTTTATAGTTCGATTTGTATGCAATAGATTAGCTTTGCTTTCAGCTCATTCTCAAGCTCTCCTTGTGGAAAGTTTTGATGTAACTCTTCATTCTTGATTAATAAAGATGAATCCAGCTTTGCACCAGCTCTAAATCTCTCTTGGGAGGCTGTAGCTCTTGGGGTTGGGCCCATCTCAAGCACCTAGTACCTCCCCTGTTTATCTTTATGTGTGTTTGCTGCGTTCTTAAAATAAAATCTGCTCTTTAGATCTTGCTTTGTTATTTTGGTTGTTTTTTTTGGTTAAAGTAGCTTTTTATGTTTGGGAATCGATTGGTAGGAGTTTGTCATGCATTTAGATCTTTCAGAATGTTCTTGCTCACGTGATGTACATGGTTCTCTTTCCAAATGAGGCTGCTGTTTATTCATTTCATTGACAGTTAGATTAAGTTAGCTAGGACTTAGTTTGTTTGCAAGAATTCATTGATTTGGTTGAATGTGCATTGTGCAGGGCATCTCTATCACTCACTCACATGGTCAAGCTTCATCAGAGCCATCTAATTCATCCCATATCTAGGCTTCTCGCTTCACACCCATCCTCTTGCCCACGTAACCCTACCTTCTTCTCCATTGTTGTCTCAACTACCTTAAAGCCAAATCAGCCTTCCACATATCATCTCACCACTCCATCCATCAGTTCCTGGGTCACTTCAGACCCCCATCCTACCTCCATAACCATCCATGCATCTTCCATCAATCACCCATCCTCAAAAATCCCATTTCGAAACATCCTATAGAAGAATTACAGAACATCCTGTAGAAACCCCTACAGACTTCTTGTAGAAGTTCATAAACACGGGTGCATGGCATCCAGACTTTGTGAAACTCTCAGAAAGAATGTTAGGGATCCCTTAGACCCTCTCTGTACCATCCCAACCTTTCCCAAAGCATTTCATCCCTTGATCCATCCCTGCACAGTGGAAAACTAGTTAGAAGCACATGCATGATAATTTCAACAACTTAAGCAAAAATACAAAAAGATGTTTTCTTCAGATAGTGATAACTTAGACACATGCATTTTACCTTCCTAGAAGTAATGGCATCTCCTTTCGTAGTTTGCATTCTCTCCTTTGCATCAGTAGGACTAGGTGGTAGAATTAGGGTTTGCTAGGGTTTGCATTTCTTTTTGGCTTTCAGTTTCTTTTCGCAATTAGATTAGCTTCTTTCGAGTTAGCTTTCGTCCATCAATTAAAAAGCTTCTTCTAAGAGCTCATAGAAGTTGGCTTAAGCTCCTAGCGGACTAGTGCCAGCTGACCAAGTGACAGCTGCGGCAAGAGCTAGTACTTGTGCATACAGCACCGCCGCTTCCAAGTTTGTTACGAACTACCGGGTTGATAAAATTAAAGAAGGGAGTTCCAGGAGTTGTAGCATTATTGCTACAATACTGGAACCCACCATCTTTTTGGCGCCATTGCCGGGGAAGCGTCAGAGTATTGGTGATTGCCGCTTTTCTTCTATTTTCCACTACAATCTTCTGCTAAGTAGTTTATTTCATTTCCATTATGCAATTTCGTTTATGCAAAAGTAGATTAGCATTTACCGCTTTCATAGATTAGCATTTCAATTTCGCAATTTCATTTCTGCAAGCGTAGATTAGCATTTCAATTCTGCAAGCGTAGATTAGCATTTCATTCCTGCAATTTCATTTGAGCAAAATAGATTAGTCATTTCCTACTTTCATTTCAATTCCGCATTTTCATTTTAGCCAGATAGTTAGTTGCAGTTCAATTTTTTCAGTTTTGCATGTAGAAGTAGAAAAAAGAAAAAATCAACCAAAAAGATTTCATTTCATGCCTTGTAGGAGTAGAGATAATTTAGAAAAATATTTGCACAACACCCGCCCACTGCTTCACATAGCCAACCTTCTCTCTTATTCGATGGATGTGACTAAGAAGAACCCCTGGGTGGACATCAAAGCATATTTAAAGAACCTCTAGGGGAGAAGAAGAAGGAACCATTCCTCTGGAGCAAATGGCTACAAGCAGAACTGTTGGGAGCAGTCCCTTATCCAAAGATGAATTTGCAAATCAGCTGGAAGATTTCAAGAGTGATATGAGGCAGTTTCTTGCCATGCAACTAGATACCTTGCGGATCCAAAAGAAGCAAGAAGAAGCCAAGAGGGCTTTGGCCATTTTTTTTCCTAGATGCACTAGAAAGCATCCTAGGAACGAATGTCCATTGTACTCTATGGAAGTGTGTTTTGTATGTGAAGAATACCATCCTACAAATCAATGCCCTTCCTTGCCCGAAATTAAAGCCGCATATCAGAGAACCAAAGGAGCCACTGAACCACTCTATTATATGAACCAAAGGAGTCTGCATGGACCTAGATCTTGCCAGCGGGAACTGCAGGGGATACCCGAGACCTATTATGACCATCAAGCCACTATCATGCCTTCTTGCGGTCCCCCTGCTCATCCTTCCTGGTTCAAACCTCCTCCTTGTTCCTTCACAGATCCATATTATGCCCAACCAGTTGCTCATTCATTTCACTCTTATGCTCAGCCACAGCCTCAGTGGAATGCACCTCATCAGGGGTGGAGGCCCTAGTACAACACTCCTCCCACTTCGTTTCCTCCACCACTTGTTCATCCACAACCATCTGTTGAGATTGCAACAAGATGATGGAGCTTAGTGAAAAGAGTCGCCTTCACTAAGTGGGCCCACAGGCTATTTTTGGCGCAAGTCTATTTTTAGACTATGTCTATTTTTAGACATATGGATCATGTCTATGTTTATGGATGATTGATCAAGTTGGGAAAAATAGATGGACTTCTATTTTTGATGAAAGTGTGAGTGATCACAGTGTGAGTGATCAAGTCTATTTTTAGACTGGCTGTCAAAAATAGAAAAGTCAAATATTATTATCTCACAATAATATTTGGACTATAAACTTAATCTTATTCTCTTGGAGCACTTCAGTTTGAGCTACGGAAGTGGCACATGCAGCTGTCAGAAGGAAATTCGTTTTTATTATGAGTCAGTTGAGTTGTTGCATGCATGACTTCAGTTAGAACTCAAGTGAGTTGAGTTTAGTGGACTGGAGGTACAGTTGATGGAGTTGTGTTCAGTTTAACTTAGTTAAACTGGTTGTAGTTAGTCTAACTGCAGATAGACTAATGATGAGTTGTTAAACTAATTATTAACTCATAATACAACTAAAGAATACATCAGTTAACTCAGTTGCATGTCAGTGCATGTTCAGTTCAACAGGGACAGGTGGTAGAGAATCAGATTGCTATCAGTTGTGACTATAGTTGTGCACCAGATCTTGCACAATCAAGGGATTGAGTATGCCAATGAGTTTGCTCACGTATTTGGCCCGCATTTTAGCCTTTGCTCACGTCCACAAAGAGTGAGTGACTATTTTGCAGGTGAAAATCGAGTTTGGGAAGCAATTCTCATCAGTTCTTGAGCAGGTATTGAGCAGTGGAGGCAGGGAAGTAGTGGAAGAGATTTGGAGATCAGATCTGAGCTGTATTGTGTGTAACAGAGGTGGAGATACTTGTGAGAAGTATTATGCTGTGTAATGTTACATGACTCAATCATTAATATACAGATAGTGTGGGGTTTTTAGCGAGATGCTTTCCCCGTGATACATACTGTGTTAATGTGTGAATGCTCTTGATGTTTTATTGTTATTGATGCTGCTATATTCTTGATCAACGTAGAGGAGATTATGTATTATACATGTTCCGCTTAAATTGTATGATCAGGATAATCTCTGTTGAATATGTGTTAAATTATTCAAAAATTTCTACATGGTATCAGAGCTAGATAATTGTAGAAAAAGTTTCTACATGGTATCGGAGCAGCTTGATTTGTAGAAGAGATTTTTACAGGATATCAAGCGAGGGTTGATCGGAAGCAGTTGAGTTGGTTGCTGGTGGAATTTGAATTTGTAGTAGTGTTGTTGAAATGTCTTTCAACGGATTGCAAATGTTATTCCAAAGCAAGAGCGACCTGGCGCTCAAGGATAAACTCAGTAACAATAAAGGTGAGAATGGATCTTCATCAAAGGTATCTGATGAAGAGAATTGTGCTTTGGCTACCAAAGCAAAGAAAGGGAAGAGCAAGAAAGCTTCTCAGTCTGGTGCGAAAGGCAAGAAGCAGGATATGTCCAAAGTGAAGTGTTTTCACTGTCACCAGCATGGACACTATGCCACAAATTGTCCGCAGAAGAAGAAGAACAAGCAAGCTGCTGGATCTGCAGGGGGAGAGGCTTTAGCTTCTCAGTTTGAGCTTGATTTTTCATTGATCGCATGCTTGGTTTCAAGTGTGATGGGATCAGTGTGGTTCCTGGACAGTGGTGCGTCTTTTCACATGACGGGAGATAGAGATTTGTTCTCTGATCTGGAGGACAAAGATCTTGGAGTGCACATCGAGATGGGCGATGATGGTAGATACAGTGCGACCGGTATCAGTACCATTTCCTTTGAGAGGGAGTCTGGTAAACCCTTTGTATTGAAGGAAGTCATGCATGTTCCAGGATTGAAGAAGAATCTCATCTCAGTGGCGATGTTAGAAGACAAGGGGTATGATGTTGTTTTCAGCGAGGGAAAGGCCTTCCTGCGCAGCAAGACAACTGGTGAGACCCGGAAGATAGGGGTTCGAGTGAGGAACCTTTATCAGTTGCATGTAGATGGATGCGCAGCAATGGAAGGCAAGGCAGAAGGAATTGTGAGCCGGGATGATGGCGAGTTGTGGCACAGGAGATTGGGTCACCTTCACCATGGAGCCTTGAAGATACTGCAGCAGATCACTACAGGGCTTCCTAAAGGCACACTTGCGCAGTCAAATCAATGCAAGGGGTGTACTTTGGGGAAGTTTGTGAAAGCCACCTTTCACGAGAAGGATAGTTGCGCCACGACGATCCTTGAGAGAATTCACACAGATGTGTGTGGACCTTTCTCAGTTGCTTCGACAGCAAAACACAGGTATTATGTGATTTTTGTTGATGATTTCTCTCGTAAGTGCTGGATCTTCTTCATGCAGAAGAAGAGCGAGACATATTCAAAGTTCTGTGAATTCAAAGCACTGGTCGAGAAGGAGTCGGGGAAGAAGGTGAAGGCTCTTAGGAGCGATAATGGTGGTGAATACATCTCGGACGAGTTCAAGGATTTCTGCAAGGCAGAAGGGATTCGTAGAGAGCTCATAGCTCCCCATAACCCACAGCAGAACGGGGTAGCTGAGCGGAAGAACAGAACGATTGTGGGTGCTGCACGGGCAATGTTGCATGATCAGGGCCTACCCCTTCACTTGTGGGCGGAAGCCTGCAATACAGCAGTTTATGTGCAGAACCGTTGTCCTCATAGGATACTTGGCATGAGTACACCCGAGGAGGCTTATTCTGGTAAGAAGCCTGATCTTTCTCATTTGAGGATTTTTGGTGCTAACGTTTACATGCATGTGACGAAGGATGCCAGAAAGAAGTTGGAGCCGACTGCAGAGGTTGGGATATTTGTGGGGTACACTGATATGCCCCACAACTATCGTGTGTATTTGCCAGACAGTGGTAAAACTGTTGTGCGACGGGATATAAAATTTCAGGAGGAGAAAGCCATGAAGTGTTCGCTTGAGAGGGAGCTACACTTGCATGCAGATGAGGAGCTATTAGTTCCCAAGGATGAGCTTCAGGACGTGGATCAGCCACAGGATGAGGTTCATGGAGTGGAAGAGACCACTCATGCAGCGCCAACCATCAGAGGGTGAAAGCGCTTGACAGAAGCTGAGCGACTGGCTCAAGATGCAGAGAAAGTTGTAGGACCACCTACAGCGCAACGCAGGCAGAGACAGTCACCGGATCGGTACACTGGATACATGGCTCTTATGAGCAAGTGTGTTGTGACTGAGCCATCCTCTTTCGAGGAAGCTGTGGAGGATCCCGCATGGGTAGACGCCATGGTGGAAGAGTATGATTCTATTGTCAGAAACAGTGCATGGGAGATTGTTCCTAGACCGGAAAGGAAATCAGTGGTGGGTTCGAGATGGATCTACAAAGTTAAGCAGGCAGCTGACGGGAGTGTGGAGAAGTACAAGGCAAGATTTGTTGCCCGAGGCTTTTCACAGATTGAGGGGATTGATTATGAGGAGACCTTTGCACCTGTCGCAAGGTATTCTTCCATACGGACGATTCTTGCTCTCTCAGCGCAGATGGGATGGCACATTCATCAGATGGATGTGAAGACTGCGTTCCTCAACGGAGTCATTGAGGAGGAGGTGTACATTGAGCAACCCGAAGGCTTTGAAGTCTTTAGCAGTGAGTCGCATGTGTGCAGGCTCAAGAGAGCGCTGTATGGGTTGAAGCAAGCACCACGTGCTTGGTACACACGGATAGACAACTATTTCACAGGACTTGGATTCTCCAAGAGCGAGGCGGATCCGAACCTATACCAGATTGTGGTGGAGGGTAAGTTGCTTATCATTGTACTGTATGTTGATGATTTGATTCTAACGGGTGATGAATTGTTGATACTGTCATGCAAGAAGGATCTTGCTACAGAGTTTGAGATGAAGGATTTGGGCCTCCTTCACTATTTCCTAGGATTGGAAATATGGCAGTGCAGTGGTGGACTGTTTGTTTCTCAGGGCAAGTATGCTCGGGAGATACTGGAGAAGTTCAACATGCATGGCTGCAAGCCTGTTGATACTCCTCTTCCTGGAGGTTGGAGGAAGGAGGATGCCACTTCGGGAGAAGAAGTGGATGCCACTGTTTATCGACAGTTGGTGGGGTCGCTGATGTATTTGGTCAATACACGACCTGATATATGCTATGCAGTTAACCAGCTTTCACAAGCTATGGTTAAGCCTATCAAGCTCTTCTGGAAGGCGGGCAAGCATGTATTGAGCCACTTGAGAGGCACATCGGGATATGGTTTGTGGTACAGACAGGAGGATGAGGTGAAGCTATGTGGCTTCACGGATGCAGATTGGGCAGGGAGCCCAATGGACAGAAAGAGCACATCAGGAGGGGTCTTCAGTATCGGATCGACAGTAGTTTCTTGGTACAGCAGGAAGCAGAGATCTGTGTGGATGAGGATGATCCTGGTCGGGTTTTTCGGGTCCAAGCACATCAGGTACCATCATATCAGAGATTGTGTGCAGCGGAGGATCATGTTACTTTCGTACATTCCAACGGAGGATCAGGATGCTGATATTCTGACGAAGGCTCTCACCAGGAGCAAATTCGAGTACCACCGAGGCAGGATAGGGGTTGCTGATAATCCATATCTTGTCGAGAGGGAGTGTTGAGATTGCAACAAGATGATGGAGCTTAGTGAAAAGAGTCGCCTTCACTAAGTGGGCCCGCAGGCTATTTTTGGCGCAAGTCTATTTTTAGACTATGTCTATTTTTAGACATATGGATCATGTCTATGTTTATGGATGATTGATCAAGTTGGGAAAAATAGATGGACTTCTATTTTTGATGAAAGTGTGAGTGATCACAGTGTGAGTGATCAAGTCTATTTTTAGACTGGCTGTCAAAAATAGAAAAGTCAAATATTATTATCTCACAATAATATTTGGACTATAAACTTAATCTTATTCTCTTGGAGCGCTTCAGTTTGAGCTACGGAAGTGGCACATGCAGCTGTCAGAAGGAAATTCGTTTTTATTATGAGTCAGTTGAGTTGTTGCATGCATGACTTCAGTTAGAACTCAAGTGAGTTGAGTTTAGTGGACTGGAGGTACAGTTGATGGAGTTGTGTTCAGTTTAACTTAGTTAAACTGGTTGTAGTTAGTCTAACTGCAGATAGACTAATGATGAGTTGTTAAACTAATTATTAACTCATAATACAACTAAAGAATACATCAGTTAACTCAGTTGCATGTCAGTGCATGTTCAGTTCAACAGGGACAGGTGGTAGAGAATCAGATTGCTATCAGTTGTGACTATAGTTGTGCACCAGATCTTGCACAATCAAGGGATTGAGTATGCCAATGAGTTTGCTCACGTATTTGGCCCGCATTTTAGCCTTTGCTCACGTCCACAAAGAGTGAGTGACTATTTTGCAGGTGAAAATCGAGTTTGGGAAGCAATTCTCATCAGTTCTTGAGCAGGTATTGAGCAGTGGAGGCAGGCAAGCAGTGGAAGAGATTTGGAGATCAGATCTGAGCTGTATTGTGTGTAAGAGAGGTGGAGATACTTGTGAGAAGTATTATGCTGTGTAATGTTACATGACTCAATCATTAATATACAGATAGTGTGGGGTTTTTAGCGAGATGCTTTCCCCGTGATACATACTGTGTTAATGTGTGAATGCTCTTGATGTTTTATTGTTATTGATGCTGCTATATTCTTGATCAACGTAGAGGAGATTATGTATTATACATGTTCCACTTAAATTGTATGATCAGGATAATCTCTGTTGAATATGTGTTAAATTATTCAAAAATTTCTACACCATCGCCTCCTCCTCCACCAAGGAAACCCCAAATGCCTGCCCAACCACAATGCCATCCACCTCCATCTCAATTACACCCCTCCACTCAGCTACCCGTAGCACCATTTCCAAAACCATGCAATGGAGCAGCTCAACCAAATTGCAAAGCTGAGGCACAACATGTGCAAATGACTCCTTTTGAGCTCAATGATGTTCACCAAAGCTCAGGAAGAGCCTTGCAAAAAAGAGATTATCTTGAAAGCATTGAAGGACCACATCCGGAAAAACAAGATTCAAAAGAGGAGATCAAAGAACCATGGGCTGCACTTGATGAAGAGAAGAGATCTAAATCAGAGATCGAGAGAGTTCCCTCATGGTTATCATCAAATCCTCCATGTACTCAAGAGAAAGATCAACAAAAAGAGGAAGATCAGAAGGTCATGATAGAAGGTGACATGAAGAATGATCCAAATCAGCAAGACGACCAAGGATATCAAAGCTATATTGAGATATGGTTTCAGAAGGTCACTAAGTTGCAGCGGTACTTTCTTCCTAAGTTATGTTTGATCCCTTCAAAGCCAGAACATTTGGTCTCTGAGATCTGGATACCTATCCAAGCATGCATTTCGAGCCTCCACATCATCTTGTCTCTAATCTCGATGTGCACATGGCTCCATTGGAAGTATTCTTATACTTGAGAACAATTTTGTTTTTCAAGTAGGGTAGGGTAGAAAAAATAAAAAAAAAAAAAAAAAAAAGAAAAAGGAAAAAGAAAAAAATGAAAAAAAGAGGAAAATAGAAATCTAAGGTGAAAACCTCCTCGGAGGCGCCTTAGATTGGCTCATTGATTGAAAACCTCCATGAGGTGGTCAATGGGCTGGAAAAAAAAGAGAAAAGAGAATAAGATCTTTGGGTGAAAACCTACCTTGGAGGCGCCCAAGGCAGGCAATTAGGGTGAAAACCTCCATGAGGCGCCCTAGTTGTTTTTCAAAAAAAAAAAACAAAAGAGAAAAAGGAAAAGAAAAATAAAAGTAATTCCATTGGCTAATTGCAGGTTGCAAGAAGGACGTTTCATGACAGGAGGATGGTTCTATGACTGAAATGATTGTGTTGCAGCTTGCATGAACGTATAAGACTGCATTTTTTGGTGGTTGGTACGGTCTACACCCCCAATCTCTAAACAGAGATGGCAGTGAGTGCACTGTCAACCTTTTCTTGGAGCTCTAATGAATGCTAATCCTCCTACTCTAATCTAAGCTATTGAAAGAACTTTAACCATAAACTAATCCTACTCAATCACATTAAAGAAATTAAATCAGCAGACTGTGTTTTCCAAATGCATGTCAAAACAAAGAAATGAAGTGCTGAAAGGAAAGACAAGTAACAATACAAGGAAAAGGAGGTCTATTGCTCTCAGGTTGGGCCCTAACCTGAGAGCTATAGCTCCCTTAAGAACTCATAATTGAATCCAAAGCTACCTGCCTTTATTAAATAATCATGAGTCTAACAACATGCCAAAACTGGCTTACAAAAAGCAAAAACCGAGATGTAGCTCCTGCTTAGAAATTGCAACCGTAGTTCAAAAGTTCAAAAAGCTAAAAAAAAAACTCATAAACTAAATCCTCTATGTCTTGCACAAAACAAATACCTGCTCAGCCGAACCCGAACCCCAACAATAGACAGGCCCAGCAGGTATACACTGGGGAAACATCATGCCCTACTTATGCTGTGGAGATCCAGGAGATCAATCTTCGATCTGGAAAGACTCTTCCGGATCGCCAACCTCCTCCCCCAGAGGATGAGGAAGATAAATAGGAAAGTGAACCAAAAGCTATTCCACCCTTTCCTGAGAGACTAACAGCCACCATACAACCCAACCCAGAGGAGGATGAGCTTCTGGGTGAGCTCAAGCAGTTGTGTGTCAAAATACCACTTCTCCAAGCCATCAAGGATGTGCCAATATACAACAAACTGGTTAAGGAAAAGTGTTTCAAACACCCAGGCAGGCGAAAGAGAGATGCTTCAACCATCAATGTCTTAGGACAACTGTCTAACCTTATGTTAGGACAAGTCATCTGCCCAAAGTACCTAGATCCTGGGAGTCCTGTAGTAGATGTCCACATCAATGGCACCATCATACCTCACACCTTGATTGATCTGGGGGCTGCCATTAATGTGATGACCAGGGATACCATGCTCAAACTCAATCTTCAGGGTTCCTTAAGGAGGACCTCGACAGTACTGCAACTAGCAGATCGCTCCACTGTGACTCCCGAAGGGATTGTGGAGGATGTCTTGGTCTCAGTCGACTCTTGGGAATACCCTGCAGATTTCTTGGTTCTGCAACCCAAGGCAAAGCTTACTGGATATCCTCTTATTTTGGGAAGGCCTTGGTTAGCCACTGCAGATGCTTACATAAGTTGTCGTGCAGGAAATATGACCATAAAAAATGGTCCTATGTCCAAGCAGCTAGTCCTATACCCTCCTGTCCAACCTTCCTTAGAGCATGACTTACCACTTTGGTTGGAGGAAGGAGAAGAGGATGAAGTGTACTCAGCACCTTTGTGCACCCTAGATACCACTAGAAGAGACCCCCCAACCGAGGATGACTTGATCGAGACCTTGATCCAGAATCCACCTTCCAGTGCACTATCCTTAGAGAAATTGGTGGAGGATGCCCAAGCCAGCACCTTAGTGGATCTTTGTACCACCAACCCTATTACTCCTAGAGTCAAGAATGTGGAGTTCAGCCCTGAGAGATCGTTAAAGATCAGCTCCTCCCTATCTCCTCCCCAGGAAAAGGAGATGTGTAGCCTGTTGGCCAGTCATGTAGATGCTTTTGCTTGGAGCTATAAGGAGATAAAAGGAGTCCATCCCTCGGTCTGTACCCATCACATATACATCAAGGAGGATTGTAAACCAGTTAGGCAACCTCAGAGGAGAATGAACCCAGCCCTTAAGGACATTGTCAAGGAAGAATTGCAAAAACTGTTGGATGCTGGATTCATTTACCCCATCTCAGATAGTGAATGGGTGTCCCCTCTGGTGTTGGTTCCCAAGAAAAATGGGAAGTGGAGAATCTGTGTGGACTATCGAGAACTGAACAAAGCTACTAAGAAAGACCATTTCCCTCTACCTTTCATAGATCAAGTGTTGGATGGACTGGCAGGAAAGAAGTTCTTCTCTTTCCTAGATGGGTTTAGCGGGTACAACCAAATCCAAATCAGCCCGGAAGACCAAGATAAGACCACCTTCACTTGTCCTTGGGGTACCTTTGCCTACCGAGTTCTTCCCTTTGGGCTATGCAATGCTCCTGCTACCTTCCAGAGAGCTGTCTTGAGCATCTTCTCGGAGCTGGTCCATGATGCGGTGGAAATCTATATGGATGACTTCACTCCTTATGGGTCCAACTTCCAGGAAGCATTGTCCAATCTGGGAAAGGTCCTAACCAAATGCATTGAGATGAACCTGTCCCTTAGTCCTGAAAAATGTGAATTCCTAATGACTGAAGGGACCGTGCTAGGCCATACCATTTCTTGCCAAGGGTTACAGGTGGATCCCAACAAAATCGCTCTTATCAAGAAGGTTCCAACTCCTCAAAAGGTAAGGGATGTTCGAAGTTTCTTAGGATTAGCAAGGTATTACCGGAGATTCATTAAAGACTTCAGCAAGCTAGCCTCACCATTGTTTGGCCTATTGGCAAAAGATGTGGAGTTTAAATGGACTGACGATTGTCAGAGGGCTTTGAATGAACTGAAGGACAAGTTGGTGTCAGCCCCAATCTTGAGAGGTCCAAACTGGGCCCTACCTTTCCACATCCACACTGATGCCTCGAACAAAGCCATAGGTGCAGCTTTAGGACAAGTTGAACAAAAACTTCCATATGCCATTTACTTTGTTAGCAAAAACTTGTCCAAAGCTGAGCTGAATTACACTGTAACCGAAAAAGAGTTCTTGGCTGTGGTCCATGCACTGAACAAGTTCCGACATTATATTACTGGATATCAAACATTTGTACATACAGACCATGCTACAATTAGATATTTAATGAATAAACCAGATGTGAATGCTCGTATTATTAGATGGTTACTTTTGTTGCAGCAGTTTGATTTGACCATTGTTGACAAACCAGGTAAAGAAAATGTTGTTGTTGAATTTTTATCTAGATTGGATTTGTCTGCAGATGAGGATGGAACAGTGGATGACCAGATGCCCGATGAACATCTGTTTGCTATCTCAGCACTCTCTCCATGGTTTGCTAATATAGCAAACTACCTTGTTTCAGCACAGTTCCCTCTGCACCTATCTTCAAGAGAGAGGAGCAGAATCATCAGAAAAAGTGCCTCATTTACTTGGATCGGGGGCAATCTGTTCAAGCTTGGCCCCGATCAGATCTTAAGGCATTGTGTAAGGGAGGAGGAAGTCTTTGATATCCTCCTCACCTGTCATGATGGTCCTTGTGGAGGACATTTTGCAGCAAAGAGGACTACCTTCAAAATCCTGCAAGCAGGCTACTATTGGCCCACACTTCATCAAGATGTCAGAAGATATATCAGCCAATGTGACCGATGCCAAAGAATGGGGAAACTGACTCCAAGGGATGAGATGCCTCTCCAACCTCAAGTGACTCTTGAGCCATTTGAGAAGTGGGGTATGGGCATCGCTTGAAGATCTACAAGAAGCCTCTCTCAAGACAAGAGTTCATCAAAACTATGGAGAAATCAGTGATGGTCATAGAGAAGGGTTCTGCCTCTGCTTTGGGCATACCTTGAAAGATTTAACAAAAAAATAAATAAAAAATAATAATAATAATAATAAAGATCCTTGGGTGAAAACCTTTATGAGGCGCCCAAGGCAGGTGGTAGGGGTGAAAACCTCATTGAGGCGCCCCTATTGTCTTTCAAAAAAAAAAAAAGAGAGATTCGAAAAGATCCTTGAGTGAAAACCTCTCTGAGGCGCTTAAGGTAGATGGCAAGGGTGAAAACCTCATTGAGGCGCCCCAGTTGTCTTTCAAAAAAAAAAGAAAAAAGAAAAAAGAAAAAAGAAAAAAACCAATAAGCAAAAAAGACAAGGACAACAAAGTTCATAATGTAAAATTGCATGCAGGTTACAGGTGTTCTATGGAGGAGAGGAATCCTCTCAACTCAGAGCCAAGGATCCTTATCATGCTGTCAGGAGACCTCACCAGCACCTCCTCCAAGAATACTCATTTTCTCCAAGGTATGTGCACAATTTCATCACGGCTTGAGATTTCTACAGGAAGATGCAGATTTTCTACAGGAAGGTGCAGACTTTCTACAGGAAACGCAAACTTTCTACAGGAAGCTCTGTATTTCTACAAGAAACTTCCTGTAGAAGTTCGGGACGGCCCAAAATTCATTTTATGAGGAGATCTAACGACTAAGGATCGGTTTGGACGCATGCAAGCTACTGTTGTCACCCTTGCACACTGCTGTCACCTCGTTCTACCATCCTTGTTGACATGCAATGAAGTTACCTGCACCAGCAAAGCAGATCGTTGAGTTATCAAAGAAAAAGCAATTTTTAAGATAAAAAAATGCTAATACGCCATACCATATCCATCTTAGCCATCCACGAGCTCAGGAAGCGTGATCGTGAGGCCAAATCCTTCGTCGTGCAGCATGCACCCAAGGAGGAAGAACTGTTACAAGACATCCTGCGGGAGTCTTGTAACAGTTAAGCCTGCTAGAGTGTACACCAATCACAGCGCTGGCCATATGCAATGAAAACGCGGGCGCATGCAGCCACAACATCCAATCCATCGTTGGCAGCCTGTAAACATGAACCTCCGGGCCTGCGCAAATTCATCAACGGCAACCGAATCCACTCATCATCGTCCAAAAACCGAAAAATCGTGTTACGGCCGCACAGGTAAGTGTCTCGACCCTTTATTTCGTCAGATTGCATGAATTTTACTTTGAATTGTTTGCAAAGTGTGAAGTGAATGGGTTGAGCGTCTGTATGGCCATTTGACTGGCCACGTCGACCAGTTAATGGTCTAGTCGGATGTTTGGGTGGCGGCCATGGAAAAAGGAATGGGCAGCACACACGTGAGAGCAATCCCGTCGGGAAAAATGTATTTAGCAGAAGAGACGGCGACGGATCTGCGGAGGGATGATGCGGCAGTAAGTGAACTCGCAGGCAAATGATGGGACGACGTCATCCAATGGTCCGGCGGGGACAACTCACCCCCGCGCCACGGATTCCGCCGATTCAAATCTAATCGGCTAGATCACCCCATGCATTTATCATTCACCGTTTGGAACGCGAGTGATCATCCGGATCCCTCTGCAGTTCGATAAGCCGAGCCTTTGGCTATCAGAACGCCTGTGAAGCTACACCGAGAGCGCAGACCAACTGCAGTCTTTCCCAGAAATCGCGCGCTGCTCCTACAGGAAAGCTATTTCTACAGGAAGGCGGGTTCCTCACATCAAAAGGTGGCAGATAAAAAGGTAAACCTAAACTCTCCATGCAATTGGCTTTTGAAGGTGGCAGAATCGTCGTCTATAGTCTGGTCGTAGAAAATTGTTGCAATTATCGTCTGCTGTGCATAAACTGTCGTTCTACAGGATGTCAGGGTAATTAAGTTGTGTTAAGGTCCTCAGAGATAAGCTTCATGGATTATGTACATGACAGAAGCGTAATTCTACGCTCTGTCTCAGTAGACCAAATTTCTTCCGTGTTCGCCACCTCTAGTTAAAGCGACAGTTTTTATCATGTCGGGTGGGTTTATTAGACGGGAACCCACTGATTCAACAAAGTTAAGGGAAAACCTTGAGGTAGTGGAGCTCTTCACACGAGCACAATGGATATCCTTCTGTGACAAATTGCAGGGTTATGACGACGAAGTGGCAGAAGAGTTTTTGCAGGCTCTGAGGCCGAAGTCCAAAACAGTGGCCACCGTGAACTTCAGGGGCCTAAACCTCAAGCTCACCCCGCAATATATCAGTCGAATTACTAAACTTCTAATGGGTTGGCCATGGGATAAGGAAGAAAGGAAGTTGAGCCAACAGGCCAAGAAAGAATTCTTTCCCCCAGAGGAGGAATTCTCGGAAGACAAGAATGGGGTGCGTAGAACCAGTTTGCTGCCACCATGGAATGAAGTTAGCTTGCAGATCATGAAGTATATAACCTGTGAAGGCCGTTTTAGCATTGTGTACGGGTATCACTTTAGGTTTCTCACTGAATTGAGGCACCAGATTGATCTTCCTGTAGAAAATAAATCCCCTATTTCCTGCTACAGTCTCTAATTGAGTGTGCCACAAAGTTAAAAGAAGGCATACCAGACCAGGTAGCCCACCATGGATTGATCAAACTTCTCGTGGAGGATGCGCTTCATTCATATAAGGTTCCCCTCTCATGGGAAGCATTCAGAAATTTGACAAGAGATGGAGACATAAGGATGTTGACCGAAGAAAGTGGTTCCTCCAGCACTGAGGAAAAAGAATCAGTGGCCGCGGGAAAGAAAGAAACAGGCTAGAAGACCCCAACCACAGTGAAGAAGAAAGAGCAAAAGAAGAAGCATGAGAAAAAGGATGACAAAGAAAAAGATGGCACACCCATCTTGACAGCAAGAGAGAAAAGTTTGCAAGGCAGAACGGACAAAGCTGAGAAGGTCCACATCAGCAAAAGTACCTCATCAGCACCGGCAACCAAACCAAAAATCAAAACTCATGCAGCCAAGCAAGCCAAGGTGGTGACACCTTTGTCTACAGGAAAGCATAAACAGGCTTCTACAAGAAGCCTGAAAATTATTGAAAAAGGGTCTTCTACAGGAAGCCCGAAAATTACCAAAACAGGGTCTTCTACAGGAAGCCCGAAATTGACTAAAACAGGGTCTTCTACAGGAAGCCCTGAAAAAGTGAAACCCAAGGAGAAGAAAGCTGATATTCGTGAAAGGGAGGCAGCAGCTGTGCTGGCCGCCCTCAGCACGCCACCTAAGCCAAAAGAGAAAAGGAAGAGGGAGACCCCTCTATACTTTAAAGCTCGAAGAAGTGTTATGATAAAGACAGGCAAGCCACAGCCTCCGTCCAGCAACCCGATTATTATTGAAGATGCCCCTACATCGCCCAAGGAAACGTCCCCCTCGAGGATATCAGTCACCTATGAGAGGGGGAGCCCAAAGAAAACTACGTGGCAAGAAAAGTTAGACCTGTTGACTGAAAAAGCTCGGCTACAGGAGGCTGAAAATGTTCTACAGGAAACTCTGGCCCGGCTACAGGAAACAGAGAAGATGGAAGGAGAAGGACCCTCATCACCACCAAGGGAGGGTGAGGTAGAGCCACCTAAAGAGGCTGAAAAAGAACATATACCAGAGCCCAGCCCTCAGCCTAGTCTAAGTTCATACTACACCCTTTTAGAGGCGGGCAAAATTATACCTAAAAAATTTACTGTGCCACTGTTTTTTGAATTAGAGGAAGAAAGAGTCCGTACACACACGTGGATGAAGATTGCCAAGTCAAAGGGTGTGGCGGACATAGGCCCTTTACAAGAGCAACTCAAGGAGGCCAGGAGTGAATTAGCCATGGATAAACATGTGGCCAATTGTCAAAGAGTGTAGCTACAGGAAGAAAACGAGAAGCTAAGATTGCAACTACAGGAGCTGAGGGCAGGGAAAGGTACATCCTCCAAGGACACCATAGAAGAACAACAAGGAAAAAAGGAACTGACCACCGGTCTTGGGGAGCCAATGACACTTCTACAGGAAGCAGAACAACAAGCACAAATTGAAGTGCAAGCTCTAAAAGAACAGTTGCAACAAAAGGAGGCACAATTGGCCTGCATGGCCAGTTGGGCCATGGAGGCAATACAGTGCAGACAACCTGCCAAATCCTATGGTTTGTACTTGAAAGACCAATGGCTGCAGTTCCAAATAAATACCTTGGCATAAAGAGGTATTTCTCAGATCCAAGACCCACAACAATTTTCTGAGTTGTGTAGCACTAGTTCGTCAGAGGATAAAGCCAAATTAGCGGAGTTTTACCTCCATAATTTGGCCTTGCCTAATGTAGTTTCCTGGGATCCCAATACTGCCTTGGGAGATATGCAATTAATGGCGTTCGCTTCATGGTTGAACCATGAGGATCAAAGAGCAGGAGAAACAAAATCGGTCATGAACCGAGAATTAAACGAGCCATTTCTCATTCGGGCAGAACCAGAGGATCCAGTTGCACTCATCTCAGCACACCAACACTTGTCTGCTGATCCTATAGCTTCATTAAGATATATAGATCAATAGGCCCAAGCCATATCTCATTTTGAAGACATGGAAAAACTGTTAGGAGAAAATGTTGTCCAAGCATGCACACGCAGATGGAATACATTGGCACACAGTTTGAAAATCCGAGAGTACCATACCCCAACTCGGATGAGGGAAGCTCTAGTAAGGGTAGCCCTTTACAAGAAATCCATGCAAAACCTCCAGGCTAGCTAGATTGGCCTTAAACTTAGCCCACCACTGCTGCTAGGATTGACTGAAGGCAGCACAGAAAAGGATGAAAGTGAACAATGGGAAGAGGTGAACAGGAAAGTTGGGTTTCATATCAGCAAGGAGGACACTACTACAGAGGCTTGGGATATAAGGGTAGCAGGTAAAAGCAATGAAGGATGAAGAGTTGGACTAAGTTGCTCAAGGATGAGCAAATATTTTAGCTGGGGGGTGATGATGAGCCCCAATTTTTGGTAACAATTTGGGCTCATTTGGCCTACTTACCTTGCTCAACCCTTCATCTTTTATCACTTATGCATCATTTCTTAGTATATTCGTGTTATTTGTAGGAAGAAGGGCAGGCATTATTCCTATGTGACTAATACATGATGATTTTAGGTTTTTTGACATTAAATGGAGCAAAGACCACGCAAATGGGGACAAGGAGACAGCAAAGGTGGCATTGCAGGTTTATAGGGAGGTTGTCCACAGTCTTGAATGACCTCCCTCATGATCTCCACCCCGACTCCGAGCTCCAACAACTATCCCCACCGAGCTAAAAGGCAGCCAACAGATTCTACAGGAATAGCAGTTCACTTTCAGTTGGACAGCTAAGCTCCACTAATTGAGGAAGCCAGCTTAATCCTCATCATGTATAAATATTGAGGCCGTAGCCTTTGATAGGAGCTTTTTGAACTTTTAAACTACGGTTGCAATTTCTAAGCAGGAGCTACAGCTCGGTTTTTGCTTTTTGTAAGCCAATTTTGGCATGTTGTTAGACTCATGATTATTTAATGAAGGCATGCAGTTTTGGATTCAATTCTGAGTTCTTAAGGGAGCTATAGCTCTCAGGTTAGGGCCCAACCTGAGAGCAATAGACCTCCTTTTCCTTGTATTGTTACTTGTCTTTCCTTTCAGCACTTCATTTCTTTGTTTTGACATGCATTTGGAAAACACAGTCTGCTGATTTAATTTCTTTAATGTGATTGAGTAGGATTAGTTTATGGTTAAAGTGCTTTCAGTAGCTTATATTAGAGTAGGAGGATTAGCATTCATTAGAGCTCCAAGAAAAGGTTGACAGTGCACTCACTGCCATCTCTGTTTAGAGATTGGGGGTTTAAACCGTACCAACCACCAAAAAACGCAGTCTTATACGTTCATGCAAGCTACAACACAATCATTTCAGTCATAGAACCGTCCATGCATTCTGATCTTGAGCAGTAATTCTTCGTTCCAACACCATGCACGATTTCTCTCTGAAGTTTACATTGCTGTTCGTTGGTTTAATAACACAGTTAAAATAGGTTTATGGAATTCTTGGTTTTGTGCAAGACATAGAGGATTTGTTCCATTTACACTGCGCAGCACTGTTCTATTATCTTCTTCTTCTTCTCAACCGCGCCTAAGCCACCTACTCATCCTCTGTTCAGCTCGTATGCCTTCCAACTCTTCTACTGTTCACGTAGCCCCATCTTTTTGACTTCTCATTGCTTCCACCCTTCTATCCACCAACCAACTGCATGCACTCTCTCTCCATCCCATCTCTCTATCCCTGAGCCATCACTAGCTCCCTTTTCATCCTACCTATCCACCCATACCGCTCCTTCACTCCTCCATCACCAAAAACTCCAACCGCAGAACATCCTGTAGAAGTTAGCAGACTTCCTGTAGAAATCCCGAGTTTCCTGTAGGATCCCCTGCAGACATCCTGTAGAAGCCTGCAACCTCGGTTGCCAAGCACCTGAACGTTGTGGACTTCCGTGGAATGATGTTAGAGATCCCCTGGAACCTCTCCTAGCCTTCATGACCTTTTTCCAGCCTTCCTTCCCTCCGAACTACCCCTGCACAGTCAAAACCTAATAAGAAACAAAGTCATAATAACTCCAACCACTTAAGCAAAAATACAAAAATGTGTTCTCTTCAATGAAAGTAGTTTAAATTCATGCATCTCATCTCACTAGAAGTAATGGCATCATTTCTAGAAGTTTGCACTCCCACCATTGCATCATAGAGATTAAACTAGTCAGATTAGGGTTTACTAGGGTTTCCATGTTTGGTTGGCTTTCAGTTCATTCTTGCAAAGTAGGTTAATTTCCTTTAAGATAGCCTTCGTTCATCATTTAGAAAGCTTCTTCTGAGAGCATATAGAAGTTGGCTTGAGCCCTAGCGGACTTGTGCCAGCTGACCAAGTGACAACTGCGATAAGAGCTAGTACTTGTGCATACAACACCGTCGCTTCCAAGTTTGTTACGAACTACCGGGTTGATAAAATTAGAGATAGGAAGCTCCAGGAGTTGTAGCATTAGTGCTACAATACTGGAGCCCACCAGTTGCTGTGGAATGTTTGTAGGCATCATTTTTGCATTTTGGGTAGGCCATATCACAAAAGTGAAAATTTGTGTGTTTGAAATTTTTGGCATGTGGATTCCTTGTATTTAAAACTATATGCCTATAAAAAATCTCACATACCTAGTTTTATCCTCCACAATGTCCCAGGTAGAGAGGAATCGACGGAGGTAACCACAGACCAAGATTTTAGTTTGGTAGCTAGCCCTACCAAACCAGAGAGGGCTATATATATGAAATCATAACCAAGAGATGACTGGAATGTAAAGGATTTTAGGCTAGATAAACTAGGATTAGGGTTTGATTGTTTGCTGGATGGTGGCTTAGGTCTAGGGAGTTAGGTCTAGGCTTTGAGACTCAGATTTGCAGAGATGTAATGGGGAAAAGTAGGCACCCACTTTAGCACTTTAGGGTTTTCATTGTGTATTTGGGAGATAGGTAGGGTTTCTAAATGAGCATGAGTCTCATGAATGTGTTATATTAGAAGATAAATGAACAATAATGTGAAAGCTTCCGCAAAACAGAGAATTACATGAATGAATTCTATTTATTATCTTAGGAAAAAAACACATGAAACATGGAAATGAAAATGAAAGATACAATAATTTAAAACTTATGATCACAAAAGGAAAAACACTACTAAAACACATACCAGAGGAATCCCACTATAATAGATGCAAACTCTGTCTATTATTTCTTGCCAAATTCTCAATTACACTAGCATTCAAGGCTTAATTCCAATGCATCGAACCCTTGAAAATGATTACAAAAGGCCTCATATAGGCTCTAAAGTAGATATCCTTCCCAGGAGGTCGAATTTCCAGCAAATAACGTCAAATGCATGCACCTATCTAACCACTTCTACAAACTAGGGAGGTCACTCAACCATTTCTAGGGAAAATTTTAAGAACCCCCCCAAATTTATAAATATAATAAATGGGCGAATCTCCATGGTATATAGGAAAAATGGAAGGCGATTTTATCAATAATATAATATGTATATATAATTTTTTGGCGAATCTCTCACCAGGCATGGCGAATATTTTACTCAACTATAAAATCTTGTAAGATCTTGGCGAGTCTTTCACTAAATAATAAAGCTTTGTAAAGTCCTAGTGAATCTTAGCATAGGTTACATGCTGGTTTAATTCCCCCATTTAAATAGGCTACATTATAGGTGAATACCACAGGTCAATACCATGTGCGATTTTGGTGAATACCATGGGTCAATACCATGTGCCATTTTTATTTTTATTAATTCTAATATTAAGGTTAATAATGGTTTTTTGCATGGTATTAATAACAATCTAGTCCATTGTATTTGTCCCATAGTATTTTGGCCATAGGTTTCACCTAAATATAACCCATTTTTTGAGTGTTCGTAAATATAAGGTGACTTATGGAGTAAATATAAAAAAATGTTTTATTTGTTTACCATACCTCTCGTTTATTTATATTTTTATTAATTTACCATACCTCTTTTACAAATATGGTATTTGGCCCATAGGATTCACTTAAATAAAACCTCTTTCTTGAGCCTCCATAAATAGAATGAGGTTTATGGACTAAATATAAAAAGAGGTTTTATTTATTTACGATACGGTCTAGTTTATTTATATTTTTATTTATTTACCATACCTTTTGAGTAAGTATAAAAAGACGTTCTATTTATTTACCATACCTCCACTTTACTTATATTCTTATTTGTTTACACCCTTACATGTATATAAGGTGACTTATGGAGTAAATATAAAAAATGTTTTATTTATTTACCATACCTCTCATTTATTTATATTTTTATTAATTTACCATACCTCTTTTATAAATATGGTATTTGGCCCACAAGATTCACTTAAATAAAACCTATTCTTGAAAATGGGCGAATGGATTGACTTAAATAAAACATATTCTTGAAAATGGGAGAATGGATTCACTTAAATAAAACCTATTCTTGAAAATGGGCGAATGGAAGGTTGTAAGTCCTAATTTCAAGGGCTAAATTTACCTTTTTTACCCTCTCCCTTAAAATAAGGTGGGCTATTTGAGGTGATTTGTAAAAATGTACTATGATACAAAATATTCGCCCACTAAAAATTTAAAACCCCCTAATTTCGCCAAAGGGCGAACATTCGCCCCTAAAATTATCCTTGACCATTTCCTCTTTTATCTAACTATCACAAGATATTTATCCAAAGCATTAAATGGAGGATAAGACACCTATTTACCCATATAGTAACCCATTTACATTTACATTTTACCGTTCACATTCATCCACTTTCACCTTTTGACTTTTACCAAGTCAAACTAGAAACTCTGAAAAATTACATAGTGAAAATTTTAAATAAAATCTCAGAAAATTGCAAAAGCATAGCGCCTAGTTTGAGGAAAATTTTAGGTGCCTTCCTGAAGTCAAAATTGAAATCTGAAAGAATGGTAAACTATACTTGTTTGTATAATTTCCATAACATCTTGAATTTTTGAAAATGACCCATGGGAAGGCCTCCAAAAACTCATTCTCCCAAGGTGTCTCCAGAAGGGTCGCGCCAAAACTAGAAGGGTCGTGCCCAGTTTGAGGCCATTTTAGTTAAAATTGAAATTTGAAAGAATGGTAAACTAGCCTTGTCTGTCTAGTTTCCATAACATCTTGAATTTTTGAAAACAACCCATGGAAAGGTCTCCAAAAACGCATTATCCCAAGGTGTCTCCAAAAGGGTCATGCCAGAATATGAAGGGTCGCCCCAAAAACTGAAGGGTCACGCCACGTTTGAGGCCATTTTTAGGTGTCTCCCTGAAGTCAAAATTGAAATATGAAAGAATGGTAAACTAGCCTTGTCTGTCTAGTTTCCAGAACATCTTGAATTTGTTAAAATGACCAATCGGAAGGTGTCCAAAAAATCATTCTCCCAGAGTGTCTCCAAAAGGGTCACGCCAGAACCAAAAGGTTCACACTACTCTACAGAAAGGTCACGTTTCTCATGAAAGGGTCATACTTCTCTATAGAAATGTCAAATCTATCTCAAAATGCAACAAAACCCTCAATTTTCACAAAGTTTTCTCCTGCACAATGATGACTGAGAGATGCTTGAAATTTTAAGAGTGCAAATGAGTTAAAAACAACTCATCTTACCCTTTTAAACTTAAATTTTGAACCTTGACACTTTATGACCTTTGAAATTTGAAACTTGGTAATTTTATTGGCTTTCTTGAGACATTGGGTCTTTTTGGAACTCTGAACTGCAACATTTGGAACTTTGAAGTACTTATTACATATAAAAACATAAAATTACATTTGATATCCAAATTTATTGAAGAGACTTGCTGATTATCACTCCTCTGCCAGATTTTATGCATGAAATGGGAGTTTTAGTGACCTTGAAACCATAATGACCTAATGGAGACACTCACCTGAATGAAATCATGGTGACATGACTGAAATGATGATGATCATTTGGTCAATGATGGCACATCCAACTGAGTGATGGCACTGACCGGACATGGAAATATTGAAGGAGAAGCAGTAGACCTAGACACACTAGCGAGTGGCCAAATTTTATTATGAAAACCTAGTGACATGATAAAATTTGACTTTGTGACCCCTAACAAAACTTGGTAAAAGCATATTTGATCACTAGTGACAGGAAAAAATGTCTGACACTAACATTGGCTTAAGCTGGGGATGGCAGCTCCTTGGATGTGTCAATGTTGGACATGGAATCCCCCCAAGGCATGTTTTGGGGCTTAAAGCCCAAGTTTTGACCAAGCCCATTGTAAAGACTCCGTGATTTGTGGGTGCGGAGCGTGAAGTCATAATAGAGTCACATGGTTTTCTGCCCTTGTTTTTGTAATGTAATGTCGGCTTGAAATATCTACCCATGGTCCGTGGACCATGGGATTGTATAAATAGAGCAAGGTTCTAAGTGTAGAAAACAGTTAATCAAATAGAAGCATGATGAGTCTAAGGAATTAATTGAGTCAAAGTGTAAGTTGTGTCTTTGGGTCGTAGAGTAGGAGAAGGCTTTGCAACTGAGTGCAGAGAGGTCTAGTAGTCCGCAGCTGAGTGCGCAGGGAAAATCGGGTCTGTAACTATTGGAAGCATCAATAAAAGAGAAGTTATACCTTAATTCTGTGTATATTTTCCTGTTTTATGTATTATTGGGTATGAATTGCAAGTTTACTGTTTATTTGCTGCATGAACTCATATGAATGTGTTGTATAAATAAATATAACATAAGGCATCCATTTACGCGAAGATAACGAACTGGTGTAAGAAGATAAGTAAGATCTCGGGTGTGACTTAGGGAAATAGTACAAATCGCTGCTCTAGCAGTACGAAAGCCCCACATCCCTTGGTTAGGGCTACATGAAGACAAATATATTAGGGTGTGAAGGCTATGGAAGTGAGCGGAGTAACCTGTGCATAGGGACTAACAGTTGGACTGAATCAACCCCTTAGACATCTCAAGGGTGCGGAAACCTGGTTCCAGCACCCCCCATACTACTTCCTGTGAGACCTCAATTTGCGCTCCGTGGACTGTTTCCGAAAGTGCCAATAGTATAGGGATTTTTTTTGTTAATTAACTCCAAACCTGGGTCAGGACCCAACAAGCCAACAAATGGTTCCGTTGTCAGGACTGAGATTTTCATAGAGATGTCTGATGTCATATCACTGGAATAAAACTAAGAAAGGAATTGAGGATTGGTTGGATAGGAAAATCCATGAGTTCACGGTGTAGGAGAACAGGAACCTGAGACTATCAAAAGAAGAGTGGTTAGACTGATACTTATACACAAATATCCATGAAATTTTCATCGCATCTTTCCCTACTGAGCTATACGAGTGGATTGCGAAGCTAGCAGATAGCCAAGGAAGGTGCAAGCTTGACAGACCTATTGTGTGGACCCCATAATTGGTGCAAAGATTGGAAACACCAGAGGATAAGATCATGCGCTGTTGATCACTAGCTCGATCAAATTATAGGAGGATTTATCAATGTGTTCGTGGTAGATACTTCAGTAAGCTATAGTGAGGCAGAGCGACGCTTCATCAAAGGACGGCGAGGTAAGTATGGCAGTCTTTAAACACTTGGGTTAAAATGCTACTGTGTGAAAAATGGGTTATGCGAATAAATTGATGTTTGGAGCTACGTGAAGTGGGAGAATCTATAGAAATGAAGGTAGTGTAGAACTAGAAACTAGCCACTTGATTTCACATCTGCGAGGGGACGAGGAAGAGCTCACGAAGGTCTCACCAAGAAGTGTGATCAATTTGATAACACAAAGGATTCTGTGCATACCACCCCCATCCACACCACCACCAATTTCACCATATTCCCCCCATCTTTGCCCATACCACCTCCATCACCATCGCGAGTCAATATGGTAAGGAAATGAATATCCGTACTAGTTTTGGTTCATGATAAAAGTTGTATGGGAGGCACAGGGAGTCATGGATGGAAATATAAAAAAAGCGACATTGGTCAGTGCTCCATAGGAGCACACGCTGACCTGGTACATTAAGCTTTCTAATGACAATCCGAATGCGGGGATCACAGATGTCCAAACTGCACTAAACAAAGAATTTAGCAGGTCGAAGTCAGAGGCACAGTCAATCATTGGGTTCATGGAAATCATGATGCTACCAGGTGAAACTCCTTGGGAGTTGGATCAGAGATTGAAATGTACAATTCGTGAAGCTAACATGACTTTGACGGATGGACAACACTGCGAATGGTTTGTAGCATCGTTAACACCACATCTAAGGAACACGTTGTCACAATAGAGGCTAACAACTCAGTCCGAGGCCTTGGAGATTGCAAGGAGACGGAATGAGACACCGATACAGGATCCCAACCTAGGAGTTTAGTAGATTCATGTGCAGTTGAAAAACTTGTGCCTTGAGATGCAGATTCTGAAACAAGACAGGACAGCTCGCCCAGAAGTGCGCGATGAGGTATGGTGCGTAAAGTGCAAGGGTCAGGGACATGAAAAGGACCACTAACTTGTGTTTTTGAATGACCTCGCTGGAGGAGGACCAATGCCATAGAGACCAAAGGCACAAGAAGGACCTAGCGCATCGCCTGCATTGTGGTGCGCAATTTGTCAAATAGGAGGAAAGCATGCTACGAACAAATTGATGTTTGGGGCTACGCGAAGTGGGAGAATCTACAGAAATGAAGGTAGTGTAGAACTAGAAACTAGCCACTTGATTTCACATCTGCGAGGGGACGAGGAAGAGCTCACGAAGGTCTCATCAAGAAGTGTGATCAATTTGATAAGACAAATGATTCTGTGCATACCACCCCCATCCACACCACCACCAATTTCACCATATTCCCCCCATCTTTGCCCATACCACCTCCATCACCATCGCGAGTCAATATGGTAAGGAAATGAATATCCGTACTAGTTTTGGTTCATGATAAAAGCTGTATGGGAGGCACAGGGAGTCATGGATGGCAATATAAAAAAAGCGACATTGGTCAGTGCTCCACAGGAGCACGCGCTGACCTGGTACATTAAGCTTTCTAATGACAATCCAAATGCGGGGATCACAGATGTCCAAACTGCACTAAACAAAGAATTTAGCAGGTCGAAGTCAGAGGCACAGTCAATCATTGGGTTCATGGAAATCATGATGCTACCAGGTGAGACTCCTTGGGAGTTGGATCAGAGATTGAAATGTACAATTCGTGAAGCTAACATGACTTTGACGGATGGACAACACTGCGAATGGTTTGTAGCATCGTTAACACCACATCTAAGGAACACGTTGTCACAATAGAGGCTAACAACTCAGTCCGAGGCCTTGGACATTGCAAGGAGACGGAATGAGACACCGATACAGGATCCCAACCTAGGAGTTTAGTAGATTCATGTGCAGTTGAAAAACTTGTGCCTTGAGATGCAAATTCTGAAACAAGATAGGACAGCTCGCCCAGAAGTGCGCGATGAGGTATGGTGCGTAAAGTGCAAGGGCCAGGGACATGAAAAGGACCACTAACTTGTGTTTGTGAATTACCTCGCTGGAGGAGGACCAATGCCATAGAGACCAAAGGCACAAGAAGGACCTAGCGCATCGCCTGCATTGTGGTGCGCGATTTGTCAAATAGGAGGAAAGCATGCTACGAACAACTGCCATCTGTTGTAGGAGTACACAGAATTCACAATAGTTGTTCTGTAATTTCTGTAGATTAGTGGGACATGATGAGTGCACCTGTAGAAGTTATGAGCTGATGATGGATAGGACTCCTACCTATAGAGTTCAGGAAAAAATGCGACCCCTTGACCAAAATGCAGGGATGGCACAAACCATATTTCAGGGGTGCAGACAAGGCCGAGGTGGAGGAGTACTTTGAAGAGGTCGCGGACAGCTGATATGTTACAATTGTTGAGGACCATATAATTATGCCCAAGATTGTATGAATCCGATGTGTCCATCATGCTATTATTGTACATCGTTTGATCATGAGATGGAGGATTGTCCCACACTGATAGCACGGCTGCACGATAAAGGAGTGCTCCAACCTCCCTTGACTCAGAACCTGCAAATGATGAGGTCTGAGCCATGCGAAGAATACCCTAATGTGAATATTGTGCTCCTAAGTGGAATTACGACAGGGGATGACAAAGGAAAGAAACATGAAGATAGTACTTAGGTTCGCAAGGCTCCGATGAAAGAACCAGAGTTTGATTTGGAGTGCGCTAAGGAAACCTTCATGGAAGCCAGGAAGAGCTTCACTGGTGGCTCCATTTCAAGAAGCAAAGACAGATTGGAGCTAGAAATTGACCCATCGATGCTCACAACGTTCCTAGAAACATGCATGAACCTGCTGCGTGACAGCAAGGTTGTAAAGGGGCTATAGTAACTCATAAATAGATTCGCTAGGACCGCGGCAGGAGAACCGGGCGTAGTCCAGAAGCTCGGAAAGCACACGACGAGGATGGGAAGGGAGATGAGATTGACTGCACAGATTAGAGAATATGAGATGGACCAAGTGATTTTGGACCTAGGAATAGATGCGAACATGTTGAAAATAACAACAAGAAATGATAAAAATAGAAATGATAAAAATAACATTGATATAAATAACATTCAGGATATACTCCAACTCTGTTGAAAATAGCAAAAAATAGAAATGCTAAAAATAGCATTGCTATAAATAGCATTGCTATAAATAGCATTTAATATATTCCAATTTTGATTTGTCCTTGAATCAAAATTGAGAATTAAAATTCGAATTTAGTCTCACTAGCTGTTTGAAAAATAATTAATTAATTCATCTTGAGTTAATTAGTTGGAGAAATTCAAACATGAAGTCTTTGTGAAGACATGCAACAATTATCCCTTTGATTGAGGAAGTTATCCCTTAATTAAGGAGATAAGGATGAGTTGTATTTGAGTTCTAATTAGTTAGCTCAGTTAACTGAGTTAAGTCCAGTTAAATTAGTTCCAAACAGTTGAAGGAACTAATTGTGAGTTCAATTAGTTAATGCATGCATGCATGCAACTAGTGTTCTCCAGATAACTGAATATTCTCTCATAAATAACTCGTGCATGTCAATTCAGACAGAGATTTTCCTATAAAGGAAACTCATCCATGCAGAAGGAATTCATTCCTTTAGGATTGCGCAGTTATTTTAGAGGTTAGAGCAGTGTGTGAGGAGAGAATCACACAGTTGGCAGCTGGAGGACCCAGGAGAAACTGCGCAAGGAAATAGGAGGCTTGGAGGACTGAAGGAAGGCATATGTGTCGTCTATTCTGTCTATAAGCAGCAGTGAGGGATTGTACTGAGAGCTGGATAGCTTGAGAACTAAATCTTTGTGTAATCCTAAGATATTTCCACTTGTATGATAATACAGATAGTGGGGTTTTTATCTGAGGCTTTCCCCAGAGTATTCTTCTGTGTTTCATGTGTGATTGAATCTTCTTCTCTGTTATATGTGTTCAGTTTGATCTTGCTCAAAATCAATTAAGCTTCCACAAGTTTGATTGTAGAAGTAGATTGAGTATTTTGCTTGAGTACATTGCATAATCAGTTTAATCTATAGCGATAAATTCTAGATGGTATCAGAGCAAAGGTGATCAAAGTAGAGAACAATATACAAAGAAGGGAGACGTTCGAAGTTCGAAGTTCTTGATTGTAGGTACAAAATCGATTTCTTATCACATCTCAAAGTTCACCAATGGCATTCAATGGTTTGAGACTCAAGTAGGCCATGGATGGTAGCTTGAATTACATAGCCTCGAAGGATCGCATGGAAGCGGTATTAGAGGACAATGGTTTGAAGGACTTCATTGATCAAGAAGTACCCAGGCCAGCAGTAGCTAATGCCCAAGAATTGGCAGTATGGAAGAAATGTGTGGCGAGAGCGAGGTGGATTCTTCTGGAGGGAGTTTGAGACCATATTGTCTCGAGTCTTCATGGGAAGGAGAATCTGTTTTCAATTTGGAAGACATTGAAGGATCTATATCAGAATAGTAGCGACTAGAGGAAGCTAGCGTTGAAGGACGAGCTTCAATAAATCAAGTGTGAAAAGGGTGACATGATCTACATATCTGAATAAGCTCACCACTTGCAAAGATGAGCTTGGAAGTGTAGGAATCACGACAACCGATGATGATATGGTGAGTCTTGCTCTCCTCGGTCTTCCTAAGAGCTAGCATAGCTACCAGGACTCAGTGAATGGAAGAGAGGAACTGCCAGATTGGGAACATTTGTGGTCAGATCTGATGCAGGAGGAGATCAAGAGAAGCACCAGAGATGGTTCTTCATCCAAGGAGGATGAAGAAAATATAGCCTTAGTGAGTAAGGAAAGGAAATGGAAGGAGAAGGATTCTCATCCCAAATTGAGTTGTTCTCATGGAGGGAAGAAGATTGAAAAATCTAAAGTGATATGCTTTAATTGTCAGGAGGTAGGCCATTATGCAACTAATTATCCATTAAAGAAATCCAAGAAGGGATCCTCGTAAGTATTTGAAGGGGAGGCCCTAGCCTCTTAGTTCGAATTGGATTTTACCCTCATCGCATGCATGGTTTCATTGATGATGGGTTGTGGTTGGTTTCTTAACAGTGGAGCCTCATTCCACATGACCGTCGATAAGAGTTTATTTAGTACCTTGGAGGAGAAGGACCTCCAAATGTGCATAAAGATGGGTAATGAAGAAAAGTATAGTGTTTCAGGAGTAGGCACGATTTCTTTTCAGTGGGTTCATGGAGCTCTTATTACTTTGACAAATGTGAAGTATGTGCTTGGACTGAAGAAAAACTTGGTATTGATCGCGATGGTGGAGGAAAAAGGCTACGATGTTGTCTTTAGTAATGGAAAGGTTTTCCTTAGACACATCACCACAGGTCAGGTGAAACAGATCGATTCACTGATACAGAACTTGTATGCTCTTGAGGTTCAAGATGCATGCAAGGCCTTGAGGAGCAAGGCAACCATTAAAGACTTGGTGGTTGAGAGGGAGAGTAAATTACCTCGCAACATGCAACCTCAGAAGAAGTCTTAGACAATTGTGGAGGAGCCAAAATTGGTGAAGTAGCCTCAGGAGGTTGTGGAGCAGCCACAATTGGAGAAGCCGAGAGGAGATCGAGTGGAGGCATCCACTCATGCAAAGACCTCCAGTAGGGGGCAATTGTGAGCCAAGTGGGTAGAGGGATCACATGCAGCCATACCTCCAAGTGCGAGGTGGGGCGATGTGAAGTGATAGTCCCAATAAGGCTAAAATAGGGGCAGGATCCTTGAGGTACCCAACCTCTTTGATTAGACCTTGCTACGGGAGCCCCAACGAGGAGTAGTAGGACTGGCTGAGTGGGTAGAGACACATGCAGATGGAGTGACAGAGGGAGCTTCAACATCAGAGGGTGCTTCTAGCCCAACAGGGAGGTCAGTCGGGAGATCAGTTACTTACTTCCTAGTAACTTAGTTGCAGTGTAGTAGTGGGAAGCACAATGCAACATGATGAGAGGAGGTGCAGTGTGAATGTAATGCTAGGAGATAAGACTAGTAGTAGCACAGATGCAGTAGGAGGAATCAATGTGATTGATGCAGTCAAAGATCAAAGTGACAAAGGCTAGAGTAGTCAGATACTAAAGAGCATAGAGGTGCAGATTTTTCACTCGGTAGAGGCAATAGCAGTCAGAGACTTTGATGACAGAGGCATCATTCTGATTTAGGTTGGATTTTTTTCTATTTCTAGAGTTGCCGGAGCAACAACACTTGCGAGAAGTGTTGCATGCAGAACATTCCAAAGGTTCAGGATCAAGATCAAGTTGAATTCCTTTCTTGTTGAGAGGGAGTGTTGAAAATAGCAACAAGAAATGATAAAAATAGAAATTATAAAAATAAAATTGCTATAAATAGCATTTCAGGATATACTCCAACTTTTTTGAAAATAGAAAAAATAGAAATGATAAAAATAACATTGTTATAAATAGCATTTCGGGATATATTCCAATTTTGATTTTTCCTTGAATCAAAATTGAGAATTAAAATTCGAATTAAGTCTCACTAGCTATTTGAAAAATAATTAATTAATTCATATTGAGTTAATTAGTTGGAGAAATTCAAATATGAAGGCTTTGTGAAGACATGCAACAGTTATCCCTTTGATTGTGGAAGTTATCCCTTAATTAAGGAGATAAGGATGAGTTGTAATTAGTTAGCTCAGTTAACTAAGTTAAGTCCAGTTAAATTAGTTCCAAACAGTTGGAGGAACTAATTATGTGTTCAATCAGTTAATGCATGCATGCATGCAACTAATGTTCTCTAGATAACTTAATATTTTCTCATAAATAACTCATGCATGTTAGTTTAGAAAAAGACCCACTTGAGATCAAAGATAGAGACATTGTATTATCAGTTGGAGGAATTTTCCTATAAAGGAAACTCATCCAAGCAGAAGGAATTCATTCCTTCAGGATTGCGCAAACCTTTCTGAGGTCATAGTAGTGTGTGAGGAGAGAATTCCATAGGTGGCAACTAGAGGACCCAAGAGAAACTGTGCAAGGAAATAGGAGGCTTGGAGTACTGAAGTGTTGTGGGGAAAAATGCCTATTTAGGACGATCCTATCCACCTAAGGTGTGACAGCGCCTTAGCAACAAATGAATACAGCTATCATGATTACTTCCTTTATGAAATATGAAAGAGAGGAGATCGGCAGACTTACCGTTATCTTCCGGTTGTCCCTCAAACTAGATCCTCTTCTCTTTGTGTGTCCACAGCTACTTGCCTCCTCGCTTGATCAAGAGAACAACTACTTGAATCCCACGAGATCACAAGAGAACAGCTACCTGTGACAAGAGAAAAGCTACTCGCAACAAGAGAAGGACACAATACAAAAGAAAATATACATATTCATAAATGATTCAGGATTAGAAGTAAATCAAATATACTAATGCAATTACACAAAATACACCAGCATATAGGAAAGAATCAAGATAGCTTTATTGAAAGTAACAGGGTTCAGGAAGAGATACAACCCATAGGGCTCCAACCCAGCATCTCCTTCCTAGCAGAATGGAATTCCTTCTTCAGCTCCTTTCAAAGCATAACACACCCAATGTTTCTAGCCACAAACCAACAGCAATTCTTTGCAAATACTAAATTCCAGCCTCCCCAGACCTCATGAGAGAGATCTATATATAGGAGTTTTGGAGAAAGGATGAGTCAGCTTAAGGCTGGTATGAAGCTGACTAGTGTCCTCTCCCACTTCAGTTCTTGAGTCCACTTGGAGGTTCTTGCTTCCACTTGGAGATTTGGAACGTCTTACTCATCACCAGTCGAATTCCCTGATCCAAGTGTCATTTTGGAAGCTTCCTGGGCATTGACACCTTGAGGAATGACTCTGCCACTTGTCCAAACTCGCTCAGCGCAGGTAGCCTTCTTTGCAGTTGACATTCAACGCAGGTAGACAGTGGAGCAGTTGACATTCAGCGTAGATGCTCAGTGGAGCAGTTGACATGATCCAGAATTGCCTTGTTTTTGAGTGTTTTCAGGTGGAGAACTTTTGTTAAGTGCTGTGGTTTGCTGGCCTTGTTCCTCTAGGGGTAGGAACAACATGTTTAGGGACTTTGGATCCCTTGATTATTGACATTTCATGCTCAGTGATGCAAGGCACAAAAATGTCTATAACAGTTTCCCCCTAAAGTATGAGGCCGTTTATCGGGTGAAATGATTTATCCAGGAGGGTCCGAAGTTCATCCATCTGCTGGGAGGAGACCTGTAATAAAATACAATACAATACATTATGATTCATACTGCTTTCATGATCTAGCTGAGGCGGGCATTCCCATGCTCAGCTTTATAAATTCATTTTTGTACATAGAACAGACGATCGTCTGATGGTAGACTAATAATTTTGGTGAAAATTATCATCCTTTGAGTAGGATGATCATCTGCTGCAATGATGTACATGTCAAATGTATTTATTTTTCCTGAATATATATCGCAGCCCGGATGGATGAAACTAGATCCGGGGTCTTCAAAACTCGTTCGATCTTCACTCTAAGTACAAGTCGATCCATGTGAGAATTGCGCTGAAGTCGAACATGGAAAGACATCGCTTGATTACCGGTCAATGATGTAAACCGTTAACAAGCGCGAGAGGAATCACCGATAATGATAATGACCCTCAAGGTACTGCAGTACAATTCACGTGGTGTGAATAAAGGACTTGGCGTCGAACACCACGCAAAATCTTCTGGTCGAAGGTCATTGATGTATACCTGTCGCTGGAAGTGAGAAACTTGCCATTGAGGCATGCAAGCTTCAAAGTACTGAAGGGGTTGTTCCTAGATCAACTCCTTGGATAATGAGCTGATGTCGACAAGGAGCGATCTGTCAAAGGAGGGCCTTAATGAATCCCACATCAGTGACACGGAATGGAGATAATGATTTTAATGGAGGTGAAAACAATCTGTGACATATGATTCAGGGTGGCGGTCATGAATGGATGAAGGATAATGTATGGCAGTGGATGGGACCCGGTTGACTCTTTCTGAACAACTTCTCTTGAACATATGGCGACACTGATGCGATGGATCGGTAGCATTACCCCAAATATGGATGGTATGGCAAGACCATGGTGATGTGACTGGTGAATGAAACAACCCAACTCGAATGTGATACGGAGGAAAAGTGTCATGTTCAAGAGCGACCTGCTACCATCAAAGTTTTCTTGAATCTTTCCCAATTTTTCCCCAGTCATTGCTGACCAGTACCTCTTTATTTTTGTCAAGCTTGAGGAGGATAACATATGCTTGTTCTATAACCTGCCCTTCGGGCAAGCCCATCGCTATGTTTTAACGAGCCTAGCGATAGTGAAACTCGTTCTCATCTAAAGACAAGTTTGTCGCTATTTAATAATTTTAACGAGTCTAACGACAAGGATAACTCGGTCCTTTTCATTTTTAGAGAGTCTGAAAAGGTACATAAAGTTAACTCCAAAATTCCTTTTTCGTCATCTAATTCCTTAAGTCCGAAAAAGTATAAAACAATACAGAAGGGATGAGTTTTCAATAACTTTAACGAGCCGAATAAAACAAGCTCTCGACCTTTTTGTGCAATAATCCCTCAGGTCCAAAAAGATTAAAATCTAGAGGAGGGATAGCTCTTCCAGTCCTTTAACGAGCTGGAAGGCCAAAACTCGGCAATCTTTTCATATTTTATGAGTCAGTTGAAAAGAGCTTAAAGAAGACTCGTCTTTTGAGGAACGAGTGATAAACAGGGATAGCAACTGATTCCAGGTACAGGTTGGAATTTTCCAATCACGGAAGTGTCACAAGGATGGCTAGGTGAAATCACTCTTCACAGCTGTTCCTCAAAATGGGTAAACAATCATATGGAGGTGAACGATTGGCCAAATGAAAGTGGAGGTGGCAGGTGCAAACACGACCAAGGCTTTTATGGCTGATAAATTTACGATCACAGCGGTTATTTACCGGGATATGTTCATTTTTTAGTTAAAAATGAGCTTAAACTCTGGAGGAAACATTGCTCACTGCTTATATTTATTTTTTAACGAGCATGAAGACCGCGTGAAAACTGCTCGGATCTTGCGTTTATTTTTTAATGAGCATGAACTTTATGCTAAAACTGCTCGATTACCCAGTCTTTTGATAAGAGTGTCTCATGAAAGATCCTATTTTTTATGGAGCTTCATCTCACTAAGCTTTGCTCCCCATCCTTTTTCATGCAAGTTAGGAAACGGCTAATCCAAAAAATAGATAAATAACCGCTCTTTGCTTGCACTCCAAAAGTTTTGCATGCCCCCAGGTATAAAGTACGATTTCAAAGTTACCTCTACTTCAATTCCATCGAAACTTTCGTTTCACCGGGAGAGGCTTACCTCTTTCAGGTTACCCAAAGATTGTCTCGTTAATATTTCAAACAAAACACTTCCTCGGCAATGTCTACCAAAATAGACAGAGGTGAGTGATGACCCCCGCCCTCTCACATAACTTTGACAAAAGAATCTTATTCTAGAACAACCCCTCTTCCAACCACGGACGGGGTACGGACTAGTCATATTCTCCCGCGGAAATCTACCCTATACCCAAAGTTTCCCTGCCGAAGCAGGCCAAGATGCATGCCCCCTGGGTTCCAGTCATATCCTCCCGAATTACTCGCGCTCATCAGGAGGACGGACCGTGGGTTGAGACACTTCTTGCATGAATAGACCATTTAGGGACGGTATATGACTATTTGCAATGTGTGATCCGGGAAACGAAAGTTGGTCCACGAGCTTGACCATTCTTCCTTCATGCGGAAAACACATCACTCTAAAGAGTGAGGAGACTACAGCTCCCATGCAATATATATAGTCTCGTCCAAGGAGTAGGTTATAATCCAAGGGTCCTTGAACGACCATCACGTTCATTTGAACGGTCTTCCCTTTCAATGTTATAGGCACATTGGGGAGGATCCCTAAAGGTTGACTGGTTCCTTTATCAAAACCTGATAGATTTCTCATCTCAGGTAACAGCGCTGGCGAACCAAGTGCTTTCCAAGCAATAGAGGAAAGGATACTCACAGATGCCCCCTCATCAATGATAGTGCCAGCCATTACCATTCTGTATAATTGACAAATAATTCTGAATGGCACACTGGCTGGCAACCGGGGTCTCCTAGTTGGTTCCAATCAAAGGACACAACCAGGTTGCTTGGTGATGGGACCGAATATACGGCCGGATAGCGCTCTGATGAACTTCCTTCCTGCGACAAAGGAATGGTGGCATTGCCCCCTTGATCATCAGAGTCAGTGCTGATGAAGAGAACTTGGACGGTGTCGTCTGTATTCTCCTCTGTGATGGTGTCATTCGAAGATGGAGCCTCTGAAGGCAAAACCGGGTCAACTGTCGTATCAACCTTTTGACTTTCTTCAGGCATGGATCCAGATGGTTCTTCTTGAATGACAGGTGTTTCGGCTGACCATCTAAGTGGCTTGGCCGGATTCTCAACTAGTGAGGGACTTGGCAGGAGTCTTTGATATCCAGGAGGAAGATTCGCTCGTAAAATCGGGCGGTCTTCCAGAACTCTTTTTGCCTTGTCTAAGAAGGGACAACGATGGATGGCGTGTTCGCCTTCACACAGTCTACAGGGAAATTTAACTTTCCCATTCTGTCCTGGAGCTTCACTCCCACTAGTTGACGGTGAGCAGTCGACATGGCTATCAGAGGTCGATGCTCCCGAATTGTGCAAACGGGGGGACCAGTCTCTTAGTATCCGTGGGATACAGGGACAATCTCTATGGAAGTGGTCTCTCCTGCATATGATGCATGGCGATTTAGGCCTTACAAGTACAGTGTGTGGATTTTTGTTAGATGACATCTGTTTGCCCCCAGTCGCCTTAGGCTCCTTCTTCTTCTTTTCTTTCTTCTTCTTCTCCTTCTTCTCCTTAGGAAGCCAATTTTTTGATCGACCAGTTCCATCGAGTGAAGAGGAAGGAGGGGAGGAAGATGAAGTGGAAGGCTGGGAGGCAACTCTTGTTTGATCTAACTGTTGACTCGACTGTTCAGGAGTGGTGGTATTTTGAATGACATTGGTCGAAAAGAGCCAAACTGGTAGGCCAATTGTCAATCCTGGAAGCGACAATGTGGCCATGTGGGGCGCACCAACATCTCCCCAAGAGGAGAAGGGACTAGGATTTCCACCCAAGGGAACTCCTTGGTTGGTGTGCTCCATCTTTTCAACCTAAAGATCAACGCAGGATTAAAGGGTGATTGTTCCGTTTAAAATAAATTGTTAACGACGCTTTTTAGACACAACTTGCTTTTTCAGTTTTAAAGAGTCGAGAAAAATCTAAAGATGACTCTAGTCTCCTTCGATGTTTTAACGAGCCCGAAGTGACAAATGCTCGGATGGACTTTTTCTGTTATAGAGTCTGAAAAAGGCCAAAAGAAACTGCTCTGGAGATCTAGGCAGAGGGTGTGCCAAACCTTTCGCAAAACCACAAAATAAGTTTTACGGTACGGGTGGTCGACCTTCATGAATGCTGTGTTCACTGCATTGCGATTAGTAGGGCGACCGACACGGCTTCCTAAGGATAAAAGATATATGCCTATAGGGGTCTCCCAATATATACGCGATGGTACGTGGGAGCACAGTCCGTATTAGTGCCACCGACTCTCAGGAGGAATCACCCACCTTCTTCGAGATCGACAGTCACTATGCTTAACGACGCCGGAACACGTCTCTAGCCTAGACCTCTATGTTGTGCGTTATGTTACAAAGCGTTGTTAAGTTCATTCAGTTTATTTTAGGTTGATCTTTTTAAAGTTTGCCTTTCAAGGTTCACCACGAGATGTATGATACAAATTCCTAAATGCAGTCTAAGATGATAAGCAAGCTTTACAATCTTTCAACTTTGAAAATCCTAGCTACTAAGGGAAAAGAGAGCGACTATCTTTTCTCAAAGAGCAATCAGCACACTCTAATGCACTTTCCCTAAATCCAACATGCAAACTTATCAAATGCAAAATGCACAATGCAGGTGTTTGTTTTCACTTTCTTAGTATAAATGCCTACAAAGAAAGCTTTTTGCACAACTTTGAATTTGCTTTTACAATGATCAAAATAAACAAGTTCACTTTCTTCGAAATCAACAAGGGTAGAAGAGATTACAATCACTTTGCGATTTTCGAAATAAAGACTCGTTTTGATACTTTGAAAAGAACAAATTCAAACCAATAAGCAAAAGTAAAACTATAATCAATCTGAACAAACAGCCAATGAGCTCTCTTCTAAGATCACTTTCAATCAGATCTGAATCAAAGGCTACAGAAAGACTACTTTACTCATGCAAAGGAAGACTGTAAATGACGCCACAAACACATAAAAACATTCACAATCTTTTTGTACAAAAAATTGGGGCGGAATTCAGGCAAAGAAAAGGGTTATCAGACTAGCACCTATACTTGGTTAAAGGCTGCAAAAACAGAGATCAAAACAGGGCAAAAAAGGACAAAGAACCCCAGCTGCACAAGGCCACACTGGTTCAACGCAGGTCCAACACTGTCAGTTTGACATTCAGCACAGGTAGCCCCTTCGGGACCTGCGTTGAAATGCAGACTGCCTTCACAGTGCCTGCGCTGAAGAGAGAAACTCTCGTTTCTCTGGGTTTCTGGGTCACAAAATGCTCAAAAATCAATTGTTTCAGGTCAAATCAGAAACACAAGCAAGGTATAAACAGAGGGATTCTTTGATAGGGTACTAAAGACTATCACAAGGATCAATCAAATCATTTGTGGATCTAGTTTAAATCATAGACAAGTCCAACATACTGGATCAAAGCAGCAACTTTTACTTTGCATCCGGGAAAGATGCAGCTCAAGAGTTGCTGTCAAGTCTATGAAGTAAACAAATGACGGGAACACAAATGAAATGAATAAACAAGTTCTTCCCCAGCGGAGTCGCCAATTTTGTTGTGGGGAAAAATGCCTATTTAGGACGATCCTATCCACCTAAGGTGTGACAGCGCCTTAGCAACAAACGAATACAGCTATCATGATTACTTCCTTTATGAAATATGAAAGAGAGGAGATCGACAGACTTACCGTTATCTTCCGGTTGTCCCTCAAACTAGATCCTCTTCTCTTTGTGTGTCCACAGCTACTTGCCTCCTCGCTTGATCAAGAGAACAACTACTTGAATCCCACGAGATCACAAGAGAACAGCTACCTGTGACAAGAGAACATCTACTCGCAACAAGAGAAGGACACAATACAAAAGCAAATATACATATGCATAAATGATTCAGGATTAGAAGTAAATCAAATATACTAATGCAATTACACAAAATACACTAGAATATAGGAAAGAATCAAGATAGCTTTATTGGAAGTAACAGGGTTCAGGAAGAGATACAACCCATAGGGCTCCAACCCAGCATCTCCTTCCCAACAAAATGGAATTCCTTCTTTAGCTCCTTTCAAAGCATAACACACCCAATGTTTCTAGCCACAAACCAACAGCAATTCTTTGCAAATACTAAATTCCAGCCTCCCCAGACCTCATGAGAGAGATCTATATATAGGAGTTTTGGAGAAAGGATGAGTCAGCTTGAGGCTGGTATGAAGCTGACTAGTGTCCTCTCCCACTTCAGTTCTTGAGTCCACTTGGAGGTTCTTGCTTCCACTTGGAGATTTGGAACCTCTTACTCATCACCAGTCGAATTCCCTGATCCAAGTGTCATTTTGGAAGCTTCCCGGGAATTGACACCTTGAGGAATGACTCTGCCACTTGTCCAAACTTGCTCAGCGCAGGTAGCCTTCTTTGCAGTTGACATTCAACGCAGGTAGACAGTGGAGCAGTTGACATTCAGCGCAGATGCTCAGTGGAGTAGTTGACATGATCCAGAATTGCCTTGTTTTTGAGTGTTTTCAGGTGGAGAACTTTTGTTAAGTGCTGTGGTTTGCTGGCCTTGTTCCTCTAGGGGTAGGAACAACATGTTTAGGGACTTTGATTCCCTTGATTATTGACATTTCATGCTCAGTGATGCAAGGCACAAAAATGTCTATAACATGAAGGAAGGCATATGCGTTGTATATTCTATCTATGATTAGTAGTGAGGGATTGTATTGAGAGATGGATAGCTTGAGAGCTAAAGCTTTGTGTAATCCTAAGATATTTCCACCTGTATGATAATACATATAGTGGGGTTTTTAGCTGAGGTTTTCCCCATAGTATTCTTTTGTGTTTCATGTGTGGTTGAATCTTCTTCTCTGTTATATGTGTTCTATTTGATCTTGCTCAAAATTGATTAAGCTTCCACAAGTTTGATTGTAGAAGTAGATTAAGTATTTTTCTTTAGTACATTGCATAATCAGTTTAATCTACAGTGAGAATTTCTACATAACGTTCTGCTGAAGTAGACATGGGAGTGCATGGGAAGGCCTACGCTACAATGGTCTCCTATCCAGCTGCAAATGGTGAACCAACAAAAGATCCTACCTATGGGAAGATTGCAGGGGATCATAGTTGATATTGAAGGAGCAAGTGCGCTGGAAGATTTTGAAGTGATAAAGATTGTTGATGACAAAAATCCCTACCCTGCGCTATTAGGAATAAATTGGGCCATTGATATGAATGGGGTGATAAATCTGAAGAAGCTCAAGAAGATTTTTGAGAAAAAGTCTCTGCATGTAGTTGTACCTTTGGACCCTGCAGAAGGATCGCACTACACAGAGCCAGTGCGTGACTATGAAAGCGATGATGATTTGGATTGCATCTACAAGATAACCACGTGAGAGAAAGGCTGGGTAAATCCAACTACGGATGGACGAATCTCATGGGAGTGCAAAAGATCCTACACATCGGATTCTGACGAGGAGATAGAATGATGGAAGAACCAGTTACACGAGGTAACCACTCTAAACTGTAACATGATGACGAGATCGATGCATTGCGTATCAACGAAGGTAAGGGATTTGCCTACGTATGATGGGTTAAGTAAGATAGATGAATTCTTGAACAAATTTGAAAAGGAGGTGTCAAAACAATAATGGTTCGAGGCTTTGAAATGGGTATTGCATGGTACGCCTACGAGGTGGTGGGGCGCACACCAAGGAAGCTTCGGGAACTGGCGCGAATGCAGGAGAATGATGTGCATATGGTTTGGGAAGCCTTAGTTGCGATTAACATACAAGATTGCCAGACAAAATCGCCTGCGTGCCCACCTGTCCAGATGGATACAGGCATATGGTACAAAACCTACGTGGATGCACATAGCCTTCAGGTTAGGAGACATAGTCAGTAAGCAGGTGCGGGCAAGGCAATGGCATGAATGACCCCTCCGGTTGGAACCACAGAGTATGGAAAGACCAAGTGCATAGAAGGTTATCCATGTAGAAGCCTTTAACGAAGTATACGAAGCGCTGAACAAGGTACATAATGTGCAATGGACTGATTGGGACCTACGCGTACTAGCGGTTCTATGGGCTTATAGAACCATGTGCAAGAAACTGACAAAGCATGCACCTCCAAGGCTGGAGTATGGACTGAACGCTGTAATTCCCATAGAATATAAAATGCCTAGTTCGAGCATAGTAGCACCGGTAGATACGACAGTTCGTGAAACCTTAGAAGAAGGGGTAGTGCAGCTGAACGAAGAAGAATACTTGGGACATGACAAATAAATTGACAGGGTGACCTTAGGCTCCAAGAACTTATGAAAGAAAGGGTGTGATTAAGGGAGAAAAGCACTCTGGTAGAAGCGGAAGTCAAGAAGATTGAGGATGAGATAAAGGCAGATTTTCTCAATAAGAGGACCAGGGTGATAAAACATGGTGCACATGATTACGTTGATGAATTTGGGGACCACCATTGAGAGTTGATCAGCCTGATGCCTTGGATCGGACTACATATTACTAAATGGATCAACCATGGTGGTGCATTGTAGATGATAAAGTGCGCGACACAACCAATAACAATAAAAGGTGGGTATTTTCCACAAAAAGTGATGGATGACCAGATGAAACCCTATATAGGTGGCGCAACCACCTGACTAGCTGTGGAAGGTACAACCTTAGCGCTCCAGGCAGTTGAAAGGAGGTGCGGGACTATAAACTACTCTGCCTAGAAGATGCGCGATGTTGGGGATGTGCATAGGAGTAAAGTGTCACAAGGTCCATGACCGCGCAAGGGGGGCTGTGCTGCAGTGTGGGTTGGCTGGAAAGTGACCGTTGGAGTCACTATTCACGATGTGATGCTTGACTTGAGACCAAAGGGAGTAGGCGACAGGCATTTAAGACACACTTTATGGGCAAGATTTGGGAAAATATGCCGCCAAGGGAGCATTAATGAACTAGATTTGGGGGAATGGTCGAATTCAAATTCAAAAGATGCTATAAATTACAAAGGGCTACCCAGCAAACAACACTTGGTCATTTTCGAATTGAGCTGTCATATGCTCCATGTATTCTGAGCCGAAACCTATTTTTGCTATGCAGAGCATTGATTGAAACCCTCATTGAGCAATTGAGAGATTTCTAGACCAACAAGATGGCCACATTAGAAGAAGCTAGGGAAATTATAGAGATGACTGCCGAAGAGACCGTGCAGGCCCTGACCGTGGAAGATGCCCCTGAAGGTGCTGGGATTGTGGCAGAAATCCCTAAATCACCATGCATGCCAAGGATAAAGAAGGATAAACAACCAATGATTCTGGTGCATGTGTCCATGTGCAACCCGCTGCGCACCAGACTAATGATGAAGGAGAAGAGGAAAGTAGTTAACTTGGAAACCGACGAGGAGGAGGGAGACTTGGAGGACCTCATAATTGAAAAAGACGAGGATGAGGGCATGGAGGAAGAAACCAAGCCTGTACTCCCTCCAACCAAGCTACGCGTAAAAATTCCTCCATGGAAGGGGAGGAGAAAGTGCCCAAGGACCTCGACGAGAGCAAGAGCTCTCTCTAGACTCTGTTCCTCCTAGATGACATCATCTTTGAGGGTATGCACCTGGGATGGGTGTTGAGCTTGAAATTTGAAGATTGGGATCCCGCTGACCACGAGAAGTTCCCTCATGTTACGTTATGGTATGTTCTATGCTTATAATAGTTTACTTCTTTTTCTTATTATATTCCACCGATTAGCAATCACATGTACATAAAGTAAAGTGCAGATAGAACATTAAACGATCGATAGAAAACAAGCCAAGACAAGAGACACAAGATGTGGCGGCTAGCCAGGGACAAACCCCACAATGTGTGGGGAAACCCTTTGATCAAATCTTCTTTTATCTTCAATAATTCAGCATAGAGAAATAGTACAATAAATCTGATTCATATCAGCAGTAGCAAACCCTAGATCAGCAACATCAGCATTAGCGGCTTCATTATCAAACTAGGGCAGACCATATCTCACAAACCGACCGTTGGATTGCCTTCATTCCTCCACCAAATGAACCTACAACACAGTTCCAAAGAGGAGATATTCTAGGCCACGCAAGTCAATCTTTACTTCTGCAGTTGCAGCTTCAGTTTCAGCAGTTTCTGGCTTCAAACTAGGGCAGTCAATATCTTGCAAACCGTTCATCGGATTGACTTAATTCCACCACCAAAAGTTGCGGCTTTCAGAGGAGGTTCAGATGAACCTACAGTGCAGTTCCAAAGAGGAGATCTTCTAGGCCACGCAAGTCAATCTTTACTTCTGCAATTGCAGCTTCAGTTTCAGCAGTTTCTGTCTTCAAACTAGGGCAGTCGATATCTTGCAAACCGTTCATCGGATTGACTTCATTCCACCACCAAAATTTGCGGCTTTTAAAGGAGGTTCAGATGAACCTACAACACAGTTCCAAAGAGGATATCTTCTAGACCACGCAAGTCAATCTTTACTTCTGCAGTTGCAACTTCAAATTCAATAGCTTCCGGCTTCACATGTGTGAGAGAGAGAGAGACCCATTTCAGCGCAGTAGAGAAGAGACTCATATCAGTGCAGTAGAGAGAGAGAGATGTGATGAGATGAGTGAGTCTAAATGAGGAAAAGTCCTCTTATATTTATACACAACGTTGGTGGGTGAATAGATGCAACTGTTGGTCTTCTGAGCCTACATGAGTTGTAGGTCGGCTTGATAATAATTCCATAATAAAAATAAATTCATATCTCCATGAATACTTATCGGATGATCTTTATATCAATCCTACAGCTCTCGACGAGAGGAATCTAATAAAAATATTATCAACCATGAATAAGATGACCCACATGAAGTTTTGCCTTTGTTGCCAATTTTAACACCTCATCTAGAGACCGCACAGCTCATGAAGCCCAAGCAGAACACCGTGGCGGGTGTTATCGAATTAGAGCCATGAAAGTGGTTATGTGGAGTAGAAAAGGCAGGGTTTTTAAACCTGCTCTAGAAGCCGCATTTCCACCACACCCCAATAATGATATTCATCATTAGGCAGTTGCTCTGCCTGGTGCATGGTGGGTGTTTGTGGCTAGAGGAGCCCATCCCCATCACGGATCACTTAATCCATCGCATTACCTGGATCCCATGTAAAGGAGAGGACCCTGCAGACATCTCGGAGGGGAAGAGTAGTGACTTTGCCATCGCAAAGGCCATTAAGAAGAAATATAATATGGAGAAGAAGAAAAGAGGGTACACCATATCCAACATCAACAACAAAGCAGTTAAAGTGGCGACCCAGATATTGGCGAGTAAAGTTATGCACAAGTGCCGCACGGATGAGGTACCCATGCTAGTGGTGGCACTTGCTGAGTAGTGCATGGAGGGGGTCCAATTTAATTGGTTTGAGTTATTATGTAAATAGTTCTTGGAAAATTTCCACGAGGCCCAGGAACAAAGAAAAATGTTCCCTATGCATGGCTTCTGCTATCCATAGTGGCGGTGGCAGGGGAACTGTTGGAGGACAGCCAGTTGCCCACAATTAACAGGGATTTTCTAGAGGCCGCGAAGTACGCTTCATTGTGGGCCACGAAAGATGCGAACCGGATCCATGACAGCAAGATATTTTGGGTGTTCATGGAGATGAACATCAGAATGGGGATTAACCGCAAGCCGCAGTTATCACCCACTGTCTACAACAGCCTGCAAAGTTTTGCAGAATTTAAAGCAGACTTCCACAACATATATATCAGAGCACGCAAAGACCTGACCAAGAAATGGAGCGAGATACCCTTCATCGCCACAGATGATGTAATTTTTGATGTACTGGAGACATGGTCACCGGATTGGTGCACCCTAGACATCCTGGCGGTAGAGAAGTTTGCTGAACAAAAGAAGAAAGAGGAGGCCAAACTGTGCATGGCATAGTTGGCAGAGAAGAGAAGGCAGGAAGTCATGGTAGCAAAAACACATGAGACACAAGACTCTGCATAGACAGCAGCAAAACAGAAAAAGGCCGTAGCATCATCAGCACAAGAGGCAACTGAGAAGGTGCGCGAGAACCAAAAGTCTCCTTCGCATGGGCAAAAGAAAGAGATGGAGATAGAGGAAGAAGAGGGCGGTGCAAACCCATAAACAACTTCAACACTATTGAAGTTCCAGCGCCCAAGCGAGTGGATGGGGCTGCGCAAAAATGTGAAAGAATCCAAGCCGTCGATCGAACCAATCACCCTTACCTAGGGTGATCTACATGACATAGGCAAAACAGTGTGTGACGCCACCACAGATGTCCTCCATAATTTGACTGAGGAGAATAAGATTGTGTTGGGGGCTCTCACAATGAAGATTCAGGAGTTACATGTGCGCACTCCTCAGGCTGGTACCCTTTCGACTAGCCTCGTCGTAGGGATAGCTATAGCCGAGCAAACGCTACGTGCTCGGATGACCAACACCATAGTGCTACTAGAGGGGGCACTGGTTAAAAAAAATGAGGCCAACAGGCCTACATTTAGTGCACTAAAAGAGATAGGGATCAACATGGTTGTGCTCCCGCAGGAGATGCTCTATGTGCTGAAGGATGGGATTACTATAGAACTGTGGGCTAGGGAGAGCCGCATGTTGCAAGTGATGAGCGAGCAAAAGATCAACATGGAGCAGTTGAGCTTACAACGCGACAAAGTGGTGTCGTGACAGAACAGACAGATAGTACAGGTACTAGAAGAAGCCTATCAGATGGTCCCTGAGCTGGCCATCCCAGCAGACGCACCAACAAAAGTGCACATCTACAGAATATCAGTAAGGGTGCGTGAGGCACGAGAAGAAATGACTAAGGTTCAGCTGCAGCTGAACCTTAAGATCACAGAGTTACGGTTGAAGGCACAACCGTCCACCCCTCTGGAAGTAAGAGAGCAACTAGCCAACGCTATTACATTAGGGATGGAAGAGATCAGCAGTGCAGTAAGGGACTGCACAAGGATGTTGGAAGAGTCTTTCAAGGTCTTCACCAATCTTCAAGAGGACCCTAAAATCCAATGCTTAGAGATAGAAGTGTGCGAGCTCCAACAACAGTACGACAACGTCAAAGGACTTCACAGATGGTGGCCCTCACTTAGAGGCTCACGCAAATGCAAGAGGCCAAAGCGCTGAAAGAGCAGGTGGATGTAGCACAACACAAAGAAGTAGTCTTGAAGGTGCACGTTTAGCCTTGGATCGACAAGGCGTTCATCATTACAATAATAATTGAAGGCAAGATCGCACAAATACAGGGGACACTAGAACAGATCAAGGGGAGCAGTTTCGACACCGCAGTCTCAGAACAACAAGAACAAGAGATTCAACAGGTTGCTGCTCAGTGCGCTTCCGACCTTGTAGCTGTTTGAGCAGAGTTGGAAGGAATCCACGTGAAGATCTCTGCACCGATAGAGTGACTTGAGGGTGAGTCACGATGTTTGTATTGGGGGCCTGTTGGGCATGGAATCCCCCCAATGCATGTTTTGGGGCTTAAAGCCCAAGTTTTGACCAAGTCCATTGTAAAGACTCCATGATTTATGGGCAGGGAGAGCAAAGTCATAATAGAGTCATAGGGTTTTCTGCCCTTGTTTTTGTAATATAATGTCGGCTTGAAAGATCTACCCATGGTCCGTGGATCATGGGATTATATAAATAGAGCGAGGCTCTAAGTGTAGAAAATAATCAATTGAATAGAAGCATGATGAGTCTAAGGAAATGATTGAGTCGAAGTGTAAGTTGTGTCTTTGGGTCGTAGAGTAGGAGAAGGCTTTGCAACTGAGTGCGCAAAGGCCTAGTAGTCCGCAGCTGAGTGAGCGGAACTGTGCAGCTAAGTGCGCAGGGTAGATCAAGTTTGTAACTGTTGGAAGCATCAATAAAAGAGAAGTTATACCTTATTTCTGTGTATCTTTTCCTGTTTTATGTATTATTGGGTATGAATTTCAATCTTACTATTTATTTGTTGTGTGAAATCATATGAATGTGCTGTATAAATAAATATAACATAAGGCATCCATTTACGTGAAGATAACGAACTGGTGTAAGAAGATAAGTAAGATCTCGGGTGTGACTTAGAGAAATAGTGTAGAGTGCTGCTCCAGCAATGCAGAAGCCCCACAACCCTTGGTTAGGGTTGTGCAAAGACAAATATACCAGGGTGCGAAGGCAAGGGAAGTGCATGGAGTAACCTGCATGCATGGACTAACAGTTGGACTGAATACCCCCTTAAACATCTCAAGGGTGCGGAAACTTGGTTCTAGCACCCCCCCCTATACTACTTCAGATGAGACCTTAGTACACACTGAAAGGGACAGTAATACAGGGATTTGTTTGGCTAATTAACTTCGAACCTGGGCCAGGTCCCAACAAGACAATAGTCAAGAACCCCGTAGACCTAGTAGCCTTATTCATTGGGCATGGAGTCAAAATGCAAAGACTAACTTAAATTGAAAACTGACCAACTAACTGACTTTGACAAACATTAAACAAAACAAACTGACTGAACTTACTTATGGTAGCAGAGGGTCAGGATCTCAACCACCCATCTGCTGAAGATATATATAAACAAACATGTGTAATGATCCCTCAAGTGTAACCAATATAGCAAATGGATACTTACTTGAATTCTACTCATACTTTCCTTGAGCAGACAGAAAAACAAAAGATTTTCCACTCCAAGTGTCCACTGAACATGTGCTCATGATCCATAAATACAAGAAAATTCATCTTTCGAGATGGCTGCAACAAATCTGTGTAAGGATCCTTAAAACTCTGAAATGCTACCTTGTCTTGAAATCCAACAAAAATACAAGTAGTCCTTTCATTTTGATATGAAAGAATACCTGGTTATTGATCCATAGGAAGGCATAGGGAAGTATGACTTTCTACTACCTGAGTGTTGGCTGTAAATTCCTCAAGCATGAGAAAATATGATTATATCTTTGGCATGTTGTCTATCTTAGACTCATACTCTTCAAATTCATAGTCTAAATCATCCTTGAACAAAAAACATTATTCAAGATTATTAAACATATCAGCCCTATCCTCTTCATGAAAGAAAACAATCCTTGTTAGCTAATCTACTTGCAGGAAATCTACATCACAAATTGGCTTACTCACAAAAAATTCCTATATAGTTTCATCAACCTCATGATTGACATCATTTAAACCCAGTTTTTCATTTTCAATAATGGAGGAAATTTCACTTACACAATCTTGACTGTGTGAGCACTACAAACCTGCCTTAACTTGGGCTGTAACATGGTTTTTCAAGAGCTGATCTATTTCATATTCAGATAGAGGATAACACCGAGTTTTATAGAAATCAACATTGGCTTGGTGATTTTCATTTTCAATATCAGGAATATGCCTTTCTCTATTTTTATCCTAGTCTTCTTCATCCATGGAGGAAGCTGCTAATTCTTGTTGGGGGGAACAATAATAAAGGGCTTCTAATATATCTTCTTCCATACATTCTTAATGCCCATACAAATTTTCAATAAAATTTAACGAAATTTTAGAAATCTCACAATATCTATCCATCATTGATAAGGAAAAATTGTAGCTTTGATAATGTTGAAAGAAAATTGAATGAAAGTCCTTTATAGAATATAAACTAGCAAATGGTAGACTCTCATACCATTTCCTCACTATTTCCTACAAGGTATCCATGAAGATCTTCATCAGACAATCTTCAGGAAACTTAGTCTTTAATCTATGAACATGAAAATGAAATTTGACCAAATGCAAAATAGTATCTTCTCCATCTTGACCTTTAAACTTTGGCAGCCCAGTTTGCCAATCTATACAAGGAATATGATTCATAAAACTAGGAATATGAGCTCGCTTCACAAGAGCATACCTTTGAGCAGTTGAATCCATTTTGAGAACATTCAAGTCACCAAGAAGTTCTTCAAACTATTGGTTTTTGAACAGTGGAGTCACCATGAGAATTCTAACTCTTTGGATTCTTCGACACTGGAGTCGCCAGGTAAAAGATGCACAGCCTTTCTAGTGTCTGATTATTGTTCACCATCAGTAAGATCTAATCCTTGTCGTTCTTTCCTAGGGAAGATATGATATTTTTTTCCTCGGCAACGATGCCAAAATGTTGTCCCCCACAATGTCCCACGTTGAGAGGAATCGATGGAGGTAACCACAGACCAAGATTTTAGTTTGGTAGCTAGCCCTACCAAACCAAAGAGGGCTCTCTCTATGAAATCATAGCCAAGAGATGACTAGAATGTAAAGGATTTTAGGCTATATATGCTAGGCTCAAGGTTTGATTTGATTTTGATTATTTGTTGGATGGTGGCTTAGGTCTAGGGATACGTCTAGGATTTGAGAACCAAATTTTCAAAGATGTAATGGGGCAAGGTAGGCACACACTTTAGCACTTTAGGGTTTTCATTGTTTATATGGGAGATAGGTAGGGTTTCTAAATGAGCACGAGTATCATGAATTTGTTTATATCAGAAGAGAAATGAACAATAATGTGAAAGCTTCTCCAAAACAGAGCATTACATGAATGAATTATATTTATTATATTAGGAAACAAGCACATGAAACATGGAAATGAAAATGAAAGATACAATACTTTCAAACTTATCTTCATAGAAGGAAAAACACTACTAAAACACATACCATTGGAATCCCACTATAATAGCTGCAAACTCTGTCTTTTAGTTCTTGCCAAATTTTCAATTACACTAGCATTCAAGGCTTAATTCCAATGCATCCAACCCTTGAAAATGATTAAAAAAGGCCTCATATAGGCTCTGAAGCTGATATCCTTCCTAGGAGGTCGAATTACTAGCAAAGAAAGTCAAATGCATGCACCTATCTAATCACTTCTACAAACTAGGGAGGTTACTCAACTATTTCCTCTTTTATCTAACTATCACAAGATATTTATCCAAAGCATTAAATGGAGGATAAGACACCTATTTACCCATACAGTAACACATTTAAATTTACATTTTACCATTCACATTCATCCACTTTCACCTTTTGACTTTTACAAAAGTCAAACTAGAAACTCTGAAAAATTACAGAGTAAAAATTTTAATTAAAATCTCAGAAAATTGCAGAAGCATAGCGCCCAGTTTCAAGAAATTTTTAGATGCCTTCCTAAAGTCAAAGTTGAAATTTGAAAGAACAATAAACTATCCTTGTCTGTATAATTTCCATAACATATTGAATTTTTGAAAATGACCCATGGGAAGGCCTCCAAAAACTCATTCTCCCAAGGTGTCTCCAGAAGGGTTGCGCCAAAACCAAAAGCGTCGCGCCAAAACTAGAAGGGTTGCACCCCATTTGAGGCGATTTTTAGGTGCCTTCCTGAAATCAAAATTGAAATCTAAAAGAATGGTAAACTAGCCTTGTATGTCTAGTTTCCAAAACATCTTGAATTTTTGAAAAGAACCCATGGAAAGGCCTCCAAAAATGCATTCTCCCAAGGTGTCTCCAGAAGGGTCGTGCCAGAACCAGAAGGGTCGCATGACGTTTGAGGTAATTTTTAGGTGCCTTCCTGAAGTCAAAATTGAAATATGAAAGAATGGTAAGCTATCCTTTCCTGTGTAGTTTCCATAACATCTTGAATTTTTTAAAATAACCAATGGGAAGGCCTCTAAAAACGCATTCTCCCAAGGTGTCCCTAGAAGGGTTGCACTAGAACTAGAAGGGTCACACTACTCTACAAAAATGTCACATTTCTCCTAAAAGGGCCGTACTTCTCTACAGAAAGGTCACATTTATCTCAAAATTCAACAAAACCCTCAATTTTCATAAATTTTTCTCTTGCATGATGATGACTGAGAGATGCTTGAAATTTGAAGAGTGCAAATGAGTTAAAAACAACTCATCTTTACCTTTTAAACTTAAATTCGGAACCTTGACACTTTATGACCTTTTAAATTTGAAACTTGGTAATTTTATTGACTTTCTTGAGACATTGTGTCTTTTTGGAACTTTGAAATGAAGCTTTTGGAACTTTTAAGTACTCATTACATATAAAAACATAAAATTACATTTGATATTATTGAAAAGACTTGCTGATTACCACTCCTCCTTTGCCAGATTTTATGCATTAAATGAGAGTTTTAGTGACCTTGAAACCATAATGACCTAATGGAGACACTCAAATAAATGAAATCATGGTGACATAACTGAAATGATGATGATGATTTGTTTAATGATGGCTCATCCAACTGAGTAATGATAGTGACCGACATGGAAATCTTGAAGGAGAAGCAGTAGACGTAGACACACTAGTGAGTGGAAAAATTTTATTCTGAAAATATAGTAACATGATAAAATTTGACTTTGTTACCCCTAACAAAACTTGGTAAAAATATATTTGATCATTGGTGATAGGTATAACTGACTAACACTAACATCGGCTCTAACTTGGTAAAAATATATTTGATCATTGGTGACAGGTACAAAGTCATGGTCGAAGCCAAAGTAGAGGAAACAACTTTAACAATGGCAACAGTTCAGGCAAGAGTAATTTTCAGGGCAGAGGAAGCAATCAAGGAAGAGGATATTTTCAAAGAAGAGGAAATAATCAAGGTAGAGGACAACCTCAAAATAGAATTCAAAGCAAAGGCAAAGGACAGTCTCCAAGAAGAGGAAGAGACTTAAGTCAAATTGTGTGTTGAAGATGTCATAAAGTTGGACATTATGCTAAAGATTATCAAATTTCTATTGATAAAATCCTCAAGTTTCATCAGCAACCAGAACAATTTGCAAATGATCAAGATGATGATGGTTCAGAATATGCCTTTACTTCTTTGTCGGCATTTCAACTTCCCTCCCATCTTAAAAGTGATTATGAAGATGCTTGGATCTTGGATTTAGGGGCAACTCAACACATGACTCGTCGACATGACTTTTTTTGGATTTTTTAGGATTGCCAACTTAATTCCATATTTCTTGTAGATGGTACAAAACATTATCCTTATGGAAAAGGTGCAGTTAAAGTTTCTTTCCCTGGCATTGGAGAAAAAATGATTTCAAATGTTTGGTATGTACCAACCTTTAAGAAATTTTTTTATCTTTAGTCACGATTTGACAAGAAATACATCAGGTAATTATGGAAGATGGCTTAGTTAAGATTAATTCAGTCAAACAGAGCTTGCAAACTATGATGACAGGTTATGAATATGGAAAATTGTTAAGGATGAAAGGGACAACTATTCCAAGGAATTCTGACTTTGCAGGGGTAGTGACTACAGGAATTTCACCTATAAGATTGTGGCATGTAAGATATGGACATTTAAATTTTGGTAGTCTTTCTCAATTCCAAAAAAAGGGATGGTTCAACGAATTCCAACTTTCAAAAAGGAAAATGCAAAATGTAAAGCTTGCATTTATGGAAGACAAATTCGAGAAAGTTTTTCAACAAGTTCATGGCATGCAAACAGGCTACTACAACTAGTTCACATTGATGTTTGTGGACCACTACAAACTTCATTTGGTGGTTGCAAATATTTCTTGCTATTCATTGATGATTTCAGTAGAATTACTTGGGTTTATTTCTTGAAGCAAAAGTCAGAAGCATTTGAAAAGTTTAAAATTTTTCACCAACTTGTTGAAAATGAAGTCAAAGAAAAGATATGCAGTCTCAGGATAGATAATGGGGGAGAATTCACTTCAAATGAATTCAAAACTTATTGCAGTGATAATGGCATAAGAAGACATATTACAAATGTTTACACTCCACAGCAAAATGGAGTAATAGAAAGAATGAATCACACCTTGTTAGGAATGGCGAGATCAATGTTAACTTTCAAAAAGTTAAGTCCAACATACTGGGTAGAAGCAATTCATACAACTGTCTATTAAAGAAACAGATCTCCAACTGCTTCTTTAGACGGAATCACACCTTATGAAGCTTGGTTTGGTTTCAAACCTCAAGTTAAACATCTTAGGGTTTTTGGATTAGTATTTTATGCCTTAGTTCCGAAAGAGAAAAGAACTAAGCTTGAAACAAGAAGTTTGAAATGCACAATGATTGGATATTCTGATGAGAAGAAAGGGTACCGTATTTTAACAAATGGAAAATTTATTGTGAGCAGGGATGTAATTTTTTATGAAACAGTGAGTAAGAGTGCTGAAGAAATAGAAAGTCTTCTTCAAAAGTTAGAAACTAAAGGCAGTAAAAGAAAAGGAAATATACAAAGTCAACCAGATTCACCAAATTGGTATGAACTTGATTTTCCTTCATTTGAAGATGATTCATCCAGTCCATCTACTTCAACAACAACATCTGGATATTTTAGCAGTTCATCCGCATCTCCAAGCAACAACAGTTCTTCTGACAGTGATTCTCCACCTCTATAATCTTCAACTGATAGATGAACATCATTTTACATTAATCCTCTTTACAATGATGGTGACTTTTCAGAATCTCAAACAAGTGAGCATCAACTACCAAAATGGGTAGTTCAACTTTTGAAAGATGTAAGGCCTGATGAGCAGAATAAAATAGGAACAAGGAAGTCACACAGAAGTGAAGAAAATTTTTCCTTGCTAGCAAATGATTTTATTGAACCTTCCACATACAAAGAAGAAGTAAATCATAAAGAATGAAAACAAGCTATGATTGAAGAATATCGAGCAGTAATTGATAACAACACTTGGAAACTTGTTGATTATCCTCAAAATGTTAAACCCATCAGATGAAAATGGGTTTACAGAATTAAGTACAACCAAAATGGCGCACTTGAAAAGTATAAAGAAAGACTAGTTGCTAAAGGTTTTGTGCAGCAGGAAGGCATTGATGAGGAAACTTTTGCTCCTACAACTAAATGGAACACCATCCGATTAACACTTGCATTGGCTGCTCAGAAAGGATGGAAAGTTCATTAATGGATGTAAAAAGTGCTTTTCTCAGCAGGGATTTACAGGAAGAAGTATATATGACACAACCACCAGGTTTTGAAAATGAAGGGCAGTAACATAAATTATGAAAATTAATCAAGGCTTTATATGGGTTAAAACAAGCTCCCTCAGCTTGGCATGAAAAAATGGATGAATATCTAAAGAAAGTTGATTTTCAACAAAGTGAATCTGATGATACTTTGTATGTATGACAACAACATAAATATCTGGTGATTTTTGTTATGTATGTAGATGATTTGATCATTACTGGAAACAATGATGATCATATGCACAGGTGAAAATAGAGTTACATGCAGGTTTTATGATGACAGATTTGGGATTACTTCACTACTATCTTGGAGTTGAAGTCTTCCAACGTCCCATTATATTTTCATTTCTTAGAGTAAGTATGCAGAAGATGTTCTTCAGTGATTTGGAATGCAGGATTGCAATCCTGTTCTTACCCCCATGGAGAAAAACTTGAAACTTTCAAAATTTGAAGGGGGAAAAATGGTGAACAACACTAATTATAGACAATTGATTGGCAGCTTGATTTATTTTACAAACACTAGCCCTGATCTATCTTATGCAGTCAATATTCTTTCGCGATTTATGTAGGAACCACGAGACAACCACTGGAATGCAGCCAAAATAGTTCTTCGATATATCCAAGTAACAAAAGATTTTGGTCTTCTTTACACAAAGACTAAAAACTTTGTACTTGGTGGATTTTCAGATGCCGACTTTGCCGGAATTATTAATGATCGAGCATCAACATCAGGTTATTTAATGAGCATGGGGTCAGCAACAGTGTCTTGGAGTTGTAAGAAGCAAGCTACAGTGCCCACTTCTTCAGTAGAAGCAGAGTACATTTCAGCATGGGAAGCAGCATGTGAAATTGTTTGGTTGCGCAGAATTTTGCAGGACTTGGGCATTTCTTAAGTAGAAGCTACATCATTATTCATTAATAGCCAGTCAACCATTAAGCTTGCCAAGAACCAGTTTTTCATTCAAAGACAAATCATGTGGACACCAAGTATCATCGTATCATATCTCTCATTGCCAAAGATGTCCTCAAGCCAATTTATTGTCCTTCAGAAGATCAGATCTCTCACATTTTTATGAAACCTCTTGGCAAAATAAAATTTACTAAGTTCAATGACAAACTTGGTATCTGTTGTAATGTATCTTTGGATCATAGGGGGGGAATGTTAGATGATCCAAAAATAAAATATTATCATAATTTATAAAGTTAGAATAAAATAATTATCAATTTAATATTTTAAATTAATAATTATTAATCTAGAATATTTAATTATTAAATGTAGACATTTAGAATTAGAATATTGTTGTAAAAGATATGACTCTACAAATGTGTTGTATCTGAGGCTCTAATTTAGGAGAATTGTTAGTAATTTGTTTAAATAGCTTTTATTGTAAATGGACACTTGTTATTTTATAAGTGATCCATAATTAGAGGTAGTTAGGACATTGAGCTTATAAATAGCTCATTGCAAGAGTGTTTTGTTGTTTGGGTGTAAACTCTTACAAAATTTTAGATGTAATATATTTTCTTATTAATAAAATTACGTGTCTGAGGACACTTCTCCCATTATAGATTTATACCAAATTTGGCTTAGCATTTGCGTGAGTTAACTAATATGTTTTTTTTTTTTGAATTTGTCTACTCCTATATTGATACAAAAATATGATTATGAAGAGGCAGCGGCCTCGAGAGTTCTAGCCCAAGAGATGGCATGCTTACAAAAATCGCTTGAAAAACTAACCAGAAGACCTGCATAATGACTTTCTTTAAGACTTGATATAACTAGAAATTGTAACTGAAGACTAGGACAGATTGATTGGAACCAATCAAAAACTTAGTACAACGCAGCCTCTACGTGATCGGAATCTAACCCATAAACAGATTGAACGAAGACAGTGACCAAAAGACAGGAGAATTCCGCACATGCAGGGGAAATCGTCAAGTCAACAATTGAAAAAGACCTGATTCTGAGAGCTAAAAAACATGAAATGACTATATATCTGGAAGGGATTGAGCATCTTCTTACAGCAGCTAAACAAAACTAGAAGGCGTAGACCTGTTCATTCTTCATGCGAGGTTGGAGGCGATTCTTCAACAATGCGACAACCGAATTGGTCTGGGTCTTCAAACTCAGAGGGTTGGCCCTCTTTACTTGAAGGACCACCACTTGCAGGAGCACTCAGACCGGCATGGATGGTCAAATCCAGTGTTGCAGAGCCACCTGGGTCCTTTCTCTGAGTAGTCGCAATCTGCAAGGATTCATTCTGGTCTTCCATCCTCGGTTCCAAAGGAGCCCCTGGACTGACAGCCCCCGAACCCACAATATCCTCACACAACTCTACGGTGACTGACGCAATGAAGGAGGAATTGCCTAGAGTGCAGGGGAAGCGAAAGTGAGCTGTGTGAGAATGGGAATGGTGAGAGCGCACTTCGGTGATGAACTGCCCTCGTCCCCTGCCACGACCACTTCTGGTCATAGGATATCTATCAAAGCAGAAATCTGAAGCCTCAGATGAAGGGTCCGAGGTTGTGGAGGAAGGCTGGTGGGAGACACGGCCTCGGGAGCTGCCTCTTCTGCAGCTCATCCTTGAGCACACTCTGGGCATTTTGAAGTATGCTGGAGGAGCGGAACAAACAGCCGTAGAGGGGACTGAGAGGGGGCGACAGAGGAAGATGCAAAACAGATTATTTGAAGCATGAAAGCCTTGATAAGTATCAACACCTCGATCTAGAGCTAGATAATACCCTGGTCTATCTCGAGAGCGAGGAGCATCAACCTTGCTGGACCAGCATGAGCACAAGGGAGGAGTAAGAGTGAAAATCAAGCATAGTGCCATTGCCGATAAACTAACATACTGGCGAGAGGGAAAGAGCTACGTTAATGCAGCATTAAAGTTGTTGGACTGAAATATTAACTCATACCTCATGCAAGGCCAGATGGTGATGGTGATTAGCCACGCACCCACCCTCCACGCCGCCTTCGTACTTCTCGCTTGACTACACACCCGCATCCGGGGGAGATAAATCTTGTTGCACCAGAGAAGTGCAGTCTTGTTTGAGTTGTGCATCATTTGAATCGCGTAATGGACCGGAGAAAAATAGGAGCTGCTGATTGACTCCCTGATTAGCCAATCTGTCTGCTACCTTGTTGGCAGAACGCCGAATATGCTTGAAGGTAATGCTCCTGGAAGTCCTGAGCCATTCTTCAATTTGTTCCAATCTACTTAGAAGCTGCCAGCTCGAGGCAATCTTTGCTGCTGAGGTGCCTGAGTGAATCCTTGTGGCAGCTGCTATTAAGATTTGAGAATCCCCTTCTACCTCAAGAGGGAAAAAAATTTCCTTTCTGCTATGCATATGCCTTTCCATAAACCTTCAAGTTCTGCAGCATTGTTGGTATCTTTGCCAATTGACCCATGATATATGTGCAATGCTGAGCCAACTTCATTTCTGAAGACACCACCATAGCCAGCCAGCCCAGGATTGCCCTTAGCAGCCCCATCGAAGTTCAATTTGTAAGAATGGGAAGCCGGAGGAGACCAATTGTGGGGAGAAGCAGTGCTGATTGGGGGACTAGTCTTGACTTGAGCTAAAAAAGTGAGGTCCAAATTCCAATCTTTCAGGATGAGGCGTTCCTGAGGAGAGTCTGGTAGGTCTGAGTCTTTCCAGTGTCTTAGAGCAAGAGTTTCTTGCAGATTTTGTTTGAGAAGAAGCCATAGGGTATCAAGTGGCTTGCTAAGATTGTTGAAGATTCTATTATTTCTCTCCTTCCATATGATCCAATAGACAAAGCCCGAAAGGAGGCTCCAAAGGGAGTTGAGAAGAAGGCTTTGGAAAGGATGCCAAGGCCAGTTTCTGATAGTGTCTGTAATATCTCCCACATGTCTGCCCGTTCTTCTATTGCACTGAGCAATTCTCTCCCAAAACTGTGCTGCTAGTGGGCAGGTATCCAGGAGATGCAGGATGGTTTCTGAGTAAAGATTGCAGTTGGGGCATGTAGAGGGTCCATTAAATCCATGCTTTTGTAGATTATCCCAAGTGAGGATTTGTTGCTTGCTCAGAAGCCATAAAAAAGTGGAAACCTTAGGCCAGATGCTTGGTTGCCAAACCTGATCCCAAAGCTGATCCTTTGTTGTCTGCATGGGTTGATAGAGAAGTTGGTATGCTTCCTTGGTAGTGAACATACCTTTTGGCATGTGTCCCCATCGTAGTTTGTCCTTTTGATCAGAGTATTTAATTTTCCTGAGTTTTAGCTCCTGATCGATCTCTTCATATGTTTCCCCCTGCCAGTTAGCCTGCCAGGTACTAGCTGATCTCCAGAGTTGAAAATCTTGAGGGGATTGCTGCTGCCAAAACTGATGAACATGGATTTGGTCAGTTTGCTGCATAGAAGCTTGCCATTTGGGTTTGTAGAAGAGTGAGGCTAGTTTGGGGAGTTGTTGCCAAGAGTCCTCCCAAAATCTAGCTGTGGTACCCGAATGGATCTCCCAAAAACTGTGCGCTTGAATAAAGGCACTATGTTGCTTGGCAGCATTCCAAATCAATGAGCCAGGAGTTGTTGTGCTGATTCTGATGAGATCGTCCCATTGACTGCCTAGCGCGTATTTGGCTTGCCAGAGACGTGCCCAAGGAATGTGCGGTTTGGAAATCCAGTTCCACCAGATACGGGCTCCCATTGTATTATTGTTGTGAAGGGGATCCCTCAAACCTAGCCCACCAGCTGATCTTGGTAGACAGACCTCAGTCCATTTGACAAGAGCCCATTTCCTGTTGAGTCCTGAGGACCCCCAAAGAAATTTTCTTTGAAGATTGCGGATATTCTTAAGAACCCATTTAGGAGCTGCCAATATAGAAAAAAGATAAAGAGGCATAGCTTGGAGAACAAATTTGATTAGGATGAGCCTGCCAGCAATATTGAGCGAGCGGAAAGTCCAGGAAGAGAGCCTGGTTTCTAGTTTGTCAAGGAGGGTTCTCCAGGAGGCGTGTTTAATAGCTGAGTCCAGCAAAGGAGCTCCCAGATATTTCGAAGGAAGCATGGCTATCGGGAAGCCCAGAATCCTGGCGATGTTCCTCTGAGTCAGGGTGGGAGTGTGGAAGAAGAAGAGCTGGGATTTGGAGGCATTGATGGAGGTTCCTGAGGCTTCTGAGAAGAGATTGAGCAGGGCTTTAAAGGCAGAGGCCTCTTGTGCTGACGGGTGGCTGAAAAGCATAGTGTCGTCGACAAACTGTTGGTGGGAAATGGGGGGAAGACCATGAAGAGAAATGCCCTTTAGGGTATGGGAGGAGATGGCAGAATGAAGGAGGCGACTGAGACCTTCGGCCATGAGAACAAAGAGGAAAGGGGAAAGGGGGTCACCTTGTCGAATGCCACGGGAAGGACGAAAGGGCGCAGAAGGTGAGCCATTAAGCAGGATGGAGAAACTGGGTGAAGAGATGAGATTCATGATCCACCGAGTCCAAGTAGCACTGAAGCCAAATGCCAATAACATCTGATGGATATAGTTCCAGCTGAGTTTATCAAAAGCTTTGGAAAGATCTAGCTTGAGAATCATACCTGGCTTTTTTAGTAGCTTGAGAGAGTGGATCACTTCATTTGAGAGAATGATGTCGTCCATTATCTGGTGCCCTTCTACATATCCGGTCTGCTCTGGCGAGATGAGGAAAGGGAGAAGAGGTTTAAGCCTGTTCGCCAAGACTTTGGATATGAGCTTGTAAATGACATTGCAAAGTGCTATGGGCCTGTATTTGTCAGGCGTATTGGGTTCATCCGCTTTAGGTATTAGCACTATGAAGGTAGAATTTAGGGAAGGAAGGATCCAGTGCATCGATCTTGATTCCTCCACTATCTCCCAGACCTCTGTGTTGATAAGCTCCCAAAATGCATGAAAGAAGTTGGCTGTAAAGCCATCAGGTCCAGGCACTTTGCCATCCTTAAGTTGGGCCATGGCATCCTCCACTTCCTGCGTGGAGATGGGCTGGAGCAGCATTTTGTTGTGGTCCTCCGTAATAAGTTTAGGAATATGCAGCGTGAGTGATTGAATGGCTTGATCCCTGCATCCCGGTGGCTCCCGAAGAATATCCTGAAAGTACTCTTTGAATTCCTGTTCCACTTCTTCATGCACCTCTAATCTCTCCCCTTGTCGATTATTAATGAAGGCGATGTTATTGTGCATTCTCCTTTGAATAGTAGATCTGTGAAAAAATTTTGTATTTTTCTCCCCTTCCTTGAGCCATCTGATTCTGGATTTTTGTCACCACAGGACTTCTTCTTGCTGCCTTTGTGCTTCGATCTTGGTCAAGAGGGTCTGCTCCTGTTGCGCATAATCTTCCGTTCTTCCCTCCAAGATAATACTCTATTGTAGTGAATTCATCTGCTGCTCCAGCACTTTCCGATGTTCAAAGATGTTACCAAACTGAGTCCGATTCCATGATTTGAGAACTTGTTTGAGGTATTTTAGTTTTTGTTGGAACTGGAACATCTTGGCTCCTGCAGGGGGAATGAAGGATTTCCAAGCCTCGTTAACTACTTCTTTGAAGTTGGGATGAGAGAACCAAAAGGCTTCAAAGCGAAAAGGTCTATTGCACTTTGTGCCCGGACGCGACCACTGTAGCATTATGGGCCAATGATCAGAGCCCACTTGAGGCATGATGGAAGCATGAAAGTCCCCACCCAGGTGTATGGCATTATCCGATATAAGGAAGCGGTCCAGCCTGGAAGCTATATGCTGTGGTCCCCTTCTTTTATTGGTCCAGGTATACATACCATTGGAAGTCTGAAGGTCCATTAACTGATTACTGTGGATGAAGTCTTTGAAGCCGATGCTGTCACCTTCTAGCTTCGATCTACCTCCAGATTTTTCCTCCAAAGTCATGATTATATTGAAGTCACCACCACCAATCCAAAGGGGAAACCGCCTATCTGAATTGAGAGCTGTGAGTGTGTCCAGTAGATCCAGCTTTTTTTGTAAATCTTGTGGAAAATATACATTAGAGAGATGGCCATGGATGTTGGTCCCAATTAGGTGAAAGGTTGATTGAATGAAGAAGTGTGAGGCATGAAAGTCTTGAAGGGAGAGTACCTGCGGGTTCCACAAGATTGCCAGCCCTCCTGAAGCACCTGAAGCGTCCACTGAGACTGAGCGGCATCCTGACCAGACCTTATTTAGAATCCTTTCCAGTACAGTGCTATTACCTTTTGTCTCTTGAAGAAAGACTATTGAAGGCTTTTCTTGCTGGATCATATTTTTTAACATTCTGTGTTTTGTGGGGCTATTAAGCCCTCTCACGTTCCATGAGATGAGCTTCATGAGGAACCGTGGGGGAGAGATTTGAAGAACTTGGTCAGCTTGGGGAATCTACCAGATTCCACCAGCATTTCTTCGATGATAATGGTCCTTTGCAGATCCATTTTGCGCCCTCGTTTCTTCGTGTCTTTCAAGATTTTCTTTCCATCCCAAGGACTGCCGGCCTAAATACCTAGACATTTGTTATGTTGTGCTCTGGCTAGAACTACTTCAAGCCTTTCGATTTCCTGGGGGGGTATTGCATTAAATTCTTTCTGTCTACATGCTGTTTCCAGTTTGAGAATGTCCAGACCTTCCAGATCTACGCTTTCTGGTTCCTCATCCATGTGTATCGGAGTATTCTGTTCTTCCTCGATTGTCTTTTGATGAATACTGAGAGCTAGAGCTGCATCTATCTCCATAGAGGAAGACTTCTGGGCAGTCTCTGGATCTATTTTCTCAGAGGAGGTAGAGGCGGGAAAGCTGGTGAGAGTGGAGGCTGAGTTCGGAACTGAAGATTTTAGAGGCTGGGGGGTTGAGGAAGGAGAGGGATCTGCAAGAGGGATTTCAGGGTGATCCTCCGTAGTATTTTGAGAGGTCAGAATTTCAAATCTGTTCTGGGTGTCAGGATTTTTGGAGGTATCTGGGGCTACCGGAGTTTTCTTGGCATGCCTTCTGCGACTAGGGACCTTTGTAAATCCCTCAGTATCTTTGCTTGTCTCATTAACTGGGGCTTTGGACTGAAGATTCAGAGGGAAATCCCTGAAAAGATGGCCATGTTCATGGCATTTTCTGCAACGAAAAGGAACATGCTCGTAGTCTATTGTTTGGATCCATTCAAAGTCATCATGAAATAGACTTACCGAGTCCGTGAGTGCTTTGGTCAGATGCATGTGAACACAGATCCTGGCATAGGAGGTGTATCTTCGAGTTTTGGTTTCCTCAGCAGCTTTGATGAATACCCCCAGGCTGTTGCCTATGTCCTTTAAGGTCTCCTCGTTCCAGTATTCCAGTGGAAGAGAATACATGCGTATCCATACTGGAGCCCAGCTGAAATCTTCTTTGTCTAGGTTGAACCTTTCTTTCCAGTCACGAAGGTACAGGCCTGAAGAGTTGAAGAAATACGGGCCTCCCTCGAAGATGCGAGTTTTGTCTTCCAAACAATTGAAAGTAGCAGTAAAGAAGCCTTTGGGGCCAAGCTGCAGAGTAACTTGTCCTTTAGGCTTCCATTTGGAAGCTATCCATCCATGCAAGGCCTTTTCAGTTGGCCAAAATCTGAGGAACTTGCCTATGAGTGCATGATCCCTCATATATTGGATTTGGCTGTTGATTCTGTGACTGGGGAGATCTACTTTGATTCTTTCTGCAGTCTTCGGGATGCATGTTGCAGAAGACGCCTTTGGCTGTGACGTTGAGGCCTTTTGGTCAATGCCTTTATCATTGGTGGCCGCAGAACCTGCAGCAGAGTCCCCAGCGGCATCAATGGCAGGTTCAGTGTCCTGGTCGGTCCGAGGGAGGGCGCCTGGATTGATCAGAGGGTCTGCGCATTCTGTCTTGTCAGAAGAGGGACCGGTGGGTGAAGGGGGGGTTGAGCCCACCCCTCCAAAGGGCGAATCCATGGTGAAGAACTCAGCTGGAGTACTGTATCAGGATCGCCAAAAGCACAGAGGAGAAAGGTAATAGGGTTAACGCTCGAGCCCTAGCACAAGCAGCATCACCTTCAGTCAATAATACAAGTTTGAGTTAACTAATATGTTGAAGAAGGACAACACTATGAAATGGACCGAGGATTCCATGAAATCTTTCAACTTGGTAAAGCTTTCTTTGACCACAGACCCTGTTTTGATCAGTCCCAATTATACTCATGATTTTATTATATTTTCATTCGCATCAGAGCACACTTTGGCTACAATGTTGATGCAAAAGAAGAATCAGGTGGAGTAGCCCATTGCATTTTCTAGTCAAACTATCAGATATGCTTCTCTTCACTATAACATCTTTAAGAAACTAGCTTTTGCTGTTATAAAGGCATTGAAAGATTTTTGAGTTTACATTTTGCATTTGCATACCATAGCATATGTTCCCAACGCGACTATCAAAGATGTCCTCATACAAACTGATTCAGAAGGAAGAAGAGGTAAGTTGATAGAAGCAACGTTAGAGTATGCTCTTGAGATTAAGCCCACGAAATTGAACAAAGGTCAAGGCTGGGAAAAACTCATGGTTGAGTCGAATCTTCATGCTCTGGACATAAATCTTATTGCAGCAATGTTAGTTGACGAAGATGGTGGCACACTCATTCAGGTATCATAGATGTTTCTTAACTCACCTTGGTATTCCAATATAGTATATGTTCCTCAACATCTTTCTCCTACTCCTGGAATGTCGAAAAGTAAAGGTAGATCATTAAACCTAAAGTCTGCAAAATTCTGCATTTTAGACAGTGCTCTCTGTTGGAAAGACCCGAGAGGGCTTCTTCTTAATTGTTTGGTTGAAAATGAAGCTCAGAAAGTAATGAATGATTTTCATAGAGGATATCGTGGGGGTCACTTGTTTTGGAAAACAACAACTAATAAAATCTTGATAGTAGGGTATTATTGGCCATCTTTATTTTCATATTTATATAAAACAATCATGAGCTGCCATGAATGTCAAGTTTTTCAAGGAAAAAGGAAGTTTCTTCCTCTTTGTTTGAAGCCAGTTGTAATTAATGCACCATTCCAGTAGTGGGGGCTTGATTTCATAGGAGAAATTCATCCTACATCATCAACACAACATAGATGGATTTTGACAGCTACCAATTACTTCACCAAATGGATCAAAGCCATTTCGACAAGGCAAGCTATGAACATGGTAATTATTCAGTTTTTAGAGTCCAATATATTGTCTCGTTTTGGTTGCTTTCACAAGATTATTACAGATAATGCAACAAAATTTAAGTCGAAGAAAATGGTTGAGTTTCTCAACAAATACAACATCACATTGGGTCATTCCACGACATACTATCCACAGGGAAATGGACTAGCTGAGTCTTCAAATAAATCCTTGGTAAAAATTATTAAGAAGATGTTGGAGGCAAATAAAAAGAATTGGCATCGAAATCTTGTCAATGCTTTGTGGGCTGACCGAGTGAGAAGTAAGAAACCAATAGGCATGTCGCCTTTTGAATTGGTTTATGGTACTGATACAATGTTTGCTACATCCCTTGCAGTCCCGGTCTTGATATTATTGCAAGAAGCCAACAGTGAAGAAGATGATATTCAACACTGAATCAATCAAATGATTCACCTTCAACAAACAAGGGAATAGGTTTCTCAAAATACTTTCTAGCTGCAAGAGAAGATAAAGAAAATTTATGACCGCAAAACCAAGGCAGAAAAGCTTCAGCTGGAAGATGTAGTGCTGCGATGGGATGCACGAAATGAAGAAAATATGAAACATGTTAAGTTTGACAATCTGTGGAAGGACCTTATAAAATGTCAGCCTATTGAGGATAGAATTCATTTTAATTAAAGGAAATGGATGGCCAAGAATGCTCGGAAGGAACAGTGAATGGTAGGCTCCTAAAACACTATTATTTTTGATGCAATTTGTTGGAGTTGTTTCACTGTCATTGTATATAGCAGTTTACTTTCCTCACAAGATTTGAAGTACAATGTCATTTGAGCTTGGGGCCCGAAGTGAAGGCTATAAATCTTAGATTCTTTGTGTTGTTTCTAGTTAGTTTTTGAGTCAGTCTAAAGTCGGTTTTGAGTCAATTTTTAGTTTGTATCGAGTCATTTTTCAAAAATTTCAAAAAGATTTCAGTCTTTCATTTGTTTGACCGGATTGGCCCAATCAAGTAAGCACTTTGTCTATGGTGTTATTGACACCCCCAAGGAGTTTCCATCCCCAATATGGCCAATGTTAGTTTCAGTATATGCATACGTCCATCAAGGATCAAATCTACTCTTTTCATTTGCATTTTAGGTGTCTCGTACTGAAGTTTTGATCATTCCACTAGGTCATGCCAAAATGGTCCACTAATGGTTTTCTTCTTCTTAGAAAATCAAATTTTCCCTCATGAGGTACATTTGCTGACCCATCTCCATGTTGCATTTAGTTATGGTTTTAGTTCTGTTATTTTTAGAGTCAAGGTATTTATGTTTCCATTAGGTCTTAGGGTTCATTCCCAAGGTCTTTCCATTAGGTCTTAGGGTCCATTTCCAAGGTCAAAAGCATAGATTCAGTGTAAAAAAGGGTAGCAAAGGTAGAAGGAAGACCAATAAACAAATAGTGATAGGTAGCAAGTAATGGTTATTGTACAAATTTCTTATTTCATTGATGTAATTTTCATCTCAAAAACATGTTTTTGAGATGAAAACATAGTATTTTAATTTGTTTATATTTTTTGATGTAATTCAAGTCATTTTATGTAATAATTGTTCCCATAAGCTACCTAAGCATTTCTCCTTGCTGCAAGAAATGAGCCATTGAAGAAATCAGCTCAATCAAAGCATCATCCACTTGAAAAGCGACAAAGAAAGAGAAGCATCAGACAAAGATTTGAAAACAGAATAAAATTTCCAAACAAACATTATAAAGTGGGTTTTTTTCTAAAGGAGAATCAAAATCATCCTCTAAATAAAATTTCAAAAGCATTTTCCAAACTTCATTAGTTCTTTTGCACCCTAAGCTGTCCTTGGCAAAGAGGATATTGAGTGAAGGTTGAAAAAACTAGAAGGGCGCGTTTGCTGAGGATGCTGTGCTTTGGATGGAGTTGCTACATGCTTGTGCAGTGAGGGTCACGTTTTCCTGTCCAAGCCAAAGTAAAATTCAATAGCGCTACGTGCCTGCGTGGTGAAGGGCGCACTTGCTAAGGATGTTGCGCGCTGGAACTTGTTGCTGCATGTTTGGACAGAGGAGCCTGGAAAACCGTAGGAGTGCCAAAACACCACTTCTTTTGTTTGTTCAAGCCACAAAATATTCAACTATCTGCATACAACAAGTAAGTGGCCCCATATCTCTTTTTCTCCATCAATTAAGAAAATTTGCACCCTAAATTTTGAAACCCTAGCAAAGCCCCCTTGCATGCTTCCAAAATCACCTATTTGATCAGAGTTATAGTACATCTTAGACTTTGTCACCTTCCAATCATCTTGACTGTATTTCACTCCACCTACTCATTGTTTCATTCATCTTCACATATATATTAGTCCCTCAAGTTTTCACCTATAAAGCTTGGTAGAATATAGTAGTTTAGAAGAAGGGGAAAGATAGCCCAGGAGGCCAACCAAGAAAGGAGGGAGAATTATCAGATTTGAACCCACTGATACAACAGAACTTATGGCATCACCACTTGCAATATCATGTTTCAGGCACATGGGTTGTTTTGAGTTTTGCCAAAGGGTTGAAACGATGAATTTTCATCAGCAGTTAACCAAGCAGTTCATCCTCAATTTGCAAAACAACCAGGTCACTTTAGTTGGGGTCACATTCACTATATCTCCTGCCATCATATCACAAGCCACTAGAATTCCAAATGTAGGAGAGAAATGGTTCAAGCAGAAAAATCTGCATCACAGTTTTTATGAGCCATATCTTAAAACAAGGTTAAAAAATGATAATAATTTTTTTTCCCTTTCTCTTATCTTTTGGAAAAGTATGTGCCATTGATGAAGATAATCATGAGGTATTTCACATGTGAGGGTAAGTTTTCAAGACTATACTCATACCATATCAGGCTTCTAATTCACTTTAGCAAGATAAGAATGCTCAGTTTTCCATATTACCTTTTTAGGAGTATTGACAAGATGACATACATTGCTTAGAAAAGGGATCCAACTCATCAAATGCATATTATTTTCCATCATTCTCTTATCAAAATGATAGTCCTCCATCACTTATATCAACTAGGAATTACTTGGGAGACCTTCATAGCTAATGAAATATTCAATGAACCACCTACTCAGCCAGCTCCCCGCATTCCTCCATCATCCTCCACTCATCCATCTACTTCTTCTCATCCACCACAACCTACTTATCAATCATCCTCAATAGGTCATTCTTCACTGAACACCTCCACACCATCTACATCACCATTTCTTGTAGCCATTCATTAACCCAATAGAGATGATGATAGTGATGAGGAACATGATGACAGTGAGGGACATGATGTACACACTCAGCATGGTCAGAGTAGTATACCACAAAGGAACAATTTGTAGCCATTTTCTTTCACCTATCAGAGGGGAAAGAGGTAGGTGTTTACCCCATGGAAAGTGGGAGGGGCCTTTCCTTCGTCATCAACATTACAGGTTAAAGGAAAGGAGAAAATGGTAGAGGAAGCAGAGGTTAAACAACGATATGAAGAACATGATATTGAAAAGGAGTTTCTCCGTGTGGACACTAGTGATGAGGAGGGAAAGAAATCTTCTCAAGTTGCCTTGAGAGCAAAGGATGCCAAAATTGGGGAGCTTCAGGTCAATTTACAAAGAGCCCAATATGTTATCTCCTTTTATGAGCAAGATAACAAGCAACTAGAAGTTAAGTAGGAGTTGATGCAAATCAAGTACATCAAGGAAAAGAGGGAAGCCACAAAAGAAAAATTTCAACTTGATGAGGCTTATGGAGATTATGGAGAGTAGGATGATGAACAGGGACAAAGAAAAAGGGCAAGAACAAGAGGATTGAAAAATTCCTTAGAGCTTGAAAGACAAAAAGAGGCAGAATTAGAGGAGCAACTCACTCTAGATGAGAAATTGGTCAAGGACATAGCTGAGAACAGAGAGTCATGGCTTGAGAAAGTGAACACACACTTAGAGACCCTCTTGGACAAAGAAAACAAAGATGTTGAGATACAAAGGAATATGGCCAAGTATTATGCAAGGAGAAACCAAGTGACAAGAAGCAAGCTCAAAAGAGCTCATGAGAAAATTGACAAAATGACCAAGCAAGAGGAGAGGAGAAGAATTGACATGCTTGCTGAGGCATCCCTACATACCTCTAATCTTTGATCTTTCATAAAAACACATTTTTGGGCATGATGGACCATTTTTGAGATTAAAGGAAGTTGTTGTGTTTTTCTGTCCATTTTTTGCATATTCATGAAAGATAAATGTGTAGTGCCATGGGTGCTGCACCCTTTTTTGGGGCATCCAATGACGAAACAGTAAGCATTTTTGGATTCACAGTGATGAGTACATGCACCTTATGCATTTTCTAAGGTTTTGGAGCAGAACTGGTTGACCAAAAGGCCCAAAAACCCTTAAAATTTGACCTTTCTACCCTCTTTTTGGCCTAAGCGTTGCGCACTGAGCAGTGTTGGGAGAATTGACTTTTCATAGGGAAAATGAACTCCAAATGAAAATATTCAAGACGTTATGGATAGTAGATAGGCAGAGCTTTCCAAAAAGCTATTGTGGGCCCAATGTGGACATTGGGAAGGCCTCCAAAAGTGCAGTGGAAGTTGAAGGGTGCACTTGGCATTGGATTTGTGCGCCTAGCACTGGTGCTACACGTTTGATAGTTTGTCCAGATTTTCACTATTTCATCCCAGTTTTCACTTTCACCTTGGAAAATCATGATTTTTTCCTTGTAATTAATCAGTTGAATGTAATTATGATGCTTCTGTATCTTACTAGGGTAGATTCATTAGGTAAAACAAATTTATGAAGTGTAATGTATCAGTTTGTTTGAATTAGGGAGGAGTCACTTTGACCAACCTATTTTCTTGTTAGCAGTTCAGATTTTATTGGAAACAACTCCTCCTATCATGGTTTGACCCCATGAGCTTAGGATGAGTTTTTTGGGTCTATATGATGTTTTTCCCCAGTCATTGTAATAGTTGGACTCAGTGGGATGCTTAGGTTTTAATAGACATCATTTTGTACTAGTTTCAGCAGGAGATTAATGAAAAGTTACAGTTATTTCTTTGGGATCCGTGTGTTATGATGTTCAGTTCAGTTTTTTCTATTATGATCATATGTTAAAATATTTTTTGTAATTCATCAATCATTTCATTGCTTTTAAGTGGATGTTTTCAAGTTGATAGGCATAACCCATAATTTTTATGCTCTGTTTCGGGGAAATATTCATAGTCTGTGTTTTCTTCAGTTTAGAAAGAATCCATGTTGCTTACATGCTCTTTCTATCTCCTCACCTATCTTGAATCACCTCACCCATAAAGCCCTAGAGTGCTAAGCCTTGTGCCTACCTTGCCCCATCGAACACCCTGAAATTTTGACCTTATTTCCTTGCCCTAACTGTTTGGCTCCTCCTAATCCAGAAAAACCTTTTAAAATCAAATCAAAACTTGTGCTACTATACCTAGCCTAATATCATTTTCTTGATCCGGCCATCGTGGTTGAGATCCTTATGGAGAGAGCCATCTCTTGTCCTAGTAGGGCTAGCTACTTGGCTAGGCATGGTTTGTGGTTACCCTGGAATTACCTTCCTTCAGGTTGAGGTTCAATCCAGGTGCTAACATAGTGGCGACCATATTGGGGACGAAATATCAGAAATTAATCACTGCAGTAAGATGTTTAATTTGAATTATTAATCTTGTGGATGACGAGTTTTAGAATTTAATCATAGGCTGAATTGGAAAGTTGTCGAGCAATATCTTAATTTTCAAAATTAGACATACTGGCTTCCCGAAAGTATACCAGATCCAATCCAAATCCGAATCCTCCAACCATTGTCAGTGATCCTCATAAAATTGGGCAAAAATATAAGAAAGCTGCATAGAAATCTAGTTTAGCTGGAGAACAATGAAGTGAGGATTTCATTCCTGGAGTTAATTCACTCCCAGGAAGGTTTGACACTTTGCAAGACATTGAGTTTGATATTAATTTTGAGCAGTGTTTATTTCGCATAAAACCTTTAAGTTGGATTGATCAAATAGTTATTGATTCCTGTATATCTCTTTATAACCCCATTGAAGACTTGCTTTCACACAATAAATTAGGGTCATATCTTATTCATACTCTTGATCATTTGCAGAACTTCTCTTCAAACTTAAAAAATTGGGTGCAAAATAAAATTCATATGCCATCGTTCGATTTTCAAAATACTTCCATTGCATCTACTACCACTCAAACTATCTCTCACCCTACGCCTTCCTCTTCACATATTGTTCACACCACTCAAGCTATCATTAATCCCCCTTTGGTTATACTAAATATCCCAATCCTTGTTTTAAATTCTCCACCTCCCCCACTTCCATTTATGGATGTCCGATATGCACCCCTTGTTTTTCCTCAAAATCCTGGTGCCATGCCCCCTGATTATCAAACCAAAATAACTTTCTTCAACGGCACCCAAAATATTACAACTCAACAACACGTAGACAAGATGAATGATTTCTTTGACCTCCATGAAGTTGAAATCGAAGATGTGATGATGAGGCTGTTTGTACAAAGTTTTGGGGGAGAAGTTCGGAAACGGTTTAGAGCCCTACCACCAGCTTCTATCACTAATCTACCTGCCCTTCAAAGGAATTTCCTAGATCAATGGGAGGTGAAGAAGAATCCCCTTCAAATTTTGTCTGAATATGAGGACATCAAAATAAATGTTGGCGAAAGTGTGCAAGACTATTGTGTGAGATTCAATGAAGTGTACAATGTTATCCCTGCAAATGTGTTACGTTATCGTATGTTATATGCTTATAACCGTTTACTTATTTTTCTTATTATATTCCACAGATTAGTAATCACATGTACATAAAGTAAAGTGCAGATAGAACATTAAATGATCGAAAGAAAACAAGCCAAGACAAGAGACACAAGATGTGGCGACTAGCTAGGGACAAATCCCAAAATGTGTGGGGAAACCCTTTGATAAAATATTCTTATTCTTTTATCTTCAGTAATTCAGCAGAGACAAATAGCACAATAAATTTGATTTATATTAGTAGTAGCAAACCCTAGACCAGCAACATCAGCATTAGCGGGTTCATCATCAAAACTAGGGCAGTCAATATCTCACAAACCGACTGTCGGATTGGCTTGATTCCACCACCAAAAATTGAAGCCTTCAGAGGAGGTTCAAATGAACCTACATCATAGTTTAGATGAGGAGATCTTCTAGTCCACGCAGGTCAAACTTCACTTCTGCAGTTGCAGCTTCAGTTTCAGTAGCTTCCTTCAAACTAGGGCAGATGATATCTCACAAACCGACCATCGGATTGACTTGATTCCACCACCAAAAGTTGCAGCCTTCAGAGGAGGTTCAGATAAAACTACAACATAGTTTAGACGAGGAGATCTTCTAGTCCACGTATATCAAACTTCACTTCTGCAGTTGTAGCTTTAGTTTCAGCAGCTTCCGGCTTCACATGTGTGAGAGAGAGACCCTTTTCTGTGCAGTAGAGAAGAGACTCTTTTCTGCGCAGTAGAGAGAGAGAGAGATGTGATAAGATGAGTGAGTGCAAATGAGGAAAAGTATTCCTGTATTTATACAAAACTGTTGATTTTTGAATAGATGCGACTGTTGGGCTTCTAAGCCTACATGAGTTGTAGGTCGGCTTGATAATAATTCCATAATCAAAATAAATTCATATCTCCATGAATACTTATTGGAATCGGATGATATTTAGATCAATCCTACACCTCTCAATGATAGGAATATAATGAACATATTATTAGCCATGAATAAGATGACCCACATGAAGTTTGGCGCTAGTTTCCAAATTTAACACTCCCTCTCAACTAGGGAGAACTTCATCTGCAACCTGTCTATCGATCGTTACTATTCATCCATCAAATGCATTGCCCTGTACAGCCTAACCCTTGCCCTGCTCTGCTCTATTCTGGCTATTATGCTTTGTCTTGTTCTGCCTTGTACTGATCTGTACAGCTCTGCTCTGTTATGGTCTTCTCTACTTTGTTCTATTCTGCTCTGCTTTTGTCTGAATTATGAAGAAGAAGAAATGATCGAGGATGTATCATACTGACTCAAAGTCACCCTTAGAGTATGTAATACTGGTCCCAGACCAGTCTCAACCAACCCAAATTCAGAATCATAGTGATTACAACTCCTACCACTGGTCCCAGACCAGTAACATCCTCCACTGACTCAAAGTCAGTCTCAGAGTGCGTACCACTGGTCCTATACCAATAACAACCAACCCGAAGTCAGTGTCATAGAATGTACCACTCCTACCACTAGTCCCAGACTAGTATCATTGATCCCAGATCAATGGAGGTCATCCTAGTGTAGGGAGTATGGTTGATACAACGATGCATCCATCGGTACTACTATGGTCCCTAACTTCATTTCCCTTCTCATTGATCAGATGAGAGGTAATTCCCATGAGTCCCAGATTGCATGGGTAGGATGCCTTGATAGGAAAACTAATCAATCCTATCCTCACAGGAGAACACATAAATCCTACTACAATCACCATGGAGAACACATCAATCTAGGCCTCACAGGAGAACACATCAATCCTACTACAATCGCCATGGAGAACACATCAATCTAGGCCTCACAGGAGAACACATCAATCCTGCTACAATCACCATGGAGAACACATCAATCCAGGCCTCACAGGAGAACACATCAATCCTGCTACAATTGCCATGGAGAACACATCAATCCAGGCCTCACAGGAGAACACATCAATCCTGCTACATAGGAGAGCGAATCATCTTGTTCCACAAGAGAGCGAATCATCTTGTCCCAAAAGAGAGTGAATCATCTTGTTCCAGTGCGCACCACCAAGGGAGGTTGAGTCACCCTGTAGTCGTATGTTTCTCCAATAAGAACCGCAAGCCATCAGAGCTCCTAGAGCTCAATGAATGCAACATGCAAGACCATTGTACAAGGGTTTCTTGATGACTCCAAGTTGTTTGGGAAAATCACATATTGGATCTTTCCTCGGGGCTTTAACAAAGTGTATTGTCATATACATCATCTTAATGTGATGAAGCTTCCTTTCTCATCAACTTACCATATCCCAGACGATGTCTATCTGCTGGAGCAACCAACGAATACATGATTCCTCAATAATCGAATCCCACATCTGGTTGTCACATAGGATCATGGTGGTATCCAATGTAAATCCAAATAGCTCACTAAAGATCTTTCACAACCAAACTGCCTCACAAGATGCCACGCTAACAACAATATACTCCACTTCAGTGGTGCTCAAAGCCATTGACTTCTACTTCTTTCTCATCCAGGATATCGAAGCATATCCCAAGGTGAAACAGCACCAAAAAGTGCTATTAGCATCCACCACACTGCCTGCCCAATCAGCATTAGTATATCCAATTAGTCTCACATCTCCAGCAGTGTATCTTAACCCATTAGTAATTATGCCACGAAGATATCTCAGAAGATTCTTGGCATCAATCCAATGAGGCTCAACCAAATATGAGCTCACAATGCTAACTGCAAAACATATGTTCAGACGGAGGTTCACCAAGAACATCAATGCAAATGAGTTTATGAAACTCAAAAGGATTTCCCAAATCTGGTCCGACATCACTACCATATAACTTCTAAAAGTTAAGATCCTCGAGATAGGCACAGGCTTGCAGTCATCATACCAAATCTTTTCAGAATCTTCACCACATATTTTTCTTGAGATAGGAAAATTTCCCTTGGCTTCTACCACACTTCAAGTCCTTGGTTCTTCATTTCAAATTTAGAAGCCAACTCCCTCTTACATTTTTGAATGAGATGGTATACACTTGTTAGAAAGAGGTCATCCACATACAACACCAGTATGAGAGGCTTGTCATCTTCAAACTTAAGGTAAAGGTTAGGATCGGCTTCACTCCTAGTGAATCCCTGCTTCATCAAGTAGCTATCAATCCTCTCATACCATGCTTGGGGTGCTTCCTTCAGCCCATAAAGAGCTGTCTTAAACCTGCATACATGAGATTTTCAATCATAAATCTCAAATCCTTTGGGTTGCTCCACATAGACCTCTTCTTTGATCAAACCATGCAAGAACGGGTCTTGACATCCATTTGATGTAGGTTCCATCCTTGTGAAGCCACAAGGACTATGATCAAGCGTGTAGAAATTTTGAATAATAAACACTTATTCACAGATATTATCTCGATTATACACTATCGCAGAATACATGCATAATACATAACCTCCTCTACGTTGATCATCAATTTAGCAGCATTCAGAAACAATCGCATGCGCACATTGAAGCATCAATCACACATATCAACACAGTATATCACGGGGAAAGCATACAGCTGAAAACCCCCAACTATTTGTATATTATATTGATTGAGAACATGTACCAATATATAGTAAAATACTCCTCACAAGTACTCAGTACTATCTCCACCCGTTACACACAAAACTAGCTCAGATCCGAACAAGTCACAGGTTCAAATCTCCTCCATTGCTTTGCCTGCCTCCACTACACAATCCTGCAAGAGAATCACGTGAGCACAAGCAATTTCCTTGATATTGGCCCACACTGTGCAAACCTCATTGGCATTACTCAATCCATGCATGTGCAAAATCTCATGCACAACTGATAGTCACAACTCACCCTTTCACTTACCTCTAACACCTGTCTCTGTTGAACTATCCATGCACTGAGTTAACTGATGTATTCTTTAGTTTTTTTTATGAGTTAATAATTAGTGAATTAATTAACAATTAATTCACACAACTCATCGCTAGTGTATTCTTTAGTTAGACTAAATACAACTAGTTCAACTAAGTCAAACTAAACACAACTCCATCAACTCCACATCCAACTCCACAGAACTCACATGCATGAGTTCTAACTGAAGTTCTCCATGCAATAGCTCAACTAACACATAAGAAACCATGTGATTCCTTCTGTCAGCTACATGTACCACATCCGTAGCTCGAACTGAAGTGCTGCAAGAGAATAAGATAATGTTTAGAGTCCAAATATTACTAAGAGCTAATCATATTTGATTGTTTCTATTTTAGCCTGGCAGTCTAAAAATAGACTTTGATCACTCCGTTGTGAACCAAAATAGAAGTCCATCTATTTTTTCCCAACATGACCAATCATCCACAAATAGCATCCTGCAACTCATAGACCATGATCCATATATCTAAAAATAGACATAGTCTAAAAATAGACTTTGTGCCAAAAATAGCCTATGGGCCCACTTAGTGAAGGCGACTCCTTTCCACTAAGCTCCATCATCTTGTTGCATTTTCAACACTCCCTCTCAACAAGATATGGATTATCTGCAACCCCTATCCTGCAACCCTGAAAGTTCTGCATGCAACACATTTGCCCAGTCCACTTGCTCCAACAACACTTGGAACAAAAACACTCCCAACTGACCACTCTGTTGGGCTAGGAGCATACTCTGATGCTGAAGCTCTACCTGCTACTGACAAGTGCTCCCTCTCTGACATCTTCGCTACTATAACATCTCCATGCATCTCGCACCATTTCACACCTCTCTGTGCCACCTAGCACTGTGAAAAACACTTGTGCCTCTCACATTGCTGCAGCCTGCTAGCTATGTGGTGTCCTGGGATTCCCTACACTGTTGCTCTCTCTACCGCTCCATCTGCATCTATCTCTACCCAATCAGTCAGTTCTTGCTACTCCACATCGGGGCTCTCGTAGCAAGGTCTCATCCAAGAGGTTGGGTACCTCAAGGATCCTGCCCTTCCTCCTTGGGACAATCAATCCACATCACCCCACCTCCTACCTAGAGGTATGGATGCATGCAATCCCTCAACCCACCTAGCTTGAAGTTTCCCCCTACTGGAGGTCTCTGCATGAGTATATGTCTCTACTTGATCTCCTCTCAACTTCCCTTATTGTGGCTGCTCCACAACCTCTTGAAGCTGCTACACCAATCGTGGCTCCTCCAAAATCGTCTGAGACTTCTTCTAGATCCACATGTTGAGAGGTAATATACCCTCCCTCTCAACCACCAAGTCTCCATCAGTTGCCTCACTACTCAAGGCTTTGCATGCATCTTGAACCTCAAGAGCATACAGGTTCTTGACCGGTGAACCAATCTGCTTGACCTGTCTAGTGATGATGTGTCTAAGGAAAACCTTTCCCTTACTAAAGACTACATCACAGTGTCTATCTTCCAGCATCGTGAATGACACCAAGTTTCTCTTCAGTCCTGGTACATACTTGACATCGGTCAAGGTAAGGCGAGCTCCATGCTCCCTCTGAAAAATAACCGTGCCTACACCTGATACACTATATTTCTCATCATTACCCATCCCTATGAGTATCTGGAGATCTTTCTCCTCCAAAGTATTGAATTTTTTTTTGTCACCGGTCATGTGGAAAGATGCTCCATTTTCAAGAAACCAACCACTTCCCACCATGGATGAAACCATGCATGCGAAGAGTGTGAAATCCAACTCAAACTATGAAGCAAGTGCCTCACCTTCAGATCCTTCCCCAGATCCCTTCTTGGACTTCTTCTTTGGGCAATTAGTAGCATAACGGCCTAACTAATGACAACGAAAGCATCTCACCTTTGACTTGTCAAACTTCTTCCCATCATTGGAAGAACTGGATTCAGAAAGAGAACCCTTCTCCTTCCCCTTCTTTTCTTTGGCAGCCAAAGCGCAATTTTCTTCATCAGATGCCTTTGATGAAGATCCGTCCCTGGTATTCTGCCTAATCTCCTCTTGCACAAGATCTGACCAAAGTCTCTCCCATCCTGGAAATTTCTCCCGACCATTGACAGAGTCCTGATAAGAATGCCAACTCTTTGGAAGACCAAGGAGAGCCAAGCTCACCAAGTCCTCATCATCGAAAATCACCTCCACACTTCCCAACTCATCTTGGCACTGGGTGAACTTCGTGAGATACTGGGGCATACTGTCTCCATTCTCAGCTTTGATGTTTCTAAGTTTATCCTTGAGCGCCATTCCACCAGCTCAAAACTCAACTGCTTCTGATCTAAAATTCGTGAGAACAAAGTATTTCTTGTACAGAGATCGACTATATGGGAATTCACCGGATATCCCACCTTCCAAAATAAGGATGAATCCAGAAGCTACCTGGTCCGATTACAGACTCTACCTGAAGAAATAAAATGTAAACACTTTCTGAATAATAGATCTGATGATCAATCTCGCTTTGATATCTTGCAGAACTTTTTCTACAAATCAACTTGTTTTGATACCATGTAGAAATTTTGAATAATAAACACTTATTCACAGAGATTATCTCGATTATACACTATTGCGGAATACATGCATAATACATAACCTCCTCTACGTTGATCATCAATCTAGCAGCGTTCAGAAACAATCGCATGCGCACATTGAAGCATCAATCACACATATCAACACAGTATATCATGGGGAAAGCATACAGCTGAAAACCCCCAACTATTTGTATATTATATTGATTGAGAACATGTAACAATACATAGTACAGTACTCCTCACAAGTACCCAGTACTATCTCCACCTGTTACACACAAAACTAGCTTAGATCCGAACAAGTCACAGGTTCAAATCTCCTCCACTGCTTTGCCTGCCTCCACTACACAATCCTGCAAGAGAATCACATGAGCACAAGCTACAATTGCCTTGATATTGGCCCACACTGCGCAAACCTCATTGGCATTACTCAATCCATGCATGTGCAAAATCTCATGCACAACTGATTGTCACAACTCACCCTTTCACTTACCTCTAACACCTATCTCTGTTGAACTGTCCATGCACTGAGTTAACTGATGTATTCTTTATTTGCTTTATGAGTTAATAATTAGTGAATTAATTAACAATTAATTCACACAACTCATCACTAGTGTATTATTTAGTTAGACTAAATACAACTAGTTCAACTAAGTCAAATTGAACACAACTCCATCAACTCCACAGAACTCACATGTATGAGTTCTAACTGAAGTCCTCCATGCAATAGCTCAACTAACACATAAGAAACCACGTGATTCCTTCTATCAGTTGCATGTGCCACATCTGTAGCTCGAACTGAAGTGCTCCAAGAGAATAAGATAATGTTTAGAGTCCAAATATTACTAAGGGCTAATAATATTTGACTGTTTCTATTTTTAGCCTGGCAGTCTAAAAATAGACTCTGATCACTCCGTTGTGAACCAAAAATAGAAGTCCATCTATTTTTTCCCAACATGACCAATCATCCACAAATAGCATCCTGCAACTCATAGACCATGCTCCATATAAAAATAGACTTTGCGCCAAAAATAGCCTGCGGGCCCACTTAGTGAAGGCGACTCCTTTCCACTAAGCTCCATCATCTTGTTGCATTTTCAACAAAGAGGATGGTCGTATATCTGGCAACAGGTGAAAATATCACATCATAGTCTATACCTTCCTTCTAGGAGAAACCACGAGCAACAAAACAAGCCTTATACTATTCTGTACGTCTATCTGCTGCAAATTTATCTTGTAAAGCCATTTTGAAGTAACAATTGTCTTTTCCTGGGGTCTAGGAAATACTTCCTAGACATCATTCTCCAGAATAGATTCATATTATTTGGTCATAGCATCCTTCCATACTTGATGCTTGACGGCATTTGAGAATCATGTAGGCTCATTTTGTATGATCATGCTCATGATGGTTAGGTATCCCTGATACCTGTTAGGTTTCTTACTTTCATGAAAGGTTCCTCGGGGTCCAGCGTCTCCTTCAGCATCATCAAGTATCCCCCTAAGCCATGAAGGCCTCTTCCTAGAAGAGGAAGGCTCAGGTGGATAAATAGGATCCATCGGTTCCTCCATATCAAGCATTTTTACATCATCTGCCCATAGAGATAGCTTCCACAATCGTATAGTTCTTCCTTTCCGCCACACCATTATGCTTAGGAGTATGTGATGTAGTAGTCTTCCTCTTAATGCCAACCTCAGATATGCCAGAGTGAACCAACTATAATATATAGGAGGTCTTGCTTTGGCTTGAGGGGAATTTTCCCCTTTTGAGCTTTCCTTCGACACATCCTAGACATACACCTTCTTTATCTACTCGGAATTCTGGCATCCCTGTCACCATTTGTCTTACACCGAGTAGAGATTTATAATGAAGGGGGGAAAACCTACGATGCCAAAGTTTGGACTAAAGAGATGTGTCATAAGACATGACACCTAGCGTACTTCCATTGACTTGATATAATGAATCAACACGAAACCCAAGAGTGAAGGCATATTTAACATTATTTTTCCATATACGTACCTTGCCATCACTGAAGGTTACCTTGTAGCCTTTGTCTTCCGTTGCCGAGATGGACACCAGGTTATTTTTGAGGTCAGGTGCATTTAATACATACTAGAATTTCTAGCCTTCTTGAATGGTTTTCCTCTTCCTTGTTTCCCAGTTCTCCTCTTACCTTTGCTATTGAATTTATCATTCCTTTGATTGCCATCAAAGGGATTTTGATCATCGTCCTAGTGTGATTCCCTTCTATCAGGGCACTCCCTTGCATAGTGACCTGCTTTATCGCACATGTAACATAGTCCTTTTCTTCTTAAATGCATCTAGCCATTAATTCCTTGAAACCAGGAATTATATTATTGTTCAGAAGAGTAGTCCTAAACACGTACCATTCGGATGGTAATCCTCCAAGAGTTGTGAGTGCCATTTCTATGTCAGTAATAGTCTCCCAAATAGGTAGGAGATTGTTCTTGATCTCGGTGATTCTTAAGAAGTATGCTTGCATACTCTCATCTTTCCCCTTCTTGATTTCCCTCAGCTTATTTCTAAGAAACAAAACTTGATTTGCATCATTAACTTTAAATATACTCACCAGTCTATCATAGATTTCCTTAGAGGTGTCTAGTTCAAAGATGTAGGCCACCATTTTCCATTTGTTCCAGGCAACGGCAGATGCATTTGATGGAGGCTCAACAATATTACCTCTTACATGATCCAGCACTCCTTGATCTTCTAGGGTTAGATCGATAGACATCTTCCATTCGTGAAAGTTAGCTTTCTCATGGAGCCTGTCTTCGGCAGGAAAGGGTGTTGACAACCCCATAGTTCTTTTGGGATAGCCTTGCCAATCTTCTCTTTGATGATATCTCTTGCTCTTGCTCAGGCTTTGTCTTCACCTCAACTCTGATAACATGTTAATTTATGGTATGTTCTATGCTTATAACATTTTAATTCTTTTTCTTATTATATTCCACACATTAGCAATCACATGTACATTAAACGATCAATAGAAAACAAGCCAAGACAAGAGACACAAGATGTGGCGGCTAGCCAGGGACAAACCCCACAATGTGTGGGGAAATCCTTTGATCAAATATTCTTTTATCTTCAATAATTCAGCAAAGAGAAATAGTACAATAAATCTGATTTATATCAACAATAGCAAACCCTAGATCAGCAGCATCAACATTGGCGGCTTCATCATCAAAATTAGGGCAGTCGATATCTCATAAACCGACCGTCGGATCAGCTTGATTCCACCACCAAAAGTTGCAGCCTTCAAAGGAGGTTCAGATGAACCCACAACACAATTCAAATGAGGAGATATTCTAGTCCACATAGGTCAAACTTCACTTCTGCAGTTGTAGCTTCAGTTTCAGCAGCTTCCTTCAAACTAGGGCAGTTGATAATCTCGTAAACCAACCATCGGATCGACTTGATTCCACCACCAAAAGTTGTAGCCTTCAGAGGAAGTTCAGATAAGCCTAAAACGTAGTTCAGATGAGGAGATCGTCTAGTCCATGCAAGTCAAACTTCACTTCTGTAGTTGCAGCTTCAGTTTCAGCAGCTTCCAGCTTCACATGTGTGAGAGAGAGACCCTTTTCTGCGCAGTAGAGAAGAGACTCTTTTCTACGCAGTAGAGAGCGAGAGATGTGATGAGATGAGTGAGTGAAAATGAGGAAAAATCCTCCTGTATTTATACACAACTGTTGATGTTTGAATAGATGCGACTATTGGGCTTCTAAGCCTACATGAGTTGTAGGTCGGCTTGATAATAATTCCATAATCAAATTAAATTCATATCTCCATGAATACTTATCCAAATCGGATGATATTTAGATCTTTCCTACACCTCTTGATGAGAGGAATCTAATGAACATATTATCAGCCATGAATAAGATGACCCACATGAAGTTTGGCCCTAGTTGCCGATTTTAACACTCCCTCTCAACTAGGGAGAGCTTCATCTGCAATCTATTTGTCGGTTGCTACTATTCATCCATCAAATGCACTGCCCTGTATAGCCTGACCCTTGCCCTGCTCTACTCTATTATTTTTGTTATGCTTTGTCTTGTTCTACCCTGTACTGATCTGTATGGCTTTTCTCTGTTATGCTCTGCTCTACTTTGTTCTATTCTGCTCTGCTTTTGTCTGAATTATGAAGAAGAAGAAATGATTGAGGATGTATCATACTGACTCAAAGTCACTCTCAGAGTATGTACCACTGGTCCCAGACCAGTCTCAACCAACCCAAAGTCAACGTCATATTGAGTACAACTCCTATCACTGGTCCCAGACTAGTAACATCCTCCACTGACTCAAAGTCAGTCTCAAAGTGCATACCACTAGTCCCAAACTAGTAACAACTGACTCGAAGTAAGTGTCATAGAATGTACCACTCCTACCACTGGTCCCAGACCAATATCATTGATCCTAGATCAATGGAGGTCATCCTAGCGTAGGGAGTACAGTAGATACAATGATGCATCCATCGGTACTACCATGGTCCCTAACTTCATTTCCCTACTCATTGATCAGATGAGAGGTACTTCCCATGAGTCCCAGACTGCATGGGTAAGATGCCTCGACAAGAGAACTAATCAATACGGTCCTCATAGGAGAACACATCAATCCTGCTACAATCACCATGGAGAACACATCAATATAGGCCTCATAGGAGAACACATCAATCCTGCTACAATCACCGTGGAGAACACATCAATCCAGGCCTCACAGGAGAACACATCAATCCTGCTACAATCGCCATGGAGAACACATCAATCCTGCTATAATCGCCATGAAGAACACATCAATCCAGGCCTCACAAGAGAACACATCAATCCTACTACAATCGCCATGGAGAACATATCAATCTAGGCCTCAAAGAAGAACACATCAATCCTACTACAATCACTATGGAGAAAACATCAATCCAGGCCTCACAAGAGAACACATCAATCCTACTACGTAGGAGAGCAAATCATCATGTTCCATAAGAGAGCGAATCATCTTGTCCCACAAGAGAGCGAATCATCTTGTTCCAGTGCACACCACTAGGGGAGGGTTGTTGTAGGGAAAAGTATCCGACTCGGATGACCCTATCCCACTCTAAGGGTGATAGTACCTCAGCAACAACTGTAAAGCAAACTACTTAAGGTTTACTTCTTTATGAAAGCAAAAGAGAGTGGAAAAATGCACTAACCGTTGCCTTGCGCTTAATGTCGAATCCAAACTCTTTTCTTTGGCCGCTCGCTCCTAGCTCCTTGCTCTTTTGCTGGCCCAGCTACAATGAGATCCTGCAAAATAACAAAGAAGGAAACTACAAGAGGCATGCAATCATAACTGGTTCAAGGATTAGTGTAAACCAAATATACAATTATCACAATATATTATTGAAACAAGAGCATATAGAAGAACCTCAATAGCTTTTATTAATGAAGAAGTAAAGGTTCTGAGAGCGTTACAACCATTTAAGGCCCCAATCCAACAACACCTCCCAGCAGAAAGAATTTCTCCTCTTCACCTCTCTCAAGCAATCACCCAATAGCTCTATAGTGAAACCAACAGCATATCATTACTTTGCACAAAATTCCAGCCTCCTGAGCTCATAGGAGAGAGCTCAATATATAGATGAATTGAGAAAGGATGAGTTAGCTTGCAACTGATGTGTAGCTGCCTTGTGTCCTCTCTCTCTTCAGTTGATCTTCAGTTCTTGAGTCCACTTGGAGAACCTTGCTTCCACTTGGAGAAACAGAGCCTCTGACTCATCACAAGGCGAAATCCCTGATCCAAGTGTCATTTTTGGAAGATTCCAGAGCAATGACTCAGTGTGCCACTTGTCCCATCTCGCTCAGCGCAGGTGGCCTTTGTTCCAATTGCTTTGCAACGTAGGTACACCATGGAGGAGTTGAGTTTCAGCGCAGAAGCCTAGTGGAGCACCTGCTTTGATTTCAGGATTGCTTGTTTTTAAGTGTTTTCAGGTGGAGAACTGATCTGAGAGCTGTTGGTTTGCTGACCTTGTTCCTCTAGGGGTAGGAACATCATGTTTAGGGACTTTGGATCCCTTGGATTATTGACAATTCATGCCTGTTGCTGTAAGGCACAAAATTGTCTATAACATATGCCCCCTAAAGTATGAGGTCGTTTATCGGGTGAAATGCTTTATTAGGAGGATCCGAAGTTCATTCAATCTGCTGAGAAGTGTCCTGTAATAAGATACAATACAATACATTATTTTTCATTCTTTTTCATGATCTAGCTGAGGCGGGCATTCCCATGCTCAGCTTTACAAATACATTTTGGTACATAGAACAGACGATCGTCTGATGATAGACTGATAATTCTCTGCTGAAATTATCATCCTTTGAGAAGGATGATCATCTGCTGCAATGATGTACATATCAAATGTCTTTATGTCCTGAATATATATCGCAGCCCGGATGGATGAAACTAGATCCAGGGTCTTCAATCTCTTCCGATCTTCACTCGATGTACAAGTCGATCCATGTGAGAATTTCTTGAAGTCGAACATGGAAAGACATCGCTTGATTACCGGTCAATGATGTAAACCGTTAACAAGCGCGAGAGGAATCACCGATAAGGATGATGACCCTCAAGGTACGGCAGTACAATTCACATGGTGGGAATAAAGGACTTGGCGTCGACCACCATGCAAAATCTTCTGGTCGAAGGTCATTGATGTATACCTATCGCCGGAAGTGAGAAACTTGCCATTGAGGCATGCAAGCTTCAAAGTACTGAAGGGGGTGTTCCTAGATCAACTCCTTGGATAATGAGCTGATGTCGACAAGGAGCGATCCGTCAAAGGAGGGCCTTAATGAATCCCACATCAGTGACACGGAACGGAGCTAGTGATTGTGATGAGGTGAAAACAAACTGTGATGTATGATTCAGGGTGGCGGCCATGAAGTGGATGAAGGATAATGTATGGCAGTGGATGGGACACGGTTGACTCTTTGCAGAACCACATCTCTTGAACATATAGCGACACTGATGTGATGGATTGGTAGCATTACCCCAATTGCGGATGGTGTGGCGAGGACCATGGTTATGAGACCGGTGAATGAAACAACCCAACCCGATGAGATACGGAGGACAAAGTGTCATGTTCAAGAGCGACTTGCTACCATTAACGCTGTGAGGTTCTCCCAATTTTTCCCCAGTCATTGCTGACCAGTACCTCTTTATTTTTGTCAAGCTTGAGGAGGATAACATATGCTTGTTCTATAACCTGCCCTTCGGGCAAGCCCATCGCTATGTTTTAACGAGCCTAGCGATAGGGAAACTCGTTCTCGTCTAAAGACAAGTTTGTCGCTATTTAATCATTTTAACGAGTCTAACGACAAGGAAAACTCGGTCCTTTTCATTTTTAGAGAGTCTGAAAAGGTACGGAAAGTTAACTCCAAAATTCCTTTTTCGTCATCTAATCCCTTAAGTCCGAAAAAGTATAAAACAATACAAAAGGGATGAATTTTTGATTTCTTTAACGAGCCGAACAAAACAAGCGCTCGATCTTTTTGTGCAATAATCCCTCAGGTCCAAAAAGATTAAAATCTAGAGGAGGGATAGCTCTTCCGGTCCTTTTAACGAGCTGGAAGGCCAAAACTCGGAAAACTTTTCATATTTTACGAGTCAGTGAAAAGAGCTCAAAGAAGACTCGTCTTTTGAGGAACGAGTGATAAACAGGGATAGCAGCAGATTCCAGGTACAAGTTGGAATTTTCCAATCACGACAGTGTCACAAGGATGGCTAAGTGAAATCACTCTTCGCAGCCGTTCCTCAAAATGGGTAAACAAACATATGGAGATGAACGATTGGCCAAATGAACGGATGGAGGTGATGGCATATAAACACGACCAAGGGCTTTTAATATGGCTGTCAAAGGTTACATTTCTCAAGGTTATTTACCGGTTCATTTTTTTTTGGGTGAGCTTGAACTGCTAAGGAAAGATTGCTCACAACTTATGTTTATTTTTTAACGAGCATGAACTCTATACAAAAACTGCTCGATTATGGATGCCCTCAGCATAATAATGCAGACGAGGCATATGCCCCTTAAACTTTAAGGGGCAGTTCATTTTTTAACGAGCTTGAATGCGTTCAAACCTTGCTCAATTTATACCAGTCTTAATACAAGGAATGCCTTAGGTGAGGTAATCTTATTTAAGGAGCGATACCTCACTAATTACTCCAATTTGGCAGGTTTTAACTTTTGCCCTTCATCCTTTCTTTATGCAAGCTGGAAACGGCTAATCCTACGAGTTTAACGGGTTAGACCTACAGGTTTAAAGGGAGGACCTAAAAATTAAAAAAAATAAATAGTCGTCCCGTGCTTGCACTCCAAAAGGTTTGCATGCCCCCAGGTATAAAGTATAATTTCGAGATTCTGTCCTCTTACTTATTATCCGAAAAATGGTTTTGTTCGCTGCCGCAAACTAAACTCCCTTTTCGGCGATGTCTATCATTAGGTTGCTAAGGATGGTGACTACTTGCTTCAGCAATTTCATCTCTTTCTTTGGAGACTGCCCCTACTTATCCTTCAAAACATATTGTTTTAATGGGTGAGGCTTGACATTCAAAGATGGTGGCTACTTGCTGCCACAAGTGGATCTCCTCCTTAGGAGAGCCTACTTTTTTAGACAAAGGGAGATGATCTTTTCGCTCACATAACTTTGACAAAAGAATTTTATCCTAGAACAACCCTCTCTTCCTTTTTCGGACGGGGTACGGACTAGTCCATTCTTCTGCGGAAATTAACTTTATACCCAAGGTTTTCTCTGCCCAAGGCAGGCCAGGGTGCATGCCCCCTGGGTCCCAGTTCTTTCTTTCTGAATTACTCGCATTCATCGGGAAGTAGAACCGGGGGTGGTGGCATTCCTTGAGTGAATAAACCGTTAAGGGATGGTATTCGACTATTTGCGATGCGTGATCCTGGAAATGAAAGTTGGTCTACGAGCTTGACCATTCTTCCTTTGTACGGAAAACACATGACTCTAAAGAGCGAGGACACTATTGCCTCCATGCAATATATATAGTCTCGTCCAAGGAGTAAGTTATAAACCAAGGGTCCCTGGACGACCATGATGTTCATATGAACTGTCTTCCCTTTCAATGTAACTGGAACATTGGGGAGAATCCCTAACGGGTGACTGGTTCCTTTATCAAAACCTGATAGATTTCTTATCTCAGGTAAAAGCGCCGGGCAACCCAGTGCTTTCCAAGCAATAGAGGAAAGGATACTCACAGATGCCCCTTCATCAATGATAGTTCCAGCCATCACCATTCTGTATATTTGGACTATGATTCTGAATGGGATACTGGCTGGTAACCGGGGTCTGCCTAGTTGATTCCAATCAAAGGATACAACTAGGTTGCTTGGTGGTGGGACCGAATATACGGCCGGATACGACCCTGACGATGTTCCTTCCTGCGATAAAGGAATGGGTGCATTGCCCTGATGCTCATCAGAGTCTGTGTTGATGAAAAGAATATGGACGGTGTCATCCTTATCCTCTTCAGTGAGGGTGTCATTTGAAGATGGGTCTTCAATGACGGAGTCATTGGAGGATGAAACCTCTGAAGGAAGAACCGGGTCAACTGCCGTTTCGACCTTTAGACTTTCGTCTGGTCTGGATTCAGCAGGTTCATTCTCAATGACCGACACTTCAACCGACCACTTGAGCGGGTCAGCTGGATTTTCAACTATCGAAGGATTAGGCGCGAGTTTTTGGTATCCAGGAGGAAGTCGTAACGGTGAAACTGGACGACCTTCCAAAACTCTCTTTGCCTCATCTAAGAATGGACATCGGTGGATGGCATGATCGCCTTCACACAACATACAGGGTGATCTTGGTCTCCCTCTTCGTCCTTCACTCTCGCTAGTTGACGGACTGCAATCAACATGACTACCAGAGGTTGATGCTACTGGATTGTGCAACCTTGGGGACCAATCCCTTAGTATCCGGGGAATACAAGGACAATCACGATGGAAGTGGGCCCCTTTGCAAATGACACATGGCGATTTAGGCCCGGTCGGTGCAGTGTGTGGATTTTTGTCAGCTGTCTTTTGCTTGCCCCCAGTCGCCTTCGCCATAGGCCCCTTCTGCTTCTTTTCTCTTTTATTCTTTTCCTTCTTCTCCATGGGAGGCTGACTTTTGCCGGATCTACCTTGTGAAGATGAAGGATCAGAGGAAGAATTGTAAGAAGTGGAAGGCTGGTGGGTAGTTCTAGACTGGTCTGACTGTTGATTCGACTGCTCAGGATTAGTGGCGATTTGAACTACATTAGTTGAAAAGAGCCATATAGGTAGGCCAATTGTCAATCCTAGAAGTGACAATGTGGCCATATGAGGCGCACCAACATCTCCCCAAGAGGAGAAGGGATTTGGACTTCCACCAAGGTTACTTCCTTGGTTGGTGGGCTCCATACTTTTCAACTGAAAGATCAACGTGGGAATAACAGGTGATTATGTTCCGTTTAAAATAAATTTTATTAACGACGCTTTTAGACACAAACTTGCTTTTTCATGTTTTAAGAGTCAAGAAAAAGCTAAAGATGACTCTAGTCGCCTTCGATGTTTTAACGAGCCCGAAGTGACAAATGCTCGGATGGACTTTTTCAGTTATAGAGTTTGAAAAAGGCCAAAAGAAACTTCTCTGGAGTTCTAGGCAGAGGGTGTGCCAAACTTTTCGCGAAACCACAGAATACGTTTTACGGTACGGGTGGTCGATCTTCGTGAATGCTGTGTTCACTGCATCGCGATCAGTAGGGCGGTCGACACGGCTTCCTATGGATAAAGGATAATTGCCTATAGGGGTCTCCCAATATATACGCGACGGTACGTGGGAGCACAAGTCCGTATTAGTGCCACCGACTCTCAGGAGGAATCACCCACCTTCGTAGAGATCGACAGTCACTATGTTTAACGACGCCGGAACACGTCTCTACCTAGACCTCTATGTGTTTGCATTATGTTACAAAGCGTTGTTATGTAAATTGGATTTATTTTAATGTTGATCTTGCTTAGCAGTTTGCCTTTAAGGATCACCACGAGATGTATGTAACAAATTCCTGAATGCAGTCTAAGATGAGAAGCAAACTTTTCAATCTTTCAACTTTGAAAACCTTAACTACTGAGGGAAAAGAAAGGCAAATCTTTTCACACAGATCATAGAGCACACACTAAATGCAAATTTTTCCTAAATCGTCAAGCAAACAGTCAAATGCAAAATGCACAATGCATGTATTTTCTTTTCCCTTTCTTAATGTAGATGGGTTACAAAAAGAAAGTTGTTATATAACTTTGATTTCGATCCAAAGTGAAAACAAACAAGCTTGTCCAAAATCAAAAGACACCTTAAGATTTACTTGCTTAATCACTGAAAATGCATGAAATCAAACCATAATGACGAAAGTAAAATGACTAATCAGCTATGGACAGCAAACAAGCTAACTCTTTAGACCAGCAAAATGCCTAACACAGGTTCAGATCTAAGAGGCCAAAAGCAAGACTAGTTTACTCTTCGTTATGGGAAATTGTAAATGAGTAAGAAATATAAAAGAACAAGTACAATTTCATTATATAACAGAGGCAGAATGATGGCAAGTAATGTTGGTTTCAGAACAGGTGCAAGACTGGTAACTGGCAGCCAAATCTATAGTGAAAACAGGCAAGAGAAAAGGAGGAAACCCCAACAGCACTAGGCAAAATTGGGCCAACGCAGGTGCTGCACAGCCAGTCTGGCTCTCAGTGCAGGTAGCCCCTTCGGGACCTACGTTGCAAAGCAGGTAGCCTGTGTACTACCTGCTTTGGAAAACGAAAGTTGCGTTTTCACAGTTTCCGGGTCATAATTTTCTCAAAAATGCACAGTTTTTGCTCAAATCAGAAGCAATCAGTCAAGCACACTCAAAGGGATGATAAGGAAGGTGAAAAGCTATCACTAAGAGCTTACAAGGATCCTTGTAGATCAGCTCTTCAAATCATGAACTTGCTCAGAAATGAGCTAGAGTAGCTGCCCTCTACTTCGCTTTTGATATAGTCAAAAGCTTTTCGATTTGGTACTCTTTTGTTCAGGAAATGAATAGCAAAATACTACAAACACAATCAAACGGATACGATCCCCAGCGGAGTCGCCAGTTTGTTGTAGGGAAAAGTATCCGACTCAGATGACCCTATCCCACTCTAAGGGTGATAGTACCTCAGCAACAACTGTAAAGCAAACTACTTAAGGTTTACTTCTTTATGAAAGCAAAAGAGAGTGGAAAAATGCACTAACCGTTGCCTTGCGCTTAATGTCGAATCCAAACTCTTTTCTTTGGCCACTCGCTCCTAGCTCCTTGCTCTTTTGCTGGCCCAGCTACAATGAGATCCTGCAAAATAACAAAGAAGGAAACTACAAGAGGCATGCAATCATAACTGGTTCAAGGATTAGTGTAAACCAAATATACAATTATCACAATATATTATTGAAACAAGAGCATATAGAAGAACCTCAATAGCTTTTATTAATGAAGAAGTAAAGGTTCTGAGAGCGTTACAACCATTTAAGGCCCCAATCCAGCAACACCTCCCAGCAGAAAGAATTTCTCCTCTTCACCTCTCTCAAGCAATCACCCAATAGCTCTATAGTGAAACCAACAACATATCATTACTTTGCACAAAATTCCAACCTCCTGAGCTCATAGGAGAGAGCTCAATATATAGATGAATTGAGAAAGGATGAGTCAGCTTGCAACTGATGTGTAGCTGCCTTGTGTCCTCTCTCTCTTCAGTTGATCTTCAGTTCTTGAGTCCACTTGGAGAACCTTGCTTCCACTTGGAGAAACAGAGCCTCTGACTCAACACAAGGTGAAATCCCTGATCCAAGTGTCATTTTTGGAAGATTCCATAGCAATGACTCAGTGTGCCACTTGTCCCATCTCGCTCAGCGCAGGTGGCCTTTGTTCCACTTGCTTTGCAAAGCAGGTACACCATGGAGGAGTTGAGTTTCAGCGCAGAAGCCTAGTGGAGCACCTGCTTTGATTTCAGGATTGCTTGTTTTTGAGTGTTTTCAGGTGGAGAACTGATCTGAGAGTTGTTGGTTTGCTGACCTTGTTCCTCTAGGGGTAGGAACATCATGTTTAGGGACTTTGGATCCCTTGGATTATTGACAATTCATGCCTGTTGCTGTAAGGCACAAAATTGTCTATAACAAGGGTGAGTCACCCTGTGGTCATATGTTGCTCTAGTAAGAACTGCAAGCCCTCAGAGCTCCCAGAGCTCAATGTATGCAACATGCAGGACCCTTGTACAAGGGTTTCTTGATGACTCCAAGTTGTTTGGGAAAATCATAGATTAGATATTTCCTCGGGGCTTTGACAAGGTGTATCATCCTGTACATCATCTTAATGCAATGAAGCCTCCTTTCTCATCGACTTACCATATCCCAGATAATGTCTATCTAATGGAGCAATCGACGAATACAGGATTCCTCAATAATCAAATCCCACCTCTAGTTGTCACATAGGATCATGGTGGTATCCAAAGTAAATCCAAACAACTCACTGAAGAGCTTTCACAACCAGACTACCTCACAAGAGGCCATGCTAACAACAATATACTCTGCTTTGCCAGTGCTCAAAGCCACCGAATTTTTCTTCCTACTCATCCAGGATATTGAGGCAGATACCAAGGTGAAACAACACCCAGAAGTGCTCTTACGGTCCACCACACTTTCTGCCCAATCAGCATTAGTATATCCAAGTATTCTCACATCTCCGGTAGTGTATCTTAACCCGCTAGTAATTGTTCCACAAAGATATCTCAGAAGATTCTTGGCATCAATCCAGTGAGGCTCAACCAAATATGAGCTCACAACACTAAGTGCAAAACATATGTTCGGACGTAGGTTCACCAAGAACATCAATGTGAATGAGTTTATGAAACTCAGAGGTATTTCCTAAATATGGTCCGACATCACTAACATATAACTTCTAAAAGTTAAGATCCTCAAGGTAGTCACAGTCTTGCAGTCCATCATACCAAATCTTTTCAGAATCTTCACCACATATTTTTCTTGAGATAGGAAAATTTCCCTCGGCTTCTGCCACACTTCAAGTCCTTGGTTCTCCATTTCAAATTCAGAAGCCAACTCCCTCTTACATTTGTGAATGAGAGGGTATGCACTTGTTAGAAATAGGTCATCCACATACAACACCAGTATGAGAGGCTTGTCATCTTCAACCTTAAGGTAAAAGTTAGGATCCGCTTCACTCCTAGTGAATCCCAACTTCATCAAGTAGCTATCGATCCTCTCATACCATGCTTAGGGTGCTTCCTTCAGCCCATAGAGAGCCTTCTTCAACCTGCATACATGAGATTTTCAATCATAAATCTCAAATCCTTCGGGTTGCTCCACATAGACCTCTTCTTTGATCGAACCATGCAAGAACGCAATCTTGAAATCCATCTGATGTAGGTTCCATCCTTGTGAAGCCATAAGTGCTATGATCAAGCGGATGGTCATATATCTGGCAACAGGTGCAAATATCACATCATATTCTATACCTTCCTTCTGGGAGAAACCACGAGCAAAAAAATGAGCCTTATACTATTCTGTACTTCTATCTGATGTAGCTTTATCTTGTAAAGCCATTTTGAAGTAACAATTGTCTTGTCCTGGGGTCTGGGAACTACTTCCCAGACATCATTCTCCATAATAGACTCATATTCTTTGGTCATAGCATCCTTACATACTTGATGCTTGATGGCATTTTAGAATGATCAAGGCTCATTCTGTATGATCGTGCTCATGATGGTTAGGTATCCCTAATATCTGTTAGGTTTCTTACTTTCACAGAAGGTTCCTCAGGGTACAACATGTCCTTCAGCGTCATCAAGTATCCCCCTAATCCATGAAGGCCTCTTCCTAGAAGAGGAAGGCTTAGGTGGATAAATTGGATCCATGGGTTCCTCCATATCAGGCATTGTTACATCATCTACCCATAGAGATAGCTTCCACAATCGTATGGTTCTTCCTTTCCACCACACCATTATGCTCAAGAGTATGTGGTGTAGTAGTCTCCCTCTTAATGCTAGCCTCAGATATGCCTGAGTGAACCAACTGTAATATATCGGAGGTCTTGCTTTAGCTTGAGGGGAATGGTCCCCTTTTGAGCTTTCCTTTGGCACATCCTGGACATACACCTTCTTTATCTACTTGGAATTTAGGCATCCTTGTCACCATTTGTCTTACACCGAGTAGAGCTTTATAATGAAGGGGGGCAAACCTCCGATGCCAAAGTTCAGACTGAAGTGATGTGTCATAAAACATGACACCTAGCAGACTTCCATCAACCTGATATAATGAATCAGCACGAAACCCAAGAGTAAAAGCATCTTTCACATTATTTTTCCATATACGTACCTTGCCATCACTGAAGGTTACCTTGTAGCCTTTGTCTTCCATTGCCGAGATGGACACTAGGTTATTTTTGAGGTCAGGTGCATTTAATACATCCTAGAATTTCTAGCCTTCTTGAATGGTTGTCCTCTTCCTTGATTCTGAGCTCTTCTCTTACCTTTACTATTGAATTTGTCATTCCTTTGATTGCCATCAGAGGGATTTTGATCATCGTCCCGGTGTGAGTCCCTTCTATCAGGGCACTCCCTTGCATAGTGACCTGCTTTATCACAAATGTAACATCGTCCTTTTCTTCTTAAAGCATCTAGCCATTAATTCCTCAAAAATAGGAATTATATTATTGTTCAGAAGAGTAATCCTGAACACGTACCATTCGGATGGTAATCCTCCAAGAGTCGTGAGTGCCATTTCTCTGTTAGTAATAGTCTCCCAAATAGGTAGGAGATCGTTCTTGATCTCGGTGATTCTTAAGAAGTATCCTTTCATACTCTCATCTTTACCCTTCATAATTTCCCTCAGCTTATTTCTAAGAAACAAAACTTGATTTGCATCGTTAACTTTAAATATCTTCACCAGTCTATCGTATATTACCTTGGAGGTGTCTAGTTCAGAGATGTAGGCCACCAAGTGCTTGTCGATAAAGTCTATGATGATTTTCTTTGTTTTGATTTCTCCATTTGTTCCAGGCAGTAGCAGATGCATTTGATGGAGGCTCAACAATATTGCCTCTTACATGGTCCAACAATCCTTGATCTTCTAGGGTTAGATCGATAGACATCTTCCATCCATGATAGTCAGATTTCTCATGGAGCTTGTCTTCTACAGGAAAGAGTGTTGACAACCCCATAGTTCTTTTGGGATAGCCTTGCCAATCTTCTCTTCGGTGATTGCCCTTGCTCTTGCTCGGGCTTTGTCTTCACCTCAACTCTGATACCATGTTAAGCTATGGTATGTTCTATGCTTATAACAATTTACTTCTTTTTCTTATTATATTCCACAGATTAGCAATCACATGTACATAAAGTAAAGTGCAGATAGAACATTAAACAATCGACAGAAAACAAGCCAAGACAAGAAACACAAGATGTGGCGGCTAGCCAAGGACAAACCCCATAATGTGTGGGGAAACCCTTTGATCAAATATTATTTTATCTTCAATAATTCAGCAGAGAGAAATAGTACAATAAATATGATTTATATCAGCAGTAGAAAACCCTATATTTAGCGACTTCATCATCAAAACTAGGGCAGTCGATATCTCACAAACCGACCGTCGGATCAGCTTGATTCCACCACCAAAAGTTGCAGCCTTCAAAGGAGGTTCAGATGAACCTACACCATAGTTTAGATGAACCTACAACGTAGTTCAAATGAGGATATCTTCTGGTCCACGCAGGTCAAACTTCACTTTTGTAGTTGCAGCTTCAGTTTCAACAACTTCCTTCAAACTAGGGCAATTGATATCTCGCAAACCGACCGTCGGATCGACTTGATTCCACCACAAAAAGTTGTAGCCTTTACAGGAGGTTTAGATAAACCTATAGCACAATTCAAATGAGGAGATCTTCTAGTCCACGTAGGTCAAACTTTACTTCTACAGTTGCAGCTTCTGTTTCAACAGCTTCCACTTCACATGTGTGAGAGAGAGACCCTTTTCTGCGTAGTAGATAAGAAACTCTTTTCTGCGTAGTAGAGAGAGAGAGAGAGATGTGATGAGATGAGTGAGTGAAAATGAGGAAAATTCCTCCTATATTTATACACAACTGTTGATGTTTGAATAGATGCGACTGTTGGGCTTTTAAGCCTACATGAGTTGTAGGTCAGCTTGATAATAATTCCATAATCAAAATAAATTCATATCTCCATGAATAATACTTATCAGAATCGGATGATCTTTAAATCAATCCTACACCTCTCGATGATAGGAATCTAATGAACATATTACCAGCCATGAATAAGATGACCCACATGAATTTTGGCCCTAGTTGCCAGTTTTAACAAAATATCAAACCACCAGAGGGATTGACTTTGCTTAAGTTTCTCGATGGATTTGATGCTGATATGGCATATGAGTTGTATGAACATGATCCTACAACTCTAGAAGACATGCAAAAGAATGTTGTGAGTGTTGAAGCAAACTTGCTGGCCACAAGAACAAGAATGAGATCAAAGAAGAGAGTGACCGTGAAAGAAGAAGCATCTACTTCAAATGTAAAAATGGACACATTGATTCGAACAATGGAAAGGATGGTTGATCAATTGTCCATCACAGACAAACCTTAACCACATATCCATAACCCAAAATTTAGAGGGCAATAGCAGCCTCAATTTCGAATCAAGCAAAGAGAGCAAAAAGCACCGAAATAGCCAGCACAACAACAACAACAGATCAGAACTCCCTTACAATAGAATTATGTTCAAGGATTATAAAAAGAAGAGGAGGAAGATCCGGTAATTGAAACAAATCACTTCTTCACTACAGATGGTATGCCTATATTTCTGACTGAAAATGAGGAGTATGCAAAACGTTTTGACATTCTAAAGGATGAGGACTACATCTTAGAAAATGATGTTGTTTTGGGGACCGAATCTGATGATTATCGATGTGGTTACATGAATGCTTTGAGTGCACAACAGAAACAATATTCTTTGAGGAGCAGAGATGTACCGGTCAGTCCTATTCATAAGCGGAAGGATGTTTAGTCAAAGAATGATCTCTCAAACAATCAGAAAAAGGAAAGGAGCATGCCGATTAGAATCCTAGCAAGGTAAATAAACCATCAACAAGTATAGCTACAAATGAGAAAGACAATCAGAAAAAGGATAGTGAAACAAAGGAGAAAACAGATAAGAGGGACATCTGTGTCAAAGAAATAGAAAAAGTCACATCTTTTAATTTAGAAAGTGAAATTGCTAAATTGAAAGTTTCCATTCCTTTGACCGAGCTTGTTAATAATAGCCATTACAAACACCAGGTGTCTAGAATACTACAAATTGATCCTTTGTCCAACATGGTGAATGTTAAGGATGATGATCCTAAACTTATTTTTGGTCCAACTATAGAAGGTCAGCTAGAAGATAGTGAGGTCCCTCCCTTTTATTTGAGCCTTAGACTGCATGAGTATATTCTTCATAATGCTATGCTTGATTCCGAAGCTTCCCACAATTTGATGCCCAAGGCTATCATGGAAAAGTTGGGCCTAGATATCACCCGAAAATATCATGATTTGTATTCATTTGATTCTGTTAGAGTTTGTTGCATTGGTCTCATCAAAGATTTTGTGGTTTCCTTAGATCAAATCCTAGCCAAAAATGTTTTGATGGATGTGGTAGTAGCTGATATACCACCTCGATTTGGTATGTTGTTGTCTAGATCGTGGGGAGCCAAACTCAAAGGCACTTTACAACTTGACTTCTCTTATGCTACAATCCCTGTTTTCGATCAATTGAGAAAATTGTACCAGGAAAAGAAGATGAAATATATGATCACTAGTAAAGAGAATCCCATCAATCATCTCATAAATGTTGTACAGATAGATTTAGATTCTTTTGTTTTGTACATTGATAGTGGAATTGAATGATGTAGATATTCAACTCATAGAAGTAGATGATATACTAGAAATTTTCGAAGGCTTTAGAGAAGTTCTTAATCAAGAAAAGAAAAAAGTGGCAATTCCTTCTGAGCAGCCTCCACAGGAGTAGAAAGTCAGTGAAGAACATAAAAATGAAGCAACCAACAAAGGTAAGATTGAAACAAAAGTAGAATTCCAATATCTGGAAGATGAAGACGACCTTTGGAGCATGGACTTTGATGGTTCTCTAGGTAAATATGGTGTAGGTATTGGAATTTGGATTCGAAGTCCCGTTTTTCAGCCAGACAAAGTTCCAAGTAATGTTAGAGTGTGTTCCTATAAATTAGCTTTTGATTGCTATAACAATGAAGCTGAGTATGAGCCATTGATTACAGGTCTAAAGATTTTGAAGAAGTTGGGTGTGAAAAAGATTTCTATTTATGGTGATTCATAGCTAGTGATTAAATAAGTCAAAGGAGAATATCAAGCGAAACATCCACGGATGAGAGATGATAGGAACACAACCATGGATATCTTGAAATTGTTTCTAGAATACACATTGACAGTAGTGCCAAGAAGTCAAAACATCATACCTGATTCACTTGCTACAGCAGCGAGCAATCTAAAAATTCCAATGAATTCTAGCAATAAATTTGAAATTCATGTCAAACATAGGCCTACTCTTCCCGATAATTTGAGATATTGGAAAGTTTTCTGGGATGAAAACGAAATTAATTCTTTTTTGTAGAATGAAGGGAAGCTTAAGAATTCTTTCATTGATGATGTTTGTGATTCTGATGAACAAGGCATTGAGGTAAATCAGATGGATGTTTTACAGTTGAAGGATAATGTTATTCTTAGAGGTCTTATACCTTTAGAGGACTTGTTTCACCAAGATGATGTGGCAAGAAAACCAACCTTGGTTCCTACTAAAAAAGGAGTTGAAGATGTAAATATTGGGACAGGGACCAACCCAAGCTTGTTAAGCTATCAAAAAAATTATCTCTTGAATCAAAAGCTAAGTATGTTAAGCTGCTTTCTGAATTTTCTGATTTTTTTGGCTGGGATTACTTAGATTTGGAAGTATATGACAAGAACATCATTCAGCATACCATACCTATCAAGCCTGATAAAAAACCCTTTAGACAAAAGTTGAGGATCAACCCAAAGCTGCTACCATCTATCGAGAAAGAGGTAAATAGATTGTTTAAAGCTGGTATCATTGTTCTAATTAGATTCTCTGATTGGGTTTAAAATTTGGTCCTAGTACAAAAAAAGACTGCATAGATAAGGTTGTGCATTTATTTCCGGAACCTAAATAAAATATCACTGAAAGACAAGTATCCTCTTCCTAAGATGGACCACATTCCACAAAGAGTAGTTGGAGCATCACGGATGTCACTACTAGATGGCTACTCAGGTTACAATCAGATTTTGGCACATGAAAAAGACCAAGACAAAACTGCCTTCACAACACCATGGGGAACTTTTTAGTATACCAAGATGCCATTTGGGCTAAAGAATGTTGGGGCCACTTTTCAACGGGCTATGGATATATCTTTTGCTAATGAGAAAGATGTCTTCTTAGTGGTTTACTTAGATGACTTGATAGTATTCTCTAGTTCTAATGATGAGCATTTACACCACCTGAGGATTGTTTTTCAGAAATGCAGGGAGTTCGGGATTTCTTTGAATGCAAAGAAGATTCTTTTTTCCTCGGTCATATAATTTTCAAAGATGGTATTCGCATTGATCCTTATAGGGTGGAGTAAATTCAGCAAATAGACTTTCCACGCAACAAAAAGGAGATCCAAGCATTCAACGGTAAGATGAACTTCTTATACAAATTTATACCAAATTTGGTTAAGCATTTGCATGAGTTAACTAATATGTTGAAGAAGGACAACACTGTGAAATGGATCAAGGATGCCATGAAATCTTTCAACTTAGTAAAGCTTACTTTGACCACAACCCCTGTTTTGATCAGTCCCGATTATACTCATGATTTTATTATATTTTCATTCACATCTAAGCACACTTTGGTTACGGTGTTGATGCAAAAGAAGAATCAAGTGGAGCAGCCCATTGCATTTTTCAGTCAGAATATTAGAGATGCTACTCTTCACTATAACATCATTGAGAAACAAGATTTGGCTCTTATAAAGGCACTAAAGGATTTTCGAGTTTACATTTTGCATTCCCATACCATAGCATATGTTCCCAACGCGGTTGTCAAAGATTTCCTCATGAAAACTGATCCAAAAGGAAGAAGAGGTAAGTGGATAGAAACAATGTTAAAAGATCTTGCAATTAAGCCCACGAAATTGATCAAAGGTCAAGGTTTGGCAAAACTCATGGCTGAGTCGAATCTTCATGCTCTGGAGATAAATCTTATTACAGCAATGTTAGATGATGAAGATGGTGGCACATCATTCAGGTATCAGAGATGTTTCTCAACTCACCTTGGTATTCCGATATATTATATGTTCTTCAACATCTCTCTCCTCCTCCTAGAATGTCGAAAAGTAAAGGTAGATCAATAAAACTGAAGTCTGCAAAATTCTGCATTTTAGACAGTGCTCTCTATTTGAAAGATTCGCGAGGGGTTCTTCTTAATTGTTTGGTTGAAAATTAAGCTCAACAGGTAATGAATGATTTTCATAGAGGAGATTGTGGGGGTCACTTGTTTTGGAAAACAACAGCTAATAAAATCTTGAGAGCAGGGTATTATTGGCCATCTTTATTTTCAGATTTATATAAAACAATCATGAGCTGCCACAAGTGTCAAGTTTTCAGGGTCCTCCTCCTTTGAAGTCGGTTGTAATTAATGCATCGTTCTAGTAGTGTGGGCTTGCTTTCATAGGAGAAATTCATCCTACATCATCAACATAGCACAAACAGATTTTGACAGCTACTGATTACTTCACCAAATGGATCAAAGCCATTCCGACAAGGCAAGCTACGAACACGATAATTATTTATTTTTTAGAGTCCAATATCTTATATCATTTTGGTTACCCTCACAATATTATTACAGATAATGTAGCAGCGTTTAATTCGAAGAAAATGTTTGTGTTTTGCAACAAATACAACATCACATTGGGTCATTCCATGGGACACTATCCGCAGGGTAATAGACTAGTTGAGTCTTCAAATAAATCCTTGGTAAACATTATTAAGAAGATGTTGGAGGAAATAAAAAGGATTGACATCGAAATCTTGTCAATGCTTTGTGGGCTGATAGAATGAGCAGTACGGAATCAAAAGGCATGTTGCCTTTTGAATTGGTTTATGGTACTGATACAATGTTTCCTACATCCCTTGTCTGCCATTGTATTAGCGGAGTAGTCGCCTAGGGGGGGATATAGCGGATTAGAGCAGCTCCCATGGTATTCCTCCTCCCCATTAGTCTCTTTCATAGTATATGCCCTATGGTTTTTATGACCTGACAATGATTGACTATCGTTGCTACAAAGAAGGAATACCGGTTGGGAGTGAGAATGTTTCAATGGATTGGCTGCCACTGATGATATAGCTTAGTTCAACAGTCTTAGCCTTAGTTCCATGGCAATAAGAAGTCTGAAATTGATTTATTAGAGATGGATTTCACATAACATCGGACTAATGGAAAGGACGTAGAGATGGCAAAGTGAAACGTAGAGATGCTAGTGAGGAGTCAAAATAGATCTTTTGTTCGTTCCAAATGCATGTTTCTGATATAGAGCTACTCACTTAGTCTTAGTAAGAGCATTTCTTTCTTAGGTGAGGTACAACCTTCTTTCTTTGTATGAAAAGGCTCTGACAATCTATTATTTGATAGATGACAAATTCTTACAATGGCAAGGACATATCGATGCGATTCTAACTCTATAGCGGTATTGCTCCATCCAGAGATTATTGCAAGAAGCTGGAAGTGAAGAAGATGATATTCAGCGCCAGATCAATCAAATTATTCACCTTAAACAAAAAAGGGAAGAGTTTTCTCAAAATAATTTCCGGCTACAAGAGAAGATAAAGAAAATTTATGACCGCAAACCAAGGCAAAAAAGTTTCAGCTAGAAGATGTAGTGCTGCGATGGGATGCTTGAAATGAAGAAAAGGGGAAACATGGTAAATTTGACAATCTGTGGAAAGGACCTTATAAAATACCAGCCTATCGAGGATATAATGCATTTTTATTAAAGGAAATGGATGGTTAAGAATGCTCAGGAGGACCAGTGAATGATAGGCTCCTAAAACACTAATATTTCTGATGCAACTTACTGAAGTTGTTTCATTGTCATTGTATATACCAGTTTACTTTCCTCAAAAGATTTTAAGTACAATGTCTGATCTTGGGGCCCGAAGTGAAGGCTATGTTGAAAATAACAACAAGATATGCTAAAAATAGAAGTTCTAAAAATAGCACCACTATAAATAGCAGTTTAGGAACCAGTGTTGGCCATAACAACAAGGAATGAAAAATGGAAGTGCTAAAAATATCTTTGCTATAAATATCATTTCGAGATAGATTCCTATTTTAGTTAGTCCCTAAACTAAAATAGAGAAGTAAAATTCGAATTTGATCTTAGCAGCTATTTGTAAAATAATTAATTAATTCACCTTGAGTTAATTAGTTGTAGAAAATAAAACATGAAGTATATTTGGCGACATGCAATAGTTTCTCCATTGATTGAGGAATTTATCCATCAATTAAAGAGATAAGAATGAGTTGTAATTAGTTGGCTCAGTTAACTGAGTCAAGTCCAGTTAGATTAATTCAAACATTTTGTTGAATCAATTGTGAGTTCAGTTCGTTAATGCTTGCATGCATGTAACTGCTGCACTTCAGATAACTGAATATTCTCTCATAAATAATTCATGCATGTTAGTTCAATTAGAGACCCATTTGAGATCAGAGGAAGGGACAATGTACTATCAGTTGGAGGATTTTTCCTATACAGGAAACTCATCCATGCAGAAGGAATTATCTCCTTCAGGATTGCGCAGTTAGATCAGAGGTTAGTGAGTGTGTGAAGAGACCAATTCACACAGGTGGTAGCACTGGACCCCAAGGAAAACTGTGCAAGGAAATAAGAGGCTTGGAGGGCAAAGGAGAAGGTTTGGAGAAGCCTTTGAGTGTCTATGAGCAGCATTATTTGATTGCAGAGAGAGCAGGATAGCTTGTGAGCTGATTCTTTTTGTAATTTGAACATATTTCCACTTGTATGATAATAACAACATTGGGGTTTTAGGCTAAGGCTTTCCCTGGGTTATTCTTATGTGTTCATGTGTGATTGATTTCTCATTCTCAATTGTATGTGTTCTATTTGATCTTGCTCATATCGATTAAGGTTCCACAAGTTTGTTGTAAAAGTGGATCTTGTGTTTTGCTTTAGTATATTGCATAATTTGTTTATCTACAATGGGAAATTCTACATGGTATAAGATCAAAGGGGATTAAAGACAAGAAAAACATACAAGAAGGGAGAAGTTTGAAGTTTCTAAATATAGAAATTGGGTTCTTATCACATCTCAATTTCACCAATGGTGTTCAACAGTTTAAGACTCGAGTATGCCCGTGATGGCAGCTCGAATTATATAGCCTAGAAGGATCGCATGGAAGTAGTATTTGAGGATAACGGTCTAAAGGACTTCATTGATCAAGAAGTCCCCAAGCCGGCAACAGCTGATGCTATAGAATTGGTGGAATGGAAGAAATGTGTGGCTGGAGCAAGGAGAATCCTCCTGGAGGGAGTTCGAGACCACATTGTCTCGAGCCTCCACGGGAAGGAGACACCATTGTCGATGTGGAAAACATTGAAAGATCTATATCAGAACAACAGTGATCAGAGGGAGATGCCCCTGAAATACAAGCTTTGGAAAATCAAGTGTGAAAAGGGCGACACGATCTCTACATATTTGAACAAGCTCACCACCTGCAGGGATGAGCTTGGAAGTGTAGGGATCACGATAGTTGATGATGACATGGTGATTCTTGCTCTCCTCGGTCTTCCTAAGAGCTGGAATAGCTACCAAGACTCAGTTAATGGAAGAGAGAAATTTCCAGATTGGGAATGACTTTGGTCAAATATGATGTAAGAGGAGATAAGAAGAAGCACCAGAGATGGTTCTTCATCCAAGGAGGATGAAGAAAATTGCGCCTTAGCGAGTAAGGAAAAGAAAGGAAAGGAGAAGGATTCTCATCCCAAATCGAGTTCTTCCCATGGTGGGAAGAACTTTGACAAATTGAAAGTGCGATGCTTTCATTGTCATGAGGTGGGCCATTTTTCTACAAATTGTCCACTGAAGAAATCCAAGATGGGATCCAAGGAAGGATTTGAAGGTGAGGCATTGGCCTCAAAGTTTGAGTTGGATTTCACCCTCTTCGCATGCATGGTTTCATCCATGGTGGGATGTGGTTGGTTTCTTGACAGTGGAGCTTATTTCCACATGACCGACGACAAGAGTTTGTTCAATACCTTGGAGGATAAAGATCTCCAGATACTCATAGTGATGGGTAATGATGAAAATTATAGTGTCTCAGGTGTAGGCATGTTTATTTTTCAGAGGGAGCATGGAGCTCGCATTACCTTGACCGATGTCAAGTATGTACCAAAACTGAAGAAAAATTTGGTGTCAATCGCAACACTGGAAAACAAAGGCTATGATGTAGTCTTCAGTAAGGGAAAGGTTTTCCTTCAACACATCACCATGAGATAGGTGAAGCAGATCGGTTCACAAGTCAAGAACCTATATGCTCTTGAGGTTCAAGATGCATGCAAAGCCTTGAGGAGCAAGGCAATTGATGGAGACTTGGTGGTTGAGAGGGAGAGTACATTACCTCTCAACATGCATCCACAAGAGAAGTCTCATACAATTGTGGAGGAGCCATGATTGGTGAAGCAACCTCGGGAGGTTGTGGAGTAGCCACAACTAGAGAAGCTGAGAGGAGATCGAGTAGAGACAACTACTCATGCAGAGACCTCCAGTAAGGGGAAATTTCGATCCATGTGGGCAAAGGGATCACATGCATCCATACCTCCAGGTAGAAGGTGGGGCAATGTGGAGTGACAGTCCCAAGAAGGCTAGAATAGTGGCAGGATCATTGAGATACCCAACCTCATTGATTAGACCTTGCTATGGGAGCCCTGATGAGGAGTAGCAGGACTAGCTAAGTGGGTAGAGATAGATGCAGATGGAGTGGCAGAGAGAGATACAGTGCAAGAATCCCAAGACAGTGCAGAGCTAGCAGGTTGCAACAATGCGAGAGGCACAGGAGTGTTGCACTAGTGCAGGATGGAACAGAGAGGTCTGCAACGCTGCGAGATGCATGGAGTGTTGCAGCAAATCAGAGGTCACAGAGGGAGCACTTGTCAGCGACAGATGGAGCTTCAGAATCAGAGGATGTTTCTAGCCCAACAAGGAGGTCAGTTGGGAGATTTTTTGTTTCTAGAGTTGTTGGAGCAACAACAGTTGGGAGAAGTGTTGCATGCAAAACATTCCAAAGGTTCAGGATCGGGTTCGAGTTGAATGCCTTTCTTGTTGAGAGGGAGTGTTGAAAATAGCAACAATAAATGCTAAAAATAGAATTACTATAAATAGTAGTTCGGGCACCAATGTTGGACATAGCAACAAGGAATGAAAAATGGAAATGCTAAAAATGGCTTTGCAATAAATAGCATTTCGGGATAGATTCCTATTTTAGTTAGTCCCTGAACTAAAATATAGAAGTAAAATTCGAATTTGATCTTAGCAGCTATTTATAAAATAATTAATTAATTCGCCTTGAGTTAATTAGTTGTAGAAAATCAAACATGAAGTATATGTGGGGACATGCAATAGTTTATCCATTGATTGAGGAATTTATCCATCAATTAGAGAGATAAGGATGAGTTGTAATTAGTTGGCTCCGTTAACTGAGTCAAGTCCAATTATATTAATTCAAACAATTTGTTGAATTAATTGTGAGTTCAGTTAGTTAATGCTCGCATGCATGTAACTGCTACACTTCAGATAACTGGATATTCTCTCATAAATAATTCATGCATGTCAGTTCAGTTAGAGACCCAGTTGAGATCAGAGGAAGGGACAATGTACTATCAGTTGGAGGATTTTCCTATATAGGAAACTCATCCATGTAGAAGGAATTATCTCCTTCAGGATTGCGCAGTTAGATCAGAGGTTAGTGAGTGTGTGAAGAGGCCAATTCACACAGGTGGCAGCACTAGACCCCAAGGAAACCTGTGCACGGAAATAGGAGTCTTGGAGGGTAGAGGAGAAGGTTTGGAGAATCCTTTGACTGTCTATGAGCAACATTATTTGATTGCAAAGAGAGCAGGATAGCTTGTGAGCTAATTCTTTTTGTAATCTGAACATATTTGCACTTGTATGATAATACAAAGATTGTGGTTTTAGGCTAAGGCTTTCCCTGGGTTATTCTTCTGTGTTCATGTGTGATTGATTTCTCATTCTTAGTTATATGTGTCCTATTTGATCTTGCTCATATTCAATTAAGCTTCTGCAAGTTTGTTGTAGAAGTAGATCTTATGTTTTTGTTTAGCATATTGCATAATCTGTTGATCTATAGTGGGAAATTCTATTTGTTTAGATGCTTTGTGCATTTTTTAGTTAGTTTTTGAGTCAGTCTAGAGTTAGTTCTGAGTCAATTTTCAGTTTGTATCGAGTCATTTTCAAAAATTTCAAAAAGATTTCAGCCTTTCATTTGTTTGACTGTAATGGCCCAATCAGCTAGGAACTTAGTCTATGGTGTTCTTAACACCTCCAAGGAGCTGCCATCCCCAATATAGCCAATGTTAGTGTGAGTATATGCATACTTTCATCAGGGATCAAATCTGATCTTTGCATTTGCATTTTAGGTGTCTCATGCTAAATTTTTTATCGTTCCACTGGTCATGCCAAAATGGTCCACTAATGGTTGTCATCTTCTCAAAAAATCAAATTTTCCGTCATGAGGTAAATTCTCTGACTCATCTCTATGTTACATTCTTTTATTTTTCTAAAGCAAGAGTAGGACCTTCTATTTCATTAATGATATACATAAATTACATCAATCCACAAGGAGTTTTGGATCAAGGGAGGGACCTAAAAACCCAACTGAAAACAGGAAAAACACCCAACTTTTAAATTCAAAAAAGTTATACAAGGCCGAACAAAAAGGAAACCGGAAGCGGAACCAAAACTAAGAACTAAACCAAAGTCAAAAGTGAGAGTCCCATAAATTTGTGAGAATGTTGAGCTGGCTTTGACTTAAGGACAACCACCCACTTTTCCAATCTGCCAAAAATAGAGTACAAGTGCACTTCCCGCCAACCAAGAAACCTGACTCTTTGATCTTCATCGTTGATATAGCATACCCAATCCAACGGTAGAGGACTATTTCGCAATGGTAAGAAGCACAACCCTTACCCAAACCGACCACCAACTAGCTTGATCATTCCTAGCTATCGATCCGCTACGGATGATCCAATGGCTGACTATCATATTGCACTGACCAATGTCACTAAACATTAGCTGTGATGAGGGCTGTTTTCAAACCGACCCCACCACCACGTGTTGCACTCTGTATGTGATCACTTCAATATTGGAAAAATAATTTTCCGCTCGCGAGGCCTCCGATCACCGGAAAACCATCCCCCACCCAGAATTCTGAACCTGGACGGAAATCTCATGGTATTGTGGCCGCCGAGATTGCTTTCCGATGTGTTTTTTCTTCCAAAACTGAGGGAAGAAGAGACTCCCCCCAAACTGCCCAGCTTCTCAGAATTAGAGCCATTCGACTGGCTACAAAATGGATTATCTAAATCACTTGGGATTCATATCCAAGGATCTCCTTCAAAACACGACTCTATCTTCTTCTGCCTACTCATGAAAAATCGTTTTTATCCTACTCGGAGGCAGCTCTTGCCAGTTTAGCACAATCCTGTTCTGTGTGCTAATAACACCTTGATTGGCTAGAAGATCCGCCATTTTATTCGCTGACCTTCAAACATGTTTAAAATTGACTGTACGAAGGCTCTGGAGGTGAATCTGTATCCATTGAAGGCCCTGGATCAACCTCTAGTTATTTGAAACTTTTTCTAGCTTGGTTCCCCAATTGATCCTTTTGACCGAGTTTATGATAAGCTCAGAATCAGCCTCAACTATCACATTTTGTCAGTTTTCCTGATTAAGGATATCTAAACATTGTTCCATAGCCATCAATTCTACCATGTTATTTGTGGCTTTTTCTAAATGACCGTGGAAGATGCTAAAGGACACTTCCTTCCTCATCCCTTAACACACCTCCATAACCAGCGGAGCCCGGGTTTCCTTTTGAAGCCCCATCAATGTTGAATTTCAAAAATCCCTTGGGGGAAGGATGCCAGAAATCTTGCTCAGACACCATGGAGATTACTTTCCTTTCCAGTCCTTGAGGATTAAGATCCTGCATACCTAAATCACAGAGAATTCTCAAATCAGCAGCAGAAGGAGGGTTCTCAAGAAGATTTCTCACAATGGTGCCAACAGTTTCTTTGAGTTGTTTTAAGATCAGCTTAAAAATGTGTTGAGATGGCCTCTTTTCATTCTTGAAGATTCTATTGTTCCTTTCTTTCCAAACATTCCAGATAATAAAACTTGGGAAGATGGCCCAAGGTGAGCCAAGAACTTCATTATCTGAAAATTTTCTTCTCCAATTTTTTAGGGTGTTGATGATATTCCTTTTTTCTTTGTCAGTCTGGTGGAAAATGGTGGCAAAATAATCCCACAAAATCGAGGTGAAAATGCAATTGTTGAGAAAGTGCTCCATAGTTTCCTCTTGAGGTTCACAGAGCTAACATCTAGAAGGCCCCAGCATACCCCTCTTCCTAATTTTATCCCAGGTTAGAATTTTCCAATGCTAAACCAACCACATGAATAGTTTTATTTTCATCCAGCCTTGGTGTCTCCATAGTTCAAGCCAAATCTTATTCGGAGCTTGTGTGTTCAGGTCAAGGAGAATGAGTTTTACTTCCTTGAGATTAAAGGCCCCCTCATTCTTGTAGCCCCATCTTAGCTAATGTTGCCCCTCTAACTTTAGAATCATCCTTTGCTCTAACATTTTTTATAGAGTCTCTGCTTTAGCTTTTAGGGGGTTGTCCTCCCTAAAATCCAAGTTGCCCCAGGTTATCCATTTTCCATTACTGTTGGCTTGATCCCAAAAGTATTTTACTTTAGATAACCCTTTGGTTTCTATTTTATCCTTGAGATCCCTCCAGTCATATTTGAACAATATGGGTTCTTGTTGCCATCTATCCTCCCAGAACAGGGCTATATTTCCATCGCTGATTTCCCAGAAGTTGTTTCCTTGGACTAAGTCCCTATTATCCCAGGCCTTATTCCAAAGGTATGAGCCCTTTCTATGCCCTGACATTCTTATGAGATAATTGTTTAGCCAAGTGCTGGCATATTTTTCTTTCCAGATCATTGCCCACTGAGCCTCTGGGTCTTTAACCCATCGCCAACATACTTTAGCTCCTAAAACCTTGCTTAGAATCTCAGGAACATCCAATCCAAGCCCACCGTAGATTTTAGGTTTGCAGATTGTTTCCCATGCTACCAAGGCCCATTTCTTTCATTCTTCCCTGTTGCCCTAAAGAAGATCTCTTTGAATGGTTATGAGTTGCTGCAAGACTCCTTTTGGTGCTGGAAGAGAAGATAGCATGAAGACTGGGATTGATTGTAGGATCGCCTTGGTTAACACTAACCTACTAGCCAAATTTAAAGATTTGGTAGTCCATTTCCTGCTTTTATCTTGCATTTTGCTAATCACTGGCTCCCTGATGCTCTTGTGTAAAGGCTTTGATGTTAGAGGAACTCCCAAATATTTTGAAGGGAGGGACTCCCTTTGAAAGCCAAAAATTCTGGAAATATTTCTCTGAATAGCAATGTGAGTATTAAAGAAAAAAATCTTAGATTTGGAGAGATTAACTTCCAAACCTGAAGCCAGAGCAAAGTATCTCGGGATTTGCCTATAAGCTAGAGCTTCTTTGACCATGGGGATACCCTGCAGCATGGTATCATCAACAAATTGTTGATGAGTTAAGGCCTGGCCATCTTCAGAAAGTTGGATACCCTTGACCTCACCAACTAATTTAGCTTGCTTGATCGCTCGACCCAGTCCTTCCATCATGAGTATGAAGAGAAAGGGAGAGAGTGGATCTCCCTGCCTGAGGCCTCTTGAAGGAGTAAAAGTCTCCGAGGGAGAACCATTGACAAGGATAGAAAAACTGGGAGAAGTAACTAGGGCCATTACCCATCTGATCCAGTTATGATCAAACCCAAAAGCTGTTAGAACTTTTCTAATATAGTTCCAATTCAGCTTATCATAAGATTTTGCTATATCCAATTGCATGATCATTCCTACTTTCCTATTGATTGTCAATGAGTGCACCACCTCATGAGCTTGAATGATGTTATCGAGGATTTGTCTTCCTTCCACATATCCAGACTGTTCAACTGACACTAGGGTGGGAAGAAGAGGTTTGAGTCTATTGGCCACAACTTTGGATATTATCTTGTAGACCACATTGCATAAGGCAATGGGTCTAAACCTGTCAGGAGTTTGAGCCACATCCTATTTAGGGATGAGGGATAAAAAGGTGGTATTAAGAGCCTTCGATATAGTTTTATCCCTCCTGGAGTCTTTCACTACATCCAAAATGTCCTGCTTCACTATGTTTTAGCAAGCTTTAAAGAAATCCACATTAAATCCATACGGGCCTGGTGCTTTACCATTTTGCATTTCTTTCATTGACCTCCTCTTCCGATACTGGCCTATTGAAGTTGAAGTTGTCCTCTCTCGAAACCAGCTTAGGTATATGTCTTGAAATAATCCTAATGTATTGAGTTGGTTTCTTGTGCAATACCCCGAAAGTGCTGAACTAGTACTGCTTCCATTTCTTCATGAGAGTTGAGCAGGTTACCTCCCTCATCCTTAATCGAATAAATCTTGTTGTAAGCTCTGTTCGCCATAGTGGATCTATGGAAGAATTTAGTATTACGTTCTCCTTATTTTAGCCATTGAACTTTGGATTTTTGCCTCCAGAAAATTTCCTCTTGTTTACATAAGTTCTCCCATTCTTGATGATATAGAGTTGCCTCATAATTTCTATTTTTATCAAAACCCTCCATGATAAGGGTTTGGTTGAGCTCTTGCATTTTTCCCTCAAACATTTTTTTGCTTCAAAATGCTGCCAAATTCCTTCTTGTTCCACTCCTTGAGCCGGAGTTTGATATGTTTGAGTCTTTTTTGAAGAAGGAAAATTATTGTGCCCTGAATATTCAGATCTTCTGCACACCAGATGTTAATGTTGTTGCAAAAATCTGGGTGGGAGAGACAAATGTTTTCAAATCCGAAAGGTCGATTCCTGGGAGTACCAATGCCCTAAATTTCTAGTTGCACCGGCCAGTGATCAGAGCCTCCAAAGGGGAGAAATATTGCAACTATGTCCTTATCCTTGATCATAAGATCTTCTAAGATTATGAATTTGTCTAATTTGGATCCCACCTGAGACACTCCTCCTCTTTTATTGTTCCAAGTATAGGTACCATTGTTCATTAAAATATCCACTAGCTTCATATTGTCTATGAAGGATTGAAATGCATAAGAGTCCTTGTTCATAATTCTGGTACCCCATTTTTTCTCCGACAACAATTTGATCATGTTGAAATCACCCCCTAAGATCCAAGGGATTCTTGCATGTCTTTCCCTAAGATCCTGCAGGGAGTCTAGAAGCTTGAGTTTACCATCCATTCTTTGGGGGCCGTACACATTCATGACCAAGTAAATTTCTTTATCTCCCACTGGTTGAATGACCACTGATAGATAATCTCTAGATGCCTTTGCATCTATGATGTCAATTTTTTAGGGGTTCCAAAGAGTGAGAATTCATCCTACTGTATTCTCTGCTTTGACTTCTAGAAACTCAAATTTATTGAGCCATTTGTTGGAATCTCTTTTATTTTTTGCATGGAACATTTTGTTTCGGGGATGAAGATCACATCCATAGCTGCTTGTTTCATCCTATTACTAAGTAATCTTTGTTTTCTTCTACTGCCTAGACCTCTTATATTCCAAGAAGTGAACTTCATTATTAAAGATTTGTAAGGGAGTAACTGGATAGGTCTTTCATCTTACCTGATTCTATCATTAGCTTTCCACATTCCATCAACAATTTGTTTTGCTTTTTCTGGCCTCATTTCTTTCATAGAATTCTGGGTGCTAATCCTGGTGTGGTTTTCATAGCCTTCAACCCTTCGCTACCCTGTATTTCATTTTTCCCTTGCTTTTCCAACCCTTTGGTCTGAGTTTTCCATAAGAACAGCTATTGAACTCTGTGGAACTCTTCTGGAGGTAACAAATCCACTCCCTCCCTGGTTCCTTGTTTCAAGAATCCTTCTAGATCTAGATTCTCTTTTTCAAGAATCTCCTATAGTTCGTTGTCCTCCATTTCCATCTCACTCTGGGTCATTTCCTAGTCCATCTCCAGTTCTGTATCACCCATAATTTCTCCTTTCTCTTTATTGTTGTTTTGGGTTTTCTCATCATTTTCTTCATTCCCCTCCTCCACTGGACTGTCTCCCTTGACTTGATCTGCTTCCATTATCACATCCTCCTCTTCTAGGGCTTGAAACCTATTTTGACTAGTTCGTTGCTTTTCTTATTGAAGTTTCTTTGATCCCCTTTTGCTTCCCTTTCCATTCTAGACCACCTTTTGAAAGCTTTCAGAATCTTTCATGGTGTTTGCTTTGCCCTTATTTTCTGTTTTACTGAGAGGGCAATCTCTGAATAGGTGCCCATGCTCATGGCATTTACGGCATCTAAATGGGATATGCTCATAATCCACTGTTTGTGCCCATTCTTCATCAAACACTTCCAAGATTACCTCATCCGAAAAAGCTCTAGAAAGATCCATTTCCACACATATTCTTGCAAAGGATGTGTATTTTCCCCTTCTGGTAGCTTCAGAGGCTTTGTCAAAATGCCCTAGCTTATTTCCTATGGCAGATAAGGATTCCAGTTGCCAGTAATCCAAGGGTAGAGAGTAGAGTCTGACCCAAACTAGTACCAAGGTAAAAGTTTCTCATTCTAGGACAAAATTCATAACCCATGGTTGCATGTACAGGCCTACTACTACATAAAAGTAGGGCGCTCCTTCAAACACTCTGTCCTTATGCTCAATAGCAAAAACAACATTAAAGAATCCCTTTGACCCCAGATGTAGTTCTATGCTTCCTTTTGGTTTCCAGTGGTATTTAATCCATGTTTGTAAAGCTTTTTCAGTGGGCCATAAGCCCATGAATTTACAAATGATTGCATAAGTCTGCATATGGTCCCTATGCGCCTGCAGAGTAGGATCATTCAAAACTACTCTGGGCATGATTATAGTTTTGGGCTTGCATGGTCCCTTTTGTGCGTTGTCTTTTGTTCCCTGTTCCTTGTCCACTTCCTTGCTTTCTGTGGTGTTATTATGCTCCATCAATTTAGAGCCATCATGCTCCTCTTCCCTGTTTCTTTGTCTTACAACTGAATGAACTCTATTTTCTTCTATCATTTTTTTACCTCTGTTGGTCACTGTTGTTTGTAGGAGGGAGTGGAGCTCTCTCCTTTGTGTCCCTCCATGGAGAAAAATTCTGCAAACCTGTAACCCTAGCTCGAAAATTGCCTCCACCTCCTCGTTCATATCCATGTTGCATTCAGTTATGGTTTTAGTTGTGTTATTTTTAGAGTCAAGGTAGTTATATTTCCATTAGGTCTTAGGGTTCATTTCCAAGGTCTTTCCATTAGGTATTAGGGTCCAATTCCAAGGTCAAAAGCATAGTTTCAGTGAAAAAAAGGGTAGAAAAGGTAGGAGGAAGACCAATAAATAAATAGTGATAGGTAGCAAGTCATGGTTATTATACAAAGTTCTTATTTCACTGTTGTAATTTTCATCTCAAAAACATGTTTTTGAGATGAAAACAGAGTATTTTAGTTTGTTTATATTTTTGATGTAATTCAAGTCATTTTATGTAATAATTGTTCCCATAAGCTACCCAAGCATTTCTCCTTGCTACAAGAAATGAGCCATTGAAGAAATAAGCTCAATTAAAGCATCGTCCACCTGAAAAGAGAAAAAGAAAGAGAAGCATCAGAAAAAGATTTGAAAACAGAATAAAAGTTCTAAACAAACATTATAAAGTGGGTTTTTCTAAACGAAAATCAAAATAATCCTCTATATAAAATTTCAAAAACACTTTTCAAACTTCATTAGTTCTTTTGCACCCTAAGCTCTCCTTGGAAAAGAGGCGATTGAGTGAAGGTTGACAAAATTAGAAGGGCATGTTTGTTGAGGGCACAGCACATTTGGTGGAGTAGCTACGCCTTGTGCAGTGAGGGGAGCATTTTCCCATCCGACTCAGAGTAAAATTCAACAGCATTGTGCACCTGTGTGGTGAAGGGACCGCTTCCTAAGGACCCTACACACTGGCACTTGCTGTTGCACGTTTGTCCATAGGAGCTTGGCAAACCATAGGAGTGCCAAAACATCACTTCCTTCGTTTTCTCAAGCCACAAACCTTTAACTACCTACATACAACAAGTAAGTGGCCCAATATCTCTTTTTCTCCTTTAATTAAGAAAATTGGCACCCTAAATTTTGAAACCCTAGCAAAGCTCCCTTGCATGCTTCCAAAATCACCTATTTGATCAGAGTTATAGTACTTCTTAGACTTTGTCACCTTCCAATCATCCTGACTATATTTCACTCACCTACTCATTGTTTCATTCATCTTGACATATATATTAGTCCCTAAAGTTTTCACCTATAAAGCATGGTAGAATACAGTAGTTCAAAAGAAGGGGAAAGACAACCCAGGAGGCCAACCAAGAAAGGAGGGATAATTATCAGATTTGAACCCACTAATACAACAGAACTTATGGCATAACCACTTGCAGTATCATGTTTCAGGAACATGGGTTGTTTTGAGTCTTTCCAAAGGGTTGAAAAGATGAATTTTCATCAGCAGTTAACCAAGCAGTTTATCCTCAATTTGTAAAACAATCAGCTCACTTTAGTCGAGGTCACATTCACTATATCACCTGCCATCATATCATAGGCCACTAGAATTCTAGATGTAGGAGAGAAATGGTTCAAGCAGAAAAAATATGCATCAGAGTTTTTATGAGCCATATCTTAAAACAGGGTTCAAAAATGATAAGAAAATAATTTTCCCTTTCTCTTATCTTTTGGACAAGTATGTGCCATTGATGAAGATCATCATGATGTATTTCACATGTGAGGGTAGGTTTACCAGACTATACTCATACCATATCAGGTTTCTCATGCACTTTACTAGGGTAAGAAATCTCAGTTTTCCATATTACCTTTTCAGGAGTATTGACAAGATGACATACATTTCTCAGAAAATGGATCCAACTCATCAAATTCATAGCATTTTCCATAATTCTCTTATCAAAATGATAGTCCTCCATCACTTAGATCAACTAGGAATTACTTGGGAGACCTTCATAGCTAATGAAATCTTCAATGAACCACCTACTCAGCCAGCTCCCCGCATTCCTCCATCATCCTCCACTCATCCATCTACTTCTTCTCATCCACCACAACCTACTTATCACTCATCCTCAATACGTAATTCTTCACCAAAAACCTCCACACCATCTACATCACCATTTCATGTAGCCATTCATTCACCAAATAGAGATGATGACAGTGATGAGGAACATGATGAGCATGATGACAGTGAGGGACATGATGTACACACTGAGCATGGACAGAGTAGTATACCACAGAGGAACAATTTGTAGTAATTTTCTTTCACCTATTAGAGGGGAAAGAGGTAGGTTTTTAACCCATGAAAAGTAGGTGAGGCCTTGCCTTCATCATCAACATTATAGGTTAAAGGAAAGGAGAAAATGGTAGAGGAAGCAGAGGTCAAACAACATCATGAAGAACATGACATTGAAAAGGAGTTTCTCCTTGTGGACACTAGTGATGAGGAGGGAAACAAATCTTCCCAAGCTTCCTTGAGAGAAAAGGATTCCAAAATCAAGGAGCTTTAGGTCAATTCACAAAGAGCCCAATATGTTATCTCCTTTTATGAGAAAGATAACAAGAAGCTAGAAGTTAAGTAGGAGTTGATGCAAATCAAGTACATCAAGGCAAAGAGGGAAGCTATGAAAGCCAAATTTCAGCTTCATGAGGATTATGGAGATTATGGAGAGCCAAATGATGAATAGGGACAAAGAAAAAGGCCAAGAACAAGAGGATTGAAAAAGGCCTTAGAGCTTGAAAGACAAAAAGAGGTAGACTTGGAGGAGCAACTCACTCTAGATGAGCAATTGGTCAAGGACCATTTTTGAGTTTGAAGGAAGTTGTTGTGTTTTTCAATCCATTTTTTTCATAGTCATGAAAGGAAAACTATTTTGGGGCATCCAATGAGGAAACAGTCAACATTTTTGGATTCACATTGATGAGTACATGCACCTTGTGAATTTGCTAAGGTTTTGGACCAGAACTGGTTGACCAAAAGGGCCAAAAACCCTCAAAATATGTCCTTTCTGCCCTCTTTTTTTGTCTGAGCGTTGCGCGTTGAGCTGTGTTGGGAGAATTGAATTTTGATAGCCTGGAAAATGAACTCCAAATGCAAATATTCAAGATGTTATGGAAAGTAGACAAGTAGAGATTTCCAAAAAGATAGCGTGGGCCTAATGTGAACATCAAGAAGGCCTCCAAAAGTGCAATTGAAGTTTAAGGGCACACCTAGCATTGGCACTATGCGCCTAGCATTGGTGTTGCACGTTTGACAGTTTGTCTAGATTTTCACTGTTTCGTCCCAGTTTTCACTTTCACCTTAGAAAATCATGATTTTATCCTTGTAATTAATCATTTGAATGTAATTACGATTCTTCTATAGCTTACTAGGGTAGATTCATTAGGTAAAATAAATTTATGAAGTGTAATGTATCTGTTTGTTTGAATTAGGGATGAGTCACTTTGACCACCCTATTTTCTTGTTAGTAGTTCAGATTTTTTGGAAACAACTCCTACTCTCATGGATTCGACCCCCTAAGCTTAGGATGAGTTGTTTGGGGTCTAGATGATGTTTTTCCTCAATCATTGTAATGGTTGGACTTAGTGGGATGCTTAGGTTTTAATAGACATCATTTTGTACCAGTTTCAGCAGGAGATTAATGAAAAGTTGTAGCTATTTCTTGGGGATCCATGTTGTATGATGTTTAGTTCAGTTTTCTCTATTTTGATCATATGTTAAAATGTTTTTTTAATTCATCAATCATTTCATTGCTTTTAAGTGGATGTTTTCAAGTTGATAGGCATAACCCATAATTTTTATGCTCTGTTTCAGGGAAATATTCACAGTCTGTGTTTTCTTCAGTTTAGAAAGAATCCATGTTGCTTACATGCTCTTTCTAGCTCCTCACTTGTCTTGAATCACCTCACCCATCAAACCCTAGAGTGTTGAGCCTTGTTCCTACCTTGCCCCATCGAACACCTTACAATTTTGACCTAATTTCCTTGCCCTAACTGTTTCACTCCTCCTGATCCAACGAAACCTTTCAAATTAAAATCAAACCTTGTGCTACTATACCTAGCCTAATATCATTTTCTTGATCCAGTCATCTTGGCTGAGATCCTTACATAGAGAGCTGTCTCCTAGCCTAGTAGGGCTAGCTACTTCATTAAGCGTGGTTTGTGGTTACCCTGGGATTGCCTTCCTTCAGCCTGAGGTTCAATCCAGGTGTTAACATGTGCAAAATATTTTGACACAAGCCTGGATTTGTGCTTGTAAAGTGAGCCATCTATTTTATACTTGTTCTTGAAGACCCACTTGCAACCTATTTTTTGGTTCCCAATGGAGCATCAACAAACTTACAAGTGTTATTATTTATCAAAGCATCATATTATTTCTACATCACTTCTTTCCATTCATCATGAGAAGCGACTTTGCTGAAGGAAATTGGTTCGAAATTTGTACACAAATTTAGTTCACAATCGTAAGAAACATCCATATCAACAGTTGAACCAGGTTTGTCTACATCACCTCCATTCTATTTGGTTGATATTATTGTTCCTATCTTTCCAACCTCATCATGATGAACAATTTCAAGTGTCTTTGTCAACCATTTTGGAGGGTCTTTCTTGATTTGTAATACAAAATTGAAGGTGATGAACAAATTGCAAGTGAAATTTTATGTATTTTGGGTAATGGATCAATTTACAAAAAACATAAAATAATGATTCTTAAGCTCAGCTAACAACAAAAATAGAGAATAAACACCATATTAGAAACACATAACAACAAACATGATAAAGAAGTTCACCCCTTTCTTGGGCTACATCTCCTAGTATAGCTTCCAATGTTGGGCCTCTTTCATTAAGTGCACAAATTTGTGTTTAAATGGATTTAAAATTCTCATAATGTAAATATTAGGTCTCCAATGACTTTATAACTATCAAAAACCCCTATCTGGGCTCTTTCTGCCACTCATTTGGCCAAAAATTAAAGAAGTTATGCTCTCCCAAATTTTTTCTACCAACTACTCTACAATTCACACCAAACTTGGCTCAATGCCCAAAACCTGGAACCGACGTAGAAAGTATGCTTACAATAATGCCTAATGGTGCAAATTCCTAGTCATTTTAAATGTCTTATAACTCCCTATTTCTGAAAATCTCGGTCTTATGGGGGCCACGTGCCTAGGGGCTGGGGATAACCTCCCGCCCCTATCAACCAACCCCCAATGAATTTCCATTAGTCACATTGAGGCACATAAAACCTAGGCTGGCACTATTTCTTCCCACACACCTTTATTGGAGGGTTGTGGTCATCTGTGGGCCCATGTGGCCTAGGGCTGGTCCCCTTTCTGTGTGCATAGGGGATGGCCACTCTGCCATGGTTCTATGCTTTGGGCCCATGACTTGGGGCTGGGACTAAGCCCTGGTCCTTGGTCCCGCCCCATGGTTTTGTGGGCGCAAGGACCAGGGCTTGGCTTAAAACCGACCCAACCCACAAATGCATTTGCGCACAAACTTAAATAGACGTGGGGGCGCCATAAGGTTAAGTCATGAGCATTGGTGTAGCGGTAATGTGCCTTGATGCTTGGTGGGAGGTTTTGTTATCTCAAAATCAGATCTTGATAGGCTGCTGGTTAGGTTGACTCTAAGTAACTATTTCAACCTACTTTAGGCTGAGGCTTAGCCTCCTCAACCTAAGAGGGCTCTCTCTTGATGGATTAATGATTTGGATTAAAGATAAGATGGCTAACTCTTATAGAACAACTGTGAAAAATATGAATGGTGGAAAAACATTAAACAAAACTATCCATTGGGCTTATGGAGTCAACAACACCTCAATATAACAATGAACTCAACCCTACATGGAAGTCAGGGCATTCAACATTTAAACATTCAGAACATAAACTCATATGGGACCACACAGTTTATAAATGTATACAGGAAGTTAGAGCACATTCAGTGAATTCTGAGTGATTATACATCCATACCACTGTAAGAATTAAGAAAAGGACAACATCACATATTCTGAACATAAAAAATCCTTCATGAATCCTGAGAAGTAAAGTCAAGCATGTATTACTGAAAATGAGTCTTACATAGGCCAAATACAAGCTTTTCCATAAAATTTTCCAACCCTTTGTACATCAGATGTTCTGCTATATATAGAGCTCTTTACATGCTTAGATTACTCTTCTAGGAAGAGGAAAAATCGAATTCTACCTGACCTGACACCTAATGACACTCAAAACTAACTATTAAATTCAAATGACACCTAACTAGCAGTCCTAGAGACCTAATACAACTAGGAGTGTAACTCCATATCATGATTACAACAACCTTATCTAAGCATTAAACACTCCTTTTGACACATAAAACTCCATGAAGTCGAATTTGATGAAGCCCATAACCTTCCAGCTTGCCCTTGATGACTCATCCTTTTGTTGTTCCTAGAAACTAGGAAACTGTCCCTTGCTCTGTTCTGGCTGAAAAATAGGTCTTGGGACAGAGCTCATAACTTCTCATAAACAATGTATTTGGAAAAACTGAAGGAGGCTTTTGTGAACCAATCCGTGCTTAACAAAAACCTCTCTTGGTGTTTTGAAACACCTTTCCTACCGCCCAGAATGTGTCTTTGAAAAATATGTGTCAAACAGAGAAATATGCGTGTGAAAAACTTGCACCTACAACAGTTTCATAGCGCAAGTTTTAGTCACCCGTTTCTCCCAGCTCATAATGAATTTGAAGAAAGTGGAAGAGGTTTTTGTACTTTATTATCTTAGGAATGAAAACCTCTTTCAATTTTAAAAGATGAGTTTTCAACTGCTCAGAAACTCTTCTAGAAGTTGACTGGTAAAAACAAGAAGACAATTTGACTGATAAGTTGACTGATATAGTTTGGAGTTCAAAAATGTCTCTCCTCTACTTGTTTTTCCCTTGATGAATGTTTAAAACTTTTAAATAATTCTTTTTAGAGGTTCTCCTTCAAGAAGATTTGCCTTTTTCTTTCAACATTGGTCCATTAAATCATAATGTGCAGTGACAACAGTTTCGTAGTGCGCTACGAAACTGCTGTGTGAATAAAAAAACACAGTTTTTTCTCAAAAATTATTCTTCTTGTGATTTATTCACAGCTTCATCTTATGCCAATAGGCCACATATATTTGACATAATTCATCCATAAACAACTTCAAAAAGGTAATGTTCTAACCAAAATTGTGTTAAGGCTCCAATCACTTACTGCCCGGTTCTTTTATGCTAAGACTGTCCTCCTCGTTTTCTCAACTGAATTTGCAGGTCCTCAACTGTCTCTTCATCATCCTGATTTTAGTTCCTAATTTCCATTGATCATTCTAATATATTTTGCCTCCTTTATTGCAGGGACAATCCAAGTGAAATGTTGAGCATGGCTGTCAACTAGTTCATGTCTTGGAACTTTTACATCTTTCCAAATGACTTTTACTCTTTTGAAATTGGCTTCTGGTTACTCTTATTTTCTTCAAACATGTCTATGAAATCCCTACAAGGAAACTTGAAGATAAACCTGCACTTTATTGGTTTGAACACTACCTTGCTTGAATTTGAAATTGATAACTGCCTCGCTTTAGATTTCAAAAAGTTCTGATGAGTGTCATCCTTAAGCTTGCCAATTGTCTTCTTATGCATGAAAGAAACACAGGAGAATAACCAAGACCAATTCTCCCTTACCTTACCCTTTTCCTTTGAAATCTTTTCAGTGATAACAGTGGCTCCACTTGGGATAGTGTGCCCTTGTGGTACACTAAGAACTCGCAGGTCCAGTGCCTTATCCTCTTATGATAAACGGAAATTTGTTTGACAAGCATCCCCTTTAAGCTTCTTGGGCCTTCACCTCAGGCTTAAGCTTGATGATTACTGTGAGAGAAATAAATCTACCACTACTGAAAAAAAATTGCTCAGTCAACCTTGAGCTTATTTTCATTTTCCTACCTACCTACCCTATCAGCTGTAAGCTCCACTTTAGGTCAAGCAACATGATATTTCCAATAAAGCCAATCAATTGTCTTTTCTGATATTGGAGGCTCTTGACTGTATTCAACCTCAAAATAACCATGGTAGTGAGATGACCAAATCAACCTATAATGTATATGATCTTCATAATGCAAATGAAATTGAAATACTGATGTGCAAAACTTTGCCATGTATTCATTTATAGGGTCAAAGAAAACATGGTTATTTTGCTAATCATCATAACATTCTATCTCTTTAGACAACTGATCCTTAGCCACACAAAATTCCTTTGATGTGCTATCCAACTGCCTTTCTACATGATTCCATAGACAATGTAATTTTTCTCACTATTGTGATCATTCTTTGATCTAAGCTGCTGCAAGGAATCACAAAAATGAACAACCTTTTCTTCTGCCTGAGGATTATAAAAAATTTCTTCCAATATTTCTTCTTGGTGTTTGCAATCAATTTCATATTCTTTATGATCAAAAGACTGACAAATCTGCTGCATCTCTACATCAATCTCAGAGGATGTAATATGATTTTCATAAGTAAACCCCTGCTGATCTTCATGCTGCATTTCATGAGATGTTATACTTTCTTCTTGGTGTTGAAATGCATTGTTATGAAGAGCCTCTAAAATTTCTTCATCCATAAATTCATCATCATCATAACAATCCTCCAAATATTGAATAAGACTTAAAGAATGTCTACAACAATCTTTGAGCAACAATAAGGAAGGATGACATTCTTTATACATCTCATAGAATTCATCATGAAAATTAGCAAGTGAATATATTGAACCATTTTCTAAACCTTTATACCAAGACCATGCTTTTCCTTCTAAAGTGGTCATAAACATCTTCATGAGACAATCTTCAGGGAAATGAACCTTAAGACTGCGTACATGCATATGGAACCTAACCACATGAAGAGCAGCATTGTCTTTCTTTTCATCTTTGAATATTGGAAGATCATCTAACCAATCAACCTTGGGCATATGATTTGGAAAACCAGGGATATGAGACCGATTCATAGGAGCATACCTGACATTCATTCTTGCAGTGGAACTCATCTTGAAACTTCATCAAGCTACTGATCTTCTAGCAATGGAGTCACCTTCCAATTTCTTATTCGATGTGTGGAGTCGCCAAGGTAATTTTGCAGCCTCAAAATGATGTCTGAGCTCCTGCTACCTTCAGAAGTTCAGTCTCTTGATTTCGAGAATGAATAATCTTCAGACTCCCGGCAGATGCACCAAAACGTTATCTCAAAATCAGATCCTGATAGGCTGCGGGTCAGGTTGACTCTAAGTAACTATTTCAACCTACTTTAGGCTGAGGCTTAGCCTCCTCAACCTGAGAGGGCTCTCTCTTGATGGATTAATGATTTGGATTAAAGATAAGATGGCTAACTCTTATAGAACAACTGTGAAAAATATGAATGGTGGAAACACATTAAACAAAACTATCCATTGGGCTTATGGAGTCAACAACACCTCAATATAACAATGAACTCAACCCTACATGGAAGTCAGGGCATTCAACATTTAAACATTCAGAACATAAACTCATATGGGACCACACAGTTTATAAATGTATACAGGAAGTCAGAGCACATTCAGTGAATTCTGAGTGATTATACATCCATACCACTATAAGAATTAAGAAAAGGACAACATCACATATTCTGAACATAAAAAATCCTTCATGAATCTTGAGAAGTAAAGTCAAGCATGTATTACTGAAAATTAGTCTTACATAGGCCAAATACAAGCTTTTCCATAAAATTTTCCAACCCTTTGTACATCAGATGTTCTGCTATATATAGAGCTCTTTACATGCTTATATTCATCTTCTAGGAAGAGGAAAATTCGAATTCTACCTGACCTGACACCTAATGACACTCAAAACTAACTATTAAATTCAAATGACACCTAACTAGCAGTCCTAGAGACCTAATACAACTAGGAGTGTAACTCCTTATCATGATTAAAACAACCTTATCTAAGCATTAAACACTCATTTTTACACATAAAACTCCATGAAGTCGAATTTGATGAAGCCCATAACCTTCCAGCTGGCCCTTGATGACTCATCCTTTTGTTGTTCCTAGAAACTAGGAAACTGTCCCTTTCTCTGTTCTGGCTGAAAAATAGGTCTTGGGACAGAGCTCATAACTTCTCATAAAAAATGTATTTGGAAAAACTGAAGGAGGCTTTTGTGAACCAATCCGTTCTTAACAAAAAACTCTCTTGGGTTTTTGAAACACCTTTCCTACCGCCCAGAATGTGTCTTTGAAAAACCTGTGTCAAACAGAGAAATATGCGTGTGAAAAACTTGCACCTACAGCAGTTTCGTAGCGCAAGTTTTAGTCACCTGTTTCTCCCAGCTCATAATGGATTTGAAGAAAGTGGAAGATGTTTTTGTACTTTAGTATCTTAGGAATGAAAACCTCTTTCAATTTTCAAAGATGAGTTTTCAACTGCTCAGAAACTCTTCTAGCAGTTGACTGGTAAAAACAAGAAGACAGTTTGACTGATAAGTTGACTGATAAAGTTTGGAGTTCAAAAAATGTCTCTCCTCTACTTGTTTTGCCCTTTATGAATGTTTACACCTTTTAAATGATTCTTTTTAGAGGTTATACTTCAAGAAGATTTGCCTTTTTCTTTCAACATTGGTCCATGAAATCATAATGTGCAGTGACAGCAGTTTCGTAGTGCGCTACGAAATTGCTGTGTGAATAAAAAAACACAGTTTTTTCTCAAAAATTATTCTTCTTGTGATTTCTTCACAGCTTCATCTTATGCCAATAGGCCACATATCTTTGACATAATTCATCCATAAACAGCTTCAAAAAGGTAATGTTCTAACCAAAATTGTGTTAAGGCTCCAATCACTTACTTCCTGGTTCTTTTATGCTAAGACTGTCCTCCTGGTTTTCTCAACTGAATTTGCAGGTCCTCAACTGTCTCTTCATCATCCTGATTTTAGTTCCTAATTTCCATTGATCATTCTGATATATTTTTCCTTCTTTATTGTAGGGACAATCCAAGTGAAATGTTGAGCATGGCTGTCAACTAGTTCATGTCTTGGAACTTTTACATCTTTCCAAATGACTTTTACTCTTTTGAAATTGGCTTCTGGTTACTCTTCTTTTCTTCAAACATGTCTATGAAATCCCTACAAGGAAACTTGAAGATAAACCTGCACTTTATTGATTTGAACACTACCTTGCTTGAATTTGAAATTGATAACTGCCTCGCTTTAGATTTCAAAAAGTTCTGATGAGTGTCATCCTTAAGCTTGCCAATTGTCTTCTTATGCATGAAAGAAACACAGGAGAATAAACAAGACCAATTCTCCCTTACCTTACCCTTTTCCTTTGAAATCTTTTCAGTGATAACAGGTTTGGTGTTTGATCTCGGTGCAGTCCCTTTTTCCCGTAAACAAATTTTAACATGCCACTAGGAGGCCACGTGGCAACCATCCATTGGCCCAGGTGGCTTTTAACCATTGGACCACCTCACCACAACTAGCAACCAATGAAAACTCAATGAAATTTTGACCAATAAGATGAGGAAACTTGGTGAGATTCCATTGGTCCTAAAAATAGAGTCAACATGCCCTATCAGTGTATGGACTGCACAGTCAGCGTACTTGTTACTCATATGCATTTTTTTTACTTGTTTGGGAAAACGATCAAAGCACGATATCAGGAGCATATGCTATCAGTTTTGAGAGATTCAAGTTGTGTTGGATTTAGGTTGTCGAGATATACGCACTGGTGTAGGTTTTGAACATTTTTTAACACTTTGAATTTTGAGCACTTTACTGATCTGCTAGATCACTCCTCCCAACTAGAAGCTTTTGGACCTCCAAAAGGCTATTTTTAGTCAATAAACATATGATGTTATAGTTCCCTCACCCTTCCCTTTTCAATCCATTTGGCTTTGCTTGGTTTTGTATCTTTAAATACCATATGAAGGTGCTTCTCATTCGTTCTTCTTAAAGTTCCTATTTCTCTATCAAGGATAGGATCTTGCTACAATTCTTCAAGTTTTTTAGAAGAGAAAATTTATGTTAAAGAAATATGAACATTATCTCCTGTGTCTTCAATCAATAGAGGCTTACCGAATTTCAAGTTCCTTTCACCTCAAATTTTTTCTTTGGTGATCTAAAGCCTTACTTCATCTCCAACCTGAAATTTGTGGTCAACATGAAGCTTATCATGTCTAGCCTTGTTTTTAGCTCGACTCTTCACCAAATGTGAATGACATCACCATGCACCATCCTTCTTCAAATCCAAAACCCTAGGAGACCTAGAAGAAGATGTATTAGAACTAATTTTTCCTTTTTCAAGTAGCTCTTGCATCTTCTTCTTGATTCCTACATTCTCTAACAGTGACATCTTTTTCAAACCAATGTTCAAAAGTGAATCATCCTACTACAAAGGAACTTCATGTTGTTTTCCTCTTTTAGGAGGCAACATGTTAGATTCCTGAAACATCTTATCATATGGATTATAAACTTCAACTAAATAAGATTTTAATGTTGCATCACATTCTTGGGAGGCTTCAGATTCATCAACATCTTTATGTTTACTAATCAACAATGCAAAATTCTAATTAGCATTTACAAACCTCTTCATTTTGCCAACATTCTCAAGATACAAATTCAACTTTTTTCTATGTGCTCTAAAAATGTACTTAATCCCATCTTTAAACAGGAAATACTTATTCTCATGAAGATGAAATATGGCTTTCCTGTCATATAAGTATGGGATTCCCAAAGCAATTTGAGAAATGTGAAGTGATACCACATTAAGTTCTACCTCATCAAGGAAATTTACACCGATGGAAAATCTAAGTATGCACTTTCTTGTCACTTGCAACTTGGAATTGTCACATAGCCAACCCAAAGGATAAGGTTTAGGATGAGGAATGGTTTCCAAATTTAGTTTCTTGAAAATATCTTAAGAAATGAGGTTTGCTTGTGATCCACTATCAAACAAAGTATCTAACTTGTTATGTTTTGTGATGACTATAATATGGAACATCTCTATTCTTTCTCTTTCATTCTAGGTTTCAATGGGTCTTCTAGAAGAACTATTACTTTCAATTGAATCCTTGCCTTTCAATCCCATGGCTATGATTTTTGTTTCATCTCCAGAATTAGATCATAGATCTTGTTTTCTAGTTGCAACAATATTTTCTATCTCCTTGTTATTAGAATTTTTGGGTCTCATCCTAGAATGAAATTTCCAACAGTGATCTTCACCATGGCCTTCTTTAGAACTGTGTTTACATGTGAGTTTTTTTCCCTCTTTCTTGACTGAAGCATTCTTTTTATCCTTGCCTTTTAACTTCCATTTTCCTTTTTCTCCAGACTTGAATGAATTGTCACTATTTTCTTCAAAAACATTCTCCCCTCCTGCCTCTAAATGAGTTTCTTTTACACAAACTTCATCTAGTTTTGTGGGGTTAAACGTGAGAATTGTGTGTCTCAAATAATGATAAAAACTGATCATAAGTTAAAAATGAAGGAGAATTAATTATGCCATTTATGAATTGAATGTTAATTGAAAGTGTGGAAACCAAGAGAACTGCTTGAGAAGAAAGACTTTACGACAGTTGATAAAACATAAGTAAGATGCAAAAAAATAATGAAAACAGAAAATACACAGTGATTCTAGACAATAAAATTGATTATAGAGTTCATCCATGATGGACTACGTCTCTAGGTCCACTTTCAAGATGGGCGACTGCTTTATTGGAATTGAAACCAAGGAGGTCGATTACACATCAATTTAAACAAACTGAATGTGCACACAGGAACTTCTGTTCACCATCAAAGGATAGCTCTCTGAACCAACTTTCCAACGCCTGTCGTGGTTCCCAATTCTGACTCTGGATGCTCTTGTTACACTAAAAGAAAAAGTGACTATAACCTCTAGAACCTGCAACAAAACCCCAAAACCACTCTCCCTCCCACTTCAATGAGAAAAATGCCTTTTAAAACCCACTAGGTGCATTCGAACTCCCCTCATCAAGTTTAAGAATGCATTTGTTCTAATTTTGGTTACAAAAGGTCTCGGTCTAGTCATGATTTTCCACCTAGGGATAAGGTACAGGGTGGTTGAATTAGTTTTAAATGTCAAACTTAACAAAACCCATAAATAGAATTTGTACTAAAGCCAAAACCATTGGCGGTTTTGCTAACCAGGGGGAGGGGAGACAACACATGTGAATGTTGCTAATATCCCATGGTTATAGCCCAGCGGTTCCGGTCTGCCATTTGAAAACCCGATGGTTAACATCTTTGTTCACATGTTATGATTGTGACTTCTTTGCTTCGGTTTAGTTTTGGAGAAGTTTAGAAACATCGACAGTTAACATATGCTCCGTTCACATGCCAACCAATCTCCGCCATGGTTTAGAGATTGTAACCTCCACCTGATTGTTCACATGGTTGTTGTCATGGTCTCCATACTCGTGTGGTTTAAGGCCCTTCGTTAGGGATTGTGGTTAGGCTTCGACATCCGCATCTATTCACATGGAAAGGGGTTCCCGCATGGTTATATCTGGTGGTTTAGGACTATTATAATAGTTTTGTAATGTTTTTGCATCGTTTACAAAGGTTGAGAGTTAATACATAGGTTTTAAAACTTATTGAAATGGGGTTTTATGTATTGGTTTAATGTATTTAGGTTTTGTAATATGATTTGATAGGTTTAGACTTAGGGTTATGCATTTGATACATGGTTTGTAATATGGTTTGATAGGTATAGGATTAGGGTCTAATGTGTTAGGTCTTAGGTCTTTAGACATAGGTTCTAGGGTTTAGGTTTAGGATCCAACATTTTGAATAGGTGTATTATAATGTTGTAAAACCAGAAACCATCACCATGTCAGAAGAACCTGAAGAAGGTCATGACGACCATGAGGACCACTTACATCAAACTGTCACAAAATGACATTTGCGACAAACATCATATGACGACGAACCCATATCAAACCCACTGCAATAGACGACACACCCATGTCGATGGTCAACCCTAGTGGAACTGATGATGAACACTTGTCAACAACCATGTACAATACCATATCAACTAAACACCATGAAAAACCTAATCCATAACCAACACTGTGGAAGCTGAACGACACCAGACTGAATGTTGAAGACGACATTGAATTGTATAACTGATCTGACGAGATCCTCCTAGATCAAATAACTATGCAATCATCCAATGTATATATTGGGTGGACAAAGCTATACCCAAAATCAAAGCTCTTTTCCTAAATTCTTGAGTATAGATTTGCACATTTTGTCCCTTAGCTTGCCTAAAGTTTTTCCAATCCATTATAGCCTTTTTCATGTATTCTAATGGATTAAATTGTCTTCTTATTGCAACAACAAAATAATTACAAGAGGATAAAACCTTACCATGTTTATTCATGTCTTGTTGAGTTTTTGCCTCCCACTAAAAGTGTTGCACCTTCCAACCTAAGAGAAGCGAGATGAATTTTGGTCTCATCATCCTTGATTCTTTGTATCCTGCAATACACTTCAATCAGACAAATCCGATTATCTAATTTCTCAGCATTTACCTCTCCATCATACATAGGAAATTCAAACTTAATGTTAATCTTTAACAAAGGAGTTTTACCATGTCCTTTGGAGAATTTGGAGGTGTTTGTGAAAGGGTATAAGAAGTAGAAGAATATGAGGATGAGGATGGAGGTGAAGGTGATGGTTTGTCACAATTCCCTCCATTCCATTTTTGAGGCTTGTCTCCTTTTCATCCATTTCCTTATGGAGTTTTTGAGCTCTCTCCATACAACCTTAAATTCCTCTCTTCATAAAGAACCTTTACCATTTCAAACATCTCAAAGAAATATTTTATGAAAGTTCTTTCATTATCACACATCCACTTATGACCTTCTTCATGTGCCATGACTATTGAAGCTTGAGGCGTGAGTGTTCTCCTTGAAAAAATTTGAGATCTTGGCTCCACAGGTTCTCCTTCTCTTCTTTTAAGCTTCACCCTTGTAAGCATAAGAAAACACTTGCAAACAAAATCAAACTGATGCAGGAGCATCTGACCACCTTTAACCAAAATCCAAATTTTAAGCTATGAAAGAGGAAACGTGGACCATCGTTGTAAAACGGGGCAAATTCTATTAAAATAGAGATAATTTGATGGAAATGATAAGTCTCTAGAAGACTTAATTTAATGTAATTATCTGCCATGTAAGTGTATAGAGAGGTTTAGGGATTTGATTGAGCGATTGTGGGAAGAAATCGTGGATCTTAGATGATCCACGACTTTTGTAATATCTTATAAAAAGAGAGTCTGTGTTTTGAGAAAGGGGGAGAATGGATACAATGTAGTCGAAGGAGAACTTGTGCCTAAGGCCCGTCATCACAAACATTCACAATAACCTTGAGCTATGATACCAAAATTATCTGTAATGCAAACTTGAAGGTGATGAAAAAAATTCAAGTGAAATTCTACGTATTTTGGGTAATGGATCAATTTACAAAACACATAAAATAATGATTTTTAAGCTCACTTAACAGCAAAACCAGAGACAAAATACCATATCAGAAACACATAACAACAAACATGATAAAGTAGTTCACCCCTCTCTTGGGCTACATCTCTTGGTCCAACTTCTAATGTTGGGCCTCTTTCATTAAGTGCTCAAATTTATATTTACATGGCTTTACAATGCTCAAAATGTAAATATTATGTCTCCAATGGCTTCAGAACTATCAAAACCCCTATTTGGGATATTTCTTCCACTCATTTGCCCAAAAAGTAAAGAAGTTATGCTCTCTGAAAGTTTTTTCTAACTGCTCCACAATTCACACCAAACCTGGCCCAATGCACAAAACCTGGAACTGGTGTAGAAATTTCCTCTACAATCACGCTGGACAATGCAAATTTTCGTATGCTTTAAATGTCGTATAACCCCTAGTTTATGAAAATCTCGGTTGTATGGGGGCAACATGCCCACGGGCTGGGGCTAACTGCCTGTCCCCGTCATCTTGGACCCAAAGAATTTCCACTATTCACATTGATGCACATAAAACCCAGGCTGGTGCTATTTCCACGTGTGCCCCTTGATTGTGGTTGTGGTCATATGCGGACCCATGTGGCCTAGGGATGGTCCCCTTTCTACATGCCTAGGGGTTGGCCCCTCCATGAAGCCTCTACCATGGTTTTGTGTGTTAGGCATGTGACTTGGGGCTAAGGTTAAGCTCTAGCCCTTGCTCTCGCCCCATAGTTTTGTGGGCAGGGACTAGGGTTGGGGCTTAGACCCAAACCAAACCCCAAATGTGTCTGCGCACAAACTTAAATATATATGGGGGCACTATAAGGTTACTTCCTGAGCGGTGGTGTAGCTGCAATGTGCCTTGTTTCTTGATGGGAGGTTTGGTGTTCAACCTTAGTGTGGTCCCTTTGGCCCTTAAAGAAATTTTAACATGCCACTAGGAGGCCACGTGGCATCCATCCATTGGCCCACATGGATTCCAACCATTGGACCACCTCACCACAGCTAGAAACCAATCAAAACTCAATGAAATTCTGACCAATAAGATGAAACTTGGTGAGATGCCATTGGTCTTAAAAATCTAGTCAGCATATGGACTGCATAGTTAGCATACTTGCAACCCATCTCCAACTTTTTACATGTTTGGGAAAATTATCAAAACACAATATGAGGAGCATATGATATTGATTTAGAGTGATTGAAGTTGCATTGGATTTAGGTCGTCAAGATCTATGCATTATTATAGGTTTTGAGCATTTTTTAACACTTTTAATTTTGAGCACCTTACTTATCCCTTGGATCATTTATGAGACGAACCAGGCTACTTAGTTGACTGAGATGGGGATAAATCAAGATTTAGTCTCCCAATTTTGTCAATCACATCACTCAAAGTGTCATCAGTGGCTGAAGCTTCATGTGGGGGAGAGAGTACTTCAAAATAAGATTCCATAAATTGATATAGTATAGGGATTCCCCCTTCAAGATGTGGAATCTCATTATCAAACTCTTGAAAAGAATTTGGACGTCCGAATCTATCCAAAAGATCAAGTTGTCACTCAACAACATTGCCAGTCTTTGAAGATTCAAGAAATATCACATCTCTAGATATTATTAACTTCTTATTCACATCCTCATAGAGATAATATGCTTTGGAGGTATTTGAGTACCCCAAGAAGATATATTTGTGACTCTGTTATACATTATTTTTTTGCACTCCTAGTCTCGTATCCTGAAGTGTCGCAGTTTTTGTCGTCAATGTCACAAGTGTTGAAAAGTGATGAAAGTTGTCACAAACAAATGTATTCACCATTGTTCAACACCTCATCCTCTATGGATTGGTGTAGAATGTGAACAGCCATGAGAGTCCAAGAGACCTTGGGATGTGGAACCCAACAGTCACACTAATGTACTATAAATGTATATCATTGACAAATAATAGATGGAATCTCCTGCTTATCTTTAATATTTTGTTGCTGCCATGTGTGTTTGACATGGTATCAGAGCAGCAGGAGGATTATGGCCCTGCTCTAATGTAAGCCACTTGTTTTGTGCACTCTCTAAATGTTTGTTCTGCCTTCCTGTGTGTCAGAACTGCCATTACTATTCTTACTGCACCACTCTAAGGAATCTGCCAATCATGCCTCTCCTTGTTTTATCAGACTTGTTTTGGGAAAGCATACCGCAGTACCAAAAAAAGTGCATTATTTCCCATGAGAGGGCGAAGCTAGTGGGCTCGCCTCGCAGTGAGCTGCATTGTGATGATCTGTCCTTTCCGTTAAATAGGATCGATAAATATTCATCAAAAGCACCTCCTCTACCCTAACTCTGACCCTAACCAAGCTTGTCGACCACGATGAGATGAAGGTCGATTGAAGTGTTATCCATGCCTTTATGAATGGGCACAAAACAACTATAAATTTGTGAATGCGTGTACGAACTCCATAAATCAGAGGAATTCTTTCAAGTGTGCTGGTTTATTTTTGGTGCATTATACCTACTCCGGATTGGCGCTCCCATTCCCAAGGTCACCAATTTCGTAGGTGAGGGCCTGGGACTATATGCCACCAAAAATATAAGTCTAGGGTAGAGAGAGGATCTGGCGGACTTGACTGCAGATAGACGGGTCGAGTTTATACATCATGCGACCTCCATATACACATCAACCTCGACCCCCCAGTCGATTTCCTTGGTATAATGTCGGCCTCCATACACATCAACCTCGGCCTCACATCAGCTCATGACTTCACAAATAGTCGATGCTCCAAAAAAACCTCACCGAATCATTGGAATCAGTACATGGCTGATAGGGAGAATCTTTGTAAAGGGCAATATATCGTACCCTTAGATATTTTCTACCATCTGGAGGATCCAGTGCTACATGAGAAGAAAGATTTTGAACATGCTCGTGTCATCCAACTAGAAGTGCTAACAATATACTTAATCAAGAAAGATGGGCTGAGAGGGAGTTCTTCAACCTGGAGGTCCTGCCTAGCCTAGCCCCTACTAACAAAATTGCCATGGCAGCCCTCCTCCAGATAGAGTCGACAGGTATCGCAGCAGAAGTGTAGTGCATATATGGTGTCTGCCACGATGTAGTGATTGTGGATCGGAGAATAAATAGCCACTTTGCCTTTCAAATTATTTAATAATTTCAACCTATATGTCAAGAAGATCTGGAAGTTACTCTCCACTTGTTCTCTTGAAAAGCTCAATCTAAATAAGCTGAGAGAGTTACTGTCTTGTGGATTCGGAGAATAAAGAGCCACTTATGTAACAATTGCAGCAAATGATGGACGACGCTGCCAAGGAATTTATCTCTCACTAAACGGAAGGAGAAAATACTTGAGAGTTTTCAGTGTTTTCCAGCTGAGATTCAAGCCAGAAGTCCGTGGAGTTTTGTAGAACAGTTGAGTGCGAGATCCAGTGAAGTTTCTGAGGGGTTTACGAGCTGTTTGAACCTCTATACTTCTACTATAGTTCAATGAAATAGGGCCTGAGAACCTAGGTGACAATCGGCACAGATTTTGGTTGTAGCAACACATTTTGTAAGGTATTCTGGTCAGAAATTGAAGCACTAATTTCAAGGAGAATTTATTTTGTAGTTTGGCACATAAATTGAATAATTCTCAGAGGGATTGTGCACAGAAAACAAGGTTAAGTGTGGGAAGAATTTCTAGGTTAAATTCTGCTCTTCTGGCACAAAATTTATAGCACTATTGGGTGGTTTTCATACACAGAAACAAGTCCATATTAGTCAGTGTATATGAGTGTGTGGAGGCTCAGAATTCAATGCATTTATCATTTTGAACTGTGAGGGCATCACTCACCTTCTAGCATATAATGTCAAGGATATCAAACTGAAATGCAATTGAGAGGGGACCTGTGCAGGTGAGAAGCTAGTATATGTGGGAAAGCACTGTCGATCAAAAATTCACCAATTTTTATGTCAAGAATATGGAAGATGATTGCATATGTGAATCTAGAATGAAAATATGTTTTGCAAGTAGGCTCTACAACTAAAAAAAGAAAAAGTTCATTTGCAAAGAAAGTAGAAGATTGGCTCTTCTTTTGCACAGTGTGAGTAGTTTGAGAAGTAAGTGCATTAAAGCAGCGAGTCATTTGCTGCATCTGCTACAGTGACTTGGTGATATTGGTATCCTGCTACTCATCTAATAGTTGCAGCTATTTATCATTTCATAGGTCAATTTGTAGCTAAAGATAACATCACTTCTCTGATTATATTGGTTTGAAATGGATCGAATAGATGATGTATTGAAACTACTAAATAATTTAATACATTCCACTATTGATGAGATGGTTAAGATCAACAAAATATCTCTTTCCAATATTAAAATTTGTCTCCAAAATGCACATGAGAATATTGAGTTTTTGCAGCTTGAATCTCAACTACAATAGGAAGAATTTCAGCAGTGGAGTCATCATTCAAAATCTATTCAGAAGATTGAAATAGACTCCCATAAGAAACAAGACAATAATGTTACATTTGATTCAGATCCAGTGCATAATAAAGCAACAAAGTTACATGCAGATGCAAAAGTTCAGTTTGCACTTCCTAGGCCCATCATCAGACCTTGGGAAGATCTTGTCCACAAAAAGCATAGAATAGGTCTTGGATATGATAAGGAGATTTCCTTTCATATTCTAGACTACTCAAAGCCCATTCAGTTTCAGAGTGTTGGATTCCTTCATGACAGTTCACCTCCAGCTATTCCAGATTCTACCCCAATTCCATAGCAACAGATTGTGAAATGCCAACACTGTGACCAAGTTGGCCATATAAAAGATCACTATTTTGATCTTCATCCATGTAAGCACTATCATAAAACCATTCATTCTTCAAACAGGTCCTTAAGAAACAAACCTCCTGCAAGAACAAAGATTCATCTTGGATGGATCGCTTCTTGGCAATGGGCATCAACATCTAAGAAGATATTCTAGTCATATGTCGGAACTTGTTCTAGAGTATTGAACAGTTTTGCAGTTGAGATTTATTCATCTTCTCACCTTGTATCTAATAGGGGGGAAAGGATGGTCATCTGCAAGATTCAAAGCCACATCAAGTGAGCCTGAGCCACAACCTTCCACACTAGATTCAGAGTTGCAGCTAGAGACAAAGATGCCCCTAAGCATGCCTTTAGTTTGTGACACCTCTTTAAATAATTGGGGAAACTTCCTCTAGTAGAAGACTTCAGCTTCTTTCCATTTTTGGAAGAGTTCCAGGAATTGTATTAAGCATTCCAGAGTTGTTGATCATCCTTAAACCATCAAAGGTTGAGACCTCCCTTTTCAGGTTGAGGTTCTCCCTTTTATGTAGGGTGAGACCTCCCTTTCATGGTTGAAGGTTTCCCTCTTCAAAACATCAGGTGAACTTCCTCTAGTAGAACACATGAACTTCATGCCAGACTTGGAAGAGTTCTGGGAACTGCACTAAGCGTTCCAATGTTGGTGGTCATCCTTAAACCACCGCCCTTTATACCAACATTTCAGAGAGCACATTCAGCCTAGTACTGCCATGTTTTTTGCACATTTTGTATTAAAACTCCCTTCTTGGACTCATACATACCCCTTCGGATTAAGGGGGGGAATGCTGGACACCTAATCCTCTATGGGTTGGTGTAGAATGTGAACAACCATGAGAGTCCAAGAGACCTTGGGATGTGGAACCCAACAGTCACACAAATGTACTATAAATGTATATCATTGTCAAATAATAGATGGACTCTCCTACTTATATTTAATATTCTGTTGCTACCAGGTGTGTGTTTAACAACCATGAAACATGTTTGGAACATCCCTAAAGAAAAGAAAGAAATATTGCCTTAAAATAACTATGAAGAGCTTGTCAAAAACATTGTTTTTGCAATACCAATGCTACTTTTATCAGGAAAATATGTGCTGGTAACCTCTAGCATAACACATGACTAGTGCTGCCAGCACTAGTTTAACCAGGAAAATCTGCGCTGGTCTTTTTTAAACAGTTTTTCCTAGAATGGAGGAGAAGATTCTCTTACTAGAAAGCTTCAGAAAACTGATGTGGTTTAAGGTAGATGAATATTGGAATGAGATATTCCATTCCTAGCCCTAGATCCTACTTTCATGGATATTTTCCTTGAGATGTGGAACTCCTCCCTCTTTTCATGGATCCTCAACTGCTCTCCTTCCCTATAAATGAACCTCTCCTTCCCTATAAATGAATTTCCCACCATCCACTAATGGTTGGATGTTGGTTGGTTGGTTGCCATCCTACTGCTGAATTATGCCCAATTGCTGCCCATTTGCAAAGGAGGAAATGCGTTTGAAGGCTAAGGCTTGGACTTGGAATCTCACTTAAGGAGGCTTCCAACATCAAGGCTTCATTGGTTGTAATTCTCCCTTTCTTCATCTATTAATAATACAATATGTGTTTTCTTTCCATAAATGTGTCAATTATTGTCCATTTATTGTGATGCTCCTTGATCTGTTAAATAATTTGTATTAGAAAATGTTATGCTTTGTATAGTTTGGTTGTCTCCAATTGATCTTTCTTGCAGGCACTCATCTACACCAACAAAGACAAGATCATGAGCTTGGAAGCGAAAGAGACAAAGTCGACAACAAGGGTATTAGCATATAAGAGAGGTAGGAGATATATCCTCCTTTGTATTTTCTAGTATGAATTAGGAAATATTACATGTAGTTGTCTTTTGTAGTTGCTAGATCCTCCCATAGGACTAGAGGGATCATTTATGTCCGCAGAAAGGATTTCCTGCACAACAAAATGGCGACTCCACTGGGGAGTACATAAGCCTTCAAAACTCCTTTTGTTTTTGGTCTTGTTTGATAAGTTTGGGAAACCTCTTAGTGATCCATAACTTTGATTGATTATGGATCCACATTCTGAGTGGCGTGTGATTGAGAGTATCAACTATAGGTCTTTGTTCAACTTTGTTTGTTTTTTCCTAAGACTTTCTCACCTAGAGCGTTTTTTTATGCAAAACAGAGCACTTCCAGCATGGATTTTAGTGATTATAGTAGCGTTGAAGACCCTATCAGCATGAATTTTTACCATTACAGTCACGTTGGTCCAAAAAATGAGATTTTTTTAGGGTTTTTGACAAAAGATCTGGAATGTCTTGATCTCTAAAGTCTTTCTCCTTCTCTTTGTGCATAGAATTTTGACTTATTTTTTTTAGATTCTTTGTGGTTTGCAAAAGTCTGTCCCATGTTTAAGTAGTGAAAATGAACTTTGGTTGAACCTTTAGTTCTTTAGGTAATCAAATTTACTGTTTTGTTGCTTGTGTTAGCCTCACTCCCTTAAAAGCAATTATAAATCCAAATAAAATAATTAATTACATTAAATCATGAGAGTTAGTTCCTCAAACTAGGGAGTTTATTTAGGAGGAGAGATTCTCTCCAACTAGTTCTCCTAAGTTAGTGTGTAGTTGAGAAATTGTCCTAACCAAAGGTGTCTAAGATAGCATGCCCTATCTTGAGACATTGTCTCTCTTCTATTTATTTGTAACACTACATCAATTATTTTAATGAGAGAGAATACCTGAGGAAGCATGAGGCTTCAATCTTTTCTGCCAATATTTTGTGTCTGGTTTTTATGTGTGTTTTTTGTAATCTATTTGAGTTAATTTCTTTTTTCAATATGTGGTATCAGAGCTTGGGATGTGATATCTAAAGGTGTGAGGCTGCAATTGGAAGAGAGCTGGAATAATTCACTATGAGAAGGCATTGAGCCAAATACCGTGGATCATTTGCTAATTTGTGTTGGTAAAAATACATTATCCAATTGAGATCTGTGCAGGTAGAGAAGGAGAAGTAACATTGGAGTTGTGGTGATGGACCTGTTAATTTAACTGCATTCAATGTATACATTCGCTCAGTAGTGGAATGGTCTGTTGTATAGATGGTGGAATCAACAAACTGAATAATGGTAACAGAAAAATGATTCAACAGCTAACACCAGTGAAAGATCTGCCAACGGGGGCAAGATAATCAGTCGTCTAGGTAAGCAGCTTCCCTCTCTTGAAATGATATGGAAGGCAATTGGTCGTGGTTGTTTTGTCGAAGGATGGTTCAATGAATACCAAGTTTTGTGGTGGAGACTCAGAGTAGTTGCTACAGTGAGATGGAATTGATGAGTAAACTATGTTTTTTTATGTCCTGAACGAGGTTGTTGTTCGGAAACGAAGAAGTCTCTACTTGCTCTGCTCATTTCAGCCCATTGTTGTGTGTAAACAGTCATGGATATGTATTTTGCAGCTCTTGGAGCAAAATATTCTTAAAATTTGGGCACATTGATATTGATATGTGGGCCTAAACTGTGTTCAAAGTGGAATATCTAGAAATTAAAGAGCCTTGCCTATGTCGGTCTTTTCAGCTTCTAGTGTGAAGATCTAGACTGGTGAGAGACAGGAAATTGTGATGCAAGTTTAGATTATTTTCCTGTAGCTTCATTACTCATCAAGTGGAATCTTTCCGATAATGGCTTTGTAGTATAACAATCATGATATTTATTTGTAAATACTTGTGTCATATGGTTCTTTCCCGTGTTTAGAACCTTTCCCTCAGTTAATTGGGATCATAATCCTCTCGCCTAGTGTTTCCAAGACAAAGTAGAGAATGATTCTCACTATGATATGAGGAGAACAAATGATTAAGGTTGGAACTCATTTAAAAGATTTGAAAAAGACTACTATGGAGACATTTAGACAAAATTTCATAACAAATAACTGAGAAAACCTTTGACTGAGTTTGATGACAGATCCAACCATTAAAGAATAGTTGGCCCATTGCAAAATTAGTGGCAAATTTGTAATATCAGAAATAGAGAAGAACATTTGCAATGGAAGAACTGAAAAGGGAAAGGAAAAATTAATTCCTGTCAAATTGCATTGGATTTCTTCAATCTCCACAGTGGTCATTGGCACATCTGGTGTAACTAGTGTTGGATTAAAAAGTCATTGTGTGGAATGGGTCAGTTTCAGCTTTCGGCTTTTTCTGAGAGGGCCCAGTAGTGGACCAGTGCTTAAATTTGCAAAGACAACCATTGGATATACATGTGGTTGTGCCTTATATTCAACCTAAATTTAGCGTATTTATTGCCTTCATTTCGTTTCCTAGGCCACAAAGTCATATGTTTATGGAAAGAACGAGTGTGTTATTCCATGGAAACAGAGCGTGTATCCTCATCTTTCTCATAGTATATTTAATTATCCTGTTCTAGATAGAGTAGAGCAATAACAATAATATTTGCAGGAAGGTGGGGTTACAAACGGCTAGCAAACTGTGAATTCAGAGATGAAAATGCTCATGAATTTCTAATCGTTACTAAATGTAGCAACATGTGATGTTTTTAGCATCAGAGACCAGATCTGCCTTCAAGAAAAGTTGTCAGCTTCAGCGTTGAGGCATGTATGTAGTTCATCAACACTCTGGTCGAAGTTGACAACATTCTGAAGCTGAGCGTAGTCTCTATGAAGCTGTAATGATAGAACACATAAAGCAATTGTAGAAATTTTGAATAATATGACACTTATTCACATAGATTATCCCGATTATACACTATTGCGGAATACATGCACAATACATAACCTCCTCTACGTTGATCATCAATTTAGCAACAATAAAAACAATAAAACATCAATCGCATGCGCACATTAACACAATATGTAACCCGGGGAAAGCATACAGCTGAAAACCCCACACTATCTATATATTATAATGATAGAGAACATGTAACAATACATATTACAATACTCCTCACAAGTACCCAGTACTATCTCCACCTGCTACACACAAAACTAGCTCAGATTTGATCAATCACAGCTCAAATCTCCTCCACTGTTTTGCCTGCCTCCACTGCGTAATCCTACAAGAGAATCATAATGAATGGCTGAACCAAACTTGTCTTTTTCTTGGCTGAACCATGAAATCCTCATTGGAATTACTCAATCCCATTGATTGTGCAAGATCTCATGCACAACAATAGTCACAACTGATAGCTATCTCAACCTCTAACACCTGTCTCCACTGAACTGTCCATGCGCTGAGTTAACTGATGTATTCTTTAGTTGCTTTATGAGTTAATAATTAGTGAATTAATTACTAATTAATTCAAACAACTCATCACTAGTGTATTATTTAGTTAGACTAAAATACAACTAGTTCAACCAAGTCAAACTGAACACAACTCCATCAACTCCTCAATCAACTCCATCAAACTCAATCTCTTGAGTTCTAACTGAAGTCCATCATGCAATAGCTCAACTGACCCATAAGAAAAGCATATGTCCTTCTGACAGCTGCATGTGCCACATCCATAGCTCGAACTGAAGTGCTCCAAGAGGATAATATAATGTTTATAGTCCAAATATTATTAAGAGCTAATAATATTCGACTGTTCTATTTTTAGCCTGGAAGTCTAAAAATAGACTCCGCCCATATGTCTAAAAAATAGAAGTCCATCTATTTTTACCAACATGACCAATCATCCATAAATAGCATCCTGCAACTCATAGACCATGATCCATATGTCTAAAAATAGACATAGTCTAAAAATAGACTTTGCGCCAAAAATAGCCTGCAGGCCCACTTAGTGAAGGCGACTCCTTTCCACTAAGCTCCATCATCTTGTTGAATTTTCAACACTCCCTCTCAACAAGATATGGATTATATGCAACCCGTATCCTGCAACTCTAGAATGTTCTGCATGCAACACATTTGCCTGGTCCACTTGCTCCAACAACACTTGGAACAAAAACACTCCCAACTGACCACTTTGTTGGGCTAGAAACATACTCTGATGCTGAAGCTGTACCTGCTGCTGACAAGTGCTCCCTCTCTGACATCTACGCTACTGTAACATCTCCATGCATCTCGCACCATTGAACACTTCTCTGTGCCACCTAGCAATGTGCAAAACACTTGTTCATCTCACACTGCTACAGCCTGCTAGCTATGCGCTGTCCTGGGATTCCCTACATTGTCACTCTCTCTGCTGCTCCATCCGCATCTATCTCTACCCAATAATTCAACTCCTACTACTCCACATCGGGGCTCCCATAGCAAGGTCTCATCCAAGTGGTTGGGTACCTCAAGGATCCTACCCCTCCTCCTTGGGACGACCAATCTATATTGCCCCACCTCCTACCTGGAGGTATGGCTGCATGTGATCCCTCAGCCCACCTGGCTCGAATTTTCCCCCTACTGGAGGTCTCTGCATGAGTATATGTCTCTACTCGATCTCCTCTCAGCTTCCCTTGTTGTGGCTGCTCCACAACCTCCTGAAGCTGCTGCACCAATCGTGGCTCCTCCACAATCGTCTGAGACTTCTTCTGGCTCTGCATGTTGAGAGGTAATATATGCTCCTTCTCAACCACCAAGTCTCCATCAGTTGCCTCGTTGCTAAAGGCTTTGCATGCATCTTGAACCTCAAGAGCATATAGGTTCTTGACCCGTGAACCAATTTGCTTCACTTGTCTAGTGATGATGTGTCTAAGGAAAACCTTTCCCTTACTGAAGACTACATCATAGCCTCTGTCTTCCAGCATTGCGATCGACACCAAGTTTCTCTTCAGTCCTGGTACATACTTGAAATCGGTCAAAGTAAGGTGAGTTCCATGATCCCTCTGAAAAATAACCATGCCTACACCTGAGACACTATACTTCTCATCATTACCCATCGCTATGAGTATCTAGAGATCTTTCTCCTCCAAAGTACTGAACAAACTCTTGTCACCGGTCATGTGGAAAAAAGCTCCACTTTCAAGAAACCAACCACTTCCCACCATGGATGAAACCATGCATGCGAAGAGTGTGAAATCCAACTCAAACTGTGAAGCAAGTGCCTCACCTTTAGATCCTTCCCCAGATCCCTTCTTGGATTTCCTCCGTGGACAATTTGTGGCATAATGGCCCACCTCATGACAACGAAAGCATCGCACTTTCGATTTGTCAACCTTCTTCCCATCATTGGAAGAACTATATTTGGAAAGAGAACCCTTCTCCTTCCCCTTCTTTTCTTTGGCAGCCAAAGCCCAATTTTCTTCATCAGATGCCTTTGATGAAGATCCATCCCTGGTATTCCACCTGATCTCCTCTTGCACAAGATCCGACCAAAGTCTCTCCCATCCTGGCAATTTCTCCCAACCATTGACAGAGTCCTGATAGGAATGCAAACTCTTTGGAAGACCAAGTAGAGCCAAGCTCACCAAGTCCTCATCATCGACAGTCACCCCCACACTTCCCAGCTCATCCCGGCATTGAGTGAACTTCGTGAGATACTTGGGCATACTGTCTCCATTCTCACACTTAATGTTTCTGAGTTTATCCTTGAGCGCCAACTTCCTCTGGTCTCTCTTGCTTTGGAATAAATCTGTCAACGCTTTCCACATCAAGTATGGAGAAGCCTTTCCATGCAGGCTGGATACAATGTGATCCTTCACGCCCTCCAACAAAATCCTTCGACACTTTGCTATCTTATTTTGCCAAGCCATAGCTTTAGCAGCATCAGTAGGTTTTGGGACTTCAGCATCCATGAAATCCTTCAACCCATTGTCATCTAACACCGCCTCCATCCTGTCTTTCCATAAAATATAACTCGAGCTACCTTCAAGAGCATACTCCAATCGCAATCCGTTGAAAGACATTTCAACTTTGACACCAAGAAAACATTGCTGCAAATTCGAATTCCACCAGCTCAAAACTCAACCGCTTCTGATCTAAAATTTGTGAGAACAAAGTATTTCTCATACAAAGATTGATTGTATGTGCTTTTACCAGATATCTCACCTTCCAAAGGAAGGATGAATCCAGAGGCTACCTGGCCCGATTACAGACTCTACCTGAAGAAATAAAATGTAAACACTTTCTGAATAATAGATCTGATGATCAACTGTGATCTGATACCATGTAGAAATTTTGAATAATATGACACTTATCCACAGAGATTATCCCGATTATACACTATTGTGGAATACATGCATAATACATAACCTCCTCTATGTTGATCATCAATTTAGCAGCAATAAAAACAATGAAACATCAATTGCGTGCGCACATTAACATAGTATGTAACCCAGGGAAAGAATACAGCTAAAAACCCCACACTATCTGTATATTATAATGATAGAGAACATGTAACATTACATAGTACAATACTCCTCACAAGTACTCAGTACTATCTCCACCTGTTACACACAAAACTAGCTCAGATCTGATCAATCACAGCTCAAATCTCCTCCATTATTTTGCCTGCCTCCACTGCGCAATCCTGCAAGAGAATCATAATGAATGGTTGAACCAAACTCATATTTTTCTTGGCTGAACCACACAATCCTCATTGGCATTACTCAATCCCATTGATTGTGCAAGATCTCATGCACAACTATAGTCACAACTGATAGCTATTTCAACCTCTAACACCTGTCTCCACTGAACTGTCCATGCAATGAGTTAACTGATGTATTCTTTAGTTGCTTTATGAGTTAATAATTAGTGAATTAATTAATAATTAATTCACAAAACTCATCACTAGTGTATTCTTTAGTTAGACTAAAATACAACTAGTTCAACCAAGTCAAACTGAACACAACTCCATCAACTCCTCAATCAACTCCACCAAACTCAATCTCTTGAGTTCTAACTGAAGTCCATCATGCAATAGCTCAAATGACCCATAAGAAAAGCGTATTTCCTTCTGACAGCTGCATGTGCCACATCCGTATCTTGAACTGAAGTTCTCCAATAGGATAAGATAATGATTATAGTTCAAATATTATTAAGAGCTAATAATATTCGACTATTCTATTTTTAGCGTGGAAGTCTAAAAATAGACTTCGCCCATATGTCTAAAAAATAGAAATCCATCTATTTTTACCAACATGATCAATCATCCACAAATATCATCCTGCAACTCATAGACCATGATCCATATGTCTAAAAATAGACATAATCTAAAAATAGACTTTGGGCCAAAAATAGCCTGCGGGCCCACTTATTGAAGGCGACTCCTTTCCACTAAGTTCCATCATCTTGTTGCATTTTCAACAACAATTTCCTTGCTTTCTTTCTTTATCAAGTTGAGGAATGGACTGTTTGGTTTGTGTGTTGCCTTTGAATGGTACTAGTTTCGTTTTCATTTGCCCTACTCTGTACAAGGTTCTGGGCGTTTGTTAGGTGTGGTTAGGATTCTGCTTTCTCCCATCAATGCAGGTGTTTATTGTGTTTATTGAGCCTTTTAAGGTACCGGCTGGAGTTTATACCCGTGTTTTGTATGGCAAGTGAGATTTTTTTATAAAGTAAGGGATTATTTCCTTGTAATGGAGTGATAAGGTGTATTTGTTAAGGAGGTCATTTTCATATTTTGTTGAAGAAAGGAGGTTGAGTAAGTTTTTTGAAGACATTTTTCTTTCAAAAAGTTCTATAACTTTGATTCCATGAAGATGTTGTGAAGCTGAGTGATTATGTACTCCAAAGTTTAATAAAGATATCATTTTTGTGGTGATTGTGTCCTAGATCCACCCGAAATTGAATAAGGGGATCTTAGGTACACAAAGAGTGTGTTGATGATGGTGCATGCTTCATGTTTTTGCTTTTGATTTATGTCTAGTTTTGACACATAAATGATCTCATTTGACACACATAAAGTTCAATGCAAGCAAGCACAACACTTGTAACAAAATAGCTTCAAGGAAGGATAATTAAACTCAACACATGCATCTGCGCAACTACAACTCATAATCAAAGATTGTCAACATCAACAGTCTACCTAAACAAGAAAATTCACTTAATCAAGTTAAAATCATAGTCTACATCAACATTATTGAACTTGTAATCAACCTCAAATTACATTGATTTGTAAGGGTGCATTCTCAGTTGAAACTGACACCCAAGTCTTGAATTGAGTCAAATTGAATTCATTTTAGTGAGTCATTAAAATCATTGTAAGATTTTTTGGGTGCATTTTCGCCAGTGTTCGACACGCTTCCTTTAAAGCACAATCAAGTGAGTCCACGAGTTTTAACTTTAAATGAAACAAACAACAAGCTCACATCTCCTGCAAGTGAGTGTGAGTATTCATTCAAGAAATTTGCGTCAAAACAGTACAAAGTTAAAACCTTCAAGTGAGCCAGAGTGAAGTTCATTACAGCAACCATCAAAGCAACCAAACGAGTTCAACTCTAACACCAATCAAGCAAGTTGAGATCGACATCAAGCGAGCGTGGCTATTCCTTCAAGTGAGCGTGAAGTCATCAAGTAATGCAAGTGAGCATTCACACAAACACGATTGTCATCAAGCGAACATGAATTCCAGAGTTTAAGCAAGAAATTTCTACAACTCTAGCAAGTGTTCCCAGCAAGTGCAATAAGCAACAAATCAAGTGAAATAGTTCAAAGCACGACATCTATGAAAAGATAGCCTGATTTCAAGTGAGCAAGTTCAGATGGCACAACATATTCAGTTGTTGAACATTCTTCACAGTTTGATCATCTCTAGTGATGAAGACATGGTGCACATTAGCAAAGAAACTCTTGCTGATCTTTCACGACATCTACGACAAACACATGAAACCATTGAGTTTCTTCAACTCGAGTCACAACTTCAAAGGAATGAATTGCAAGAAAAGGGTGATACTTTCAAGTCTTTGAACCATCCAGATGATAAGTCATTCATCCCAACAACTTCAAGTGTCGAAGTTGTTCAAGTTAAAATTTCTTCCAAACCCATCGTCAAGCCCTGGGAAGAAATTCCAAATAACAAGAATCGACGAGGCTTCGGATATGTCACTAATGACATCAACTTTCATATCCCAGATTATTCCAAGCTAATTAAGTTCGTCAGTGCATGATTTCTTGCACAACTCACCTTAGCAGGTTCTGAGAAAGTTGCAGGAAAATAGAATTACACGCAACCTGAAGTTGAAGTCCAACTAAAATGTTCTCATTGTCAAAGAACCACTCATATGGAAGATCGGTGTTTTTATCTCCATCCTTGTTGCCATTGTGGAAAGCCCAATCATTCCTTAGAAAAATGTCACAACCAAAAAAAATTAGCCAGATTGAAGATACCTTATGAATGGATCAATCCTTGGGAATGGTCATCCATAGTCAAAAGATTGTCTCGGTTCTACAACTGACTACAATCACACATAGTGCAGCCAGCAGTGAACCGATGATGGTACTCTCATGCAGTTGAACGAGGGAGTACAACAGTGAA